>JAIOJX010000006.1:31046819-33446819 GCA_022376925.1 Tragulus kanchil | reverse complement strand
CCATCACCCTGATACCCAAACCAGGCAAAGACAACACAAAAAAGGAAAACTATAGGCCAATTTCCCTGATGAACTTAGATTCCAAGATCCTCAACAAAATCCTAGCAAACAGAATTCAATGACACGTCAAAAAACTCATACATTATGATCAAGTCGGGTTCATCCCAGGCATGCAAGGCTTCTTCAACATTGGCAAATCAATCAATGTGATACACCATATCAACAAATTGAAAGATAAAAACCACATGATCATCTCAATAGATGCAGAAAAAGCCTTCGACAAAGGACAACATCCATTTATCATAAAAACTCTTCAGAAAATGGGCATAGAAGGAACCTATCTCAACATAATAAAAGCCATCTATGAGAAGCCTACAGCGAACATTATCCTCAATGGTGAAAAACTCAAAGCATCCCCTCTAAGATCAGGAACAAGACAGGGGTGCCCACTTTCACCACTACTATTCAACATAGTCCTGGAAGTTCTAGCAACAGCAATAAAGAGACGAAAAACAAATAAAAGGAATCCAGATTGGAAAGGAAGAAGTCAAGCTCTCTCTATTTGCAGATGACATGATATTATACATAGAAAATCCCAAAGACTCTATTACAAAGCTACTAGAGCTAATCAAGGAATTCAGCAAAGTCGCAGGATACAAAGTCAACACACAGAAGTCACTGGCATTCCTATACACAAGCAATGAAAAATCAGAAAACGAAATCAAAGAGGCAATCCCCTTCACCATTGCAACCAAAAGAATCAAATATCTAGGAATAAACCTACCCAAAGAAACAAAAGAATTGTACACAGAAAATTACAAGACACTCATGAGAGAAATTAAAGAAGACTTAAACAGATGGAAAGATATTCCATGTTCCTGGATCGGACAATACCTATCCAACTACCATTGACATTTTTCACAGAACTAGACCAAATAATAACACAGTTCATATGGAAACACAAAAGACCTCGAATAGCCAAAGCAATCCTGAGGAAGAAGAATGGAGTTGGAGGAATCAGCCTCCCTAACTTCAGACTCTACTACAAAGCAACAGTCCTCAAGACAGTATGGTACTGGCACAAAAACAGAACTATAGATCAATGGAACAAGATCGAGAACCCAGAGATCAACTCACGCACCTATGGTTACATTATCTTTGACAAAGGAGGGAAAACTATAAAATGGGACAAAGACAGCCTCTTCAACAAGTGGTGCTGGGAAAACTGGACAGCTACATGCAAAAAAATGAAGTTGGAACATTCTCTGACCCCATACACAAAGATCAACTCAAAATGGATTAAAGACCTAAATGTAAGACCAGAAACCATCAAACTCTTAGAGGAGAATATAGGCAAAACCCTCAAGGACATCAATCAAAGCAAGATCTTCTCTGACCCACCTACTAATATAGTGGAACTGAAAAGAAAAGTGAACACGTGGGACCTCATGAAACTTAAAAGCTTATGTAGAGCAAAATAAATCACCAAAAAGTTGAACAGACACCCCACAGAGTGGGAATAAATCATAGTACATGAAACAACAGACAAAGAATTAATCTCCAAAATTTAAAAGCAACTCAGACAACTCAGCACAGGAAAAACGAGCAGCCCAATCAAAAAATGGGAAAAAGATCTAAAGAGACGCCTCTCCAAAGAGGACATACAGATGGCCCAAAAACACATGAAACGATGCTCAACCTCACTTATTATTAGAGAAATGCAAATTAAAACCACAATGAGATACCACCTGACTCCCATCAGAATGGCCATCATCCACAAATCGACAGACAACAAATGCTGGAGAGGGTGCGGAGAAAAGGGAACCCTCTTGCATTGCTGGTGGGAATGTCAATTGATACAATCTCTATGGAAGACAGTATGGAAATTCCTTAAAAATCTAAAAACAGAAGCACCCTATGACCCAGCAATCCCACTATTAGGCCTATATCCTGATGAAATCAAAAATGAAAGAGGCACCTGTAAATCTCATGCAATACCTGACATTTTCCAGAACTAGACCAAATAATAACACGTCATATGGAAACACAAAAGACCTCGAATAGCCAAAGCAATCCTGAGGAAGAAGAATGGAGTTGGAGGAATCAGCCTCCCTAACTTCAGACTCTACTACAAAGCAACAGTCCTCAAGACAGTATGGTACTGGCACAAAAACAGAACTATAGATCAATGGAACAAGATCGAGAACCCAGAGATCAACTCACGCACCTATGGTTACATTATCTTTGACAAAGGAGGGAAAACTATAAAATGGGACAAAGACAGCCTCTTCAACAAGTGGTGCTGGGAAAACTGGACAGCTACATGCAAAAAAATGAAGTTGGAACATTCTCTGACCCCATACACAAAGATCAACTCAAAATGGATTAAAGACCTAAATGTAAGACCAGAAACCATCAAACTCTTAGAGGAGAATATAGGCAAAACCCTCAAGGACATCAATCAAAGCAAGATCTTCTCTGACCCACCTACTAATATAGTGGAACTGAAAAGAAAAGTGAACACGTGGGACCTCATGAAACTTAAAAGCTTATGTAGAGCAAAATAAATCACCAAAAAGTTGAACAGACACCCCACAGAGTGGGAATAAATCATAGTACATGAAACAACAGACAAAGAATTAATCTCCAAAATTTAAAAGCAACTCAGACAACTCAGCACAGGAAAAACGAGCAGCCCAATCAAAAAATGGGAAAAAGATCTAAAGAGACGCCTCTCCAAAGAGGACATACAGATGGCCCAAAAACACATGAAACGATGCTCAACCTCACTTATTATTAGAGAAATGCAAATTAAAACCACAATGAGATACCACCTGACTCCCATCAGAATGGCCATCATCCACAAATCGACAGACAACAAATGCTGGAGAGGGTGCGGAGAAAAGGGAACCCTCTTGCATTGCTGGTGGGAATGTCAATTGATACAATCTCTATGGAAGACAGTATGGAAATTCCTTAAAAATCTAAAAACAGAAGCACCCTATGACCCAGCAATCCCACTATTAGGCCTATATCCTGATGAAATCAAAAATGAAAGAGGCACCTGTACCCCAATGTTCACTGCAGCTCTCTATACAATAGTCAGAATATGGAAGCAACCTAGATGTCCATCGACGAATGAAAGGATACAGAAGCTCTGCTACATATATACAATGGAATACTACTCAGCTGTTAAAAGAAATGCAGAAGACTCAGTCCTAATGAGGTGGCTAGCTCTAGAACCTATCATAAAAAGTGAAGGAAGTCAAAAAGAGAAAGACAAGTATAGTATACTAACTCATATATATATGGGATCTAGTAAGATGGTCATGATAACACACGCAGTGAACTTATGAAAAAACAGAGAATAGACATAAAGACATTGTGGAGACTGAACAGTGGGAGGGAGACATGGAGGGAGTAACATGGAAACCTATACTGTCATGTGTGGAAAAGATAGCTATTGTCATTGTGCTAGGGGAATAGGAGTACCTACAACCACTTGGGGCGATGGTCTGGAGGGATGGGAGGTGGGGAACTAGTTGGTGGGAGGGTCCAGGGATATGCATATGAATGATCTGGGAACATACATGTTGGTGAACAACAAAACTGTGTAAAATCTTTAAAATAAAGGAAAAAAATAAAATTAAAAAAAAAGAAGTTATTTGTCCCTCAGTATTTTAATACTGATGGTTTATAATTAAAAAATAAAACCGGAAGACCTATCGAATACTTTCAAATCTCTCTTTGATTGAGACCACATGATACATGATGCCCAAGAAAGGTTCTTTATAGACATTGATTTCAGGTGTTGTGCGTATGAGAATCTTCTTCAAAGTTATGGACATATTTTGTTATACTTCCCAGAACTTTTATATTTTTTATCGAAGTATTTTGCAGTCATTGTTGCATATTTCATGTGTATATTCTTTTAGTTTTGAAAATTAATATTTCCCTAAATATATATCCCTTTAACTGTAACATAGTTGAATCTATATTTACTTGGTAGTACTTCAGCTTTTGGTTATTGCTGTTACGCATTTGGCAGCTTTTTTTACTAGCCAAAAGAAAAAAAAAAAACAGTTCTGTGGATAAAGAAAATTCAGAATTTATTTTTTCTGCTAACAATGGTTTGGAGACCCTTTAGATGCTTTGTTTCACTCTCCTAGTACATTTTATATTTTCTCTAGATTTAAACTAATTATACTAAAAAAAAAATTAGTCAGCATTCCCATAATTTCAGATTTAAAATGTGTTTCATCAATATGTTCTGTCTTTAGAGAGGCCCAGGAAAATCTCATACATGACCTTTGAATGGTTCCAAAGGATGTCATCATTATTGCTGCAGTTGACATCCTGTTTCCAGTAAAATATTCAAATGGTAGGCAATGTATAACCAAAGAGTTATTTTGGATTTTTTCCAAAATTCTTTCTTGTATACCTTTTTCATTGCCAATCATGTTACATCATCAAATGTTTGCCCATGATAATCTGGTAAACATTTAAATAAGGCTGAAATGCTTTTATTTTTTAATGTAATTTAATGATATTATATATTTTATACCAAATAATGGCAATGCTGCTGTTCAGTGACAAGCTACTTGTCAGTATAGAGAAAGATCTGTCACAAATTATGTCTAGACCTGCTATACACACACATAATTTAAGGCCAGTATGAATTATTCAATATGGTGAAGTATTCTTCAGGCACTGTGTGAAGATAGTGTTAATTCTTATGCAACTTTACAATCATGAAATAGAATCCAAACAGAATCAACAGTGTGGGTGCTCCATCATGTTGAGAAATGCTACATTACTTGTAAAATAACCTACTGTATTCATTGATTAGTGTGGACAGTTTAATCAACTGTGTTTTGACCTAAAAGCTTCGGATATTTAAATCCTCATCGTATTCCAAAACACCTCTTTTGGGCATAAACAATCTGTAATTTGTGAGACCTTTGAGTGTATAAAGTGTTGCTATTCAACATCCGTTTCATTATCTTCTATGTTTAAACCCTAAGTGAGACAGATAGGAGAAAAATGTGGACCTGTGTATATCTTAGTTTTGAAAATTAATATTTCCTAAATATATATCCCTTTAACTGTAACATAGTTGAATCTATATTTACTTGGTAGTACTTCAGCTTTTGGTTATTGCTGTTACGCATTTGGCAGCTTTTTTTACTAGCCAAAAGAAAAAAAAAAAACAGTTCTGTGGATAAAGAAAATTCAGAATTTATTTTTTCTGCTAACAATGGTTTGGAGACCCTTTAGATGCTTTGTTTCACTCTCCTAGTACATTTTATATTTTCTCTAGATTTAAACTAATTATACTAAAAAAAAAATTAGTCAGCATTCCCATAATTTCAGATTTAAAATGTGTTTCATCAATATGTTCTGTCTTTAGAGAGGCCCAGGAAAATCTCATACATGACCTTTGAATGGTTCCAAAGGATGTCATCATTATTGCTGCAGTTGACATCCTGTTTCCAGTAAAATATTCAAATGGTAGGCAATGTATAACCAAAGAGTTATTTTGGATTTTTTCCAAAATTCTTTCTTGTATACCTTTTTCATTGCCAATCATGTTACATCATCAAATGTTTGCCCATGATAATCTGGTAAACATTTAAATAAGGCTGAAATGCTTTTATTTTTTAATGTAATTTAATGATATTATATATTTTATACCAAATAATGGCAATGCTGCTGTTCAGTGACAAGCTACTTGTCAGTATAGAGAAAGATCTGTCACAAATTATGTCTAGACCTGCTATACACACACATAATTTAAGGCCAGTATGAATTATTCAATATGGTGAAGTATTCTTCAGGCACTGTGTGAAGATAGTGTTAATTCTTATGCAACTTTACAATCATGAAATAGAATCCAAACAGAATCAACAGTGTGGGTGCTCCATCATGTTGAGAAATGCTACATTACTTGTAAAATAACCTACTGTATTCATTGATTAGTGTGGACAGTTTAATCAACTGTGTTTTGACCTAAAAGCTTCGGATATTTAAATCCTCATCGTATTCCAAAACACCTCTTTTGGGCATAAACAATCTGTAATTTGTGAGACCTTTGAGTGTATAAAGTGTTGCTATTCAACATCCGTTTCATTATCTTCTATGTTCTAAACCCTAAGTGAGACAGATAGGAGAAAAATGTGGACCTGTGTATGACTAGTCATTTTTCTGGACGACTAAATTGAGATTTAGACTGTATCCAGCTTCACTGGTGGTCACATTAACACCTTGGTTAGAACATTCCAACCAGACTAGGATTCTATCTGCATTTCATGCGCTTTATTTATCTCTTAGCTAAGATGATAATATTAGTATAACTTTAAATATCACAATACTGCTTTACTCTTTCCTCACAACAATTCTATAAATTGGTTAGAGTAGAAATAAACGTTCACTTTAAACAGAAGTGGGAAGTGTGACTTGGAATATTAAGGAATTTATCCAAGGCAACATGGCTAGTAAGGAGCAAAACTCAAAGTAAAACTGAGTACATTTAAAATTTACAACAGCCATGATATGGAAGCAACCTAAATGGCCATTGACAAATGAAAGGATAAAGATATCCTTTGCAACCCTGTGGACAGACAGGGTCCTCTGTCCATGGGAGTTTACAGGCAGGAATTCTGGAGTAGGTTGCCATTTCCTCCTCTAGGGGATCTTCCAAACCCAGAGATTGAAGCTGTGTCTCCTGTGGCTTCTGCACTGCAGGCAACTTCTTTACTTCTGAGCCACTGGGGAGGCTCCTTCATGTATTCCTAGAACTCCTCAGTTTTACTGCTGAGTTCTTTCACATTTCTAAATTCCTGTTTGTAAGTCATATTATCTTGTTTCAGATCATAAGTTTCTTCCTACAGAAGAAAACTTAGAGTTTCTGTAGGTTAAAGAGAGGAGCAAGGAAACATAAAAATAAAAAATACATTTTTTAAATCAAAATAATTTATACAACTCTCAATTCCTGATAGAATAATTTATGCTGTAAGAGTGAAAAGAAAAAAAAAAAAATGGCCTCAAGAAATTCCTTGTGGGTGTGTGCATTGATGAGAAGTCCAAACCTACGGTATTAACATTGGTGCAAATTTATACCAAGTGTTCAAATAATGTGTGACACTTACTCAGTATCATTCATGTATATACATGTGTATACACACACATGTAAATATATGCATAATTTTAAGAGCTCAGTAATTTCGATGTAGTAAAGTCAGATACACACCCTGAATGAAGACCATGAGTCTTTATGTCCTCATTGGCTATATAGTTAGTGTCCATCAGCAGTTTTACAGAAAGATTCTGATCTTGTGAAAAAAAAAAATAAATAAATAAACTTTGGTTTTTAAGTCACAGCGTCTAAAATTATCACATGGAATCCTAAATAAAGTGTTTAACCTCCTTAGGTCTCTGTTGTTCCTTTTGTAAAATAGGGATTAATAGACCTGCACTACAAGGTCAGTGGTCAGGACAGAGGAGGTAAAATACTTGCCCAGTCTTTATCTGTAATGCATGATCTTCAGATGTGTACTATGATTATCTGTGTTTTGTTTCCATATTATCCCTTCTCTTGGGGTCCTGTCAGATACAACTGAGGAAGAACTGACAAAACTCACTGTATGAATTCCTAGAGATGACACTGATAATTTCTTTGATTTTTATTTTCATACGTCTAAAATAAAAAGCCTATATATGTTAAAGTGAGAAAAATTTGACCTTTTCAAGCAAGAAAGAATTTGAGAAAAAATATAATCTTTATATATTCTGCTAAAAAACAAGAGGTATTCCTGTAGATCAGCTTTCATAAGATTTCACTTCAAAGAAATAGTGATGAATAGCTGTATCTTGGAGAATATGACCATAAGATAGAATATATGCATATATATTCACCAGAGAACTACTCAAATATTTATGCACTAACAGTTTAAAGTCGTCAAAGAATCTGACTCACTTGTAGGCAATCTTATCTACTGTCTTTTTCTTCATTTTTATTCCTTTCTGCAATGATACCTATCTCAATACTGCAAATTTGTTTAACATTGAAAGACTACTTTTTCCCTGATAACATGGCAAGCTAATGGATTTTGCAAGAAAGATAGGTACAAAATGTCAACAATAGATAAATATTGTACATATTCAAAGAGACTGTCTCACCAGTGTTCTGATATACATCTGTTAATATCTCACTGTAAATGTGAAAGGCTGTTTCTTTTAGAAAATCAGGCTATATATTAGCTGAGATAACAATGTCACTAGCAGTTTTGTGTTGCTATGCATAGAAGACAAGGTTTTCTTTTACAAATAGCAAAATGCGGATCTATATTATTACAGATAAAATATATTTAGTTCCAGGCAGGGCTAGTATAACTGGAACACTTTCCATGCATTGGCATATGAAATTCCTTTCTTCAAAGCATATATAAATTAACTCAGTCATTCAGTAGGCATATGGTGGGTGTCTAGTCTATTCTAGGCACTGGGATGGCAGTATGAAGGAAACAATCTCCGTCAGCCCTCAAACTGATTCTACGAGTTGCACAAGTATTGTCATAATGTACTTGCATGATTAATCCAAGTATATGTTTCATAACCAGTCAATTTCTAGAAAAAAATGTGAGCACAGCCAACCTGGATATTATAAGCACGGCTTCATACATCTAAAACTATCACCATTTTGTAAAGGGCAGTATTGGTAGAAGAAACAGTCGCTTTGATTTAGTCTACTCTTTCTGAAATTCTTAAGGCCTCCTAATACTTTCACTATGCTCCTGAAGAGACTAGTTTAATGTCCCCATTTTGTTTCCTTTTCCTTATTTTTACTGCATAGTAATAAAGGCTCCTGGAGAAGACAAGAGTCTGCATTTCAGAATCTCCTTTTATCCCCCTCATTCTATAACATACATACCAGAGAAGAGCTCAAGAACTGAGAGCTTAGCCATGGACAGGTTTGAATTTTCTATCCAATGATGACATTGCCTTAATTGACCTCTGACCTGTAACAGATCCCACTGTCTCCCCGCTCTACATCTTCCTTGCTTATTCCCAGTCCACTTCAGTGCTGTTGTATTTATGTTGATTTATTAAAAATACTGAGGCCCTTGTTAACACTTCTGATTTATTTTTAAAGTGAAAGTGTTAGATTCTCAGTCATGTCCAACTCTTTGTGGCACCATGGACTGCAGCCCACCAGGCTCTCTGTTCATAGAATTCTCTAGGCAAGAAAACTCGTGTGGGTTGCCATTCCCTTCTCCAGGGGATCTACCTGAGTCAACAATCAAACTTGGGTCTCCTTCATTACAGGGAGACTTTATTGTCTGAGGCACCAGGGAAGCATAATATGTTTTGAGTGGGAAACAAGATAAATATTTTAACTTGTTGAAGCACAAAATACTGTAAAGAATTATCTATTGAAGACTCATCCCATGATGTCAGAGAAATCATTTGTAATGGTTGACGTTAGCCATCAGGTCAATAGGTGTGTCTTAATAACTTGGCTTTAAATAAAAAGAGCTATCATATGATGCAGTAATCCCACTCCTGGGCGTATGTCTGGAGAAAACCATATTTGAAAAGATACACACACTCCAATGTTCACTGTAGTGCTATTTACAATAGTCATGACATGGAAACAACCAATAGACATTGACCTAAAAACTGTGTTTTAATGCTGTTGTGTAACTTTGGCCAAGGTAGACAAAAGAACTCTAAAACTATCATTCAAGCTAACAAGGTAGTTTGCTATAGATTTATGCATATGGGTAGAAGATTCTTGACTCCTGAGTTGAAGCTTACTAGCAACTGATTACTCACACAAATACCGAGCACAGGATAATTATTTTCACATTAGTTCCCTGAAGCTCATTTCCAAAAGAACTGCATCAGAGTAGGGGAGTTGGACTTAAGGGGAACTGATCCTTTATAACAGATAGTGAGCGTGTTTGTTTTTTATTTGCAGAAAATACCTTCTTTTCCAGTACGCATGCCTTCCCCTTTTCTCTGGAGGAAAAATTTAACTTTATTTCTTAAAAATGTTTTGTTATATAAGTATATTTGAAAAGATAGCCTCAAACTGAAGGGATGAGGCGCACAGAAATACAAATGATTGTAGGGTTCAGAACAAAAGTCCCCCAAATCTGCCATTTTTGGATAAGAAATAGTTTTAGCTAAAGATAATCAAGACCCTGCAGGTTAAAGAGAAACTTACTTTTATTGCCTAGAAGAATTTAAATTGGAAATTTTTCTTCCCCAAACAGTTATTACTGGAAATAAATTTTATCTAAGTAACTCTTCCCTTCTCCCTTGTAGCCTGTGAATGACCCTCCTGTCCTTAGAAGACTCAGGTCCCTACTTTATTCCTTAGCTCAGGGTGGCATATATATCTCATTTCACTTTCCTGTTTCTGACTCTCTCACATTTGTGGCATTTCTGCACATACAAAATTACATTTGTTATTTCTCCTGATAATCCCTCTCATGACAATTTAAGAAGAATTTAGAAACACAGAGGAAACTTCTTTCTCCCCAGCAAGATCAAACAGTAGTATAACAAAATCTTAAAATATTAGAATAAAACTACTTTAAAACAATTTATTCATGTATTATTCCTATGAGATTATCATAAAATTCCCTCTAGAATTCTTCAGAGAGGTAACTCATTATTTCATGAGCTAGGTGATTGCATTGTTGCAGAGTAAATCTTTATCAAAGTTTAATTTGCAGAGATTCAATCTGTTGATAACACTAAATGCATTTTTAAAGCAAAGGGGAAACACTGACAGATTTTATACTCTTGGGCCCCAAAATCACTGCTGACAAGTGACTGCAGTCATAAAATTAAGACTGTTGCTCCTTGGAAGAAAGACTAGGACAAACATAGACAGCATACTAAAAAAGTGGAGACATCAATTTGCTGACAAAAGTTCATATAGTCAAAGCTATGCTTTCTGCCAGTAATCATGTATAGATGGGAGAGTCTGATCATAAAGAAAGCTGAGCGCTGTAGAATTGATACTTTCAAGTCATAGTGCTAGAGAAGACTCTTGAGAATTTCTTGGACATCAAGGAGATCAAGCCAGTCAATCCTGGGAAATTTACCCTGAATTGAAAGGACTGATGTTGAAATGGAAGCTCCAATACTTTGCCCACCCGATGCGAAGATCTGACTCATTAGAAAAGACCCTGATGCTGGGAAAGATGGGAGGAAAAGGGGGTGACAGAGGATAAGATGGTTGGAATGGCATCACCAAATCAATGGATATGACTTTGAGCAAACTCTGGGAGTTGGTGAAGGGCGGGAAAGCCTGACGTGCTGTAGTTCATGGGGTTGCAAAAAATCAGACAGCGCTTAGTGACTGAACAACAATATTATCCTTTAGATTCATATTAAGCTTACAGTCCCATATATTCCTAAATGATCTTTTTTCTTAACATTTACTGCAATTAAAGAAATCTCCTGCATTCATTTTGTATGAAGAATTTTTTGAGGCTAAGTACAGGATTTGATGGGCTTCCCAAGTGGCACTAGTGGTAAAGAACTTGCCTGCTAATACAGGAGACAAAAGAAGTTTTATGTTTGATCATTGGGTCAGGAAAGTCCCCTGGAGAAGGGTGTGGCACTCAAGTATTCTTGCCTGGAGAAACCTAGGGACAGAGGAGCCTGGAGGGCTACAGTTTATAGGGTCACAAAGAGTTGGACATCATTGAAGTGACTTAGCAGACACGCACACACAATTTGATATTAATTCTTGTTTATCTCATCTCAGAAGGTCATTTTGCTGATCACTAACTTTAATTCTATGAAGGAAAAAAAAATCTCTTCCTGGATTCAAGAGATATTGCTAGTTATTGCAATAATGAGAATTTCACCAAGTGTTAATGGGAAGTCACAGGAAGAATCTTCCTGTTCATCTGACTGTCAGAGATGATTCCTGACTACAAAGATAATAATAATAATAATAAATACCTTTCTTTGATTGGAAGCATTGTTTTACTTGATAAAAATGAGTACTTGACTTGGAAAGTATCTACCTTTTTAAAATAAAATCTCTAGTCAAATAATTGTAATTAAAATATATTAATATCATTTATGTCCAAATTAAATTCACAGAAACTGTTTCACACAGAAAAAAAAAGTTATTCCTTTAAGTAAACTTCAGGTTGGACAATGCTTACTTAAAAAATCAAAGAGAATATTAAAATTTTCCTACAAGATTCACAGTTAAATTATATTATTTCACAAATTTTTGCTAAATGGTTTTCAGAATATTTCACTGAAAATACTTCATTTTCTTTTAATCTGAGTGATGTTACTTAAATCCTTATTAATTACTTGGAACTATTTTTCCTTCTTCCTACTTTACTGGTTAGCTATTGGAAAGGAGAGTGAGAAGAAAAGCAGTTATAACTTTAATATTTAAAATTTCTTTAGAATTCAAACATTTTTATTTTGGTATTTGCCTTGCATGATGATGATGATCTTGATAATCATGATGGAAATTTACTTTGAATTCACTTTTAAAACATGAAAGAGGATTGAATGCATACTATCTTCACAAAGTGAATGATATTAGAATCATATATATGTGAAAAGCAATGTCATTCTTTAGTGTCTGTGATGGCTAATTTTATGTGTCAACTAAGCCACAGGGTGTCCATATGGTCAAACATAATTTTGAGTGTTTCAATGAGGTATTTTTTACATAAGACTAACATTTGAATTGGTAGAGCAAATTGCCCTGCCTAATGTTAGTGGCCTTCATACAACCAGTTGAAGGTCTGAATTTTGACTACCTTTAACAGGACATGGGCTTTTTTCCTGACTTCATACTCAAACTGAAACACGGGATCTCTCTGGCTCTAGTGCCTGCAGTTTTCAGACTGGGATCATCTTATTAGCTTTCCTGGGTCACCAGTTCACTGAGTCACGCTGTGGATATTGGGACTTGTCCTACTTATCTGTGTGGACCAATTCCTTATAATACAAATATCTTCTCTGGAAAACCTGGACTAATACTATGTCCTTTGTAGATTCCCAGCAAAAATATTACTGAAGTTATAAGTACATTCTGGGCTTCCCAGGTGGTGTAGTGGCAAAGAATCTGCCTCCCAGTGCAAGAGACACAGGTTTGATCCCTGGGTCAGGAAGATCCCCTGGAGAAGGAAATGGCAACCCACTCCTATACTCTTACCTATGAAATCCTATGCACGGAGGAACTTTGTGGGCTACAATCTGTGACAAATCAGCTTCCATAGGTTCTTTAAATATATAGCTGGAACATTTATGAACTCTGCTTTTGTTCTTGGGGACAGTATTTTGATGGCAATAATGATTAATTATGATAGATACTTGATGTACTATTTAGCACAGTTCAAAAGAGTCAGACAACTAAGCAACTCAGCAACTAAACAATAACATAAATACATTCTAGAGTTTTATTTAATGATTCATCTGGTCTTATTTCGTCATTTCCTTCCTACGAGTCCTTAACTTACATGTGAATATTCTATATTAGAAATATCTATTTTGGTATTTGCCTTGCATGATGATGATGATCTTGATAATCATGATGGAAATTTACTTTGAATTCACTTTTAAAACATGAAAGAGGATTGAATGCATACTATCTTCACAAAGTGAATGATATTAGAATCATATATATGTGAAAAGCAATGTCATTCTTTAGTGTCTGTGATGGCTAATTTTATGTGTCAACTAAGCCACAGGGTGTCCATATGGTCAAACATAATTTTGAGTGTTTCAATGAGGTATTTTTTACATAAGACTAACATTTGAATTGGTAGAGCAAATTGCCCTGCCTAATGTTAGTGGCCTTCATACAACCAGTTGAAGGTCTGAATTTTGACTACCTTTAACAGGACATGGGCTTTTTTCCTGACTTCATACTCAAACTGAAACACGGGATCTCTCTGGCTCTAGTGCCTGCAGTTTTCAGACTGGGATCATCTTATTAGCTTTCCTGGGTCACCAGTTCACTGAGTCACGCTGTGGATATTGGGACTTGTCCTACTTATCTGTGTGGACCAATTCCTTATAATACAAATATCTTCTCTGGAAAACCTGGACTAATACTATGTCCTTTGTAGATTCCCAGCAAAAATATTACTGAAGTTATAAGTACATTCTGGGCTTCCCAGGTGGTGTAGTGGCAAAGAATCTGCCTCCCAGTGCAAGAGACACAGGTTTGATCCCTGGGTCAGGAAGATCCCCTGGAGAAGGAAATGGCAACCCACTCCTATACTCTTACCTATGAAATCCTATGCACGGAGGAACTTTGTGGGCTACAATCTGTGACAAATCAGCTTCCATAGGTTCTTTAAATATATAGCTGGAACATTTATGAACTCTGCTTTTGTTCTTGGGGACAGTATTTTGATGGCAATAATGATTAATTATGATAGATACTTGATGTACTATTTAGCACAGTTCAAAAGAGTCAGACAACTAAGCAACTCAGCAACTAAACAATAACATAAATACATTCTAGAGTTTTATTTAATGATTCATCTGGTCTTATTTCGTCATTTCCTTCCTACGAGTCCTTAACTTACATGTGAATATTCTATATTAGAATATTATAATACTGATTGTTTCTCAAAGGAATATAAGATAAAGCATTACATTATACTATCAAGAGATTGTAATAAACAATTCCTATAAATTCCTGACACATGTTTAGTCACTCCCCTAAAATGTGTCCTTTCCTCCTGAGCACATAAAGAGATTATTACATTTCCTAGTTTCCTTAAGTTGTAGCCATACAACTATGTTCTAATCAAGGAGGTGTGAATAGAAGTAAGATACCACACATTCAGGTACATGGTTTTGTCCTAAATACTACAGCACATATCTACCATAATAACTCATTACTACCATCCTTTCATAAATGTTCCAGATATATATTTCAAGAACCTGTGGAAGCTAACATTATTTTTGGACCACTGAATAAAGGCCTTTACGCAGGAATCAATTGCTGCTGGCAGGAAAACCATCAACAAATGCTAAGGTAGTTCAGAGAGAAGAGATTACCTTCCAGTGGGCAGTAAAAAAGGATTAAGAGAAGAGATAAGACTTTATTGAGTATACCCAGTAGATAGATAAATGATAGAGAAACAGATAGGAGATTGATACATAGACATCACAAAACCTATACATTTAGAGAGATGGAAGAAGCCCAGTTTGGACGGCAAGAGAGAAACAGAAATACGAGTGAACTTAAGGGGTGGGATGGGGGGGATATACATATGACTAATCTGGAAACATACATATCTGTAAACAACAAAACTCTGTAAAAGTTAAAAGTAAAATAAAAGCTTAAATTAAAAAAAAAAAAGAGTGAACTTAAGAAAGCAGTGAAAACACCATCCTGACCAGACTTGTGGGTTCACATAGATAAGTCACCAGAAACTGGGATGAACTGGTACTCAGTGCTAGTCAGAGGCTAATAGACTCATTTATGCAGTTTGAATAAGTTTGCAAGCTTCCCACGTGGCACAGCAGGTAAAGAATTGGCCTGCAATGCAGGAGACTTAGGAGGATGTGGGTTCAGCCCATGGGTTGGGAAGATCCCCTAGAGAAAGAAATGCTATATTAGAATATAAATACTGATTGTTTCTCAAATTTTTGATTCATCTGGTCTTATTTCGTCATTTCCTTCCTACGAGTCCTTAACTTACATGTGAATATTCTATATTAGAATATTATAATACTGATTGTTTCTCAAAGGAATATAAGATAAAGCATTACATTATACTATCAAGAGATTGTAATAAACAATTCCTATAAATTCCTGACACATGTTTAGTCACTCCCCTAAAATGTGTCCTTTCCTCCTGAGCACATAAAGAGATTATTACATTTCCTAGTTTCCTTAAGTTGTAGCCATACAACTATGTTCTAATCAAGGAGGTGTGAATAGAAGTAAGATACCACACATTCAGGTACATGGTTTTGTCCTAAATACTACAGCACATATCTACCATAATAACTCATTACTACCATCCTTTCATAAATGTTCCAGATATATATTTCAAGAACCTGTGGAAGCTAACATTATTTTTGGACCACTGAATAAAGGCCTTTACGCAGGAATCAATTGCTGCTGGCAGGAAAACCATCAACAAATGCTAAGGTAGTTCAGAGAGAAGAGATTACCTTCCAGTGGGCAGTAAAAAAGGATTAAGAGAAGAGATAAGACTTTATTGAGTATACCCAGTAGATAGATAAATGATAGAGAAACAGATAGGAGATTGATACATAGACATCACAAAACCTATACATTTAGAGAGATGGAAGAAGCCCAGTTTGGACGGCAAGAGAGAAACAGAAATACGAGTGAACTTAAGGGGTGGGATGGGGGGGATATACATATGACTAATCTGGAAACATACATATCTGTAAACAACAAAACTCTGTAAAAGTTAAAAGTAAAATAAAAGCTTAAATTAAAAAAAAAAAAAAGAGTGAACTTAAGAAAGCAGTGAAAACACCATCCTGACCAGACTTGTGGGTTCACATAGATAAGTCACCAGAAACTGGGATGAACTGGTACTCAGTGCTAGTCAGAGGCTAATAGACTCATTTATGCAGTTTGAATAAGTTTGCAAGCTTCCCACGTGGCACAGCAGGTAAAGAATTGGCCTGCAATGCAGGAGACTTAGGAGGATGTGGGTTCAGCCCATGGGTTGGGAAGATCCCCTAGAGAAAGAAATGAAAACCCACTCCAATATTCTTGCCTGGGAAGTTCTATGGACGACAGAGCCTGGTTGGCTACAGTCCACAGGGTCGCAAAGAGTCAGAGTCAAACGCAACTGAGAGACTAAGCACACAGACACACACACACACATGCAGGAATTTAGCATTTATTTATAGGCAGTACGAAAGTCATTTAGATAATCCAAATATCTTTAACAATGGAGGTAATTATTCCAAAGTGCCTATTTTGAATTAAAAGTTTAGAAATAAATTGAAATTTTTTTCCTTGAGTCTTCTGAATTTTCAGTGGCTATTAAATTTTGGCTATATCACCATCAAAAGGCATTCCATAGACAAGCTTTGAAATTCAATAGAATAAAAACCTCAGAATCAAGTGTTCAAGTGCTTCAGAAAGGAGCAGAGTAGGGTCCTAATCATTTCCAAACTTGTAGAGGCACATTGTACAGTTTATTTTTATGCTCTTAGAAAAGAGCACAATACTTTTTCCTTCCTTTAAAAGAGGTGTTAAGAACATTGTTTCTTTTAATCTGTCACTTGTGTCCTTCTGTTTAGGTGACTGCTTTCAGACTGTCCAGGATAAATCTGTTCACAACAGTGGCAAATTGATAAGAGCTTTGTTTTGGTTTTTCACCTCACTGCCTTTCTTCTGTAAGCCTTCATCCATCAGAATGTCTAATCTCATTCAAAATCTACCAGCTTCACTACTCCTTAATAATTGGTACCACTATAATGAGAACAATAATATCATTAATGATAATATTAGTAATGCCAGCTTATTTGTTCCTTTGTATTTTCATGCAAATATATATATATATATATATATATACACACACAAATATATATATATATATAATTTGAATACTGGGAGTGAAAAAAAAAAGGCCATCTATGAAAAGTCCAGTGAAGTACTCATGGAATGAGAACTGAAACCGTGTTAGGTAACATACAATGGACATCATGAGAGTGGTATAAAATTTTTGATAAGATGAGATAGTAATATCTGAGGTTTCCGATTTGGACGACAGGGGGCCTGCAGGAGACTTAGGAGGATGTGGGTTCAGCCCATGGGTTGGGAAGATCCCCTAGAGAAAGAAATGAAAACCCACTCCAATATTCTTGCCTGGGAAGTTCTATGGACGACAGAGCCTGGTTGGCTACAGTCCACAGGGTCGCAAAGAGTCAGAGTCAAACGCAACTGAGAGACTAAGCACACAGACACACACACACACATGCAGGAATTTAGCATTTATTTATAGGCAGTACGAAAGTCATTTAGATAATCCAAATATCTTTAACAATGGAGGTAATTATTCCAAAGTGCCTATTTTGAATTAAAAGTTTAGAAATAAATTGAAATTTTTTTCCTTGAGTCTTCTGAATTTTCAGTGGCTATTAAATTTTGGCTATATCACCATCAAAAGGCATTCCATAGACAAGCTTTGAAATTCAATAGAATAAAAACCTCAGAATCAAGTGTTCAAGTGCTTCAGAAAGGAGCAGAGTAGGGTCCTAATCATTTCCAAACTTGTAGAGGCACATTGTACAGTTTATTTTTATGCTCTTAGAAAAGAGCACAATACTTTTTCCTTCCTTTAAAAGAGGTGTTAAGAACATTGTTTCTTTTAATCTGTCACTTGTGTCCTTCTGTTTAGGTGACTGCTTTCAGACTGTCCAGGATAAATCTGTTCACAACAGTGGCAAATTGATAAGAGCTTTGTTTTGGTTTTTCACCTCACTGCCTTTCTTCTGTAAGCCTTCATCCATCAGAATGTCTAATCTCATTCAAAATCTACCAGCTTCACTACTCCTTAATAATTGGTACCACTATAATGAGAACAATAATATCATTAATGATAATATTAGTAATGCCAGCTTATTTGTTCCTTTGTATTTTCATGCAAATATATATATATATATATATATATACACACACACATATATATATATATATATATAATTTGAATACTGGGAGTGAAAAAAAAAAGGCCATCTATGAAAAGTCCAGTGAAGTACTCATGGAATGAGAACTGAAACCGTGTTAGGTAACATACAATGGACATCATGAGAGTGGTATAAAATTTTTGATAAGATGAGATAGTAATATCTGAGGTTTCCGATTATAGTAGAAAGAAAAAACTCTCCCTCTTTCTAAATCTCTTAGAAAAAGAATTAGGGTACTACAAAAATATTCTTACTTCCAAATTGAGCTATGAGAATAGGCTCAAAATGATTCTGCAAGGATATCAAGCTTAAGTGAGCTCAATAAAAAAGCGTGATGTCTCAGACAGGTTTCACAGTTCACTTACAAAGTGAGCAGGCACTTTAAAAACACTCACCATTTTTCGGAACAGGATTTTTGTGCCCCTGTCAGAAGAAGAAAAAAGGAAATCAAGCAAGACCCACTTTAAAAAGATATATAACAGTTCTATGGATGTGAAACCTTGTGGGTTTTTGAGCTGTGTCATACTTGTCAGTGGTAAGTGAGAGTTTGCAAAACAGTCACATAAATATGGCCCATGAAGAATGCCACAAGTAAAGCACTTGCCTTCGGTTAACAAAATCCTAGGCTGTTAGGCTTGTGGGAGATTTGAAAGGTCAGACTGCAGGTGGAGGGAAGGATTCAGCTCTGTTGTAGCAAGGAGAAACAGAGATTCAATAGATGGCAGTCTTCCCCCTGCTTTGAGTTCAGTCGCTCAGATTTCCAGATCATGCTTGATGGATCGTCTTCCCTACCTCTTCAGCTTTTATCTCTAATCACTCAACTGTATTTAACTTGGTGAATCAGTCACAGAAAACTGACAAATGTATGAATGCCTTAGTATGAATTCTCTCCTTTTCCCTCCTCCCTTTTAAAATGCTTACTCTCAGAATGGGAAATGCCCTCCCTTTTTCTCATCTGTTTTCTCATTACCTTGAGCAGCATGTCTACTTCTGAGCTTTCTTCTGTACTTCCCCCTGTGCGATCAAATCCATATTTTATGGCAAGACAAAAAAAAAAAATTAAACATGAAAATTTTTCTCTGCCCTTTGGCCTCCTCTCTCTCTTATTGCGCATTGTGTATTAGTTTTATATATCAACCCTGCAGGCTGAAATAGCTGCTCAACCATGAAGAGCTTTATTTTTACCAGTACCAACAAGTTAACTCCTTAAAACGGGGGTCCCCAACCCCTGGGCCACAGACCAGAACCAGTCTGTGATCTGGTAGGACCTGGTTTGCCCAGTAGGAGGCTAGTGGTAAGCCAATGAGCAAAGCTTGTCTATATTTACAGCTCTGTTCCCCATTGCTTGGATTATCACCTGATCTCTGCCATCTATCAGGTCATAACACATTGCCTTGCCTGAGGCTTGCTGTTCTAGGAGACACTTGCAAGATTATGACCTTTTTACTTTGTTTCCTCACCTTCCCCCATCTCTGATCCATGAAAGAACCTGGCATCAGACCCTCAACAAGATGGTTGTTCTGAGACATTAGCCTGCCATCTCAGTCAGCCAGCTTTCCAAATAAAGTCATATTCGTTGCCTCAACATCTCATCTCATGGATTCAATTGCCCCGAGTGGTATAGCCAGTTGAACTTGAAATGGTAACAGCAGAAGCACAAGCACTTCTGTGAACTGAAGGGATCTAGGCTGTATGCTCCTTATCAGTATCAGGGTTTCCCTGGTGGCACAGATGGTAGGGAATCTGCCTGCAATGCAGGAGACCTGGATTCAATCCTGGGTTGGGAAGATCCCCTGGAGAAGGGAATGGCAACCCACTCCAGTATTCTTGCCTGGAGAATCCCATGGCTTGTCCATGGGTAGTAAAGAGTCAGAGAAGACTTAGTGACTTTAAACAAAAAAATTATCAGTATTATCCCCAAATATCCCCCGCCACTGTGGAATAACTGTCTCCCATGAAACTAGTCTCTTGTGCTGAAAAGATTCGAGACCACTGTTTTAAAAAAGACATTCCTTCTTGAACTTGCAAGGGGTCATATGATCCACCATAATGACACTTAGATCTTGATTATGTAAACTGTTAATAATGCATCATTTGATGCAGAGCTCTGTACCTCAAAAAAACGTATATAACCTATGTCTTGACTTTTAGGGCAGAATAGTTGTTAGAGGGTTCTGAGATGCACTTCCCAGGTTACAATCCTCAAATTTGCCTTGAATAAAATTTTCTAATTCTTTCTTAGATCAACTGATCAATTTGTCATCAATATAGCACATCAATAAGTGTCCTCCCTTTGCATTTTTTTTCATGGCTCCATTACTATCATGTGAGTTCCAGAGTCTCACCTGTGGATTTTTGGTGTCTATCTCCTTCATGGCAAGATAAACTCCTTAAGCAGCGACTGTGGTATTCCTAATATCTGACACATAATAAACATTTTAATTATTTGCTGAATGAAACGATGAACCTAAATATTAGTACCTTTTCCAACTTCTTTTTAGATATTAATCATGCCATATAAGAAAACAGTTCTTGATTCTTTATCTGAATATCCAGTACCCAGTTCTATTTATTTGCTGGTTTGTTACCTTTAAGATTTATGCTTACTGTGCTGTTAGTTTTGTTTCATGAAGAATTTTTGTTCCCTCTGTTCTTTTGCTGCCATTATGATTCAAAATTGTTGGTAAATCTGATTATTTATGTTTGTTCGAATTTGTTTTTTTCTTTTTAAACCATTTCTTTTAACAACAAGGCCAGGTATGAACCTTGGGATTGGAGATATACAAAGCACAGCTGATTTGAAATTTAAAAACTAATTGTTTTATTGCACACAATTAGCACACCCTACAGATTAAAGTAAGAAAAAGAGGAAAAGGGCTAATCAGTCAACTGCTCCAAAGAGAGGTCCAGGAATGAGTTGTCTCAGCACAAGCACGAGCTCTTTTCTGGCAAAAGGTCTCATGATAAGTGTATGGCAGGAAGTTGCCTTCTGCTCCGATGGAGCCTCTGGTATCATCCACCTGGAATGGCTCTCTGCAGCAGAAAATCAAGCCGTAAAGCAAAGATCCTTCAAGCCTCTTGGCTAAGTGGTCTCATGTTAAGGAGCATGCCAGTGGAGTGTAACCCTAATCCCCAGGGATGTTATTCCTATCTGTTGCAGGGTTTAATGTTTTTAACCCATCTGTTCAAGGGGTCATATGATCCACCATAATGACACTTAGATCTTGATTATGTAAACTGTTAATAATGCATCATTTGATGCAGAGCTCTGTACCTCAAAAAAACGTATATAACCTATGTCTTGACTTTTAGGGCAGAATAGTTGTTAGAGGGTTCTGAGATGCACTTCCCAGGTTACAATCCTCAAATTTGCCTTGAATAAAATTTTCTAATTCTTTCTTAGATCAACTGATCAATTTGTCATCAATATAGCACATCAATAAGTGTCCTCCCTTTGCATTTTTTTTCATGGCTCCATTACTATCATGTGAGTTCCAGAGTCTCACCTGTGGATTTTTGGTGTCTATCTCCTTCATGGCAAGATAAACTCCTTAAGCAGCGACTGTGGTATTCCTAATATCTGACACATAATAAACATTTTAATTATTTGCTGAATGAAACGATGAACCTAAATATTAGTACCTTTTCCAACTTCTTTTTAGATATTAATCATGCCATATAAGAAAACAGTTCTTGATTCTTTATCTGAATATCCAGTACCCAGTTCTATTTATTTGCTGGTTTGTTACCTTTAAGATTTATGCTTACTGTGCTGTTAGTTTTGTTTCATGAAGAATTTTTGTTCCCTCTGTTCTTTTGCTGCCATTATGATTCAAAATTGTTGGTAAATCTGATTATTTATGTTTGTTCGAATTTGTTTTTTTCTTTTTAAACCATTTCTTTTAACAACAAGGCCAGGTATGAACCTTGGGATTGGAGATATACAAAGCACAGCTGATTTGAAATTTAAAAACTAATTGTTTTATTGCACACAATTAGCACACCCTACAGATTAAAGTAAGAAAAAGAGGAAAAGGGCTAATCAGTCAACTGCTCCAAAGAGAGGTCCAGGAATGAGTTGTCTCAGCACAAGCACGAGCTCTTTTCTGGCAAAAGGTCTCATGATAAGTGTATGGCAGGAAGTTGCCTTCTGCTCCGATGGAGCCTCTGGTATCATCCACCTGGAATGGCTCTCTGCAGCAGAAAATCAAGCCGTAAAGCAAAGATCCTTCAAGCCTCTTGGCTAAGTGGTCTCATGTTAAGGAGCATGCCAGTGGAGTGTAACCCTAATCCCCAGGGATGTTATTCCTATCTGTTGCAGTGAGGTCTTTCTACAAATGTTGCCAAACAAATTTCTTATCTAACCTAACACTCTTACTTCATCACTCTAAGACATTCACAGGTCTATACCAGACACTTCATGATGACTAATATGGATGTGAACATTGGCCACTGTGACTCCATTTTGACATGACTTTCACACAAGATGAGAAGAAATCATAACCTAAAAGAAGTCACATCATAACAGATTATTCTGAACAAAACTGTTTGCTAAGTAAGTAGTGTAAAGTTCTGAACAGACTCAGGCTTTGAACTCATAGTAGTAACAGCCTTGCAGGAAACATTATTTAATCCCTACAAAATAATATTAAAAATTATTGAGTAGAGAGTCTTTTCTCTCATCTGAAAGCATGGGGACCACAAAACTGTTCTTATTGGAAAAAACAAATGCTATGATTTTTTACAATTTATCTCCTTCTAGTGCACAGAAAATTCAAGGTGTTTTATGACTGAAAGATTTTTTCTATGATTTCAGCTAAGGTAACTTAAGGTAGAATGCGTGCTCAGTCAGTCACTTCAGTCGTGTCTGACTCTTTGCTATTCTATGGACTGCAGTCCACCAGAATCCTCTGTGGTATTCTCCAGGCAAGTATACTGGAGTGGGTTGGCATGCCCTCCTCCAGGGATCTCCCCAACCCAAGGATCAAACTTGCATCTCCTGTATTGTAGGTGAATTCTTTATCACTGAGCAGGTAGTAGGCTGCCTATCCTGTGAAGCTGTACCAAACAAGTTTGGTTCTTCAGTGATGTGTTACAAAATAATATAGCTATATCAATCTATATTGATATGTATACATGTATATGTATACACACACACACATAAATTAACTATAATTCAAATGAAAGTACACAGGCCAGTGACAGTCTGACAGATTTTCCTGATTTGTAGTTTAAATGTCTCTGATGATGTCTTTCAGAGTTCAGGTAAACTTTCTGAGTGACTTACACAGTAGCAGATCTGAAGTCTGACTAAACATGAGCTGTTTATGATAATCTTTCTTAATTTTAAAATACCTTGTTCAGCCCATATTGTCCCTAAGGTTTCCTTAATCTTTTTTTTAATTAAGAGAGTTCTTAAAGTTAGTCATTGTATTTCTTTGCATCTGTCTCTTAATTTTGTCTTCCCATATGTAACAATAAATTAGCTGTTCATGATGAGAATTCTCTAAATTTACCTCTTCTGAACATTGGCCACTGTGACTCCATTTTGACATGACTTCACACAAGATAGAAAAATCATAACCTAAAAGAAGTCACATCATAACAGATTATTCTGAACAAAACTGTTTGCTAAGTAAGTAGTGTAAAGTTCTGAACAGACTCAGGCTTTGAACTCATAGTAGTAACAGCCTTGCAGGAAACATTATTTAATCCCTACAAAATAATATTAAAAATTATTGAGTAGAGAGTCTTTTCTCTCATCTGAAAGCATGGGGACCACAAAACTGTTCTTATTGGAAAAAACAAATGCTATGATTTTTTACAATTTATCTCCTTCTAGTGCACAGAAAATTCAAGGTGTTTTATGACTGAAAGATTTTTTCTATGATTTCAGCTAAGGTAACTTAAGGTAGAATGCGTGCTCAGTCAGTCACTTCAGTCGTGTCTGACTCTTTGCTATTCTATGGACTGCAGTCCACCAGAATCCTCTGTGGTATTCTCCAGGCAAGTATACTGGAGTGGGTTGGCATGCCCTCCTCCAGGGGATCTCCCCAACCCAAGGATCAAACTTGCATCTCCTGTATTGTAGGTGAATTCTTTATCACTGAGCAGGTAGTAGGCTAAGCCTATCCTGTGAAGCTGTACCAAACAAGTTTGGTTCTTCAGTGATGTGTTACAAAATAATATAGCTATATCAATCTATATTGATATGTATACATGTATATGTATACACACACACACATAAATTAACTATAATTCAAATGAAAGTACACAGGCCAGTGACAGTCTGACAGATTTTCCTGATTTGTAGTTTAAATGTCTCTGATGATGTCTTTCAGAGTTCAGGTAAACTTTCTGAGTGACTTACACAGTAGCAGATCTGAAGTCTGACTAAACATGAGCTGTTTATGATAATCTTTCTTAATTTTAAAATACCTTGTTCAGCCCATATTGTCCCTAAGGTTTCCTTAATCTTTTTTTTTTTTTTAATTAAGAGAGTTCTTAAAGTTAGTCATTGTATTTCTTTGCATCTGTCTCTTAATTTTGTCTTCCCATATGTAACAATAAATTAGCTGTTCATGATGAGAATTCTCTAAAAATTTACCAATTTTGAATTTTTTCCCAATTCAAAGGATTCATCCCCCGTCCATTGACAAGCAGGATCTTAATAATGATTCAAACCATTAAGTCCTCTTATGGCTTGCATGTATGCTCAGTTACTTCTGTCATGTCTGACTCTTTGAGATCCTATGGAATGTAGTCCACCAGACTCCTCTGTCCATGGGATTCTGCATGCAAGAATTCTGGAGTGGGTTGCCATGCCCTTCTTTAGGGAATCTTTTTAATCCAAAGCTCAAGCCCACATCTCCTCTGTCTCCTGCATTGCAGGTAGATTTCTTTCACTGTTAAGCCACCAGGAAAGCCCTTTTATGGCTTAACTATGAACAAGAGACATCCCACAAAAGACTGCAAAAGATGTAGCCGTCATAAGATCTAGAAAGTCTACTCCAAAAAATAGTCTAAGAAAGCAAAGATCTTCGTTTCACAGGCCGAAAGGATGGCTTAGTGCCAGCACTAACAAAGCAATGAGGACTGAGACTAGCACCCCTCGTGACAAACTCCCCTAAGAGCTGGCGCAGCTGGACAAAGAGATGCCTATCACAAACCCAGGTTGTTCTTTGTGCTTCTGACCAACCAGCTACAGCTGCTTGAAATCATAGTCTATTTGATTAGCTGCCAAATGCTCACCAGGAGGTGCACCTTGTGGATGGCAGTGACCATAGACAATTTTCTCACTCATTAAGAATCCAAGCTCTCTGGACATATAACAAAATAGAAGGGAAGAACCTCATCATTTTTTATATGCTTTGGGGGTATACTTCACAGGTCTATAGGCTCTGTGCTTGCCCAGTTTCAAGATGGAAGAAAGCGCCTGGAGTCAGTAACAAATACATCAGTGGTTTAATGGTGGGGGTGAATCTTACAAGTCTGGAGCAAGGTTCCAGAGGGACATTTCACAGTGTGCAGTACATGGCTGGCAGGACAATGGTGGCCATGTTCACTCCCAAGGGGAAGGGGAGGATTACAAGGTAACTGCCTTCAAGTGAGCTCATTAGTTAGCAGGGAAGTCAGTAGAGGAGCACTTCTCTCAACACCCCTTTGATAAGAACAGTCACTAGCTGGGGGCCTGGCACCAGTTCATAGGACATCAGTCATGTGTGTAAGAAAACAGGAGAAGTAGGCACTGGTAAGGAATGAGATGGACAGAGAGCCAGCAAACAGACATCTTGAGTGGCCGGACCATATATATTTTAACATTTAGCCGAAGTATGTTTTCTTGCAGCTAATCTAATACTTAAGAGCAAAATGCTGGGGATGACATAATGTTTCACAGAATATCTCACTACATGGAAATTTTTTTGAGGTTGGTGGGTGATATAGTGTCAATGAAACCTATGCTGTGACCAACTTATTCTTTCATGGGTGCTTCATTGATGTGACAATCACCCTAATGTCTTAAATGTTTGGGTGCACACCAATTATGAAGTTTTGGTGTCTAAGGTATTTTATAACAATAGCTTTGACTTGTGTATACTAACTCACAGGAAAGTTTGTGTAAAAAAAAATGGCAGTCTGATGAGACCTGCAAACTCATTAGTCTCTAGAGCTGGCCCAGACAACAAGTATATAGGGTCTGTGTCTGTGCCTACCCTAAGATATTTCCTTCTTAAAGAGACAAAGAAAAACAACAACCATCTCTTGGAGGAAATGCATCAGTTTCCAAGAGGACCTACCCCATTTCTTAAGAGTGACTATGTCCAAGGAACCAGCTCTAAAACTGAGCAGGATCCTGTGGGGTTCTTAGACACACAAGCCTTTCTGTGTCCCCCAGCTCCTTTTTGTAAGAAACAAGCTTCAGCTTCATTTAGATGCAGAGGGCAGATGTTAATCAGGGACAGAGGAGAGACAGAGACAAGGGAGAAGCAATGGGGAAACAATAGTGCAGCCTTCAGGCAGGGTCCTGGTCCTGCCTCAAGGGATACACACAACAATAATTTTGAGCTCTCCTACAGGAATAAAACTCCCAATGAATGGAAGGTGTTAATTACTTAATGAGGCATTCTTCATTCCAGACAGAAGATCACAGTTTCCACATTTTATAAGGAGACCACCTGAGACCACATACTCTCACCCTTATCAACAACCCCACACTGGAACCACTGCTATTGAACTCCTCACCAAACTGCCCCAGTTTGGGACACACAGTTTTTGACAGCACAATCCCTCTGTGTCCTCCTTTGCTTGAGAAAGCAATAAAGCTACTCTTTTCACCCTCACCCAAAACCCTGTCTCTGAAATTCAATTTGACCTCAGTGTACAAATGGAGAGTTTTCAGCATCAGTTCCACAAACATTTTTCCTGCTACTTTAATTTTAACAAAGACTCTTGTTTCCAATGGATCCTGCAGGCAAAGATCCAGGAGACTGACTAACAAGGTAATAGTTCTTACCATCTGCCTGCTTTAGTCATTTGCCCCAGGATCTCTCATCTATAAAGCTTCAGGGTGAATAGTATCCAGGAGGTAAATTTGAATCCCACCAGCTATGCCAGCTGTCAAGAAGGAAAAAGTTTTCCACTACCCTCTTAAATTCTGATTGATATAAGAATTAGATTGGCAGAGAACAGATTAACAGGGAAAAATATTTAAAAAATAATAATATATATACAAGGAAGAGACTCAGGAAAGCTAAATAACTCACCAAAACGGTCAAAGTCCTCACCTTAAATACCATCTTCAACTCAAGACAAAAGAAGATATTGGGGGTAATGGTGGGGGACTTTAATGGGGAGGGAGGTACACAAGTGTTGGCTGAGTCTTGCAGAGACAATCAGACACAGAGTAGACCAAGAAAAAGGAGACGGACTGGAACTAGAAATGAAAGAAAGGACTTACTCTCAACTTGATGGGAATTCAAACGATAAAACGAACACTGTGAAAAATTGTATAGCAAGAACTTAAGACAATGTAGATGACATGAATTTATAGAAAACATGCATTACTGAAACTAATACGAGAAAAAAAATACACAACCTGAACAGGTAAAGGGACTGAATTACAAATCAGAAACTATTCAAAGCATAAAACCCAGTCCCAGATGACTTCACAGTTGAATTTTACCTATTTAAAGAATGATTAACATCAATTATCCTCAAATAGAATAAGAAGGAACACTACCAAATCATCTTATGAGGTTAGAACTACCCTCATAAAAATTTCAATAAACACCTCCCAAGGAAGCTACAGACTAATACTTATTGGCCACAAAATCCTAAACAAAATACCAGCAAATGGTATCTGATAATGTATTTTAAAAAACATATATGCTATGGGGGCTTCCCTGGTGGTCCAGTGGGTAAGGACACCACCTTGCAGTGCAAGGGGTGCCAGTTCGATCCCTGGCCTGGGAAGATACCACGTGCTGCGGAGCAGCTGGACTGATGTGTCCAACTACCGAGTCGGAGCTCTGGTGTGCATGCGCCCAGAGCCAGTGCTCTGTGACGAAAAAGGCCACTGCGATGGGAGGCCCACACAGGCCAAAGAAAAAAGACGGATGAAAATGGATAAATGAAAGGCCAATGGAAGTGGCCAAAAAAAAAAAAATTAGAAAGAAAAAGAACAAAAAAACAATAATTTTCATGTCTTTGTTACTGGAGAATATTGGTTTAAAATATACTTTTAATATTTCATTGTTGAGGTATTATCTACATAAAGTGAGTTTTTAATATTTCCTCCAGTTTTTCCCTGAGAAAGTTTATCTATGACTGCTATAGTTTATTACATAAATATATGATAGAATTCACTAGTTCAATCATACAACTTTTATCTTGTGAATGTTTTTAACTGTAAATTCAATTTCTTCAAACACTTTGGGATTCTCAGTTTTTCTATTTTTTCTTGTTTAAGTTTTAGTAAATTCTGTTTCCAGGAAATTTGCCAATTTTTAAGTTTGTTGAATTTATTGTCCATAAAATATTTTATTTGTTATTATCTTTATAATACCCATAGAATTTCAAGTTATACATTATTTTATTACCATTATTTTTAAAGCAGAGCCATAGGTCTAAATAAATGTAACATAAGTTAAATACTGACTCTGTTGGCTAACTGAATACATATAACATTGAAGCTCAGTGTCCCCTCTTATTAAATGAGATAATAATACCTAGATATCAGGGTAAAAGATTATTAAATAGGGTCAATATGCAACTATAGTAATGGGCTACTATCTTTATAAGCACCTATGGGTTGTATACTCTAGTGAACAACTTTTAAAATCGTCCTCAATTTTTAACATCTCCTGGTATTGCTACTTTATACAGTCCTCCCTTGATGAATGTGGGGAAGACTAGCTTCTTTCCAGCAGAATATGGCAAAGACGACGGGTGTTACTTCAATATTTAGGCTACATAAAATTGTACCTTTTGTCTTGCCAGTATTTTCTTTCTCACTGGATTTGAGGAGATAAGCATTTATATTGTGGGTTTCCTCACGAAGAGATCTTTGTGACCAGGAACTCTCTGTGGACACTGCCAACAACCAAACTGAAGCCATTAGCCCACAGTCTTGTAAGGAAGTGAATTCTGTCGACGATATCATCTTTTAAGTGGATCCTCTGCCACTGAAGCTTTGAGAAGAGACTATGCAGACCCTGAAGCACAGCACCAAGCAATGTCATGTCTAGACTTCTGATCCACACCAAATGAATAATCAAACAGTATTATTTTAGGGAGCTAAGCTTAAGGAAATAATGAGACACAAAAATAGAGAAGTGACACATACTTTAGGAAGCTAGATATCTCAATGTATTGCTCATCATTAATATCTTACATGCAATTGATTTTGTTTGATTCTCAGTACTTATTGAATGAATGACTGAAGTAGGTACACAATTTTTCTCTTCCTTCTTATCTCTATAATGAACATTCAAAAATTATGTGAAGAGATGTCTGTATAAGCAAAATAAACTTGAAATAACCTCACGCTTTTCAACTTCCTGAACAAGCACGTGGATTCATCACTCCAAATGAGTAATTTAAAATGTCAGGTCCATGAAGTCAAGTGTTAAGTCAAAGGATATGTCAGAATTTCATTGTACTGGTTAAAAAGAAAATTACTAGCAAGCAAATGGCAATGGCAAAGAGAAGAGGATATGATGCTGTCATTGGGAGTTGATATCCTGTGATAATCAGTGCAAAATCTTTGGGATTTATATTCCAGTGCTTTGCAAAGGTGATATATATTAATTTATGAAAACTGAAAATGTCATCAGGACATTATGATGGCCAGCAGAGTTCAGAAATTTGTCAGTTCTTACACCTAGAGCAACTTCCTCTTGAGGGAAAGAGGATTAAGTCTTAAAATTAGACTTGTTATAGGCATGTGGTAATTAGCACTTAGCTGGAGGGCAAGTAAAGAGAGAAAAGGTGACAATTAAAACCACCCTTTATAGTAGTTTCTTAATAGCTTCTTTATGATAAGAGATTTAAAACATGATTTTCTTTGGATTTTCATAACATTATCTATAACTACCATTCATTGAGTGTTAACTATGTGCCAGCTCTTTATACAACTCACAAGTGTACTAGCTAAATACTACATTTCTATATTTTAAATAAGGAAACTAAGTTTTAAAAGAGTTAAATAAGTCAAACACAGAAAGACAAGTGCGGTATACTAACACATATATATGAAATCTAGTAAGAGGGTAATGATAACACAAGCAGTGAAGTGATGGAAAAACAGACATGGAGAAAAGACATATGGACAGTGTGGGGAGGCACAGAGGGTGTGACATGTAAACCTATACTATCATATGTGAAAAAGATAGCTATCGTCAGTGCACTGTGGGAATAGGAGATCTTGTAGGGATGCGGTGCGATGGCCTGGAGGTGTGGGATGCGGGGGACTGAGAGGGGACCAGGGATATGCATATGACTGATCTGGGAACATATGTGTCAGTGAACAACAAAACTCTGAAAAAATTAAAAAAAAAAAAAAAAAAAGGAATCGTTAGGGCCCTTTAAGTCAAGAAATGATATCTCATTTGCCTTAAAAAAAAAAAAAAAAAAAAAAGAGCTGAATGATCTACTGAAGATTATAGACCGCCTGGGCTTCCCAGGCAGCATTAGCAGAGAAGAATCAACAAGGGTTCTATCCCTAGGTCAGGGAGTACATGTATATGTGACAGATCCTGAACAAACTGTGGATCTTACCAATGTCAATTTTGTGTTTAAAAAGAAAATTACTAGCAAGCAAATGGCAATGGCAAAGAGAAGAGGATATGATGCTGTCATTGGGAGTTGATATCCTGTGATAATCAGTGCAAAATCTTTGGGATTTATATTCCAGTGCTTTGCAAAGGTGATATATATTAATTTATGAAAACTGAAAATGTCATCAGGACATTATGATGGCCAGCAGAGTTCAGAAATTTGTCAGTTCTTACACCTAGAGCAACTTCCTCTTGAGGGAAAGAGGATTAAGTCTTAAAATTAGACTTGTTATAGGCATGTGGTAATTAGCACTTAGCTGGAGGGCAAGTAAAGAGAGAAAAGGTGACAATTAAAACCACCCTTTATAGTAGTTTCTTAATAGCTTCTTTATGATAAGAGATTTAAAACATGATTTTCTTTGGATTTTCATAACATTATCTATAACTACCATTCATTGAGTGTTAACTATGTGCCAGCTCTTTATACAACTCACAAGTGTACTAGCTAAATACTACATTTCTATATTTTAAATAAGGAAACTAAGTTTTAAAAGAGTTAAATAAGTCAAACACAGAAAGACAAGTGCGGTATACTAACACATATATATGAAATCTAGTAAGAGGGTAATGATAACACAAGCAGTGAAGTGATGGAAAAACAGACATGGAGAAAAGACATATGGACAGTGTGGGGAGGCACAGAGGGTGTGACATGTAAACCTATACTATCATATGTGAAAAAGATAGCTATCGTCAGTGCACTGTGGGAATAGGAGATCTTGTAGGGATGCGGTGCGATGGCCTGGAGGTGTGGGATGCGGGGGACTGAGAGGGGACCAGGGATATGCATATGACTGATCTGGGAACATATGTGTCAGTGAACAACAAAACTCTGAAAAAATTAAAAAAAAAAAAAAAAAAAAGGAATCGTTAGGGCCCTTTAAGTCAAGAAATGATATCTCATTTGCCTTAAAAAAAAAAAAAAAAAAAAAGAGCTGAATGATCTACTGAAGATTATAGACCGCCTGGGCTTCCCAGGCAGCATTAGCAGAGAAGAATCAACAAGGGTTCTATCCCTAGGTCAGGGAGTACATGTATATGTGACAGATCCTGAACAAACTGTGGATCTTACCAATGTCAATTTTGTGTTTTTTATATTGTATATTGTATTATAGTTGTACAAGATGCTAGCACTGAAGGAAGGTTGGGAAATAGGTGTATTAGTCTTCCTTATGGATATTTTTTGCAACTTCTGATGAATTTATTGGTTTACTAGAGGCCCCAGTGGTAAAGAATCAATCTACAAGTGCAGGAGACACAGGTTCAATCCCTGGATTGGGAAGTTCCCTTGGAGAAGGAAATGGCAATCCACTCTAGTATTCTTGCCTAGAGAATCCGATGGACACAGGAGCCTGTGGGTTACAGTCTATGAGGTTGCAGAAAGAGTTGACACAACTTACTGACTAAATAAATACAAACCTATAATTATTCTAAAACAAAATTGATTTAAAAAATGATCCTGGGGCTTCCCTGGTGGCCCAGTAGGTAAGGATACCGCCTTACAGTGCAAGGGGCACTGGTTTGATCCCTGGCCTGGGAAGACCCCACGTGCCGTGGAAAGGCTGGATCGATGTGTCCAATTACCGAGTCAGGGTTCTGGAGTGCATGCACCCAGAGCCAGTGCTCCGTGAGGGGAGAGGCCACTGCAATGGGAGGCCTACACAGGCCAAAGAACAAAGATAAATAAATGAAAGATCAATAGAAATGGCCAAAAAAAAAAAAAAAATTAAAAAATGATTCTTTACCATCATTTTCTCCAGGGGAAATTTTTTTTAATCCCCCAAATCCTAAAATACTGAGTCTCTCTCTATATATGTATATATATTTTTAAGAAAATACATTATAAGAGTAAATTTGAATTCCGAGTAGCTTGTCTCAGTTCCTTAACAGTGTCTGTTCTTCTGTCGAGTGGAGGCAGAAATGTGATCTTTAATCCCATGATCAGATTTGTAAGAAGGGAGGTGGAGACCATGATCTCAAGAACCTGGCTTGCAATCAGGTTGGTGCCATTTGTGGGAGGAGACTCCTTGTAGAAGAGAAAAGCAGAAAAAAAAAAAAAAAAGAAAAAAAAAGTAGGTTGATTCTTATCTCGAATTACATGAATTTAATATTCTTGGGAACTTGAAATCATGTCACAAAGACTCTAGTTGACCCATGTGAAGCAAATCTGATAGAGCTCTGGGTTGTGGATGATCATAACACATCAAAGACAGAACAGGAAGTCTTGGTAAAGGGAGGGTCAATAATGAGAGACAATAAACTGTGGAAGATCTGAAATAGAGGCATTAATATTTTTGGTTCCTCATAAATTATAGGTATATTTTCTGCCATTAGGTTCTGTGAGATACCTCATTTTAGCAACTCCCAATTCCTTTTTCTTTTAATATAGTGAATTTTATGAGCTTTTATTTTTTGCATGTAAACCATTTATAATACATGACTGAATCCATTTTTTGTACAGGGTTCAATTTGGAGGTTCTTTATGATTTTCTTTAATTTCATATGGCTATTTTCCCCTCAACATTCCTTCTTGTTAACTGAATTCCACCAGTGAGAGACAGGCAAAACAAGGAAAAATAAGTGTTTAAAAAAAAACTTAAGAGCGATTCAAATTTCTTACGACATAGAGATCAGAATTTCAGTTTTGATGAAAGGTTCAGATTGTCTACACATTTTATTTATGCCTGTGGCAACATTTCAACAAATTGCAAAGATCATTAATTGGCAGCCACACTTTGCTCTGGAATTGGTACAGGAGTTTCAGAAGGCTTTTGGTTTTCCATTAACTGCCACAAAAGGTTTTAAAGCAGTTTTTTTGCAGAGTTAATTATAATTATATTTTCCTGAATCTTGTAAAATTATTTTCTTACAATTACAGAGTTTTACAATTACAATTTTGCTATAATACACATTTTAGTACCTAATATATTCTAGAAAGTAATTGAACTCAAAACTCATGTGGATCCCAATGGAATTGTCAGTCATACCAATATTAGGAATAGGGTAAATGTTTTAAAAATGCATATGCTTTTTCATTTAGTCTTTCTACTTGGGAGAATTGAATTCTAAAGTATTTGCTAAGAAAATTCAAGAAAATATTTAGTTTTAAGCATTTTTTGTAGCATTGTTTCTAAGCAGTGTCCAAGGTAAATATCCAACATAAGGCTATTGCCTCACTATATATACATATATCTAAGCCGTGGAATAAAACTTAGCAAATAAGATTTATGAGGAAATATATCTCACATATATAATATATATATATATATATACATATACATACACATTTATATATATCTCTCTGTCTCTCTATATATATGTATATGAAAGGCTACAGCCACTAAGCACACTTGCTTTGACATTGGTCAGAACTGGATTCAAGAGATGGTTCTGTTTCTTATTCTATTGAGCTACTTCATTACATTTTTACTTTCCTTATTGTTCTTCAGACTGTCTATTGTGTTCCATAACATAGTGACTTAAAATAAGTAACATATATTATCTGCAATTTCTCTGGACCAGGAGTCATGCACAGCTTAGCTCAGTCTTTTGTATTTCAATAGATTGTGATCTCATCTAAGGCCTGAGGTTCTCTTTCAAGCTCATAGTTAGCCGGCAGAATTCAGTTTCTTCTGCTTGTAGGATGGGAGCTCTCCTCAACTAAAGCTGGAAGTCATTCCCTGACAGATGACCTTCTCCACAACATCGTATTTTCTGTCTCTAGGCAAAAAAAAATTTCAAGAGCGATTCAAATTTCTTACGACATAGAGATAAATTAATTGGCAGCCAACACTTTTTCCCCTTCTGGAATTGGTACAGGAGTTTCAGAAGGCTTTTGGTTTTCCATTAACTGCCACAAAAGGTTTTAAAGCAGTTTTTTTGCAGAGTTAATTATAATTATATTTTCCTGAATCTTGTAAAATTATTTTCTTACAATTACAGAGTTTTACAATTACAATTTTGCTATAATACACATTTTAGTACCTAATATATTCTAGAAAGTAATTGAACTCAAAACTCATGTGGATCCCAATGGAATTGTCAGTCATACCAATATTAGGAATAGGGTAAATGTTTTAAAAATGCATATGCTTTTTCATTTAGTCTTTCTACTTGGGAGAATTGAATTCTAAAGTATTTGCTAAGAAAATTCAAGAAAATATTTAGTTTTAAGCATTTTTTGTAGCATTGTTTCTAAGCAGTGTCCAAGGTAAATATCCAACATAAGGCTATTGCCTCACTATATATACATATATCTAAGCCGTGGAATAAAACTTAGCAAATAAGATTTATGAGGAAATATATCTCACATATATAATATATATATATATATATACATATACATACACATTTATATATACTCTCTCTGTCTCTCTCTATATATATGTATATGAAAGGCTACAGCCACTAAGCACACTTGCTTTGACATTGGTCAGAACTGGATTCAAGAGATGGTTCTGTTTCTTATTCTATTGAGCTACTTCATTACATTTTTACTTTCCTTATTGTTCTTCAGACTGTCTATTGTGTTCCATAACATAGTGACTTAAAATAAGTAACATATATTATCTGCAATTTCTCTGGACCAGGAGTCATGCACAGCTTAGCTCAGTCTTTTGTATTTCAATAGATTGTGATCTCATCTAAGGCCTGAGGTTCTCTTTCAAGCTCATAGTTAGCCGGCAGAATTCAGTTTCTTCTGCTTGTAGGATGGGAGCTCTCCTCAACTAAAGCTGGAAGTCATTCCCTGACAGATGACCTTCTCCACAACATCGTATTTTCTGTCTCTAGGGCCAACAGGAATAGTATAGCTATGTAGGTTAAACCTACCCATAATCTACCTTTTGAATCACTCAAAATGAACAGAAGTAGAATGCTAGATAAATTTGTGAAAGTCTTACACTCTTGCCATATAAAGTAGCCTAATGACGGAGTGAAATTGCATTGTATTTTTACCCATACTCAAGATTATAAAAAGTGTGTACATATGGTTGCAAAGCAACTATACTCCAGTTAAAAAAAAAGAGAGTATGAGTCATTGGGAACTGTCTTAAAATTATGCCTAGCAAACGCACTAATGCTTAATGTGTTTATCTGTAAAACCGAGGTAATAATTTACCAACTTAATCACAATTATATAATCAATAAGATAATTTGAAGCACTGTCTAAATACAATGTTTGTGTTATGGTTATCATAAAATGATAAGCAATATAAATATTAGAAAAAAGGACTTACAAAATAAGGTAGCAAAAGATGAGTAAAGCAGCATATTGAAATAGTATATACAATTGTTCTTTCTCATTGGAATGAGACCATACATAATTTTTATTTTCTGCTTATCTCTAATATGGTTTTAATATTATTACAGGCTTCTGCATTTTGTGCATTAACCTCTACCACTTACAAAGCATTTGATATGTGCCAGGGCTCTGTTATAAATTCTTTCATAAATTAACTCATTTACTCCTCATGCAATCCTAAGAGTAGGTACCATCAATACTGTTAGTTTAACAGCTACAGAATCTGAGGCCAAGAGAAGTCACCTAAATTGGTCAGAACTGGATTCAAGAGATGGTTCTGTTTCTTATTCTATTGAGCTACTTCATTACATTTTTACTTTCCTTATTGTTCTTCAGACTGTCTATTGTGTTCCATAACATAGTGACTTAAAATAAGTAACATATATTATCTGCAATTTCTCTGGACCAGGAGTCATGCACAGCTTAGCTCAGTCTTTTGTATTTCAATAGATTGTGATCTCATCTAAGGCCTGAGGTTCTCTTTCAAGCTCATAGTTAGCCGGCAGAATTCAGTTTCTTCTGCTTGTAGGATGGGAGCTCTCCTCAACTAAAGCTGGAAGTCATTCCCTGACAGATGACCTTCTCCACAACATCGTATTTTCTGTCTCTAGGGCCAACAGGAATAGTATAGCTATGTAGGTTAAACCTACCCATAATCTACCTTTTGAATCACTCAAAATGAACAGAAGTAGAATGCTAGATAAATTTGTGAAAGTCTTACACTCTTGCCATATAAAGTAGCCTAATGACGGAGTGAAATTGCATTGTATTTTTACCCATACTCAAGATTATAAAAAGTGTGTACATATTGTTGCAAAGCAACTATACTCCAGTTAAAAAAAAAGAGAGTATGAGTCATTGGGAACTGTCTTAAAATTATGCCTAGCAAACGCACTAATGCTTAATGTGTTTATCTGTAAAACCGAGGTAATAATTTACCAACTTAATCACAATTATATAATCAATAAGATAATTTGAAGCACTGTCTAAATACAATGTTTGTGTTATGGTTATCATAAAATGATAAGCAATATAAATATTAGAAAAAAGGACTTACAAAATAAGGTAGCAAAAGATGAGTAAAGCAGCATATTGAAATAGTATATACAATTGTTCTTTCTCATTGGAATGAGACCATACATAATTTTTATTTTCTGCTTATCTCTAATATGGTTTTAATATTATTACAGGCTTCTGCATTTTGTGCATTAACCTCTACCACTTACAAAGCATTTGATATGTGCCAGGGCTCTGTTATAAATTCTTTCATAAATTAACTCATTTACTCCTCATGCAATCCTAAGAGTAGGTACCATCAATACTGTTAGTTTAACAGCTACAGAATCTGAGGCCAAGAGAAGCTAAATGATATGGTCAAGGTCACCTAGATATTAATTAGCACAAAGTAGTCATTGAAGAAGATTGGCTTTTGGCACTACCCCATTTCGCCGTTTTATGAATATTCATTGTTTTAATAATAACAGTGCAAGTGATAGTATCTAAATAAAAGCTAAGCTATGACAAAAGAAGGCATCTATTTTTATGTTTTTCACTGTACTGGGTCTTCATTGCTACACATTGCTTCATTGCTACACCTTCTCTAGCTGTGACGAGCAGAGTCTACCGTTGCTTGTGGTGCATGGGCTTCTCATTGCAGTGGCTTCTCTTGATGCAGGGCAGAGCTTTAGGCGTGTCGGCTTCAGTAGTTATGGAGCATGGACTTAGCTGCTCTGCAGCATGTGGGATCTTCCTGGAACGGGAATAAAACCTGGGACCCCTGCATTAGCAAGTGGATTCCCAGCCATATCACCAGGGGAGTCCAAGAAGGGCATGTAGAGTTTACTAAAAATTAGAAAGAGAAACTGAGCTTGGAGTTCCCTGAACCTTTTTCCATCTCCAAAAAATTTTTTGTTAAACTTATTGTTTATAATAGAGCTTCAAACAGTTGGTGAGCTCCTGTAGTGGAATGTGAGCCTGCTGGAGATGGAACATACTGCAGAGAGAACACACTGAAGATGGAAAACACTGCCGACTGAGAGAGAGGTGGGCTGTTCCTGGGAGGAAACCTGCACGTTCCCAACAGCTCAGTTCTTAAAAAGGCCTCATCTTTGTTCCGAATTGGTTTGCCTCGTCTCCAAAGGCTGTCCTTTTCTTTCTCTCCTTTGCAAGATCATTTTGCATTGAACTTCCACATACATGTGTTTCAGCTAAAAAATCTGCTTCCTTAGCGAATGGTTCCCACCCTATCAGACGTGGGAACCTTCCAACTTCTTTAACATCGTGCAGCAATTTTGAGGTGATTTTTGGAGTGTGTTTGATTCAGGCAGCATCTGCTGGCACATATTAGGGCTCTTTTAAATAGACAAGATTTACTCGGAGCCCTTTCTGTGCATGTTTAGTACATTAAACCACAAAATAACGTTGGAACTCTCCAAATTCTGGTTCAGTTCAATGAATCCCCTTGCCAACCTTGCTTTCTCCTACAATTACTATTTTCTCCAAATCCTTTTTGCATTGTTTGCTTTCTGACATTTCTTCTGTCCTTTTTGCAAGTACACATATTAAAATAAAAATACCAAGGCCAAATGCCTCATTCTTGTTTCTGCACAGCATGCTCTGATGCAGACATTTTTTGGAATTGGGCTTGAACTACGTGTGGGTGTTGGAGTAGGTGGAGGCAGAGAAAGAGGAAAAACACAGAGGTGGCTTTCTCCTATTTCCTTTTTTCTATCTTGCTGTTTTTCTTCTGTTTGGGTCATGGCATATTCACAAAAGCAGACAGAGATAGTCATTAATTTGTTCATTTGTTCATTCATTCACCAGATATTTGGCATGCTAGGCAGTGGAGTTAAAACAATGTGCAAACGAGGAAAAAAAAAAAAAAGAGAGCACAAGAGCTTGGTTTTCATTGGGATTTAAACTTAGTATTGTGAAAACTGGAAATCTGCTCAGCATTCATCTGCTATTTGTTGATGATCTACTACCTGCCAGGTTATGTGCTAATCACAGGGGATGTATGAATGAATAATACAGAGATTATCTTAGTCTTTAGGAAGATTTCTGTCTAGGGATCTATTTCATCTCTCTGATCCTTACTTGGATCAAGCTACTCTGAGGTTGTACCTTTTTTTTTTTCTCCTAAACCTTCATGATAGTTCTTTTTTTTGTTTGCTTTATGAATAGTGTATATTCAAGTGCATATCTGCATTTTCTAGTCCCTCCACTTGTGGAGCTCCTTTCACTCATATCCATTGCTCCTCCATCTGATTATCTCTTTTTCATTTTGAAACACCAAAGTTTGTAGACCAAATAGGAATCAGAATAAACCAATCTAATGTCCATCAGACTGTGTAATATACCATCCCTCACTTCTCTTGCATTATTTTATTTTGAATCAACAGCACGAGAAATCTCATATTATTGGAATTTGAAGCAATATAAGAATTCAAGTAGAAAATGTATAAGAATCCAGTGGGAAAATAATTTTATTAATAGCATAGGCTACTAACACATATGTCATTGCTTTGATTTATGTCCTTGAGGGTTTTGCCTATATTCTCCTCTAAGAGTTTGATGGTTTCTGGTCTTACATTTAGGTCTTTAATCCATTTTGAGTTGATCTTTGTGTATGGTGTCAGGAAATGTTCCACCTTCATTATTTGCATGTAGTTGCCCAGTTTTCCCAGCATCATTTGTTGAAGAGGCTGTCTTTGTTCCATTTTATATGTTTGCCTCCTTTGTCAAAAATAAGGTACCCATAGGCGCGTGGGTTGATCTCTGGGTTCTTGATCTTGTTCCATTGGTCGATATTTCTGTTTTTGTGCCAGTACCATACTGTCTTGATGACTGTTGCTTTGTAGTAGAATCTGAAGTTAGGGAGGCTGATTCCTCCGGCTCCATTCTTCTTCCTCAGGATTGCTTTGGCTATTCGAGGTCTTTTGTGTTTCCATATGAACTGTGTGATTCTTTGGTCTAGTTCTGTGAAGAATGTCATTGGTGGTTTGATAGGGATCGCATTGAATCTATAGATGACCTTTGGCAGTATGCTCAGCATTCATCTGCTATTTGTTGATGATCTACTACCTGCCAGGTTATGTGCTAATCACAGGGGATGTATGAATGAATAATACAGAGATTATCTTAGTCTTTAGGAAGATTTCTGTCTAGGGATCTATTTCATCTCTCTGATCCTTACTTGGATCAAGCTACTCTGAGGTTGTACCTTTTTTTTTTTCTCCTAAACCTTCATGATAGTTCTTTTTTTTGTTTGCTTTATGAATAGTGTATATTCAAGTGCATATCTGCATTTTCTAGTCCCTCCACTTGTGGAGCTCCTTTCACTCATATCCATTGCTCCTCCATCTGATTATCTCTTTTTCATTTTGAAACACCAAAGTTTGTAGACCAAATAGGAATCAGAATAAACCAATCTAATGTCCATCAGACTGTGTAATATACCATCCCTCACTTCTCTTGCATTATTTTATTTTGAATCAACAGCACGAGAAATCTCATATTATTGGAATTTGAAGCAATATAAGAATTCAAGTAGAAAATGTATAAGAATCCAGTGGGAAAATAATTTTATTAATAGCATAGGCTACTAACACATATGTCATTGCTTTGATTTATGTCCTTGAGGGTTTTGCCTATATTCTCCTCTAAGAGTTTGATGGTTTCTGGTCTTACATTTAGGTCTTTAATCCATTTTGAGTTGATCTTTGTGTATGGTGTCAGGAAATGTTCCACCTTCATTATTTGCATGTAGTTGCCCAGTTTTCCCAGCATCATTTGTTGAAGAGGCTGTCTTTGTTCCATTTTATATGTTTGCCTCCTTTGTCAAAAATAAGGTACCCATAGGCGCGTGGGTTGATCTCTGGGTTCTTGATCTTGTTCCATTGGTCGATATTTCTGTTTTTGTGCCAGTACCATACTGTCTTGATGACTGTTGCTTTGTAGTAGAATCTGAAGTTAGGGAGGCTGATTCCTCCGGCTCCATTCTTCTTCCTCAGGATTGCTTTGGCTATTCGAGGTCTTTTGTGTTTCCATATGAACTGTGTGATTCTTTGGTCTAGTTCTGTGAAGAATGTCATTGGTGGTTTGATAGGGATCGCATTGAATCTATAGATGACCTTTGGCAGTATGGTCATTTTCACAATATTGATTCTTCCGACCCAGGAACATGGAATATCTGTCCATCTGTGTAAGTCTTCTCTAATGTCTCTCATGAGTGTCTTGTAATTTTCTGTGTAGAGTTCTTTTGTTTCATTGGGTAGGTTTATTCCTAGATATTTGATTCCTTTGGTGGCGATGGTGAAGGGGATTGCCTCTTTGATTTCGTTTTCTGATTTTTCACTGTTTGTGTATAGGAATGCCAGTGATTTCTATGTATTGATTTTGTATCCTGCGACTTTGCTGAATTCGCTGATTAGCTCTAGTAGTTTTGCAATAGTGTCTTTGGGATTTTCTATGAATAATATCATGTCATCTGCAAATAGAGCTTGACTTCTTCCTTTCCAATCTGGATTCCTTTTATTTGTTTTTCGTCTCTTTATTGCTGTTGCTAGAACTTCCAGGACTATGTTGAATAAGAGTGGTGAAAGTGGACACCCTTGTCTTGTTCCTGATCTTAAGAGGAAATGGTTTGAGTTTTTCACCATTGAGGATAATGCTCACTGTGGGCTTCTCATATATGGCTTTCACTATGTTGAGATAGTTTCCTTCTATGCCTATTTTTTGAAGAGGTTTTATCATAAATGGATGTTGTATTTTGTCAAAGGCTTTTTCTGCATCTATTGAGATGATCATTTGATTTTGTCTCTCCATTTGTTGATATGGTGTATCACATTGATTGATTTGTGGATACTGAAGAATCCTTGCATGCCTGGGATGAACCCGACTTGCTCATGATGTATGAGCTTTTTGATGTGTTGTTGAATTCTGTTTGCTAGGATTTTGTTGAGGATTTTGGCGTCTAAATTCATCAGTGAAATTGGCCTATAATTTTCTTTTTTTTGTGTTGTCTTTGCCTGGCTTTGGTATCAGGGTGATGGTGGCCTCATAGAATGTGTTTGGAAGTGTTCCTTCCTGTGCAATTTTTTGGAAGAGTTTTAGAAGGACAGGCATTAGCTCTTCTTTAAATGTTTGGTAGAATTCGGCTGTGAAGCCATCTGGCCCTGGGCTTTTATTTTTGGGTAGATTTTTGATCACAAATTCAATTTCTGAGCTTGTGATTGGGTTGTTCAAAGTTTCTGTTTCTTACGACCCAGGAACATGGAATATCTGTCCATCTGTGTAAGTCTTCTCTAATGTCTCTCATGAGTGTCTTGTAATTTTCTGTGTAGAGTTCTTTTGTTTCATTGGGTAGGTTTATTCCTAGATATTTGATTCCTTTGGTGGCGATGGTGAAGGGGATTGCCTCTTTGATTTCGTTTTCTGATTTTTCACTGTTTGTGTATAGGAATGCCAGTGATTTCTATGTATTGATTTTGTATCCTGCGACTTTGCTGAATTCGCTGATTAGCTCTAGTAGTTTTGCAATAGTGTCTTTGGGATTTTCTATGAATAATATCATGTCATCTGCAAATAGAGCTTGACTTCTTCCTTTCCAATCTGGATTCCTTTTATTTGTTTTTCGTCTCTTTATTGCTGTTGCTAGAACTTCCAGGACTATGTTGAATAAGAGTGGTGAAAGTGGACACCCTTGTCTTGTTCCTGATCTTAAGAGGAAATGGTTTGAGTTTTTCACCATTGAGGATAATGCTCACTGTGGGCTTCTCATATATGGCTTTCACTATGTTGAGATAGTTTCCTTCTATGCCTATTTTTTGAAGAGGTTTTATCATAAATGGATGTTGTATTTTGTCAAAGGCTTTTTCTGCATCTATTGAGATGATCATTTGATTTTTGTCTCTCAATTTGTTGATATGGTGTATCACATTGATTGATTTGTGGATACTGAAGAATCCTTGCATGCCTGGGATGAACCCGACTTGCTCATGATGTATGAGCTTTTTGATGTGTTGTTGAATTCTGTTTGCTAGGATTTTGTTGAGGATTTTGGCGTCTAAATTCATCAGTGAAATTGGCCTATAATTTTCTTTTTTTTGTGTTGTCTTTGCCTGGCTTTGGTATCAGGGTGATGGTGGCCTCATAGAATGTGTTTGGAAGTGTTCCTTCCTGTGCAATTTTTTTTGGAAGAGTTTTAGAAGGACAGGCATTAGATCTTCTTTAAATGTTTGGTAGAATTCGGCTGTGAAGCCATCTGGCCCTGGGCTTTTAGTTTTGGGTAGATTTTTGATCACAAAATCAATTTCTGAGCTTGTGACTGGCTTGTTCATAGTTTCTATTTCTTCCTGGCTCAGTCTTGGGAGATTACTCTTCCTCAAGAAACTGTCCATTTCTTCCAGGTTGTCCAGTTTGTTGCCATAGAGTTGTTCATAATAGTCTCTTAGAATCCTTTGGATTTCTGCATTATCTGTTGTAATCTCTCCTTTTTTGTTTTTGATTTTGTTGATCTGGTTCTTCTTTCTCTTTCTCTTGATGAGTCTGGCCAGTGGTTTGTAGATTTTATTTACCTTTTTGAAGAACCAGCTTTTTGTGTTATCTTTACTATTGTTTCTTTCATTTCTTTTTCATTTATTTCTGCTCTGATCTTTATGATTTCTCTTCTTCTGCTGACTTTGGGGTGTTTTTGTTCTTCTTTTTCCAGTTGTTTTAAGCGTAAGGTTAGGTCATCTGTTTGAGATTTTCCTAGTTTCTTGAGGTGGGATTGTATTGCTACAAATTTTCCTCTTAGAACTGTGTTTGCAGTATCCCATAGGTTTTGCACTTTTGTGTGTTCATTTCTGTTTTCTTCTAGGAATTTTTTATTTCTCCTTTGATTTGCTCAGTAATCAGTCGGTGTTTTAGGTATGTGTCATTTAATATCCATGTGTTTGTGTTTCTAGCAGTTTTTTTTTTTTTTTTCTGTAGTTGATCTCTAGTCTCATTGCATTGTGGTCAGAGAAGGTGGTTGATATAATTTCAATTTTCTTGAATTGACTGAGGTTTGATTTGTGGCTCAAGATGTGGTCTACCCTGGAGAATGTTCCATGAACACTTGAGAAGAAAGTATATTCTTCTGCTTTTGGATGGAAGGTCCTAAAGATATCTATGAGGTCCATCTCTTCTAGTGTGGCATTTAAGGCTTGTGTTTCTTTATTAATTTTCTGTTTTGATGATCTGTCCTTTGGTGTGAGAGGAGTGTTAAACACATATGTCATTTATATCTGCCTTTGGTCAGAGAATGTTTGATTTCTGAAGAACCATTAGAAGTCATCTGTTTCCAGCTTTCAATCAGTCAACAGAAGCACAGGCTATGGTTAACTGATGGAAAAGAGTGTACTGACATGTAGTGAGAACAAAAGTGGCTTTGATTTACTGAGCACCTACAATCTGGGTGGAATAAAATGTTCTGTGAAGAATTATGTCACTGAATTATCACACAACTGTGTGAGGTAATAACATAGTCTTCACTTTACAGATGAAAAAAGTGAGAATTAGAATGGTCATGTACATGTCTAAGAGCGAGAGAATGGCTAAGTGGTCCAGCGAGCTTTTAAAGCTCGGTGTCATCATCTTTTGCTCAAAAAAGAATATATCCCAGTTGTGACCTACGTTTCTGCCTTTCTCCTTTGTCACTATGTCTACCCACCATTCTGAACAGTCCATAAAGTGCCCTCAATGGCCTAAAGGTTGCGGGTAAGTTTGTCCCAGATGCAAGCTCCACAGGTTTTGTGTTACAAGCTCTCTGATTTGAGTGTTTCTTTTTCTGAATTGATTCTGGAGCTAGACTATGTCAGAGTTAAACTGAACTGAGTCCAGAGTGAGGTTTCAGGTTGGCAAAATTTTGCTTTAAATAAAAGAGAAAATGGGTTTTTCCAACTCCAAAGAATTTTAGACTCTTCCATCAGGGACTCTTGCTCAATATATACAAAGAAATTATCAGTGCAGGAGATGTGCTTGACTAAACAAATGTGGTAACCTTACCAAAGATAATCTCAAATTACTGTGGCTACTTTGGGGAAGTTCAATCTAGATAAGCTTAGCCATGCATGAGATACATAGAGAAATAGGAGTTCCAAACCTCCCCCCAAACAATGGGGTGTGTGTTTTGATTGGTTAGCAGAAGCTATTATGATTATATCAATCAAAAATTGCCCTTAGGGGCTTCCCTGGTGGTCCAGTGGGTAAAGAGTCCACCTTACAGTGCAAGGGGCACCGGTTCAATCCCTGGCCTGGGAAGATCTCACGTGCCGCAGAGCAGCTGGGCTGGTATGTCCAGTTGTGACAGTGTGCTGAGCACATGTGCCCAGATTTTGTGCTCTGCAACAAGAGAGGCCACTGCGATGGGAGGCCCATACAGGCCAAAGAATAAATGTGGATGAAAAATAAAGAAAAAATCAATAAAAAGAGGCCAAAACTTGAAAAAAAAATTGTCCTTATAAGATTTTTTACAAAAAGCAAATGAAAACACAAAAGTCTTCTCCACAAATACTGGTCAGAAGCTTTAGTCATGTTAGTGGAGAATCTTAACTTTCATTATCACCACCAAAAACACAATTTGGATTCAAATATTCATTTTATAAATCAGTGACTTTTGTGCTACGGTACCTGTCTCATTGCTAACACTTTTAAACAAAAACTATAAGATTTCTATTTATATCTTGTCTATATATATTTTTTTTAATTTTTACAGAGTTTTGTTGTTCATAGACATGTACGTTCCCAGATCAGTCATATGCATATCTCTGGTCCCCTTCCCCCTCCCCCCCGCCCCCCGCCACCATTCCACTCTTCTAGGCCATCGCACCATGCCCTTGCAGGATCTCCTATTCCTGCAGCACAGGTTTTGTGTTACAAGCTCTCTGATTTGAGTGTTTCTTTCTGAATTGATTCTGGAGCTAGACTATGTCAGAGTTAAACTGAACTGAGTCCAGAGTGAGGTTTCAGGTTGGCAAAATTTTGCTTTAAATAAAAGAGAAAATGGGTTTTTCCAACTCCAAAGAATTTTAGACTCTTCCATCAGGGACTCTTGCTCAATATATACAAAGAAATTATCAGTGCAGGAGATGTGCTTGACTAAACAAATGTGGTAACCTTACCAAAGATAATCTCAAATTACTGTGGCTACTTTGGGGAAGTTCAATCTAGATAAGCTTAGCCATGCATGAGATACATAGAGAAATAGGAGTTCCAAACCTCCCCCCAAACAATGGGGTGTGTGTTTTGATTGGTTAGCAGAAGCTATTATGATTATATCAATCAAAAATTGCCCTTAGGGGCTTCCCTGGTGGTCCAGTGGGTAAAGAGTCCACCTTACAGTGCAAGGGGCACCGGTTCAATCCCTGGCCTGGGAAGATCTCACGTGCCGCAGAGCAGCTGGGCTGGTATGTCCAGTTGTGACAGTGTGCTGAGCACATGTGCCCAGATTTTGTGCTCTGCAACAAGAGAGGCCACTGCGATGGGAGGCCCATACAGGCCAAAGAATAAATGTGGATGAAAAATAAAGAAAAAATCAATAAAAAGAGGCCAAAACTTGAAAAAATTGTCCTTATAAGATTTTTTACAAAAAGCAAATGAAAACACAAAAGTCTTCTCCACAAATACTGGTCAGAAGCTTTAGTCATGTTAGTGGAGAATCTTAACTTTCATTATCACCACCAAAAACACAATTTGGATTCAAATATTCATTTTATAAATCAGTGACTTTTGTGCTACGGTACCTGTCTCATTGCTAACACTTTTAAACAAAAACTATAAGATTTCTATTTATATCTTGTCTATATATATTTTTTTTAATTTTTACAGAGTTTTGTTGTTCATAGACATGTACGTTCCCAGATCAGTCATATGCATATCTCTGGTCCCTTCCCTCCCCGCCCCGCCACCATTCCACTCTTCTAGGCCATCGCACCATGCCCTTGCAGGATCTCCTATTCCTGCAGCACATTGACAATAGCTATCTTTTTCATATATGATAGTATAGGTTTTATACAGCGATATACACATATTACAGATGTGTATTTTTTACTTCCAGATGGTATTGCCAAAATTAATTTGTAAGAGAGAGCTCTATCTAGTTGCCTTAAAGAAAAATAAGCACTTACATAAGGAATCTCTAAATACATAAACTAACCCAAAAGTTTGTCAAGTTCACATGAAAATGCCATCTGCTAAAAGGACAAAGTTTTCTTGGACTATGTGTAAGGTGTTTTTTTTGTTTGTTTTTTTTTTTTAATCTACAGAGTTGTTTCACTCAGTTGCTTTTTCAAAATGGATTTGTCTTCAAAGAGATACAAGGAAAGCACTTGGACAAATACAGGTTTCTGATAACCTTACAATCATACAACTGAATGAGGCAATAATTTCTAAAACTAGTGGAAAACTGAATGCACAAACTGCTAAGTGAAGATTAAGCAGAATAAAAATTAATTATCTGGGATTTAATGAACTATTGGAGATAACTATAGTTTTATGACTTTTTTAAAAATTAATGCTGGTTCTTTAAATTTTTGCCTACCAGACTTAAGGGGAACATCTTTTTTAAGCTATCTATAACTTAGAGAAATTTGGTAAGTTATATATTTGTAAACAAAATCAAAACATTTCTTTATTTCTCCCTGCCTAACCCCTCCAGAATTTAGAATATTCTTAGTGATTTTCTTTTCATGGTAATATAGATATCTTACATAATTTCAGTAAGAATATTCTTTCCTTGTAACAGCACATACCTGGGAACACTGGTTGTATTACCAAGGCTTTGACTGGAATGCCATATTTGAGAGTGATGTGCATAGAATCAGAAATGACTAAACAGTCACCAGGGACTAAGATTGAATTTATGGCACCAAAAAAGACCCTTGGAAAACCATCTGGCCCCTGCTTACAGGATTTCTATTTATATCTTGTCTATATATATTTTTTAATTTTTACAGAGGTTTGTTGTTCACAGACATGTACGTTCCCAGATCAGTCATATGCATATCTCTGGTCCCTTCCCTCCCCGCCCCGCCACCATTCCACTCTTCTAGGCCATCGCACCATGCCCTTGCAGGATCTCCTATTCCTGCAGCACATTGACAATAGCTATCTTTTTCATATATGATAGTATAGGTTTTATACAGCGATATACACATATTACAGATGTGTATTTTTTACTTCCAGATGGTATTGCCAAAATTAATTTGTAAGAGAGAGCTCTATCTAGTTGCCTTAAAGAAAAATAAGCACTTACATAAGGAATCTCTAAATACATAAACTAACCCAAAAGTTTGTCAAGTTCACATGAAAATGCCATCTGCTAAAAGGACAAAGTTTTCTTGGACTATGTGTAAGGTGTTTTTTTTGTTTGTTTTTTTTTTTTAATCTACAGAGTTGTTTCACTCAGTTGCTTTTTCAAAATGGATTTGTCTTCAAAGAGATACAAGGAAAGCACTTGGACAAATACAGGTTTCTGATAACCTTACAATCATACAACTGAATGAGGCAATAATTTCTAAAACTAGTGGAAAACTGAATGCACAAACTGCTAAGTGAAGATTAAGCAGAATAAAAATTAATTATCTGGGATTTAATGAACTATTGGAGATAACTATAGTTTTATGACTTTTTTAAAAATTAATGCTGGTTCTTTAAATTTTTGCCTACCAGACTTAAGGGGAACATCTTTTTTAAGCTATCTATAACTTAGAGAAATTTGGTAAGTTATATATTTGTAAACAAAATCAAAACATTTCTTTATTTCTCCCTGCCTAACCCCTCCAGAATTTAGAATATTCTTAGTGATTTTCTTTTCATGGTAATATAGATATCTTACATAATTTCAGTAAGAATATTCTTTCCTTGTAACAGCACATACCTGGGAACACTGGTTGTATTACCAAGGCTTTGACTGGAATGCCATATTTGAGAGTGATGTGCATAGAATCAGAAATGACTAAACAGTCACCAGGGACTAAGATTGAATTTATGGCACCAAAAAAGACCCTTGGAAAACCATCTGGCCCCTGCTTACAGGATTCCTGGCAGGCCTTGACAGGTGAGTAAGTAACTTCCTGGAATACACAGAAAACTCAGGATATTTTGGGGACATCAGGAAGAGAGCAATTCATTCAAATTTGTAAGTATTCTAGGTAGAGTCTGATGGCATATTCTTTACTGGCTTCTTAACCTCAAAAGGCTTTTAAACATCTATTCTGAGATTGCTTATGAAAAGTTTCAGCAAACCAAACTTAAAAAGAGCCCATATCGTCAGCCCTTATTCCTGTGTTACTTGCTGCCAGGATATGACTTTGTCTGTGATGGTAATGGTTATAAATATTCATGGTCCAGCCTGACTCAAAGGTTGGCCAATGTAGGCTAATGTGTATTAGGAATTTTACTAGCATCACTCCAAAACTAATCAGAAACAGAGCAGTGGTCCGGTTCTCTAATCTGGTATTACTAATCCAAAAAATGCTTGAGGTATCATACCCTATGGAAGAGCAGCAATTGTGGAATACCACTGTCCTTGGCTTGGGTAAATGTAAGTAAAAACAAAATGAGAAGCTTGTTCTTAACTCTGGCAACTATTGCTGAATCTACCTGTAAGGCCATAGCTGCACAACAAAAACTCGCTATGTTATCGTGCTAAGGTGGTTGGTTTTTAGATGATAAAATCACTTCGGATTACTTTTAACAGTGAGTCTGTACCAGAGCAAATGGGCTTCCCCAGTGGTTCAGCAGTAAAGAATCTTTCTGCAAGGTAGGAGACACAGGAAACTTGAGTTCAATACCTGGGTTGGGAAGATCCCTTGGAGAAGGGAATTGTGACCCACTCCAGTATTCTTGACTAGAGAGTCTCATGGACAGAGGAGCCTGGCAGGCTATAGTCCATAGGGTCCCAAAGAGTCAGAGATGACTGAAGCAACTAAGCAGGCACATACACCAGAGTAAATACCTTCTGCAATAACAACCCCGGTGTGGTGGAAACTCAAATATAAGAAATTAACAAGCAAGCCACTTGGCTAAAACAGGTTTATGTTTCCATCAGTATATCCACTGATATTGTTTTAAACTGACTGGTTTGGTTAAAGGGAACTTTGGGTAAGGAGCATACTGTAGTCTATTGATATTGTCCTCCTGATGGCTATAACTGTAGTTTCCCAGACGTGCTGTTTTCTCAAGTGTCTTAAATATGTGTTCAAGGCCATCAACAGCACACCAGAGGTTCACACTGCACTTGAAGGAACAGAAGCAAGATGGACAAGATGAACAACAACAACAACATAACTTTCCATGAAATTGAAATCATAACCTATGAGTTTCACAATAAGATGCATGGGTGTGTGGTAGGTCGCTTCAGTTGTGTCTGACTCTTCATGACCCTATGGATCATAGCCCACCAGATTCCTCTGTCCATGGGATTTCCCAGGCCACAGTACTGGCATGGGTTGCCATTTCCTTCTCTTCAGTATCTTCCTAACCCATGGATCGAATCTAAGTCTCTTATGTCTCCTTCACTGGCAGGTGGGTTCTTTACCATTAGTACCATCTGGGAAACACAGTAAGATAAGAGTAGCTTAATCCAGATGATGACTAATGCCAACTTTGTGGTCAACTTCTCAGGTATGTGAGAATCACCAAAAGGAAGAACTATAATTAAATAGGAGGCTATTAGACAGAAGTGGCTCTAATGCCTTGGTAGTCTACATGAGCAAACTTGAAACTGAATCCAAGTTGATTATATGTCTTTTATCAAGAAAAAAAATTTAAGGACAACTGATCACAACCAACCAACTCAAATAGGGTAACTGTTTAAGCTAAGGTGGTTGGTTTTTAGATGATAAAATCACTTCGGATTACTTTTAACAGTGAGTCTGTACCAGAGCAAATGGGCTTCCCCAGTGGTTCAGCAGTAAAGAATCTTTCTGCAAGGTAGGAGACACAGGAAACTTGAGTTCAATACCTGGGTTGGGAAGATCCCTTGGAGAAGGGAATTGTGACCCACTCCAGTATTCTTGACTAGAGAGTCTCATGGACAGAGGAGCCTGGCAGGCTATAGTCCATAGGGTCCCAAAGAGTCAGAGATGACTGAAGCAACTAAGCAGGCACATACACCAGAGTAAATACCTTCTGCAATAACAACCCCGGTGTGGTGGAAACTCAAATATAAGAAATTAACAAGCAAGCCACTTGGCTAAAACAGGTTTATGTTTCCATCAGTATATCCACTGATATTGTTTTAAACTGACTGGTTTGGTTAAAGGGAACTTTGGGTAAGGAGCATACTGTAGTCTATTGATATTGTCCTCCTGATGGCTATAACTGTAGTTTCCCAGACGTGCTGTTTTCTCAAGTGTCTTAAATATGTGTTCAAGGCCATCAACAGCACACCAGAGGTTCACACTGCACTTGAAGGAACAGAAGCAAGATGGACAAGATGAACAACAACAACAACATAACTTTCCATGAAATTGAAATCATAACCTATGAGTTTCACAATAAGATGCATGGGTGTGTGGTAGGTCGCTTCAGTTGTGTCTGACTCTTCATGACCCTATGGATCATAGCCCACCAGATTCCTCTGTCCATGGGATTTCCCAGGCCACAGTACTGGCATGGGTTGCCATTTCCTTCTCTTCAGTATCTTCCTAACCCATGGATCGAATCTAAGTCTCTTATGTCTCCTTCACTGGCAGGTGGGTTCTTTACCATTAGTACCATCTGGGAAACACAGTAAGATAAGAGTAGCTTAATCCAGATGATGACTAATGCCAACTTTGTGGTCAACTTCTCAGGTATGTGAGAATCACCAAAAGGAAGAACTATAATTAAATAGGAGGCTATTAGACAGAAGTGGCTCTAATGCCTTGGTAGTCTACATGAGCAAACTTGAAACTGAATCCAAGTTGATTATATGTCTTTTATCAAGAAAAAAAATTTAAGGACAACTGATCACAACCAACCAACTTGGTTTTCTCAAATAGGGTAACTGTTTAAGCTATAACCTAAAAAATATTGTCTTTGCTTTTTTTCTGTGTTCTGTAAAAGCCTTTCCCTAAGTTTCTGTACACAGAGTACCCCTAAACACTTTCATCTGGCACTACCTGTTTGGAATTGATATCTATTTAAATAAACCCTTAAAATGTTTAATATGCCTCAATTTATCTAATATGTTGTTGCTGTTGTTCAGTCGCTAAGTTATGACAGACTCTTTGCATTCTCATGACTGTAGCATACCAGATTTGCCTGTCCTCCACTATTTGCCGGGGTTTGCTCAAATTCATGCCTGTTGAGTCAGTAATGCTATCTAACCATCTCATCCTCTCCTCTCCCTCCTTCTTTTTTTGCCATCAATCTTTCCCCAAATCAGGGGCTTTTCCAATGAGTCAGCTCTTTGCATCAGGTGAGCTAAGTATTGGAGCCTCTGCTTCACCATGAGTCCTTCTAATGAATATACAGGACATATTTCCCCTAGGATTGACTCATTGTAGTTCAATATATAGGACATATTTCCTTTAGGTTTGATCTTGTTGTAGTTCAAGAAACTCTAAAGAGTATTCTCCAGCACCAAAATTCAAAAGCATCAATTCTTGGGTGCTCAGTCTTCTTTATGGTACAACTCTCATATTCTTACGTGAGTACTGGAAAAACCATAGCTTTGACTATATGGACATTTGTCGGCAAAGTGATATCTTTGCTTTTTGAAAAAAAATATGATGACTATGTTTGTCATAGCTTTCTGAACACAGGTCAGTTCAAAAATAATATTTTTTTTTCTTTCCAGGAAATATTTAAGGGCTAAAATTTCAAACAGCAATATTTAGAATAGCAGTATATGGACATAATTATACCCTTATTCCTCCACATGTTTGGGTAATTAATAATGCTTTTTTTAAATTTTTAATTAATTAATTTATTTATTTATTTTGGGCGGGGGTCGGGTTGGGGAGGGAGGGGAGCAGGCAGGCCACTTCTATTGGTCTTTCGTTTCTCTATGTTCATCCATCTTTGTTCTTTGGCTCCTGTGGGCCTCCCATCGTGGTGGCCTCTGTCGTTGTAGAGTGCTGGCTCTGGGTGCATGTGCTCCAGAGCTCTGGCTCGGTAATTGGACACATCAGTCCATCTGCTCTGCGGCACATGGGATCTTCCCAGGCCAGGGATCGATCCGGCGCCCCTTGCACTGCAAGGCAGTGTCCTTACCCACTGGACCACCAGGGGAAGCCCAATAATGCTTTAAACCATAGAGTTTAGTACAGTATATTCAAACAAGATATTCATTTACATTCGTATCCTTTTTCATTTATAGAATCAGCTCTTGCCTCCTTCCAATAATGCCTCTTGGAAAGTCATAATAAAGTTTTAGGCTATAAAGATGTGCTCAGATCCTCAGGTTTATTTTCCAATATGTTGCATTATAAATTATAGAAAGAAAGATTTCAAATATTTAAAATAACTTTGATGGCTAGTTCTTAAATCTTTTCTTGTGTTAGAGGCCTTTTATTCCCTTTTCCCATTTTCTTTATGCCACACCTTCATTCCCAAGAAATGTTTTACATAAACAAAGCAAATCTGTTAGAAAATAATTCAGGTTTATGATTTTTCTGGGCAACTGATATAAAGTTTTCAAAAGAAATAAATTCAATACCAGAATTATATATTCATAAATAAACTAAAAATTGTAGTGGGAAAACAGATAGATTGGGAATCTATTTCTAGAACATGTACCAAAAAACATCACGAGATTTTGCACAAAGGTTCTAGACAGTCCCTCTGTGAAAACTCTTACCTTCTGTTAGTATTTTGAATTACTTCCTTTCCTCTGCCCTCCCTCAATTTTCCTTCCCTCTGTGTTTCCTTTTTCCTTCTTTTCTTTTAAATTCATTCTTTCTTTACTGATTCAGGAAAATCTCTTTTACTTAAAATACACCAGCATATTTAAAATTACCTTGGAAAACGCAAGTAAATGTTTCTGAAAGTCAATACTGAAGATGACTATTTACATCAGTTGTGGGTACCAAATACGTCAAGAAGAGATTTGGTTTTAGTTATCTACCCAGGCTAAGCTTTTGAAAAATTATAAACTCTAGGGGGAATCTCTTGTTCTTTATAGCTGCTGAAAGAATAAATAAGGAAAACATAGAAAAATACTGAGTAAACTTTTTAGTAATTTCTGTTCCTTCAACTGAACCACACTGCTCTTTTCAATAAAAAAAAAAAACAAAAAAACAAAAAAACAAAAAAACATTTTCTTACTAAAATCGCAAATGCTCAAACACCATATAATCAGTCTGACTTTTCTTTTTCCTTTTAACCACACAGCATGTGGAATCTTAGTTCCCTGACCAGGGATAGAAAAATACACCCTCTGCAGTGGAAGTACAGAATCTTAACCACTGGACCACCAGGGAAGTCCTTTGACATTTTTCAAATAAGCTTTTAGTTAAAATTTGACAATTACCTTATATTGACTGATTGAGCTCCTCCCAGGAGCTTCAGTGTGGACAATTAATGTTTGTTTATTCATGTATGCTCAGTCATGTCCAACTATTCTGCAACTAACTTCATGGCTACAGCCGGCTAGGCTCCTCCGTCCATAGGATTCTTCAGGCAAGAATACTGGAGTGGGTTGCCATTTCCTTCTCCAGGGGAATCTTCTTGACCCAAGGATCCAACCTATGTCTCTTGCATCTCCTGTAGTGACAGGTAGATTTTTACTACTAACCCATCAAGTTAACACATTTACACTGAAGTTGCTGAAGGTCTGCTGTCAAAGTTAGGAGGTGAAGAACATGAAACATGGCAGGAAAAGGACCATTTGGGAGGCAACCTGGCCTCAGACTAGGGACTCAATCATAATTTTTCTGTTACTGCATTGTGTTAGCATTTGTTTTCCATGTGAAATTCTATTAGAAGAAAACTTCCTGCATTTGAACCTTCCTGTTTGTGTTTATGTGTACACTTAACTTGGCTGAAAGGAGCAACAAACGATTCTTTCATGTGATTGGTAAAACAACATTGTTTCTTTTCATATTTTCCTTGGCGAATCATATATAACCATCTGAATGCATCAAAATACAAGATATTTACCTTGGAAAACGCAAGTAAATGTTTCTGAAAGTCAATACTGAAGATGACTATTTACATCAGTTGTGGGTACCAAATACGTCAAGAAGAGATTTGGTTTTAGTTATCTACCCAGGCTAAGCTTTTGAAAAATTATAAACTCTAGGGGGAATCTCTTGTTCTTTATAGCTGCTGAAAGAATAAATAAGGAAAACATAGAAAAATACTGAGTAAACTTTTTAGTAATTTCTGTTCCTTCAACTGAACCACACTGCTCTTTTCAATAAAAAAAAAAACAAAAAAACAAAAAAACATTTTCTTACTAAAATCGCAAATGCTCAAACACCATATAATCAGTCTGACTTTTCTTTTTCCTTTTAACCACACAGCATGTGGAATCTTAGTTCCCTGACCAGGGATAGAAAAATACACCCTCTGCAGTGGAAGTACAGAATCTTAACCACTGGACCACCAGGGAAGTCCTTTGACATTTTTCAAATAAGCTTTTAGTTAAAATTTGACAATTACCTTATATTGACTGATTGAGCTCCTCCCAGGAGCTTCAGTGTGGACAATTAATGTTTGTTTATTCATGTATGCTCAGTCATGTCCAACTATTCTGCAACTAACTTCATGGCTACAGCCGGCTAGGCTCCTCCGTCCATAGGATTCTTCAGGCAAGAATACTGGAGTGGGTTGCCATTTCCTTCTCCAGGGGAATCTTCTTGACCCAAGGATCCAACCTATGTCTCTTGCATCTCCTGTAGTGACAGGTAGATTTTTACTACTAACCCATCAAGTTAACACATTTACACTGAAGTTGCTGAAGGTCTGCTGTCAAAGTTAGGAGGTGAAGAACATGAAACATGGCAGGAAAAGGACCATTTGGGAGGCAACCTGGCCTCAGACTAGGGACTCAATCATAATTTTTCTGTTACTGCATTGTGTTAGCATTTGTTTTCCATGTGAAATTCTATTAGAAGAAAACTTCCTGCATTTGAACCTTCCTGTTTGTGTTTATGTGTACACTTAACTTGGCTGAAAGGAGCAACAAACGATTCTTTCATGTGATTGGTAAAACAACATTGTTTCTTTTCATATTTTCCTTGGCGAATCATATATAACCATCTGAATGCATCAAAATCAAGCATAAGATTCTAATATATGAACTGGTCAGTAAAGTTTGTGCTAATAGTCTTAGTATCTAGAATGTACTAAATTATTTTAGAGATTTTATAGAAATGCTATCACAAGGTGCATTCCTCCAGAAAGTGTGACAAATCTAGGAAATGAAAAAGTAGCTGAAAGTTGAGCTTTGCAACAAAGAAACCAGGAATAGAACCCTCATATAACTGCCAACAGCTTCTGGCTGATCTCTAGACCAAGAAGCAGAAGAGACTTAATCAATTTCTTAAAAAGTGTCTCTAACTTTCAGTCCATCTTTACCACCCATTAAAAACAACAACTGTGATATTCTCATCTTTCAGACAGTATCACAATAGTCGTCGTCTTAAAAACCTTTCTAGGGGGTTATTATCTAAATTCACTTCTTCCTAGAATTTTACCTCATCTTGTGCATTTCCTCTGGAGTTTTATTGCAATCTGTAACTATCTTGGTGGTGGACTGGCTGAGTGGCTTGTTTATTAGCAAAATGGTTAATTGTCTGCAGTTTCCATTAAATGCAAACTCTATGAAGGCAACTTCAGTAACTGTCCCTTTTACCAGCCTCATCTACAAAATGTACCCATAACAAGCATGCAGCATATAACTGCTGACTAAAGAAATGAGTGTCTTTTAAGTCACATCCTGTAATCTAATATGTGAAAGAGATAAATCATATCTTATTCAAAGTAACAATATGGTCTTCTGTTTAGATGGTTGGAAGGATACTTTCTTTGGTCTATGTTTCTTGAACTGGGAAGGCTCTTAATACCAAATGATAAACAATGATACAGTTTTAAGCAGCATTTTTTTTTTCTTGAAGATTGGAGGGAAAATTAAACTGAATATTTAAAACATAATTTTAAAATTAAATGTGGATAGAATAGAATGCAAATTCACTTGGATCTTTGCATAAATGTGAGCCAACCTTCCTGTTTGTGTTTATGTGTACACTTAACTTGGCTGAAAGGAGCAACAAACGATTCTTTCATGTGATTGGTAAAACAACATTGTTTCTTTTCATATTTTCCTTGGCGAATCATATATAACCATCTGAATGCATCAAAATCAAGCATAAGATTCTAATATATGAACTGGTCAGTAAAGTTTGTGCTAATAGTCTTAGTATCTAGAATGTACTAAATTATTTTAGAGATTTTATAGAAATGCTATCACAAGGTGCATTCCTCCAGAAAGTGTGACAAATCTAGGAAATGAAAAAGTAGCTGAAAGTTGAGCTTTGCAACAAAGAAACCAGGAATAGAACCCTCATATAACTGCCAACAGCTTCTGGCTGATCTCTAGACCAAGAAGCAGAAGAGACTTAATCAATTTCTTAAAAAGTGTCTCTAACTTTCAGTCCATCTTTACCACCCATTAAAAACAACAACTGTGATATTCTCATCTTTCAGACAGTATCACAATAGTCGTCGTCTTAAAAACCTTTCTAGGGGGTTATTATCTAAATTCACTTCTTCCTAGAATTTTACCTCATCTTGTGCATTTCCTCTGGAGTTTTATTGCAATCTGTAACTATCTTGGTGGTGGACTGGCTGAGTGGCTTGTTTATTAGCAAAATGGTTAATTGTCTGCAGTTTCCATTAAATGCAAACTCTATGAAGGCAACTTCAGTAACTGTCCCTTTTACCAGCCTCATCTACAAAATGTACCCATAACAAGCATGCAGCATATAACTGCTGACTAAAGAAATGAGTGTCTTTTAAGTCACATCCTGTAATCTAATATGTGAAAGAGATAAATCATATCTTATTCAAAGTAACAATATGGTCTTCTGTTTAGATGGTTGGAAGGATACTTTCTTTGGTCTATGTTTCTTGAACTGGGAAGGCTCTTAATACCAAATGATAAACAATGATACAGTTTTAAGCAGCATTTTTTTTTTCTTGAAGATTGGAGGGAAAATTAAACTGAATATTTAAAACATAATTTTAAAATTAAATGTGGATAGAATAGAATGCAAATTCACTTGGATCTTTAAAATACAGTCAAAAGAATTTCTTACTAACTGGCTAGACCCCAAGAGGGTTATATACACCCTTTCTTCTCACTAGAATAGTAGTCAGTATAACATTTTGAGGAGTATTTTTAGGGCATTTTCTTTTCTCTGCTACATCAATAAGAACTTTTTGTAAAAAATAAAATTTTGTCCCCTTGGAAAACAAACCAAGTCAGTTTTTAAGATAACTTATTATAACTCATAGGAATTTCAAATGGCACAAGCTACACTGTTTGTTTTTAAAAATAGAAAAATTTAAAAGTCAACTGATGAATGCAAACCAACATGTTATTCATGCGTGCTGTCTTAAAAGGCTAGATTTCTCATTGTTAACCTGCACTTTAAGTGGCCTTCGGTAGAAATGCAAGAATTGCCCTCAGAGTGTTATCAATATAAAAGCATCATTGTGTTTACCGCTGCAGGAAATCTTTTTGTTCCTGTCAGATTCTAGCTCTCATTTATGAGCTGCTTGGCCAATTTGAAATGTTTTGCTCAGAGATAACTCTGGTAAGACTTTGAACGCCTTTTTCTCAGGAGAAATCATCAAACACCATTCAAGACATATTTTTCTGAATAGAAAATTCTTATTAAGTCATTTTTACTAATATTTCAGTATTGTTTGTGAAGCTTGGTAATCACAGAGGAGAGGAAGAGCAGAGGTGGTTAAGACTAAAAAAATATAAAGAGAATACAGTCATCCAGCATATAGAAGGGAGACGGGATAATGGGAAAAGGAAAGCAGGTGAGAAACAATGAGAAAGGAAAGTCAGGTGATTGGAGTAGGTGCTTTGAATAAAGACAGGCAAAATGACAGCCCCAAAGCCATTTTTTAAACTCATTTTTTAAGAAGAGATTGATTACTTTTGAGAGGCTTTTTTTCAGCATTAACATTCTTTTTTGGCCACTTCTCTTCGTCTTTCATTTATCTATTTTCATCCATCCTTGTTCTTCAGCCTGTGTGAGTCTCCCATTGCAGTGGCCTCTCTTGCTGCAGAGCACCGACTCTGGGCGCATGCACTCCAGAGCTCTGGCTTGGGAGTTGGACACATCGGTCCAGCCACTCCGCAGCACGTGGGATCTTCCCAGGCCAGGGATCGAACTGGCATCCCTTGCACTGCAAAGTGGTATCCTTACCCACTGGACCACCAGGGAAGCCCTCAGCATTAATATTCTGATACAGGCAATTATCACTGTATAATGGAAAACACATCTTTGAAATCCCTTTTAAAAGTTCTTTGTCATATCAGAGTTTCACAAGGACAGAATAAATAGTTTCATAAAAGTTATTTTAAGGGGTTAAGAAATTAGTGTTAAATTATGAATTAAGGACTGTGGTTGTAATCTGAAATTTAGACAGGCAGAAAGCCTGCCTTTTCTTTTAGAAAGGAATTCTCCCCATAGTTCATTGAGAGTTGAGAAGGACTTTGTTCTACACTCTTAGTGTGTACGCTAAATCGTTTAGGTCATGTCCGATTCTTTTGCAATCCCACAGGTTGCGGCCCTCTTGGCTCCTCTGATCATGGGATTCTCCAGGCAAGAATACTGGAGTGGGTTGCCATGACCTCCTCCAAGGCATCTTCCCAACCCAGGGTTCAAACCAGTGTTTCTTAAGTCTCCTGCATTGGCAGGTGGGTTCTTTACCACTAGCACCACTTGGGAATCCCTTTACACACCTTATCAAGACTTTAAGGCTATGTGCAGGCAGTATTGGTTGACTGAACCTCTGAGTATATAGGGATGCCAATGAATATCCTGTTTTCCACCCTTCAGCCTAAAACTACTCGCAACAGCAGTCTCCATGAAAATTTAAGAATGGATTTGATCATTTCAATCAGACTGATCAAAACAACCACATGATCTCATTAAAGATCTTAGAATAAAGCATGGAATGAATGGCCTTTTCTCTGAGAATTATTTCCAGGTTATCAACCATGCTCCACAGTGATACTAGGTGGGTGGCCACTTTCATTGTTGAAATCCATATACTTCTCCATAGATATTAACTTGACTTAAAATAAACATTCTTAGGGGAGAATTTGATTGGTTTCTTTAGGAAACCACGTACAATGCAGGGGATCTGGGTTTAATCTCTCAATTAGGAAGATCCTGAGAAGAAAATGGCACCCCACTCTAGTATCTTGCCTAAAGAATTCAATGGACATAGGAGTCAGCTGGGTCCATGGAAAATCACAATGAGTGAAATATCACCCACTGGCACCACAAAGTGGTATCCTTACCCACTGGACCACCAGGGAAGCCCTCAGCATTAATATTCTGATACAGGCAATTATCACTGTATAATGGAAAACACATCTTTGAAATCCCTTTTAAAAGTTCTTTGTCATATCAGAGTTTCACAAGGACAGAATAAATAGTTTCATAAAAGTTATTTTAAGGGGTTAAGAAATTAGTGTTAAATTATGAATTAAGGACTGTGGTTGTAATCTGAAATTTAGACAGGCAGAAAGCCTGCCTTTTCTTTTAGAAAGGAATTCTCCCCATAGTTCATTGAGAGTTGAGAAGGACTTTGTTCTACACTCTTAGTGTGTACGCTAAATCGTTTAGGTCATGTCCGATTCTTTTGCAATCCCACAGGTTGCGGCCCTCTTGGCTCCTCTGATCATGGGATTCTCCAGGCAAGAATACTGGAGTGGGTTGCCATGACCTCCTCCAAGGCATCTTCCCAACCCAGGGTTCAAACCAGTGTTTCTTAAGTCTCCTGCATTGGCAGGTGGGTTCTTTACCACTAGCACCACTTGGGAATCCCTTTACACACCTTATCAAGACTTTAAGGCTATGTGCAGGCAGTATTGGTTGACTGAACCTCTGAGTATATAGGGATGCCAATGAATATCCTGTTTTCCACCCTTCAGCCTAAAACTACTCGCAACAGCAGTCTCCATGAAAATTTAAGAATGGATTTGATCATTTCAATCAGACTGATCAAAACAACCACATGATCTCATTAAAGATCTTAGAATAAAGCATGGAATGAATGGCCTTTTCTCTGAGAATTATTTCCAGGTTATCAACCATGCTCCACAGTGATACTAGGTGGGTGGCCACTTTCATTGTTGAAATCCATATACTTCTCCATAGATATTAACTTGACTTAAAATAAACATTCTTAGGGGAGAATTTGATTGGTTTCTTTAGGAAACCACGTACAATGCAGGGGATCTGGGTTTAATCTCTCAATTGGGAAGATCCCCTGGAGAAGAAAATGGCACCCCACTCTAGTATCTTGCCTAAAGAATTCAATGGACATAGGAGTCAGCTGGGTCCATGGAATCACAATGAGTCAGACACACCTGAGTGAATAACACGCACAAGTCATATGCCAACAACATCACTAGGACAGGGTGGGAAAGTTTAATGTCAGGCTCACTAAGGTTATCCACGGAGGTAGAGCTGGAATTCTCCAAAGAAAATCACGGTCCCCTTTCAAGCAGTTAGAGAAACAGTTTCTGGGCCTTCAAACAAATCAAATAGTAAGAAAATAGTATGCTTCATTGTGAAGAAAGGATGGAGTCTTAACTCATGGAAATCCTGTGGTTTAGAATGAGAAAACTCACAGTTCAAATTCAGACTTGGACACATAATTGCTGTATGATTCTGGACAAGCAAACATGTGTCAAAGTCTTCTTTCCCATTAAATGAATTTGAAAGTAACTTACAACACTGACATGAGGAACAAATGAGAAAACTTTGCTTTCTGGAAATATTCATTAAGGTTACATATGTTTCATATGCCAGTGGATAGTTTTTTATTTATCACCAAGTTTTATAATAAAAGCTATTCTTTGATATAAACACTAATTGAATTTTTCTCTTATTTTGAATACTATCCTGCACAGACAGAATTAAGCATATGCATAAATTACAGTGACTCTTCCTTTGTTTCACACTGTGACACAGCACTGGTTAGTGCTGTGTTGGTGAGAGCTTGCTATTAAAATTCCTTTTTGACAATAAAACAAAAGGAGAAAGTTCAGATGCCAAAGTTTAGCAGAACATTCTCTGGGGTTTTAGAACTCTTTGAATATACATATATATGAGCTATTCTCATTAATATTTAATCTGAATATTGTATTAACATATCAAGACACACTAATATTATCTTCAGTTCCAACAACATCTGTTTTATCTTGTATACCAATTGGTCATTCTTCCGTTGCTCAGTCATGTCTAACTCTTTGCAACTTCATTGACTTCAGCACACCAGGCATCCCCTATCCTTCACTATATCCTGGAGTTTGTTCAAATTCATTACCATTGAGTCATCGATGCCATCCAACCACCTCATCTTCTGTTGTTCCCTTCTCCTCCTGCTCTCAATCTTTTCAGCATCAGGGTCTCTTCCAGTGAGTTGGCTCTTTGTATCAGGTGGCCAGCTTCAGCTTCAGGATCAGTCCTTCCAATGAATCTTCAGGGTCAATTTCCTTCAGGATGGACTGTTTTGATCTTGTTGCTGCCCAAAGGACTCTCAGGAGTTCCCCAACACCACAGTTTCAAAGAATCAATTTTTTGGCATTCAGCCTCTTTGTATAATGTCAGAATTGACTTGTGATACCATGCTAAGTCCTATTTATATCCAGAGATGAGGCATTTAGTTCTAATTTTGAAAGTAAGAATACTTTAAAAGGAAATCCTCAAGCTGTTAAAGGAGTGAAACCACCCTAGACTTTTTATCTTGTTTTGGACTACATCAGGAAAGTAGCCAACATTCCTGTTTTCTGTTTTCACAGTTATACAAAATACAGTAATTATCACCATAGAAATAGTATATCATGTCTTTTACAAAATATCCAAAATCAGTTGACAATTAAATATATTTGTATGTTTAACCTGAATCATTAGTTGAGTTTGGACACTAGTTGAATTTAGAACTTTACTTGCTGAGCTTGGTATTTAAATTTAAGAACCAATATAATCCCTCATTAATTCAGAAGAATTTGGCATGTTGGCTTTATTGATCTAAAGTTGGATTTATTTTAGAAGATTAGAAACATGGTCATCTTATGAAGGCTATTGTATTCCATGTAGAATTTTGAAATATAAAGGAGAAGCTAGCCCAGTGAAACATGATTAAAATAAATATGGGAGAGGTGTTAATGAAAGAGACATTATTCACTTAGAAATTAGCATGTTAGGAATAATCAATACATATACTGCTATAAATAATGCAATCTAACATCTGTTTCCCTTGGCAAACATTCTCCTTTCCAATTGTTAAGTGTTCATTGCTCAAATGTGCTAGATAAATATTTATTAGGAGATGTAATTAGTGCTAAGGCTTAAGGAATACTGCTCCGGCTGCATGACTCATGTCTTTTAAGTCACAGATAAGTTGAAAGAAGGACAAGTCTTCTGAGAAACTCCTCTCTCCACCTGGGGCCCCCAGTAGGCCAAGTGGCAAACAAAGCAGACCAAATCAACCCTATCCTTCACTATATCCTGGAGTTTGTTCAAATTAAAGGTCGATGCCAACCACCTCATCTTCTGTTGTTCCTTCTCCTCCTGCTCTCAATCTTTTCAGCATCAGGGTCTCTTCCAGTGAGTTGGCTCTTTGTATCAGGTGGCCAGCTTCAGCTTCAGGATCAGTCCTTCCAATGAATCTTCAGGGTCAATTTCCTTCAGGATGGACTGTTTTGATCTTGTTGCTGCCCAAAGGACTCTCAGGAGTTCCCCAACACCACAGTTTCAAAGAATCAATTTTTTGGCATTCAGCCTCTTTGTATAATGTCAGAATTGACTTGTGATACCATGCTAAGTCCTATTTATATCCAGAGATGAGGCATTTAGTTCTAATTTTGAAAGTAAGAATACTTTAAAAGGAAATCCTCAAGCTGTTAAAGGAGTGAAACCACCCTAGACTTTTTATCTTGTTTTGGACTACATCAGGAAAGTAGCCAACATTCCTGTTTTCTGTTTTCACAGTTATACAAAATACAGTAATTATCACCATAGAAATAGTATATCATGTCTTTTACAAAATATCCAAAATCAGTTGACAATTAAATATATTTGTATGTTTAACCTGAATCATTAGTTGAGTTTGGACACTAGTTGAATTTAGAACTTTACTTGCTGAGCTTGGTATTTAAATTTAAGAACCAATATAATCCCTCATTAATTCAGAAGAATTTGGCATGTTGGCTTTATTGATCTAAAGTTGGATTTATTTTAGAAGATTAGAAACATGGTCATCTTATGAAGGCTATTGTATTCCATGTAGAATTTTGAAATATAAAGGAGAAGCTAGCCCAGTGAAACATGATTAAAATAAATATGGGAGAGGTGTTAATGAAAGAGACATTATTCACTTAGAAATTAGCATGTTAGGAATAATCAATACATATACTGCTATAAATAATGCAATCTAACATCTGTTTCCCTTGGCAAACATTCTCCTTTCCAATTGTTAAGTGTTCATTGCTCAAATGTGCTAGATAAATATTTATTAGGAGATGTAATTAGTGCTAAGGCTTAAGGAATACTGCTCCGGCTGCATGACTCATGTCTTTTAAGTCACAGATAAGTTGAAAGAAGGACAAGTCTTCTGAGAAACTCCTCTCTCCACCTGGGGCCCCCAGTAGGCCAAGTGGCAAACAAAGCAGACCTCATAACTTACCACACACCTAATCCTCTACATTACATCAGTGATTCCATGAAACTGACATTTATCTAAGGGTGACCAAAATTTCTAAGTGCCAAATAACTGGTATCAATCCTGTGCTAACCATAAAGTTCTGAATCTGAATAGTGAGCAAAAGGTGAGAAGACTACTCAGCATGGCCAAATCATTCATTTACATGAAAATGTGTTATAAAATGAGACTCATAAAACAGTGGAAGAAATATATTCAGAAACTTGTTTGTTTTTATTATTTATATTATTATTTTTGCCTCTGCTGTATCAGTTAAAAAAAGAAACTTTATTTTTTCTACATCATTATTGTGCTTTTACACATGGAGAAAACAATCATGTAAATCAGTTTCTATTCTGCCTCAACACAGCCCAACCAAGTTTGCTTAAATCTACCTAAGAAAAGCTCTATAGGGTATTAAAGGAAGAATTAGACATGAACTTGATTTCCTATTTGCCATGAAGTCCGGCAAACCCCAGAATAGCAGGGACTTTGGAGACCTTGGATGAATGATTCATGCCACATCAGTGACCTATTGTCCATTGAGAGGTGGTACTTTTTGATTGCTATTTACCAAGGCAGGCTCCCATAAAGAGGCCTTGACTAGGATGACTCTTCTCATCAAAAATTTCCCACTAAATCCCCTCTGACATTAAAAATGCTGTGTCCTACCTTTGGTGAGTTTTTGAAAATGCAGACCTGGCACCTCTTAGTGAACAGCTATTCCCTTATTTGTCACTACAAAAATAATAATCCAACTGTATTTTACCAAGTATGAAGTTCAGTTTTCTTTTCAGGGTTGGTGTATAAATCATATTTTATAAATACAGTTTACATAGTCTTGCTGAGCTCTTCTTCCTTGCCATTGAGTACCTGAACCTACTGTAATAACATTCGAAATGTTTTGCTTCTTAGTAGAAAATGATTTAAACATTCTCCTTTCCAATTGTTAAGTGTTCATTGCTCAAATGTGCTAGATAAATATTTATTAGGAGATGTAATTAGTGCTAAGGCTTAAGGAATACTGCTCCGGCTGCATGACTCATGTCTTTTAAGTCACAGATAAGTTGAAAGAAGGACAAGTCTTCTGAGAAACTCCTCTCTCCACCTGGGGCCCCCAGTAGGCCAAGTGGCAAACAAAGCAGACCTCATAACTTACCACACACCTAATCCTCTACATTACATCAGTGATTCCATGAAACTGACATTTATCTAAGGGTGACCAAAATTTCTAAGTGCCAAATAACTGGTATCAATCCTGTGCTAACCATAAAGTTCTGAATCTGAATAGTGAGCAAAAGGTGAGAAGACTACTCAGCATGGCCAAATCATTCATTTACATGAAAATGTGTTATAAAATGAGACTCATAAAACAGTGGAAGAAATATATTCAGAAACTTGTTTGTTTTTATTATTTATATTATTATTTTTGCCTCTGCTGTATCAGTTAAAAAAAGAAACTTTATTTTTTCTACATCATTATTGTGCTTTTACACATGGAGAAAACAATCATGTAAATCAGTTTCTATTCTGCCTCAACACAGCCCAACCAAGTTTGCTTAAATCTACCTAAGAAAAGCTCTATAGGGTATTAAAGGAAGAATTAGACATGAACTTGATTTCCTATTTGCCATGAAGTCCGGCAAACCCCAGAATAGCAGGGACTTTGGAGACCTTGGATGAATGATTCATGCCACATCAGTGACCTATTGTCCATTGAGAGGTGGTACTTTTTGATTGCTATTTACCAAGGCAGGCTCCCATAAAGAGGCCTTGACTAGGATGACTCTTCTCATAAAAAATTTCCCACTAAATCCCCTCTGACATTAAAAATGCTGTGTCCTACCTTTGGTGAGTTTTTGAAAATGCAGACCTGGCACCTCTTAGTGAACAGCTATTCCCTTATTTGTCACTACAAAAATAATAATCCAACTGTATTTTACCAAGTATGAAGTTCAGTTTTCTTTTCAGGGTTGGTGTATAAATCATATTTTATAAATACAGTTTACATAGTCTTGCTGAGCTCTTCTTCCTTGCCATTGAGTACCTGAACCTACTGTAATAACATTCGAAATGTTTTGCTTCTTAGTAGAAAATGATTTATTCAGCAATGTTACAGCCATCCTCCGTATAAGTGAGGATGGTATTAAAGTGACTTATGTGAGAGTCTCAATTTTGCAGCACCAGTGTTCTTATTAGAGTTCTTCATGGACAAATCAGAAATCTAAAAATATTTTGCTTTCATACGAGAATGATTTTTCTCCCCAGATTCACACTTCTGTGATGATGGCAAATACTTTTTCCCAACCAAAGGAATGGATTTGGATAATGCAGCTGCTATCTAAGCTATGTAGTGTTCATCCAGTAGATGATATAAAGTATGAAGAGTATTCTGAACACTCAGGGAAAATCCCAGCTTACAGGGAAAATCCCTCCCTCCTTTCATGCCACTGCTATGAACAACCTTACTGTGATACCAGCAGCCTTATATTTTAGTTGTTAGTGTTGCTCTTATTTTCTTTGCATCCAGGCAACCCATCTCTATTCTTAACTTGTATCCTGGAAGGCTTATCTCAAGTAAATAGGACACAGCAGAACCCTGTGCAAAGAGATTTTGCTAAAAATCGTACATCAGTTCAAAGGCTTTTTCTGTTTTCACAAAGGTTTCAATTGATATACACATTAAGAAAGTCAAATTATTGATTTCCAGCAGCCCTTGCTTAATGATTGCCAACCTAGCTATGCTCAAAATTAAAATTCAATAGGAAGAGTTTTCAGTTATTTGACAAATATAACACATCATTTATTACTGATATTATTCACTTGTTAAGTATAACTGTAACTGCATATTTCCACTGGGTAATCTGATGCAGGTGAGATAGTTGCTTGCTAACTGCAGAAACTCTGCAAATAGAATCTTTTTGGAACAACTGTTCTGTGCAAAATTAGCTTTGTTTAAAATTCACATCCAAATACAATGTGAGTGCATTTATCACATTATCTTCTTTTTCCACATCTTAAAATCATAAAACACTTGAAAACAGTCATTCTCTTTATCTTCATTTTATAAGCAGCTGCTTAATTTGCATTAGCAAGACAAAGAATCACCACTTTATAGAAACGGACACATGTACAATGAAAATATTGGCAGACCAACTCTTTACCGTTGGAGTATTTTTGAAGATAGCTGTAGAGTAATAAAGGAAACATTTACAAGTCTTGAAAGTTTCTCCCTAAAATAACTGCTAGTTTTCTACTAACTTTGTTATCTATTGCAATGTAAGAAAGAACCCCAGTTCTTAGCAGATCAAAATAATCACTTCATTTTCATCATGAATTTGAGGATAAGGATTTCAGGAGAACTCACCTAGATCATCTGGCTCTGACTTACTGTGATCTGGTGTGATTAGCGACAGAAGTGCCAGGTTAAATGCTGGGATCTTTCTCCTCTTCAGCGTTTCTCTCTCTGTATGAACCATCTCATCATCCACGGGGTCTCTTCATGGCTTGCGCATCTCTCCTCACAACACAGAGGAAGGTAAGGAGATCTGAAAAGAGACCAAATGTAATGGTAGTTATAAGAAATTGTTCAAGAGAGCATGGCTTCATGAAACTAAGGGGTAGGGGTTGGTTCTCAATTGAAGATAAGTAGATTTCCTCTGACTTGACTAAACCAAAAGAAAAAGTAAGCTAGATACAAAGGTTTCAATTGATATACACATTAAGAAAGTCAAATTATTGATTTCCAGCAGCCCTTGCTTAATGATTGCCAACCTAGCTATGCTCAAAATTAAAATTCAATAGGAAGAGTTTTCAGTTATTTGACAAATATAACACATCATTTATTACTGATATTATTCACTTGTTAAGTATAACTGTAACTGCATATTTCCACTGGGTAATCTGATGCAGGTGAGATAGTTGCTTGCTAACTGCAGAAACTCTGCAAATAGAATCTTTTTGGAACAACTGTTCTGTGCAAAATTAGCTTTGTTTAAAATTCACATCCAAATACAATGTGAGTGCATTTATCACATTATCTTCTTTTTCCACATCTTAAAATCATAAAACACTTGAAAACAGTCATTCTCTTTATCTTCATTTTATAAGCAGCTGCTTAATTTGCATTAGCAAGACAAAGAATCACCACTTTATAGAAACGGACACATGTACAATGAAAATATTGGCAGACCAACTCTTTACCGTTGGAGTATTTTTGAAGATAGCTGTAGAGTAATAAAGGAAACATTTACAAGTCTTGAAAGTTTCTCCCTAAAATAACTGCTAGTTTTCTACTAACTTTGTTATCTATTGCAATGTAAGAAAGAACCCCAGTTCTTAGCAGATCAAAATAATCACTTCATTTTCATCATGAATTTGAGGATAAGGATTTCAGGAGAACTCACCTAGATCATCTGGCTCTGACTTACTGTGATCTGGTGTGATTAGCGACAGAAGTGCCAGGTTAAATGCTGGGATCTTTCTCCTCTTCAGCGTTTCTCTCTCTGTATGAACCATCTCATCATCCACGGGGTCTCTTCATGGCTTGCGCATCTCTCCTCACAACACAGAGGAAGGTAAGGAGATCTGAAAAGAGACCAAATGTAATGGTAGTTATAAGAAATTGTTCAAGAGAGCATGGCTTCATGAAACTAAGGGGTAGGGGTTGGTTCTCAATTGAAGATAAGTAGATTTCCTCTGACTTGACTAAACCAAAAAGATGTAATCAAAATATTACGTGGTTTACAGCATCTTTGAGAAGATAACAGAATTGAGTGTGGATATGTAACAGCCCTATATATATATTAACCAAAGAAAATACCCAAACTCATCTTGATATTCTACAGCTGTCATCTCACTAATGTGGCATCAATTACATTACAGAGAGGAAAACAAGGATTCTACTATATTTGTCCAGAACAATCAAATGTATCTACTACCATAATGACCTGTGCATATTTCTGCCTTAACTCCTGATCTTGAAATTCTAGAAGTCATCAGTGAAATGAAGAGTCATTTCATTTTATTGGAGGCAACAGAAGGTACTCTGTACTGTGTCAAGAGGTACATAAGATAAAAGAATATGGGGATTCCCTGGTGGTCCAGTGGGTAAGGACACCACCTTGCAGTGCAAGGGGCACCGGTTCGATCCCTGGCCTGGGAAGATCCCACGTGCCGCAGAGCAGCTGAACTGATGTGTCCAATTACCGCGCCGGAGCTCTGGAGCACATGCACCCAGAGCCGGTGCTCTGCGACAACAGAGGCCACTGTGATGGGAGGCCCACAAGAGCCAAAGAACAAAGACAGATGAAAATAGACAAATGAAAGACCAATAGATGTGGCCCGCCCGTTCCCCTCCCTCCTCACCCCACCCCCCAAAAAATAAAAAAAAAAATTAAAAAAAAAGAATATGGATAGTGCTTCCCTGGTGGTCCAGTGGGTAAGGACACTGCCTTGCAGTGCAAGGGGCGCCAGGTCGATCCCTGGCCTGGGAAGACCACCAATGTGTCCAATTACCGAGCTGGAGCTCTGGAGTGCATGCCCCCGGAGTCAGTGCTCTGCCACAAAAGAGGTCGCCACGATGGGAGGCCCACAGGGGCCAAAGAACAAAGATGGATAAAAATGGATAAATGAAAGACCAGTAGAAGTGGGCCTCCCTCCCCAACCCTCCCCCCCTCCACCAAAAAAAAGAATATGGATAGTTTGTGTATAAAACCCTAAGAGTTTTGAGACTGAAAGAGAATAGCAAAGATGGGATTATAAATGGAAGCCACATTCTCACTTGAAGATAATTAGATTTCCTCTGACTTGACTAAACCAAACAGATGTAATCAAAATATTACGTGGTTTACAGCATCTTTGAGAAGATAACAGAATTGAGTGTGGATATGTAACAGCCCTATATATATATTAACCAAAGAAAATACCCAAACTCATCTTGATATTCTACAGCTGTCATCTCACTAATGTGGCATCAATTACATTACAGAGAGGAAAACAAGGATTCTACTATATTTGTCCAGAACAATCAAATGTATCTACTACCATAATGACCTGTGCATATTTCTGCCTTAACTCCTGATCTTGAAATTCTAGAAGTCATCAGTGAAATGAAGAGTCATTTCATTTTATTGGAGGCAACAGAAGGTACTCTGTACTGTGTCAAGAGGTACATAAGATAAAAGAATATGGGGATTCCCTGGTGGTCCAGTGGGTAAGGACACCACCTTGCAGTGCAAGGGGCACCGGTTCGATCCCTGGCCTGGGAAGATCCCACGTGCCGCAGAGCAGCTGAACTGATGTGTCCAATTACCGCGCCGGAGCTCTGGAGCACATGCACCCAGAGCCGGTGCTCTGCGACAACAGAGGCCACTGTGATGGGAGGCCCACAAGAGCCAAAGAACAAAGACAGATGAAAATAGACAAATGAAAGACCAATAGATGTGGCCCGCCCGTTCCCCTCCCTCCTCACCCCACCCCCCAAAAAATAAAAAAAAAAAATTAAAAAAAAAGAATATGGATAGTGCTTCCCTGGTGGTCCAGTGGGTAAGGACACTGCCTTGCAGTGCAAGGGGCGCCAGGTCGATCCCTGGCCTGGGAAGACCACCAATGTGTCCAATTACCGAGCTGGAGCTCTGGAGTGCATGCCCCCGGAGTCAGTGCTCTGCCACAAAAGAGGTCGCCACGATGGGAGGCCCACAGGGGCCAAAGAACAAAGATGGATAAAAATGGATAAATGAAAGACCAGTAGAAGTGGGCCTCCCTCCCCAACCCTCCCCCCCTCCACCAAAAAAAAGAATATGGATAGTTTGTGTATAAAACCCTAAGAGTTTTGAGACTGAAAGAGAATAGCAAAGATGGGATTATAAATGGAAGCCACATTCGCTAAATAAATATTGTTCATTTGTTTTTTTTTCTTTAGGGTAACAGAAATTAGCAAACATCTATGCACTGATTAAAAGAAACTTAAAAGCATAGTGATAGTAATATGGTTTACATTACTAAGATTCAAAATCCTTAAAAAAGCAAGAGTTAATGAGATAAAACTCATATATATTGAAGAACTGGCCTTTTATTTTAAAAAAAAACCTATTCCTTGAAAATGAACAGATGGATGAAGGTGAAAATATACACAGCTATATTTTCAGGTTGAGACAGAAAAATAAAGGTCTTCCTGCTATATATTTCAATTTCCTTAAATCATTAATTTTATCATCAACAGGTATACTGATAGAAGTTAGAAACCATAGTAATTTTGGAAATATGAAATTAAATATCACAGTCATGCAAGGTGACAGGTGGCCCGTGTCCTAAAATAAACCTGAAACTCCCCAGAGTGTTTTGGTAAAGCATTTTTAAAAGCCTGAGGGAAGGAGAGTCGTGGGGTACTTGATCAAATAGTGCACAGTTGGCTGGCTTATGATGAGGGTATAGGGTGGTATTACAGGGATTAACACTATTAATTCTTAGGCTCCAGGAGACCTGGAGTGATGTGCTTATGGTCATCAAGTAGTTAACATCTTCTATTTGAGGGAGAGGTTTCATATCTGTCAAATAAACTCAAGAAATGTGTGCCAAATACAATTATCTAGATACTTCAGAGAGGAGGTAAAGAAAAGAATATGGGGAAGGCCTGTTCAAGGAAGCTCCCATAAATAGGGTCCTGCTCAGTTACACTAGTAGTGGTAGCAGTGACAGTTGCCAAGTCATTTCCAACTGCTTGCAATACCCATGGACTGTAGCCTGACAGGCTCCTCTGTCCGTGGAATTTTCCAGGAAAGAATACTGGAGTGGGTTGCTATTTCCTGCTTCAGGGTACCATGTTTTGTCAGAAACTCTCACTAGGACCTGTTCATCTTGGGTAGCCCTGCAAAACATGGTTCACAGTTTCACTGAGATATGCAAGCCCCTTCACCACGACAAGGTTGTGACCTATGATGGGAAACGCATCTTTAACTTTATGACATTTTGGATATGGTTTCTTATAAATCATGTGTAATCCATGTTATTAGGAAAAATGCAAATCTCTAGTTATGTGATGTCTAAATCATTATTTTTGGTCTTATTTGTAAGCACAGATGTAAAGAATAGTATTTCAGGAAGTCTTGAAAAATTTTTTTTAGACTGATTAAAAGAAACTTAAAAGCATAGTGATAGTAATATGGTTTACATTACTAAGATTCAAAATCCTTAAAAAAGCAAGAGTTAATGAGATAAAACTCATATATATTGAAGAACTGGCCTTTTATTTTAAAAAAAAACCTATTCCTTGAAAATGAACAGATGGATGAAGGTGAAAATATACACAGCTATATTTTCAGGTTGAGACAGAAAAATAAAGGTCTTCCTGCTATATATTTCAATTTCCTTAAATCATTAATTTTATCATCAACAGGTATACTGATAGAAGTTAGAAACCATAGTAATTTTGGAAATATGAAATTAAATATCACAGTCATGCAAGGTGACAGGTGGCCCGTGTCCTAAAATAAACCTGAAACTCCCCAGAGTGTTTTGGTAAAGCATTTTTAAAAGCCTGAGGGAAGGAGAGTCGTGGGTACTTGATCAAATAGTGCACAGTTGGCTGGCTTATGATGAGGGTATAGGGTGGTATTACAGGGATTAACACTATTAATTCTTAGGCTCCAGGAGACCTGGAGTGATGTGCTTATGGTCATCAAGTAGTTAACATCTTCTATTTGAGGGAGAGGTTTCATATCTGTCAAATAAACTCAAGAAATGTGTGCCAAATACAATTATCTAGATACTTCAGAGAGGAGGTAAAGAAAAGAATATGGGGAAGGCCTGTTCAAGGAAGCTCCCATAAATAGGGTCCTGCTCAGTTACACTAGTAGTGGTAGCAGTGACAGTTGCCAAGTCATTTCCAACTGCTTGCAATACCCATGGACTGTAGCCTGACAGGCTCCTCTGTCCGTGGAATTTTCCAGGAAAGAATACTGGAGTGGGTTGCTATTTCCTGCTTCAGGGTACCATGTTTTGTCAGAAACTCTCACTAGGACCTGTTCATCTTGGGTAGCCCTGCAAAACATGGTTCACAGTTTCACTGAGATATGCAAGCCCCTTCACCACGACAAGGTTGTGACCTATGATGGGAAACGCATCTTTAACTTTATGACATTTTGGATATGGTTTCTTATAAATCATGTGTAATCCATGTTATTAGGAAAAATGCAAATCTCTAGTTATGTGATGTCTAAATCATTATTTTTGGTCTTATTTGTAAGCACAGATGTAAAGAATAGTATTTCAGGAAGTCTGACATGTTAGTTTCATTATTATATACATTTCCCTGTCTCTGTTAAGAAGAAATAATAGAAACCATTTCTAAAAATCAGTTTTGGTAAGGTAGATGAACCTAAAGTCTGTTATACAGAGTGAAGTAAGTAAGAAAGGGAAAGACAAGTATAGTACACACACACACACACATACATATGGAATCTTAAAAAATGCATTTGCAGGGAACCTATTTGCAGGGAAGGAATGGAGACAAAGGTGTAGAGCATGGGCTTGTGGACACAGTGGGAGAGGGACAGAGTGGGACAAATGGGAAAGGTGGCATCAGCATACCAGGAATGAGATGGAGAGCTGGTGAGAAGTTGCTGGGCAGCATAGGGAGCCCAAGCTGGTGCTCTGGGATGACGTGGATGGACGGGACAAGGAGAGGACAGGAAGCCTAGGGAGGGAAGGAAAGTAGCTACAATTGTGGCTGATTTGCAGTATCATATAGCAGAAATGAACACAGCATTGTAAAAATTAAAGAAAAATATTTAAAGGAAAAAAATCTGAATTTTAATATAGTTGTGAATTATTATTACTGAAATAAGACAGTCATGTCTTATATACTCTTTGAAAAACTAACCTTTTAAGATAGATGATTCAAAAAGCACAGGAAACATATATACATTTTAAAATAATCATCATTTAACCTAGTAGCAATAACCTGTCCACTTAAAACGTGGTTGATAGCACATTCTGGGTTAAATCCACTTTTTCCCAAGATTAAGTTGTCCAGCTACTGTTTACTTGTATTTCTACAGCTTAAACACACCTATAAGTCCTGTTTATAATGTGTCTTCCTTCACTAATAAATTTTTAAGTGATTTAATGTTTCACTGTTGTTATCAGTGTCATGCCTAATATAATGAAATATGTGAATCTTTCCTATAATGATTTAGCAATTGAATTGAAAGTATGCAGTGTGTGTGTGTGTATGTGTATATTTTAATTACCGAGTATACCTACAGTAGGAATGAAAAAGGAGCATTTCGTTCAAATAAGAATTTAGAGTAGTTTTAATTTTTTTACGGTTGAGGCACCAGTAGACCTATCACAATTCAAAATGTTCTAGCATCTAATTGGAACACTCCATCTGTTAACAGCAATAAAATGGATCACGTCACATCTATCAGTTGATTTGTCAGATTTGGGATGAAGAAAAACACGAGTGTAATTCTAAATATTCTTCCATTGTTAATATCTAATGTAATTCACAGCCGCACTCTAAGAAGCTTCGTAGGTTTTAGGTTTGTTTTTTATTTTTTTATTATTATTATTTTTTTTTTGCCTCCTTTAAGGTCATAATCTCCTCAACTACAGAAAAATAAGAGAATTTCTTTCCATGAAAAATGAGACAAGAGCTGGTGTGGGAAAGGCACAACCTTTTCAAATGAATGATTGAACTAAGATAAGAGAATCTTAAAAGATTTAGCCAAAAGGAATGCCATTTTGGGGTCCTGGGGAGAGGCAAACATCTAGCTACATCTCTAAACTCCTGCAGAGTGGGAAGGGCTTTCAATAAACTAAAAAGAGAACTGGCCACAATCTCTCTGACTTCCTGTTGTGAAGAACTAAGGGGCTAAAATCATTCTGTTCAAGGTCCAAGGACTTGGGCCTCTATTAATCTGGCATTAAAGACATTATAGAAAGTGTATCTTTCCCATTCCAGAAACAAAGAGGCTAGTCACCTTAGTCCAACCTATACCCTGAATACCGAATGCGTTTTGATGAATACTGATATGTGAATTACCTTTTTTTTTCTATGAGCTGTCATGATAAGACCTAATAAATCACTGTGATTCCTTGGAAATCACAGAAAATTGAGTATTAATACACCCTTTATTTTCCTGAGATATCTTTATTTAGGGGCATCAAATATATCAGAGGCTAAACTTTTAAGATTCATAGGAGTAACTAAGAGAATAAAATATCCCGCTGATATATATCAGTCATAGATACCAGTACATGGCAAAGACACAGCCTGTTCTGTGGATGTGCAAAGGAAGAATGCAAATTGTTGGGTAGAATCAATGAGCAAAAATTAAACATAATAAAGGAAACATTACTCTATCTGGGTATTTAAAGAGGGGGAGGAATTCTTTTCAGAGAGTATATATTCTTAAAAGTGGACTTTTAAAATATATTCTCTGAATTAGCTTCCTTTTCCCATTTCTAGCAACTTTTCATGTTTTAACGTGTAGGTGGTAGTGGTGTGAAGTTAGAGAAGTGACTCTGTGGTTTCTGGGAAGCCACCTTTATCCTGCACGTATAAAACTTGCGATCAAGGCTAAGTCAATCAATGCATTCTTGTCTAGGCCATTGGATCATGTTTGCCTGTGACATAAACTGATCCCAGGAGCCTGGGTGTCAGGATCTTTTGGGGGAATTTGGGGATAAGCATGTGTCATTTAGATTAGTATGTACGTCAATCAATGTGGAGTTCAAAAGAGGTGCAAATACTTTTCCTAAACAGTGTGAGGAGGGGAGAATCTAGAGGATAAAATGGTCTCAGGGAAGAGGAAAGAACATCATACCCAGGTACCATGATGCACTTTTGGATCAAACCATAGCCAGAGGAAGACATGTCTCTGGATTTAACGACTGTATGAAAAAGCCGATTCTCAATTTTATTTATATTACTTCAAGTTTCATGCCACTTTGAACCACAAGCAAAGTTATATAACCCACCACTTGAGTTCCAGAAGTACAAGGTAGAAGAGAATTTTAATAACAGTATCAGGACAAGCTGTTGTGCTTGAAGAATCTGTTACTGTTTTAATCTAAGTTACTAAAATTTGGAAGGGTTTCCATTTCAAATAAGGACAAATATAGGGTTTCTGTACAATGACATTACTTTCATTTAACAGGGAATATGAGGAGTATTTTAATAACTATCGTGGCAAGAATGACACAAAACTCGTGCATTGTTCCCATTGTCTCAGCTTTTCCGTCCATGTGTGTTTACTTTGACTGTGAATATCATCCATCATGTACTACAGAGAGAAAGAGAACAGCTGAAGATGAGTGATCTAGAAATCTATTTCTAGGGAATGTTTCTAAGGAAATTGAGACAGTGAGCTAAAACCGAGCGCTGAATGAGCCAGTGGTTTCTGTATTAAAACGTGGTAGAAGTTTGGCATATCTTGGGTATTTAAAGAGGGGGAGGAATTCTTTTCAGAGAGTATATATTCTTAAAAGTGGACTTTTAAAATATATTCTCTGAATTAGCTTCCTTTTCCCATTTCTAGCAACTTTTCATGTTTTAACGTGTAGGTGGTAGTGGTGTGAAGTTAGAGAAGTGACTCTGTGGTTTCTGGGAAGCCACCTTTATCCTGCACGTATAAAACTTGCGATCAAGGCTAAGTCAATCAATGCATTCTTGTCTAGGCCATTGGATCATGTTTGCCTGTGACATAAACTGATCCCAGGAGCCTGGGTGTCAGGATCTTTTGGGGGAATTTGGGGATAAGCATGTGTCATTTAGATTAGTATGTACGTCAATCAATGTGGAGTTCAAAAGAGGTGCAAATACTTTTCCTAAACAGTGTGAGGAGGGGAGAATCTAGAGGATAAAATGGTCTCAGGGAAGAGGAAAGAACATCATACCCAGGTACCATGATGCACTTTTGGATCAAACCATAGCCAGAGGAAGACATGTCTCTGGATTTAACGACTGTATGAAAAAGCCGATTCTCAATTTTATTTATATTACTTCAAGTTTCATGCCACTTTGAACCACAAGCAAAGTTATATAACCCACCACTTGAGTTCCAGAAGTACAAGGTAGAAGAGAATTTTAATAACAGTATCAGGACAAGCTGTTGTGCTTGAAGAATCTGTTACTGTTTTAATCTAAGTTACTAAAATTTGGAAGGGTTTCCATTTCAAATAAGGACAAATATAGGGTTTCTGTACAATGACATTACTTTCATTTAACAGGGAATATGAGGAGTATTTTAATAACTATCGTGGCAAGAATGACACAAAACTCGTGCATTGTTCCCATTGTCTCAGCTTTTCCGTCCATGTGTGTTTACTTTGACTGTGAATATCATCCATCATGTACTACAGAGAGAAAGAGAACAGCTGAAGATGAGTGATCTAGAAATCTATTTCTAGGGAATGTTTCTAAGGAAATTGAGACAGTGAGCTAAAACCAGTAGCGCTGAATGAGCACCCTAAAGACCTGCAAACCTTGAGATCCTTAACTTGATGACACCTGTGTTTGCAAATGAAATCCTAAAAATCTGGAATCCTTTTCTTTTTCATGTTTGGTTTTGTGTTTTTATACGAAAGCATCTAATGTGTTTTAATTTCTATTTGTCTTTCTACACTGTCAGTAAAAGTGATGTTATAACCTGTCTCAAAATAGACATTGTTGCTCTAAAAGATTCATTTCTCTTTCCTTGCCATGTCAAAAGAATTCATGTTCTTCATCTGTAACTATATTAAAAGAGGTTCACTTCATTTTAAAACGACAGTCCCAACATTTGGACAAATAACTTTACTGTGATACAGCTTCCTCAGTGCAAGTGGGAATCATAGCACTTTGAGGTTTTTAATGGATTTTGAGCAAGATCATGCAAGTAAAGTGCTTAGCATGGAGTCTGATCCATTTTAAGCTCTCAGTTATTGCTTTGGCTTGTATGAAAAGAATATGACATACAATTTAGATGGCCTGTGGTATATCTTCAAATTTCCAAAGTTATATTGAGACCTCTAATTTAACCAGGGATAGTCTATCTGTGACATTCCTCATACCATACAACACAATAGTAGATTTATTGATTAGATGCATTTTTGAACATTCATTATACTCATCTGTGAAATTTTGGAGTTTGACAGAACAATGAATAACAATTGTCTGTGTGCTGTTCTTTCTTTAGAGCATATTAGCCGACCAGGATTATCCCCTAACCTAAACTGTACACACCTATTAATAACATTTCAGTAGGAAGTGAGTCATAATTTTTAGGAAAAGAAATTATAGACACTGCAAAATACTTTCCCAATTTTAAATAGGGAGACTGTGATTTATGGTGATAAGGCCAAGATAAAAAGGTTTATTAGCTAGCTGCAATATTGCAAAGACTAAGAAGCTTGAATCATAAAACTTTGTTAATTCATGATCTTTTCTGCTGCATATACAGCAAAGGAGTAGAGCTGTCTTTTGAGATCTGTGGGGGATTGTTTGAAGACCCCCAGGAGATACCAAATTCCATAAATCCTCAGTTCCCTTATATAAAATTTTATAGCATTTCCATATATTATGACCTATACTTTCTTTCCCATATACTCAAATCATCTCTAGGTTACTTGTAATACCTAATATAAATTATATTTATATACTATATATATATATATACAAATTATATATAAATTGCATTTATACACTATACTAAATGTATTTATATACTATATATATATATACAAATTATATATAAATTATATAAAAAAATAAAATACAATGCAAGTACAAATTTACATTTTCTTTGTTGAAACTTTCTGAATCTTTTCCAAATACTTGCAATCTGTAATTGGTTGAACCCTGACTGGTTGAATGTAGAACTCATGGATACAGAGAGCCAACTATAAAAATTATCAGAACTCACGCTGGAATCAATAAGGCTGTGGAATAACCGTGGGAAGCAATCCTGGGAAAGTCACTTTTCCCTAGACTCAGTTGCTTCACTTGTTAAAAGGATTCAAAACTCTCACCTTGTAGGATTTTTGTGAGATATACCAAAAGGATCACATTTAATGCATTGCTTGGTAGTGCAAAAACTTCAAATTTCCAAAGTTATATTGAGACCTCTAATTTAACCAGGGATAGTCTATCTGTGACATTCCTCATACCATACAACACAATAGTAGATTTATTGATTAGATGCATTTTTGAACATTCATTATACTCATCTGTGAAATTTTGGAGTTTGACAGAACAATGAATAACAATTGTCTGTGTGCTGTTCTTTCTTTAGAGCATATTAGCCGACCAGGATTATCCCCTAACCTAAACTGTACACACCTATTAATAACATTTCAGTAGGAAGTGAGTCATAATTTTTAGGAAAAGAAATTATAGACACTGCAAAATACTTTCCCAATTTTAAATAGGGAGACTGTGATTTATGGTGATAAGGCCAAGATAAAAAGGTTTATTAGCTAGCTGCAATATTGCAAAGACTAAGAAGCTTGAATCATAAAACTTTGTTAATTCATGATCTTTTCTGCTGCATATACAGCAAAGGAGTAGAGCTGTCTTTTGAGATCTGTGGGGGATTGTTTGAAGACCCCCAGGAGATACCAAATTCCATAAATCCTCAGTTCCCTTATATAAAATTTTATAGCATTTCCATATATTATGACCTATACTTTCTTTCCCATATACTCAAATCATCTCTAGGTTACTTGTAATACCTAATATAAATTATATTTATATACTATATATATATATATACAAATTATATATAAATTGCATTTATACACTATACTAAATGTATTTATATACTATATATATATATACAAATTATATATAAATTATATAAAAAAATAAAATACAATGCAAGTACAAATTTACATTTTCTTTGTTGAAACTTTCTGAATCTTTTCCAAATACTTGCAATCTGTAATTGGTTGAACCCTGACTGGTTGAATGTAGAACTCATGGATACAGAGAGCCAACTATAAAAATTATCAGAACTCACGCTGGAATCAATAAGGCTGTGGAATAACCGTGGGAAGCAATCCTGGGAAAGTCACTTTTCCCTAGACTCAGTTGCTTCACTTGTTAAAAGGATTCAAAACTCTCACCTTGTAGGATTTTTGTGAGATATACCAAAAGGATCACATTTAATGCATTGCTTGGTAGTGCATGGTGCCCAATAAACAAGTGTTTCCCTTTCCTGTGAACTGGACAAAACTGAAACAAGACTTGATAATTCAGAGCACAAAAAAACGGGGTGCTAAGTACCTATGGAGTAAGATGTGGTTCTAAGAAAATTTACAGGCAAACACAGAAAAATATCAATTTAGAAACTCTGTTTAGTTTAGTGAGACTCAACCTTTATACATCAGGGCTGTCATAAGAAACAGAAAAAAGTATCCATGAAAACTTCATGTTCCCATGAATTCTAGTGTGAGAAATAAAACAATGCCTTTAAGTCTGAAGGGCTTTGAGCTATAGTGAGTCAGTGTGGTTCTCTATTATAAAATGGATTAAGCTTTCTTTACTGACAATTATTTTTATAATTGTATTTTGTTATGTATTTTATATTATCCTAAAATTACTTGTGCAATAAAATAAAATTATTTCCCAACTAGTTTTGTCTTTCCTTTTCCATTTTTAAAATTTAATGGGGCTTGAAGAATCCTCTCACTGATTGTTAATAATTGACAAGCAAATGTTTGCACCTGTGTCTTTGAATTGCTACATATAAAATGTGAATGATAATGCTGAAATAGCAGTCATTAAAATACCTGCATAATTCCTAACTCTAAAGACCCTCCTTCAAGCACATGGAGAAACAACTCAAAACATCAGTACTAATAAGAAATGCTTTCTTAAAACAAAAATCTTCCATTTCCTTGAAGAAATCAGTAAAATGCAAGGAATGACTTCAGTTAGACATACGTAGGGAGACACTTGGCCCTGTCCAGAGATATCGGTGATATAATGTCATTAAATGTTTTAATCAATGGATCAATAATTTTGATTCAATTTTATAACTCAGATTTTTTTGTATGAGAAAAATATAGATGGTTCATATGTACCTCAGGTTTACAAGAATACTGAGAGCATCATATGACATGCAGGTTATTGCCTAGAATTTATGGGAGCTCAAAACACATTCTTACTTGTTTCTTCAGTCTAGAAAGCCTATAAACTAGATTATAAATAATATTAATAACCAAAAGTTAATGAGTGTTTACTAAGTGTCGACTACTCCTATTAGAAGTCTGCTTGGATTACCTCATTCAATCTAAATATTTGATTTAGCCAAGGAATATCATTAGTAACTGAGACATATTCTACTCTAGCTTATTATTTTTAATCAACAATGAATTGAAAACTTGTATGTTTACATTCCTGTCATGGTCTTCAGTCATGTAAGACAGTTTCTAAAATAAATTTAGAATCATTTTAAATAATAATTTATTATTATTGTCTCACAGCTTCTAAAATAAATTTCCAATCCTAGATCCTTCAAATATTCTTCAAATTCTACTTCTGCCTGCAGCTCTATTTCACATTTTGCTGTCTTGATACAGTTTTTTTTTCCCCCTGATTTTCCTTTCCCTATGTTTTAAACATCTTATTTCTTTATGTTCTTCCCTTTGTACTTCCTCTATCCTCTTTTTACATCTACATCATGGTCTTTTCTTTGTTCTTTCTTCTTCTTTCTTTCCCTCATATCCCTAAATTGTTTTCTTTGCAAATTATTTTCAGTTGCTTGTTTTTGTTTCCTCCACACACACCAAATTATTTCTTGGTCATCAGCATGTAACTAATCTATTGATACTTCTAGGTTGTCTTTAGGGAAATATTTTGTCTCATATTCATGCTTTCTCTAATTCAAGGAACATCTCATTTAATCAAGGATAGGTGATGGTAACCCCAATTTCATGCCTTTTAGGTAGTGCTTATTCAAAGTAATCAAAATGCAGTTGTAGCACTGGACAGACCGTCAACACTAAAATTGGTTTCTCTGTCTCGGTAGCAAAATGTTGGTAGATAAGAAAGAAAAGCATGCAACTTGAAAAATGGAATTCTCTTCTAACTTCAGGAAATTCCTGACTATGACACAAATGCTATCCCTGTAGGAATTTTCTTGGGTTGTCTTGGTTCTCTCAAGGTTGAGGATAAAAAATTAGAGAATAAAGTAAATTTTATGTTATTCATTTTTATAGTTATTTGACCATCATGCTGCCATGATTTCAGAAATTTCTTTGATTAACCTGATCATTGTGGATAGGCATGCTCTATAGATTCCAGCCTCATAGGCTAAAAGGTTTGAAACCATTAATCTTTCTGAGACTTTTATGCATCAATGTAAAATGAAAAGGTAGATATCTTACCTACTTGAAGGTCTCCTGATGGATGTTATGGACACCACCTACCTGATTCAATAGTAACTTGATAAAAAGATGCTTAAAGCCTGATATAATACAATAAAATAGTTTGCTCAATTTCTACCACCAATAATTTAATAATATCAATGATTTTGATTTGTTTTAGCTGAAGTGTTTATTATTAGAATAATATTGATACTTTAATGGAAGTATCTGTGAATTAGAGCTTAGCTAAATATCAGCGAAAACTATTTTATGACATTACATTTCAATTTTTAGGAATGATTTTCTGACCTCTCATTTTGTATACTGGTTTACATTGATCAAGCCCTCTCATATATTTCACTTCATTGCTATAGTCCTTAGAAATTAACAGAAAAGAGGTTTTAGTAAATCATTTTATTATATTTCCCTGATTAAATCTGTATAGAAATTATAGTATCTGTCCATGGAACACTCTGTCCATGGAATCCTCCAGGCAAGAATACTGGAGTGGGTTGCCATTCCCTTCTCCAGGGATTTACCTGACCCAGGGATGGAACCTGGGTCTCCTATATTGCTGGCAGATTCTTTACCTTTGGATACACCAGGGAAGCCCCTTGCTTTTACTCACCATATTAATAATGTAACATGGTACCATTCACCTCTAAAAAAAGAGCATAGTTTTTTATCTGACGTAGGTGTATGTGACTAATTTTGAAAGTATTTTTGACTTTTCTAGCTTTTTCCTTGAGTATACAAAGTTAGGTAAAATAGATATCTGTATGGCAACTTTTGTTGCTTTTTAAAAATTGAATAATTTCCATAATTAATTCTAAGCGAATTTGTCAGTCACGTTTTCTTTATTATACCTGGCCTGTTCCTGTTTCACTGTAGCTTTCTGCCGTCCAGCTAATTTCATATTTTCAAACTACTTACTCTCTGAAAACTCACCAGTTAAACACAACTGGCTACCAACTTATCAGCAATAATAAAAGCTTATGGGGGTGATGTGCAATTTTTTTCCATTAAGAGAAATTAATTTCCTCTTATTGGTAAGTGGTTATAACTTTATTGTGCTTAATTTTCTCTGCATACTCTATTGTGGATTCTTTTCTTTTTCTTTTAGACTCCTTCCTTGTACTTACGCCGCTCACTAATCTTACTTTACCCTCCCATGTCCAGCTTTGTCCCCCTCTAAGTTCTGATCTTGACTTTTTCTGATATAATACAATAAAATAGTTTGCTCAATTTCTACCACCAATAATTTAATAATATCAATGATTTTGATTTGTTTTAGCTGAAGTGTTTATTATTAGAATAATATTGATACTTTAATGGAAGTATCTGTGAATTAGAGCTTAGCTAAATATCAGCGAAAACTATTTTATGACATTACATTTCAATTTTTAGGAATGATTTTCTGACCTCTCATTTTGTATACTGGTTTACATTGATCAAGCCCTCTCATATATTTCACTTCATTGCTATAGTCCTTAGAAATTAACAGAAAAGAGGTTTTAGTAAATCATTTTATTATATTTCCCTGATTAAATCTGTATAGAAATTATAGTATCTGTCCATGGAACACTCTGTCCATGGAATCCTCCAGGCAAGAATACTGGAGTGGGTTGCCATTCCCTTCTCCAGGGATTTACCTGACCCAGGGATGGAACCTGGGTCTCCTATATTGCTGGCAGATTCTTTACCTTTGGATACACCAGGGAAGCCCCTTGCTTTTACTCACCATATTAATAATGTAACATGGTACCATTCACCTCTAAAAAAAGAGCATAGTTTTTTATCTGACGTAGGTGTATGTGACTAATTTTGAAAGTATTTTTGACTTTTCTAGCTTTTTCCTTGAGTATACAAAGTTAGGTAAAATAGATATCTGTATGGCAACTTTTGTTGCTTTTTAAAAATTGAATAATTTCCATAATTAATTCTAAGCGAATTTGTCAGTCACGTTTTCTTTATTATACCTGGCCTGTTCCTGTTTCACTGTAGCTTTCTGCCGTCCAGCTAATTTCATATTTTCAAACTACTTACTCTCTGAAAACTCACCAGTTAAACACAACTGGCTACCAACTTATCAGCAATAATAAAAAGCTTATGGGGGTGATGTGCAATTTTTTTCCATTAAGAGAAATTAATTTCCTCTTATTGGTAAGTGGTTATAACTTTATTGTGCTTAATTTTCTCTGCATACTCTATTGTGGATTCTTTTCTTTTTCTTTTAGACTCCTTCCTTGTACTTACGCCGCTCACTAATCTTACTTTACCCTCCCATGTCCAGCTTTGTCCCCCTCCTCTAAGTTCTGATCTTGACTTTTTTTCTGAACACTCCCTGATTTTTGGTATGCTTGCCTTTGTCTAAGTTGAAGCATATACAATTGCTACTCTTAGCCCTACTGAACTACTTTTAGAACATTAGTCTGGACCCATTCTCCTTTTATTCCTAAGCATAGAGATGAATTAACAGCCAGATAAATTGAACCATGGATCACAATTACTCCCTAGAAATTATTTCCTAAACACTGAGATTTATCTATTAATCTTTCTTTTTTCAATTGAAAGCCAAGGCTATCCACTCCCTTGAAATTGGCTGAAATACAATAGTATTATTTCATGTCATATTAAGAAAGGCAGACATATCATTATTAAAATTAACTTCTGACTGATTCTTTAATAGGCTAAATCAACTTCCATTTACTTTATTTTACTCCTCATAAGTATAAAAATACTTTTATTTCCTGTTTCCTACTTCATTTAATACCGGTGTTGGTGAAATTTGGCATGGTAACCTTGGGACTTTATACTAAACAAAGACGTGGTAAGGTATGGTCTCTTCCTAGTAGAGCTATAGGAGGATGACCTTGTGAATATTAGAAGTAAATGACGGGACTTCCCTGGTGGTCCAGTGGGTAAGCACACCGCCTTGCAGTACAAGGAGCGCCAGTTCGATCCCTGGCCTGGGAAGATCCCACGTGCCGCAGAGCGGCTGGACCGATGTGTCCAATTACCGAGCCAGAGCTCTGGAGCACATGCGCCCAGAGCCGGTGCTCTGCGACAACAGAGGCCACTGCGATGGGACACCCACATGGGCCAAAGAACAAAGATGGATGAAAATAGATAAATGAAAGACCAATAGAAGTGGTCTGCCCACCCCCACTCCTTCCCCAATCCTTCCCCCTCCCAAAAAAAAGAAGTAAATGACTATCAGTCAGCCCTTCTCCATGAATGTCTGAGCCATGTCATCTTTGAGTCAGAAATGGGAACTAGCTGAGGCAGATTTAAGGTATATTAAATAGCCAATTTTCATAGAATTTTCAGAGGATTTAATATATTTAAGTGCCTCAAATTTCCTTCAGGTAGAACCAATACCTGCACAAGAATTTTGAAAAGATTTAGCACAACAAAACAAGATTTATTCTTTGGCTGACATCTGCCAGTTGTGCCATGAAGTAATGTATTTGATGTTTTATATGACTTTTCTCCTTTAGCTGCCAAACTTTATGTGACAATTGTTTCTATCTTCATTTACAGAGTAGAAATCTGATACTTAGATAAATAACTATTCCAAGAAGTCTTAGATAAGAAAATGATAAAACCGGTATTGAAACTTCTGTGTTCCTATTATCAAAACATATATTCTTCAGTGCAATATTAGACTGCCTATCAAAGCACTCTTTAGCTCCAGAAGTCAATATCCATCACTTCACACAGGTCAAGAAGCTCATTTTATAAGTGTATATTTAGAGTAAATTCCTTGTAAGTCACTTTTTTCTCTGTAGTGAAAGAAGGAGAGCCTGGAACTGCTTAGAATCTAAGATAAATCTGTAGGATTTTAAGAAACAGAGAGGCCTGGTGTGCTGCAGTCTATGAGGTCACAAAAAGTTGGGCAGAACTTGGTGACTGAACAACACAGCAATTATTTTGTTTATGAAGATGTGTGTGTTTTCTAAGAAAATATAGGCTTATTTTTTTTTTTTAACTGTGTTTCTCAGTTTCATCTGAGACATCATTGATAATGCCTTTAACATTCATATGTCATCCACTATGATCATTATTTCCTTCTGAGCCCTCAACATGTTTTCACAATTTATATTTCTAATAACAGTATTTAAGGCAATCTAGGACTTTCTTTTTAAAGCTCAAACTTATTGCAGACCCTATAATACTAACAAATGCCAAAGCTACTGTCTGCATCTTTCAGTATTTGTTACATCAGGACACCACTTTCAGTGCCAAAATCTACATACGTTTCCTATTGTTGTTTAAGCTATTGCAATAACTTATTGCTTTAATCTTTTTAATTTTCATATAGCCCTGGGGGTCAGGAATCCAAAATAAGACTCATGGAGCTAAAATCAAGGTGTTGGCAAGCTTCTTCCTCTACAAAACTCCAGAGGATGATCTAGTTCTTGCTTCTTCCCACTTCTATGGATTTCTGGCATTACTTTGTTTGTGGCCACATCATTTCATTCTCCTACTACTGCTATCACATCTTTGACTGCTCTAAATTTAGCTCTTTGTATATCCCTCTTGGAGATGGGCATGACAACCAAACCACTCCAGTATTCTTGCCTGGGGAATCCCATGGACAGAGAAGCCTGGCAGGCTACAGTCCAAAGTGTAACAAAAAGTTGGACACAATTGAAGTAACTTAGCACAACACACCCCACTAGGAGCAACAGTTAGAACCCTGTATGGAACAAGTGATTGGCCCAGGATTTAGAAAGTAGTACAAGAGAGCTCTCTGTTGTCACCCTGTTTATTTAACTCATATGCTAAGCACACCATGAGAAATGCTGCATTGGGTAAGTTACAAGCTGAAATCATGAGTAGGCGAGAAAATCATCAACAACCTCAGATATGCAGATGATACTACTCTAATAGCAGAAAGCGAAGAACAACTAAAGAACCTCTTGATGAGGCTGAAGGAGAAGAGCAATAAAGCCATCTTAAAACTAAAGATTAAAAAAAAAAAAAGCACACACTAAGATCATGGCACCCAGGCCCATTACTTCATGGCAAATATAAGGGGGAAAAGTGGAAGCAGTAACAGATTTTCTTCTTGGGCTCTAAAATCACTGAGGATCGTGACTGCAGCCATGAAAACAGAAGATGATTGCTTCTTGGCAGGAAAGCTATAACAAATCTAGATAGTGTGTTGGAAAGCAGAAGATGTTACTCTGCTGACAAAGGTCTATAGAGTCAAGACTAAGAATTTTCCAGTGGTCATGTACCATTGTGAGAGCTAGACCATGAAGAAGGCAGAGCACCAAAGAATTGATGCCTCCAAACTGCGGTGCTGGAGAAGACTCCTGTGAGTTCCTTGAGATCAAACCAGTCATACTTAAAAGATATAAATCCTGAATACTCTTTGGAAGGATGGATGCTGCAGCTGAAGTTCCAGTATTTTTATCACCTGACACAAACAGCCGATGCATTGGAAAAGTCCCTGATGCTGGGAAAGATTCAAGGCACGCAGAGAAGGTGATGACAGGATGAGATGGTCGGACAGCATCGCTGACTCAATGGACATGCCTTTGAGCAAACTCTGGAAAATGGTGAAGGACAGGAAAGCCTAGCGTGCTGCAGTGCTCAGGCTGCCAGACGCAACCAAGCAACTGAACAATAACAAATTAAAGTAACTTAGCACAACACACCCCACTAGGAGCAACAGTTAGAACCCTGTATGGAACAAGTGATTGGCCCAGGATTTAGAAAGTAGTACAAGAGAGCTCTCTGTTGTCACCCTGTTTATTTAACTCATATGCTAAGCACACCATGAGAAATGCTGCATTGGGTAAGTTACAAGCTGAAATCATGAGTAGGCGAGAAAATCATCAACAACCTCAGATATGCAGATGATACTACTCTAATAGCAGAAAGCGAAGAACAACTAAAGAACCTCTTGATGAGGCTGAAGGAGAAGAGCAATAAAGCCATCTTAAAACTAAAGATTAAAAAAAAAAAAAGCACACACTAAGATCATGGCACCCAGGCCCATTACTTCATGGCAAATATAAGGGGGAAAAGTGGAAGCAGTAACAGATTTCCTCTTCTTGGGCTCTAAAATCACTGAGGATCGTGACTGCAGCCATGAAAACAGAAGATGATTGCTTCTTGGCAGGAAAGCTATAACAAATCTAGATAGTGTGTTGGAAAGCAGAAGATGTTACTCTGCTGACAAAGGTCTATAGAGTCAAGACTAAGAATTTTCCAGTGGTCATGTACCATTGTGAGAGCTAGACCATGAAGAAGGCAGAGCACCAAAGAATTGATGCCTCCAAACTGCGGTGCTGGAGAAGACTCCTGTGAGTTCCTTGAGATCAAACCAGTCATACTTAAAAGATATAAATCCTGAATACTCTTTGGAAGGATGGATGCTGCAGCTGAAGTTCCAGTATTTTTATCACCTGACACAAACAGCCGATGCATTGGAAAAGTCCCTGATGCTGGGAAAGATTCAAGGCACGCAGAGAAGGTGATGACAGGATGAGATGGTCGGACAGCATCGCTGACTCAATGGACATGCCTTTGAGCAAACTCTGGAAAATGGTGAAGGACAGGAAAGCCTAGCGTGCTGCAGTGCTCAGGCTGCCAGACGCAACCAAGCAACTGAACAATAACAAATTAAAGCTATGTGCTTCCATACGGACAAATACTAAGAATTTGTTGTTTAGAGAACAAGGTACTTTACCCAATTTTATATATGCATATAAAGAATATATGTATGTACAAAATGTTATCCCATTTAAAAATAATACTGAAATATTCAACACCATATGGATAAGAATATTATAAAGATATTCATGTAGCAATATGCACCAAATTCAGGATTGTGGCTTTCTCTTGGAGGAGGAAGTAATGAAGAAAGAGGATCTAGTGAGACTGCAAGGGTACTGGGGAAGAAATAAGATGCACACTATATAAACCACTGTAAAAAATTATAATATTAGCTACTAAATAGAAGTATGATTGAGTAAAAGAGGATTTTATATACCACGGCTCTAACTGGAGTGGAGCATACTAAAAATATGTTAGTGACATCATGATTTTAAATGTCCCCCAGATTCAAGGGTCATAATGTGGATGAAGATGACTGAGTTGCCCTCAGGTTGCTCTTTACCAACTGATTTGAAAATAGTTTAAAAAATTGTTGAAATACTTCTTTAATTATATTGTCATTGATCCTTTGAAGTGAAAAACGCTTCATTATAATGAAGCATCTACACATATTTACCAAAATTTTTCACTAGTCAGATATCACCATACTTTCTGACAGCTAAGAATATAACGTTTTAGAAAAGCAGCTTGTGAGTAACAGAAGTCGGCATCAAATCCATGTTCATCATTCATAAGCTACATGTAGGATCAATAAATAAGTTTGCTAACTTCTACAGCCCCCTTGTCAACAGTCATACTTAAAAGATATAAATCCTGAATACTCTTTGGAAGGATGGATGCTGCAGCTGAAGTTCCAGTATTTTTATCACCTGACACAAACAGCCGATGCATTGGAAAAGTCCCTGATGCTGGGAAAGATTCAAGGCACGCAGAGAAGGTGATGACAGGATGAGATGGTCGGACAGCATCGCTGACTCAATGGACATGCCTTTGAGCAAACTCTGGAAAATGGTGAAGGACAGGAAAGCCTAGCGTGCTGCAGTGCTCAGGCTGCCAGACGCAACCAAGCAACTGAACAATAACAAATTAAAGCTATGTGCTTCCATACGGACAAATACTAAGAATTTGTTGTTTAGAGAACAAGGTACTTTACCCAATTTTATATATGCATATAAAGAATATATGTATGTACAAAATGTTATCCCATTTAAAAATAATACTGAAATATTCAACACCATATGGATAAGAATATTATAAAGATATTCATGTAGCAATATGCACCAAATTCAGGATTGTGGCTTTCTCTTGGAGGAGGAAGTAATGAAGAAAGAGGATCTAGTGAGACTGCAAGGGTACGGGGGAAGAAATAAGATGCACACTATATAAACCACTGTAAAAAATTATAATATTAGCTACTAAATAGAAGTATGATTGAGTAAAAGAGGATTTTATATACCACGGCTCTAACTGGAGTGGAGCATACTAAAAATATGTTAGTGACATCATGATTTTAAATGTCCCCCAGATTCAAGGGTCATAATGTGGATGAAGATGACTGAGTTGCCCTCAGGTTGCTCTTTACCAACTGATTTGAAAATAGTTTAAAAAATTGTTGAAATACTTCTTTAATTATATTGTCATTGATCCTTTGAAGTGAAAAACGCTTCATTATAATGAAGCATCTACACATATTTACCAAAATTTTTCACTAGTCAGATATCACCATACTTTCTGACAGCTAAGAATATAACGTTTTAGAAAAGCAGCTTGTGAGTAACAGAAGTCGGCATCAAATCCATGTTCATCATTCATAAGCTACATGTAGGATCAATAAATAAGTTTGCTAACTTCTACAGATTTACTTCCAACATCTGCAGTGTGAATAACAAGCACATCTACTTTGTGATGTTTTTGCACAGATAGAATGATGATATCTGGGACACACTTGGGTGACTTCAGAAAGGAACACACACACAAAGAAAAACTAAAGCTATCCTGAGTTATTCTTATGACATATTTAGAAGGTAAATGAACAGTATCATTGAGAATAAATCAACTAGGGAAATTTTTTAGAAGCCATGTATTTTTTTTCTCAGAATTTGTTGTTTCAAAATCTATTAAATAAGGACCACTTCAAGTATAACGGAATCTACTTGCAAAAACATTCACATTTTTGTTGTGTGACACTCAGACTTAAAATCATACACCATGAATTATGCAGATGATAATATTACAGTGGAGCTACTTTGAAGTTTAGCACAAAAAGGGAAAGAGTAATAAAAATTACTGTTAATAATAAAAAAACAGATTAACTTCTTTTTCCCCCAGACTCTCTATTTGTTTAAGTTTTACACGAGTGAGCTCATATCAGGTAAAAATAAGATGTTCTGTTGAATTTTACATAGTTTCTAAACATCTGGAAAATGCTGTGACCCATGAGGGATGATATTTAATGAAATACGAGCTACGGATTTTGTACTTAATTTGGGTCTCACCAACGCCAAGGTCAGCTCCTCAGGGTAGCAGTGCCAGACTATACATCATGGTTTGTCTCCATGGGTGGCCTTGTTCTTTGATGAGAATCTGCAGTTCGGTGGACACTGCTTGCGACTGAAGGGCTTGAACTGAATCAAATGACAGGGACCAGCTGACTTCATGTGTATGTACAAAATATATTTCTTGCAGAGAAACAAAACCGAAGGAGTGAAGAAACTCATAAACATTCCTCTATAAAATTTTTCTTAATTCCAGATAGATCCAGACATCATACTAGTAATTTATGAAATTTAGTCTCTGTAGAATGAGCTTGAAAAATATATTTTAGAAATGTCTTTTTGAGTTATTGAGCCATTATCCTCAGTATTTCTAAAGTAGAATTCATCTAGAAAAAAATGTGCTTCATATGGTACTCTGGAAAGAACATTTTTGATCACTCTGCACACTCTATTCTAATGGAGAATACACTAATATAATAGATGTCATGCTAAAAATATGTCCTGATTACAGCAGGAAGAAAATTAGAAAATCTGAAAACACATATTATATAAGCAATTTTTTATCTTAAGAAGAGAGGGAGATTTGAACACATGAGGTTTTAATTGGATTTTTAAAAAAGTATTTATGTTTCTCACATTACTATTTTACAGTGAAACCTAGAATGAGCTAAAATTTCATGTTTTAATGTCCATAATTACAATGTCAAGAGGCAGCTGTGATAGAATTTGAAATAAAATGATCTTGTTTCAAAGCTAACACTGATTATCTTATAGCTGATTAACTTCAAATAAGTCATTTCATTTGGGGGAACCTCTGTTTACTAATCTCTGAAAGGAACAAATGTTGTTTTGCTTGCAAAGTGATATCAGTCTCAGTTTTTCCCAACCCTTCATTAGCCTATAGCAATAATAAATGCCTACCTCAGTGTAGTGGACTTACCTGGTGGCTGAGATAGTAAAGAGTCTGCCTGAAATGCAGGAGATCCAGGTTTGATACCTGGGTTGGGAAGATTCCCTGGAGAAGATGGTTACCCACTCCAGTAATTTTGTGGTTTTTTTGGTCACCTCTATTGGTCTTTCATTTATTTATCTTTGTTCTTTTTAGCCTGTGTGGGCCTCCCATCGCAGTGGCCTCTCTCATTGCAGAGCGCTGGCTCCGTAGGTGGACACATCGGTCCAGCCGATCCATGGCACATGGGATCTTCCCAGGCCAGGGATCGAACCGGCACCCCGTGTACTGCAAGACTGCGTCCTTACCCACTGGACCACCAAGGAAGCCCCCTACTCCAGTATTCTTGCCTGTATAATCCTATGGATGAAAGAGCCTGGCAGGCTACAGTCCATGGACTACCAAGAGTCACACACGACTTTGCAAATGACATACTAAAAGCATCTCAGTGTACTACTGCCCAATCAATGAGTCAGTAGGGTCCAAGGCTGGCAGATGCATATTGAGAACAAATTCCTCAGTAGCTAACAGGGTCTGCAGTCAGTGTGGGACAGAGATTTCTTATACCATAGAGTATAGATTGATACTCTCTTTTTATTATAGCATATATTTTTATTTGAAAGTCTTTTTAATAAATCAACTCAAATTATGTAATAGAAACAAGTGTATTATAGGTGGATAGATAGATAATTAAAATCTTTTGAATATTCCAGGATAAGCAAGCTCATATTCTACTCTGTAATACCAAGCACAATTTAAAATGACACTGAAAATATTGTTACATTAGATAAATCAAGTAGAATTGAATTTTAAATATTCACCCTCCAAAATATATAATAAAACTGATAGAATCTTGTGTCTATGAAAATTTCTACCCTTGTTTTATTCCTTCCCATGAATTGTGTTTCTTCATATTTCCAGAACCTGTACAAATGAAATAAAGGGTGTGTTTTATTGCCTCTTTGATACAAGCCCACCATACATACGAATTTATATGTTATTAACTTACTTTAGGACTAGATTCATCTATATAATTTCAGTCTTATGTGGTTACTCTAATGTGGTTGTAATATTATGGAAATGTACCACATTCATTTTAAAGAAATAAAGGTACGGCTTCCCTGGTGGTCCAGTGGGTAGAATGTGCCTTGCATTGCAAGGGGTGCCAGTTCAAACCCTGGTCGAGGAATATCCAACATGCCCCGGAGCAGCTGGACTGGTGTGTCTGATTAGGAGCCAGTGCTCTGGAATGCATGCACCCAGACCAGTGCTCTGCAATGAGAGAGGCCACTGCAATGGGAGGCCAACACAGGCCAAAGAATAAAGATGGATGAAAATTAATAAATAAAAAACCAACAAAAGAGGCCAAAATGAAAAAAAATTGAGTGAAAGGTAAACAGAATTCTCCTTTCTGTTACGCTCATATTTTCTCTTTAGTTTTGGTTTTGTTGCTCAGTTGCTAAGTCGTATCCAACTCTTTGAGACACCATGGACTGGAGCATACCAGGCTTCCCTGTACCTCATATCATCCCAAGTTTTCTCTGATTCATATCATTGAGTTGGTGATGCTGTTTGTTTTTTGGGTGATAGCAGTCTATATTGTCAAGCAGATAATGTGAAATACTTTCTAAAATAGCTCTTTGAAACTTTAAATCTTTTTCCAAATTATAATTAACGCCCACATTCAGTTTCATAACTGAATAGCCTTTGAATTCTTATCTATGTGTTCTAGAAATCTTGGCTTCAGCCTTCTTATTACATTTTTATATAATGCCTATAAGAGATGGTTGAACCCCAAATTATGTTACATTGCTCCAGCAGTCTTCTAGTGTCTCTAAATTCTTGTATGTACTACTCTCTGATGTATTAGATTTAGCACATAAGAAGTCCATTGCAATTTTAAGCTTACTCAAGACCTTTCTGCTTAAGTTAATACTTTGGATCTTTGCATTATAGAAGGTGCTCACCAGTCCTTTCCTATCTAGTATATTTTTAATTTCTTCTGGCAAATCCAGAATTAATTTTCCAATAATATGACAGTATACATTTTGCTGCTGAAGGAACTTCATTCCTACTTTAGAAGCAAAGTGAGGGTAGGCATTAAATTTGAACCCAAACAGCCTGAATGTTATGTTCTACAACTGTCTTTGCTTGTTATCTACTGGAAAAATGTGGTGTCTTCTTTGTGCAGCAAATTCCTTCCAGAAAAAAGGAGAAAATTATACCTATCTGGTTGTGGTGGAAAAGTATAAATTATTCATGTTCAGCAATTACTAAGGTGTGGGCACTGAAAATTGCCTAAACACTGTTAGGGAGATGTGTCTATATGGAGTATACATATATGGATTAATCTGCTTAAAATCTTTGTCTTTAATAATCTTTGTGTTTTTTTATGCAAATTCTTCCTTCTGAAGGCCCTTTTCTTTTGGTTACCATGGACAATGGGGATTATATTTTATAAATGTCCATGTATATAACTTTATTTTTTCAGGTTGTGTTTTTTTTTTTTTTTTTTTTTTCAGATTGTTGTTTCTTTGCTGAATATCAGGCTGAGATGTAAAGTTGTCTTCTTAGATCTTTCCCTAAGAATTTACTTTCTAATTTTCCCTGTATATGCAGTTGTTTTTGAATATTTTAGTGTTTAATGGCTGATTCCCATAAGAAGAAAAAGCACTAAATGACGGGGAAAGAAAAAGATACTAACTCTTTAAATACCCTAGAAATTAATTCATGCAAAGTGTGAGGGGCTAGCAACAACAATGACTGTCTCCTTATCTGTCTGCAACCTCTGTGATCAAAAGAAGCAATCAAGAGTCAGAGGACAGATCATCAGTATTTGAGAACCTATCTCAAATCTTACATTACTGTGCAGCGTGCTCCAGGAACTAATACTGTTTGCCAGATGTCTGAGTGTGGTGGATAGGGAGCTTATTGTGTTAAGAGCTGGCAACTGAAGAAAATTAACTACAATTCAATGACCAACTCTTTCTCTGGAAGTTGCAAGCCTTCCACAAATTCTACAGTTCCAAAATTATATCAGACAGATTCTGCCATCACAATTGCTGTCTAGATGAGGAGACATTTTCCTGCTGCTTCCTACTCTTCCATCTTCCCTGAATCCTCTCTTGAGCTTCTTTTAACAAATGTATTTTGAAGTGGTGATAGCATAGCATTAGGACTAAATTTCAGGCAGGAAGTTGGTTGTTGAACATGGGCTAGTTATTTTTCTGATGCACTCTATTTTTAAGACTGCATAATCTTGAGGTTGAGGGATTAATTTCTTAATAAAAATTAGGGAAGAAAAAAAGACAATGCTAAAAGCAATAAAATCAGCTTCCACACTACTTAGATATGGTTTGCCATGAAAACAATGTGAGGCAAAACGGTAATACTGATATGCGTTAGATCATACACAGAAATTAAAATGAGCAGCATATAATCAAAGATAGAATAGATTTATTAACCAAAACAGGAGAAAACAATCACAATATTTGTGACTCATCAGTGTCTAGAGGTCCTTATTTTGTCTCCACACTTAGGTTACCAGCATGCAGTTAAGTCCCTGTGTTAACTTCCCTTAGTCCTCTAGGAAAGCTGCCAGCCTCTGGTTTCTCTTTGATAAATAGAAAACAGCTGGTGTCTCAAGGATGGCTATTAATCTTCTCACAAGATGAAAGTACTGTAAGTGGAGGAAACTGAGCAATGCATTGTAATTAGTGATTCATGCACTCCCTACCTAGAAATAAAAGATCTTTGAAGCAGTTTTTCCCCAGAAGATGTAAGTTTTAATCGCTACATGGTTACCTTAAGAAATCAGGATACACCAAATAGAGTAAACCTATTCAAAGCTTCTTATTTGGGATAACTATTATCTTAACATATGTATTTGATTGAATTTATTGTATTTAATTATAGAAAAGAAAAAAACAACCTGATCTATTCTAAGAGGTGCCAATAAATTACAGTTTTTTCTTCTTGGTCATTGTTTGCCTTAATTTATATTACATACTTTGCCATAATTTGGAGATAAAAACTATGATATAGTTATTTAGGTTTCAGAAAATGAGTTTCTTTTAAAGAATCTACTTCAAATTCTATAGTAATCATTGGAAAACCTTAGTATTATTCTTCATATTCATATTCATCTCATATTTCATATGAGAATATATTTTTATTGTTATACATATTATTTAATATAATTTGTCTCAGTATCCATCGATAAAAACAATAAAAATTCAGAAGCTTTCTCAAATTACAGTTAAAATATATATTTTTGATTAACCAAAATAGAAACCTCAAATAAATGAAATTAAATAAAGTTAATTTTATAACCATGTAATAATGCATATGACCTATTAAGGGCATAATAAGTGTATTTTTCATCATTTTATCTTTGAAAATACTAATATGAGTTAAATCATATTCAGTCAACATTTCTACATATAGACTTAATAATACTTTGCAATCATACAGTAGCTATCTTACCACATGTATAATTAGAAACTCAAGGCCTTATAAAACAGAACTTGTAAAGATCAAGAATATAAATGTGTAAATCAATAAAATGTTTCCTCTGGAAATTCCAAATAATTCTGATGATCTGTGTAGGTGGGAATCACACAAAAGAATTTGGAATGCCTTTATTTCTTTGTGATTATATTATCTGTTTCTTTAGGTTAACCAATCCATTTTATAACAAACTTTGTATAAGATCATTGTCATTCATAGAGCTTCCAATCCAACAGAGGTAAATAGAGGCCAAAACAACTAGTTATTATAAAATGAATTTAAATTAATCTAATGGCAATGCAGGGTTTCCCACGTGGTGCTAATGGTAAAGAACCAGCCTGCCAAGCAGGAGACATAATAGATATGGGTTCAAACCTTGGTTCTGGAAGATCCCCTGGGGAGGACATAGCAACCCAATTCAGTACTCTTGCCTGAAGAATCCCATGGACGAGCCTGCTGGGTTATACTCCACAAGGTCGCAAAAAATCAGACCTGATTAAAGGGACTTAGCACACATGCAATGGGAATTCAAGGAACACATATGTATGCTAAATTGCTTTGGTTGTGTCCCAATTCTTTGAGACTCTGGATTGTAGCCCACCAGACTCTTCTGTCTTTGGGACTCTCCAAGCAAGAATACTGGAGTAGGCTTCCATGCCCTCCTCCATGGTATCTTCTTGACCCAGGGATTGAACCTGTGTCTCTTATGTCTCCTGCATTGGCAGGCGTGTTCTTTACTACTAGTGCCACCTGAGAAGCCCAAATGCAAGTAAAGGGGAGGTGAATTGGTATAGCTGATCAATAAATAAGTACCTGTTGATTTCACGAATTTTAATGACAATATTATCATACCAGTGCATTAACTTCCGACAAGTTTTAAACAAAAAGTAGGGCTGCAAAATTTATAAAAAATCGCTAGGAAGTACAATGAAAACCTAAAGAATCTTAAGAGTCTTTGACCTTCTTGAAGAAAGAAAAGTTTAATAAACTGCTTTGGCATCAAATCTAAACAGAAATGCTTTTTTTTTTTTTTTTTTCCTTAGGACAGATTATCTCATTTCAGCACACTATTCTATCTACTTGGAGTTAGAATTGTTTCTAAAACAAGAATAAATGTAAAACTGCCAGTAATTTGTAGAGGAATATCTAATTGTTGTTCTTAAGTGATGTGCCTTTTTACCCCTAAACATTTTTCTCCACAGCTTTTTGAGAGTTAATATATCTAAAAAAAATTATGTCCCCAAATATATTAATAACCACCACTTTAAATTTTCTTATATAAGCCAAAGGATAATGTTAAAGTCTTTGCATGCAAGAATCTCTTTTTTTCCCAGTAGATCTTTCTCTGGACTTAGGTATTGGGAGGCTCTTATGATTTGTTTGTGAAAGCTTCCAGACATTTCCTTCTACAACTAGACATTTAACAACTAATTAATATAGACTGTTGTAATCTAGAACAGAGTGTATATTAGCTCTAATCTAATCTAGATCTAACATAGCAACCCAATTCAGTACTCTTGCCTGAAGAATCCCATGGACGAGCCTGCTGGGTTATACTCCACAAGGTCGCAAAAAATCAGACCTGATTAAAGGGACTTAGCACACATGCAATGGGAATTCAAGGAACACATATGTATGCTAAATTGCTTTGGTTGTGTCCCAATTCTTTGAGACTCTGGATTGTAGCCCACCAGACTCTTCTGTCTTTGGGACTCTCCAAGCAAGAATACTGGAGTAGGCTTCCATGCCCTCCTCCATGGTATCTTCTTGACCCAGGGATTGAACCTGTGTCTCTTATGTCTCCTGCATTGGCAGGCGTGTTCTTTACTACTAGTGCCACCTGAGAAGCCCAAATGCAAGTAAAGGGGAGGTGAATTGGTATAGCTGATCAATAAATAAGTACCTGTTGATTTCACGAATTTTAATGACAATATTATCATTCCAGTGCATTAACTTCCGACAAGTTTTAAACAAAAAGTAGGGCTGCAAAATTTATAAAAAATCGCTAGGAAGTACAATGAAAACCTAAAGAATCTTAAGAGTCTTTGACCTTCTTGAAGAAAGAAAAGTTTAATAAACTGCTTTGGCATCAAATCTAAACAGAAATGCTTTTTTTTTTTTTTTTTTCCTTAGGACAGATTATCTCATTTCAGCACACTATTCTATCTACTTGGAGTTAGAATTGTTTCTAAAACAAGAATAAATGTAAAACTGCCAGTAATTTGTAGAGGAATATCTAATTGTTGTTCTTAAGTGATGTGCCTTTTTACCCCTAAACATTTTTCTCCACAGCTTTTTGAGAGTTAATATATCTAAAAAAAATTATGTCCCCAAATATATTAATAACCACCACTTTAAATTTTCTTATATAAGCCAAAGGATAATGTTAAAGTCTTTGCATGCAAGAATCTCTTTTTTTCCCAGTAGATCTTTCTCTGGACTTAGGTATTGGGAGGCTCTTATGATTTGTTTGTGAAAGCTTCCAGACATTTCCTTCTACAACTAGACATTTAACAACTAATTAATATAGACTGTTGTAATCTAGAACAGAGTGTATATTAGCTCTAATCTAATCTAGATCTAACATAGACTATTCCATAACTTGATTTTGAAAAGTTCAATGATAAATTGTAGAGTCGAGTCAGAAAGAAAAGAATATCTTCTTTTCTCCTAGTGTAATAAAGAATTCTATATTTTGTCAAACAGCTTATATTTTTACACACTGCCTATATATATGTGTGTATATATACTATTGTGTCAGCTCATAGATTCTTTTTTTTTTTTTTTCGGTGGGGGGGGGGCGGGATTGGGGAGGGGGGCAGGCGGGTCACTTCTATTGATCTTTCATTTATTTATTTTTCATCCATCTTTGTTCTTTGGCTCGTGTGGGCCTCCCACCGCAGTGGCCTCTGTTGTCGCAGAGCCCCGGCTCTGGGCGCATGCGCTCCAGAGCCCCAGCTCGGTAATTGGACACATGGGTCCAGCCGCTCCGCGGCACGTGGGACCTTCCCAGGTCAGGGATCGAACCGGCGCCCCTTGCTCTGCAAGGCAGTGTCCTTACCCACCGGACCACCAGGGAAGCCCCAGCTCATAGATTCTTTAACCCACTTTTTTTCCCTCTCATTTTTAAAAAAAATTTGGCCTCTTTTAAAATTTATTTGTTTTTATTTGTTTTCACTCATCTTTACTATTCAGCCTGTGTGGACCTCCCATTATAGTGCCCTCTGTAATTGCAGAACACCAGCTCTGGGTGCATGTGCTCCAGAGCTCTGGCTCATAATTGGACACACTCATCCAGCCTCTCCATGGCACGTGGGATCTTCCCGGGCCAGGGATCGAATCAGTGTCCCTTGCACTGCAAGGCAAACTCTTTACCCACTGGACCACCAGGGAAACCCTCCCTCCCATTTTTTGACTGGTTAATAAAATGTTGCAATATGTACAAACTGAATTTTGATATATGAAGAGGAAAAAGTACCTTTGCACTGACATGTATAATTTCTCTACAGACCGACTTCCATTTACTCTAGTTACAAAAGTTGGCAGAGATTTGGGGTTAATATTTTGATATTCTTAGTATGAATAGTTTGATCAACTTTTTTTTAGATTCAATAAATTTATGTCTCTCATAAAAATGCTCTAATACTTCATATACTTAAATGATAGAATGACTACAAAAGCAGACTTTTCCTTGAAAGAAATCCTAAACATGTAGTGGTTTTGGTTGTTTTCCCTTTTATAAATTAAAAAAAAAAAAATACTGAAGCATCTGTGTACACACATGGAACCCTATAAAAGTTGTATCGTGAACAGTTCTTAACTATAGACAACATGGTCTAACCATCCAAATTTCTCTCTCCTAGTGCCAGTTGCCAAAGCTCTACGCAGTATTTGTTTATGTGGGAAGAGAAAAAACTGACTCATTTTCATCCACTAGGATATCCTGATCAGCTCTTAAACTGCTGAGACTGACACACAAATTAATTTCTTTCTATAGCAAGTGGACACTGATTTCACATGAAGCTACAGAACTCTAATTACAGCCTTGTCAGCAAGCAATGTCTTACTACAAATAAAATAATAGAGAGCTGTGTTTGAAAGTCATGGAAAATGCATTCTAGATCATCTAATCAGGCTTACTCATAATCATTTTTATGAAATCTTACAACATTTATACGTTTTTTCCCTACTGGCTCAGTGGTAAAGAATCTGCCTCCCAATGCAAGAGACACAGGAGATGTATGTTTTCTCTCTGGGTCTGGAAGATCCCTCAGAGGATGAAATGGCAACCCACTCTAGAATTCTTGCCTGGAGAATGCTATGGAAAGAAACTGGTGGGCTATAATTCATAGGGTTGCAAGACACCATGAGCAAGCAATCACATTTTTTAATCTGCCTTGTAAACTAAGATCTAGAATATTCCAAATAACTTATATTTGTTTATTAGAGCCATTCTTGTCCCATCCTTTTTCTTCCCATAGAAAGATTTACTACTGTGACTGTTTTTCTTTGTATAGTATTTCTTGTTTCAATTTTTTAAAATTAGATACTGCTCTAGGACTGTCTCCAACTTTATTTGTTAAATGTTCCTTTATTTTGCCAGTGACCATGCCATCTTTATCATATGCCAACATTCTAATCATGCATGAGTCCATTAGAGACACTTTATTCTGTTCCACTGGTTAGTTTATCCCTCTATAAATGGCATGCTGTTTTAATAAATTATACATTGACTTTTTCCTTAGACTCATATTTGAAATTTCTCCAATTCCCTTATTGAACTCTATTCAAGAAGAGAAAAAATTAAATTGCAGATAATGTTGCCCACAAAAAGAAAACAATGTATTATTTTTAAATCACATTCAGATACTATATAACTGGCTAACATTTAATGGAAAATCAGAGGAGATAAATTTCCGTTATATATTAAATGCTGAAATCTCAGTACTCAATATTTTTCTTTTTTTAAAAACTGTATGGGGAGAAATTTTCTTCAATTCAATGTGGAGATCTTCAGGATTTCTTGTCTTAGCTATAGTGGTATAGTGCTCATCTGGACAATGTTTTTGTCTTAAAGTAAGAAAAACTGAAAAAGTACAAAACTAAAAGAGAAAGAAACATGTGTATGAAGGCAGCAAGTGCTCCTGAGGCATCGAAGAGAAGGACTGCAATAACTTTTGAAAGAAGGAAAATGTATTAAGTGAGTATGACAGTCCACCTCATTTTTCTTTTTTGGAGCCCTTTCTGAGCCTTAATTGGCAGAGTGAGAGGCTAAAAACCCCAACAGAGGACAAGCAATGTGATTCAGAGAAACTATAGAGACTTCAGCAACTTCATAGAAACAGAGAGAAAAGAAATGAAATTTGGGTTTGGCAACCACAGCAAAGACTGTGTAGCCAATATTCTGGAGAAGAGATGTGTATAGCAGGTTGAACATAACACATTGACTGGCCCTCTCCTTATGTTATTATCCAAATCCCAATATACACTGTGACAGATGCTAAGAGTTCTCATGGAAAATAGCTGAAACGTTTAATGGAGCTTTTGAAAGTCTTTCAATGCTGAATAATTAGCTTTCCTATAAAAATAAAATTGGAGTTCAGGACCTGACAAGTTGGAAAGGAGCTCACCTGAAACAGATCAAGCAATAAATCTAGGAAAATCAGCCTTCATAATCTCAGTTGTTAATGAAATAAGATCTTCCTCTACTAGAAGTCTCAGTGAGGACTGGTGAATGTCCTCTGGAAAAAGATGACATCATCTAAAACCTCTATCATGTTTCAAAACAGAATGCCTGACTCACAGTAAAACACTGTCAGGCATTTGAAAATGAAGTACTAAGAAAAAAATCAGCACAGAGACAGTTTTGAGGTGGTGCAAATACTGAAGTTTTGGATATGAACTTTAATAGAAGTGTGATTAATATAACTTGGAAAATGAGGGGATAATTAAGCTGGATTTCTAGAATATATATTTAAAAATCAAATGGATGTTTTAGAACACAATAGATAAAAATTCCGAAGCTTAAAAATCGTGAATATGTTTAAGATCATACTGAAAAACTGAAGAACTGACTGTTGATTTGGAATGGAAGAGGCTATGAGACACTATCTGGACTGAAACACGGAGAAAAAGAAGAGGAAAAGGAAGAAGAGAAGAAAAGAAGAAGGGAAAGAAGGAGGGAGAGGAGAGGAGAAGCAGGGGGCAGAAAAAAGAGAAGAAGAAAGAAAATATAAGAGAAAAGGTATATTGCAAAAATACATAACTTAACAAAAGAATCATCAGAAGCAGAGAAGAAAAAGATGGAAAATAACTGATATTCAAAAAGGTAGCAAAGAATTTTCTGAAATGGATGAAAGACGTGAAGCCACATCTTCAAAAAGCACAAGAAAGTTCATTTAGTGTAAATACCAAGAAAATCAAACCTATGCACACTGTCATAAATTGCTAAATATCAAAGACAAAACAGAATGACTTAAAGCTGACAATAAGGAAAAAAAGATCCATTATTTTTGAATGACCAATAACACAGCAGTCAGCTTTCTAATAATCCAAACTATAAAGATTATTTCTTTGGAAAATTGATCTAAAATAACTACCTGCCTAAAGTTTATTTCAAGAGACAATATAATTCGTAGATGAAGATAAATCGAAACATTTCTACTCAACAAATGTCCCCTCTGAGTGAAAAAAGATCTAAACAACCCAATTTGCTAAATTAATGTCAGTAGCAAAGAGCATGCCCCATAATTGCAGAATATGCATTTATTTTAACTGCATAAGAATGATTTAATAAAACTGCATATTAAATCGAAGGTATGTGGCAATAGTCTTAATATACCATGATACATGCATATGACTTAGTTATCTGTTGCTGCAAAACAGACCTCATCAAAAGTTGATGGCTTTAAACAACTTTCTTTTTTAAGAAAAAATCAGCACGGGGTTTTGAGGTGGTGCAAATACTGAAGTTTTGGATATGAACTTTAATAGAAGTGTGATTAATATAACTTGGAAAATGAGGGGATAATTAAGCTGGATTTCTAGAATATATATTTAAAAATCAAATGGATGTTTTAGAACACAATAGATAAAAATTCCGAAGCTTAAAAATCGTGAATATGTTTAAGATCATACTGAAAAACTGAAGAACTGACTGTTGATTTGGAATGGAAGAGGCTATGAGACACTATCTGGACTGAAACACGGAGAAAAAGAAGAGGAAAAGGAAGAAGAGAAGAAAAGAAGAAGGGAAAGAAGGAGGGAGAGGAGAGGAGAAGCAGGGGGCAGAAAAAAGAGAAGAAGAAAGAAAATATAAGAGAAAAGGTATATTGCAAAAATACATAACTTAACAAAAGAATCATCAGAAGCAGAGAAGAAAAAGATGGAAAATAACTGATATTCAAAAAGGTAGCAAAGAATTTTCTGAAATGGATGAAAGACGTGAAGCCACATCTTCAAAAAGCACAAGAAAGTTCATTTAGTGTAAATACCAAGAAAATCAAACCTATGCACACTGTCATAAATTGCTAAATATCAAAGACAAAACAGAATGACTTAAAGCTGACAATAAGGAAAAAAAGATCCATTATTTTTGAATGACCAATAACACAGCAGTCAGCTTTCTAATAATCCAAACTATAAAGATTATTTCTTTGGAAAATTGATCTAAAATAACTACCTGCCTAAAGTTTATTTCAAGAGACAATATAATTCGTAGATGAAGATAAATCGAAACATTTCTACTCAACAAATGTCCCCTCTGAGTGAAAAAAGATCTAAACAACCCAATTTGCTAAATTAATGTCAGTAGCAAAGAGCATGCCCCATAATTGCAGAATATGCATTTATTTTAACTGCATAAGAATGATTTAATAAAACTGCATATTAAATCGAAGGTATGTGGCAATAGTCTTAATATACCATGATACATGCATATGACTTAGTTATCTGTTGCTGCAAAACAGACCTCATCAAAAGTTGATGGCTTTAAACAACTTTCTTTTTTTTAATCCTCTACAGTCTCTGGGCTGTCTAGAATCACCTAACCAGTTTTTCCTTGAAGTTTCTTAGGCAAGTACAGTCACTGTTGGCTAAGGCTGCAGTTCTATTTGGGCTGTAAATGGATAGCAGTGGGCGTGGACAGTTGATTGGGAATTCATCTATTCTGTAAAAAAAGCATTTTAGTTTCCCTCCAAGTGATCTTTCTCCAGGGTGTGGGGTTCTTGACAGTACAGGAGCTCAATTTCCAAAACAAGAATTCTGATACTAATCATGGTACCAGATCTTAAGGTAAGTTTTTTCAACCTCTTATATCAATAATCACGCAATTTTCATTTGAGTCCAGTAATTCACAACACATCAATTTTTTTCACTTTATAAAATTCCAAAAGCAACAACTAAAGTGGCATAGATAAATATTGCTATCAATTACATAATTCAAAGAAAACAAAACCAGATAATCTACATGGTATTTAGGCTCAGATGTGACATTGGAACTAATTCTCTTTCTAAGAGAGAAAAGCATCCATGTTGGAATAGGCTGCAAAATAAACAGTACATATAAATCTATATAATTAATCTACTTTGTCTTCATGCATTGGAATTCTTTACTGCTATAGTCACAGCTAGATTTTAGGGACATTTGGAGAACTAAATTAGTCATAAGACTAAACTAAACTAACTTAGTTTGAGCAATGGATGCACCTTAAAAGAATAATGCAATTTACTTCATGGATGTTGAAGGATGTGAGACAGGTCGTGATGAACTGGACTCTTAAAAAACAGTATAGGATTAAGGATATTTGTTTAGAAACAAGGCAAGTTTTTCTTTCAATGCGTTCAAGATCTTAGTACTTTTATCTGCCCCCTTCAAGATTTTTAGTAACTTTTAGTTTTACTGAAAAAGATCTAAACAACCCAATTTGCTAAATTAATGTCAGTAGCAAAGAGCATGCCCCATAATTGCAGAATATGCATTTATTTTAACTGCATAAGAATGATTTAATAAAACTGCATATTAAATCGAAGGTATGTGGCAATAGTCTTAATATACCATGATACATGCATATGACTTAGTTATCTGTTGCTGCAAAACAGACCTCATCAAAAGTTGATGGCTTTAAACAACTTTCTTTTTTTTAATCCTCTACAGTCTCTGGGCTGTCTAGAATCACCTAACCAGTTTTTCCTTGAAGTTTCTTAGGCAAGTACAGTCACTGTTGGCTAAGGCTGCAGTTCTATTTGGGCTGTAAATGGATAGCAGTGGGCGTGGACAGTTGATTGGGAATTCATCTATTCTGTAAAAAAAGCATTTTAGTTTCCCTCCAAGTGATCTTTCTCCAGGGTGTGGGGTTCTTGACAGTACAGGAGCTCAATTTCCAAAACAAGAATTCTGATACTAATCATGGTACCAGATCTTAAGGTAAGTTTTTTCAACCTCTTATATCAATAATCACGCAATTTTCATTTGAGTCCAGTAATTCACAACACATCAATTTTTTTCACTTTATAAAATTCCAAAAGCAACAACTAAAGTGGCATAGATAAATATTGCTATCAATTACATAATTCAAAGAAAACAAAACCAGATAATCTACATGGTATTTAGGCTCAGATGTGACATTGGAACTAATTCTCTTTCTAAGAGAGAAAAGCATCCATGTTGGAATAGGCTGCAAAATAAACAGTACATATAAATCTATATAATTAATCTACTTTGTCTTCATGCATTGGAATTCTTTACTGCTATAGTCACAGCTAGATTTTAGGGACATTTGGAGAACTAAATTAGTCATAAGACTAAACTAAACTAACTTAGTTTGAGCAATGGATGCACCTTAAAAGAATAATGCAATTTACTTCATGGATGTTGAAGGATGTGAGACAGGTCGTGATGAACTGGACTCTTAAAAAACAGTATAGGATTAAGGATATTTGTTTAGAAACAAGGCAAGTTTTTCTTTCAATGCGTTCAAGATCTTAGTACTTTTATCTGTCCACCTTTTACTACTTCAGATAAATAACAAGGAGTTTATTTTCTTTTTTACTCTCCTCTCTTTTAGTAAATTTGCTTTTAAGTTTTACATTAATTTATTGTTTCCCCTATCTATATTCTTTTTTTTTCCTTCACAGGCATCTTCCTATACTATGTTCATGTATTTTTACTTTTTAACTTATTTTCCCTTCTTGTAAAGAATTGCTTTCTTATAAAAAAAAAATCATGATAAACTTGTTACAGAATCTTCTTCACATTCTCATAAAATATTCTAGGTTTTTTTTTTTTTTAATTTGGTGTATAGTTATTTATAGTGCATTATGAGTCTTTGTATTTCTGTGGTATAAGTTGTAATATCTCTTTTTTTCTATTACTGATTCAGAAATTAGAATTTTATTTCTGAGATCAGAAATGAAAGAAGAGATTTTTATTTATTTATTTTCAGAGTGAGCACTGGTTAAAAAAAAAAAAGATTCTGATGTTCCATGTGTTTCAAATATTTAAAGAGGAGAGTTAAGGAGTAGCATTGATGAGAAAGGGAAAAAGGTTTTCTCTTAAACATACCTAATGTAGTTCTCAAAGCTATAACATCTCAGATTACTCTATTATGAGCTCATTTTCTATCTCCATTATTTACTATCTGCCTCAACTCATTTTGCCTACAATTATAATTCAAGAAAAGAGGGGCTAATCATAATACTACGGTAATAGCACAGTTGTTAGGAAGTCTGTGATTTTAGTTCAAAGTAAAGATAAAACTGGTCTTTATTTGATTCTGGTTATCTTAACTTACAATGTAAAGTTATAACTTGGGTTTTCTTAAATTACTAACATATATTTAAAGTCACTGTAAACTATCACCAAAAACATTTAACTTCTAGAAGTGACCAGCACTTTATTTTATGCAATTTATTTTATTTTAAATGATATATTAGACTGAAGTAACATTTTTACTTTCTTTGAAATCAGATTTTCATTATAAAGCTGACCTCTAAATGTCCCATTTTGTTAGGCAAACAACATTATTTGAAATTAGACACAAGTTTCTTATTTTGTGCAAGCAAAGCTTGATTACAAGCCTTTCTATAAAACTTCTAGTCAGTTTAATAATTCATACTTCTCTCTTACCGGCTTTAGAATTCTAAAGGAGGCATTTGCCTATAAATCTTTCCCACTGCTGCATTTTATTTTAATTCACAGCAACAGAACACTAACATAATTGGTGCAATCTGTTATTTACAGATATGCAGTGAGACGCAGGTGGCAAACATTTTTTTAGTGTTGTAAGAGAAAGTAAGACCTTTCTCACAACTTGAATTATGTGAACAAAAACTGTAGCTGGGTTAGGAGGGCAGCCATTGTCACTATGGGTGTTCTGGAATTTTTGTGGTAAATTTTTCTTCCACATAGAATCCTTTGAAATTTTATTCTAATACCAGAATGCCAATTTTATGTTATGAACATTAATTGTCTAAAACAGGGGTCCCCAACCTGCGGGATTTAATGCCCAATGATCTGAGGTGGAAGTGATGTAATAAGAACAGAAATAAAATGCACAATAAATGTACTGTCCTTGAATCATCCCCAAGCCATCCCCCAACTCGGTCTGTGGAGACCAATTCCTGGAGGGCCGAAAAGGTTGGGGACTATTGCTTAAAAAAATGACCCCAGAAAGGAATATTGTTGGGTTTTATATGCATAAACATAAACAAATTACAGAATAAATTGGGTTATGATTTTGTTCTAAACTGATATTTTTTTAATAAATCCTTTCTGAAATCTAAAATATATACCATGTTCTTGTGCCATAATCACAAGTTAAACTTAACAAAAGCAAAGCTCAGAATTCATTTGCCAGAAAAAAACTGACACGTTTCAATAGGATGAGAATTTTTAATGAACATTCCAATAAATTTCTTTCCAAAGATAATGGTCTAGTTAAGTGAAATCAGTTGAAGGCTAGATAATACAAGGCCATATTGAATTATCTACCATCTTTGGGCCAGATATAATTTGGAATTTAGAAATTCTTTAATTTTCTAAGGTAATAGAGTCATATACTGCACATTATATACAACTCTAGCACAACATATTGTGGGGGTAAATAATTATACAAACAGGGTTATTTTAGTTCTATCACATAATACATCAATTTTCCATTTTTTGAGATTTGGGGGCTTGGAAACTGTAGGTAAGTCAGTCTTTAGTATGTATAAATTTGCTGATACTTCAGCTAAGTCATTTTTGGTCATTTTGTGATTGTTGTTCTTTATTAACCTATTAGCAAGTGTACAGAACAATGAATGAAAGATGTAAATACTCAAAAGACCCTTCTTGACTAAATTATTAAATGAACATTTGGGAAAATGTGACTTATTCATTTAACTATAATTTGTCCTATTAAAAACATCATCCAGAGATCTGTGGATGTAAGTTTATATACTATATAATAATTTTATAATAATAAATAAAATCATACAATAATTCATGTTAGCATTTACTGAAATTTATGGTGTGCTGATGCATTTGCTTTGTGGAATTCTCAAAAGAATTTTAGAATATGCTTACTATTATTTTTGTCATTTCAGATATATGAAACCTGCGGCTTAGAAATGATAAGACACTTGCCTAAGTTGTCATAAGTAGTTATATCAGAACTAGAGATTAAACCTAGGCAATTTACCTTGGAGCCCTTAGATTAATGGTCTAGATATTGTGAACATGCCAGCAAATAGATAGGAATAAAATGCCATATACAGTAAGGATAAGAAAACTACTGAAATAAATGTTCTCACATAATAGAGGATTATAATGCCTGGAATATTGAAAGAGGGCTTCACTGAAGTGGCTTGGAAATACAATTCTTAATGGATATATCCAGGATTTAGAGAACATGTGAAATTAAAAGAAATCACCAGATAGATTCAAAGTTCAAAACAAGCTACTTCTAAGAATGCTAGTGTACATACAAGCAGCAAGAAAACCCTGTGTCCACTGGTGCTGATGACACACAATCCCATTTCCTGCAAATCTCAATTTTAGAAAAAAACATGATCGCAGAAAACAAAACACAACAAAAAATATTTCTTGACTCCATACCCTTTATAGTTGACAAACCCTGATAAAACCCTTTTCATACCTTTTATGAAATTCTTTAATTTTCTAAGGTAATAGAGTCATATACTGCACATTATATACAACTCTAGCACAACATATTGTGGGGGTAAATAATTATACAAACAGGGTTATTTTAGTTCTATCACATAATACATCAATTTTCCATTTTTTGAGATTTGGGGGCTTGGAAACTGTAGGTAAGTCAGTCTTTAGTATGTATAAATTTGCTGATACTTCAGCTAAGTCATTTTTGGTCATTTTGTGATTGTTGTTCTTTATTAACCTATTAGCAAGTGTACAGAACAATGAATGAAAGATGTAAATACTCAAAAGACCCTTCTTGACTAAATTATTAAATGAACATTTGGGAAAATGTGACTTATTCATTTAACTATAATTTGTCCTATTAAAAACATCATCCAGAGATCTGTGGATGTAAGTTTATATACTATATAATAATTTTATAATAATAAATAAAATCATACAATAATTCATGTTAGCATTTACTGAAATTTATGGTGTGCTGATGCATTTGCTTTGTGGAATTCTCAAAAGAATTTTAGAATATGCTTACTATTATTTTTGTCATTTCAGATATATGAAACCTGCGGCTTAGAAATGATAAGACACTTGCCTAAGTTGTCATAAGTAGTTATATCAGAACTAGAGATTAAACCTAGGCAATTTACCTTGGAGCCCTTAGATTAATGGTCTAGATATTGTGAACATGCCAGCAAATAGATAGGAATAAAATGCCATATACAGTAAGGATAAGAAAACTACTGAAATAAATGTTCTCACATAATAGAGGATTATAATGCCTGGAATATTGAAAGAGGGCTTCACTGAAGTGGCTTGGAAATACAATTCTTAATGGATATATCCAGGATTTAGAGAACATGTGAAATTAAAAGAAATCACCAGATAGATTCAAAGTTCAAAACAAGCTACTTCTAAGAATGCTAGTGTACATACAAGCAGCAAGAAAACCCTGTGTCCACTGGTGCTGATGACACACAATCCCATTTCCTGCAAATCTCAATTTTAGAAAAAAACATGATCGCAGAAAACAAAACACAACAAAAAATATTTCTTGACTCCATACCCCTTTATAGTTGCACATATATTTCCCATTGATAAAACCTGTCAATAGAATATTTAATATTTTCTATTGCATCACTCATACTTGGGTCTGCTCCATGAATCTTGTCATCATTAATCACTATTTTCAAGATGAGCAATAGTAACCATTTCTGAAATTCAATGATCAACTCTCAGTCATCTTATGGTATCTCTCAGTAATAGTTAAAAATTTTAATGACATTCTTCAAATAATTTAGCTGATCTCTGATGCAGTTTTCCACTCCTTCCCATGCTACTCTTTCTCCATCCTTTTGTTGGAGTCTCTCTTCTTACTCCTAAATGCTAGTGTGACCCTGTTCAGATCTCTAACAACCTTCGTTCCCTATTTATATTTGTGTTCTTTAATGATCTCATTCAGTCAGATTATACATAGTTCATTCTCAGATTTATTGCCTGTAGTGCCATAGAACATTACAACTAAGAACCTTACAGCTAAATGTGTGTAAACCTTCTCCTAAATGAGCTTAACATATCCAAAACATACCTGTACTTTCTAGTGTAAATGAACTCGTGTCGTTGTTTAGTCACTAAGTAGTGTCCCAATTCTTTTGCAATCCCATGGGCCATATCCCGCCAGCCTCCTCTGTCCATGACTTCCCATGTAAGGGTACTGGCATGGGTTGCCATTTTCTTCCTCAGGGTATTTTTCTGACCCAGGGATTGAACCTGTGTCTCCTGCGCTGGCAGGCAGATTCTTTACCACTGAGCCACCAGGGAAGTCTTTTCATTCATCTTGTATCCAATTGCTCAGAATTAGAAGTCATCCTCAATTATTTTTATGTTCTCTACAATCCTAAACCCTGTTCATATGTCTTGAAGATTCAGCTCTCAGGATATGCTGAGTTAGACCACTTGTCTTCACTGTTACCACTAGTACAGGAGCCCAAGCTGCCTTCTTAATGGATTACGAAACATGTGAAATTAAAAGAAATCACCAGATAGATTCAAAGTTCAAAACAAGCTACTTCTAAGAATGCTAGTGTACATACAAGCAGCAAGAAAACCCTGTGTCCACTGGTGCTGATGACACACAATCCCATTTCCTGCAAATCTCAATTTTAGAAAAAAACATGATCGCAGAAAACAAAACACAACAAAAAATATTTCTTGACTCCATACCCCTTTATAGTTGCACATATATTTCCCATTGATAAAACCTGTCAATAGAATATTTAATATTTTCTATTGCATCACTCATACTTGGGTCTGCTCCATGAATCTTGTCATCATTAATCACTATTTTCAAGATGAGCAATAGTAACCATTTCTGAAATTCAATGATCAACTCTCAGTCATCTTATGGTATCTCTCAGTAATAGTTAAAAATTTTAATGACATTCTTCAAATAATTTAGCTGATCTCTGATGCAGTTTTCCACTCCTTCCCATGCTACTCTTTCTCCATCCTTTTGTTGGAGTCTCTCTTCTTACTCCTAAATGCTAGTGTGACCCTGTTCAGATCTCTAACAACCTTCGTTCCCTATTTATATTTGTGTTCTTTAATGATCTCATTCAGTCAGATTATACATAGTTCATTCTCAGATTTATTGCCTGTAGTGCCATAGAACATTACAACTAAGAACCTTACAGCTAAATGTGTGTAAACCTTCTCCTAAATGAGCTTAACATATCCAAAACATACCTGTACTTTCTAGTGTAAATGAACTCGTGTCGTTGTTTAGTCACTAAGTAGTGTCCCAATTCTTTTGCAATCCCATGGGCCATATCCCGCCAGCCTCCTCTGTCCATGACTTCCCATGTAAGGGTACTGGCATGGGTTGCCATTTTCTTCCTCAGGGTATTTTTCTGACCCAGGGATTGAACCTGTGTCTCCTGCGCTGGCAGGCAGATTCTTTACCACTGAGCCACCAGGGAAGTCTTTTCATTCATCTTGTATCCAATTGCTCAGAATTAGAAGTCATCCTCAATTATTTTTATGTTCTCTACAATCCTAAACCCTGTTCATATGTCTTGAAGATTCAGCTCTCAGGATATGCTGAGTTAGACCACTTGTCTTCACTGTTACCACTAGTACAGGAGCCCAAGCTGCCATCATCTCTGGGATCAACTTCAATGACACCCTTAGTGGTGTGTTTACTGCTAATCTAGTCTAATTTACACATAGCCATCTGAGTCATCTTTTACAGTTGTAAATAAGATGATAATCACTCTCATACCCAAAACCTTCTGACGGTGTGCATCACGTTTAGAACAATGCAGCTTCGTGACATTCAAAGTCTCATGTGATTTAATTTCCAACCTAGACTCCTTTCTACTTTAGCTATGCTAACTCTGTCTTAATTGTACTGTTGTTATTGTTTAGTCTCTCAGCCATGCCCTACTCTTCTGTGACCCCATGGACTCTATAGCCCACCAAATTCCTCTGTCCATGGGCCTTTTTGGGCAAGAATACTGTAGTTGACTGCCATTTCCTTCTCCAGGAGATTTTCTCAACCCAGGGATCCAACCCTTATCTCCTGCATTGCCGAGTGGGTTCTTTATAATTGAGGCACCAGGGAAGCCTGATTACACTGACCTTTTAGTAATTCCTTAAGACATATCTAATTATTTCCTATCCTAAAGACTTTCACTTGTGTTTTCTACACCAAGATGTTCTTCCTTATTACTTATTCCCTTCTCTTCCCCTCTTCCTCTTTTCATTGAGGAATTTCCTTAAGTACCACCTATTCAGAGAGGTGTTCCCTAAAAATCTTATACAAAAGACAAAATGCACCACAAGTTTACCACTCTTCCTTATTCTGTTTCAATCTTTCTTCATAGTACTTATAACTTCTTTAATTTATCTGCACGTGCCTCATGATGGTGCTGATTCATACAGAAGTGCCTTCTGTTCATAAGGGAGGCTTACCCATACCTTAAGAGATAAAACGTGTTTTGGTCATTAAAAGCATCATATCAGTGATATGAAAGGTCTTCTATAACTTGACCAAGATATGGAATAGCATAAGATTCCAGAATATTTCTGCTTTTAGTAACAATATGTTGCCTGTATAATATGGGCTTTCCAGGTGGCTAAATGGTAAAGAATCTGCCTGCTGAGTAGTTGTTATTGTTGTTGTTCAGTTGATAAGTTGATTCCAGTTCTTTGTGACTTCACGAACTGCAGCATGCCAGTCCTCTCTATCCATCACCATCTCCCAAAGTTTGCTCAGACTCATGTCTATTGAGTTAGTGGTGCCATCCAACCATCTAAAGTATTCTTCAGCTCAGATTAGTGTGTGTTTACTGCTAATCTAGTCTAATTTACACATAGCATCTAGTCATCTTACATGGCACTCTCATACCCAAAACCTTCTGACGGTGTGCATCACGTTTAGAACAATGCAGCTTCGTGACATTCAAAGTCTCATGTGATTTAATTTCCAACCTAGACTCCTTTCTACTTTAGCTATGCTAACTCTGTCTTAATTGTACTGTTGTTATTGTTTAGTCTCTCAGCCATGCCCTACTCTTCTGTGACCCCATGGACTCTATAGCCCACCAAATTCCTCTGTCCATGGGCCTTTTTGGGCAAGAATACTGTAGTTGACTGCCATTTCCTTCTCCAGGAGATTTTCTCAACCCAGGGATCCAACCCTTATCTCCTGCATTGCCGAGTGGGTTCTTTATAATTGAGGCACCAGGGAAGCCTGATTACACTGACCTTTTAGTAATTCCTTAAGACATATCTAATTATTTCCTATCCTAAAGACTTTCACTTGTGTTTTCTACACCAAGATGTTCTTCCTTATTACTTATTCCCTTCTCTTCCCCTCTTCCTCTTTTCATTGAGGAATTTCCTTAAGTACCACCTATTCAGAGAGGTGTTCCCTAAAAATCTTATACAAAAGACAAAATGCACCACAAGTTTACCACTCTTCCTTATTCTGTTTCAATCTTTCTTCATAGTACTTATAACTTCTTTAATTTATCTGCACGTGCCTCATGATGGTGCTGATTCATACAGAAGTGCCTTCTGTTCATAAGGGAGGCTTACCCATACCTTAAGAGATAAAACGTGTTTTGGTCATTAAAAGCATCATATCAGTGATATGAAAGGTCTTCTATAACTTGACCAAGATATGGAATAGCATAAGATTCCAGAATATTTCTGCTTTTAGTAACAATATGTTGCCTGTATAATATGGGCTTTCCAGGTGGCTAAATGGTAAAGAATCTGCCTGCTGAGTAGTTGTTATTGTTGTTGTTCAGTTGATAAGTTGATTCCAGTTCTTTGTGACTTCACGAACTGCAGCATGCCAGTCCTCTCTATCCATCACCATCTCCCAAAGTTTGCTCAGACTCATGTCTATTGAGTTAGTGGTGCCATCCAACCATCTAATTCTCTGACTCCCCCTTCTTCTCTTGCCCTCAATCTTTCCCAGCATCAGGGTCTTTTCCAATGAGTCAGATCTTCACATCAGATGGCCAAAGTATTGGAGCTTCAGCTTCAGCATCAGTCCTTGCAATTAATATTCAGGCCTGACTGGTTTAATCTCCATGCAGTCCAAGGGACTCTCAAGAGTCTTCTTCAGCACCACAGTTCAAACTGTCAATCCTTTGGCACTCAGCCTTCTTGATGGTCCAAAGCTCATATCCATTCATGAGTACTGAAAAAAACCATAGCTTTGACTACATGGACCCTTGTTGGCAAAGTGATATCTCTGCTTTAAAAAAAAAAATATTCAAGTATTAACATAAGCTTTCCTTCCAAGGAGCAAGCATCTTTTACTTTTGTGGCTACAGACACCATGTGTAATGATTTTGGAGTCCAAGAAAATAGTCTGTCACTGTTTCCATTGTTTTCCCATCTATTTGCCATGAAGTGATGTGACTGGATGTCATGATCTTTGTTTTTTGAATGTTGAGCTTTAGGCCAAATTCTTCAGGTTCTCTTTTATCTTCATCAAGAGGCTCTTTAGTTCCTCTTCACTTTCTGCCATTAAAGTGGTATCATCTGCATATCTGAGGTTGTTATTTCTCCCAGCAAATGGAGATTCTAGCTTGTGATTTATCTAACCTGGCATTTCTCATGATGTACTCTGAATATAAGTAAAATAAGAAGGGTGACAATATACAGAGTTGACATGCTTCTTTCCCAATTTGGGACCAGTCCACTGTTCCATATCGGGTTCTAACTGTTGTTCTTGTCCTTCAGACAACCTTCTAGGAGGCAGGTAAGGTAGTCTGGTATTTCCATCTCTAAGACTATTCTACACTTTGATGTGATCCACACAGTCAAAGGCTTTAGCACAGTTGTATGTTGTTCAGTTGAAAAAGTTGATTCCAGGTGGCTAAATGGTAAAGAATCTGCCTGCTGAGTAGTTGTTATTGTTGTTGTTCAGTTGATAAGTTGATTCCAGTTCTTTGTGACTTCACGAACTGCAGCATGCCAGTCCTCTCTATCCATCACCATCTCCCAAAGTTTGCTCAGACTCATGTCTATTGAGTTAGTGGTGCCATCCAACCATCTAATTCTCTGACTCCCCCTTCTTCTCTTGCCCTCAATCTTTCCCAGCATCAGGGTCTTTTCCAATGAGTCAGATCTTCACATCAGATGGCCAAAGTATTGGAGCTTCAGCTTCAGCATCAGTCCTTGCAATTAATATTCAGGCCTGACTGGTTTAATCTCCATGCAGTCCAAGGGACTCTCAAGAGTCTTCTTCAGCACCACAGTTCAAACTGTCAATCCTTTGGCACTCAGCCTTCTTGATGGTCCAAAGCTCATATCCATTCATGAGTACTGAAAAAAACCATAGCTTTGACTACATGGACCCTTGTTGGCAAAGTGATATCTCTGCTTTAAAAAAAAAAATTGTCAAGTATTGACATAAGCTTTCCTTCCAAGGAGCAAGCATCTTTTACTTTTGTGGCTACAGACACCATGTGTAATGATTTTGGAGTCCAAGAAAATAGTCTGTCACTGTTTCCATTGTTTTCCCATCTATTTGCCATGAAGTGATGTGACTGGATGTCATGATCTTTGTTTTTTGAATGTTGAGCTTTAGGCCAAATTCTTCAGGTTCTCTTTTATCTTCATCAAGAGGCTCTTTAGTTCCTCTTCACTTTCTGCCATTAAAGTGGTATCATCTGCATATCTGAGGTTGTTATTTCTCCCAGCAAATGGAGATTCTAGCTTGTGATTTATCTAACCTGGCATTTCTCATGATGTACTCTGAATATAAGTAAAATAAGAAGGGTGACAATATACAGAGTTGACATGCTTCTTTCCCAATTTGGGACCAGTCCACTGTTCCATATCGGGTTCTAACTGTTGTTCTTGTCCTTCAGACAACCTTCTAGGAGGCAGGTAAGGTAGTCTGGTATTTCCATCTCTAAGACTATTCTACACTTTGATGTGATCCACACAGTCAAAGGCTTTAGCACAGTCAATAAAGCAGTAGTAGATGTTTTTCTGGAATTCCCTTGCTTTTTCTATTACCCAGCATATGCTGGCAATTTGATCTCTGCTTCCACTGCCTTTCCTAAATCTAGCTTATATATCTGGCAGTTCTCAGTTCACATACTGCTGAAGCCTAGATTAAAGGTTTCTTATTTATTTATTTATTATTTATTTTGGGCGGGGTGGGGAGGGAGGGAGCAGGCGGGCCACTTCTATTGGTCTTTCATTTGTCTATTTTCATCCATCTTTGTTCTTTGGCCCATGTGGGCCTCCTATCGCGGTGGCCTCTGTTGTTGCAGAGCACTGACTCTGGGCGCATGTGCTCCAGAGCTCTGGCTCGGTAATTGGACACATCGGTCCAGCCGCTCCGCGGCACGTGGGATCTTCCCAGGCCAGGGATCAAACCGGCGCCCCTTGCCCTGCAAGGCAGTGTCCTTACCCACTGGACCACCAGGGAGGCCCATAGATTGAAGGTTTCTGAGCATAATCTTGCTGGCATACGCAATGAGTGCAACTGTACTGTAATTTGAACATTCTTTGGCATTGCTTTTCTTTGAGCCTAGAATGGACCTTTTCCATTCGTGTGACCACTGCTGAGTTTTCCAAATTTGCTAGCCTAACGAATGCAGCACTTTAATAGCATCTTATTTTAGATCTGAAATAGCTCAGCTGGAATTCCATCACCTCCACTAGCTTCGTTCATAGTAATGCTTCCTAAGGCCCACTTGACTTCACACTCAAGCATGTCTGGCTCTAGGTGAGTGACCACATCATTGTGGTTAACTGGGTCATTAAGAGCTTTATTGTACAGTTCTTCTGTGCATTCCTGCCACCTTTTCCTAATCTTTTCTGCTTTTGTTAGATTCTTGCTGTTTTTGTCCTTTATTGTGCCTATCTCTGTATGAAATGTTCTCTTGGTAACTCCAGTTTTCTTAAAGAGATCTCGAGTCTTTCCTATTCTATAATTTTCCTCTATTTCTTTGCATTGGTCACTTAAGGTGTTTTTTTTTTTTTTTATTTTGATCTCTCCTTGCTGTTCTCTGGAACTCTGCATTCAGTTGGGAATATCTTGTCTTTCCTCCTTTTCCTTTCACTTCTCTTCTTAGCTCTTTGTAAGGCCTCTTCAGACAAACAATTTGCCGTCTTGTATTTCTTTTTCTTGGAGATGGGTTTTCGTCATCACCTCCTGTACAATATTATGACTCTCCATCCACATTATCAGATCTACTCCCATGAATCTATTTGTCACTTTCACTGTATAACCATGAGGGATTTGATTTAGGTTATAAATAAATACTCAGGTGGTTTTCCCTACTTTCTTCAATTTGAGCCTGAATTTTGCATAAGGAGCTGATGGTCTGAGCCACAGTCAGTTCCAGGTCTTATTTTTGCTGACTGTATAGAGCTTATCCATCTTTGGATGCAAAGAATAAAATCAACCTGATTTTGATAGCGAAAATCTGGTGATATCCATGTTTATAGTTGTCTCTTGTGTTGTTGGAAGAGGGTGTTTGCTCTGGACAGTGACTTCTCTTGGCAAAACTCTGTTAGTCTTTGCCCTGCTCCATTTTGTACTCCAAGGCCAAACACACAGTAATGGAAATGAGATATGTGACTACAACTGACAACTAATGGTATAAAAAGAGTGCTAAGCAAACATACTTATAAACAAACTTAAAAAGACTGTGATTGTGGAGATCTCAAAGATTAGATACACTAATCTCGAAGATTAGTGTGTTAGTCGCTCCATCATGTCTGACTCTTTGTGACCCACAGACAGAAGCCCACCAGGCTCCACCGTGCATGGAATTTTCCAGGCAAGAATACTAGAGTGGATTGCCAGTATCTGTGTGATTGTGGAGATTTCTTAGATTAGGTATAGTAAAAGCTCTTAATTACAACTTAAAATGGAGTTGCCATTTAAAAAATCATTGTCTCAATTCATTATCTAGAATTTAAATTAGAAAATCCTTTTAGGATTAGAGACCTAAATGTTAGAGCACAGACTATAAAACTCTTAGAGGAAAACATAGGCTGAACACTCTGACATAAATCACAGCAATATCTTTTTTAATCCATCTCCAAGAATGATGGGAATAAAATCAAAAATAAACAAACGGGACCTACTTAAACTCAAAATTTCTGCACAGAAAATAAAATGATAAACAAAACGACAATCCACATATTGGAAGAAAATATTTGCAAATGATGTGCCTTATAAGGGATTAGTCTCCAAAATTTATGAACAGGTTATGACACTTAATAGCATCAAACAAACAACCCACTCAAACAATAGGCAGAAGACCTGAATAGACATTTCTCTAAAGAGAACATACAGGTAGCAAACAGGCACATGAAAAAATGTTCAAAATTGCTAGCTATGAGAGAAATGCAGATTAAAACTAGGAGATACCACTTCACATCAGTCAGAATGGCTATCATCAAAAAGTCCTGCCCCCTTAAAAAAAAAAAAAAAATTTGGAAAAGGTGTGGAGAGAAGGGAGCTCTCCTGCACTGTTGGTGAGAATGTAGTTTGGTATAGCCACTGCGGAGAAATGTATGGAGGTTCCTTAAAAAAATTAAACAGCGAGCTATCATATGACCCTGCAACACCACTCCTGGGCATATATCCAGAGAAAAACATGGCCCAAAGAGATACACCCCAATGTTCACTGTATCACGGTTTACAATGGGCAAGACATGGAAACAAATTCAATGTCAGAGGAATCAACAGAGGAATGGATAAAGAAGAGGCGGTGTGGGCTTCCCTGGTAGTCCAGTGGGTAAGGACACCGCCTTGCAGGGCAAGGGGCACTGGTTCAATCTCTGGCCTGGGAAGATCTCATGGGCCGCGGAGCGGTTGGACTGATGTGTCCAATTACCGAGCTGGAGCTCTGGGGCGCATGCGCCCAGAGCCGGTGCTCTGCGACAACAGAGGCCGCCGCGATGGGAGGCCCGCAGGAGCCAAAGAACAAAGACGGATGAAAATAGAGAAATGAAGACCAATAGAAGTGACCCGCCCGTCCCCCTCCCTCCCTACCCCACACCCTAAAAGATAAATAAAATAAATGTTAAAAAAAAGATGTGATATATATATATATATATATACACACACACACACATATATAATAGTATATTACTCAGCCATTAAAAAAGAATGATATAAAGCCATCTGAAACAACATGGATAGACCTAGAGTGTGCCATAGTGAGTGAAGTAAGTCAGACAGAGAAGAAGAAATATCACATGGCATGTCTTTTATGTGGATTCTGAAAGAAAACAATACAAATGAACTTATTTACAAAAGAGAAAGAAATCTACAGACATAGAAAGTGGAAGGGATAGCTAAGGACTTTGGGAAGGTCATGTACACACTTCTATATTTGAAATGGATAACCAGCAAAAATCTGTTGTATAGCACATGGGACTCTGCTCCATGTTATATGCTAGCCTGGATGGGAAGGAGGTTTAGGGGAGAATGGATACGTGTATATGAGTAGCCGAGTCCCTTCACAGTTTACCTGAAACTATCACAACATTGTTAACTTATCACAAAATTGTTAACTGTTTATACCCCAATAAAAAAATCTTCGTGGTGTTAGAAAAATTAATTAATTAATTAAAAAAGAACATCCATTTATCTAAAAGTCTCTTAGTTAAGTATATGTGAGCTCATATTTAGGAAAAAAATAAATTATAGTACAGTTTTGCAACAGTAGCCAAAGAATAATCATCAAATCTATCTGCCATGAAAGAGCTTCTCATTTCTGTAGGCCACATTTTTAAAATCTTGGAAGAAATGCCTTATTGCTCTAAAATACTAACAACAGATAATAAATATTGTCTTGTTTTGTATAATTCTCAGAAAAAAAAACATTTTCTTTCGGCCAATTTTTTAAAATGTGCTATTTCATTTAAGGTGCCATTGTAGGCATAGATGTGGCCGTAAGAAAAGAGAAAAAAAAGAAAAAACACAAAGATATCTCAGGGTTTTGCTTTTATTCTCACACAAAGATTTCTCAGAAGAAACTGATTTCTTTTTCCACCTCTTTCAAAAGCAAGTTGTATCTCAGCAGTATGACTGTATTTCTTCTGTTGTTACACTTGCATCCACAAGAGCTCTAAAGAATGCCCTTTTTCCTAAAATAATTAGATAATGAATGGTTACAGATAAGTTAAAATTTGAAGGAGCTGAAGTCTACATTATTGCCCACCAGCCTGTTTTAGAGCTACTTTAGAAAGGATAATGTTTAAATGTGTATCGTAATTCCCATTTGTTTCAGATAGTGAGTGAAGTAAGTCAGACAGAGAAGAAGAAATATCACATGGCATGTCTTTTATGTGGATTCTGAAAGAAAACAATACAAATGAACTTATTTACAAAAGAGAAAGAAATCTACAGACATAGAAAGTGGAAGGGATAGCTAAGGACTTTGGGAAGGTCATGTACACACTTCTATATTTGAAATGGATAACCAGCAAAAATCTGTTGTATAGCACATGGGACTCTGCTCCATGTTATATGCTAGCCTGGATGGGAAGGAGGTTTAGGGGAGAATGGATACGTGTATATGAGTAGCCGAGTCCCTTCACAGTTTACCTGAAACTATCACAACATTGTTAACTTATCACAAAATTGTTAACTGTTTATACCCCAATAAAAAAATCTTCGTGGTGTTAGAAAAATTAATTAATTAATTAAAAAAGAACATCCATTTATCTAAAAGTCTCTTAGTTAAGTATATGTGAGCTCATATTTAGGAAAAAAAAATAAATTATAGTACAGTTTTGCAACAGTAGCCAAAGAATAATCATCAAATCTATCTGCCATGAAAGAGCTTCTCATTTCTGTAGGCCACATTTTTAAAATCTTGGAAGAAATGCCTTATTGCTCTAAAATACTAACAACAGATAATAAATATTGTCTTGTTTTGTATAATTCTCAGAAAAAAATACATTCTCTTTCAGTCATTTTTATAAAATGTGCTATTTCATTTAAGGTGCCATTGTAGGCATAGATGTGGCCGTAAGAAAAGAGAAAAAAAAGAAAAAACACAAAGATATCTCAGGGTTTTGCTTTTATTCTCACACAAAGATTTCTCAGAAGAAACTGATTTCTTTTTCCACCTCTTTCAAAAGCAAGTTGTATCTCAGCAGTATGACTGTATTTCTTCTGTTGTTACACTTGCATCCACAAGAGCTCTAAAGAATGCCCTTTTTCCTAAAATAATTAGATAATGAATGGTTACAGATAAGTTAAAATTTGAAGGAGCTGAAGTCTACATTATTGCCCACCAGCCTGTTTTAGAGCTACTTTAGAAAGGATAATGTTTAAATGTGTATCGTAATTCCCATTTGTTTCAGCTTGTCCTTAAGAAAATACTACATTAAGAAATATAAGTAACAAAATTAAGAACCAGTAAAACAATGTAATTGTAGCTATTCATTAAGTGGTATACCATGTGTCAGACATTGAATAAGTCCTTTATATTATTTTTCCATTTAATCTTCTTAACAATTGGTTAGATATATACATCGTGTTTGTCACTGATAGGTCAGAAAAAACGCACAGAAAAATGAGTTAACTACTCATTTAACTAGTGAGGTAACTGGTATTCAAATCCATACAAGCTGATGATGCAAGGGCTTATGTCTTAAGGTCTATAACCCGTGCTAACTTCTCATGCATTCATCTTTTTCTTCTGTTAATAATATAATTAGGATCATGATGTTAGAATGTACACACACACACACACACACACACACACACATATATATATATATATATATAACTGAGTCACTTTGCTGTATAGCACTAAATAACACAACATTGCAAATCAATTATATTTCAATAGCATTTAAAAAAAAATAAAAAGATTCCTTAAAAAAGACCACACCCTCATGTTTGGATTATCAACATGTGGTTCCCCACCGTAACTCCTATTAGCTGTGTCACCCTGAACAAATTACTTCTCTCTGCCTTAGTCTCTTCATCCATAAAATGGGAACAGTCAAGAGACTGTTATCCAACGGCTATACAACATGAGACTATTCAATGAGATAAGAGATGTCAATGCATGGCATGAAAAATTACTCAGTAATTTTTATAAAATGTGCTATTTCATTTAAGGTGCCATTGTAGGCATAGATGTGGCCGTAAGAAAAGAGAAAAAAAAGAAAAAACACAAAGATATCTCAGGGTTTTGCTTTTATTCTCACACAAAGATTTCTCAGAAGAAACTGATTTCTTTTTCCACCTCTTTCAAAAGCAAGTTGTATCTCAGCAGTATGACTGTATTTCTTCTGTTGTTACACTTGCATCCACAAGAGCTCTAAAGAATGCCCTTTTTCCTAAAATAATTAGATAATGAATGGTTACAGATAAGTTAAAATTTGAAGGAGCTGAAGTCTACATTATTGCCCACCAGCCTGTTTTAGAGCTACTTTAGAAAGGATAATGTTTAAATGTGTATCGTAATTCCCATTTGTTTCAGCTTGTCCTTAAGAAAATACTACATTAAGAAATATAAGTAACAAAATTAAGAACCAGTAAAACAATGTAATTGTAGCTATTCATTAAGTGGTATACCATGTGTCAGACATTGAATAAGTCCTTTATATTATTTTTCCATTTAATCTTCTTAACAATTGGTTAGATATATACATCGTGTTTGTCACTGATAGGTCAGAAAAAACGCACAGAAAAATGAGTTAACTACTCATTTAACTAGTGAGGTAACTGGTATTCAAATCCATACAAGCTGATGATGCAAGGGCTTATGTCTTAAGGTCTATAACCCGTGCTAACTTCTCATGCATTCATCTTTTTCTTCTGTTAATAATATAATTAGGATCATGATGTTAGAATGTACACACACACACACACACACACACACACACATATATATATATATATATATAACTGAGTCACTTTGCTGTATAGCACTAAATAACACAACATTGCAAATCAATTATATTTCAATAGCATTTAAAAAAAAATAAAAAGATTCCTTAAAAAAGACCACACCCTCATGTTTGGATTATCAACATGTGGTTCCCCACCGTAACTCCTATTAGCTGTGTCACCCTGAACAAATTACTTCTCTCTGCCTTAGTCTCTTCATCCATAAAATGGGAACAGTCAAGAGACTGTTATCCAACGGCTATACAACATGAGACTATTCAATGAGATAAGAGATGTCAATGCATGGCATGAAAAATTACTCAGTAAGTTTTTTCTGCATATTTCAGTGCCTCTGTCCATACTTAACATGTGCTAAAGCTGCTGGGCACTGAAAAATCATGAACGTATGCATCTAAGCCTCCTATGAAGACATATCTGGACTTGTCTGAAAAAAGGGTAAATCTAATTCGTATCAATCTGTATGAGGTGACAACACAGCTTTAAGGAAAAATAGTAGCTAGAACTCACTAAGTGCTTAATAATGCCGGTTTTATTTCATGTAATTGATGTTTATTATACATGCCAGACAATTTAATCCCACAAAGCAGATGGCAGATGACACTCACTGATACCTTAAGAATTCCTTAGGTATATGGAATATGAGACCCATAGAAATGGAATAAGTTGCCAAAGATCATTCATTAGTAATGTTGTGGAGTCAGTATGCAAATACAGTCAGTAAGGTTGAGAACCTACACTCTTCAACACAATACCTACAATTCTGAACCAGAAACAGGACGTCATCACCCAGGACTGGACAAATTTCTCTGCAGAGCTGTGTTAGACAATTCCTTCTCATTACCAGTTTCATTATCAATGCCCAACAGACTGCAGTATGAATAGAAGCAAGGACTTTTAAACTGAAAACCCTGTAAGACTAGAATTCAAGAAGCAAGTCTATGTTGCCTGACTTAACGGAATAAATAAACTGAACTGGGGGTAGATTGTACATCAACAAGACTACAGAATATCAGTCTCACATGACACCTAAGAGGCTCTCCAGGTATGGGGTCTGAAAGTACCTGGAAAACAGAGGGAACAGAGAGAACAGTCGAGGTTTTCAGCCAGTTTGTGAACTATGCCCAGAATTGGGGTGATAATGCCTAGACAGAAAGATATTAGTGATAGATATGTCAGTAATCAGCAGAATCTGCAGTCATGTGAGAAAACTGAGCAGAGGCAAAAAACAGGGTGATACACAGGGAAAGAGGATCCACTTGAACAAGCAAACAATAAATGAATGAGGTCTCGTGTTAACCCTAGCAAGTCAGAAGTATTGATGAGCTCGTGGATAACATCTACCAGGATCCTTAACGACACTTGTGGGATGACTTGAACAGGCAGAGTGAGAGTCACTGAACTGTGGATAATGACTTGGATCATAATGTTTCTGTCACTTCTGTCTTGGTATGGACTTGCATATGAGCAGTTTTTATAAGTCAGGTCATCTCTGCTCTAGAGAAGTCGGTGGTCTTTTGGGTGAGACAGACAAGCAAATACTTAAACAGGGTTCCATCACTGACTTCTTCACAAATTTCAATTGGAACACAGTCAGTGAGGAGGGGATTCACACTCCATTCACAACCCTCTATCTGGTTCTGATATGTCTCTCCCCAAAGTTTCCTTCCATAACTATGATTTCTGCTGGGGTGTTGCTGTTATATACATTAAGCCTAAATCTGGTCCATGAAGGCACATTTCTCCTACAAATCACACATTTGTTTCCTTCCTCATTCTATACCATGTAGGACCATAAAACAGAGCAGAAGAAATAAATATAGTCAAGTTTTTAAAAAATGTGTGGTAGTAATGTTTTAAAAGTCACAGCAAACACTGCATTAGTGAATCCTGAATCGTTTATGATGGGGAAAATACAGGGTTAGGTTCTTATAAAGCTCTGGTCACAACATTTTCATCAGTCAATCAATATACAACCTCATTTTATGTGCCTCTATTTAAAGAACCTTGTTGAATATATGCTGTTGATTTATCAACTTTGGATTCACAGTCAAGGGTACTATAACACTGTAATTCATGCCTGAACAAAATTTATCTAATGGTCTTATTCATTCTATAAGACATATATATATATACATATCACAGTCTTTTTGCACTTAGGAACACTAGATAACACTTCATCATTAAGCGTGGGGGCCACTTTAAATGACAAAATTACCAAGAAAAAGTCTAAAATTGCAATAAAAGGTGACAATAAATGAATGCAAAATATATTTGCTTAAAGGATGAGAGCTGTAAAAAGAAATCAGAGTTGCCTTATTTGGTCTCACCTGGAAATGCATGCCCAGGGCAATTCAAAAATTTCCTCACTTAGTCCATGTTTTTCAATGATTTTGAAAGTACCACATGTATTAATTTTGGAATTCCAAATAAATTTTAGAGAGTGAATGAATTTGCAAATACAGAAACCACAAATGAAGAAGATTGAGTAGATTGGGCGATTAACATTATATGACATATTTCCACAAAAACTTTTTCACTTAAAAACTCATTCTAATTGAGATCTTAATAATTAATACTTGGCTGTATATTTTTTTTGATTTACTGATTTATTTATTTTTGGGGGGCTGGGGTGGGGAGGGAGGGGGGCAAGCAGGCCATTTTTATTGGTCTTTCATTTGTCCATTTTCATCCATGTTTATTCTTTGGCCTGTGTGGGCCTCCCATCGTGTGGCGCTGTTGTCAGAGCAGGCTCTGGGCACACGCGTCCAGAGCTCTGGCTCGGTAATTGGACACATCGGTCCAGCCGTTCGCACATGGTTTCCCAGGGTGCCAGGGAGCGAGGCTGGCTACCCCTGCCCCAGGGATGCAAGACCATCACACATTTGTTTCCTTCCTCATTCTATACCATGTAGGACCATAAAACAGAGCAGAAGAAATAAATATAGTCAATTTTTAAAGGGGAATGTTTTAAAAGTCACAGCAAACACTGCATTAGTGAATCCTGAATCGTTTATGATGGGGAAAATACAGGGTTAGGTTCTTATAAAGCTCTGGTCACAACATTTTCATCAGTCAATCAATATACAACCTCATTTTATGTGCCTCTATTTAAAGAACCTTGTTGAATATATGCTGTTGATTTATCAACTTTGGATTCACAGTCAAGGGTACTATAACACTGTAATTCATGCCTGAACAAAATTTATCTAATGGTCTTATTCATTCTATAAGACATATATATATATACATATCACAGTCTTTTTGCACTTAGGAACACTAGATAACACTTCATCATTAAGCGTGGGGGCCACTTTAAATGACAAAATTACCAAGAAAAAGTCTAAAATTGCAATAAAAGGTGACAATAAATGAATGCAAAATATATTTGCTTAAAGGATGAGAGCTGTAAAAAGAAATCAGAGTTGCCTTATTTGGTCTCACCTGGAAATGCATGCCCAGGGCAATTCAAAAATTTCCTCACTTAGTCCATGTTTTTCAATGATTTTGAAAGTACCACATGTATTAATTTTGGAATTCCAAATAAATTTTAGAGAGTGAATGAATTTGCAAATACAGAAACCACAAATGAAGAAGATTGAGTAGATTGGGCGATTAACATTATATGACATATTTCCACAAAAACTTTTTCACTTAAAAACTCATTCTAATTGAGATCTTAATAATTAATACTTGGCTGTATATTTTTTTTGATTTACTGATTTATTTATTTTTGGGGGGCTGGGGTGGGGAGGGAGGGGAGCAAGCAGGCCATTTTTATTGGTCTTTCATTTGTCCATTTTCATCCATCTTTGTTCTTTGGCCCGTGTGGGCCTCCCATCGTGGTGGCCGCTGTTGTCGCAGAGCAGGCTCTGGGCACACGCGCTCCAGAGCTCTGGCTCGGTAATTGGACACATCGGTCCAGCCGTTCCGCGGCACATGGGATCTTCCCAGGCCAGGGATTGAACCAGTGCCCCTTGCACTGCGAGGCTGTGTCCTTACCCACTGGACCACCAGGGAAGCCCTTGGATGTATTTTAATTAGCTAAATAAGGTATCTTTTCTCACAGCTGATAATTCATAATACATTAGAAAAAAATCTCAAATAATCTCATTTATCATGATATAATAATCAATTTACCTAATGTTTCATGGTTTGCATATATGTTAATCTTCATGGCAAACCTATGGGCTTAGTATTTTCATCAAAAGGAAAACGTACTCAGTTCTCATCTGAAGAAATTTCCCCCAACTGCTTTTTTTTTTTTTGAACAAGTTAGGACGATATATCATTTTCATCTAGTGAATTTGAAGTTACTGCTGTAACCACTATTGATTAGAGCAAGAATTGGTTTGTGAGCCAAAGTGAAACTCACTACACAGATCCACTTGCCTTTGAAGAAGCTTTGTTCAAAATCATTGGTATAATTACCATTGGATGGTGAGAAACTTATTGATGCATATGATATGGTCTGTGCATGCTACGTTGCTCAATTGTGTCTGAATTTCTGCAACCCCATGGACGGTAGCTTGCCAGTTTCCTCTGTCCACAGGATTTCCCAAGCAAGAGTATTGGAGTGAGTTGCCATTTCTTCTGCCAGGGGATCTTCTAGACCCAGGAGTCAAAACTGCCTCTCCTTTATCATCTCTCTTTGTGTTGGTGGGTGGACTCTTTACCACTGTGCCACCCGGGATGCTCACAGGACTTATCTTGACAATGACAATAATAGGTTCATACAGAGAGTATGAAATACTACATTTCTGGTTTTATCTTATATGATGCTTAACTTTCTATTTCACTCTTCACTACATCATTTGGTTTTGAAACTCCAAGACTAGGGCTATTAGAAAATACCAAAATTTTCTGTACCATGTCACTTGTAGCCTTACAACAAGCCTTTGAATAAGCTCCCATCATCAAAGATAAACTGTGTCTGTCTGTTGTTGGCAACAGGAACATAGCTGATTTTTGCCAAGGCAATTGAGGCTCAGAACATTTGAGTAAGTTGGACAAAGTTACACAGTTAGAGGTGGCATTAGCCATAAACCCAATATGCTAACTTTTGGACATCTGCTCACATGTACCATATATCAACTTTGTCTAGTTGATATCACTGCTTTAAAGGTCATGATATTGGCTCTTGTTCTCATGGCTTGAGTGAACAATTAAAACTATTTGTATGTTAAAAACCACTGTAGATCAGGAACTCAATTTTAGTCTTGGGCATGGACCCTCGGCATGAATTATTTTACTTTCATTTAAAATTCATTGTGTTTATCTTGTTTATCTAAATTTTTTTTAATAGACAACTGTTAAATCAAATGAGATTTAGCATACTGAAATCCACCTATGGGAGAAAACGGCCCTCTATCAATAAATGGGAGATAAAATTATTCATAAAAGGAAAACTCATTTTAACCTCAGGCTTACTAAGTAAAACCTTACAAGGACAAAACACTTGACTTGATATTAATCAAGAACCAGCCTCCCTGAGCAGGAGAGACCTGAACAGGTTGGAGTCATGACATGGTGCTTGGGAAGTGCCTGGAAATACTGTCACTCCTGCTGAGTTTCCTGATGTTGCCACTTCCGATGCCAAACCTGCTGTCTCTCCATGTTACCCTCCTGTTCATGCTCATGTCGGCACTGAAGTCCTGGAAATAGCATGATTTCCTCTGTCCACAGGATTTCCCAAGCAAGAGTATTGGAGTGAGTTGCCATTTCTTCTGCCAGGGGATCTTCTAGACCCAGGAGTCAAAACTGCCTCTCCTTTATCATCTCTCTTTGTGTTGGTGGGTGGACTCTTTACCACTGTGCCACCCGGGATGCTCACAGGACTTATCTTGACAATGACAATAATAGGTTCATACAGAGAGTATGAAATACTACATTTCTGGTTTTATCTTATATGATGCTTAACTTTCTATTTCACTCTTCACTACATCATTTGGTTTTGAAACTCCAAGACTAGGGCTATTAGAAAATACCAAAATTTTCTGTACCATGTCACTTGTAGCCTTACAACAAGCCTTTGAATAAGCTCCCATCATCAAAGATAAACTGTGTCTGTCTGTTGTTGGCAACAGGAACATAGCTGATTTTTGCCAAGGCAATTGAGGCTCAGAACATTTGAGTAAGTTGGACAAAGTTACACAGTTAGAGGTGGCATTAGCCATAAACCCAATATGCTAACTTTTGGACATCTGCTCACATGTACCATATATCAACTTTGTCTAGTTGATATCACTGCTTTAAAGGTCATGATATTGGCTCTTGTTCTCATGGCTTGAGTGAACAATTAAAACTATTTGTATGTTAAAAACCACTGTAGATCAGGAACTCAATTTTAGTCTTGGGCATGGACCCTCGGCATGAATTATTTTACTTTCATTTAAAATTCATTGTGTTTATCTTGTTTATCTAAATTTTTTTTAATAGACAACTGTTAAATCAAATGAGATTTAGCATACTGAAATCCACCTATGGGAGAAAACGGCCCTCTATCAATAAATGGGAGATAAAATTATTCATAAAAGGAAAACTCATTTTAACCTCAGGCTTACTAAGTAAAACCTTACAAGGACAAAACACTTGACTTGATATTAATCAAGAACCAGCCTCCCTGAGCAGGAGAGACCTGAACAGGTTGGAGTCATGACATGGTGCTTGGGAAGTGCCTGGAAATACTGTCACTCCTGCTGAGTTTCCTGATGTTGCCACTTCCGATGCCAAACCTGCTGTCTCTCCATGTTACCCTCCTGTTCATGCTCATGTCCACTGAGTCAAGGGACACATTCAAAAGACTACCTGGTCCTGGGAAATGAGAGCATTTTTAGCAATCAAACTACAAAATGCTGGGACTAAAAACCAGTAAACATGATTTATCATACTCTAGATCTTGAGTCTGGAAAGAGAAATCCAATAAAAACAGAAAGTCATGAACCATAAAATAAAGTGCTCCTCTAAATCTTTAGAATAACAAACAGAAATTTAAGGTATCTATGTAATACTGAAAATTGGCATAATTTAATGGGATTCATCACTGCAATTGCCTAACTAATATATAAGTAGAGATTCATGAACTAGATGAGAAGAAATCAAAAAGTGCATCTTATTACAGACAGGCAATTAAATATGTATTAATTTGTTTTTATAACGTATTAATATTTATTTCCATGCACATATTTGCTTCTATGTGTGTGCTCAGTTGTAGACAACTTGTTGTGACCACATGGACTGTACCTTGCCATACAGATGTATATATTAACAACATTCCTGGAAATTTTCTTAGCTTCAGTAATATTTTGCCATTTTATATTGTTATTGAAAAAAAACACTGCAAATATTATATGTGTATATTTATTCATTCAGTCATCTTAATTAATGAACTGAAACATTTATAGTTATATTCAATGTATATATAAGCATTTACAGTTATATACCATGTATATATATATATACATACATACATATATTTACATATATATAAGCATCTATCATAGGAGGTAACTTCATCAGCATTGATGATACACTGATGAAAAAGATAAATACTTGCTTTCAAAGAAATTATCATTTAAAAGAAGAATAGAATCCCTAGAAGAATATATAGGAATCAGATAGTATTAAGTGTAATAATATATGTAAGTAAATATAAAGTATATTGGAATATGTAACATGCATAAATTCAGTCTAGAGAAATAGAAGTTTTCATAAAAGAGAAGTTTTCACTAAACCATGGTTAATTGAAAGATTTGCCCATGTTAAAAAAAATGGGATGAAGAAGTGTCAGAAACAGTATGGTATGCAAAAATATCACCATCTATGTCTAACACATGTCTAACACACAGAGATTATGGTGTGTTAGAGGGACTGCAAGTTATTATCAATACAGTTGTTTGGTAGAAAAAGTAATAAAACAGGAGGAATGAGGATAGAAATAGAAGTTGGGGGTGTCGCTGCAGATTGATGAGGCTGGAGAGGAAATGAGAGGAAATTCTGTGATGCTAAGGTGTATGCACTTTACCAGGTGAGCAATGGAAAAGCACCAGGGGTCTTTAAGCATGGTCAAAAGTTACCTAGATTTGATGTTAAGGGTTATCACTCTGTTGCAGATGTGGAACAAATGTAGTGGCAATGCTAGAGGCAATCCACCAGTTAGAAGGAACTTGGCATATGTATTGGAGAGATCAAAGCCAAGGTACCGGTCATGGAAAAGAAGGAAAGGAGAATGAACAAGATTTAGTGATCAGTTAAACTGGCTTTGTTGGAACTTAACTGGGTTACTCATTTTTTTTTGAACTTCAGCTTTATTGTTTGTAGAATCCTTATAATAATAGTACCTATGCTATGAGGTTGCTATGGAGGTAAATTTTTAAAAATCTGATGATATATATCTTATATTCAGAAAGCATTATCCTAGGATAATACCTAGTTGACTAGTGCAGACAAACATCTGGTACTTTTCTGAAAGCAGAAAATGTCTAGAGAGAAAAGGATGGAAAGGAAGGTGATTACTTCTGTTTTATGTTTCTATCTCTATTGCAATCATTCCTGTCAATCTCCAATAATTTAATTTCCTAACTGTTCCCACCAGGTCTAGTGAATAGTATTGTACTAAGGTTACTTTTCTGGTTTTGATTATTTTCTTACAGTTATTTAAAATGGTAACCTTAGGGAAAACTGAGTGAAGTGTTTGCAGGAACTCTCTCTACTTATGCAAAATTCTTATAATCTAAAATTATTTAAAAATTAGAAGGAAAGAGAGAGAGAGGGAAATAAAAGAGGCCAGAGGTCAGAGGAGAAGCCCAATCAGAAATTAAATGAAACGTCTTATATTGAACCCATAAATGTAGAAGAAGCACAAGTGTTCACATTGACAAACAACCCCAATTTCAACCATAAGAGAGTATAAAATCTCTTCTATTATTGATATTAGTAAACGTTAAGGTAGGTTTATTTTATGTAGCAATGTCACAGGGAAAGGTCTTCTATGTAAGTGAGTTCTTCTGATAATAATACCAAAGAATTTTCCTTTTCCTTTAAAAAAGCCATAGTGCCTAAAGGACAGAGGCTTCAAAGACAGAATGTTTAGGTTTTTCATGCAAGCAGACCCTTTTTTGGGGCTTTGAGACTTTGGGCAAATTATTAAGTTCTCTGAAACTTGGTAAATTGAGAAAAATAAAATCTTGGCTACTGAGTTGCTTCTAATTAAATGTGATTCTCTGCCATATATACCTACTTTCAATGATGCAAGGCTAACAATTGAACATGTTTTCATATGAAAGTTTACACTTACAATGCATTTACATGCAAATACCTTTCTTGTCTTTGTACTAAATTCTCTGTTACATTTTCTGTGTGTCTTGTTCCTAATTTTAAATGTATCTATCTATTTACCTATCTATCTATATGTATTTTTTAAGCTCTTTTGTCATAGGCTTTCTTTTGTGAGAGTTGTCAGTGCTCTTTTCATCAAAAAAAAAAAAATAATAATCACTCAGTTTTGTACTGGCCATAGCACTTGGTGGATACTCAAAAGAGTTTGGCAAATGAAAAAGTACATATATGAATTAATTAATACTTCCACTATTTCATGAATTGTGAAACTAACATGAGGAAAATTGAAAAACTGAAAGGTATTTTAATTATGAATTTTATACTTTTTTCGGAATCTTTTGGTTTATAATAGTAAGCTAACTTTATTCAATGTGAAAACACTATAATAACTAGCAACTTTATTGATGAAATATTTTTGTTTGTTTTGGCCACTTCTATTGGTCTTTCATTTATTTAAAATGGTAACCTTAGGGAAAACTGAGTGAAGTGTTTGCAGGAACTCTCTCTACTTATGCAAAATTCTTATAATCTAAAATTATTTAAAAATTAGAAGGAAGAGGGAGAGGGAAATAAAAGAGGCCAGAGGTCAGAGGAGAAGCCCAATCAGAAATTAAATGAAACGTCTTATATTGAACCCATAAATGTAGAAGAAGCACAAGTGTTCACATTGACAAACAACCCCAATTTCAACCATAAGAGAGTATAAAATCTCTTCTATTATTGATATTAGTAAACGTTAAGGTAGGTTTATTTTATGTAGCAATGTCACAGGGAAAGGTCTTCTATGTAAGTGAGTTCTTCTGATAATAATACCAAAGAATTTTCCTTTTCCTTTAAAAAAGCCATAGTGCCTAAAGGACAGAGGCTTCAAAGACAGAATGTTTAGGTTTTTCATGCAAGCAGACCCTTTTTTGGGGCTTTGAGACTTTGGGCAAATTATTAAGTTCTCTGAAACTTGGTAAATTGAGAAAAATAAAATCTTGGCTACTGAGTTGCTTCTAATTAAATGTGATTCTCTGCCATATATACCTACTTTCAATGATGCAAGGCTAACAATTGAACATGTTTTCATATGAAAGTTTACACTTACAATGCATTTACATGCAAATACCTTTCTTGTCTTTGTACTAAATTCTCTGTTACATTTTCTGTGTGTCTTGTTCCTAATTTTAAATGTATCTATCTATTTACCTATCTATCTATATGTATTTTTTAAGCTCTTTTGTCATAGGCTTTCTTTTGTGAGAGTTGTCAGTGCTCTTTTCATCAAAAAAAAAAAAATAATAATCACTCAGTTTTGTACTGGCCATAGCACTTGGTGGATACTCAAAAGAGTTTGGCAAATGAAAAAGTACATATATGAATTAATTAATACTTCCACTATTTCATGAATTGTGAAACTAACATGAGGAAAATTGAAAAACTGAAAGGTATTTTAATTATGAATTTTATACTTTTTTCGGAATCTTTTGGTTTATAATAGTAAGCTAACTTTATTCAATGTGAAAACACTATAATAACTAGCAACTTTATTGATGAAATATTTTTGTTTGTTTTGGCCACTTCTATTGGTCTTTCATTTATTTCCATCTTTGTTCTTTTGGCCTGTGTGGGCCTCCCATCGCAGTGGCCTCTCTTGCTCCAGAGCTCCGGCTCGGTAGTTGGACACATCGGTCCAACACCTCCCCTCCGTGACACGTGGGATCTTCCCAGGCCAGGGATCAAACAAGTGCCCCCTTTCACTGCAAGACAGTGTCCTTACCCACTGGACCACCAGAGAGGCCCTATTAATGAATTTTTTAAATCAAACTTCAACTTTAAAGTTATAAAAATTCTGTCATTTAATCTTAATGATTATATTTATGCATGTTCTTAACTTGTAAAATATACATGCATAGGTAAATTCTTGATCTAAAATCACACTAATTAAACTTTAAAGATACATTTGTTGTGCTACAAAAAAATATAATGATAAAAATGTGTCTCTCTCCATTTCAGAGATACAAACTTAGAAAATGGCAGACCAGACCAGACCTAGAATTCAAAGTCGAGTCTTCTAATTAATTATTCTTTCACTATTTTTGGTGCATGCACCTGTGCTCAGTCGCTTCAGTCATGTCTGTCTCTTTGTAGCCCACCGGGATCCTCTGTCCATGGGATTCTCCAGGCAAGAATGCTGAAGCAGGTTGCCATTGCCTCCACTAGGGGGATCCTCTGGCCAATTTGTACCAAAATACTGAAGGTCAGTAAAATGATTGAGTTTATCTTTTCAATTTAAATGTATCTATCTATTTACCTATCTATCTCTATGTATTTTTTAAGCTCTTTTGTCATAGGCTTTCTTTTGTGAGAGTTGTCAGTGCTCTTTTCATCAAAAAAAAAAAAATAATAATCACTCAGTTTTGTACTGGCCATAGCACTTGGTGGATACTCAAAAGAGTTTGGCAAATGAAAAAGTACATATATGAATTAATTAATACTTCCACTATTTCATGAATTGTGAAACTAACATGAGGAAAATTGAAAAACTGAAAGGTATTTTAATTATGAATTTTATACTTTTTTCGGAATCTTTTGGTTTATAATAGTAAGCTAACTTTATTCAATGTGAAAACACTATAATAACTAGCAACTTTATTGATGAAATATTTTTGTTTGTTTTGGCCACTTCTATTGGTCTTTCATTTATTTCCATCTTTGTTCTTTTGGCCTGTGTGGGCCTCCCATCGCAGTGGCCTCTCTTGCTCCAGAGCTCCGGCTCGGTAGTTGGACACATCGGTCCAACACCTCCCCTCCGTGACACGTGGGATCTTCCCAGGCCAGGGATCAAACAAGTGCCCCTTGCACTGCAAGACAGTGTCCTTACCCACTGGACCACCAGAGAGGCCCTATTAATGAATTTTTTAAATCAAACTTCAACTTTAAAGTTATAAAAATTCTGTCATTTAATCTTAATGATTATATTTATGCATGTTCTTAACTTGTAAAATATACATGCATAGGTAAATTCTTGATCTAAAATCACACTAATTAAACTTTAAAGATACATTTGTTGTGCTACAAAAAAATATAATGATAAAAATGTGTCTCTCTCCATTTCAGAGATACAAACTTAGAAAATGGCAGACCAGACCAGACCTAGAATTCAAAGTCGAGTCTTCTAATTAATTATTCTTTCACTATTTTTGGTGCATGCACCTGTGCTCAGTCGCTTCAGTCATGTCTGTCTCTTTGTAGCCCACCGGGATCCTCTGTCCATGGGATTCTCCAGGCAAGAATGCTGAAGCAGGTTGCCATTGCCTCCACTAGGGGATCTTCCTGACCAAGGGATCAAACCTGTGTCTCCTGAATTGCCAAGCAGCTTCTATACCACTGTGCCAGCTGGAAAGTATTTGGTAATTTCCAAAATACTGAAGGTCAGTAAAATGATTGAGTTTTCAATATTGATGTCATTCTTGGCTCACATTTGCTTTGACATGAGCCATCAGCTTGCAGGGCCCCCATCCTACACCAGAATTCTTAGGTCATGAGCAGATCAGACCCACTCTTCCTGGGAATATGTAGGTTAGGCCCTTTAAATGGGTGAAACCAAGAGGGGAGGGGACCAAGACTGGGATCTCTCTAACTGATACCATTGCCACAGTTTAAGACTTTTTCAGCAGTTGTTACAGCTGTATGGCTCAGTTCAGGGATCAAATTGAAAATGAACTGCTTGTGTGTACCATAGAACTATGCAGCCTTTCCTGGTTTGAGCACCTACTTTGTTCCTGCTGATTTTATTTTTAGAAAGAAAAACTGATATATGCTAGTCTGACATTAATTTATTTTATTGTGTTTATTCAGCTGTCTCTTTTGGTTCTCACTTCTTTTCGGAGCTCTGCTTTTCCAGACTGAATACCAGATGTCTACTACATTAGATAGTAAAAGTTTGTGTTTTGATGATGAAACCACTGCTATAGTTTGGCTACCAAGAGGTCCATTTTGTATAGTTGATTCTACAATTTAACATTTGGGTTGGCAGATGGGGTGGAAAGGACTTTTCCTAGGGCAGGGTTGTATAATATATTGATCCTTATAACTCCCAATGCAAGACTGCAAAACAGAAAAAATAAAGAGAAAACTATTGTTGACCTAAAACAAATAGACTGCCACATAATTTCTCCAGCAAAGATGGATTTATTTGGAATCAGTAGAGAATAGCAATTTAGGGTCTGCAACCAAACAAGCCAAATACCAAGTCCCCACTAGGCAAGAGAAGAATACATTTATAAATGGGAAAAGGAAGTTGGGAACACCATAGTAAACAGAGTCCACGGCTTTTCACTGGCTAAATTCTTGCCAGGAGAGTAGAGGAGTCTTTCTTCCTGGTGGGCTCTTCTATTATCACCAGGCATAAAAGGTTTACCTTCTGGTCTCCTGACTATATTTAATTGAAGTTTCTGTTTCTCAATTATTTTAATTATGATACATATCGCATTAATCATACCAGACCCCCAGTACTTGCCCTTAATCATATTTTAAAGCATTTTTTGATACTTGACTCTGTCCAAACTGATGTCATCTGATTTATATCTTAAGTAAATCATTCTTGGCTCACATTTGCTTTGACATGAGCCATCAGCTTGCAGGGCCCCCATCCTACACCAGAATTCTTAGGTCATGAGCAGATCAGACCCACTCTTCCTGGGAATATGTAGGTTAGGCCCTTTAAATGGGTGAAACCAAGAGGGGAGGGGACCAAGACTGGGATCTCTCTAACTGATACCATTGCCACAGTTTAAGACTTTTTCAGCAGTTGTTACAGCTGTATGGCTCAGTTCAGGGATCAAATTGAAAATGAACTGCTTGTGTGTACCATAGAACTATGCAGCCTTTCCTGGTTTGAGCACCTACTTTGTTCCTGCTGATTTTATTTTTAGAAAGAAAAACTGATATATGCTAGTCTGACATTAATTTATTTTATTGTGTTTATTCAGCTGTCTCTTTTGGTTCTCACTTCTTTTCGGAGCTCTGCTTTTCCAGACTGAATACCAGATGTCTACTACATTAGATAGTAAAAGTTTGTGTTTTGATGATGAAACCACTGCTATAGTTTGGCTACCAAGAGGTCCATTTTGTATAGTTGATTCTACAATTTAACATTTGGGTTGGCAGATGGGGTGGAAAGGACTTTTCCTAGGGCAGGGTTGTATAATATATTGATCCTTATAACTCCCAATGCAAGACTGCAAAACAGAAAAAATAAAGAGAAAACTATTGTTGACCTAAAACAAATAGACTGCCACATAATTTCTCCAGCAAAGATGGATTTATTTGGAATCAGTAGAGAATAGCAATTTAGGGTCTGCAACCAAACAAGCCAAATACCAAGTCCCCACTAGGCAAGAGAAGAATACATTTATAAATGGGAAAAGGAAGTTGGGAACACCATAGTAAACAGAGTCCACGGCTTTTCACTGGCTAAATTCTTGCCAGGAGAGTAGAGGAGTCTTTCTTCCTGGTGGGCTCTTCTATTATCACCAGGCATAAAAGGTTTACCTTCTGGTCTCCTGACTATATTTAATTGAAGTTTCTGTTTCTCAATTATTTTAATTATGATACATATCGCATTAATCATACCAGACCCCCAGTACTTGCCCTTAATCATATTTTAAAGCATTTTTTGATACTTGACTCTGTCCAAACTGATGTCATCTGATTTATATCTTAAGTAAGCTGAAGACTGTAAAATGCAAAAGAGTTAACCAGTAATCTTTTTTTCCCATGAGCCACTGGACTAAAGTGTAACTACATAAGAGTCCCTATATTAATTATTTTGTTATAGCAGCCTATTGCTATGGTGACGGCTGTACATATCACCAGTGTAGAGTCTCGAAAGATAAGTGAGGTAGAGTACAGGAGGTCTTAACTGGGTAATTGCAATAGGTTCCCACTACATGCTTTTCTAGATGCTGGCAGAATGATCTTTCTAAACTGCAAATCTGATTATGTTATTCCTTACCACCAGCGATTTTTTTCCCACTATATTCTGAATTCACTTGCCTTAGCATGAGATTCAGAGATGCATAGTCTGTCTTTCTAGTTTTTTCACACTCAATTCCGCAAAGCCTGCAGCTTCTTCTCCTGAGCCCACCATTATTTGTTTAGTCAGTAAGTCTTTTCCAATTCTTTTGCAACCCCATAGACTGCAGCCCGCCAGACAGCTCTCTGTCCATGAGATTTTCTAGGCAAGAATACTGAAGTGGGTTGCCATTTCCTTCTCCATAGGATCTTCACGACCAAGGGTTCGACCCTCGTCTCCTACATAGGCAGGTAGATTCTTTACCACTGAGTCACTAGAGAAAATCCTCCCAAACCCACACACATAAAATAATTTTTGCTTCCTAAAATAAATAGACTGCCACATAATTTCTCCAGCAAAGATGGATTTATTTGGAATCAGTAGAGAATAGCAATTTAGGGTCTGCAACCAAACAAGCCAAATACCAAGTCCCCACTAGGCAAGAGAAGAATACATTTATAAATGGGAAAAGGAAGTTGGGAACACCATAGTAAACAGAGTCCACGGCTTTTCACTGGCTAAATTCTTGCCAGGAGAGTAGAGGAGTCTTTCTTCCTGGTGGGCTCTTCTATTATCACCAGGCATAAAAGGTTTACCTTCTGGTCTCCTGACTATATTTAATTGAAGTTTCTGTTTCTCAATTATTTTAATTATGATACATATCGCATTAATCATACCAGACCCCCAGTACTTGCCCTTAATCATATTTTAAAGCATTTTTTGATACTTGACTCTGTCCAAACTGATGTCATCTGATTTATATCTTAAGTAAGCTGAAGACTGTAAAATGCAAAAGAGTTAACCAGTAATCTTTTTTTCCCATGAGCCACTGGACTAAAGTGTAACTACATAAGAGTCCCTATATTAATTATTTTGTTATAGCAGCCTATTGCTATGGTGACGGCTGTACATATCACCAGTGTAGAGTCTCGAAAGATAAGTGAGGTAGAGTACAGGAGGTCTTAACTGGGTAATTGCAATAGGTTCCCACTACATGCTTTTCTAGATGCTGGCAGAATGATCTTTCTAAACTGCAAATCTGATTATGTTATTCCTTACCACCAGCGATTTTTTTCCCACTATATTCTGAATTCACTTGCCTTAGCATGAGATTCAGAGATGCATAGTCTGTCTTTCTAGTTTTTTCACACTCAATTCCGCAAAGCCTGCAGCTTCTTCTCCTGAGCCCACCATTATTTGTTTAGTCAGTAAGTCTTTTCCAATTCTTTTGCAACCCCATAGACTGCAGCCCGCCAGACAGCTCTCTGTCCATGAGATTTTCTAGGCAAGAATACTGAAGTGGGTTGCCATTTCCTTCTCCATAGGATCTTCACGACCAAGGGTTCGACCCTGCGTCTCCTACATAGGCAGGTAGATTCTTTACCACTGAGTCACTAGAGAAAATCCTCCCAAACCCACACACATAAAATAATTTTTGCTTCCTAAAATAAATACCAGGCTGTTTCATGTATTGTTGATTCAGTTACACAAAATATTTTCCTCTGTATCCCCCTGGTGAAGTTCAACAGAGACTTCATAATCAACTCTTTATAATTGCTTCTTTGAAGATTTCATTCAAAGACAAAACTTGTAACAATCAGCTCTGCTCTATTTATAATGATTTTTTTCATTATAGTGTTTAGAGTATATAAAATTTAAACATTTAAAAATTTAATACAAAATTATATTGATTTAAACATATTTTCTCATATTAAAAGGAGAAAGCTATTATTAAAATAATATTTATCTTATTTGTCTATTTGTAGTGCCTATTATAGAGTCTAGCACATATCGAGTTCTTAATATTTTTTTCTTTAACTCTCAAAAATGTATATTTTTTATCATAAAGTGTCACAAATTAATAGATCTGCCATGTCTATTTGGCTTGATTGTGTATGAAATTGCGAGAAAATGCCTTACATTGACTCTGTAAATTAGTTTATCATATATGTATGTAGATGTTAAACTATGATGATTTTCCTTTCTCTTAAGAAAATTAACAATTGAAACTTGATGTCAAATTCTCCTTGGTTAAAGCACTGTATGTATGGTTAACAGAGGACAATTTCAATTTTATTACGAATTAGCCTAAAATAAAAATATGCAAATATCTGGGTTTTTAAAAAATGACTCTGCTTTCCTTTCCACATCATTGTGGACATCAAAACGATAAAATAAAGATTTTTGAGACAAAGTACGTATGCACAATGAAATGACTAACACTTTCAAGTGTACAGTTTAATTGATTCAGACTGCTATTTTACTAATTATGCAGGTCTTGTGCACCAAAATATTTACATATCTACTTGGAAAATTCATCAGTTATTTTATACACCAGTAAATAAACATATCTTCATTGATCATTCTAACCAGTGAATGTCTCTCATTCAAATATAAAATAAGTTAAATATATCCTTTGCACCAACTGTATGAAGTGATTTTCATGCACATTAATGTATACTAGTTATACTTTGTAACTGGCAAATGCTGTTAGAATCATTCACATATGCCTTATTTTGAGTCAAAACATTCATGTACATATTTACAAAGCAGCAAAGATCAACAAAATTTCTCCCATGATTTGAAGAGCCCCTGGAGTAGGAAATGGTAACCCACTCCCATATTCTCATCTGGAAATTTCCATGGACAGAAGAGTTGATGGGGTTAAAAAGACTTGGACTGAACACATGACTAAACACAAACACACATTTAAAATAGTAATCAATGTGAATCCATCAAAATGAGGTGGATGAACCTAGATTTGGTTATACAGAATGAAGTAATTCAGAAAGAGAAAAAACAAATAATGTATGTTAACACATAAGTGGAATCTAGAAAAATGGCACCAATGAACCTATTTAAAGGGCAGGAATAGAGATGTGGACGTAAAGGATGGCCTTGTAGATATAGTGTGGGAAGAATAGGGTGGGACAAATTGAGTATTATTGACATTTACACAGCATCAGGTGGAAAGTGAAAGTGATAGTCACTCAGTCACGTCCAGCTGTTTGTGGTACTATGGACTCTAGCTTACCAGGCTCCTCTGTCCATGAGATTCTCTAGGCAAGAATATGGGAGGAGGTTGCTATTTCCTTCTCCAAGGAATCTTCCCAACTCAGAGATTAAACCTAGATCTTATACATTGCATGCACATTCTTTACAATCTGAGCTACCAGGGAAGCCCAATCAAGTGTAAAATAGATAGCTAATGGGGAAATGTTTTATAACACAGGATTCTGAGCGGTCTGCTCTGTTAAGACCTAAAAGGGTGGAATGAAGGTAGATGGGAGGCAATATATCTATTTTTATAGCTGATTTGCATTGTTGCATAGCAGAAACCAATACAATTCTGTAAAGCAATTATCCTCCAATTAATTTTTTTTTAAACTTTTAAAGAAAACTTTAAAAAAGGCATCAATGTTTATTATTGGTTTTATTTTTTTTTCGCTTGTCCCTACCAAGAATTCTCATTTTAGTTGCAAACAGGTATAATAATGTTTATTCAAAATACATGTGTGTAATTTTTCAATGTTACTGCAGGAGAGCTCATAAGAATTGGCAAGGTTTACATCCACCTGAACCTTTTTAAATTTAAAATCTATCTCAAACAAATAAATAGGTGTATCTGAAGCTTTTGGAGGGACTGCTGAAGGTTACTGTAGATTCACCTCTGGTGGGTATCATCATCTTATTGTCAGTTGTATTATGTGGAGCCTCAGGGACACTGCCACACCAGTTAAAATTCTCAATTATTTTTGGTTGTTTTACATACACACACACATACACATTTTTCACTGGCTTCTAACTTATACTACCATCTTTCTATCTTCCTTTCTCTTCACCTTTCAAAATTTCTAACTGAAACTATAAAACATATTCCATCATAAATGGGGCTTTGAGGGTTGCACAGTGGTAAATGATCCACCTGCCAATGCAAGAGACTCAGGTTCAATCCCTGGGTCAGGAAAATTCTTGGAGTAGGAAATGGCAACACACTTCGGTATTCTTGCCTAGAAAATTCCATGGACAGAGGAGACTGGTAGTCTCTCTCTATAGTCTATGGGTTTGCAAAGAGTTGGACAAAACAACTGAGTATGCACATATACTATAAAATGGACTCTAGCTTACCAGGCTCCTCTGTCCATGAGATTCTCTAGGCAAGAATATGGGAGGAGGTTGCTATTTCCTTCTCAAGGAATCTTCCCAACTCAGAGATTAAACCTAGATCTTATACATTGCATGCACATTCTTTACAATCTGAGCTACCAGGGAAGCCCAATCAAGTGTAAAATAGATAGCTAATGGGGAAATGTTTTATAACACAGGATTCTGAGCGGTCTGCTCTGTTAAGACCTAAAAGGGTGGAATGAAGGTAGATGGGAGGCAATATATCTATTTTTATAGCTGATTTGCATTGTTGCATAGCAGAAACCAATACAATTCTGTAAAGCAATTATCCTCCAATTAATTTTTTTTTAAACTTTTAAAGAAAACTTTAAAAAAGGCATCAATGTTTATTATTGGTTTTATTTTTTTTTCGCTTGTCCCTACCAAGAATTCTCATTTTAGTTGCAAACAGGTATAATAATGTTTATTCAAAATACATGTGTGTAATTTTTCAATGTTACTGCAGGAGAGCTCATAAGAATTGGCAAGGTTTACATCCACCTGAACCTTTTTAAATTTAAAATCTATCTCAAACAAATAAATAGGTGTATCTGAAGCTTTTGGAGGGACTGCTGAAGGTTACTGTAGATTCACCTCTGGTGGGTATCATCATCTTATTGTCAGTTGTATTATGTGGAGCCTCAGGGACACTGCCACACCAGTTAAAATTCTCAATTATTTTTGGTTGTTTTACATACACACACACATACACATTTTTCACTGGCTTCTAACTTATACTACCATCTTTCTATCTTCCTTTCTCTTCACCTTTCAAAATTTCTAACTGAAACTATAAAACATATTCCATCATAAATGGGGCTTTGAGGGTTGCACAGTGGTAAATGATCCACCTGCCAATGCAAGAGACTCAGGTTCAATCCCTGGGTCAGGAAAATTCTTGGAGTAGGAAATGGCAACACACTTCGGTATTCTTGCCTAGAAAATTCCATGGACAGAGGAGACTGGTAGTCTCTCTCTATAGTCTATGGGTTTGCAAAGAGTTGGACAAAACTATACAACTGAGTATGCACATATACTATAAATGGTTAAAATAAGAATGTTACAAAAAATAAGAAATAAAGAAATTGTCTTCTAGAATTTGTATTAGTTTTGCTATATTCAGGCTTATACTGTGTTGAGACATGAGGTTACGGTTGTTCCCATATTTGTAAACTAACCTGAGTTGAGAATTAGTTCAACAAGAAAATAAATTGGTTTCTCTGGAGCGGTAGATAGTGTGTAATAAAAAATTAATAATTCATAAGTTAGTAAAGTAACAAGCTAGATGAGCCTCTGAAAAGTATTGAAAAGCATTATCTTCTCCATGGCTGTTTAGCTCCATTAATAAGTCCTCTAAAATCATAAAAGTATCATCACTTGTCATCACACATAGCACACACATTTACCCCATTCCTCCTTCTCAAAAAAAAAAAAAAAATCAAAGAAAGCCTGACCAATTTCAACTCCTGATTTAATTTGAAGAATAAAGTCCAAACTTTCACTGCAGAATCACTGAAAATCTGATGCTAATATTCCATATTGTAATTCAATGTTCCTTCTGGGGCTGTTGCCCCAGTTAGAGATTCATGGCATTAAACTGTTGACAGAATTTCTACTACTGTTCATAATATTTTGATGAGACTTGAAAAAAGTCACATTTGATTGCTGGCAATAAATAGTCTGGGTGTGTTGTTTCTGTTTGATATTTTCATTTGCACTTTCTTACATGTTTTCTCTCTGCATTTATTGCAACTTTCAGGATTTATAATTGGGATATCTTTTGCAATCAAATTTACAATATTGCTGTCTTTACAGGAACTTGAAATCAAGCAGTTTGGTTAAGAGGCAAAAGCAGATTGTGGCAGCAATGTTACAACTGTGAAAACAACACATTACTGATGTTAGTATATCATTAGGCTAATCTAATAGGTAGTTTGCTTAATTTTTCCCCACCTGATGCATCTTGTGTGAATCCATAATGTCTCAGAAAAACAGATCTGCAATGAACTGAGATTATTTAATCCTTCAGATTGCCTAGAAAATTCCATGGACAGAGGAGACTGGTAGTCTCTCTCTATAGTCTATGGGTTTGCAAAGAGTTGGACAAAACTATACAACTGAGTATGCACATATACTATAAATGGTTAAAATAAGAATGTTACAAAAAATAAGAAATAAAGAAATTGTCTTCTAGAATTTGTATTAGTTTTGCTATATTCAGGCTTATACTGTGTTGAGACATGAGGTTACGGTTGTTCCCATATTTGTAAACTAACCTGAGTTGAGAATTAGTTCAACAAGAAAATAAATTGGTTTCTCTGGAGCGGTAGATAGTGTGTAATAAAAAATTAATAATTCATAAGTTAGTAAAGTAACAAGCTAGATGAGCCTCTGAAAAGTATTGAAAAGCATTATCTTCTCCATGGCTGTTTAGCTCCATTAATAAGTCCTCTAAAATCATAAAAGTATCATCACTTGTCATCACACATAGCACACACATTTACCCCATTCCTCCTTCTCAAAAAAAAAAAAAAAATCAAAGAAAGCCTGACCAATTTCAACTCCTGATTTAATTTGAAGAATAAAGTCCAAACTTTCACTGCAGAATCACTGAAAATCTGATGCTAATATTCCATATTGTAATTCAATGTTCCTTCTGGGGCTGTTGCCCCAGTTAGAGATTCATGGCATTAAACTGTTGACAGAATTTCTACTACTGTTCATAATATTTTGATGAGACTTGAAAAATGTCACATTTGATTGCTGGCAATAAATAGTCTGGGTGTGTTGTTTCTGTTTGATATTTTCATTTGCACTTTCTTACATGTTTTCTCTCTGCATTTATTGCAACTTTCAGGATTTATAATTGGGATATCTTTTGCAATCAAATTTACAATATTGCTGTCTTTACAGGAACTTGAAATCAAGCAGTTTGGTTAAGAGGCAAAAGCAGATTGTGGCAGCAATGTTACAACTGTGAAAACAACACATTACTGATGTTAGTATATCATTAGGCTAATCTAATAGGTAGTTTGCTTAATTTTTTCCCCACCTGATGCATCTTGTGTGAATCCATAATGTCTCAGAAAAACAGATCTGCAATGAACTGAGATTATTTAATCCCTTCAGATTGCAGGTGAGAAAACTGACTACAAAACGGAGAAAATCTCTTTGCCCAAAGGCTTACACTGTTTTAGAGAGGTGCAGTCAGATCTAAGAAAGATATCCCAATTTTAGTTTTTCATTTCTCATAAAACATGATTTATATTATTAGGACTATAAATAATTGGCATTAAAAATAAAGGTCTGTAAACTTTAAAACTGGCTTCCCAAATGACTTAGTGATAAAGAATTCACCTGCAATGTAGGAAACTTGGGTTCAATCCCTGAGTCAAGAATATCCTCTGGAGGAGGAAATGGCAACCCAATCCAGTGTTCTTGTCTGGAAAATCCTGTGGACAGAGGAGCCTGGCGAGTTACAGTCTACAGGGTCACAAAGAGTCGAACATGACTTAACCACTAAACAACAACATTTCAAAATAATATATTAAAAAATGTAAAGTGTAATTCATTTTTTGTTTCTAATTTTTGCCACCTCAGATCACCTATCACACTTATTTCCTTGTTTTAGTAGAAAAAATTTTCAAATAGTGATGAATTAGAGAAACACATGCATGAACTGTTTAATAAGAGAACTTGAGCTCATGTGTTTACATATGAAAAATGCAATATCAACATAACAATAACTAATTCTATTAAACTCTATTATGATAGCTATAAATCAATATGTTATATGGTAGACCTGATATTATTTAAACCACATAAAACAATCATAAGCACTTCATTGTTTGCTTCAGCTTAAGAATATTATTGATGTATTTTAGCAACTAATAACTTGTTAATTCACTGGTAAGTAAATCTCTATAATATTAAGAATGAAAGACTGCGGAGTTATGCATAAGTTGCCAGTAAAAATGGAAGACATAATTATCCAATTGTTGGTTTACAGGAATGTATTTGAAATTCACCTATGTATGTGCTTTTATTTTATTTTGAAAATCACTATTAGACAGGATTTCAAATTACTCCTAAACTGAACCATTGTTAGTATATCATTAGGCTAATCTAATAGGTAGTTTGCTTAATTTTTTCCCCACCTGATGCATCTTGTGTGAATCCATAATGTCTCAGAAAAACAGATCTGCAATGAACTGAGATTATTTAATCCCTTCAGATTGCAGGTGAGAAAACTGACTACAAAACGGAGAAAATCTCTTTGCCCAAAGGCTTACACTGTTTTAGAGAGGTGCAGTCAGATCTAAGAAAGATATCCCAATTTTAGTTTTTCATTTCTCATAAAACATGATTTATATTATTAGGACTATAAATAATTGGCATTAAAAATAAAGGTCTGTAAACTTTAAAACTGGCTTCCCAAATGACTTAGTGATAAAGAATTCACCTGCAATGTAGGAAACTTGGGTTCAATCCCTGAGTCAAGAATATCCTCTGGAGGAGGAAATGGCAACCCAATCCAGTGTTCTTGTCTGGAAAATCCTGTGGACAGAGGAGCCTGGCGAGTTACAGTCTACAGGGTCACAAAGAGTCGAACATGACTTAACCACTAAACAACAACATTTCAAAATAATATATTAAAAAATGTAAAGTGTAATTCATTTTTTGTTTCTAATTTTTGCCACCTCAGATCACCTATCACACTTATTTCCTTGTTTTAGTAGAAAAAATTTTCAAATAGTGATGAATTAGAGAAACACATGCATGAACTGTTTAATAAGAGAACTTGAGCTCATGTGTTTACATATGAAAAATGCAATATCAACATAACAATAACTAATTCTATTAAACTCTATTATGATAGCTATAAATCAATATGTTATATGGTAGACCTGATATTATTTAAACCACATAAAACAATCATAAGCACTTCATTGTTTGCTTCAGCTTAAGAATATTATTGATGTATTTTAGCAACTAATAACTTGTTAATTCACTGGTAAGTAAATCTCTATAATATTAAGAATGAAAGACTGCGGAGTTATGCATAAGTTGCCAGTAAAAATGGAAGACATAATTATCCAATTGTTGGTTTACAGGAATGTATTTGAAATTCACCTATGTATGTGCTTTTATTTTATTTTGAAAATCACTATTAGACAGGATTTCAAATTACTCCTAAATTATTTTATTTTTATGTAATTTTATTTTTAATTTACAGTCTTATTGTTTATATTTGCTTTTTAATGTCACTTGTCTCACAAAACTGGTCAATTATTTTTAATGAACTTGAGTCCACTATTAATAATCCAGTTAATGTAAAATTATAGTAGTGTATGTCAATTTAAGACATTATTTTTTAAATTATTTCCCCATGATTAGGTAGAAATTTATTTAACTTGTATGCAGAGTACATCATGTGAAATGCCGCGGTGGATGAAGCACAAGCTGGAATCAACATTGCTGGGAGAAATACCAGTAACCTCAGGTATGCAGATGACACCACTCTAATGACTGAAAGCTGAGAGGAACTAAAAAGTCTCTTGATGAAGGTAAAAGAGGAAAATGCAAACCTGAATTGAAGCTCAACATTTAAAAAACCAAGATCGTTACATCCAGTCTGATTATTTCATGGCAAGTAGAGGGAGAGGAAAAAAGGAAACAGTGACAGACTTTATCCTCCTGGGCTCCAAAATCTCTGCAGACACTGACTGTAGCCATGAAATTAAAAGACGCTTGCTCCTTGGAAGGAAAACTGTTACAAACCTAGACACTATATTCAGAACAGTATTTAAAAACAGTATTAGCATGACTAGTATTACGAAAACAGTATTAACATCACTTTGCCAAAAAAGGTCCATAGAGTCAAAGCTATTGTTTTCCTAATAGTCATGTACAGCTGTGAGAGTTCATAAGGCTGACCAAAGAACTGATGTTTTTGAACTGTGGTGCTGGAGAAGACTCTTGAGAGCCCCTTGGACAGCAAGGAGATCGAACAAGTCAATCCTAAAATAAGTCAACTCTGAATATTCATTAGAAGGACTGATGCTGAAGCTGAAGCTTCGATACTTTGGGCATGTGACGTCAGGAGCTGATTTACTGGAAAAGACTCTCATGCTGGGAAAGAGTGAAGGCAGGAATAGAAAGAGGACAAAGGATTAGATGGTTGGTGGCATTGTTGACTCAATGGATTTGAGTTTGAGCAAACTCTGGGAGATGGTGAAAGACAGAAAAGATGGGTGTGCTGCAGTCCATGGAGTTACAGAATTGGACATGATGGAGTGACTGAACAATAGACAGATATTAGTGAATGAGAATTAAGATGTTTTCGATGTAGTGTTAAATTCTTAATGTTGCCAAATATTTTAACATAATCTAATTAAGACTTTAGAAAAACCGGGTTTATAAGAATTACCACAGGTGAGGGATGGATAACTGATACCCAAGGTGAGGGAACCATTTGCTCTTTGCAATATAATCCTCTGTAGGAGCCCTGTCTCCTAGTCCCTGTAGAAGGTTAGGAACCTAGCTTCCATAAAAAGCACGAATTCACAAACACAGACTGAATCATCACACTCACCAGCTTTCCCTTCAAAAGGCTTCATTATTTTTCCATTTGTTCACCCTCGCATTTAAAAACCTCCTGCCTTGTGTTTCCAGAGCTGAGTTCAATCATTTGCCCTTGCCTCTTTTGCAATGATCTTGAACCTTATTGTACTAAACTTGAATAAAGTCTTCTCCTGTTAACTTCATTTGATGCAATTTTTTTTTTGACACTTGAAAATAGTGTGTTGTCTGTTCGATTTAAATTTAATTAACACTCTGTTCTCACTGATTTCTCTTTGACAAGTAAAGCCAGAGTACTGGGAGCTTAATGTTAGTGTTCCTCTTTGATACCAAATAGAAATAATTTTTAAAGGACTTTGAAAATTTAAAAACAGAAAAAATAGGATTTAATTACTTCAATAGTGATGGTCATAATGCTGATACTAGATAAGAAAAAACAGTGATACTTATGTAAAGCTAAAAATACACAAAATAAAACACATAAATATATAATGTTTAAGACTCAAATGTCCAACCTCTTGCATTATCTATGCTGGTATTTCAGACAGGTAACAAAATATATGTATACTACAGATAAGAATTAAGGACATGGCAAATTGTTATGATATGTGTATGTATGTGCATTTACTGGAAAGACTCTCATGCTGGGAAAGAGTGAAGGCAGGAATAGAAAGAGGACAAAGGATTAGATGGTTGGTGGCATTGTTGACTCAATGGATTTGAGTTTGAGCAAACTCTGGGAGATGGTGAAAGACAGAAAAGATGGGTGTGCTGCAGTCCATGGAGTTACAGAATTGGACATGATGGAGTGACTGAACAATAGACAGATATTAGTGAATGAGAATTAAGATGTTTTCGATGTAGTGTTAAATTCTTAATGTTGCCAAATATTTTAACATAATCTAATTAAGACTTTAGAAAAACCGGGTTTATAAGAATTACCACAGGTGAGGGATGGATAACTGATACCCAAGGTGAGGGAACCATTTGCTCTTTGCAATATAATCCTCTGTAGGAGCCCTGTCTCCTAGTCCCTGTAGAAGGTTAGGAACCTAGCTTCCATAAAAAGCACGAATTCACAAACACAGACTGAATCATCACACTCACCAGCTTTCCCTTCAAAAGGCTTCATTATTTTTCCATTTGTTCACCCTCGCATTTAAAAACCTCCTGCCTTGTGTTTCCAGAGCTGAGTTCAATCATTTGCCCTTGCCTCTTTTGCAATGATCTTGAACCTTATTGTACTAAACTTGAATAAAGTCTTCTCCTGTTAACTTCATTTGATGCAATTTTTTTTTTTTGACACTTGAAAATAGTGTGTTGTCTGTTCGATTTAAATTTAATTAACACTCTGTTCTCACTGATTTCTCTTTGACAAGTAAAGCCAGAGTACTGGGAGCTTAATGTTAGTGTTCCTCTTTGATACCAAATAGAAATAATTTTTAAAGGACTTTGAAAATTTAAAAACAGAAAAAATAGGATTTAATTACTTCAATAGTGATGGTCATAATGCTGATACTAGATAAGAAAAAACAGTGATACTTATGTAAAGCTAAAAATACACAAAATAAAACACATAAATATATAATGTTTAAGACTCAAATGTCCAACCTCTTGCATTATCTATGCTGGTATTTCAGACAGGTAACAAAATATATGTATACTACAGATAAGAATTAAGGACATGGCAAATTGTTATGATATGTGTATGTATGTGCTGAGTCACTCAGTCATGTCTGACTCTTTGCGACCCATGGAGTATAACCAACCAGACTCCGTGTCCATGGAATATTCTAAGCAAGAATATTAGAATAGGTTGCCATTTCCTATTCAAAGGGATCTTCCCAAACCAAGGACCAAACCTGCATCTCATTTCTCTCCTGCATTGGCAGGGGGTTTCTTTGTCTCCTTCTGTACCACCTGGGAAGTCTCAATTGTTAATTACATCAATTGTTAATGCTAAAAGATCACAGTGCTTCTATTAATTAAAAGTGAAACTTGGAAGTTTGTTTCTAAAAAAGCTTACTGAAAGCTATATTATTAATACTGGGGAAAATCACTTATATTCACAGCATTATATATCTTGGAGAAGCCTCCAGTACTAGGGTGATCGACAAAAGAACTTACAGGGGTTTTTTTTTCCCACTTTTTGTTTAATAAAAATTGATTTTGCTTATTACATTTTTATGCCATTGCACTATTGCTGGAGTTGAGGAGGCATTTCTTAATAAGTCCTATTTGCAGCCACTTATAGCCTTCAAAAATATATTGGCTTGAAATTCATCATCATTTTCCTTCTCATTTCTAAATGAGAATTTTCATTGAAAATTTGGTGAAATTCCATTCTCCATTTTTTGAGTTACTGAAGCAATAAAGTTAAATATTTTCACCTTCATGTTGTTTTAGGTACAATTTGGAAGTTTCCTTTTTTTTTTTTTTTTTCTGATGAAGGTCATTGAAGACAGCTGTGGTGCAGGGACACACAGTTCCAAAAGTAAAAACATTTGTACTTGACATTTTATATATAAAAGTTTCTCTCTATATTTGGACTTTAAGATCAAACAAACAATAAAAACAAAATAGCAATTTGTGTTTGTTCTTAAATGACAGTATTGAGATTTATCAAGTCTTATGACCTGCTCTTTCTCTAGTTCTCTTATGGTATGTAGGATTCAGTAAGAAGTTTATGTCTTCCATTATAATGTAAAAGAATAAATGTTTCAACAATCTTTTGGATATCAGCTTGGCTATCGTAAAGGTAATATTCAGTGCTAAAAATAAATAGATTTATGTGGTCTTTTAGGTAACTTTTTTCATATGAGTTAAGCCACTGCAATGAAAAGATTATATGACTTTATGTGGATTCCATGTCTATTTATTTCAGCATGTAGATTTAGATCATGAAAGTAAAGACTATGTTTAAAAGGAGAAAAGTATGTTACCTTAAAAAGTAATAGCTATTTAAAAATTAGAGAAATAATAAAATTAAAATAATAAAAATTCCCACAAATCTCTATAGCCATTCATCACAATATAAATTTGTACGATATCCTAGAAGTATATTAAAACACACACACACACACGAAGCACTTGTTGTAGGCTACAAAAAAAGTGCCCTCCCAACCTCACCCCAATATAACCATGTCCTAATTCTCGAAACTTGTGAATGTTATTTTACACAGCAAAATGAAAAAAGGAAGAATGTGCAGATATATAGATAGATTGAAATTCAGATTCTTGAGGAAATGACCTGCAGTTATCCAAGTGAACCTAGATAGATTGAAATTCATCATCATTTTCCTTCTCATTTCTAAATGAGAATTTTCATTGAAAATTTGGTGAAATTCCATTCTCCATTTTTTGAGTTACTGAAGCAATAAAGTTAAATATTTTCACCTTCATGTTGTTTTAGGTACAATTTGGAAGTTTCCTTTTTTTTTTTTTTTTTCTGATGAAGGTCATTGAAGACAGCTGTGGTGCAGGGACACACAGTTCCAAAAGTAAAAACATTTGTACTTGACATTTTATATATAAAAGTTTCTCTCTATATTTGGACTTTAAGATCAAACAAACAATAAAAACAAAATAGCAATTTGTGTTTGTTCTTAAATGACAGTATTGAGATTTATCAAGTCTTATGACCTGCTCTTTCTCTAGTTCTCTTATGGTATGTAGGATTCAGTAAGAAGTTTATGTCTTCCATTATAATGTAAAAGAATAAATGTTTCAACAATCTTTTGGATATCAGCTTGGCTATCGTAAAGGTAATATTCAGTGCTAAAAATAAATAGATTTATGTGGTCTTTTAGGTAACTTTTTTCATATGAGTTAAGCCACTGCAATGAAAAGATTATATGACTTTATGTGGATTCCATGTCTATTTATTTCAGCATGTAGATTTAGATCATGAAAGTAAAGACTATGTTTAAAAGGAGAAAAGTATGTTACCTTAAAAAGTAATAGCTATTTAAAAATTAGAGAAATAATAAAATTAAAATAATAAAAATTCCCACAAATCTCTATAGCCATTCATCACAATATAAATTTGTACGATATCCTAGAAGTATATTAAAACACACACACACACACGAAGCACTTGTTGTAGGCTACAAAAAAAGTGCCCTCCCAACCTCACCCCAATATAACCATGTCCTAATTCTCGAAACTTGTGAATGTTATTTTACACAGCAAAATGAAAAAAGGAAGAATGTGCAGATATATAGATAGATTGAAATTCAGATTCTTGAGGAAATGACCTGCAGTTATCCAAGTGAACCTTAACTGCAATAACATGTGCTATATACTCTCATATACAGAGGAGGGGAGAAGGAGCAGACATGCAGAGGAGAAGGTTGTGAGATGATGGGGGCAGAGAATTGAGTGATATGGCTAAAGGATAAGGTATGCTGATGGCCAGCCAAAAGGCAAGGAACAAAGTCAACCACAGAGCTTCTAGAGGGAGTGTGGCCTTGCTGACATCTTGATTCTGACCCAGTGAAATTGATTTTGGACTTCTGGCCACCAGAATTGTGAAAAAGTAAATATCCACTGTTTCAATTTACTAGTTTGTAGTAATCTGATACAACAGCCTAACAAACTAATACAGCATGCAATTATAAAGACAGTTCAGATGTAATTTTGTTTCAAACTGTTGTCATTGTATTACTAGCTTATACTGCCCTTTTCACTAGTGAATAAGTTATATCTATTTTACTCCACTCACTGTTACTCAAAGATCAATTAAAATCCCCCCCACTAAGGCTGCCATATCAAAATTACCATTGACTGTTTGACATACACAACAGAAGAGTATTTTCTTATAATTCTTAAGACTTAAAGTCTGAAATCAGTTTGCCAGCAAGGGTGGCTTCAGGTGAGGGCTCCCTGCCTGGCTGGCAGACAGCTGTCTTGTTGTGTAACAATATTACAGATAAAGAGCGAGCTCTGGTTACTCTTCTTCTTCTCTTAAAATGGACAGAGAAGCCTGGTAGGCTACAGTCTGTAGGGTCACAAAGAGTCAGACACAACTGAGTTGATTAACACTGTCACTTTTCACTTTAAATAGTTACTTATTATTCCATGTAATCAAATGTTTTTTGGTATTTTTCAAATTTTGTGACTATTAATATTTTGTTGAATATATTTGTACTTAATTTATTCCTTAATTTGGAATTACTTTCTTTAGGATACATAAGCCTTTTAGTATCTTTGCATATCAGTTTCTTCATCTGGAAAAGGTATGACTTGGACAAGATGACTTATCACTTCTAGCTACTATACTTCTTAGATAACTGGATAAACTAAAATATCCTCTTTTTTTTAAAATAAAAAGGAAGAATGTGCAGATATATAGATAGATTGAAATTCAGATTCTTGAGGAAATGACCTGCAGTTATCCAAGTGAACCTTAACTGCAATAACATGTGCTATATACTCTCATATACAGAGGAGGGGAGAAGGAGCAGACATGCAGAGGAGAAGGTTGTGAGATGATGGGGGCAGAGAATTGAGTGATATGGCTAAAGGATAAGGTATGCTGATGGCCAGCCAAAAGGCAAGGAACAAAGTCAACCACAGAGCTTCTAGAGGGAGTGTGGCCTTGCTGACATCTTGATTCTGACCCAGTGAAATTGATTTTGGACTTCTGGCCACCAGAATTGTGAAAAAGTAAATATCCACTGTTTCAATTTACTAGTTTGTAGTAATCTGATACAACAGCCTAACAAACTAATACAGCATGCAATTATAAAGACAGTTCAGATGTAATTTTGTTTCAAACTGTTGTCATTGTATTACTAGCTTATACTGCCCTTTTCACTAGTGAATAAGTTATATCTATTTTACTCCACTCACTGTTACTCAAAGATCAATTAAAATCCCCCCCACTAAGGCTGCCATATCAAAATTACCATTGACTGTTTGACATACACAACAGAAGAGTATTTTCTTATAATTCTTAAGACTTAAAGTCTGAAATCAGTTTGCCAGCAAGGGTGGCTTCAGGTGAGGGCTCCCTGCCTGGCTGGCAGACAGCTGTCTTGTTGTGTAACAATATTACAGATAAAGAGCGAGCTCTGGTTACTCTTCTTCTTCTCTTAAAATGGACAGAGAAGCCTGGTAGGCTACAGTCTGTAGGGTCACAAAGAGTCAGACACAACTGAGTTGATTAACACTGTCACTTTTCACTTTAAATAGTTACTTATTATTCCATGTAATCAAATGTTTTTTGGTATTTTTCAAATTTTGTGACTATTAATATTTTGTTGAATATATTTGTACTTAATTTATTCCTTAATTTGGAATTACTTTCTTTAGGATACATAAGCCTTTTAGTATCTTTGCATATCAGTTTCTTCATCTGGAAAAGGTATGACTTGGACAAGATGACTTATCACTTCTAGCTACTATATTCTTAAACTTAGATAACTGGATAAAAGCTGTCAAAGGACAGGCTCATCCTCTCTTGGGTGACCAGGAATATTGTCAATACTCTGAAAGGAATCTACGTCTGAAGAGTAAGTCTCAATAGTGTGTGGAATATGTTTAGGAATCCATATTGTAAACAGATGCACTGTCATCCAGGCTTTGTTGTTCCACTGACAGAATAAAGTTAGCATCATTCTTAAGAGACCTAGAATTTTCAGAATGGTAAATGAGCATTGGCTTCAACTTCAAGTCACCAACTGCATTAGCCTCTTATAAGAGTTAGCCTGCCCTTTGAAGCTTTGAAGCCAGTCTTTGACTTCTCTCTAGGTATGAAAGTCCTAGTTGGCATTATCAGGCTGATCTGTTTACACTAAGTCTGTTGTTCAGCGCAGTCAGCTGCATTAATTATTTTAGCTGGGTATGCTGGATAACTTTCTGCAGCTTCTACATCAGCATTACAGCTTCCACGTCAGCACATTTTTATGTTACGAAGATGTCTTCTTTACTTAAATCTGAGGAATCAACATATGATAGCTTCCAACTTATTTTGTAGCTTCATCACCTCTCTCAGTCTTCAGAGAACTGAGGAGAGTTAGGGCCTTGTTCTGGATGAGGTTTTGGTTTAAAGGGATGCTGTGGCTGTTTAATCTTTTTAAGTAAAATCTTTTCCATATCAGCAATAAGGCTGTTCTGCTTTCTTATCACTTCTGCATTCACTGGAGCAGCATTTTTATTTCTTCAGGAGCTTTTCCTTGGCATGCACAAGTTGTCTAAGTGTTTGGCACAAGAGGCCTAGGTTTTGAGCTATTTCAGCTTTCAACACACAACTTACTAAGCTGAATCACTTCTAGCTTTTGATTTAAAGTGAGAGACTTGGCACTCTCCCTTTCACTTGAACACTTAAAGGTAATTGTAGGGATTTGAATTGGCTTAATTTCAATATTGTTGTGTCTCAGGGAATACAGAAGTCTAAGGTAAGGGACAGAGATGGGAGAATAGCTGGTCAGTGGACAAAAGACCCACAACACCAATTTTAAAGTTCGTCACTTATGTGGGTGTGGCATGGGGCATCCCCCAAAATTACAAGAGTGAAATCAAAAATCACCTATCACAGATGATCATAATAAATATAATGATAATGAAAACAATTTGGAATATTGTGAGGGTTATAAAAATATGATGCAGACATATGAAGTGAGCAAAAACAAGCTTTGAACATCCTTGCTTGACTCAGGGTTGCCCAAAACCCCCAATTTGTAACAAATACAGTATCTGCATAGCACAGAAAAATTAACTGTTCCTTATATTAAATTTCTGATGCTTCTGTAGGAAAAATACCACAGATTCGGTGGTTTAAAGAGCATGCATGTACTGTCTCACAGTTCTGGAGGTTAGAAGCCAACATCAATGTATCCTCAGAGTTAGTTCCTTCTGAGAACTCTGGAGGACAATCTGTCCATCCCACCCTCATTGCTTCTAGTGGTTTGCTGGAAATTTCTGTCATTCTTTGGCTTGGAGATCTCTGTCTTCAGCTCTAAACCACGTTCTCCCCGTGCATGAGTTTGATTCCAAATTTCCATCTTTTATAAACACACTTATCAAATTGGACTATGGAACCATAGTACTTCAGTATAATCTCATCTTAACTAATTATATCTGCCATAATCTTAATTCCAAAATGCATTACATGTGAGACACTGGGAGTTGGGACTTCAAAATAATGGATTTAGGAAAAACAACTCATAACAAAAGTTTTCTATCTGGTTTTAGATGACTTCTTTCTTTTGAAGCTCTAGTGTGGAAAGACTTCAACAAAATAAAGAAACAGAAAATTATCAGTTATAGAATAGGAGATGCTCATGGCAAGTGACAACTAAAATAACATTTTCAAGACTTTATCTTTTAGAGAAATTTTAAGTTCAAAAAAGTTTAAGAAAAGGCACCGAGATTTCCCCATCAATAATTGTCTAAGTGTTTGGCACAAGAGGCCTAGGTTTTGAGCTATTTCAGCTTTCAACACACAACTTACTAAGCTGAATCACTTCTAGCTTTTGATTTAAAGTGAGAGACTTGGCACTCTCCCTTTCACTTGAACACTTAAAGGTAATTGTAGGGATTTGAATTGGCTTAATTTCAATATTGTTGTGTCTCAGGGAATACAGAAGTCTAAGGTAAGGGACAGAGATGGGAGAATAGCTGGTCAGTGGACAAAAGACCCACAACACCAATTTTAAAGTTCGTCACTTATGTGGGTGTGGCATGGGGCATCCCCCAAAATTACAAGAGTGAAATCAAAAATCACCTATCACAGATGATCATAATAAATATAATGATAATGAAAACAATTTGGAATATTGTGAGGGTTATAAAAATATGATGCAGACATATGAAGTGAGCAAAAACAAGCTTTGAACATCCTTGCTTGACTCAGGGTTGCCCAAAACCCCCAATTTGTAACAAATACAGTATCTGCATAGCACAGAAAAATTAACTGTTCCTTATATTAAATTTCTGATGCTTCTGTAGGAAAAATACCACAGATTCGGTGGTTTAAAGAGCATGCATGTACTGTCTCACAGTTCTGGAGGTTAGAAGCCAACATCAATGTATCCTCAGAGTTAGTTCCTTCTGAGAACTCTGGAGGACAATCTGTCCATCCCACCCTCATTGCTTCTAGTGGTTTGCTGGAAATTTCTGTCATTCTTTGGCTTGGAGATCTCTGTCTTCAGCTCTAAACCACGTTCTCCCTGTGCATGAGTTTGATTCCAAATTTCCATCTTTTATAAACACACTTATCAAATTGGACTATGGAACCATAGTACTTCAGTATAATCTCATCTTAACTAATTATATCTGCCATAATCTTAATTCCAAAATGCATTACATGTGAGACACTGGGAGTTGGGACTTCAAAATAATGGATTTAGGAAAAACAACTCATAACAAAAGTTTTCTATCTGGTTTTAGATGACTTCTTTCTTTTGAAGCTCTAGTGTGGAAAGACTTCAACAAAATAAAGAAACAGAAAATTATCAGTTATAGAATAGGAGATGCTCATGGCAAGTGACAACTAAAATAACATTTTCAAGACTTTATCTTTTAGAGAAATTTTAAGTTCAAAAAAGTTTAAGAAAAGGCACCGAGATTTCCCATATATCCTTACTCCCACATACATGCAACACCTTGATGGTTATAAATGTCTCCCATCAGAGGTACATTTTTTTTTTTTCACTTGATCAATTTACATGGACACCTTTTACACTTATGACGTCTACAGTTTACTTCACAGTTTACTCTTGATGTTGTCTATTCTATGAGTTTGGGTGACATATAATGACATGTATCTATCATGATAATATCTTCCAGGGTATTTCCACTGCCAAATAACCCTCTGTGCTCTGCTATTCATCCTTCTCACTCCTCATTCTCTGGCAATCACTGATTTTTTTTTTTTTTTAAATTTTGGCCTCTTTTACTGTTTTTTTAAATTTATTTATTTTCATTCATCTTTTTTTTATTCTTTGGCCTATCTGGACCTCCCATTACAGTAGCCTCTCGTTGCAAAGCACAGGCTCTGGGCACATGTGCTCCAGAGCACTGGCTTGTAATTGGACACACTGGTCCAGCTGCTCCACAGCATGTGGGATCTTCCCAGGCCAGGGATCGAACTGGTGCCCTCTGCACTGCAAGGCAGTGTCCTTACCCACTGGATCACTAGGGAAGCCCTAAATCTTATTTTTTGATTATTTTTTGCATTTCTTTTCTTTTCATTTGCTCAATAATAATATTTATTGAGTGCCTGTCATATGCCAGCCACTTCCCAGGTGGTGCCAGTGGTAAAAAACAAACCCTCCAGCCAACTCAGGAGATGAAGATTCGATCCCTGGATCTGGAAGATCCACTCCAGGAGGAAATGGTAACCCAATTCTTGCCTACCGAATCCCATGGACAGAGGAGCCTGGAGGGCACAATCCATAGGGTCACAAAGGGTCAAACATGACTGAAGCAATTTAGGACGCACATATAAATAATGAATAAACAGAAATAATTTTCTTAGAGCTTATATTTAGTTGAGAAAGACACACAATGTATAAGCAAATACATAAATAAGATCATGTCAGCTAAAAGAATGTTAGAAAGAAAATTCATTTGATGAGTCCAAGGGAGGGAGGGATGGTGGGCTATTTGGACTATTTCAGTTAATACATCAGTGACTATAGGGACTAAAGATTTGTCTTTGATCACAATTATTAAAAGAAGCATTCAAACTCTGCCCCAAGCCAAGGGGAGCACATATTAACAGGCATGACTATCAATGCATTTTCATAACAGCATGCGTGTGTGCTTAGTTGTTCAGTCATGTCCAACTCTTTTTGATCACATGGACTGCAGCCCTCCAGGCTCTCTGTCCATGGGGATTCTCCTTGCAATAACACTTGAGTGGGTTGCCATGCCCTCCTTTTAGGGGGATTTCCCAACCCAAAGATCGAACTCAATCAGATTCTTTACTATCTTAGCCACCTAGAAGGCCCTTTCGTAATAGACCCACACTTGAATTCTATTCCAGAGCCTTACTAACAAAGATTTTTATAAATGATTACGAGCTTGATCTCTGGAATGGGTGGTCATGGACTTAATTATTTACTTCTCTAATCTTCAGTTTCCTTACCTTCCAAATGGGGAGAAGATTGTCTTTTTATTGAGCCATTATATAAATTAGAAACAGAATGTCTAAAAATGAGTTCATTTTCATTCAGTAACCACTATTATTATTGTTGCTATTGTTAAGTAGATACAACTGATACAATTGATTTTGAATGATTTATAGTTAGAGGACATGGGTTGACAGCCACATTCTATCTCTTAAAACCTGGAGAGTCAACCTAGCTTGTTAAGCGCCAACGTATTCCATTTGTGAAAAGGAAAAATAGCTTCCATCTTATTCTCCTTTGCTCCTGAAGTCTTGTTTAATATCCAAACTCTTCCTACATGAATATCTAGGGTTTCTCTACTGAGCACGTTGATTAATTTATAAATCAGTCACTGAGTTCCTATATTTTTTTCATAAGATATCCAACATCAAAAAATGTCAGTTTAGCATCCTCAATGCTCATCTATACCCTACTGCTAAAATAGCCCTCCCTTCTTCACTCTGAGATTATCTCATCAACTAACCACAATTTCTGCCTGCTGGCATTTTTGAGATACTCCATTTTGGCAGATACCTATGTTATTTCCAGACACTGGATATTTCTAGACTTATCCAATTACAATGAGGTAATCATATTAGCCCCTATGAAGACTACGTTTAATGAGTCAATAGTTTATCCAGTGCAACTACTGACTAAAATAGTGAGATCAAAACAGGGGTTTTGTTGTAGATCTAGAAGCTATACACAGTTGAGTTTTGGTATTATCCTTTTTAAAAAGTACTTTTGAAGTGATATATTTTTTATAACTTATAAACTATCAAAATTATTAGGGAAGGCATAACTAAATAAACTTTAGCTGAGATAAGTCTTACTTGTAAGATTTACTTTATAAAATTAGATATCTGCAATTATTATTCTGCTTCCTGCATGAGAGACTGAAAAAAACAAAGATGAATTTTCAAAAAATATATTCATTCATTATGTGTGACATCTTAAAATTAATAACAGAATATGATTTTAAGAAGTCATGTATTAAAAAAAAACATAAAAAAGGAAAAAAAAAAGAAAAAAAAATCACGTATTGATTGCAGAAAAGGATTTTATTCCACTAAGTAGGAAGTAGAATAATGATTGAGATATCATCCATAGAGTAAATCAGGCTAATTGCCACAGCTGGCTTCATTTTCACCTGACTATACAGTAATCAACCAGGGGCAGAGAGAGAAACTTGTGACACTGGAATATTAAACTATTTCAATAAATTACAAAAGCAACATTCGACTGACAGTTATTTTAAAATGCAACATAAAATTATCTCTTATTCCAAGTGAAACCAACCACATTGGTGTGAAATACCCTTGGAGTTAGCTCTCAGCTTACACTTTAGCATAAGTGGCTTTTGCAAAGTCTGTTTCTCAGAAGTTAACATTGGATGGATCTTGGTAATATTCTAAACAGTGGGAATATCTAGGGTTTCTCTACTGAGCACGTTGATTAATTTATAAATCAGTCACTGAGTTCCTATATTTTTTTCATAAGATATCCAACATCAAAAAATGTCAGTTTAGCATCCTCAATGCTCATCTATACCCTACTGCTAAAATAGCCCTCCTTCTTCACTCTGAGATTATCTCATCAACTAACCACAATTTCTGCCTGCTGGCATTTTTGAGATACTCCATTTTGGCAGATACCTATGTTATTTCCAGACACTGGATATTTCTAGACTTATCCAATTACAATGAGGTAATCATATTAGCCCCTATGAAGACTACGTTTAATGAGTCAATAGTTTATCCAGTGCAACTACTGACTAAAATAGTGAGATCAAAACAGGGGTTTTGTTGTAGATCTAGAAGCTATACACAGTTGAGTTTTGGTATTATCCTTTTTAAAAAGTACTTTTGAAGTGATATATTTTTTATAACTTATAAACTATCAAAATTATTAGGGAAGGCATAACTAAATAAACTTTAGCTGAGATAAGTCTTACTTGTAAGATTTACTTTATAAAATTAGATATCTGCAATTATTATTCTGCTTCCTGCATGAGAGACTGAAAAAAACAAAGATGAATTTTCAAAAAATATATTCATTCATTATGTGTGACATCTTAAAATTAATAACAGAATATGATTTTAAGAAGTCATGTATTAAAAAAAAACATAAAAAAGGAAAAAAAAAAGAAAAAAAATCACGTATTGATTGCAGAAAAGGATTTTATTCCACTAAGTAGGAAGTAGAATAATGATTGAGATATCATCCATAGAGTAAATCAGGCTAATTGCCACAGCTGGCTTCATTTTCACCTGACTATACAGTAATCAACCAGGGGCAGAGAGAGAAACTTGTGACACTGGAATATTAAACTATTTCAATAAATTACAAAAGCAACATTCGACTGACAGTTATTTTAAAATGCAACATAAAATTATCTCTTATTCCAAGTGAAACCAACCACATTGGTGTGAAATACCCTTGGAGTTAGCTCTCAGCTTACACTTTAGCATAAGTGGCTTTTGCAAAGTCTGTTTCTCAGAAGTTAACATTGGATGGATCTTGGTAATATTCTAAACAGTGGGATACAGAGAAAGAGGGGGAAAGAGAGAGAGAAAGAGAGAGAGTGTGTGAATAGGAAGAGAAGGTGGAAGAGGGGGAAAAAAGTAAGGGTAAAATGGAAGTGGGGAACAGACTGGAAGGAACCTTTAGCACGTCTTTTGATTTTGCCAAGTTTATCTTTACTTCCAGAGGTGTCAGTGATTTCTACTCACTCAGTGCAGATCAACTGTTTCCCAATTTCAAAGGCACGATGATGAACTTACACTCACAGCAGAATCATGACTTCTCAAGGATCCTTATTTAAACCTAGTTGCTACATGAATAGGCAACCACAGATCTTTAGCATTTCTTGGCTATTAGATTATTATGTCAAAGGCTTTGTTCAATTATCATTGGCTTATATCATATTTTATCTTGGGTTCCTTACCCTGCAGTTATGTTCCAAACACAGAATCTGGTCATAAATTGTAATTATTGATGCTTTTCCTAAGAGATGAAAATGGATCTATTAACTTATCATATTCTAGAAGTATTAGACTTTCTAAGTTCTTGAGAGGACAAAATGTATTAGAATGGTTCTAATGTTTTTCATGAAATTGTAAAAGTCAAAACTCTTCTCAAATTAATAAAGTCCTCATAGTATCACTCTGTTTCGCAAGGAACTCATAGTTATTTGAAAAAAGAAGAAGAAGAAGAGAGACAAAAATGAGCCAAAAGGAACCGGGTTCTAGTTAAACACTGTTTTAAAATGTAGTTTTAGAAAAAAGGATGTCATATGAATAGGTAATGAAGAATATTAAAAAAAAAAAAAAAAAACACCACCACTGAAGTTGGAACAACAAAACAAATCCCTGTCCAAGAATCTCCAGTGTATATGAGGCTGCATCCAAGGCCATTTTAAGGGTTCTATTGCCAAGTTTCATACTTCCCTCAAATTAAAATGGCTGTGACTAAGTTTCAACTATTAGAAGCCCACTGCTGGAAAATTAACTGGGAAAGAGGAGATCTATAGATTATTCTGAAAGGCAGAAAAGACTGAAAAACTTTAGTAAAACACCAACTGGGAGACAAGATAAAGGAGCATAAGAAGAAAAAGACAGGTGATGGAGACAGATGGACAAACCAGGATGGAAAAATGGTACTAATATAGATAAGCCAGTGTCACAAATCCTGTAATGTATGAGCAGGTCCTGCAAGTTAGGTATGCAATATATTAAAATTATTACAGTGTAATAAAGGTTTTATAGCCTAGTAACTGCCAGTGAAAAGAGAAGCAGGCAGATATTAGCAAATATATGAAATGTAGATAAAAACAGAATGGAGGAAAATTGGATAAGAAGAGAAAATAGAATGATGCACAAGCTTTATGTTTCCTTCCTAGAGGAACCATGTCTAAGACAGGAAAAATAAAATGTGGTGCACGGAGATTCCCCTGCATGTAAAAGCATTCAGATAGATAGCCCTATCCCATTTTAGATAGGCCTGCATATTTTCCATTACTTAGAAAGGAACTGAGATCAGATCAGTTTTAAACCTATCAAGAAACAATTCTCTTCGGCCTAAACCTCACCTGAATTTTTAGACAGTGTGTTCTTCTCATTGTGGAAATCTATTTATGAGCCCCTACATTTCAGGGTGCTACTAAAGACATTACTGCACATGTCCACAAGAAGCTGACCTTTCCAGAAATGTTACTGAGCAATTATTCTGGGCCTGAAATGAAAAGTCAGGTTTTTGCCTGTATTTATTGATCATTAATGGTTCTGCTTTTTGTAAGTAGCTGTTTAAGTTGGTCTCTCACTTTTCTATTGTTTTTTCCATTATCTCCCTAACTGATGTATACATAATTCATACAAATCACTTTATATAATATTGATATTTCTTCACTAACGCTTATATTGCAAATACCTTCTTCCAGTCTTAACTTGGATTTTAAGGATTCTAATAGTGTTATTTGAAGAGATCATTTTTGTTTTTTAATAAAATTCATTAAGCTTTTCTTGATGGGTAATACTTCCTTGTTTTTCTTAATAAATATATTTTCTTATACTATAAAAGGCTATATTTCTATCTTTTACATTTAGGTTTGCTTATACAGACATATTATCTATAATTAGTGATGGAAGTGTTTATTTAGGTATTCTTTCACCAGAACAAGAAAGCTCTATTCTATGACTAGTTGCTGTAAGATCATTTTCCATTTATAGGTATGTTTACATGATTTAGTATTCTTTATTCTGTTTATGTGGGCTTCCCAGGTGGCTCAGTGGTAATGAATCCACCTTTCAAGCAGGGGACCGCTGCCTCAATTCCTGGGTGGGAAGCTACCCTGGAGAAGGAAATGGCCACCCACTCCAGTATTCTTGCCTGGGAAATCCCTGGACAGGGGAGCCCAGTAGGGTACAGTCCATAGTGTTACAAATAATCAGACACACTTAACGACTAAACAGCAGCAGCAGCAGCATTCTATTTATATAGTGAATTATATATATTGCTCCCCTAACATCAAATAAATACTGTGTACCTGTGATGACCCTAATTTGGTCTTGATGCATTTTCTTTTATACGTTTGTCAGATTTACTCTGTGATATTTAAGATTTTGTATCTAATTTTATGAGTGACATTAAAGTGTGTTTTTTTCTGTGTGTCTTATAGTCTTTGCTGAGTTTTAGGATCAAGGTTATGTTAGCTCATAAATGATGGGAGAATATACCTTGTTTCTTGCCTCTCTCGAAGAGTTTGTAAACAGCAGTATCATTGACATTTTTATTCCTTAAATATTATGTAGAACTTCTAGTGAGAATATGAGTTTTACTGTGACAAGTCAGGTTTTTGCCTGTATTTATTGATCATTAATGGTTCTGCTTTTTGTAAGTAGCTGTTTAAGTTGGTCTCTCACTTTTCTATTGTTTTTTCCATTATCTCCCTAACTGATGTATACATAATTCATACAAATCACTTTATATAATATTGATATTTCTTCACTAACGCTTATATTGCAAATACCTTCTTCCAGTCTTAACTTGGATTTTAAGGATTCTAATAGTGTTATTTGAAGAGATCATTTTTGTTTTTTAATAAAATTCATTAAGCTTTTCTTGATGGGTAATACTTCCTTGTTTTTCTTAATAAATATATTTTCTTATACTATAAAAGGCTATATTTCTATCTTTTACATTTAGGTTTGCTTATACAGACATATTATCTATAATTAGTGATGGAAGTGTTTATTTAGGTATTCTTTCACCAGAACAAGAAAGCTCTATTCTATGACTAGTTGCTGTAAGATCATTTTCCATTTATAGGTATGTTTACATGATTTAGTATTCTTTATTCTGTTTATGTGGGCTTCCCAGGTGGCTCAGTGGTAATGAATCCACCTTTCAAGCAGGGGACCGCTGCCTCAATTCCTGGGTGGGAAGCTACCCTGGAGAAGGAAATGGCCACCCACTCCAGTATTCTTGCCTGGGAAATCCCTGGACGGGGGAGCCCAGTAGGGTACAGTCCATAGTGTTACAAATAATCAGACACACTTAACGACTAAACAGCAGCAGCAGCAGCATTCTATTTATATAGTGAATTATATATATTGCTCCCCTAACATCAAATAAATACTGTGTACCTGTGATGACCCTAATTTGGTCTTGATGCATTTTCTTTTATACGTTTGTCAGATTTACTCTGTGATATTTAAGATTTTGTATCTAATTTTATGAGTGACATTAAAGTGTGTTTTTTTCTGTGTGTCTTATAGTCTTTGCTGAGTTTTAGGATCAAGGTTATGTTAGCTCATAAATGATGGGAGAATATACCTTGTTTCTTGCCTCTCTCGAAGAGTTTGTAAACAGCAGTATCATTGACATTTTTTATTCCTTAAATATTATGTAGAACTTCTAGTGAGAATATGAGTTTTTACTGTGACAAGATTTTTCATTATAGATTATTATAAAAATATGTATAGGTCTATTTTTATTATGTATATGTTTATTGTGGTAAAATGTTATAACATAAAATTACTATATTAGATATTTTAAGAGTACAATTCAGTGGCATTAATTACACCCACAATATTCACAATGGTGTGTAACCATCAACATTATTTCTAAAACTTCTTCATCAATCTAAACTCTGTAACCATTAGGCAATACTTCCCTCATTCTATTCCCTTGTCCCAAGTAACTCTAATCTATTTCTCGTCCCATGAAATCATCTATTCTAGATATTTCGTATAATTGAAATGATGTAATAGTTCTCTTTTTGTATCTATCCCAGTCCTCCTCCCTACACCTTTTTTTTTTCCCCCCCTTTGGCTCTACCAATTTTTTTTTTTTTCACTTTAATGAAAGTTTAATGAAAGTTGCACAGTTGCATAAACCTGACCTCATTCACCAATCCAAAACACATCCAGGACACACACAAGGCCTTGGATAAGGCAAAGTATTTTGAAGGACAGGAAAGCAGGAACATAGCTGGATGTCCTTTGGGTTTCATTTTCTGCAGTCTGGGGAAGGCCCTGGTCCCACACTGGGAAGGCAGAGGGCTGCAAGAGGCCATAAGGAGCACCCTGGGTGCAGCCTGCTGTGGTACACTGGGAATGATTCCTTCACAGAGCCCCAGCAGCACCTGCCCTTGACCCCTAGCCAACAGCAGGAGCAAGACAGGCAGAGCCTGAGCATCTGATGCAGGCAGGTCAGAGGTAACCCCCTACCCTGAGTTCCCTCCAAACAGCCCCCAGTGTCCTGCAGGGCAGGGACCCGACCTGGCCTCCTCTGAGGGCCTGATCTTTACCTTGTCTGAACCTTCAGGGAACGTGAGCTGCCTTCCCACTCCACTGGCCTCCTCTTGACCCAACACAGGCTCTGCAGTGCAAAAGCTTTTTTCTGACCAGACAGGTCACTGGGCACTGCCTGTGTGTCTGACCAACACTCCTCAGTGTCATTGTCCTTCCAGAATCCTGCCCAGAATCGACAAGTGACCTGATTTTTGATTTTCTCTAGTTTTATTTTCATAGTTTATGTGTAGATTTCTTTGCATTCACCTTGCTGAGCATCATAAAACTTCTTGAAACAACAGACTAATACAATTCAAGCATTTTGGAACATCCTCAAATGCTACTTCCTATATCACTTCTGTCTCATTAGCATGCTTTTCTATTTCTGAAACTCTAACTAAACATATGTTACTGATTGTTCTGTACTTTGAGGTTTTTTTCTCATATATAAAATTTTCCAATTTCTGACTCCAACTGCTGCATTCAGCTTTTGTTTGTTTTGGCATATTTTCCAATGCATGATTTCTCTTTCATCCTGTATAATCTGCTATTAAGTATGTTCATTGAGCTCCTCTTTTAGATTATTATATTATTTATTGCAGTAAATTCTATGAAGGTTTTTCTCCAATATGTTTAAGTTCCTTTTTATTGGTTCTGGTACTCTGCCAAGTTGTTGAAACTTAGCTTTTATCATTTTTAGTGTATAAGTACATATATTTACCTTCAGCCTGAGTCTGATATTTCCAATATTTATAATTTCTATATATCTCATTTCTAAAGTTTTTCTTCACGGTCTCTTGCCACCTCTTTCTGTGGTTACATTTCATCCTGTGTACAACCTATTTTCATTGAAATACATTTGTAGAAGTAATCTAAGGATGAGGATGATGTCATTTGTGATCACTGTTTCACTCTAGAAAAGGATTTGTTTTTAACTTCTGCTTGTCATCTGTAGATTTTACAAACTTAATGCCATCACATGGTTTGAGATTTTTCTGGGCTATTCATATCATTTCAAAATAGATTTTAGTAAATAAAAACCCTGTTCTCAGACAATTGTAAGATACTGATGGAAGAAATCAAAGATGACAGAAACAGATGGAGGTATATACCATGTTCTTGGATTGGAAAAGTCTATATTATGAAAATGACTATATTCCCCAAATAAATCTACAGATTCAATGCAATAACTATAGAATCACCAATGACATTTTCGCAGAACTAGTACATTAAAACACTAAAAGTAGAACTACCATAAGGCCTAGTAATTCCACTCCTGGGCATATACCCAGTGAAAACTGTAATTCAAAAGACTGGAAAGCAGTTTAGAACTACCAAGTGACCTGATTTTTGATTTTCTCTAGTTTTATTTTCATAGTTTATGTGTAGATTTCTTTGCATTCACCTTGCTGAGCATCATAAAACTTCTTGAAACAACAGACTAATACAATTCAAGCATTTTGGAACATCCTCAAATGCTACTTCCTATATCACTTCTGTCTCATTAGCATGCTTTTCTATTTCTGAAACTCTAACTAAACATATGTTACTGATTGTTCTGTACTTTGAGGTTTTTTTCTCATATATAAAATTTTCCAATTTCTGACTCCAACTGCTGCATTCAGCTTTTGTTTGTTTTGGCATATTTTCCAATGCATGATTTCTCTTTCATCCTGTATAATCTGCTATTAAGTATGTTCACTGAGCTCCTCTTTTAGATTATTATATTATTTATTGCAGTAAATTCTATGAAGGTTTTTCTCCAATATGTTTAAGTTCCTTTTTATTGGTTCTGGTACTCTGCCAAGTTGTTGAAACTTAGCTTTTATCATTTTTAGTGTATAAGTACATATATTTACCTTCAGCCTGAGTCTGATATTTCCAATATTTATAATTTCTATATATCTCATTTCTAAAGTTTTTCTTCACGGTCTCTTGCCACCTCTTTCTGTGGTTACATTTCATCCTGTGTACAACCTATTTTCATTGAAATACATTTGTAGAAGTAATCTAAGGATGAGGATGATGTCATTTGTGATCACTGTTTCACTCTAGAAAAGGATTTGTTTTTAACTTCTGCTTGTCATCTGTAGATTTTACAAACTTAATGCCATCACATGGTTTGAGATTTTTCTGGGCTATTCATATCATTTCAAAATAGATTTTAGTAAATAAAAACCCTGTTCTCAGACAATTGTAAGATACTGATGGAAGAAATCAAAGATGACAGAAACAGATGGAGGTATATACCATGTTCTTGGATTGGAAAAGTCTATATTATGAAAATGACTATATTCCCCAAATAAATCTACAGATTCAATGCAATAACTATAGAATCACCAATGACATTTTCGCAGAACTAGTACATTAAAACACTAAAAGTAGAACTACCATAAGGCCTAGTAATTCCACTCCTGGGCATATACCCAGTGAAAACTGTAATTCAAAAAGACATAGGCACCTCAATGTTCATGCAACATTATTTATAATAGCCAGAACCTGGAACCAACCTAAATGTCCATCAATAAGAGAATGGATAAGGAAAATGTGGTACATATATACAGTGAAATATTATTCAGTAATAAAAATGCACAAAATAATGCCATTTGCAGCAACACAGGTGGACCTAGAGACTGTCAAATTGAGTGCAAGAAGTCAGACACAGAAAGACAAATGTCATATGATATTGCTTACATGTGGAATCCCAAAAAAGGCAGAACAAATGGACTTATTACAAAACAGAAAGAGAATCACAGATGTAGAAAACAAATTTATGGTTACCATGGGATAAGGCATTGGGGATAAATTAGGAATTGACATGTATACACTACTATGTATAAAACAGATAACTAATAAGATTCTATGATCACACCACCCTGAATGAGCCCACTCTTGCCTGGTCGCGGAAGCTAAGCAGGGTCGGGCCTGGTTAGTACTTGAATGGGAGACCACCCAGTTCTCTAGACTTGGGCTTCCCAGGTGGCGCAAGTGGTAAAGAACTGGCCTGCCAATACAGGGGATGTCAGTTCATTCATGTGGTTTGGAAGATTCCCTGGAGGACAGCATGGCAACCCACTCCAGTACTCTTGCCAGAGAATCCCTTGGACAGAGGAGCTGGGCGAGCTACAATCCACAGGGTCACAAAGAGTGGAACGACTGGTGACTTAACACATAACTAATAAGAACCTGTTGTATAGCACAAGGAACTCTGTTCATTACTCTATAATGGTCTATATGGGAAAAGAATCTGAAAAATGGTGGCAATATGTATAGCTGTTTCATTTTGCTGTACACTTGAAGCTAATATAACACTGTAAACCAACTGAATACTCCTAAAAATTTTTTTTAAGATGACTGCTAATCACAAACAAAAAAAAAATAGAGTTTACTAGGTATGAAGGCTTGGAAATAAAAATCTATACCAAAAGATTCAATGCAATAACTATAGAATCACCAATGACATTTTCGCAGAACTAGTACATTAAAACACTAAAAGTAGAACTACCATAAGGCCTAGTAATTCCACTCCTGGGCATATACCCAGTGAAAACTGTAATTCAAAAAGACATAGGCACCTCAATGTTCATGCAACATTATTTATAATAGCCAGAACCTGGAACCAACCTAAATGTCCATCAATAAGAGAATGGATAAGGAAAATGTGGTACATATATACAGTGAAATATTATTCAGTAATAAAAATGCACAAAATAATGCCATTTGCAGCAACACAGGTGGACCTAGAGACTGTCAAATTGAGTGCAAGAAGTCAGACACAGAAAGACAAATGTCATATGATATTGCTTACATGTGGAATCCCAAAAAAGGCAGAACAAATGGACTTATTACAAAACAGAAAGAGAATCACAGATGTAGAAAACAAATTTATGGTTACCATGGGATAAGGCATTGGGGATAAATTAGGAATTGACATGTATACACTACTATGTATAAAACAGATAACTAATAAGATTCTATGATCACACCACCCTGAATGAGCCCACTCTTGCCTGGTCGCGGAAGCTAAGCAGGGTCGGGCCTGGTTAGTACTTGAATGGGAGACCACCCAGTTCTCTAGACTTGGGCTTCCCAGGTGGCGCAAGTGGTAAAGAACTGGCCTGCCAATACAGGGGATGTCAGTTCATTCATGTGGTTTGGAAGATTCCCTGGAGGACAGCATGGCAACCCACTCCAGTACTCTTGCCAGAGAATCCCTTGGACAGAGGAGCTGGGCGAGCTACAATCCACAGGGTCACAAAGAGTGGAACGACTGGTGACTTAACACATAACTAATAAGAACCTGTTGTATAGCACAAGGAACTCTGTTCATTACTCTATAATGGTCTATATGGGAAAAGAATCTGAAAAAATGGTGGCCATACGTATAGCTGTTTCATTTTGCTGTACACTTGAAGCTAATATAACACTGTAAATCAACTGAATACTCCTAAAAATTTTTTTTAAGATGACTGCTAATCACAAACAAAAAAAAAATAGAGTTTACTAGGTATGAAGGCTGATTTTATTCCATTCAATTTTACTCTTGGAGTTGAGACTTTAGAGTCTAGAGGAAAATATTTTACCAAGATCTGTTTCCTTCATTGGCCTTTTCTTCTATTTGCTTTGCCTTAGTTCTATGGTGCTCTGTTTTGTAGAACTAATGTTTGTATCTCCCTCAAACTTATATGATGAAATCCTAGCCCTAATGTGAGGATATTCAGAAGTGAGTGATACACACAGGGAACTCATGAAAAAAAAAAGACAGAGCATAGACATAGGGACATCATGGCGAATAAATAGGGAGGGGGAAGCATGGAGGAAGTAACAAGGAAACCTATAGTGTTATGTGTGGAAAAGATAACTAGTGTCACAGTGCTAAGGGAATAGGAATGCTTACAATGGCTTGGGGCAAAGGTCTGGAGGGGTGGGATGGGGGGATCTGGGTGGGTGGGGACCATGGATATGCATATGACTGATCTGGGAACATACATGTATATGAACAACAAAACTCTGTAAAACCTTTAAAATAAAGAATAAAAAAAAAAAAAAAAAGAAGTGAGTGATAACTAGGTCATGGGGGTGGGTGGAGCCTCTATGAACGGGATTAATGCCCTTGTAAAAAGTCACAAGCACTTGCTTTCTCTACCTCTGCTCTTTGGAAGGTAAAGACATAACCAGAGGATGGCCATCTATGAACAAGGAAGCAGACTTGCACTAGAAACTGAATCTACTAGCACCTTAATCTTTGATTTCACAACCTTCAGAATTGTGACAAATCAGTGCACATTGTTTAAGCCACCAGTCTATGTAATTTGCATGGTGGCCCAAATGTCCTAAGACAGTGTGTCAAAAATAAGAGTTGAAACTTTCAACTGTCTCTTATGAACTGACAGTACCATCTTTCTTAAGGAACAGCAGGGATATAGTTAAGATATTTTCATCCAAAATCTTCTTCCCAAAAAGAATAGAGTGCTAGTTTTTTGAAAACTAAGGTATTTAAAAGAATCTGAAAAAATGGGTGGGGCCATATGTATAGCTGTTTCATTTTGCTGTACACTTGAAGCTAATATAACACTGTAAATCAACTGAATACTCCTAAAAATTTTTTTTAAGATGACTGCTAATCACAAACAAAAAAAAAATAGAGTTTACTAGGTATGAAGGCTGATTTTATTCCATTCAATTTTACTCTTGGAGTTGAGACTTTAGAGTCTAGAGGAAAATATTTTACCAAGATCTGTTTCCTTCATTGGCCTTTTCTTCTATTTGCTTTGCCTTAGTTCTATGGTGCTCTGTTTTGTAGAACTAATGTTTGTATCTCCCTCAAACTTATATGATGAAATCCTAGCCCTAATGTGAGGATATTCAGAAGTGAGTGATACACACAGGGAACTCATGAAAAAAAAGACAGAGCATAGACATAGGGACATCATGGCGAATAAATAGGGAGGGGGAAGCATGGAGGAAGTAACAAGGAAACCTATAGTGTTATGTGTGGAAAAGATAACTAGTGTCACAGTGCTAAGGGAATAGGAATGCTTACAATGGCTTGGGGCAAAGGTCTGGAGGGGTGGGATGGGGGGATCTGGGTGGGTGGGGACCATGGATATGCATATGACTGATCTGGGAACATACATGTATATGAACAACAAAACTCTGTAAAACCTTTAAAATAAAGAATAAAAAAAAAAAAAAAAAGAAGTGAGTGATAACTAGGTCATGGGGGTGGGTGGAGCCTCTATGAACGGGATTAATGCCCTTGTAAAAAGTCACAAGCACTTGCTTTCTCTACCTCTGCTCTTTGGAAGGTAAAGACATAACCAGAGGATGGCCATCTATGAACAAGGAAGCAGACTTGCACTAGAAACTGAATCTACTAGCACCTTAATCTTTGATTTCACAACCTTCAGAATTGTGACAAATCAGTGCACATTGTTTAAGCCACCAGTCTATGTAATTTGCATGGTGGCCCAAATGTCCTAAGACAGTGTGTCAAAAATAAGAGTTGAAACTTTCAACTGTCTCTTATGAACTGACAGTACCATCTTTCTTAAGGAACAGCAGGGATATAGTTAAGATATTTTCATCCAAAATCTTCTTCCCAAAAAGAATAGAGTGCTAGTTTTTTGAAAACTAAGGTATTTAAATGTTTTACTTTATAAGTGTTTGTCAAGAATAACATTACAGCACTGCACAGACACATCGAGTGATATGACATCATGTTTATTGGAGAAACAAAAAATTAAGATGGAGGTCAGAATTTGAGTACCAATTTTATTTGAATTACTAAATGCTAACACTTTGTAGACCTAAAATAAACTGAAACTGAGGAAAAATAAAAAAAGAAAATACTAAATAATTTAGAAATTGATGCAGAGTCACTTACTGACTCTGCACCAGTTTCTAAATTATTCACATGCATTATCTCAATTTAATTGTGCAATCGATATTTCATTCATTTGTAATCTCTTGTTTCTGAGTACAGCTTAGAGATGCTTAAAAAACTGCCCAGTGTCACAAGATGACTTAAAGGAACCAGTTTTTCCATTCCCAACTCTACCAGTTTGTCTTTCAAATATTGACCTTGACCAGAAACCATCAAACTCTTAGAGGAGAATATAGGCAAAACACTCAAGGACATAAATCAAAGCAAGATCTTGTCTGACCCACCTACTAGAATAGCAGCACTAAAAAGAAAAATGAACATGTGGGACCTAATGAAACTTAAAAGCTTTTGTACAGCAAAAGAAATTACAAAAAAAGCTGAACAGACAACCCACAGAGTGGGAGAAAATCATAGCAAATGAAACAACAGACAAAGAATTAATCTCCAAAATCTACAAGCAACTCAAACAACTCAGCACCAGAAAAATGAACAACCCAATCAAAAAATGGGAAAAGGACCTAAACAGACACCTCTCCAAAGAGGATATACAGATGGCCCCAAAACACATGAAACGGTGCTATACTTCACTTATAATTAGAGAAATGCAAATCAAAACTACAATGAGATATCACCTCACACCCGTCAGAATGGCCATCATCCACAAATCGACAGACAATAAATGCTGGAGAGGGTGTGGAGAAAAGGAAACACTCCTGCATTGCTGGTGGGAATGTCAATTGATACAGCCTCTATGGAAGACAGTCTGGTGATTTCTTAAAAAACTAAAAATAGAAGTACCATACGACCCAGCAACCCCACTGTTAGGCTTATACTCTGATGAAATTAAATCCAAAAGAAGCACCTGTTCCCCACTGTTCATTGCAGCTCTCTATACAATAGCTAGAACACGGAAGCAACCTAGATGCCCATTGACAAATGAATGGATACAAAAGCTCTAGCACATATATACAATGGAATACTACACAGGTGTAAAAAGAAATGCAGAAGAATCAGTCCTAATGAGGTGGCTGGCTCTAGACCCTATCATAAAAAGTGGAGTCAGTCAGAAAGAGAAGGACAAGTACAATATACTAACATATAGATATGGAATCTAGTAGGATAGTGATGATGGCACATGCAATGAAGCAACAGAAAGACAGACATGGACAGTGGACATATGGGCATTGTGGGGAAGGAACAGTAGGTGAAAGGTGTAAAGGAAGTAGCATGAAGGCCTGTACTATCATATGTGAAGAAAACAGCTATAGTCATTGTTCTATGAGAAAAGCTGATACTTCAGGGGTGCTGTATGACGGTCTGGAGGGGTGGGATGGGGGGGTATACATATGACTAATCTGAGAACATACATATCTGTAAACAACAAAACTGTAAAAGTTAAAAGTAAAATACAAGTTTTAAAAATAATTTTGTTCAAAAAGCAAAAAAATAAAATAATTCACTTAATATAGCAAAATTTTTGATTTTCTACACTCCCTTTACCATTGTTGTCCAATTATCTGTATCACATAAGTCACAATTTTTTCTCACCTCTTGATCAAAATCATTATGTGGAATTTACATATAAATGATAAAAGAGATGGGCTTATTTTCTGTTTACTATGGAAACTGTTTCTCAAAGAGGTAAAATTTCTTAGTATCTAGTATAGGAAGAGCAACAATTAGAGTCCAGATCTCCAAGACCTGTTACTTTCCTACCTTATATATTGATAGATCAGGGTGGCTATCAGGATAAGGTTAACTCTTGACCTGAAACAGAAACACATATGATGGATATGGATTATAATGTTGCTTGCACTTGGGCAGAACTAGATATTTTGTATTCAAACAATAAATATTACTAAAATCCCAAATATACTTCATTATGGAGCAGAGGAAATCACACAATTCAAGCAATACCTCTTTCACCTTCTGATACAATTTCCTTCTGGGTTGCCGACCCAGCAACCCCACTGTTAGGCTTATACTCTGATGAAATTAAATCCAAAAGAAGCACCTGTTCCCCACTGTTCATTGCAGCTCTCTATACAATAGCTAGAACACGGAAGCAACCTAGATGCCCATTGACAAATGAATGGATACAAAAGCTCTAGCACATATATACAATGGAATACTACACAGGTGTAAAAAGAAATGCAGAAGAATCAGTCCTAATGAGGTGGCTGGCTCTAGACCCTATCATAAAAAGTGGAGTCAGTCAGAAAGAGAAGGACAAGTACAATATACTAACATATAGATATGGAATCTAGTAGGATAGTGATGATGGCACATGCAATGAAGCAACAGAAAGACAGACATGGACAGTGGACATATGGGCATTGTGGGGAAGGAACAGTAGGTGAAAGGTGTAAAGGAAGTAGCATGAAGGCCTGTACTATCATATGTGAAGAAAACAGCTATAGTCATTGTTCTATGAGAAAAGCTGATACTTCAGGGGTGCTGTATGACGGTCTGGAGGGGTGGGATGGGGGGGTATACATATGACTAATCTGAGAACATACATATCTGTAAACAACAAAACTGTAAAAGTTAAAAGTAAAATACAAGTTTTAAAAATAATTTTGTTCAAAAAGCAAAAAAATAAAATAATTCACTTAATATAGCAAAATTTTGATTTTCTACACTCCCTTTACCATTGTTGTCCAATTATCTGTATCACATAAGTCACAATTTTTCTCACCTCTTGATCAAAATCATTATGTGGAATTTACATATAAATGATAAAAGAGATGGGCTTATTTTCTGTTTACTATGGAAACTGTTTCTCAAAGAGGTAAAATTTCTTAGTATCTAGTATAGGAAGAGCAACAATTAGAGTCCAGATCTCCAAGACCTGTTACTTTCCTACCTTATATATTGATAGATCAGGGTGGCTATCAGGATAAGGTTAACTCTTGACCTGAAACAGAAACACATATGATGGATATGGATTATAATGTTGCTTGCACTTGGGCAGAACTAGATATTTTGTATTCAAACAATAAATATTACTAAAATCCCAAATATACTTCATTATGGAGCAGAGGAAATCACACAATTCAAGCAATACCTCTTTCACCTACTGATACAATTTCCCTTCTGGGTTGCCGATTGCAAAACCTAGTTAGCATTTATTCTGTTAATTTATAGAAGCAATGTTTCAGATAAATAACTAACATACCTCCTTTAGCATGTCAGACTAATTATACTCATTGGTGAAAAGACATGAATACTTTGTTTGAATACCACAGTCAGTCAGTCTCACATAAGGGTACAGTACTGCTGAACAAACATTTATCTTTTACTTTGAGGATAAACTGAAGTAGATGCAGTCTTCATCCTTTAGGATGTTCTACTCTGTCAGAGAGATTTCATTATTTAAAAATACTAATAAGGATGGTAATAATTTTCATATTAGAAAGAGACTTTGCCTTATTAAACAAATATATAACTATGCTAAAAAAGAGAAGTTCATTAATTTGTCAGCTTTTAGTTCTTGTTGTGAACATTAACAGACTGCTGGCTCGAAATTGGACACATTGGTCCAGCCACTCCGCAGCATGCGGGGTCCACTGGCATCCCCTGCACTGCAAGGCAGACTTTCCTCCCACTGCACCACCAAGGAAACCCATGACTTTATTTTTAAAAATGAAAAAAGCTGACATCCAAATAAGCATTTTGCATGGTTGGTTGCAAGTTTTAGTAATAATAAGGCTGCTAGTTTTCTCTTAATCCTTCTTGAAATGTACTTTACCCTGGTTGAAAATTTCATAAATTTAATATCTAATCTAAAAGATTACCAGTATTTATTCATTTATTTATTTATTTATTTTTAAAAGATTTATTTATTTATTTATTTATTTATTTAGGGCAGGGGTTGGTTGGGGAGGGAGGGGAGCAGGCGGGCCACTTCTATTGGTCTTTCATTTCTCCATTTTCATCCGTCTTTGTTCTTTGGCTCCTGTGGGCCTCCCATCGCGGTGGCATCTGTCACTGCAGAGCACGGGCTCTGGGTGCATGCGCTCCAGAGCTCTGGCTCGCTGATTGGACACATCGGTCCAGCCGCTCCGCGGCATGTGGGATCTTCCCAGGCCAGGGATGGAACCATTGCCCCTTGCACTGCAAGGCGGTGTCCTTACCCACTGGACCACCAGGGGAAGCCCCTACCAGTATTTATTGATGTGGAAAATGCATTTTATATATGAACACACATATATATATACACAAACGTACATATATGTTCATATACACATGGAATGGGTGCCTAATTTTGATTAATGGATAAATTTCAAAATTGAATGACTCCATATATATATATATATATATATATCTCACAAATAAAATGAAAATATAGCCTTTACTAGAACTTTAAAATCTTCATAACAGCACAGAAGTGACAAAGTCACAGAATTCAGACACATTAACTTTCTTCTAGCTTTCTCTGTGATATTTGGAAGATGAAAATCATTTGAATGAAAAATAATATAGTCTGTTAAATAGAATATGTTTCTAAACATATTCATATACATATTTTTGCAATACTAAAATGATGATTTCAACTAAACTATTTTGAATAACAAATTAAAATAGCAATTTATATTGCTGAATTGAAGAAGAATATATTGCTGAATTGAAGAACAATACAGCTAATTATGCATAAGATATATAATGGGGGTAAATAAATGTCTTGTGTGTCTGTGTAGGAAAATGATGACAAATTTTCAAAAAGAAATTGAACTTGGATATATAATATTATTTATAAGTAATTTTATTTTCAAAAGAGTATCTTATCATAAGCTCACATGGCATTGAATGTGCATTTTATAGCCATTTAAATAAGAATATTATCAATGAAATTTAATAGTAATGACTAATTATTTAGTACATCACATTTACCTTGAAGAACTTGCCTTCAAAGAATAAAAAGTAGATTTTATTATTTCTATCTCACATGGGAAACTTACTTTGAAAAAGAATCTTATTTTCTTTAAAAACATTGAGTTGAAAAAAGTGATAGAAATTTATTGTGTGTTTGGTAGCAAGATAATCACTAAGTGATAAAGTAATAAAATTAGTAACAGTGATATTTAATAATTAAGTTTATCATTGATGTTTCTGCATAATAATTAGGTGCGCCTCTCATCTTTCAATATAAGAATTGGGAGGTATGATTTGATGGAGAATTTTCTTTGTAAAACTTACTATTCTGTTATCAAACTCTGATTGTTATTTTTTCAATAAATGATTTTCATGTCAAATGCTGTTTTTTAAAGTTCTTGGCAATTTTACTTTCCTCTGAAAATAAATATTTTTCAATAGAAAGTCAACTTTATGATATATTTTTTCCTCAACATATGAGCATTTATATCAAGCAATGAAAGCAGAACTATTCAGAAACCAGACTTTCTTTTGACTTGAATGACACCACGAGAATTAGGAGAAAAAAAGGTGAATTAGGAGAATCAGAAGAAAAATTTTGCATCTTTAAAATTTGATTTTGCTAGAACTAACTTAGCTGAAAAGTATTGCATTTCTTTATAATTTGTGACTAATATTTTTGGAGATATTATACAGCTGACATGCTACTTCTTTCAAGAAACAGCAATCTCATACCTGGGAATATATCCAGACAAAACTATCATTCAAAAAGATACATGTACCCCCTATGTTCACATGGAAACAACCCAAATGTCCACAGACAGATGAATGGACAAAGAAAATGTACAATATATATAATGGAATACAATGGAAGATGTACAATACAAAAAATGAAATGCAATGAAAGATGCACAATATATAAAATGGAATACTATTGATCCATAAAATGAACAAAATAATGCCTAGTGTAGCAACATGGATGCAACTAGAGGTTATCATACTAAGTATGTCAGAAAGAGGAAGACAAATACCATAGGATATCACTTGGCATTGAATGTGCATTTTATAGCCATTTAAATAAGAATATTATCAATGAAATTTAATAGTAATGACTAATTATTTAGTACATCACATTTACCTTGAAGAACTTGCCTTCAAAGAATAAAAAGTAGATTTTATTATTTCTATCTCACATGGGAAACTTACTTTGAAAAAGAATCTTATTTTCTTTAAAAACATTGAGTTGAAAAAAGTGATAGAAATTTATTGTGTGTTTGGTAGCAAGATAATCACTAAGTGATAAAGTAATAAAATTAGTAACAGTGATATTTAATAATTAAGTTTATCATTGATGTTTCTGCATAATAATTAGGTGCGCCTCTCATCTTTCAATATAAGAATTGGGAGGTATGATTTGATGGAGAATTTTCTTTGTAAAACTTACTATTCTGTTATCAAACTCTGATTGTTATTTTTTCAATAAATGATTTTCATGTCAAATGCTGTTTTTTAAAGTTCTTGGCAATTTTACTTTCCTCTGAAAATAAATATTTTTCAATAGAAAGTCAACTTTATGATATATTTTTTCCTCAACATATGAGCATTTATATCAAGCAATGAAAGCAGAACTATTCAGAAACCAGACTTTCTTTTTGACTTGAATGACACCACGAGAATTAGGAGAAAAAAAGGTGAATTAGGAGAATCAGAAGAAAAATTTTGCATCTTTAAAATTTGATTTTGCTAGAACTAACTTAGCTGAAAAGTATTGCATTTCTTTATAATTTGTGACTAATATTTTTGGAGATATTATACAGCTGACATGCTACTTCTTTCAAGAAACAGCAATCTCATACCTGGGAATATATCCAGACAAAACTATCATTCAAAAAGATACATGTACCCCCTATGTTCACATGGAAACAACCCAAATGTCCACAGACAGATGAATGGACAAAGAAAATGTACAATATATATAATGGAATACAATGGAAGATGTACAATACAAAAAATGAAATGCAATGAAAGATGCACAATATATAAAATGGAATACTATTGATCCATAAAATGAACAAAATAATGCCTAGTGTAGCAACATGGATGCAACTAGAGGTTATCATACTAAGTATGTCAGAAAGAGGAAGACAAATACCATAGGATATCACTTATATGTGGAATCTAAAATATGTCACAAATGAACCTATCTATAAAAAAAGCAAAAAACAAAAAACAAAAAACAAATTCATGCACTTAAAGAAAAGACTTATGGTTGCCAAAGAGGGGTGAAGGGAGAGTCTGGACTGGAAGTTTAGGGATGGTAGATGCGAACAATTATATTAAGAATGATACACAACAATATCCTAATGTATAATACAGGGAACCAAACTCAATATCCTGTGATAAACCATACGGGAAAGACTACTTAAAAAGGAACGTATTATAACTGAGTCACTTTGCTATAGAACAGAGATTGGCACAATATTGTAAATCAACTATATTTCAATAAAAAAGTTACAAGAATATTATAATGAGCACTTATATATTATCATTCATACATTTCTCTTTCTTGTCAAGATTTTATTTTTGCTCTCTTTTTTCCTCCCTATTTCTCTCCCTTATTCTCCATAAATGTGTGTGGGTGTGAGTTTGCATGTGTGTGCAAACACATATTTCTTGCAAAGTTAGAGTTTAGTGGTTAATAGTAAACTATATATTATCAATAAAGAAGTATATCCTCCAACATAAAACAATATAATGAACACAATCAACAAGCTCAACATGGATGCAATACTTTTGCTCAATATAAAACCCAAATTCTAATTTCTCCAATTACCTTAATAATATCATCTACCTATTATATTTTAGAAAAAGGACTTAAGCTAGAATCATTCATTACTTCCACTTTCATGAATTTAATTCTTCCTTGTTGCACAGTCACTAGGTTATGTCTGACTCTTAGGACCTCATAGCCTACAGCATGCCAGGCTTCCTAGCTTTCAATTCCTACCAGAGTTTGCTCCAATCCTTGTCCATTTAGCCAATGACACCATCCAACCAGTTCATCCTCTGTTGTTTTCCCCCTGTTTATGCAAGGGAAACAACCCAAATGTCCACAGACAGATGAATGGACAAAGAAAATGTACAATATATATAATGGAATACAATGGAAGATGTACAATACAAAAAATGAAATGCAATGAAAGATGCACAATATATAAAATGGAATACTATTGATCCATAAAATGAACAAAATAATGCCTAGTGTAGCAACATGGATGCAACTAGAGGTTATCATACTAAGTATGTCAGAAAGAGGAAGACAAATACCATAGGATATCACTTATATGTGGAATCTAAAATATGTCACAAATGAACCTATCTATAAAAAAAGCAAAAAACAAAAAACAAAAAACAAATTCATGCACTTAAAGAAAAGACTTATGGTTGCCAAAGAGGGGTGAAGGGAGAGTCTGGACTGGAAGTTTAGGGATGGTAGATGCGAACAATTATATTAAGAATGATACACAACAATATCCTAATGTATAATACAGGGAACCAAACTCAATATCCTGTGATAAACCATACGGGAAAGACTACTTAAAAAGGAACGTATTATAACTGAGTCACTTTGCTATAGAACAGAGATTGGCACAATATTGTAAATCAACTATATTTCAATAAAAAAGTTACAAGAATATTATAATGAGCACTTATATATTATCATTCATACATTTCTCTTTCTTGTCAAGATTTTATTTTTGCTCTCTTTTTTCCTCCCTATTTCTCTCCCTTATTCTCCATAAATGTGTGTGGGTGTGAGTTTGCATGTGGGGCAAACACATATTTCTTGCAAAGTTAGAGTTTAGTGGTTAATAGTAAACTATATATTATCAATAAAGAAGTATATCCTCCAACATAAAACAATATAATGAACACAATCAACAAGCTCAACATGGATGCAATACTTTTGCTCAATATAAAACCCAAATTCTAATTTCTCCAATTACCTTAATAATATCATCTACCTATTATATTTTAGAAAAAGGACTTAAGCTAGAATCATTCATTACTTCCACTTTCATGAATTTAATTCTTCCTTGTTGCACAGTCACTAGGTTATGTCTGACTCTTAGGACCTCATAGCCTACAGCATGCCAGGCTTCCCTAGCTTTCAATTCCTACCAGAGTTTGCTCCAATCCTTGTCCATTTAGCCAATGACACCATCCAACCAGTTCATCCTCTGTTGTCCCCTTTTCCTCCTGTTCTCAATATTTTTCAGCACTAGGATTTTCCTTCCAATGAGTGGGCTCTTCATATCAGGTGGCCAGAGTACTGGAGCTTCAACTTCGGCATCAGTCCTTCCAGTGAGTATTCTAGCTTGATCTCCTTTAGGATTGACGAATTTGATCTAGTTGACATGGGTTTCTCAACAGCCTTCTCCAGCACCACAGCTCAAAACCATCAATTCTTCAGTGCTCAACCTTCTTTTTGGTCCATTCCTCACATTCTTACATGACTACTGGGAAAACCATAGCTTTGACTATATGGAACTTTGTCAGCAAAGTGATATCTCTGCTTTTCAATACGCTCTGTCTAGGTTTGTTATAGCTTTTTTTAAAAAAGAAAAAGAAGCAAATTTCATGGCTGCAGTCACCATCCACAGTGATTTTGGATCCCAAGAAAATAAAGCCTGTCACTGTTTCCATTGTTTGCCCATCTATTTGCCATGAAGTGATGGGACCAGATGCCATGGCTTTTGAATGTTCAGTTTAAGCCAGTTTTTTCACTCTCCTCTTTCACCTTCATCAAGAGGCTCTTTAGTTCCTCTCTGCTTTCTGCCATTAAGGTGGTGTCATTTGCATACCTGAAGTTATTGATATTTCTCCTTGTAATCTTGATTCCAGTCTATCCTTCCTCCAGCCTGGCATTTCACATGATTAACTGTGCATAAGCTAGATAAGCAGGGTGACAATATATACAGCCTTGACGTCCTGCTCTTCCAATTTGAAATCAGTCCGTTGTTTCATGTTTTGTTCTAACTACTGATTCTTGACCTGCATACATGTTTCTCAGGAGGCAGTTAAGGTGGAATCATTCATTACTTCCACTTTCATGAATTTAATTCTTCCTTGTTGCACAGTCACTAGGTTATGTCTGACTCTTAGGACCTCATAGCCTACAGCATGCCAGGCTTCCTAGCTTTCAATTCCTACCAGAGTTTGCTCCAATCCTTGTCCATTTAGCCAATGACACCATCCAACCAGTTCATCCTCTGTTGTCCCCTTTTCCTCCTGTTCTCAATATTTTTCAGCACTAGGATTTTCCTTCCAATGAGTGGGCTCTTCATATCAGGTGGCCAGAGTACTGGAGCTTCAACTTCGGCATCAGTCCTTCCAGTGAGTATTCTAGCTTGATCTCCTTTAGGATTGACGAATTTGATCTAGTTGACATGGGTTTCTCAACAGCCTTCTCCAGCACCACAGCTCAAAACCATCAATTCTTCAGTGCTCAACCTTCTTTTTGGTCCATTCCTCACATTCTTACATGACTACTGGGAAAACCATAGCTTTGACTATATGGAACTTTGTCAGCAAAGTGATATCTCTGCTTTTCAATACGCTCTGTCTAGGTTTGTTATAGCTTTTTTTAAAAAAGAAAAAGAAGCAAATTTCATGGCTGCAGTCACCATCCACAGTGATTTTGGATCCCAAGAAAATAAAGCCTGTCACTGTTTCCATTGTTTGCCCATCTATTTGCCATGAAGTGATGGGACCAGATGCCATGGCTTTTGAATGTTCAGTTTAAGCCAGTTTTTTCACTCTCCTCTTTCACCTTCATCAAGAGGCTCTTTAGTTCCTCTCTGCTTTCTGCCATTAAGGTGGTGTCATTTGCATACCTGAAGTTATTGATATTTCTCCTTGTAATCTTGATTCCAGTCTATCCTTCCTCCAGCCTGGCATTTCACATGATTAACTGTGCATAAGCTAGATAAGCAGGGTGACAATATATACAGCCTTGACGTCCTGCTCTTCCAATTTGAAATCAGTCCGTTGTTTCATGTTTTGTTCTAACTACTGATTCTTGACCTGCATACATGTTTCTCAGGAGGCAGTTAAGGTGGTCTGGTATTCCCATCTCTCTCAGAATTTTCCACAGCCTGTTGTGATCTACATAGTCAATGAGGCAGAAGTAGACGTTTTTCTGGAATTCCCTTGCCTTTTCTATGATCTAGTGGATGTTGGCAATTTGATCTCTGGTTCCTCTTCCTTTTATAAATACAGCTGTACATCTGGAAGTTCTGGGTTCATAGACTGGTGAAGTCCAGTATGAAGGATTTTGAGCCTGGCCTTGCTAGCATGTGAAATGAATACAATTGTGTAATAGTTTGAACTTTTTTTGGCATTGCCATTCTTCACTACTGGAACGAAAATTGACCTTTTCCAGTCCGTTGGTCACTGATGAGTTTTTCAAATTAGGTGGGATATTGATACAGCACTTTAACAACATTATCCTTCAGGATTTTAAATAGTTCAGCTGGAATTCCATCACCTCTACCAGCTTTGTTTGTTGTAATGTTTTCTCAGGTCCACTTGACTTCAGACTCCAAGAGATCTGTCTCCACATGAGTGACCACATCATCATGGTTATCCTGGTCATTAAGACTTTTTTTCTACAGTTATTCTGTGTAGTCTTGTTACCTCTTCTTAATCTCTTCAGCCTCTGTTAGGTCCTTATCATTCATTTCTTTTTTTTTTTTTTTCATTGTGCCCTTTTTTTATGTGAAATATTCCCTTAGTGTCTATAATTCTCTTGAAAAGATCTCTAGTCTTTCTCATTCTATTATCTTCTTCTATTCAATTTCCCCCCTAATTTTTTGTCTTTCATGGCACTGAAGACGTAAAAGTATGGAATTGAAGTTTCAGAATCTATTAATCCACAGAAGCATACTTGTTTATTTTATATAAGTGGGAATGTGTATGCAAATTTAATATATAAATTAGATGACAGAAGCTAGTTCTTTCTAGTTTGTGCTCAATTAAGTAGGTTAAGTACATTTAAAATAATAGCACTTCTTTCCCTAAGAAATCTCATTTGTGATCACTTAAACATGAAAGGTAATATGCACAGAGATATTTAAAAAGAAAGCATAAACTCTTACCATACACTCTGCCACCACTATTAACTAGTCCACAAAAATTAAGCTATTTGAAGAAAACAAAGGCTTTGCTTCAAAGCAATTTCACCAATATATATGAATACTGAAAACTGATTAGTGTGATTTAGTGTATGCATTCCTTAAATGCAATGAAATATAATTATTGGATTTTCTGTACTGTGCTTTAGTATGTAAAAATTGGTATGCATTTTCCCACTCTATAATTTCATGGTGTTACAATGTTATTACTCAATAATGACTTAGCAATTACTCTATAATTACCCTATCACTGAATAGTAATTATCTCATAATTAGAGGATCAATTTCCAAAGATTGGAAAAATACAGCAATTTAGGCTGTGTAAACAGTGATTGTAAACTTAAATGTATTTATAAGATTATTGCTTGCATATAAAATAAAACCAATAAACATAATTTACAATCTAATAACTAGATTGCAAGGCAAGTTGAGGATTAAGTTCATGAGAAATAAACAGGAGTGTGCTTATATTAATGGAGCAATTATTTACTTCTCATTAAAAACCTCTTAGTGAAACCCTTCTGTTATTTCTAATAATTAATAACATGTAGGATTAAAGAACAGTTGGCACGTGAAATTAATAAATTATAGTTTTTATTAGTGGAAAAATAATAAATAAAATACAGCTGAAGAGGATTACTCCATAGGTCAATATACAAAAATTTTATTTAAAAGTATTAAATAAGGTGACAATTTGAATAAAAATTGAAGTAACCTTAAATAAAATGAAAGAATGTGGGTTTCATTGCTTTTGATATTATTCTGCTTGCGCAGCATGCTGCTGTTGCTAGTACGTGTTTACTGATATGACTTCCCTCTAAATTAAAATTCTAAAGTGAATAAAGTTTTATACCAGTCTACTCAAAATACTATAGCTCCTCGAGAATAATTATTAATTCTAGACTTGTATACTTTTCTTTTGCACTAGAAATCTCCTTGATCATCTATAAAGCATTTTCTGTTTTCTTGATGAACTGAATTTATCTGGTATGTGAGAAATATTACAGTTCAATAATAAAATGATAGAAAATATCTAGCAAAATATGTAAAAGAAAAGAGTTCTTTTTGCTCAATTAAGTAGGTTAAGTACATTTAAAATAATAGCACTTCTTTCCCTAAGAAATCTCATTTGTGATCACTTAAACATGAAAGGTAATATGCACAGAGATATTTAAAAAGAAAGCATAAACTCTTACCATACACTCTGCCACCACTATTAACTAGTCCACAAAATTAAGCTATTTGAAGAAAACAAAGGCTTTGCTTCAAAGCAATTTCACCAATATATATGAATACTGAAAACTGATTAGTGTGATTTAGTGTATGCATTCCTTAAATGCAATGAAATATAATTATTGGATTTTCTGTACTGTGCTTTAGTATGTAAAAATTGGTATGCATTTTCCCACTCTATAATTTCATGGTGTTACAATGTTATTACTCAATAATGACTTAGCAATTACTCTATAATTACCCTATCACTGAATAGTAATTATCTCATAATTAGAGGATCAATTTCCAAAGATTGGAAAAATACAGCAATTTAGGCTGTGTAAACAGTGATTGTAAACTTAAATGTATTTATAAGATTATTGCTTGCATATAAAATAAAACCAATAAACATAATTTACAATCTAATAACTAGATTGCAAGGCAAGTTGAGGATTAAGTTCATGAGAAATAAACAGGAGTGTGCTTATATTAATGGAGCAATTATTTACTTCTCATTAAAAACCTATTAGTGAAACACTTCTGTTATTTCTAATAAGTAATAACATGTAGGATTAAAGAACAGTTGGCACGTGAAATTAATAAATTATAGTTTTTATTAGTGGAAAAATAATAAATAAAATACAGCTGAAGAGGATTACTCCATAGGTCAATATACAAAAATTTTATTTAAAAGTATTAAATAAGGTGACAATTTGAATAAAAATTGAAGTAACCTTAAATAAAATGAAAGAATGTGGGTTTCATTGCTTTTGATATTATTCTGCTTGCGCAGCATGCTGCTGTTGCTAGTACGTGTTTACTGATATGACTTCCCTCTAAATTAAAATTCTAAAGTGAATAAAGTTTTATACCAGTCTACTCAAAATACTATAGCTCCTCGAGAATAATTATTAATTCTAGACTTGTATACTTTTCTTTTGCACTAGAAATCTCCTTGATCATCTATAAAGCATTTTCTGTTTTCTTGATGAACTGAATTTATCTGGTATGTGAGAAATATTACAGTTCAATAATAAAATGATAGAAAATATCTAGCAAAATATGTAAAAGAATGATTTAAATAGCAAATTCAGAAAAGAGGATATAAGCATGGACAATAAGCACCAGAAAAAGTGTTCTATATTATTATTTATGGTATAAATATAAATAAAACCACAATGAGATACTACTAAACACTTCCCAGGATTTCAGATGAAGTTTAAAAATACAATAGCACCACCAAACATGGAACACATAAATCTCTTATACATTGTTCATGCAAATATTAAAAGGTACAACTGCTTTTTTAAAAAGTTCTGCCACTTTCTTACAAATCCAAAAATATACCTAGTCTGTGAACAGAAATGTAAATTTAATTATTTATCCAAAAGAAAGACACAGTAGCCGCTATGGAAGACAGTATAGAGATTCCTTTAAAAACTAAAAACAGAAGCACCATACAACCTAGCAGTTCCACTATTAGGTTTATACCCTGATGAACTCAAAATTGAAAGAGGCACCGGTACCCCAATGTTCATTGCAGCTCTCTATATAATAGCTAGAACATGGAAGCAACCTAGATGTCCATCCACGAATGAATGGATAAAAAAGCTCTGGTACATATATACAATGGAGTACTACTCAGCTATAAAATGAAATGCAGAAGAATCAGTCCTAATGAGGTGATTTAATATTTGTAAAGATCTGAAACAGGGAATGAGCAAATCTTCTGTGGTTACAGAAACATTGTATATCTCTTGTGGTGATGGTTAACTGGCCATATGTATTTGTAAAATCCATTTCACTGTATACTTTAAGTGAAGTAAATCAAAAAGAGAAAGGTAAGCACAGTATACTAATACACATACATATATGGAACCTAGTAAGATGATAATGATAACACACACAGTGAAACAACTGAAAAACAGACATGGAGAACAGACATATGGACACTGCGGGGAATGAACAGTGGGTGGGAGGCATAGAGGGAGTAACATGGAAACTTAAACCATCACATGTGAAAAAGATAGCTATTGTCATTGTCCTGTGGGAATAGGGGATCCTGCAGGGACAGGGTGTGATGGCCTGCAGGGGTGGGGTAGAGGGGACTGGGAGGGGGCCAGGTATATACTTATGACCAATCTGGGATTATACATATCTGTAAACAACAAAACTCTGCAAAAAATAAAAAGTAAAATTAAAAAAAAAAAAAAAAGTTGCACAAAGTAACTGCAGCTGCCAGAAAGTAGAAATATCCCAAGTTTCCATTTAGATAGAAAGATATTCACAGAAGGAAACATTACTCATCATTATGAAAGCACAGATTATTGATTATATGCAGCAACACATGTGAATCTGAAAGTCATTTATCAACTGCTTTTAAAAAGTTCTGCCACTTTCTTACAAATCCAAAAATATACCTAGTCTGTGAACAGAAATGTAAATTTAATTATTTATCCAAAAGAAAGACACAGTAGCCGCTATGGAAGACAGTATAGAGATTCCTTTAAAAACTAAAAACAGAAGCACCATACAACCTAGCAGTTCCACTATTAGGTTTATACCCTGATGAACTCAAAATTGAAAGAGGCACCGGTACCCCAATGTTCATTGCAGCTCTCTATATAATAGCTAGAACATGGAAGCAACCTAGATGTCCATCCACGAATGAATGGATAAAAAAGCTCTGGTACATATATACAATGGAGTACTACTCAGCTATAAAATGAAATGCAGAAGAATCAGTCCTAATGAGGTGATTTAATATTTGTAAAGATCTGAAACAGGGAATGAGCAAATCTTCTGTGGTTACAGAAACATTGTATATCTCTTGTGGTGATGGTTAACTGGCCATATGTATTTGTAAAATCCATTTCACTGTATACTTTAAGTGAAGTAAATCAAAAAGAGAAAGGTAAGCACAGTATACTAATACACATACATATATGGAACCTAGTAAGATGATAATGATAACACACACAGTGAAACAACTGAAAAACAGACATGGAGAACAGACATATGGACACTGCGGGGAATGAACAGTGGGTGGGAGGCATAGAGGGAGTAACATGGAAACTTAAACCATCACATGTGAAAAAGATAGCTATTGTCATTGTCCTGTGGGAATAGGGGATCCTGCAGGGACAGGGTGTGATGGCCTGCAGGGGTGGGGTAGAGGGGACTGGGAGGGGGCCAGGTATATACTTATGACCAATCTGGGATTATACATATCTGTAAACAACAAAACTCTGCAAAAAATAAAAAGTAAAATTAAAAAAAAAAAAAAAAGTTGCACAAAGTAACTGCAGCTGCCAGAAAGTAGAAATATCCCAAGTTTCCATTTAGATAGAAAGATATTCACAGAAGGAAACATTACTCATCATTATGAAAGCACAGATTATTGATTATATGCAGCAACACATGTGAATCTGAAAGTCATTTATCAATCTAAGTGGAAAAAAAATTACATAAAGCAGTCCAGTCTCCTTTTTTCTTTAATATTTGTAAAGATCTGAAACAGAGAATGAGCAAATCTTCTGTGGTTACAGAAACATTGTATATCTCTTGTGGTGATGGTTAACTGACCATATGTATTTGTAAAATCCATTTCACTGTATACTTTAAATGGGACAATTTTATTATCTAGATATTAATAATATAACTGATGAAAAAATACTAAAAACATATTAAATTGGCATTGGCACAGCAGGGACCTCAGAATACATTTAGAGCTGTGCTTCAGGTCTATGTATATCTCTTGTTGTGTCATAATGTAGAAATTTGGAAATCACATCAACACACACACACACACACACACACACACACACACACACACACACCATGCTCAGTTGGTCAGTTGTGTCTGACTCTTGCGACCCCATGAAATGTAGCCCACCAGGCTCCTCTGTCCATGGAATTTCCCAGGCAAGAATACTGCAGTGGGTAGACATTTCTTCATCCAGGGGATCTTCCTGACTCAGGGAACAAACCAAAGTCTCTTGCACTGACACATGGATTCTTTACTAACAAGCTATCAGGGAAGCCTGTATATATAACATCACATCTAGGAATTCTGTTCCAGTGCATGCATTAGTTCAAATGGAAAGAATATTGCAAAAGATCCAGGCAGAAGTGAAACAAGTTTTGCCACCTGGTCCAAGAGATCTGATACATTTTTGTGGATTTAATCCTGTCTTGGCACCTGATACAGCATGGCTGCACTAACAGGAAATTGTTAAGCCAGTACTTCCACTGGGTAAGATGAAACACTGTCAGAACTGTTTTGTAGTCTGAGGCACATCCTGCTTAGTTTTGATTTGTGAAAGAGAAGGTCTCTCAGCCATGTCTGACTCTGCAAGCCCGTGGACTACAGCCTGACAGGTTCCTCTGTCCATGGGATTCTCCAGGCAAGAATTTTGGATTGGGTAGCCATTTTCTTTTCTGGAGGACTTTCCCAAGTTTCCATTTAGATAGAAAGATATTCACAGAAGGAAACATTACTCATCATTATGAAAGCACAGATTATTGATTATATGCAGCAACACATGTGAATCTGAAAGTCATTTATCAATCTAAGTGGAAAAAAAATTACATAAAGCAGTCCAGTCTCCTTTTTTCTTTAATATTTGTAAAGATCTGAAACAGAGAATGAGCAAATCTTCTGTGGTTACAGAAACATTGTATATCTCTTGTGGTGATGGTTAACTGACCATATGTATTTGTAAAATCCATTTCACTGTATACTTTAAATGGGACAATTTTATTATCTAGATATTAATAATATAACTGATGAAAAAATACTAAAAACATATTAAATTGGCATTGGCACAGCAGGGACCTCAGAATACATTTAGAGCTGTGCTTCAGGTCTATGTATATCTCTTGTTGTGTCATAATGTAGAAATTTGGAAATCACATCAACACACACACACACACACACACACACACACACACACACACACCATGCTCAGTTGGTCAGTTGTGTCTGACTCTTGCGACCCCATGAAATGTAGCCCACCAGGCTCCTCTGTCCATGGAATTTCCCAGGCAAGAATACTGCAGTGGGTAGACATTTCTTCATCCAGGGGATCTTCCTGACTCAGGGAACAAACCAAAGTCTCTTGCACTGACACATGGATTCTTTACTAACAAGCTATCAGGGAAGCCTGTATATATAACATCACATCTAGGAATTCTGTTCCAGTGCATGCATTAGTTCAAATGGAAAGAATATTGCAAAAGATCCAGGCAGAAGTGAAACAAGTTTTGCCACCTGGTCCAAGAGATCTGATACATTTTTGTGGATTTAATCCTGTCTTGGCACCTGATACAGCATGGCTGCACTAACAGGAAATTGTTAAGCCAGTACTTCCACTGGGTAAGATGAAACACTGTCAGAACTGTTTTGTAGTCTGAGGCACATCCTGCTTAGTTTTGATTTGTGAAAGAGAAGGTCTCTCAGCCATGTCTGACTCTGCAAGCCCGTGGACTACAGCCTGACAGGTTCCTCTGTCCACAGAATTCTCCAGGGAAGAATTTTGGATTGGGTAGCCATTTTCTTTTCTGGAGGACTTTCCCAACCCAGGGATCAAACCCAGGTCTCTCACACTGCAGGCAGATTCTTTGCCATCTGAGTCACCAGGGAAGCTCAAGATTTATACATGATCATTCATAGCAGTTTGTTCATAATATTGCAAGACTAGAAACAAACTACACGTCCTTTATTGTTGAAAGGATAAAGAAAGGCAGAATATTGGAGCCCTGAAACACTACACTAAGTAATACAAAATCATGAATTACATATACACAAAAATGTGTATACTTTTCCAGTTCAGGCTTGATTGAAAGAAACTGGACTCAGAACAAATATTATATGATTCCATTTATATGGCTTTATGTAAAAGAAAAATATCATCCATAGAGTCAAGGAATCAGTGAATGTGTGAAATCAGGTATAGAGGTGGGACTGACTGGGAAGAGTCTTAAGGGAGCCTTGTGAGGTAATGAAAATAGTCTATTAATTATGGTGATGGATAAGTGGGTACATGAATTTTTGACCTCATTAAAAAGCTCACTTAGCAAGGCAGAGTTTTATAATATGTAGTTATACCTAAATAAATGTTTTTTTAAAAATAAAGAGTATATATCAATCCAAATTTAGTTCACAGAGACAAGTACATACATGCAAGCATGATAAGGTAGGAGGTGTAAGAAACAGGGATTTGCATGGCAACCCACTCCAGTATTCTTGCCTGGGAAATTCCATGGACCAAGGAAGCTGGCAAGCTATGAACAAAAGGTGTGCAAAGAGTTGGGCACAACTGAGGCAACTAAGCAAACAGCACAGTTACATGCATAAATAAAAGATGGGTCTGCTCCTAAGCCCTCCAATATTAAACAATCATTTGTGAAAATATGATTATTGAGAAAATATTTTGTTGGGCAATGGTCAAGTACAAGGAATATATTGACATGTAAATCTCAGGTATGCAGATGATATCACCCTTATGGCAGAAAGCAAAGAGGAAGTAAAGAGCCTCCTGATGAAGGTGAAAGAGGAGAGTGAAAAATCAGGCCTAAAAGTCAACATTCAAAAAATGAAGATCATGGCATCTAGTCCCATCACTTCAAGGCCAATAAATGGATAAACAATATTAACAGTGACAGACTACTTTTCTTGGGCTCCAAAATCAATGCAGATGGTATCTGCAGCCATTAAATTAGAAGATGCTTTCTCCTTAGAAGAAAACTATGACAAACCTAGACAGCATATTAAAATGCAGAGACATCGCTTTGCTGACAAAGCTCCACCTAGTCAAAGCTATGGTTTTTCTAGTAATCGTATATGGATGAGAGTTGGACCATAAAATGAGCCAAAATCATGAATTACATATACACAAAAATGTGTATACTTTTCCAGTTCAGGCTTGATTGAAAGCAACTGGACTCAGAACAAATATTATATGATTCCATTTATATGGCTTTATGTAAAAGAAAATATCATCCATAGAGTCAAGGAATCAGTGAATGTGTGAAATCAGGTATAGAGGTGGGACTGACTGGGAAGAGTCTTAAGGGAGCCTTGTGAGGTAATGAAAATAGTCTATTAATTATGGTGATGGATAAGTGGGTACATAAATTTTTTGACCTCATTAAAAAGCTCACTTAGCAAGGCAGAGTTTTATAATATGTAGTTATACCTAAATAAATGTTTTTTTAAAAATAAAGAGTATATATCAATCCAAATTTAGTTCACAGAGACAAGTACATACATGCAAGCATGATAAGGTAGGAGGTGTAAGAAACAGGGATTTGCATGGCAACCCACTCCAGTATTCTTGCCTGGGAAATTCCATGGACCAAGGAAGCTGGCAAGCTATGAACAAAAGGTGTGCAAAGAGTTGGGCACAACTGAGGCAACTAAGCAAACAGCACAGTTACATGCATAAATAAAAGATGGGTCTGCTCCTAAGCCCTCCAATATTAAACAATCATTTGTGAAAATATGATTATTGAGAAAATATTTTGTTGGGCAATGGTCAAGTACAAGGAATATATTGACATGTAAATCTCAGATATGCAGATGATATCACCCTTATGGCAGAAAGCAAAGAGGAACTAAAAAGCCTCTTGATGAAGGTGAAAGAGGAGAGTGAAAAAGCTGGCCTAAAAGTCAACATTCAAAAAATGAAGATCATGGCATCTAGTCCCATCACTTTATGGCAAATAAATGGACAAACAATGGAACAGTGATAGACTTTATTTTCTTGGGCTCCAAAATCAATGCAGATGGTATCTGCAGCCATTAAATTAGAAGATGCTTTCTCCTTAGAAGAAAAACTATGACAAACCTAGACAGCATATTAAAATGCAGAGACATCGCTTTGCTGACAAAGCTCCACCTAGTCAAAGCTATGGTTTTTCTAGTAATCGTATATGGATGAGAGTTGGACCATAAAGAAGGCTGAGCACCAAAGAATTGATGCTTTCGAACTGTGGTGTTGGAGAAGACTCTTGAGAGTAACCTTGTAGTGTAAGGAGACCAAACCAGTCCAGTCATAAAGGAAAACAACCCTGAAGGACTGGAAGGATCAATGCTAAAGCTGAAGCTCCAATTCTTTGGGCACCTGATGCGAAGAGCCAACTTACTGGAAAAAACTCTCATGCTGGGAAAGTTTGAAGGCAGGAAGAGAAGTGGATGACAGAGGATGAGATGGTTGGATGGCATCACTGACTCAATGAACATGAGTTTGAGCAAGCACCGGGAGATGGTGAAGGACAGAGAAGTCTGCTGTGTTGCAGCTCATGGGGTTGCAAAAAATTGGACTTAGCAACTGAGCAACAATCTCTTATCAAAACAAACAAAAAATAAAAAAATCTCCCAATCTTGTTGAAAAGATACATGATTTAGGACTCCTTTGTTAAATAACAATATTATGATCCTTTAAACAAATATATCCAAATGTTTTTCCATCTAAAATAAAATTCATATAAATGTCTTTATAAAGCTCTACTAAGCACTAATTATTAAATAAGCTTACTTATTGTATTGGCCTCTCAGTTGAGAATCATCAAATCTAGTGCTCAAGCATGAAACACACAAATAGCCATTATTTCTGACAGGTATTAGAGCAGTCTTAAAAACCTGCAGTTTATTGATTTTGCTCAAATATGATAGACATTGGAACTTTCATTAATTCCTAAGAGACAAGGAAAAATATCACTAATAGGTACATAGGAGCTAAAATTGTTCAAATACTAGTGAGCTTCAGAATATATATCAAGACAAAAATCAAAGTCTTTCAGGCTAATCTGCATTATACAGTTACAATACTGAGTGTTTTTTAAGTGTGCCCTCAAACATTTTGATTCGGACTAAAAAAGCATTACATTATTTCTGGTCAACTCTCTCACGAGAGTTAAATTATAGAATTTATTGAACTTAGCTCTGAAAGGAGAGTAGCAAAATTGATTAGACAGCTTTCTTATCAGAGAAGATGAAAGGGGATACATATTTATGGCTAAGCTGAAGAATGTGTGTGTTTAGTCACTAATTCATATTTGACTCCTGTGACCTTATGGGTTATAGCCCACCAGACTCCTCTGTCTGTGGGATTTCCCAGGTAAGAATATTGGAGTGGGTTGCTATTTCCTCCTCCAAAGCTGAAGGGGAAATAGGCTAACTTGTACCCATGTGTGAATACAGGAAATGTCAGAGAAGAAGAGGAATCATTTACTTTGGCACAAGGTATTGTACGGCTGTGAATATGGAGATAAAATACAGATAAAAGCATATTTTGGTGAAATTTGAACTGTAAGATATACGCAGTCTTTGTAGGAAAGTAGTAAAACTAAAATGAACTGACATAGTTCTGAGAAATGTGTTATATTTCACTCAGGAGTAGCAAAACTAAGATAATGGGAGGCTTACTATGTGTTATTCCAGTTGCAGTGAAACTGCATTACTTAAACTGTATTAAATACTTCAGCTGTAAAGAATCTCAACATCTGGATTTAAATGAAGTGAATTTCAAAATTTGTACTCTGTATTCCCTAAAAGGGAGACACTCCACCACCACCAATTACAACAATAGTTAAAAATAATTTTTAGGGCTTCCTTGGTGGTCCAATGGGTAAAGAGTCCACCTTGCAATGCAAGGGACACCGGTTCAATCCCTGGCCCAGGAAGATCCCACGTGCCACAGAGTGGTAGAACCAATTTGGCCAATTATGAGCCAGTGCTCTGCAATGGAGAGAGGCCACTGCAATGGGAGGCCCACACAAGCCAAAGAATAAAGACAGATGAAAATAAATAAATAAAAAATAAAAACAATAAAAGAGGCCAACATTTTTAAAAATAATAATAATAATAATTTTTATTCCAATATGTTCAGGACTGAAACAAGACTTTAAGCTGTGAATTGACTGCACCCACACTGGATTCAGTTTATGGGCTACCCATAGAATGAGGATCCTGCTATATGTGTGTTAGTCACTCAGTTGTGCCCAACTCTTTGCAACCCATGGGCTACAGCCTGCCAGATTCCTCTGTCCATGGGATTCTCCAGGCAAGAATAGTGGAGTGGGTTGCCATTTTCTTCTCCAGGGGACCCTCCTGACCCAGGAATTGAACCCAGGCCTCCTGCACTGCAGGCAGATTCTTTACCATCTGAGCCACCAGGGAAGCCCTGTGTATATCTATATATCTGTATATTTGTATATCTATAAGGAGAGAGAAGAGAGATGATTGTACATTTAAAGTCAAAATATTGAGGATGAATTTTTTGGGTCCTGTCTTCTGTCCATTAAAGCTAACATATCACCATCCTTTAGGGAGTGATATACACACAAGCAATATACACTATACTGGTGAACGTCGTGGTTCTGCTCTATGTTTCTGAGACAGAACTATTGGAACTGGTCATAGAAGTTGTTTTATAATTATTAAAGGCACATATGTGTCAAAATACATTTTTATGTTAAACTTAGCACACTTATTTTCAGAGTCACCTTATGATGTTTACCACTAGTCAGATTCATGCTTGTTGTCACATGATGGATAGCATCACAAGAATTTGATCACTGGGACACTGGAATTATGGTTTAGTGTGGGATTTGTATATCCATACTGTCTATTTCCTTTCCCCCTAATTAGTAGGTTTTATGGACTCTGTCTTTTAAGGGTTTCTAAATGGATCATTCTTTTCAGAAACAGTTCATCTTCAGAAAACTTGATAAAATGTTTGAAGATTTCATGGCTAATTCATGGTTAACAGTTCTTTGAGCTTCACCAATCGCCTGCATTGAAAGTCATCACAGAACAGTTAAGCTTCTTTTGGTGACAAGAGATGAATAAAATATCTTAGCTTTTGATTCCAAATGCACAACATGATACAATTTGGAAAGGAAGGCAGATTCATTGCTTTTTGGCTCCAAATTCCTTCAGTACTGGCTGCTGTGGAAGAAGTATGTTTGCAGCAAGCAGAAATTGACAGGAATACATAAGCCATTTTGGCAAGCACTTTTGCATTCGGCCTTTTCCAGTTGATGCACCAAGATGATGAAAGGCCTCAAATAAATTAACAATCTCCTTTTTTATTTCCTTGCCACGTTAATATCAGTGTAAATATAGTACAAATTGTGAAAAGATTTAAAAATGGAAGCAAATGACAACTAAAAGGGAAAACTAAGCAAATGAGTGGAACATTGAAGCAAATAAATTTCTACCTGATAGAGTGGAAAAATAACTCAACACCTGTTTATTAAATGCTTACTATATGCTGGCCATGGGGTTAATAAAAAGTTGATTTTATAGCCTTTTTTTCTAATGGAAAGACAGGGCATATTGACATCTACTTATATTGTGACAAATGGTATATTTTGAGTATGAGGAAAAAGCACAGAACACATATGAGCAGGTTAGTCCCCACTCTCAGCCTACTTGCTATGCGTGTGTGTGTGTGTGTGTGTGTGTGTGTGTGTGTGTGTGTGTATGATCAGTTGTATCTGACTTCTTAAAATCTCATGGACTATAGCCCACCAGGCTCCTCTATCCATGGGACTATCCAGGCAAGAATATTGGAATGGGTTTCCATTTCTTACACCACCAGGAGATCTTCCTGACCCAAGGGTTAAACTGATGTCTCCTGAATTGACAAGCACATTCTTTACCACTGAGCCACTTGGAAAGCCCATTTTTCTCTGTATCTTTGGGGAAGACATTTCCCTGTCTTTAAAGCTTGTATTTTGTAATCTCTGTCACACTGAATGGTGACAGGAAGTGTAAAACCCTCTCCATCTCTAAGCTTGAGTGATACAACCTCTCTTTTCAGTATGATGAGAAGGAAAATAAATGAAATGAGTATAAGCCAATGGAAGTCTTAGGGATTCTTCTCATTTGGAGAGTATGTGTTCCTTGTGAATTAATTTAAATGAAAATAAATGCATTCCAAATATAGAAAAGTGGAAGATGAACATGTACCCAAAGAAGCAATAAAAGATAACTATCAAAGTCTCACATGAATTTTTTAAAATAAATAACAGAAGGAGGAGATACAACTAACTGAACAGTCAAGAAAGGTGTCATAGCAGAGGAAGAATACAGTTCAACTCCGACAAACTAGTGTTTAGGTTCTAGGGGAATGAGGGATATTTTGAAGTGAAAGATGACTGTTAAGTACACTAATTTAGAAACTGATTTTTTTTCCCCCAGAAGAGTTCAAATAGACTGGATAAAAAGGTCTAAATAAAGTTAGTTTGAAATGAGTCAAAAATACAGATCAGGTTGAAATCTTATGGAAACCGTCAGTAGGAACTTTAAATTATTAGAACATATTGAGGATGTAGGAGATGCATAAAATGTAGTTTTATAAAAGTAATGGCTTGAATGTAAAAAGGCATTATTTGTCCAGACATTCTCCTTATGCTAAATTAACTATTTCATTATTTTTTAAAAATCAAAACCAGTTATAGAGACTTAGTATTCTATTGTTCTGTACATGGCTATTATTATAAGCATTACAGAACTGGAGCTAAAGTAGGAAAATATTTAGGATGACTTGAAGAAAGTCCTGCCTCAAAGAAGGGAACTAAAATAGAGAAAGACCTGAAGCTAACTTTTAGATCTTTGGATACAAAAGTTTTGGTCTTTTGCATGAAAATACATATTGTATCTGCATAAACCATTTTTCTTTCATACATGATGTGAATTTCTATCTTGTAATATTAAAAGTTAAAAAAAGACCATTGATGTACATCATAGAAGAGCAGAATTATATACAGTAATACTGACATATAAAATTTGTTCCACTAAAACTTTTTCCCCTTTGGATAGAAATTTAAAAGGAGCATTTGGAAATTTTTATTCAAGGAAAAAAATAAAAAATTCACAAATAACTTTCTTGGTATATTTCAAATTGCAGTCAGTTTGTTGAAAGAACTTATTCAGCATATTGGCCTCCAACATTTGAAGAGTTGCCAAACTCACCATATTTAATTTATATGAAAGAAAATTATATTTTCAAAAAAATTTGCAGTCCTCTTCTTCTACAGCCATGATTAGAAGTTAAAGTAACAATAGACTCAGATTTACTATTTTATTAAGATTCTGCTATGTTTTTTCCAACCTGTAAATACTGTCAGTGATTAAACAAAAAACAAACACATGATATTAATTAGAAATCAAAACTAATTGAAGGGATACACTAGGATCTAAAAATGTAATATCAACAGCAAACACTTGCAAAGGTTCAATTTAATTAAAGACTTGAAAGTCAACAAATGAATCTGCTCTGCATACCAATTACTCTGTCACATCTCTGCCACAGCTGCCTGGTCCATGTGTTCTCTTTTCTCATCTGGATGAGGCCAAGAACCCCCTACATTTTCTGACTGCCTTTCCTGTTCTTCTATAATTCACTTTCCTGTACTGGATGGAAATATATTTCCAAATGTTCTCCATACCCCTCTGTTCTAGCCACAGAGACTTTTTTTTTGGTTACTTAAACACACAGACTTCTCTGGGGGTCCTCCAGTTGAGGTCTCCTGCCACCACACACTGTCATGCTTAACTTCTTCCTGACAGTCTAGTCTCTGCTCACGTTCTCTCACATTGTCCTGGTCACAGTCTTCACAACCATTCTTTATGTCTATTGTGCCTTGAGGGAGTATCAGCCCTTTTTTTTTCCAGAGTCTAAAGCACGGCTTCCAAATAACTTTTAGATCTTTGGATACAAAAGTTTTGGTCTTTTGCATGAAAATACATATTGTATCTGCATAAACCATTTTTCTTTCATACATGATGTGAATTTCTATCTTGTAATATTAAAAGTTAAAAAAAGACCATTGATGTACATCATAGAAGAGCAGAATTATATACAGTAATACTGACATATAAAATTTGTTCCACTAAAACTATTTCCCTTTGGATAGAAATTTAAAAGGAGCATTTGGAAATTTTTATTCAAGGAAAAAAATAAAAAATTCACAAATAACTTTCTTGGTATATTTCAAATTGCAGTCAGTTTGTTGAAAGAACTTATTCAGCATATTGGCCTCCAACATTTGAAGAGTTGCCAAACTCACCATATTTAATTTATATGAAAGAAAATTATATTTTCAAAAAAATTTGCAGTCCTCTTCTTCTACAGCCATGATTAGAAGTTAAAGTAACAATAGACTCAGATTTACTATTTTATTAAGATTCTGCTATGTTTTTTCCAACCTGTAAATACTGTCAGTGATTAAACAAAAAACAAACACATGATATTAATTAGAAATCAAAACTAATTGAAGGGATACACTAGGATCTAAAAATGTAATATCAACAGCAAACACTTGCAAAGGTTCAATTTAATTAAAGACTTGAAAGTCAACAAATGAATCTGCTCTGCATACCAATTACTCTGTCACATCTCTGCCACAGCTGCCTGGTCCATGTGTTCTCTTTTCTCATCTGGATGAGGCCAAGAACCCCCTACATTTTCTGACTGCCTTTCCTGTTCTTCTATAATTCACTTTCCTGTACTGGATGGAAATATATTTCCAAATGTTCTCCATACTCTCTCTGTTCTAGCCACAGAGACTTTTTTTTTGGTTACTTAAACACACAGACTTCTCTGGGGGTCCTCCAGTTGAGGTCTCCTGCCACCACACACTGTCATGCTTAACTTCTTCCTGACAGTCTAGTCTCTGCTCACGTTCTCTCACATTGTCCTGGTCACAGTCTTCACAACCATTCTTTATGTCTATTGTGCCTTGAGGGAGTATCAGCTCTTTGAGAGCACGGCTTTCCCTTATATTATTTATTGCTAGAGTTCCAGAGTCTAAAGCGTTAGTACAGTAGACTCTCACAAATATTTTCTCAACTAAGGAACAAGTTTTTTGAGGAAATTCTTAGAAAAGTGGACATCTATGTAAGATTTAATTCACTGATTCTGAGTATTAATCAAAATCGTGAGACTGGCATTGATATACACATACTACTACATGTAAAACAGATGACTAATACAGACCTACTATATAGCACAAGGAACTCCTCTCAATACTATGTGATGACTGCATGCGAAAATAACCTAAAAAAGTGTAGAGTATAACTGATTCACTTTGCTATACAGCAGAAACTAACACCGTAAATCAAATTTCTTCCAATGAAAAATTTTAAAATAAATTTGAATTTAGAAGAAAAGAAAGCATGATAGGAACTGTCTTTCATCATTTCTTTTGACCTTGGGACATACAAGAAACACAGAAAATACTAATGATGTTGTTTATGATTAACACACACAAAATGACTTAAAAACATAATTGGAGCATTATGGTTAGTTTTAAATAAGAACTTAATCATTTTCCTTTCCCCATTCTAAGTTAAGCTGCAGTATGTAAATGTGATCAAGATTTTACTTTCATCGGAACACTTCCTTCTAGACAGAAGAATGAAGGCTTTGAAACAATAAGTCAGAAAGTAAAGAAGTTGCAAGAAATGGTCTGCATCCTCCTCCCTCACATCCCTTTTTTCTCTGCTGCCAGATCTTTTTGCTTTCTTTCATCACCTTAAAAAAACTTATCTTCTTAAGAATCTGTATAACCCAGGGTAGCTCAGAGGAGAATCTCTCTGCAGTGCAGGAGTTCATGCTGAACTCATTGTGAGTGTCCAGTAATTGTTAGCTGATAATTTTGATGATGTAAATAACAGTAGTAATAGTACTAGCATTAATAGCAAGTACTATCACTACATCCTGGTAATATCAAAAGTAGTAATATGCCTACAATGTTCAAAAATTATACTAGTTGTTGTATTAAACAAGACAATTCCTGTTTTACTCTGGATATCATATTGTAAATTGTCTTCTTTAAAATTAATTCTCTGTTCAGTTGTGCTCATTGTTGTCTTGTGATTTTTGCCATAATTTGTTTTCAAAAAATATGACAAGTAGAGGTGATATAAAAAATAGTGCTTATTAATAAATTCCATATAAGAAGATGGTGGCTGAAGGTAGATGGTGAAAGGATTTGTTAAATTGCTCAGAAATATCAAGCACTTAGGCTTCTTCTGACTTTCTGCTCTGCCTGCTATTCTTCAAGTATCGGGTATATCTTAATATAGTAAAGATTCCTGAGACAGCACCAAGCAGCTCATCCTTACATGACCGCATCCTAAATGAGAACAAGATGAGCTTTCCATTGATTCCTCAAAATAGTGGGCAAGCACCCTGGCAGATACCAAGAGTACTCAGTGAACAAAACAGACAAAAATCCTGTGCTCAAGGAGTATATATGTTAGAGAAGTTGATATTCACAATGGGATATTACTCAATCATAAAATGGAACACATCTGAGTCAGTTCTAATGAAGTGGATGAACCTAGGGCCTATTTTATAGAGCGAAGTTAGTCAGAAAGAGAAAGATACACATCGTATACTAACACATTTATATCGAATCTAGAAAGATGGTGCTGGTGAATTTAAATTGCAGGACAGTAATGCAGAAACAACACAGAGAACAGACTAATGGGCACGAGGCAGGCAGGAAGGAGAGGGTGAGATGCATGGAGACAGTAACATGGAAACTTACATCACCATACATAAAATGGATAGCCAATGGGAATTTGCTGTATAACTCAGGGAACCTATCAGGGGCTCTGTAACAATCTGGAGGGGTAGAGAGAGAGGGAAGTTCAAGGAGAGGACATATGTATATCTATGGCTTATTTGTGTTGATATTTGACAGAAAATGACAAAATTCTGTAAAGCAATTATGTTTCAGATTAAAAAAAATAATAAAATTTTTAAAAAGGGAAATTAAATACATAGTCTTGTCTAAGCTTCAGAGACAAAGCAGGGCAGGCCTCTGAGTTTGGTTCCAACCTGCCTGGACAGTGCCCTGACTGTGAGTGACTGTGAGTGATTGCCTGCTGTGAATTCATAGATAGACCTTCAACACCATAGATGAGATAGATAATCTTGAGATTGTTGAGCCACAAGAGGGAATCTGACCTCCCAAGCTCTAGGCTTACAACATTCCAAGTTTTACATAACAAAACAAACAGCATTAATATGAAACCAGGCTTGCTGATTTGGTCACAGATTGATGATAGTATCAGTTTGCGCCCTGGGGTTATAAATGGGAACTCTGAACTGCAATCTTTGAAGTTTCACGCATGGAGCAGAAGTGCTGGCTGGAATCTTTTCCCACCTGGGACTCCAGATGTGCTGTGACAAGGGACCTCCCAGTGCTGTCTGAGTCCGGAGGTCTGGCCAAAACCCAATTTGGTGATGTATTCTCTGCTGTTGCTATTTATTTATTTATTTTTCTTTTAATGTTAGTATACTGAAAGTAAGCTAGACAGTTCTATAATAAATGTATGTATTATTTGTTTACATAGAATGAAGGAGTGGCTTATTTTGCTACCAAATTCTTTGACCCTGAGACGAAAGTGAACTTTCAGCGACGCAATATATTTGAGGTAGGAAGACATATAAAAAAGGAAACTAAATGGAATAGGGAATCTGCTAGTTAGTGAAAATGTCAACAAGAAAAGAAGGAGAACTGGAAGTGCATACACGTGTCATGGCTCAATTTTGTGGAGGGGGAGTTTTGCAATATTTGATAGCAATATCCAAGTAGGTTTTTATAATTACTGACAGGGCAGTTAAGATTCAAGGGAGGCAAGAGAAGCTACCTTACAGTCACCAAAGGGCAGAGATATCCAACAGGGACTACAGCATTTGCGCTGGGTTGAAGGAAAAGTGAGTACTGTTAATGGGACCAGAATTAGAAAGGAGAGGGAAGTAGGGGGTGAAGTCACAGAGTTAAAGCAGGACAAGGGCAGGGGAGTATGGACTATGTAGAGGTGTATACACTATTCTGAGGATATTAGCTGCTATTCAGGAGACAGGAAGCCAAATGAAGGCTCTGAGTAGCAGTGTCACAATTTGAGTCTTTTTCAAGGACTTCATTTTTTAAATGGCTATTATGGGCTTCCCTGGTGGCTCAGTGGTAAAGAATCTGCCTGCCATTGAAAGGGTTCTACCTTAATTTGAGACTTAAACCCAGGGTCCAGACCTAATCAAACCCTGCTTGAGACTTGAACCCATGTGGCCGGGACTCGAACTCAGCCAAAACCCTAGTAATTAAAATCACTTACCCAACATCTGGATGCACTGAGGCTCACATTCTTCATGTCTCTTTGCAGAGAATTCAGTGAGCGACAAAGTGATAGGTAAGAAATAGATTTATTCAGATTCAGAGAAAGCAGATTCATAGACAGAGTGTGGGCCATCGTAGAGCAAATCAGTGGTGCTGAAAACATGGCGTTCTTAGCTTTTATGGGCTGGGTAATTCCATATGCTAATGAGTGGGAGGATTATTCTATCTCTTAGGGAAGGGGCACAGCTGTCATGGAGTCTCTGGGTGTGTAATTTAGCTTGCTGATTGAGGATCAAGGTCTGGTCTGCCATCTTGGACCCATTTGATTCTAATGGGTTTATGCTGTGTCCTTGGGCTATGCCATTCTTTTCCAAAATTGTGCCCTTCCCCTTTCCCTCCTAACCCTTACACCAGTGCAGGAGACACAGGTTTGATCCCTGGGTGAGAAAGATCCCCTGGAGAAGGAAATGACAACCTATTCCAGTATTCTAACCTGGGAAATCCCATGGATAGAGGAGCCCAGCAGCCTGAAGTCCATGGGATCACATAGAGAGTCTGTCATAATGTAGGGACTGAGCTTGCCTATTCTGGAAAGACTGAAAAGAAACAAGGACAGGGCCAGTAGAGGCAGTAAGAGCTAACACAATAATCTTTACTCATCTCTTATTTTTTGTCAAAGAGGAAAATGTTTGCAAAAAGCTCTGTTAGTTCCTATCTCAGGTTCATTTGAACAAAATGGAATTATTTGTTTGTTCTCAAGCTTATTTGGGAAAAAAAGTTACCTGGGATTCATGGTGAGTAGAGTGCAAGATAGGTCTGTTGGCAAGAAAAATAAAAGAAAAGCTGTTTTTTATGCAATCAATAATGCTTTTCATGATGAACTAAAAACATTAAAATGCCTTGAAGCTTTTAAATAGAATATTAACTTGAAGTTTTATTTTAGAATAGTAGTTTTAATACCTAGAAAAATGGACCAGGGAAGAGAAAGACTAGAAGCAGGAAATCCATTTAGTTGCTGGATCCAATTAGCTTCCTTAATCCAGGTGTCCACTAAAGAAAGATGAACAACTTAAAAGTTGTGGGTTAAGTTTATTTGGGATATAATTAGCAGTGCAGCCCAGGAGGCAACATCTCAGATAGCTCTGAGAGACTGCTCAAAGAGGTAGTGGGGGAAAGTTCAATATATATGATTTTAATGACATATGATTTTCAGTACCAATAAACAGTCATTTTACAAAGGGTTTTGGTTAGTCATGAGGATCTGTTTTCTAAATATGGCGCTAGCTTTAAAATGGGCTGGGTAATTCCATATGCTAATGAGTGGGAGGATTATTCTATCTCTTAGGGAAGGGGCACAGCTGTCATGGAGTCTCTGGGTGTGTAATTTAGCTTGCTGATTGAGGATCAAGGTCTGGTCTGCCATCTTGGACCCATTTGATTCTAATGGGTTTATGCTGTGTCCTTGGGCTATGCCATTCTTTTCCAAAATTGTGCCTTCCCTTTCCCTCCTAACCCTTACACCAGTGCAGGAGACACAGGTTTGATCCCTGGGTGAGAAAGATCCCCTGGAGAAGGAAATGACAACCTATTCCAGTATTCTAACCTGGGAAATCCCATGGATAGAGGAGCCCAGCAGCCTGAAGTCCATGGGATCACATAGAGAGTCTGTCATAATGTAGGGACTGAGCTTGCCTATTCTGGAAAGACTGAAAAGAAACAAGGACAGGGCCAGTAGAGGCAGTAAGAGCTAACACAATAATCTTTACTCATCTCTTATTTTTTGTCAAAGAGGAAAATGTTTGCAAAAAGCTCTGTTAGTTCCTATCTCAGGTTCATTTGAACAAAATGGAATTATTTGTTTGTTCTCAAGCTTATTTGGGAAAAAAAGTTACCTGGGATTCATGGTGAGTAGAGTGCAAGATAGGTCTGTTGGCAAGAAAAATAAAAGAAAAGCTGTTTTTTATGCAATCAATAATGCTTTTCATGATGAACTAAAAACATTAAAATGCCTTGAAGCTTTTAAATAGAATATTAACTTGAAGTTTTATTTTAGAATAGTAGTTTTAATACCTAGAAAAATGGACCAGGGAAGAGAAAGACTAGAAGCAGGAAATCCATTTAGTTGCTGGATCCAATTAGCTTCCTTAATCCAGGTGTCCACTAAAGAAAGATGAACAACTTAAAAGTTGTGGGTTAAGTTTATTTGGGATATAATTAGCAGTGCAGCCCAGGAGGCAACATCTCAGATAGCTCTGAGAGACTGCTCAAAGAGGTAGTGGGGGAAAGTTCAATATATATGATTTTAATGACATATGATTTTCAGTACCAATAAACAGTCATTTTACAAAGGGTTTTGGTTAGTCATGAGGATCTGATATCACCATGGAGGGATTTACTGCTTTTCTAAATATGAGGAGATGCAAGGATTGAGATAATAGAATCTATTCCTAAAAACATTCCCCTAAATAAAGACCCTCCCCACCAGATTCCCTGGAGCACAGAGTGCCTCATTCCACCCTGACTACCTCAGGGGGTGCGGAAGGTCAGCAGCTGTCATAGCATGGAGGGCAATCTGCACAGAGGCAGGTAGCAAATGCCCTTGTTCAGTCCTTGGCAATGTCATTGGTAAATGCCAATGTGTACTTGACACAGGTAAGACAGGAGAGTATATGACAGTGGCCTGGGATCAACTGACTCATTGTGAAAAGTCAGAGTGATGGGGAGGATGCACCAATTGTGCCCCTCAAACTAGATCCCTGGAATGGACAAATGGGTAGATATTAGTGCAACTATTTGAAATCTGTAATTTTCTTAAAGGTGGAGAACAGTTTAGGAAGGAACTGAGTTTATCTTTCAATATGATGAGTTTAAGAGGTGATTGGGAAAATTTAAGCAATGATGTGCAATAGAAAGGGTCTGAAGGATAGGAAAATATCAAAGCTTGAAAAAATAGAGATTTTAGGGTTGTCTACATATATATATAAATAGAACTACTTGCAATTGTGCAACAATATTTTCTACATGTGTTTTGGCACTGTGATGTCTTCACACTCTACGTTTCTGAAGATTACATTGTATATGATCAGTATATTCTGAGACTAAACATTTGTACCCCATTGCAGAATCATCCACATGCTTGTCTCTCTTTCTGTTAGGTGTATATAAAGACCCTGATACTGGGAAAGACTGAGGCAAAAGGAGAACAGGGCGACAGAGGATGAGATGTTTTAATGGCGTCATCAACTCACTGGACATGAATTTGAGCAAACTCTGGGAGATAGTGAACAATAAAGTTTTTATTTATTGGGATATAATTAGCAGTGCAGCCCAGGAGGCAACATCTCAGATAGCTCTGAGAGACTGCTCAAAGAGGTAGTGGGGGAAAGTTCAATATATATGATTTTAATGACATATGATTTTCAGTACCAATAAACAGTCATTTTACAAAGGGTTTTGGTTAGTCATGAGGATCTGATATCACCATGGAGGGATTTACTGCTTTTCTAAATATGAGGAGATGCAAGGATTGAGATAATAGAATCTATTCCTAAAAACATTCCCCTAAATAAAGACCCTCCCCACCAGATTCCCTGGAGCACAGAGTGCCTCATTCCACCCTGACTACCTCAGGGGGTGCGGAAGGTCAGCAGCTGTCATAGCATGGAGGGCAATCTGCACAGAGGCAGGTAGCAAATGCCCTTGTTCAGTCCTTGGCAATGTCATTGGTAAATGCCAATGTGTACTTGACACAGGTAAGACAGGAGAGTATATGACAGTGGCCTGGGATCAACTGACTCATTGTGAAAAGTCAGAGTGATGGGGAGGATGCACCAATTGTGCCCCTCAAACTAGATCCCTGGAATGGACAAATGGGTAGATATTAGTGCAACTATTTGAAATCTGTAATTTTCTTAAAGGTGGAGAACAGTTTAGGAAGGAACTGAGTTTATCTTTCAATATGATGAGTTTAAGAGGTGATTGGGAAAATTTAAGCAATGATGTGCAATAGAAAGGGTCTGAAGGATAGGAAAATATCAAAGCTTGAAAAAATAGAGATTTTAGGGTTGTCTACATATATATATAAATAGAACTACTTGCAATTGTGCAACAATATTTTCTACATGTGTTTTGGCACTGTGATGTCTTCACACTCTACGTTTCTGAAGATTACATTGTATATGATCAGTATATTCTGAGACTAAACATTTGTACCCCATTGCAGAATCATCCACATGCTTGTCTCTCTTTCTGTTAGGTGTATATAAAGACCCTGATACTGGGAAAGACTGAGGCAAAAGGAGAACAGGGCGACAGAGGATGAGATGTTTTAATGGCGTCATCAACTCACTGGACATGAATTTGAGCAAACTCTGGGAGATAGTGAAGGCATGGAAGCTTGGTGTGCTAGCAGCTGAACAACAATTATGTATTATATATACATGCATATATCACACTATATAAAATAATCCAGAAAGAATGGAATCCGATCAACATGATGTTCTCAACAAGTAATTTTACTATCTCTCCTGATGCACATGCAATGAGGTGAGAGAGAGAACAGCACACGAAAATACTACAATGGGGCCTCAGAATACAAAAAATATATACTAATCTTCAGAAACACAGTAAGAAGGAATGACAATGCCAAAGCACATGGAAAATATAGTTTCACAATTATAAGTAATTATAGGAGTCAATCGGAGAATTCCTCGAGGAGAACGTATGGAATTATTGTCAAATTTTAGGAGTCAATACTGGCAAAGCAAACCGCCTATGAAAATAAGTGTTATTGACAGGTTTCTACAATCATGTATGCCAAATTTGTAGTCATAAATTTAAAGGAAGGCAAGTCAGCATCTTTGCTTGTTTCTGCAAATTAGGTATAGTTTTGAATGTAATCATAGTTGAGGTTTTGCCAACTGAGAAACACAGAGGGAGAGTGAGTTATTTGAGTGTACTACTCAAGACATTCTTAGTAATATAAACCAAGGAATATATATAAGCTGAGTGTAAGAATAAATCTGGGCACAGATCAGGGGACAGTGGTAGAATTTTTTTCTAAAGTAGCAAAGTCACGGGATTATGATCCAAAGAATATTAAGCAATGATGTGCAATAGAAAGGGTCTGAAGGATAGGAAAATATCAAAGCTTGAAAAAATAGAGATTTTAGGGTTGTCTACATATATATATAAATAGAACTACTTGCAATTGTGCAACAATATTTTCTACATGTGTTTTGGCACTGTGATGTCTTCACACTCTACGTTTCTGAAGATTACATTGTATATGATCAGTATATTCTGAGACTAAACATTTGTACCCCATTGCAGAATCATCCACATGCTTGTCTCTCTTTCTGTTAGGTGTATATAAAGACCCTGATACTGGGAAAGACTGAGGCAAAAGGAGAACAGGGCGACAGAGGATGAGATGTTTTAATGGCGTCATCAACTCACTGGACATGAATTTGAGCAAACTCTGGGAGATAGTGAAGGCATGGAAGCTTGGTGTGCTAGCAGCTGAACAACAATTATGTATTATATATACATGCATATATCACACTATATAAAATAATCCAGAAAGAATGGAATCCGATCAACATGATGTTCTCAACAAGTAATTTTACTATCTCTCCTGATGCACATGCAATGAGGTGAGAGAGAGAACAGCACACGAAAATACTACAATGGGGCCTCAGAATACAAAAAATATATACTAATCTTCAGAAACACAGTAAGAAGGAATGACAATGCCAAAGCACATGGAAAATATAGTTTCACAATTATAAGTAATTATAGGAGTCAATCGGAGAATTCCTCGAGGAGAACGTATGGAATTATTGTCAAATTTTAGGAGTCAATACTGGCAAAGCAAACCGCCTATGAAAATAAGTGTTATTGACAGGTTTCTACAATCATGTATGCCAAATTTGTAGTCATAAATTTAAAGGAAGGCAAGTCAGCATCTTTGCTTGTTTCTGCAAATTAGGTATAGTTTTGAATGTAATCATAGTTGAGGTTTTGCCAACTGAGAAACACAGAGGGAGAGTGAGTTATTTGAGTGTACTACTCAAGACATTCTTAGTAATATAAACCAAGGAATATATATAAGCTGAGTGTAAGAATAAATCTGGGCACAGATCAGGGGACAGTGGTAGAATTTTTTTCTAAAGTAGCAAAGTCACGGGATTATGATCCAAAGAAGTCAGAGAAATTTAAAAAGTGAACAACATGAATTAAAATGCTAGTGGGTGGTAGTAGAATGTCTCCTTTAAATCAAGGTTTTGAATTTATTGGTAGCAAAAAAAAAAAAAATCTAGGAAATGACTATGAACTGAAGTGAATATGCTAGTCAAAGATGTTATCTATGTTAGTTTGCTGTGTACTGTGTGCATGCTAAGTCACTTCAGTCATGTCTGAATCTTTGTGACCCCCACAGACTATAGCCCATCCAGCTCCTCTATCCGTGGGATTCTCCAGGCAAGAATGTTGGAGTGGGTTGACATGCCCTCCTACAGGGAACAGGGATCAAACCCGAGTTTCTTACATCTCTTACATTAACAGGTGGATTCTTTACCACTAGCACACCTTGGAAGTCTGATGTGAGTGAAATAATGGCCAACCTAAAGAGAGCTTTAGGGGCAACGTTCCTCAGATTTCAGTCAGAACTGTTAAGAGAAAGGGCACTTGGAGAAGAAGTGTAAAGGGTAGAAAGTCTGGCTGGTGAAGAGCAGGGCATCATGGAATAGTTCTAGGAGGTGAAGAAGAGTCTCAGATTAAGAGATGTAGAGAGGGGACAAAGTCCTGGTGATGGATGAGAGTATAGGGTAAGGACTGGGTTAAATAAATATGTAAGACAAGAATATCTTAATTACCTTGCAATGAAATAGGGATATTTTATTCTATTTATAGCAGATAGGTCACAGTGTGCAGGTCTGGTACTGGAGGTGGCTCAACACCCGGTCCTGCCATGGAGGACATGAAGCTCTGTTGGCCTCTCCTCTACACCACCAAGTATGATGACACAGCTGGGAAATGGCTGGTTGCACCGCAGCATCCAGAGCTCAATGACTTCACATAACTTCAGAACATCTGGAACTTTGCAGTTTGCCAAGTTTTTTGACAAAATGTTTGAAGAGGAGTTATTTGAGTGTACTACTCAAGACATTCTTAGTAATATAAACCAAGGAATATATATAAGCTGAGTGTAAGAATAAATCTGGGCACAGATCAGGGGACAGTGGTAGAATTTTTTTCTAAAGTAGCAAAGTCACGGGATTATGATCCAAAGAAGTCAGAGAAATTTAAAAAGTGAACAACATGAATTAAAATGCTAGTGGGTGGTAGTAGAATGTCTCCTTTAAATCAAGGTTTTGAATTTATTGGTAGCAAAAAAAAAAAAAATCTAGGAAATGACTATGAACTGAAGTGAATATGCTAGTCAAAGATGTTATCTATGTTAGTTTGCTGTGTACTGTGTGCATGCTAAGTCACTTCAGTCATGTCTGAATCTTTGTGACCCCCACAGACTATAGCCCATCCAGCTCCTCTATCCGTGGGATTCTCCAGGCAAGAATGTTGGAGTGGGTTGACATGCCCTCCTACAGGGAACAGGGATCAAACCCGAGTTTCTTACATCTCTTACATTAACAGGTGGATTCTTTACCACTAGCACACCTTGGAAGTCTGATGTGAGTGAAATAATGGCCAACCTAAAGAGAGCTTTAGGGGCAACGTTCCTCAGATTTCAGTCAGAACTGTTAAGAGAAAGGGCACTTGGAGAAGAAGTGTAAAGGGTAGAAAGTCTGGCTGGTGAAGAGCAGGGCATCATGGAATAGTTCTAGGAGGTGAAGAAGAGTCTCAGATTAAGAGATGTAGAGAGGGGACAAAGTCCTGGTGATGGATGAGAGTATAGGGTAAGGACTGGGTTAAATAAATATGTAAGACAAGAATATCTTAATTACCTTGCAATGAAATAGGGATATTTTATTCTATTTATAGCAGATAGGTCACAGTGTGCAGGTCTGGTACTGGAGGTGGCTCAACACCCGGTCCTGCCATGGAGGACATGAAGCTCTGTTGGCCTCTCCTCTACACCACCAAGTATGATGACACAGCTGGGAAATGGCTGGTTGCACCGCAGCATCCAGAGCTCAATGACTTCACATAACTTCAGAACATCTGGAACTTTGCAGTTTGCCTTTAAATACATGTTTGGGTTGATGGTTTCTAGTGCACACTAATATTTTGTGCATTTAGTTGCTAATGATTGTCTCAATATGTGTGTGGGTTTTGTTTGTTTTTTTTAGCATGCCTATTAGTAAAGAGGTATTTACTTCTGAGAAAATTTTACATAAACAATGTTTGCTCAGTTAGCTGTTGGAAGTTTCTCACAAATATGAAAGAATGTATTGTAGGCTATATGTAAATACTTGAGGACATTTGCATAAAATACTCTGATGACAAGTATTGACACATCAATGTGGAGGTTCACAGATGGCACGGTGGTAAAGAATTTGCCTGACACAGGGGACAGGAGGTTGGGAGGAGGATTTCCTGAAGAAGTAAATATCATCCCACTCCAGTATTTTTTTCTGGGAAATCTCATGAACAGAAGAGCCTAGCCATGTATAGTCCATGAGGTCTTATGAGTGAGACAACTTTTACCAATTGAACAATAACAGCTTCTGAGGGTAGCTGTTACCACCTTTGCCTCACACAACAACAACAACATATACATACAGATATTTGCATGCACGTGTACATGCTAAGTTCCTTCAGTGCTGTCCAACTCTGTGTGACCCTATGGACTATAGCCCATCAGGCTCCTCTGTCCATGGGATTCTCCAGGCAATAATACTGGAATGAGTCGCCATGCCCTTTTCCAGGGGATCTTCTGGACCCAGGGATCAAACACACATCTCTTACATATTCATATATCCATGTATTACATATACATGTGCTGAGCTGATTTATGGAATATAGTGTGTGGAGACTTCAAGTAGAAGTACCAGAATGCACACACAGAAAAAGTACATATTTGCAGAGGGTTAAGGAGATGGTATACATGAAAAGCTGGTATACACTAAAAGGAGAAATGGCCAATATGAATAGAAAAATAAATCGCGACATTATCAAAGACTAGGATTATATGTCAGTTTTTAGACTATTCAATATAAAATAGAAATCTGAAGATATTTGATCATAGAAATTCTGTTTTGAGAGTGATGTATTTGGGGAAGATTAATCTGGAAGAGGTTAATGGCATGAATCAGCACAAGAATTGCTCAGTTGTAAAATCACTAAAAGGCATTTCTATAATAATATTGGAAAAGTCAGGTTAATGGATATTTTGTGCATTTAGTTGCTAATGATTGTCTCAATATGTGTGTGGGTTTTGTTTGTTTTTTTTAGCATGCCTATTAGTAAAGAGGTATTTACTTCTGAGAAAATTTTACATAAACAATGTTTGCTCAGTTAGCTGTTGGAAGTTTCTCACAAATATGAAAGAATGTATTGTAGGCTATATGTAAATACTTGAGGACATTTGCATAAAATACTCTGATGACAAGTATTGACACATCAATGTGGAGGTTCACAGATGGCACGGTGGTAAAGAATTTGCCTGACACAGGGGACAGGAGGTTGGGAGGAGGATTTCCTGAAGAAGTAAATATCATCCCACTCCAGTATTTTTTTCTGGGAAATCTCATGAACAGAAGAGCCTAGCCATGTATAGTCCATGAGGTCTTATGAGTGAGACAACTTTTACCAATTGAACAATAACAGCTTCTGAGGGTAGCTGTTACCACCTTTGCCTCACACAACAACAACAACATATACATACAGATATTTGCATGCACGTGTACATGCTAAGTTCCTTCAGTGCTGTCCAACTCTGTGTGACCCTATGGACTATAGCCCATCAGGCTCCTCTGTCCATGGGATTCTCCAGGCAATAATACTGGAATGAGTCGCCATGCCCTTTTCCAGGGATCTTCTGGACCCAGGGATCAAACACACATCTCTTACATATTCATATATCCATGTATTACATATACATGTGCTGAGCTGATTTATGGAATATAGTGTGTGGAGACTTCAAGTAGAAGTACCAGAATGCACACACAGAAAAAGTACATATTTGCAGAGGGTTAAGGAGATGGTATACATGAAAAGCTGGTATACACTAAAAGGAGAAATGGCCAATATGAATAGAAAAATAAATCGCGACATTATCAAAGACTAGGATTATATGTCAGTTTTTAGACTATTCAATATAAAATAGAAATCTGAAGATATTTGATCATAGAAATTCTGTTTTGAGAGTGATGTATTTGGGGAAGATTAATCTGGAAGAGGTTAATGGCATGAATCAGCACAAGAATTGCTCAGTTGTAAAATCACTAAAAGGCATTTCTATAATAAATATTGGAAAAGTCAGGAGGATCTTTTCATACTTTGCTGAAGCTTTAAACAGTAAATTCTACAGCTTTGATTTTACAACAACATGATCTTAGTTGGAAATTACTTATCTGATAATTCAAATCTTTAAAACTTCTCACAGCAATTAAAGACAACAATTAAATCTGAACTAATATTAAGTGTCAATGTACTAAACAAATAAAATGTTGTTACAATCTATTCCTCAGTGTGTTGGCATTTCCTTCTTCAAGGGATCTTCCTGACCCATGGATCAAGCTCATATCTCCTGCATTGCAGGCAGATTCTTTACCACTGAACCATGTGGGAAGTCAAGGACAGATCTAGCTACACCTATTTCCACCTGCCATCTTCAAAAATTTCATTAAAACTTCTTTTTTTTTTTTTACCAAGTCAACGATCAACATACAAAAAATTATGTATTTTACATTATTGACAAAACACAAATAGACTAATACCTGCAAGATTCATTGATTCATAGCTCTAAAAATACAACCACCAACTCAGATAAGCCGCTGCCAAGATATGCGGACCACTTCCTTCTTCATCAGTTAAAGACGTCTCTTATGAGAAGGTAGCTTTCTCCACTTCAAGAAAGACTTTATATAATAATCGATTGTTCTGATTTTGCTGTTTGCTCCCTACATTTACAATTACATAGCAAAATTTGTTTTCAACCATCTAAATGCTTTTAAGTTACAAATGATTGTTCGCCCCCCGCTACCTCAAAGATCGTAATAAAGGGTAAGGAGAATATAGTGTGTGGAGACTTCAAGTAGAAGTACCAGAATGCACACACAGAAAAGTACATATTTGCAGAGGGTTAAGGAGATGGTATACATGAAAAGCTGGTATACACTAAAAGGAGAAATGGCCAATATGAATAGAAAAATAAATCGCGACATTATCAAAGACTAGGATTATATGTCAGTTTTTAGACTATTCAATATAAAATAGAAATCTGAAGATATTTGATCATAGAAATTCTGTTTTGAGAGTGATGTATTTGGGGAAGATTAATCTGGAAGAGGTTAATGGCATGAATCAGCACAAGAATTGCTCAGTTGTAAAATCACTAAAAGGCATTTCTATAATAAATATTGGAAAAGTCAGGAGGATCTTTTCATACTTTGCTGAAGCTTTAAACAGTAAATTCTACAGCTTTGATTTTACAACAACATGATCTTAGTTGGAAATTACTTATCTGATAATTCAAATCTTTAAAACTTCTCACAGCAATTAAAGACAACAATTAAATCTGAACTAATATTAAGTGTCAATGTACTAAACAAATAAAATGTTGTTACAATCTATTCCTCAGTGTGTTGGCATTTCCTTCTTCAAGGGATCTTCCTGACCCATGGATCAAGCTCATATCTCCTGCATTGCAGGCAGATTCTTTACCACTGAACCATGTGGGAAGTCAAGGACAGATCTAGCTACACCTATTTCCACCTGCCATCTTCAAAAATTTCATTAAAACTTCTTTTTTTTTTTTTACCAAGTCAACGATCAACATACAAAAAATTATGTATTTTACATTATTGACAAAACACAAATAGACTAATACCTGCAAGATTCATTGATTCATAGCTCTAAAAATACAACCACCAACTCAGATAAGCCGCTGCCAAGATATGCGGACCACTTCCTTCTTCATCAGTTAAAGACGTCTCTTATGAGAAGGTAGCTTTCTCCACTTCAAGAAAGACTTTATATAATAATCGATTGTTCTGATTTTGCTGTTTGCTCCCTACATTTACAATTACATAGCAAAATTTGTTTTCAACCATCTAAATGCTTTTAAGTTACAAATGATTGTTCGGGGTCCTACAACCTCCTTCAGCTATTACTTGGAACTCCTAGATCAAAGATCGTAATAAAGGGTAAGGAGAATATGTTGCCTCAATAATTTGGGGACCACACTCCTGCTCAGCGTAAAAAAGACAGATCAGTTGTCTCCCTCTTCCTCTGGCAACATAATTCTCCTAAAATAAAAAGGGGGGAATGAAAGGAGTTCATAGACAGACTTGGTAAGGCCAACAAGTTTCAAGGACAAAGAGAAAGAGGGTGAGGAACAAACATTTTTAGCCAAGGTGCCTTCACCTTGATTGCCATGCCTATGACATAATCCATTTTGCCTAAGACATTCTTTAAGCCTAGAGCTAAAGTATATAAACAAGTATCTTACCAGAGGACATGTTTCTAGTCTTAACTTGTACTTATGTTATCTAAAGATGTATGTTGTGGGTGTGGGTCTGGTAAGACCTTTATCGTCTCAATATATTCTTTTAAACTACTGTTAATAACGAACTGAAAAAGTATAAAATGCCATGCCTAAAGTGGCTTCGCGAGATACTCTTCTATCGCCCTTCCAGTGTCAATGCTGGAAGATTTTCCCTATCCTTTGTTACTAATAAACTTTCAAAGCTCTGAGTGATCATCTCGGAGTCTTTTGATCCCAATGTGAATTCTTTTCCATTGGAGATTAAGAATTTGACACCATTCATGGTAACCTACCTTCATCTATCACCTATCGAAATGTAAATGCAAGTAAAATCACATCTCCTGAAGGAAGATAAAAACTACCTCAGGCCAGCATAACTGAATATTTCTTTCCTCTCATTAGTGAGAAAGCTTTTATCTTTGGCCCATTAATTATCCCCAAATTTTCACAGATTATTCCTGCATTTCATAGGATTTTTGTAATAAAAATTAGTCACAGGAAGTTTTCAACTTATACCTGCAAGATTCATTGATTCATAGCTCTAAAAATACAACCACCAACTCAGATAAGCCGCTGCCAAGATATGCGGACCACTTCCTTCTTCATCAGTTAAAGACGTCTCTTATGAGAAGGTAGCTTTCTCCACTTCAAGAAAGACTTTATATAATAATCGATTGTTCTGATTTTGCTGTTTGCTCCCTACATTTACAATTACATAGCAAAATTTGTTTTCAACCATCTAAATGCTTTTAAGTTACAAATGATTGTTCGGGCTCCTACAACCTCCTTCAGCTATTACTTGGAACTCCTAGATCAAAGATCGTAATAAAGGGTAAGGAGAATATGTTGCCTCAATAATTTGGGGACCACACTCCTGCTCAGCGTAAAAAAGACAGATCAGTTGTCTCCCTCTTCCTCTGGCAACATAATTCTCCTAAAATAAAAAGGGGGGAATGAAAGGAGTTCATAGACAGACTTGGTAAGGCCAACAAGTTTCAAGGACAAAGAGAAAGAGGGTGAGGAACAAACATTTTTAGCCAAGGTGCCTTCACCTTGATTGCCATGCCTATGACATAATCCATTTTGCCTAAGACATTCTTTAAGCCTAGAGCTAAAGTATATAAACAAGTATCTTACCAGAGGACATGTTTCTAGTCTTAACTTGTACTTATGTTATCTAAAGATGTATGTTGTGGGTGTGGGTCTGGTAAGACCTTTATCGTCTCAATATATTCTTTTAAACTACTGTTAATAACGAACTGAAAAAGTATAAAATGCCATGCCTAAAGTGGCTTCGCGAGATACTCTTCTATCGCCCTTCCAGTGTCAATGCTGGAAGATTTTCCCTATCCTTTGTTACTAATAAACTTTCAAAGCTCTGAGTGATCATCTCGGAGTCTTTTGATCCCAATGTGAATTCTTTTCCATTGGAGATTAAGAATTTGACACCATTCATGGTAACCTACCTTCATCTATCACCTATCGAAATGTAAATGCAAGTAAAATCACATCTCCTGAAGGAAGATAAAAACTACCTCAGGCCAGCATAACTGAATATTTCTTTCCTCTCATTAGTGAGAAAGCTTTTATCTTTGGCCCATTAATTATCCCCAAATTTTCACAGATTATTCCTGCATTTCATAGGATTTTTGTAATAAAAATTAGTCACAGGAAGTTTCACTGTAGCTTTAAAACAATCCTGACAAACAAAAATTAATTTGCTTTATAGTATTCCATTAGCAGATAAGCATGGAGTATAACAGAAGAATACGCAGAATTTGTTGAAAAACAAAGTAGCAGAACTTAACCTGATAACTGAACTATATGCATTCATCTACATCTTCATTCCCTTCCCTATTTGGGATGAAAGTGACATGATATTCACTGTGTCTTATCATTTCTGTGGTTAAGCATGCAATTTAGAAGGAAGAACATGTTGTAAATATGGCTAAACAAAACCCTCCTTCCATAGGAAGAGGGGGTAATTAGGCATATGCTGCAGACAATTCTGAAAGCCCAGAAGAGAGGTTTCCTTCCCAGTAATCTAAACTTGTCAACTATATTTTTAAAAGAAATGTTTCCCTGCTTCCCTCGTTTTGGAATTCAGAAAGTTGTTTGCATATATTAAGTCCAAATATCTAAATGTGTTGAAAATGATGTTTGCAGTATCTAAAAATATTTGTTTTTAAGGCAGGCAGCATACATATTTAAACAAATCAGTTATTCACTCCTTTTTTAAAAAAAGTCTCTTTCTAGATTCAAAAATGAAATTAGTCTCTTCTTTAAACAACAACCTACAGCTAGAGCAGCATACTCTCTAAATGCCCTGAATGTCAGGACTCTTTTTGGCTCAAAATACAGAGCAATTTTAATAATGCAGCCTAGGGTTTTTGTCAATTTTCTGAACTGTGGTATAATCTTCCTAAGAGTCATCTGTAGACTTTTTTCACCCCCACTGAGATATTTGATGCTGTCAGTATTTGGGGAATGCACAGTTCTCAGGTGCTCATGCCCAACTCTTTGCAACCACATGGACTGTAGTCCACCAGGCAGGTCCTCTAAGAATTTGACACCATCGGTAACCTTCATCTATCACCTATCGAAATGTAAATGCAAGTAAAATCACATCTCCTGAAGGAAGATAAAAACTACCTCAGGCCAGCATAACTGAATATTTCTTTCCTCTCATTAGTGAGAAAGCTTTTATCTTTGGCCCATTAATTATCCCCAAATTTTCACAGATTATTCCTGCATTTCATAGGATTTTTGTAATAAAAATTAGTCACAGGAAGTTTCACTGTAGCTTTAAAACAATCCTGACAAACAAAAATTAATTTGCTTTATAGTATTCCATTAGCAGATAAGCATGGAGTATAACAGAAGAATACGCAGAATTTGTTGAAAAACAAAGTAGCAGAACTTAACCTGATAACTGAACTATATGCATTCATCTACATCTTCATTCCCTTCCCTATTTGGGATGAAAGTGACATGATATTCACTGTGTCTTATCATTTCTGTGGTTAAGCATGCAATTTAGAAGGAAGAACATGTTGTAAATATGGCTAAACAAAACCCTCCTTCCATAGGAAGAGGGGGTAATTAGGCATATGCTGCAGACAATTCTGAAAGCCCAGAAGAGAGGTTTCCTTCCCAGTAATCTAAACTTGTCAACTATATTTTTAAAAGAAATGTTTCCCTGCTTCCCTCGTTTTGGAATTCAGAAAGTTGTTTGCATATATTAAGTCCAAATATCTAAATGTGTTGAAAATGATGTTTGCAGTATCTAAAAATATTTGTTTTTAAGGCAGGCAGCATACATATTTAAACAAATCAGTTATTCACTCCTTTTTTAAAAAAAGTCTCTTTCTAGATTCAAAAATGAAATTAGTCTCTTCTTTAAACAACAACCTACAGCTAGAGCAGCATACTCTCTAAATGCCCTGAATGTCAGGACTCTTTTTGGCTCAAAATACAGAGCAATTTTAATAATGCAGCCTAGGGTTTTTGTCAATTTTCTGAACTGTGGTATAATCTTCCTAAGAGTCATCTGTAGACTTTTTTCACCCCCACTGAGATATTTGATGCTGTCAGTATTTGGGGAATGCACAGTTCTCAGGTGCTCATGCCCAACTCTTTGCAACCACATGGACTGTAGTCCACCAGGCAGGTCCTCTGTCCATGGGACTTCTCAGTCAAGAATACTGGAATGGTTGCCATTTCCTTCTCCAGGGGATCATCCTGACCCAGGGATTGAACCCATATCCCCTACGTTGAAGGTGGATTCTTAACCACTGCCCTACCTGGGAAGCCCTTAACTGAAGATAAGATTTGATGCAAAATGAGTCAGCCAACTTAGACCCAATGTCTGCGGAGATTCCCCAGCGTATCTTTTTTTATTTCCTGGCCCAAACCCACCTGCCTTATGCTAGAAGAGGCTCTTGCCTCTCACGTCAACCTAATTTTGTGACTCTGTTGTAGTCATCTTAATGCACTTGTTTCCATGTATTCTCTTTCACAGAGGATTACAGAAAATAAGTGAGAAGAATGGACAGAAAGTTACACTGAGTATTAAAATCCTAGGCCCAGCAGGTGAAATGGGTGACATCTTGATCAAAGGTCCAAAAAAGCAAAGACTATATACAAAGAGTATTTAGTACCATAACAGTTGGTTCCTACTTCACCACTGCTGAGTAGATCACTACGTGTATTGAGGCCTCCGTCACTCCTGCTGCTCATAACCATGAGTCATTAGAGAAAAGCTAAATTAGATTCCATATATTATCTTTAAAGAGACATGGCAGTGTGTCAAGTATTAGAGATTAATATCTCCCAGGGCGGAAATAAGCTATTCTTTCTTTTAAGCTTCATGGCTTAAATGTGCCTTTAGGGAACTGCTGCACAGGTAGAAGCATCATCTCCCAAAGATGGAGAAGTAAAGTGGTGTTTGTAGGGGTGAGCATGCTGTTTATTCAAAACTGAAATTGGTGATTTATCACTCAACAAGATAATCATCCATCATTGGTTTACATTTTGAAAACTGTTAGAATACGTTGATTGCATTTGATGACTCTAAAGTGCTTGTTCAGATTTTATCCACAGGGAAACCTGAAGATAAAAGAAATTAAGGGAATCACACCAAGTCCAGAGCTGATAAACGGTAAAATGTGACCATGGATTCAAGTGTCATACAACTAAATTTGTTAGAATTAGCCTCAAAACCTGCCACTTTCCATTTCTACAGATACTATACATAGCAGTACAAATATCTGTCATGTTATAGACTAGACAACACCCAGCAGTAAAATGAAAGTCACAGCTTACTACAGTAAATCGTATTATTTCTTTGAATTTTAAGATGAAAATTTTGAAAATATTTTCCCCCACGTTGAAGGTGGATTCTTAACCACTGCCCTACCTGGGAAGCCCTTAACTGAAGATAAGATTTGATGCAAAATGAGTCAGCCAACTTAGACCCAATGTCTGCGGAGATTCCCCAGCGTATCTTTTTTTATTTCCTGGCCCAAACCCACCTGCCTTATGCTAGAAGAGGCTCTTGCCTCTCACGTCAACCTAATTTTGTGACTCTGTTGTAGTCATCTTAATGCACTTGTTTCCATGTATTCTCTTTCACAGAGGATTACAGAAAATAAGTGAGAAGAATGGACAGAAAGTTACACTGAGTATTAAAATCCTAGGCCCAGCAGGTGAAATGGGTGACATCTTGATCAAAGGTCCAAAAAAGCAAAGACTATATACAAAGAGTATTTAGTACCATAACAGTTGGTTCCTACTTCACCACTGCTGAGTAGATCACTACGTGTATTGAGGCCTCCGTCACTCCTGCTGCTCATAACCATGAGTCATTAGAGAAAAGCTAAATTAGATTCCATATATTATCTTTAAAGAGACATGGCAGTGTGTCAAGTATTAGAGATTAATATCTCCCAGGGCGGAAATAAGCTATTCTTTCTTTTAAGCTTCATGGCTTAAATGTGCCTTTAGGGAACTGCTGCACAGGTAGAAGCATCATCTCCCAAAGATGGAGAAGTAAAGTGGTGTTTGTAGGGGTGAGCATGCTGTTTATTCAAAACTGAAATTGGTGATTTATCACTCAACAAGATAATCATCCATCATTGGTTTACATTTTGAAAACTGTTAGAATACGTTGATTGCATTTGATGACTCTAAAGTGCTTGTTCAGATTTTATCCACAGGGAAACCTGAAGATAAAAGAAATTAAGGGAATCACACCAAGTCCAGAGCTGATAAACGGTAAAATGTGACCATGGATTCAAGTGTCATACAACTAAATTTGTTAGAATTAGCCTCAAAACCTGCCACTTTCCATTTCTACAGATACTATACATAGCAGTACAAATATCTGTCATGTTATAGACTAGACAACACCCAGCAGTAAAATGAAAGTCACAGCTTACTACAGTAAATCGTATTATTTCTTTGAATTTTAAGATGAAATTGAAAATATTTTCCCATGGGAAAGATAATCTGCATTATTCCAAGTTTCCAACTATTTTTAAAGAAGCTTAGCCTTAATTTAGAAACCACAAGCCTTTAGTGAATGTAGTATAAGTGGGGCTTTTTCTAGTTTCTACAAATATAAAGAATGACACCCTTCCTCTCTTTTTTAAATGTGTCCCAAGTCATTGCACATTTGTACAAAGATCATGAAGAGATAGTATGGGTAAATGGTTAAGAATCTTCAAGAACCCAGATTCTCTAGTGCAAGTGCAGTCTGTTCACTTCCTTAGGTTTGTGACTTTGAGCAAATAACTTCCTCACTCAGAGTCCCCTATTTTCCTCTGCAAATGGGGATAGTAATACTACTTATCTCAGAGTTTGCTGTGACAAATAACCAAGTGCAAGCTTATTTACATAAGGCTAGAGCTTTGTAGAAAATGTACTTTAAGGTCTTCACAACACCCCTAAGATATAGGTGCCTATAATCCTTATTTCAGACATCATTGAAGCTTAGAAAGTTAATTAACTTGCCCAATGTTGAACAGGTGTGTTTGGCAGAGCAGGAAATGAGACACAAGTCTGAACATAAAGGAGCTGTTTTAATCAATATGATACATTTTAACCTGGAACTAGCTGATGTGTAAAATACCATATTCCTTAAAGGAGTGCAATATTCAAACAGTTCTGAAAAATGTAGGATTATACTAAATGACTTAAATTATGTTTAAAGTAGACAATCCATTGATTCTTTTTTTTTAAATTTTGGCCTCTTTTATTGGTTTATTTATTTATTTATTTTCAACCATCTGCATTCTTTGGCCTGTGTGGGTCTTCCATCACAGTGGCCTCTCACTGCAGAGGTTCTGGGCACAGGTGCTCCAGAGTGTTGGCTTGTAATTGGACACACTGGTCCAGCCGCTCTGTGGCATGTGGGATCTTCCCGGGTCAGGGATTGAATCAGTGTCCCCTGCACTGCAAGACGGACTCTTTACCCAATGGACCACCAGGAAAGCCCCCACTGATTTTATTAAAGAAAAAAGTTTGTTTACCAAAGACAACAGAGTACTGGCAATGACTGTCCTCATAAAATAATATCTAGTTCATTTAATTTCAGTCACTCAGTCATGTCTGAGTCTGTGACCCCATGGACTGCAGCATGCAAGGCTTCCCTGTCCTTCACCATCTTCCTGAGCTTGCTCAAACTCATGTCTCTTGAGTCAATGATGCCATCAAACTATCTTATCCTCTGTTGTACCCTTCATTTTTTGCCTTCTATTTTTCCCAACATCTGGCTCTTCTCCAATGAGTCAGATCTTCACATCTGGTGGGCAAGGTATTGGAGCTTCAGCTTTAGCTTCAGCATCAGTCCTTGCAATGAATATTCAGGGTTGATTTCCTGTAGGATAAGCTGGTTTGATATTCTTGTAGTCCAATGGTGAATCTTCTCCATCACCACAGTTCAAAGGTATCAATTTTTGGCACTCAGTAACTTCCTCATTTTGCAAATGGGGATAGTAATACTACTTATCTCAGAGTTTGCTGTGACAAATAACCAAGTGCAAGCTTATTTACATAAGGCTAGAGCTTTGTAGAAAATGTACTTTAAGGTCTTCACAACACCCCTAAGATATAGGTGCCTATAATCCTTATTTCAGACATCATTGAAGCTTAGAAAGTTAATTAACTTGCCCAATGTTGAACAGGTGTGTTTGGCAGAGCAGGAAATGAGACACAAGTCTGAACATAAAGGAGCTGTTTTAATCAATATGATACATTTTAACCTGGAACTAGCTGATGTGTAAAATACCATATTCCTTAAAGGAGTGCAATATTCAAACAGTTCTGAAAAATGTAGGATTATACTAAATGACTTAAATTATGTTTAAAGTAGACAATCCATTGATTCTTTTTTTTTAAATTTTGGCCTCTTTTATTGGTTTATTTATTTATTTATTTTCAACCATCTGCATTCTTTGGCCTGTGTGGGTCTTCCATCACAGTGGCCTCTCACTGCAGAGGTTCTGGGCACAGGTGCTCCAGAGTGTTGGCTTGTAATTGGACACACTGGTCCAGCCGCTCTGTGGCATGTGGGATCTTCCCGGGTCAGGGATTGAATCAGTGTCCCCTGCACTGCAAGACGGACTCTTTACCCAATGGACCACCAGGAAAGCCCCCACTGATTTTATTAAAGAAAAAAGTTTGTTTACCAAAGACAACAGAGTACTGGCAATGACTGTCCTCATAAAATAATATCTAGTTCATTTAATTTCAGTCACTCAGTCATGTCTGAGTCTGTGACCCCATGGACTGCAGCATGCAAGGCTTCCCTGTCCTTCACCATCTTCCTGAGCTTGCTCAAACTCATGTCTCTTGAGTCAATGATGCCATCAAACTATCTTATCCTCTGTTGTACCCTTCATTTTTTGCCTTCTATTTTTCCCAACATCTGGCTCTTCTCCAATGAGTCAGATCTTCACATCTGGTGGGCAAGGTATTGGAGCTTCAGCTTTAGCTTCAGCATCAGTCCTTGCAATGAATATTCAGGGTTGATTTCCTGTAGGATAAGCTGGTTTGATATTCTTGTAGTCCAATGGTGAATCTTCTCCATCACCACAGTTCAAAGGTATCAATTTTTTGGCACTCAGTCTTCTTTAGGGTCCAACACTCACACCTGTACGTGACTACTGAGAAAGTCATAGCTTTGATTATACAATGTTTGTCAGCAAAAGTGATGTCTGCTTTGAATACACTGTCTAGATTTGTCACAGCTTTTATTCCAAGGAGCAAGTGTCTTTTAACTTCATGGCTACAGTCACCATCTGCAGTGATTTTGGAGTCTAAGAAAATAAAGTCTGTCTGCTTCCATTGTTTGCCTGTCTATTTGTCATCATACATTATAAAAGACTTTTTTGCAACAGTATAACAAACACCTGTTTGCAGATGAAAATGCTGCGGCTTTTATAAGGTAAAAAGTGAACTTACTGTTATCCAGATATATAATTTCAAACCTGTGAAATGAAATCAATTGACTTGCCTCCCAAGCCCATATCTTTTTTCCTATTTATATGTGTCTGTTATTATAAAGTTCCTCTTGCAGGCAAAGTAGTATCTTTACTTTGATCATGTCTATCTCATGGTCATATTCCTATTCCTGTAAGATTATGTAGCTAGCACGTTTCTACATTTTTTGTCACTTATTTCAATCTCAAGAATATTTTAATTTAATGTCTTCTGTTTGCTATCCATTCATCCTTTCATCCATCCATCCACCTTCATTCATCTTTTACTTCACCATTCATTCAACAAATGGTTATTGCTCACCTTATCTGTACTAGTAGCACTCTGTTTAATGTTTAGGAAGGAGATACTCTCTCAAAGCTGTGTGCATGCATGTATGTGTATTTTTATCTGATGGACTGGTTCTTCTAAAATCTGAATTCCTTTGAAAAGATTTTGCAAAGCCAAGTTCTCTCAAGTCCTTTTGTTTCAGATTATTTTGCATATGGAGTGTTATTACAAACATACACGTCATCATATGATCTATTGAGTTATTTATTCTTTAAAGAGATAGTCATCATGTTCTTATCATCTATAGATAGATGTTCATTGGATGTCTGATTACAGAGGAAAGCAAAGCAAACAAAAGACTTCGCCTTCATGGAACTCATATTACACATAGAAAAAACATAAAATCAACCAGCTAAGTACATACTTGCTGTGTCAGGTGAGGCTATGGAGACAATTAAGCCCAGGCAAAGAAAATGTGGTAAGAAAGTGGATTCAAGGAGGAACACTGACCAATAAGGCTGAAGAAGTGGGCAACGTCCCCATCATACCAAAAACCCTGTACCATTTTTCCACTTGGGCATCTGGCACTGACTGAGATGGCTGACAGCCCGTTAAACTCCCTAACTCTCAACAGCTCTATTCCTGGCATTGGCATCTACCACTAATAGAGACATACACAGTTATGCATCCCTCAAGTGCAGCTTCATCAGCACATGTAGAGTTTGATCCAAAATAACACTTTGAACTAAGAGTATCCATCATACTTAAAAAAAAAAGAAAATCAGGTCCATTGTAAATGGGGCAAAGACAGCCTCTCCAACAATGGTGCTGGGAAAACTGAATAGCTATATGCAAAAAAAATAAAGTTGGAACACTACCTAAAACCACACACAAAGATAAACTCAAAATGAATGAAAGACCTAACTGTAAGACCAGACACCATAAAACTCTTAGAGGAAAACATAGGCAGAACACTTGATGACATAAACCAAAACAGGATCTTCTTTGACCCACCTTCTAGAGCAATGGAAATAAAAACAAAAATAAACAAGTGGGACCTAATTAAACGTAAAAGCTTTTGCACAGCAAAAGCAACTATAAACAAGGTGAAAAGACAACCTACAAAAAGGGAGAAAATAATAGCAAATGAAACAACTGACGAAGAATTCATTTCCAAAATATACAAGCAGCTCAGAAAATTCAACACCAAAAAACCAAACAATCAAAAATCGAGAAAAATACCTAAACAGACATCTCTTCAAGGAAGATATACAAATGGCCAACAAACACATGAAAATATGCTCAACACTGCTCAAGAAGAAAAAAAGCAAATCCAAAAAAATACAAAATGCGATGGGATACTCAACAAAAGGCGCTAAATAGTCATCATGTTCTTATCATCTATAGATAGATGTTCATTGGATGTCTGATTACAGAGGAAAGCAAAGCAAACAACAGCCTTCGCCTTCATGGAACTCATATTACACATAGAAAAAACATAAAATCAACCAGCTAAGTACATACTTGCTGTGTCAGGTGAGGCTATGGAGACAATTAAGCCCAGGCAAAGAAAATGTGGTAAGAAAGTGGATTCAAGGAGGAACACTGACCAATAAGGCTGAAGAAGTGGGCAACGTCCCCATCATACCAAAAACCCTGTACCATTTTTCCACTTGGGCATCTGGCACTGACTGAGATGGCTGACAGCCCGTTAAACTCCCTAACTCTCAACAGCTCTATTCCTGGCATTGGCATCTACCACTAATAGAGACATACACAGTTATGCATCCCTCAAGTGCAGCTTCATCAGCACATGTAGAGTTTGATCCAAAATAACACTTTGAACTAAGAGTATCCATCATACTTAAAAAAAAAAGAAAATCAGGTCCATTGTAAATGGGGCAAAGACAGCCTCTCCAACAATGGTGCTGGGAAAACTGAATAGCTATATGCAAAAAAAATAAAGTTGGAACACTACCTAAAACCACACACAAAGATAAACTCAAAATGAATGAAAGACCTAACTGTAAGACCAGACACCATAAAACTCTTAGAGGAAAACATAGGCAGAACACTTGATGACATAAACCAAAACAGGATCTTCTTTGACCCACCTTCTAGAGCAATGGAAATAAAAACAAAAATAAACAAGTGGGACCTAATTAAACGTAAAAGCTTTTGCACAGCAAAAGCAACTATAAACAAGGTGAAAAGACAACCTACAAAAAGGGAGAAAATAATAGCAAATGAAACAACTGACGAAGAATTCATTTCCAAAATATACAAGCAGCTCAGAAAATTCAACACCAAAAAACCAAACAATCAAAAATCGAGAAAAAAACTAAACAGACATCTCTCCAAGGAAGATATACAAATGGCCAACAAACACATGAAAATATGCTCAACACTGCTCAAGAGAAATGCAAATCAAAACTACAATGCGATATCACCTCACACCAATAAGAATGGCCATCATCAAAAAGGTTACAAATGATAAATGCTGGAGAGGGTATGGAGAAAAAGGAACCTTCTTGTACTGCTGTGGGAATATCAGAGAATTTTAAAGGAAACTGAGTCTAGAAGTGTGTTTTGAGTAAGATTCAAGGTTAAGTGGTAAAAGAACTGCTTATCAAAGAGAAGTTATCTCATGTGACATTAATAACTTTAATTAAAACTGGAAATTTCTTTAAAATAATGGAAATTTCAAATTGCTTTACAACTTCTTTGGCAAGACTCCACATCTAGAATAGAAGAGAAAGTTCGAGAATTTAGTGATGCAAGTTCTTTCTGCAAAACACATTACATAAATTACTAAATGAATTGTCAAAATATTGCCTCAATTTTACTGACCATATGTAGGCTTAATATAATGACTCTTTTTTTTTTTTTTTTTTTTGATTTTTGGCCACTTTTATTGGTCTTCCATTTATTTATTTTCATCCTTTTTTGTTCTTTGGCCTGTGTGGGCCTCCCATTGCAGTGGCCTCTCCTATAGCAGAGCACCAGCTCTGGGAACATGTGATCCAGAGCGCTGGCTCATTAATTGGACACATCGGTCCAGTCACTCTGTGGCATGTGGGATCTTCCCATGCCACGTATCGAACTGGTACCCCTTGCACTGCAAGGTGGATTCTTTACCCACTAGACCACCAGTGAAGACCACTAATATAATAATTCTTATATTTATAGATTTAAATTGTCTAGATAGATATTTGAACCTTTATGTCTTATTTTCTCCTTTACCTTTTTCAAGGCACCATTTCTAAGTTCTGAATGCCCACATCACAAGCTCAATAGTAAGATTTCACTCTTAAAGTAGAGGCCCTATAAAGTCAAGTTTAATTAACAAATGCGCATCTTTTCTGCAGAGCAAATAAGTCATTCACTGTAAATTATTCACAAAGAGCATTTAGAAAGCCATGAAAATTAGTCATTGTGTTTATATTTGTATTGATGTGTGTTTAAATTTTCATTTTTTTAACTGACTAAAGCCCTTAAGATTAAAATATTGTTTATGATCTTTTTTTTTATTTGTAGGAAACGTTATTATGAATACTGGAATAATTCCATCTAGCAAACAAATTTGGTTAATCATATTCCTATTGTTAGTCATTTAATCTGTTTTCAATTGTATCATTCTAAGTAACCTATGTAATAAATTTGACATTAACATCTGTCAAGTAGTGTCCTGGGATGCAGAAGACCTTTTAGAATAGAAGAAGAAAGTTTTTTCAAGGTTAAGTGGTAAAAGAACTGCTTATCAAAGAGAAGTTATCTCATGTGACATTAATAACTTTAATTAAAACTGGAAATTTCTTTAAAATAATGGAAATTTCAAATTGCTTTACAACTTCTTTGGCAAGACTCCACATCTAGAATAGAAGAGAAAGTTCGAGAATTTAGTGATGCAAGTTCTTTCTGCAAAACACATTACATAAATTACTAAATGAATTGTCAAAATATTGCCTCAATTTTACTGACCATATGTAGGCTTAATATAATGACTCTTTTTTTTTTTTTTTTTTTGATTTTTGGCCACTTTTATTGGTCTTCCATTTATTTATTTTCATCCTTTTTTGTTCTTTGGCCTGTGTGGGCCTCCCATTGCAGTGGCCTCTCCTATAGCAGAGCACCAGCTCTGGGAACATGTGATCCAGAGCGCTGGCTCATTAATTGGACACATCGGTCCAGTCACTCTGTGGCATGTGGGATCTTCCCATGCCACGTATCGAACTGGTACCCCTTGCACTGCAAGGTGGATTCTTTACCCACTAGACCACCAGTGAAGACCACTAATATAATAATTCTTATATTTATAGATTTAAATTGTCTAGATAGATATTTGAACCTTTATGTCTTATTTTCTCCTTTACCTTTTTCAAGGCACCATTTCTAAGTTCTGAATGCCCACATCACAAGCTCAATAGTAAGATTTCACTCTTAAAGTAGAGGCCCTATAAAGTCAAGTTTAATTAACAAATGCGCATCTTTTCTGCAGAGCAAATAAGTCATTCACTGTAAATTATTCACAAAGAGCATTTAGAAAGCCATGAAAATTAGTCATTGTGTTTATATTTGTATTGATGTGTGTTTAAATTTTCATTTTTTTAACTGACTAAAGCCCTTAAGATTAAAATATTGTTTATGATCTTTTTTTTTATTTGTAGGAAACGTTATTATGAATACTGGAATAATTCCATCTAGCAAACAAATTTGGTTAATCATATTCCTATTGTTAGTCATTTAATCTGTTTTCAATTGTATCATTCTAAGTAACCTATGTAATAAATTTGACATTAACATCTGTCAAGTAGTGTCCTGGGATGCAGAATGGTAAGCCCTAGTTCAACAAAAGACCAGGAGAGAAACTGAAATAGAAAGATGTATTACTTATGGGTCCTGGAAGAGGTCCTAGGCATGCCCTGAGAGACTGCACAGGGCAACAAGGCAGAGTATAGGCAAAGGGAGAGATGAGGCCTGTGGAGCATGCATTAGGGTTCCTGAGTAGAGTGTTTTTGGGCTCCTGAGCTAAGGCCTGATTGGTCAATTCAAAGCAAGAGTGGGGCTTTGGTAAGATCCAAAGGGATCTTATCTAAGTGGCATAGGGGAAGGACCAGTTAGGTGGGAGAAACTGTTTATTAGCAGGGCAACAGGGGAAGTACCATTAGAAAGCGACCTTTGCTTGTGAGTCTGCAGGCTGTTACCAGGACTGTACACTTGGCTGAGGGGCAATGGGAGCCTTACACTTCCATTAGGGTAAAGCTCCCTGAAGCCCACTTGGCCAGACATAATAGATACTAAAAGAGCCATATCATGGAGTTGCTTAGCTAAACACTTGACACCCTAAAAATGTGGTAGCAATACTCATAAAGATTTGTTTTCCCTTTTGCATTTGTCATTATGTCAGATTTCTGAAAGAATTAGGATAATTGATATAAATATACTGAGGCCCTCAAATAATTTTTCAAATAAAGTTGAACCAGGTGGCTAGAAGTACAGCTCAGGGGTAAAGCATTTGACTGCAAATAAAGTTGAACCAAATTTTAATACTACAAATGAAATTTCATGGATATTTCCCTTTTTTAGTGTATTCGACTCTTAAAAAATGGTTATAATCAGGGCTCCCCTAGTGGTCCAGTGGGTAAGGACACCACCTTGCAGTGCAAGGGGCGCTGGTTTGATCCCTGGCCTGGGAAGATCCCACGTGCTGCAGAGCAGCTGGACCGATCTGTCCAATTACCAAGCCGGAGCTCTGGAGCGCATGCGCCCAGAGCCAGTGCTCTGTGACAACAGAAGCCACCACAATGAGAGGCCCACATGGGCCAAAGAACAATGACGGATGGAAAATAGAGAAATGAAAGACCGATAGAAGTGGCCTGCCCACCCCCTCCCTCCCCAACCCATCCTCCCTCCCACAAAATTAATGGTTATAATCAAAATAAAATGGTAGATGATCCATTTTATTATTTTAAAACTTATTCCTATGCTGAAATATAAATATGCATATTGTTGACATAAATTGTATAGAAATATTCAATTAAAAGAGTGACTTTCATCAATGAGATGCAGCCAGAACCACATCCCATAGCTAACCACAAGGAAATAAAACAGCTTCACAATCTTCATTTGTGAATATCCTTGATCCCTCTCCACCTTTGTATCCACCATCACTCTGTGTGGCCACGAAGCCAGGCATAGGGAGGGTGAGAGAACTGGTAACAAAACAACAGGCTTCACCCTTGGCATATCATTGCTGGCAACTAAATGTAGTGGACCCCAACTCCAGTCACTCAAGTGGATAGAACCCTGTTTATTAGCAGGGCAACAGGGGAAGTACCATTAGAAAGCGACCTTTGCTTGTGAGTCTGCAGGCTGTTACCAGGACTGTACACTTGGCTGAGGGGCAATGGGAGCCTTACACTTCCATTAGGGTAAAGCTCCCTGAAGCCCACTTGGCCAGACATAATAGATACTAAAAGAGCCATATCATGGAGTTGCTTAGCTAAACACTTGACACCCTAAAAATGTGGTAGCAATACTCATAAAGATTTGTTTTCCCTTTTGCATTTGTCATTATGTCAGATTTCTGAAAGAATTAGGATAATTGATATAAATATACTGAGGCCCTCAAATAATTTTTCAAATAAAGTTGAACCAGGTGGCTAGAAGTACAGCTCAGGGGTAAAGCATTTGACTGCAAATAAAGTTGAACCAAATTTTAATACTACAAATGAAATTTCATGGATATTTCCCTTTTTTAGTGTATTCGACTCTTAAAAAATGGTTATAATCAGGGCTCCCCTAGTGGTCCAGTGGGTAAGGACACCACCTTGCAGTGCAAGGGGCGCTGGTTTGACCCCTGGCCTGGGAAGCTCCCACGTGCTGCAGAGCAGCTGGACCGATCTGTCCAATTACCAAGCCGGAGCTCTGGAGCGCATGCGCCCAGAGCCAGTGCTCTGTGACAACAGAAGCCACCACAATGAGAGGCCCACATGGGCCAAAGAACAATGACGGATGGAAAATAGAGAAATGAAAGACCGATAGAAGTGGCCTTCCCACCCCTCCCTCTCCACCCCATCCTCCCTCCCACAAAATTAATGGTTATAATCAAAATAAAATGGTAGATGATCCATTTTATTATTTTAAAACTTATTCCTATGCTGAAATATAAATATGCATATTGTTGACATAAATTGTATAGAAATATTCAATTAAAAGAGTGACTTTCATCAATGAGATGCAGCCAGAACCACATCCCATAGCTAACCACAAGGAAATAAAACAGCTTCACAATCTTCATTTGTGAATATCCTTGATCCCTCTCCACCTTTGTATCCACCATCACTCTGTGTGGCCACGAAGCCAGGCATAGGGAGGGTGAGAGAACTGGTAACAAAACAACAGGCTTCACCCTTGGCATATCATTGCTGGCAACTAAAAGTAGTGGACCCCAACTCCAGTCACTCTATGTAAGGTACAGTCATGGTATCTACCCAGATAAACTGTAAAATGGCTGTTATCATCCCCATTGTACAATAATGCAATCATCAACAACAGCAACAAAATTAAACTGCTTATCCATCATCACATAGTTGGAAAATGTAGGGCTTAGCTTTATTAGCTTGGCTCCCAAGGGTCATGCTTAGTGGAAAATGTAATCATTCTATGCACTAATTTTTTTAAATAAAAATGCTACCAGTCGGGCTTCCCTGGTGGTCCAGCGGGTAAGGACACCGCCTTGCAGTGCAAGGGGAACCAGTATGATCCCTGGCCTGGGAAGATTCCACGTGCCGCGGAGTGTTTGGACCTATCTGTCCAATTACTGAGCCGGAGCTCTGGAGCAGCACCCAGAGCCAGTGCTCTCGACAACAGAGGTCACTGCGATGGGAGGCCCACACGGGCCAAAGAACAAAGATGGATGAAACTGAATAAATGAAAGACCAATAGAAGTGGCCCGACTGCCCCTCCCTCCCAGACCCACTCCTCCCTGTCACCCCCCACCCCAAAATGTTACCAGTCAATTATTCGAATGCACTTATTCGGTACTATGGTCACTATCCATGTATATTTCCTCTTGCTTCAGTTAAATTTTCAAAAGCAGTTTTACTGAAATCTACTCTTCATATATAAATTTCCACTATATAATTCCAGAAATCTTTCATAACTACAAAAAGCAATAGCACAACACTCTCTAGCAGTCAATCATTCTTCCTTCCGTTTAGCATCTGGTGATCTCTCATCTCTTTTCTATCTCTGTGTTTGTTTCTCTATTCTTGACATTTGATCTCAAAGGAATTATACAATATATAGCCTTGCACATCTGGTTCATTATACATATTCTCAAGTTCATCTATGTTGTACCAAGCATTAATTTTTTCTTTTTTCTTTTTAGTCAGGCAACTGTGATGTATACTAAGTTCTCCACCATTTTTCTTAAAAAAGTTTGTTCCATTAGGATATTAACTGATGGAAAAGACTTGAAGCAAAACAAATTTTAGTTTCCCTTTGGTGTGGCCACGAAGCCAGGCATAGGGAGGGTGAGAGAACTGGTAACAAAACAACAGGCTTCACCCTTGGCATATCATTGCTGGCAACTAAAAGTAGTGGACCCCAACTCCAGTCACTCTATGTAAGGTACAGTCATGGTATCTACCCAGATAAACTGTAAAATGGCTGTTATCATCCCCATTGTACAATAATGCAATCATCAACAACAGCAACAAAATTAAACTGCTTATCCATCATCACATAGTTGGAAAATGTAGGGCTTAGCTTTATTAGCTTGGCTCCCAAGGGTCATGCTTAGTGGAAAATGTAATCATTCTATGCACTAATTTTTTTTAAATAAAAATGCTACCAGTCGGGCTTCCCTGGTGGTCCAGCGGGTAAGGACACCGCCTTGCAGTGCAAGGGGAACCAGTATGATCCCTGGCCTGGGAAGATTCCACGTGCCGCGGAGTGTTTGGACCTATCTGTCCAATTACTGAGCCGGAGCTCTGGAGCGAAAGCACCCAGAGCCAGTGCTCTGCGACAACAGAGGTCACTGAGATGGGAGGCCCACACGGGCCAAAGAACAAAGATGGATGAAACTGAATAAATGAAAGACCAATAGAAGTGGCCCGACTGCCCCCCTCCCTCCCAGACCCACTCCTCCCTGTCACCCCCCACCCCAAAATGTTACCAGTCAATTATTCGAATGCACTTATTCGGTACTATGGTCACTATCCATGTATATTTCCTCTTGCTTCAGTTAAATTTTCAAAAGCAGTTTTACTGAAATCTACTCTTCATATATAAATTTCCACTATATAATTCCAGAAATCTTTCATAACTACAAAAAGCAATAGCACAACACTCTCTAGCAGTCAATCATTCTTCCTTCCGTTTAGCATCTGGTGATCTCTCATCTCTTTTCTATCTCTGTGTTTGTTTCTCTATTCTTGACATTTGATCTCAAAGGAATTATACAATATATAGCCTTGCACATCTGGTTCATTATACATATTCTCAAGTTCATCTATGTTGTACCAAGCATTAATTTTTTCTTTTTTCTTTTTAGTCAGGCAACTGTGATGTATACTAAGTTCTCCACCATTTTTCTTAAAAAAGTTTGTTCCATTAGGATATTAACTGATGGAAAAGACTTGAAGCAAAACATGTTAGGAAATCCCTTGGCCAAATAGTTTGTCATTGTATCCATTCTCAGAGTTTTAATAATAGTCATATGTTGTGCATGTCTCCAAGAACATGAGGCTCTATGCAGCATTTCTAATATATATTTGATTACAGAACCTTTTCAGGGGTGTAGAATATTCAGCAGTATCAATGATGTGCAAACATAGGTATTAAAAGAATGGGATACTGAAAGAGACATTATCTTTAGGTAGACTGTCTTTGAATGAATTGAGACAGCCTTGCATCATTTGAAAAATGAATAATAAATCCTATATAAGAAAAGTATAATACAAAAATATGTGATAATTTAAATTGTCATATAGCATAATGACTACTATATATTTTAAATTCACTCTATTTTTCACCTTAGTCATTGCTATAGCAAAAATGACACATTATTTTGTTCCAAAGATTATTTAGATAAATTTATAAAAGTTACTGAAATTTAAATTTTTGTTTTGAATTTCCTAAAAATTCGTAATTTTATAAAGTATGTATACATTTATCAAGGTATAAATCTCAAAGACATCAAATCACTATAATCCAAACAAAAACACAGATATAAAAAAGTAAGTCTTAAAAGCAATATTAATGATATGGCAGTCTCAGTGGCTGGGTATTCTGTCCAATTGAGAGACAGTGACTGGAAATGTGCTATTAATAAAAGTGTTTCTTATACATGTAATCAGTATAGCATATCACAAATGTTGTCACTAGTCCTTTGCTTTCTGAATCAGAATTTCACATCTTCAAGTTTTTAATTTATCCTTTTTAAAAACTGTCCTAAGAACACTTAAGTTGAGCTCTAACTTTTTCACAGATACGTAAGTATGGTTAACTATAAGCACAAGGTTGAGAAACAGATCTCTAGAGAAGAGCCAATTTACATAGAAGAAACTCTATATTCATGGAAGAGCAACTTCCCATCTCCCCTCCGAGCCCTTGGCAAGCACCATTCTGTTGACGCTATATTATTCTGAGTCTGAACACTTTAGTCAGTCATCTGTCAGTGGATATTTAGGTGATTGTCACCACATCCTGACTATTGTGAATACTGTTCCAATGAACCTAAGAGTCCAAATACCTCTTCTGGATTTTCATTTAAGTTCTTTAAGATAGCCATGGGGGAATATGATAGCATGCTGTTGTTGTTCAGTCTCGCAGTCATGTCTGACTGTTTAAGACTCCATGGACTGCAGCACACCAGTCTTCACTATCTTTCACCATCTCTCAGAGTTTGCTGAAACTCATGTCCATTGTTGAATCCATGATACCATCCATGTATCTCATCCTCTTTCTTCCCCTTCTCTTCCTGCCTTCAATCTTTCCTGGCATCAGGGTCTTTTCCAATGAGTCATCTCTTCACCTCAGGTGGTCAAAATATTGGAGCTTCAGCTTCAGCATCAGTCCTTTCGATGAATACTCAGGGTTGACTTCCTTTAGAAATGACCGGTTTGAGTCTCCAAGGAACTCTCAAGAGACTTCTCTAACACTACAGTTCAAAAGCATCAACTCTTCAGTGCCTGGCCTTCTTTATGGTGCGACTCTCCCTTCCATATCATTATAGTTTTATTTTTAATTTTTTGAGGATTCATCATACTATTTATCACTGAGATAGTTTCACATTACTTTATAGATGCTATCACTGATAAGTGATTGGATGAACTTGATGATACTCATAGTAAAATGATAAAATATATAAATATTGGAAAAAATGACAAAAGTTTTTTTATACATGTAATCAGTATAGCATATCACAAATGTTGTCACTAGTCCTTTGCTTTCTGAATCAGAATTTCACATCTTCAAGTTTTTAATTTATCCTTTTTAAAAACTGTCCTAAGAACACTTAAGTTGAGCTCTAACTTTTTCACAGATACGTAAGTATGGTTAACTATAAGCACAAGGTTGAGAAACAGATCTCTAGAGAAGAGCCAATTTACATAGAAGAAACTCTATATTCATGGAAGAGCAACTTCCCATCTCCCCCTCCCGAGCCCTTGGCAAGCACCATTCTGTTGACGCTATATTATTCTGAGTCTGAACACTTTAGTCAGTCATCTGTCAGTGGATATTTAGGTGATTGTCACCACATCCTGACTATTGTGAATACTGTTCCAATGAACCTAAGAGTCCAAATACCTCTTCTGGATTTTCATTTAAGTTCTTTAAGATAGCCATGGGGGAATATGATAGCATGCTGTTGTTGTTCAGTCTCGCAGTCATGTCTGACTGTTTAAGACTCCATGGACTGCAGCACACCAGTCTTCACTATCTTTCACCATCTCTCAGAGTTTGCTGAAACTCATGTCCATTGTTGAATCCATGATACCATCCATGTATCTCATCCTCTTTCTTCCCCTTCTCTTCCTGCCTTCAATCTTTCCTGGCATCAGGGTCTTTTCCAATGAGTCATCTCTTCACCTCAGGTGGTCAAAATATTGGAGCTTCAGCTTCAGCATCAGTCCTTTCGATGAATACTCAGGGTTGACTTCCTTTAGAAATGACCGGTTTGAGTCTCCAAGGAACTCTCAAGAGACTTCTCTAACACTACAGTTCAAAAGCATCAACTCTTCAGTGCCTGGCCTTCTTTATGGTGCGACTCTCCCTTCCATATCATTATAGTTTTATTTTTAATTTTTTGAGGATTCATCATACTATTTATCACTGAGATAGTTTCACATTACTTTATAGATGCTATCACTGATAAGTGATTGGATGAACTTGATGATACTCATAGTAAAATGATAAAATATATAAATATTGGAAAAAAATGACAAAAGTATCAATATTATCTGCATTGTGGAACAAGCAATCATATATACTTCAGCAATTATCAGAAGTTACTTTTACTATATTTTTAAATAAAGACAAGACTACTATTATAGTATGGAACAATATCCAACTGAAATTATTTGTGCTTAGGCCATAGTTGGTAACAATTAGAAAACCAAACTTATATCACTAGAAAAACAAAAGTGCTTCACATGTTACACTAGTGATAAAAAATAAATTCAAATTCACCTAAGTTCAAGAAAGACTAAAAATATGAAGATATTTACTAAGGGATATGTTTTCTAACAAGAGAGCAATAATATTTCATTTGGCAATAATGCATTCGTTCAATACACGATTAGTGTTCAACATACAATATTCTATGCACTTCCATCTAAATATGCATAAATGTAAGAGCCAGATGGATTGTGCTAATGCCAGGATTGCAAAACATTATCTCAAGCAGAAGCACTCTATAATAACTAAATTAATCATTAATAGCTTTGGTGTTCATCAAAATATCATTAATCCTTGTGAATTAAATTGTTATTAATGCACATGAAATATGGATTTATGAAGAAAAAAATCTTTGTAATTATTGCCTTTATTGCTGTTCTCTGGATCTAGGAGTCATTTTAAACAAAGGAATATAACATTTGCCACGTCCTTTAAAACATGCATACTTAAAATCATAGTACAAACATTGTTTTTTTTCTGATCTTTTCTCTGTAGCACAACCTATCTTTAAATGCCGGTTTTTCCCCCACCTCAGGTGGTCAAAATATTGGAGCTTCAGCTTCAGCATCAGTCCTTTCGATGAATACTCAGGGTTGACTTCCTTTAGAAATGACCGGTTTGAGTCTCCAAGGAACTCTCAAGAGACTTCTCTAACACTACAGTTCAAAAGCATCAACTCTTCAGTGCCTGGCCTTCTTTATGGTGCGACTCTCCCTTCCATATCATTATAGTTTTATTTTTAATTTTTTGAGGATTCATCATACTATTTATCACTGAGATAGTTTCACATTACTTTATAGATGCTATCACTGATAAGTGATTGGATGAACTTGATGATACTCATAGTAAAATGATAAAATATATAAATATTGGAAAAAAATGACAAAAGTATCAATATTATCTGCATTGTGGAACAAGCAATCATATATACTTCAGCAATTATCAGAAGTTACTTTTACTATATTTTTAAATAAAGACAAGACTACTATTATAGTATGGAACAATATCCAACTGAAATTATTTGTGCTTAGGCCATAGTTGGTAACAATTAGAAAACCAAACTTATATCACTAGAAAAACAAAAGTGCTTCACATGTTACACTAGTGATAAAAAATAAATTCAAATTCACCTAAGTTCAAGAAAGACTAAAAATATGAAGATATTTACTAAGGGATATGTTTTCTAACAAGAGAGCAATAATATTTCATTTGGCAATAATGCATTCGTTCAATACACGATTAGTGTTCAACATACAATATTCTATGCACTTCCATCTAAATATGCATAAATGTAAGAGCCAGATGGATTGTGCTAATGCCAGGATTGCAAAACATTATCTCAAGCAGAAGCACTCTATAATAACTAAATTAATCATTAATAGCTTTGGTGTTCATCAAAATATCATTAATCCTTGTGAATTAAATTGTTATTAATGCACATGAAATATGGATTTATGAAGAAAAAAATCTTTGTAATTATTGCCTTTATTGCTGTTCTCTGGATCTAGGAGTCATTTTAAACAAAGGAATATAACATTTGCCACGTCCTTTAAAACATGCATACTTAAAATCATAGTACAAACATTGTTATTTTTCTGATCTTTTTCTCTGTAGCACAACCTATCTTTAAATGCCTTTGGCATTTTAGTCTCACAGGGCCCTAAATTTATCTTTATTCCAAAATGCATCTCTTTTGTTTCACAGATGAGGCAAATCCCATAATATTCAGTGATTGTAAGGCATACCACCTTGCTCTAGATATTCCTAATACTCATTGGAAGGTCTTTTGCTGAAGCTGAAGCTCCAACACTTTAGTCACTGGATGTAAGAACTGACTCATTGGAAAAGACTCTGATGCTGGGGAAACTTGAAGGCAAAAGAATAGTATGGCAGAGTATAAGATGGCTAGATAGCATCACCAATTCAATGGTGATTCATAAATTTGAGCAAACTCCAGGAGATAGAGGAAGACAGGACAGCCTGGTATGCTGCAGTCCACAAGCTTGTGTATTGAAAACCAAAATGTAAATAAGTCTGGAAAATAAAATAACATGCATTTAAAAAATAATCACAGTGCACCATGGGTTTGAAATAGTGAAAGAGCTACTAAGCAGAGCATTAAAAAATTTTTAAAATTTTGGGGCTCCTGTGGTAGAGTGGATACGAATCCACATGTCACTGCAGGGGACACGGACTTCATCCCTGGTCTGGGAGGATTCCACAAGCCATGGAGCAACTAAGCCCATGCATCACTCTACTGAGTCCAAGTTCTAGAGCCTATGCGACACAACTACTGAGTCCACGTGTCACAACCACTAAAGCCTACACATCTAGAGTTTGCACTGCACAATAAGAGAAACCACTGCAATTAAGAGCCTGCATGCCATAGCTGAGTAACCCCTCTTGCTGCTACTAGAGAAAGTTATCTCAAGCAGAAGCACTCTATAATAACTAAATTAATCATTAATAGCTTTGGTGTTCATCAAAATATCATTAATCCTTGTGAATTAAATTGTTATTAATGCACATGAAATATGGATTTATGAAGAAAAAAATCTTTGTAATTATTGCCTTTATTGCTGTTCTCTGGATCTAGGAGTCATTTTAAACAAAGGAATATAACATTTGCCACGTCCTTTAAAACATGCATACTTAAAATCATAGTACAAACATTGTTATTTTTCTGATCTTTTTCTCTGTAGCACAACCTATCTTTAAATGCCTTTGGCATTTTAGTCTCACAGGGCCCTAAATTTATCTTTATTCCAAAATGCATCTTTTTTGTTTCACAGATGAGGCAAATCCCATAATATTCAGTGATTGTAAGGCATACCACCTTGCTCTAGATATTCCTAATACTCATTGGAAGGTCTTTTGCTGAAGCTGAAGCTCCAACACTTTAGTCACTGGATGTAAGAACTGACTCATTGGAAAAGACTCTGATGCTGGGGAAACTTGAAGGCAAAAGAATAGTATGGCAGAGTATAAGATGGCTAGATAGCATCACCAATTCAATGGTGATTCATAAATTTGAGCAAACTCCAGGAGATAGAGGAAGACAGGACAGCCTGGTATGCTGCAGTCCACAAGCTTGTGTATTGAAAACCAAAATGTAAATAAGTCTGGAAAATAAAATAACATGCATTTAAAAAATAATCACAGTGCACCATGGGTTTGAAATAGTGAAAGAGCTACTAAGCAGAGCATTAAAAATTTTAAATTTGGGACTCCCTGTGGTAGAGTGGATACGAATCCACATGTCACTGCAGGGGACACGGACTTCATCCCTGGTCTGGGAGGATTCCACAAGCCATGGAGCAACTAAGCCCATGCATCACTCTACTGAGTCCAAGTTCTAGAGCCTATGCGACACAACTACTGAGTCCACGTGTCACAACCACTAAAGCCTACACATCTAGAGTTTGCACTGCACAATAAGAGAAACCACTGCAATTAAGAGCCTGCATGCCATAGCTGAGTAACCCCCTCTTGCTGCTACTAGAGAAAGTCCATGCAGCTATGAAGACCCAGTGCAACCAAAATTTTTTTTAATTTTCAAATTAGAAGTATAAATTTCTATTAACGCACAAAATCACTCCTATTTTCTGCTCTGACAAAAAGAACTATTGGTAATATTCTGGTAGAAATGAGTACAACCAGTATCCAAAAATTGGTTTCTAATATCATTCTTTAATACAAGGAAATACAGTTCTTTTGAGAAACAGCTAATTCTAGGTGAGCACAAAGAATGTAAAAAGTAAGTCTGGAACATCTCTTAGTTCCAGAAACTAAGAATGCAATCAGACAGAAAGTATGTCAAAAGCACAGGAGCCAATGGAAAGATTTCTGTGTCCAAAGCTGTGACAATTTAGACAACAAAGTAATATATGGAATGGTCACCTAAAGTTAAGATCCATGGATTCATATGTCAAAAAAATATTAGGGGGCTTCCCTGGCGGTCCAGTGGGTAAGGACACCGCCTTGCAGTGCAAGGGGCGCTGGTTTGATCCCTGGCCTGGGAAGATCCCACGTGCCGCGGAGCGGCTGGACCGATCTGTCCAATTACCGAGCCAGAGCTCTGGAGCGCATGAGCCCAGAGCCAGTGCTCTGTGACAACAGAAGCCACCGCAATGGGAGGCCCACATGGGCCAAAGAACAAAGACGGATGAAAATGGACAAATGAAAGACCAATAGAAGTGGCCTGCCTGCCCCCCTCCCTTCCCACCTACCCCTTTGCCAAAATATTAGATACATAAACTTATTTATGGTGGTATCTTAGTTTATTCAGGTTGGGCTTCCCAGGTGCGGTGGTAAAGAATACCCCTGCCAATGCAGGAAATACAAGAGACACAGGTTCGATACCTGGTTCAGGAGGATTGCCTGGAGTGGGAAATGGCAACCAGCTCCAGTACTTTTCCCTAGGAAATTCCATGGACAGGGAAACCTGGCAGGCTACAGCCCATGAAGTCACAGAGTCAGAGAAGACTGAGCAACCCAGCACATGGATAATAAGAATACCATAAACTGGGTAGCTTATAAATAACAAACATATACTCATACTTCTGGATGATGGGAAGTCCAAGATGATGATGCCAACAGATTTAATGTGTAGTTAGGACTTCCTAATTTACAGAGATGTATCTGCCTTTTCACCATGTCCTAACATGGCAGAAGAGGCTAGGGGGCACTGTGTGGCTTCTTTTATGAGATACTAATCCCATACAGGAGGGCTACACTCTCATGACCTAAGCACTTTCCAAACGTATCTCCTTCTATAACCACCAAATTGAAAATTAAAATGTCAACATATGAATTTTGAGGACACACAAACATTCAGATTATAGCATGGTGGCAGACAAGACAGATCTCTTGTTGAGAAGAATTCTAAAACATTTATCTAGAGACTCTGCTCCCAAGGATTTTGAGCCTAATTCCCTACTTTTTGAAATATGCTGCTCATAATGATTTTCTTCCAAAGAGTATTATCTGGAAAGACAGGAAAAAGAATAAGCCTGCAATTGAGAGAACTGAGAAATATTCCCTCAGCCAAATGATAAGTGTCAACATTAACAGGATAAATCATGTTGATAGTATATACTCTTGATATAATACAATAAACAGAGGGCTTTATGTCTATGGTTTTCCTCCAAAGAATACATAACCTCAGACAAAAGGAGAACATCAGAGACATCTCAATTAGTGAACATGGTACAAAATAGTGACCAGTATTCCTCAAATGATTAAGATCATCAAAAACAAGTGGCCTGCCTGCCCCTCCCTTCCCACCTACCCTTTGCCAAAATATTAGATACATAAACTTATTTATGGTGGTATCTTAGTTTATTCAGGTTGGGCTTCCCAGGTGCGGTGGAAAAGAATACCCCTGCCAATGCAGGAAATACAAGAGACACAGGTTCGATACCTGGTTCAGGAGGATTGCCTGGAGTGGGAAATGGCAACCAGCTCCAGTACTTTTCCCTAGGAAATTCCATGGACAGGGAAACCTGGCAGGCTACAGCCCATGAAGTCACAGAGTCAGAGAAGACTGAGCAACCCAGCACATGGATAATAAGAATACCATAAACTGGGTAGCTTATAAATAACAAACATATACTCATACTTCTGGATGATGGGAAGTCCAAGATGATGATGCCAACAGATTTAATGTGTAGTTAGGACTTCCTAATTTACAGAGATGTATCTGCCTTTTCACCATGTCCTAACATGGCAGAAGAGGCTAGGGGGCACTGTGTGGCTTCTTTTATGAGATACTAATCCCATACAGGAGGGCTACACTCTCATGACCTAAGCACTTTCCAAACGTATCTCCTTCTATAACCACCAAATTGAAAATTAAAATGTCAACATATGAATTTTGAGGACACACAAACATTCAGATTATAGCATGGTGGCAGACAAGACAGATCTCTTGTTGAGAAGAATTCTAAAACATTTATCTAGAGACTCTGCTCCCAAGGATTTTGAGCCTAATTCCCTACTTTTTGAAATATGCTGCTCATAATGATTTTCTTCCAAAGAGTATTATCTGGAAAGACAGGAAAAAGAATAAGCCTGCAATTGAGAGAACTGAGAAATATTCCCTCAGCCAAATGATAAGTGTCAACATTAACAGGATAAATCATGTTGATAGTATATACTCTTGATATAATACAATAAACAGAGGGCTTTATGTCTATGGTTTTCCTCCAAAGAATACATAACCTCAGACAAAAGGAGAACATCAGAGACATCTCAATTAGTGAACATGGTACAAAATAGTGACCAGTATTCCTCAAAAATGATTAAGATCATCAAAAAACAAGATCTCAGGAACATCATGATCAAGAGAAGCCTAGGCAACCATGACAGCTTAATGCACTATTGCACCCTGGATGGGATTCTGGAACAGGTGAAGGGCCTTAGGTAAAAACTAAGGAAATGTGAATAAAGTATGGACTTTGATTAATGATAATGTACCAACATCAGTTCATTCGTTGTAACAAATGTACCATACTAGTATAAGATACTACCAATAGCGAAAATAAAGTGTGAGGTATATAGAAACTCTCTTTAACTCTTCTGTATCCCTAAAACCATTCTACAATAAGAAGCTTACTAAAAATATTCCAGAAAAGTAAAACAAGTCTAGTCATGGAATGTGAAGATATCTTAAAATACACATAAACAACCAAAGGCTTATATTTGAAAAATTGTAAATAATTTGTAATGTATACTTTTTGGTGAATAAAGTGTAAGATACAGATTAGATTTATTTTAGGATATTTTTACTTTAGGATATATTATTAGGATGCAGTTTGTTTAGTTTTAACAAAGGTATGTAATCATTTAACAATATTTCAATCACTCGCTTGCCTCTTGTAATCAATTCCATTTGCCATCCCAATTGTTCCATTAATTCTCTTTGTTGCCTTTTCTGTTTTATCTTTCATTAGTACCTATCTTATCTTTATTATTTTCTTCTTACTGTTTACTTTAATTTGCTAATGGGTAATTTTTTTCGAGTTTCTTATGGTAGACGCTTATATAATTATTTTTTTCTTTTTTAATATCAATACTATATAAATTTCTCTGCAAGCCATGTGGTATTTCTCTGAATCCCACAAACATTTTCTTGTTTTTATCTTTTTTAAAATTATTGTTACCGACTTTTTATTTTATTGAAAGGTTGCTGAAGAGAACTGAGAAATATTCCCTCAGCCAAATGATAAGTGTCAACATTAACAGGATAAATCATGTTGATAGTATATACTCTTGATATAATACAATAAACAGAGGGCTTTATGTCTATGGTTTTCCTCCAAAGAATACATAACCTCAGACAAAAGGAGAACATCAGAGACATCTCAATTAGTGAACATGGTACAAAATAGTGACCAGTATTCCTCAAAAATGATTAAGATCATCAAAAAACAAGATCTCAGGAACATCATGATCAAGAGAAGCCTAGGCAACCATGACAGCTTAATGCACTATTGCACCCTGGATGGGATTCTGGAACAGGTGAAGGGCCTTAGGTAAAAACTAAGGAAATGTGAATAAAGTATGGACTTTGATTAATGATAATGTACCAACATCAGTTCATTCGTTGTAACAAATGTACCATACTAGTATAAGATACTACCAATAGCGAAAATAAAGTGTGAGGTATATAGAAACTCTCTTTTAACTCTTCTGTATCCCTAAAACCATTCTACAATAAGAAGCTTACTAAAAATATTCCAGAAAAGTAAAACAAGTCTAGTCATGGAATGTGAAGATATCTTAAAATACACATAAACAACCAAAGGCTTATATTTGAAAAATTGTAAATAATTTGTAATGTATACTTTTTGGTGAATAAAGTGTAAGATACAGATTAGATTTATTTTAGGATATTTTTACTTTAGGATATATTATTAGGATGCAGTTTGTTTAGTTTTAACAAAGGTATGTAATCATTTAACAATATTTCAATCACTCGCTTGCCTCTTGTAATCAATTCCATTTGCCATCCCAATTGTTCCATTAATTCTCTTTGTTGCCTTTTCTGTTTTATCTTTCATTAGTACCTATCTTATCTTTATTATTTTCTTCTTACTGTTTACTTTAATTTGCTAATGGGTAATTTTTTTCGAGTTTCTTATGGTAGACGCTTATATAATTATTTTTTTCTTTTTTAATATCAATACTATATAAATTTCTCTGCAAGCCATGTGGTATTTCTCTGAATCCCACAAGTTTAATAGTGTGTGTTTTCATTTTCATTTAGTTCAAAATATTTTCTATTTTTTTTGCGATTTATTTCTCTAAAATATATCTTATTTTAAAAGACACTTTAATTTCCAAATGTATTTCAATTTTGCTAGTCATCTTTCTGCTACTGATTTAGAGTCTGATTTATTGTGTTTAGAGAACATAGTTTCCGTGGTTTTAACTCTTTTAAATGTATTAGGTCTTACTTTTATGTCCCAGGATATGGTTTATTTTGGTGGATATGCCAGTTACACTAGAGGAAAGTATGCTTTCTCTCATGGGCAGCAAGTGTTGAGGAGGAATGAAGAGAAGAGACTCTATACTAGAACTGTGGATATTCTAAGTCTCCTTTCCAATGATATCAGTGTTTCATATTTTCATATATTTTGAAGGAATGCTTCTTGGGTTATACATACTTAGGACTGCTATGTTCTCTTGATGAATTGGCCCTTTTATTAGCATGATGTAGTCCTCTTCTTTCCCAGTAATGTTCATGGATTATTATTTCACTGTTTAAATATATAGAATTTGACCATAATTCAGCATATTCATTTGCAGCTCAAACTATCATTAGCTGTTTTTTGAATCATGACAATATCCTTCTAATTAGGCTTGACACTTTCCATTCTCCTATTTCAGGGCAGATGGAAGTTTATGGAATAATGAGGAATGGATCTGGAGGGGCAATGGAAGATAACCCAAACATTCATTGTTACATCCCTAATTAAGATTTAATGCATTTTCATTTTTTAACCCCCAATGGAAAAAAAGGATGGAGAATATATATGCTTTTGCTGACACACAATACTAGATTAATGTCAAGTATACTACGTAATAATTTGACATTTACATACATTGCACAATGAACACCACAATAAACTCAGTAACCATCTGTCCCTATACAAAGTTATTATAATATTATTGGCCATGTTCCTTATGCTGTATATTATATCCCCATGGCCTATAAACTGAAAGTCTGTGCCTTTTAATCCCCTTCACCTATTTTGAATCCCCTCCCTACTCTCCCCGCTGGCAACTGCTCATTGATGTCACTATGCATGAGTCTGTTTCTGTTTTGTTTGTTCATTTGTTTTATTTTTTGTACTCTACATATAAGTAAAATCTAGGGTATTTGTGTTTCCCTGACTTGTTTCACTTAGCCTAATACTTTCTAGATCTGTTCACACTGTCACAAGTGACTAGATTTTATTTTAAATATATACATATTCATTCATATATATATATATATTCATTTATATATATTCATATATATATCTTTTTAATTCATCTATTGATAGATACTGATGTTTCTTCTATATCTTGACTATTATAAACAATGTTACAATGAGCATTAATGTACATATATTTTTTTCAGATTACTGTCTTGTTTTCTTCGGGTAAATACCCAAAGTGGATCGCTGGACCACATAGCAGTTTTCTTTTTAATTTTTTTGAGGAACCTCCATACAGTTTTCCCTGGCAGATCAATCAGTTTTCCATCCTACCAGCAGTGCATAAGGGTTCCCTTTTCCCCACATCGTCACCAACACTTTATTGTCTTCTTGATAATAGCCAATCTGACAGGTGTAAGATGGTTTTGATTTCTATTTCCCTGAACATCTTTTCATGTGTGTTTCTTAATTTGGGCATCTTTTCATGTATCTAAGATGCAGAATAGTTTTTTTTTTTTGAAATTAGCCTTTGTTTTAGGTCAGGAACAGGAAGGAACTTTCATAGGATACTAGGTTCTATACTGGAGTTGCTAACATGTTTTTTTAAAAAAACATGGTTTAGTATCTTACTGGATGTGCAACTTAAACTTCATTTGCCTTATTCCTTTCCTTCTTACACAGTTTTGGAAAGTAATTCTTAGCCTTGTATCTTATATTAGACCCCTGAAGTTTGGGGGCTTCCCTGGTGGCTCAGCAATAAAGAATCTTCCTGCCAAGGTAGAAGACATGAATTCAATCCCTGGGTCGAGAAGATCCCCTGGTGAAGGAAATGGAACCCACTTAACTATTCTTGCTTGGGAAATCCCATGAACAGAGGACACTGGCAGGCTACAATTCATGGGGTCACAAAGAGTCACACAGGACTTACCAATTAAATAATAACAACCTAGTGTCTTGGAGGGGTTAAATAAATGACAGCTACAATCAAGACTAAATTTTTAAAATACGTATGGCTTCCATTAGACCATCTTGCTTTGCCAGCGGCAGGACATCTTTGCAATAATTCAGTTTAAATAATGAGGAGGCTAATTGCTGGATATGGGAATGGGAAATTTCTGTAATTAGAGAATCAAATGGAAGGAAGAATCTATAGAACTTGATAAACGTACACAACAGACAATGAATTTAGACAAGGCAAGACTGAGGGTGGTGAATGAGTGCCAGCCCTTGGGCAACCTGTGCCTAGTTTATTGTAGAGACACCTAAGATTGTACATCAGTATTCCAGGTTACTTTACTTGCATTATTGATTTGAGGAGTCTTTGCAATGTCTGTCCTAGTTGTAATTCAACTGCTGCTGGTCCTGTGCTGAAACTACTACCTTCTGCACTCCCTACTCCAATGAAAGATGAGAACTACACTGATATATCTGCTGGATTTTTTTGCTGTTGCTTTTGTTGTTATTTTCATTTTTCTTCATAGACTCCAGCTGTCCCTAGGTCCATCTGTTTTTATTGCATTCACCATACACTGTGCAGCATGAAGCTTATGGGAAGCACAATCATGTAAATCTGCAGGTGCAACTTTGACACATTCAGCACCTGCAAACATTTGCAAAATCCACCAAGAGGCCTCTTAGGCCGTTAGGGAATGGGGAAAAAAAACAATTAGTGCATAGCATCAACTCTTAATATTGTTATTATTTTGCAAAACCAAATGTCTTCTAGTATGTCTCCTAGAGGAATAAATATAAGCCAAGTTTGAATTAAAAATAAAATAATAACTTGTTTTGGCTTCTCTAAGCACATTAAGCCACTGGAAATTCTCTTAGCTGCCTGCAAAGAAAACCATTCTTCTTAATGGTCACATAATTAAAATTGGAAAAATACATTTTACAGAGGTCTTTGTAAGTAAAATTAAGTCTTCCTGCCAAGGTAGAAGACATGAATTCAATCCCTGGGTCGAGAAGATCCCTGGTGAAGGAAATGGAACCCACTTAACTATTCTTGCTTGGGAAATCCATGAACAGAGGACACTGGCAGGCTACAATTCATGGGGTCACAAAGAGTCACACAGGACTTACCAATTAAATAATAACAACCTAGTGTCTTGGAGGGGTTAAATAAATGACAGCTACAATCAAGACTAAATTTTTAAAATACGTATGGCTTCCATTAGACCATCTTGCTTTGCCAGCGGCAGGACATCTTTGCAATAATTCAGTTTAAATAATGAGGAGGCTAATTGCTGGATATGGGAATGGGAAATTTCTGTAATTAGAGAATCAAATGGAAGGAAGAATCTATAGAACTTGATAAACGTACACAACAGACAATGAATTTAGACAAGGCAAGACTGAGGGTGGTGAATGAGTGCCAGCCCTTGGGCAACCTGTGCCTAGTTTATTGTAGAGACACCTAAGATTGTACATCAGTATTCCAGGTTACTTTACTTGCATTATTGATTTGAGGAGTCTTTGCAATGTCTGTCCTAGTTGTAATTCAACTGCTGCTGGTCCTGTGCTGAAACTACTACCTTCTGCACTCCCTACTCCAATGAAAGATGAGAACTACACTGATATATCTGCTGGATTTTTTTGCTGTTGCTTTTGTTGTTATTTTCATTTTTCTTCATAGACTCCAGCTGTCCCTAGGTCCATCTGTTTTTATTGCATTCACCATACACTGTGCAGCATGAAGCTTATGGGAAGCACAATCATGTAAATCTGCAGGTGCAACTTTGACACATTCAGCACCTGCAAACATTTGCAAAATCCACCAAGAGGCCTCTTAGGCCGTTAGGGAATGGGGAAAAAAAACAATTAGTGCATAGCATAAACTCTTAATATTGTTATTATTTTTGCAAAACCAAATGTCTTCTAGTATGTCTCCTAGAGGAATAAATATAAGCCAAGTTTGAATTAAAAATAAAATAATAACTTGTTTTGGCTTCTCTAAGCACATTAAGCCACTGGAAATTCTCTTAGCTGCCTGCAAAAGAAAACCATTCTTCTTAATGGTCACATAATTAAAATTGGAAAAATACATTTTTACAGAGGTCTTTGTAAGTAAAAATTACCTGTGGGGAAACAATATGAGGTACTTCCAAATGAAATGGTATTTTTTTCTCCAAGTAAAGTTCATTCTCATTTTCAAACCCTTCATCAGTCGGCATCAATAAGCATTGGACCCAACTACTTATTAAAAGATAAGCAGTAAAAAAGTAAAAATTTAAATTTCTCCTCCTTACTTTTAATTAACCACTGATCATTTTATTGTTGTGAAAGTGTCCCTTCATAGTCTTGTGGCTGACCTTTAAAAGCATAGGAAATTAAGAAACACAAAGCTACCACTCCTTTAGCAATCAAGAAATTTGATTCAATTTTTCATTTATTTTCTTTCTAATGTCCATATATGTGAATTGAAAAAGAGGAGAGAATATCAGACATTTTAACTGATGTGACATTCCAGTAAATACTCTGGAATTGACACATGGCCCCTTATGGCTGAACTAAAACAGTATTAGAGACTAATAAAAATCTACCAATATTTGCCTTATTATAGACTGAATTCCTTCTGCAACCAAAGACAATATAGATCATTATGCATCATTATTTCTTCATATTAATAAGATCTTTACTATCCTGCCACAAAAACATAATTTGAGAAACTACTATTTATTTATTTATTTTTATTTATTATTATTGAAATGGAAATGGTGGAGTAAAGGAAAGAGATATTTCACATATTGGAAACACCACAGACCAGACACTTAAAATTCTACACAAGTCTCCAGAAGGTGAAATCATTGACTGTATTTTCTATAACAAAGACTCATATGTCATGTACTTTGTTCGTATTACATATTATCAGCAACTTACAAGTATTATTTATTTAGTATGCTTAATTATCTTAGGAGGAACATGTCATTATAATTTTAACTTTATGAATGAGGACACCAAGGTACAGAAGAGTTATGCATTTTTTAGCCAAAGTCACACATCTAATAAGTGGAGGAGATGGAATCTGAAACCAGGGCATCTTCATCAGCATTCCATACTTGCTAATGAGAGCACTCATGTTCCTCTTGCATTAAGTCAAAGTTACAGAAAATGTAACAAATGGAATTTTAAAAAACCAAGATAATGTCATTTAGTGGTTTTATTCAAATGCATACTAGGGAAACACAGTATTGTTCAAATAGAGCACTAGGGGAGCTTTGCATTGTCTAATCCTGGAAAAGTTGCATCACCAAAACACTTCAGAATAACTTCGCTACTTCTTAATATAATCAAATTCCAGCACATAACCAAGATGTAACCCAAAATATAACCTAGCAGAAAGGGCCCAAACTGAGAAGTTAAGCCGTGAGCTTTGCAAGGTAAATAGTTGCAAAAATTAAACCCTTACTGATCATTTTATTGTTGTGAAAGTGTCCCTTCATAGTCTTGTGGCTGACCTTTAAAAGCATAGGAAATTAAGAAACACAAAGCTACCACTCCTTTAGCAATCAAGAAATTTGATTCAATTTTTCATTTATTTTCTTTCTAATGTCCATATATGTGAATTGAAAAAGAGGAGAGAATATCAGACATTTTAACTGATGTGACATTCCAGTAAATACTCTGGAATTGACACATGGCCCCTTATGGCTGAACTAAAACAGTATTAGAGACTAATAAAAATCTACCAATATTTGCCTTATTATAGACTGAATTCCTTCTGCAACCAAAGACAATATAGATCATTATGCATCATTATTTCTTCATATTAATAAGATCTTTACTATCCTGCCACAAAAACATAATTTGAGAAACTACTATTTATTTATTTATTTTTATTTATTATTATTGAAATGGAAATGGTGGAGTAAAGGAAAGAGATATTTCACATATTGGAAACACCACAGACCAGACACTTAAAATTCTACACAAGTCTCCAGAAGGTGAAATCATTGACTGTATTTTCTATAACAAAGACTCATATGTCATGTACTTTGTTCGTATTACATATTATCAGCAACTTACAAGTATTATTTATTTAGTATGCTTAATTATCTTAGGAGGAACATGTCATTATAATTTTAACTTTATGAATGAGGACACCAAGGTACAGAAGAGTTATGCATTTTTTAGCCAAAGTCACACATCTAATAAGTGGAGGAGATGGAATCTGAAACCAGGGCATCTTCATCAGCATTCCATACTTGCTAATGAGAGCACTCATGTTCCTCTTGCATTAAGTCAAAGTTACAGAAAATGTAACAAATGGAATTTTAAAAAACCAAGATAATGTCATTTAGTGGTTTTATTCAAATGCATACTAGGGAAACACAGTATTGTTCAAATAGAGCACTAGGGGAGCTTTGCATTGTCTAATCCTGGAAAAGTTGCATCACCAAAACACTTCAGAATAACTTCGCTACTTCTTAATATAATCAAATTCCAGCACATAACCAAGATGTAACCCAAAATATAACCTAGCAGAAAGGGCCCAAACTGAGAAGTTAAGTATAAAATCCTTCAGTGAGTCCTAATTACAAGTTTTCAAGGATAAAATAGTTGCAAAAATATTATCTCATCTCTTCACCTTTTTTGTTTGTTTGTTTTGGCTAAAATCTAGGGGTTATTTAGATCAAGAGAAAAGAGATTCAAACAAAAAATGTAGGAATGCATTTATCTGTAAAAGATGAATTTTTCTGCTTTATTTCTAATGAAGTCAGAGTCTTATCTTTGAATTCAATTCACTTTATTTTGCTTTTAAATAGTAAAGATTAGCGGAACCTGGGGCAAGAAGCCTCCAGAACCCGGGGCGAGAAGCCGCCGGAACCAGGGGCGAGAAGCCGCGTCGCCGGTAAATTCAACCACTCCAACTGGAGGACTTGCTGAACAGAGGGGAAGTCGCCCACGGGTTGCTGACCAGGGACCAGGCACAAGCTGGACGGGAAAGCTTGCGCCTGCCTTTGGGGCTTAGACACGTAACCAGCAGGGCACGTGTGCCAGTAGCGGAGGAGCCCGCGCACCCCTAGAGCTGCAGCAGCCCCGCGCACCCCTAGAGCTGCAGCAGCAGTGGAGGAAGCCGGGGAAACAGCAGGAATTGGAGACTACAGGCGGGTGCGCGGCAGAGCCGGGGCGCCCCCCTCCAACATGGGGCTGCGCGCACCATTGCCTCCGCCCAACTGACAGGGATCAGCCCACCGCCCTGGCCAGCAACCAGTATGGCAGCAAAGCCCTCATTTTGCTGAACACAAAAACAGAAACCATAGCAACTGGCGCTATAAGGGAAAGACTACCCCATCAAGACACCACAATCAAGAGCAGATTGGTTTCCAACAGGCAGATGAGAAGATAAAAACCAGGGACAGTATTTAACTTTTTTTCTTTTTTCTTTTTTTTTTTTCTTCTGCTTGTTTATTTGTGGTGGACTATTTTGCTTATTCAATTGATTGGTCTGGTTTGGGGTTTATTAGATTGTTTGTTTAGTCTGTGTATTTGGGGTTTTTTGTTTGTTTGTTTTCATTTGTTTGTTTTGTTTTTTGTGTGTTTTTTATTTGTTTTTTGGTCTCTTATTAATTTTTTCTGCCCTTTTTAATTTTTAATTTCTTTTTTGACTTTTATTTTATTGTTTTTTTTTTAATTTTAATTTTAATTCTTGGAAACCTCTAATTCTCTTTCCTCTTTCCCACTGCTTCTAAATGTAAAACATTTTACTATCTACAGATATCCTCTAGATAAATTATTTTCTATCTTCCTGTCTCCACTGTTCTCTTCCAAATACACTAAACAATACACACACTAATCTTGGCTACCTAACCTTATAAAATCCTTCCAAGACGAATCTATTCCTTCTCATTACCCATACACTCTCCTCCTCGTCACCCCCAATACATGTCCTAGTTAAAAATTGCTCTCATTGTAATTATCCAAACCAGGACCTTGTGCTGGATCTATTTATTCAGGCACTGTTTTAATTAATTCAAAGCTTAACGCGCAAGTATCATCTATGATTGCATGAATTGCCAGAAAAATTTCCTGTGCCTTATCTCTGTAAAACTGGTCAGTTGTGGGGATTGCTGTGTATGTATGTATATCTTACGATTATGTTAGAAAACATCTGCATGCTTTAAAGACTGTCACCCATCAGGGATGCACCTCTTGTTTCTCAGATGCTAGTATGTGAACTAATATCATGGAACACCATAGCAAACCAGACATAGAGCCTACACCCCTTGACCAATCATCAAACCAAAGATCCTCGGAGTGGAAGCCCTGATTCCAAGACCCCACACTATCAAAGAACATACAACACTAGAGATTATTCACCTGAACTAAGAAAACCCTGAAAACCATAGCAACTGGCCATCAAGACACCACCATCAAGAGCAGATTGGTTTCCAACAGGCAGATGAGAAGATAAAAACCAGGGACAGTATTTAACTTTTTTTTTCTTTTTTTTTTTTTTTTCTTCTGCTTGTTTATTTGTGGTGGACTATTTTGCTTATTCAATTGATTGGTCTGGTTTGGGGTTTATTAGATTGTTTGTTTAGTCTGTGTATTTGGGGTTTTTTGTTTGTTTGTTTTCATTTGTTTGTTTTGTTTTTTGTGTGTTTTTTATTTGTTTTTTGGTCTCTTATTAATTTTTTCTGCCCTTTTTAATTTTTAATTTCTTTTTTGACTTTTATTTTATTGTTTTTTTTTTAATTTTAATTTTAATTCTTGGAAACCTCTAATTCTCTTTCCTCTTTCCCACTGCTTCTAAATGTAAAACATTTTACTATCTACAGATATCCTCTAGATAAATTATTTTCTATCTTCCTGTCTCCACTGTTCTCTTCCAAATACACTAAACAATACACACACTAATCTTGGCTACCTAACCTTATAAAATCCTTCCAAGACGAATCTATTCCTTCTCATTACCCATACACTCTCCTCCTCGTCACCCCCAATACATGTCCTAGTTAAAAATTGCTCTCATTGTAATTATCCAAACCAGGACCTTGTGCTGGATCTATTTATTCAGGCACTGTTTTAATTAATTCAAAGCTTAACGCGCAAGTATCATCTATGATTGCATGAATTGCCAGAAAAATTTCCTGTGCCTTATCTCTGTAAAACTGGTCAGTTGTGGGGATTGCTGTGTATGTATGTATATCTTACGATTATGTTAGAAAACATCTGCATGCTTTAAAGACTGTCACCCATCAGGGATGCACCTCTTGTTTCTCAGATGCTAGTATGTGAACTAATATCATGGAACACCATAGCAAACCAGACATAGAGCCTACACCCCTTGACCAATCATCAAACCAAAGATCCTCGGAGTGGAAGCCCTGATTCCAAGACCCCACACTATCAAAGAACATACAACACTAGAGATTATTCATCTGCAAACAAGACCTAGCACCATACAAGTCACAAACCACTGAACCATTCTACAAGGACAGAAACCCAAAGGAAGGGAATTCAACCAAGAAGCCTGGTGGGAGAAAAAGAACTCCACACACACAGACACACACAAAGTAACAAAAATTAACCTAATAATGAAATGTCAGAGAAACACTGCACAAATGAAGGACCAAACTAGAGAAACACTGCTTCAAATGACAGAGGAAGGGATAGACAAATTATCTGAAAGAGAATTCTGAAAAGCTATACTAATGAGGATGCAAAACACCGAAAACATAATGTTAGAGGAAATTAGTGCATTGAGAAGAGACATGCAAGAAATGAAAAATAAGAAAATGGAGACAACTAACTCAATTGCTGAACTCAAAAATACTATAGAAGGTTTCAACAGTAGAGTATCAGAGGCTGAAGAACAGAGAAGTGAGCTGGAAGACAGAATGGTGGAAATAAGTGCTGAAGAACACAACAAAACTGAAAGAATGAAAAGAACTGAGGATAGCATCAGAAACCTATGGGACAATATCAAAGGCACCAACATTAGAATTATAGGAGTTCCAGAAGAAGAGGGGAAGAAAGGCTATGAAAAAGTTCTTGAAGAGGGTATAGTTGAAAACTCCCCCAACATGGGAAAGGAAATAGTCAACCAAGTCCAAGAAGCACAAAGAGTTCCATACAGGAGAAACCCCAGAAGAAACACACCAAGGCACATTCTAATCAAACTAATGCAGAAAAATTTCCTGTGCCTTATCTCTGTAAAACTGGTCAGTTGTGGGGATTGCTGTGTATGTATGTATATCTTACGATTATGTTAGAAAACATCTGCATGCTTTAAAGACTGTCACCCATCAGGGATGCACCTCTTGTTTCTCAGATGCTAGTATGTGAACTAATATCATGGAACACCATAGCAAACCAGACATAGAGCCTACACCCCTTGACCAATCATCAAACCAAAGATCCTCGGAGTGGAAGCCCTGATTCCAAGACCCCACACTATCAAAGAACATACAACACTAGAGATTATTCATCTGCAAACAAGACCTAGCACCATACAAGTCACAAACCACTGAACCATTCTACAAGGACAGAAACCCAAAGGAAGGGAATTCAACCAAGAAGCCTGGTGGGAGAAAAAGAACTCCACACACACAGACACACACAAAGTAACAAAAATTAACCTAATAATGAAATGTCAGAGAAACACTGCACAAATGAAGGACCAAACTAGAGAAACACTGCTTCAAATGACAGAGGAAGGGATAGACAAATTATCTGAAAGAGAATTCTGAAAAGCTATACTAATGAGGATGCAAAACACCGAAAACATAATGTTAGAGGAAATTAGTGCATTGAGAAGAGACATGCAAGAAATGAAAAATAAGAAAATGGAGACAACTAACTCAATTGCTGAACTCAAAAATACTATAGAAGGTTTCAACAGTAGAGTATCAGAGGCTGAAGAACAGAGAAGTGAGCTGGAAGACAGAATGGTGGAAATAAGTGCTGAAGAACACAACAAAACTGAAAGAATGAAAAGAACTGAGGATAGCATCAGAAACCTATGGGACAATATCAAAGGCACCAACATTAGAATTATAGGAGTTCCAGAAGAAGAGGGGAAGAAAGGCTATGAAAAAGTTCTTGAAGAGGGTATAGTTGAAAACTCCCCCAACATGGGAAAGGAAATAGTCAACCAAGTCCAAGAAGCACAAAGAGTTCCATACAGGAGAAACCCCAGAAGAAACACACCAAGGCACATTCTAATCAAACTAATGCAGACTAAATATAAAGACAGATTACTAAAAGCAGCTAGGAGCAAACAACAAATAACATATAAAGGAAACCCCATACGTTTAACTGCTGATCTCTCAACAGAAAACCTACAGGCCAGAAGAGAATGCCAAGATACATTTAAACGGCTAAAAGAGAATAACCTCCAACCAAGAATACTCTACCCAGCAAGAATCTCGTTCAGAATTGATGGTGAAGTTAAAAGCTTCACAGACAAGCAAAAACTAAAAGAATCCTATACCACAAAACCAGCCCTACAACAAGTGTTTAAATGGCCTGATATAGCCAATAAATACAAGAGTAGAAGAAGCCTTACAAATCAAACCCCAAATTTCTAAGAAGATGACAATAGGAACATTCGTATCAATAATTACTTTGAATGTAAATGGACTAAATGCTCCAACCAAATGACACAGGCTGGCTGAATGGATCCAGAAGCCAAACTCATATATATGCTGTTTACAAGAGACCCACTTCAGACCTAGAGACACTCACAGACTGAAAGTGAAAGGCTGGAAAAAGACCATGCAAATGGAAACCAAAAGAAAGCTGGAATAGCAATCCTCCTATCAGACAAAATAGACTTTAAAGTAAAGAAGATTCTAAGAGACAAGGCAGGTCACTACATCATGATTAAGAGATCTATCCAAGAGGAAGACATAACAGTCATGAATATCTATGCACCCACCACAGGGGCACCTCAATACATAAGACAGGTACTTTCAGACATAAAAGAAGAAATCAACAATAACACAATCATCGTAGGAGACTTTAACACTCCTCTCACACCAATGGACAGATCATCCAAACAGAAAATTAATAAAGAAACACAAGCCTTAAATGCCACACTGGAAAAGATGGACCTCATCGATATCCTTAGGACGTTCCACCCAAAAGCAGAAGAATACACTTTCTTCTCAAGTGCTCACGGAACATTCTCCAGGATAGACCACATCTTGGGCCACAAATCTAACCTCAGTCAGTTCAAAAAAACCGAAATTATATCAACCATCTTCTTGGACCACAGTGCAATGACACTAGAGATAAACTACCAGAAAAAGAAAAAAAAAAAAAAAACCCTAAAAACACAAACACGTTGAGATTAAACAATACATACCTAAAAAACCAACTGAACATTGAGGAAATCAAAGGAGAAATTAAACAATTCCTAGAAGAAAATGACAATAAACACACGAGAGTGCAAATCCTATGGAATACTGCAAAAGCACTTCTAAGAGGGAAATTTATAGCAATACAATCCCATCTCAAGAAACTAGGAAAATATGAAGCAGATGACCTAACCCTCCACTTAAAACAATTGGAGAAAGAAGAACAAAAACACCCCAAAGCCAGCAGAAGAAGAGAAATCATAAAGATCAGAGCAGAAAGAAATGAGAAAGAAATGAAAGAAACAATAGTAAAGATAAATAAAACAAAAAGCTGGTTCTTTGAAAAGGTAAACAAAATTGACAAGCCACTGGCCAGACTCATTAAGAAAAAGAGAGCAGAACCAGATCAACAAAATCAAAAACAAAAAAGGAGAGATTACAACAGATAATGCAGAAATCCAAAGGATTCTAAGAGACTATTATGAACAGCTATATGGCAACAAACTGGACAACCTGGAAGAAATGGACAATTTCTTGGAGAGGATTAATCTCCCAAGACTGAGCCAGGAAGAAACAGAAACTTTGAACAAGCCAATCACAAGCTCAGAAATCGAGTTTGTGATTAAAAACCTACCCAAAAAAAAAAGCCCAGGGCCAGATGGCTTCACAGCCGGATTCTACCAAACATTTAAAGAAGAGCTAATGCCAGTCCATCTAAAACTCTTCCAAAAAATTGCACAGGAAGGAAAACATCCAAACACATTCTGCGAGGCCACCATCACCCTAATACCCAAGCCAGGCAAAGACAACACAAAAAAGGAAAACTATAGGCCAATTTCACTGATGAACTTAGATGCCAAGATCCTCAACAAAATCCTAGCAAACAGAATTCAATGACACATCAAAAATTTCATACATCACGATCAAGTCAGGTTCATCCCAGACATGCAAGGATTCTTCAACATCCGCAAATCAATCCATGTGATACACCATATCAACAAATTGAAAGACAAAAATCACATGATCATCTCAATAGATGCAGAAAAAGCCTTCGACAAAGTACAACATCCATTTACGGTCAAAACTCTTCAGAAAATGGGCATAGAAGGAACCTATCTCAACATAATAAAAGCCATATATGAGAAGCCCACAGCAAACATTATCCTTAACAGTGAAAAACTGAAAGCATTCCCTCTAATATCTGGAACAAGACAACATAGTCCAAGAAGTCCTAGCAACAGCAATAAGAGAAGAGAAAGAAATCAAAGGAATCCAGATTGGAAAGGAAGAAGTCAAGCTCTCTCTTTTTGCAGATGACATGATATTATACATAGAAAATCCCAAAGACACGGTTACAAAGCTACTAGAGCTAATCAATGAATTCAGCAAAGTCGCAGGATACAAAGTCAACACACAGAAATCACTGGCATTCCTATACACAAACAATGAAAAATCAAACAACGAAACCAAAGAGTCAGTCCCCTTTACCATTGCAACCAAAAAAATCAAATATCTAGGAATAAACCTACCCAAAGAAACAAAAGAATTGTACACAGAAAATTACAAGACACTCATGAGAGACATTAAAGAAGACTTAAACAGATGGAGAGATATTCCATGTTCCTGGGTCAGAAGAATCCATATTGTGAAAATGACCATACTATCAATATCATCTACAGATTCAATGCAATCCCTATCCAGCTACCATTGACATTTTTCACAGAACTAGACCAAACAATAACAGAGTTCATATGGAAACACAAAAGACCTCGAATAGCCAAAGCAATCCTGAGAAAGAAAAATGGATCTGGAAGAATCAGCCTCCCTAACTTCAAACTCTACTACAAAGCAACAGTCCTCAAGACAGTATGGTACTGGCACAAAAACAGAACTATAGATCAATGGAACAAGATCGAGAACCCAGAGATCAACCCACGCACCTATGGGTACCTTATTTTTGACAAAGGAGGAGAAACTATAAAATGGGACAAAGACAGCCTCTTCAACAAGTGGTACTGGGAAAATTGGACTGCTACATGCAAAAGAATGATGCTGGAACATTCCCTGACACCATACACAAAGATCAACTCAAAATGGATTAAAGACCTAATTGTAAGACCAGAAACTATCAAACTCTTAGAGGAGAATATAGGCAATACCCTCAAGGACATAAATCAAAGCAAGATCTTCTCTGACCCACCTACTAACATAGTGGAACTGAAAAGAAAAGTGAACACGTGGGACCTCATGAAGCTTAAAAGCTTTTGTACAGCAAAAGAAATTACAAAAAAGCTGAACAGACAACCCACAGAGTGGGAGAAAATCATAGCAAATGAAACAACAGACAAAGAATTAATCTCCAAAATCTACAAGCAACTCAGACAACTCAGCACAGGAAAAACGAACAACCTAATCAAAAAATGGGAAAAAGATCTAAAGAGACGCCTCTCCAAAGAGGACATACAGATGGCCCAAAGACACGGTTACAAAGCTACTAGAGCTAATCAATGAATTCAGCAAAGTCGCAGGATACAAAGTCAACACACAGAAATCACTGGCATTCCTATACACAAACAATGAAAAATCAAACAACGAAACCAAAGAGTCAGTCCCCTTTACCATTGCAACCAAAAAAATCAAATATCTAGGAATAAACCTACCCAAAGAAACAAAAGAATTGTACACAGAAAATTACAAGACACTCATGAGAGACATTAAAGAAGACTTAAACAGATGGAGAGATATTCCATGTTCCTGGGTCAGAAGAATCCATATTGTGAAAATGACCATACTATCAATATCATCTACAGATTCAATGCAATCCCTATCCAGCTACCATTGACATTTTTCACAGAACTAGACCAAACAATAACAGAGTTCATATGGAAACACAAAAGACCTCGAATAGCCAAAGCAATCCTGAGAAAGAAAAATGGATCTGGAAGAATCAGCCTCCCTAACTTCAAACTCTACTACAAAGCAACAGTCCTCAAGACAGTATGGTACTGGCACAAAAACAGAACTATAGATCAATGGAACAAGATCGAGAACCCAGAGATCAACCCACGCACCTATGGGTACCTTATTTTTGACAAAGGAGGAGAAACTATAAAATGGGACAAAGACAGCCTCTTCAACAAGTGGTACTGGGAAAATTGGACTGCTACATGCAAAAGAATGATGCTGGAACATTCCCTGACACCATACACAAAGATCAACTCAAAATGGATTAAAGACCTAATTGTAAGACCAGAAACTATCAAACTCTTAGAGGAGAATATAGGCAATACCCTCAAGGACATAAATCAAAGCAAGATCTTCTCTGACCCACCTACTAACATAGTGGAACTGAAAAGAAAAGTGAACACGTGGGACCTCATGAAGCTTAAAAGCTTTTGTACAGCAAAAGAAATTACAAAAAAGCTGAACAGACAACCCACAGAGTGGGAGAAAATCATAGCAAATGAAACAACAGACAAAGAATTAATCTCCAAAATCTACAAGCAACTCAGACAACTCAGCACAGGAAAAACGAACAACCTAATCAAAAAATGGGAAAAAGATCTAAAGAGACGCCTCTCCAAAGAGGACATACAGATGGCCCAAAAGCACATGAAACGATGCTCAACCTCGCCTATCATTAGAGAAATGCAAATTAAAACTACAATGAGATACCACCTCACACCCGTCAGAATGGCCATCATCCACAAATCGACAGACAATAGATGCTGGAGAGGGTGCGGAGAAAAGGGAACCCTCTTACATTGCTGGTGGGAATGCAAATTGATACAGCCTCTATGGAAGACAGTCTGGAGATTTCTTAAAAAAAACTAAAAATAAAAGCCCCCTATGACCCAGCAATCCCACTATTAGACTTATATCCTGATGAAATAAAAAATGAAAGAGGCACCTGTACCCCAGTGTTCATTGCAGCTCTCTATACAATAGCCAGAACATGGAAGCAACCTAGATGTCCATCGACAAATGAATGGATCCAGAAGCCCTGGTACATATATACAATGGAATACTACTCAGCTGTTAAAAGAAATGCAGAAGACTCAGTCCTAATGAGGTGGCTAGCTCTAGAACCTATCATAAAAAGTGAAGTAAGTCAAAAAGAGAAAGACAAGTACAGTATACTAACTCATATATATGGGATCTAGTAAGATGGTCATGATAACACACGCAGTGAACTCATGGTAAAACAGAGAATAGATATAAGAACATTGTGGAGACCAAACAGTGAGAGGGAGGGATATAGGAAGTAACATGGAAACCTATACTGTCATGTGTGGAAAAGATAGCTATGGTCATTGTGCTAATGGAATAGGAGTTCCTACAATCACTTGTGGCTATGATTTGGAGGGGTGGGAGGGGAACTGGGTGGGGGGAGGGTCCAGGGATAGGTATATGAATGATCTGGGAACATACATGTTGGTGAACAACAAAACTCTGTAAAATCTTTAAAGAATAAAAAAAAAATAATAATAAACCCGGAAAAATCTAAAAAAAAAAAGTAAAGTTTGAAAAATATATTTAATATCATCAGTCATTAGGAAAATGCAAATTAATATCACAATAAAATATCACTAACACAGATAAAATTAAGAAGACTATCCATACCTTGAATTGTCAAGAATGTGGAAAAATTTGAACTTGTTACACATTTCAGGAAAAGTTTGAAGTGAGGAGGACAAGGGGGTACAGATGAGGAGATGGATGGGTGGCATCACTGACACAATGAACATGATTTTGAGCAAACTCTGGGAGACAATGAGGGACATGGAGTCTTGCTGTGCTGCAATCCATGGGCGCTGCAAAAGGTCAGACATGACTGATGGACCAAACAACAACACATAGTGTAGGTGGGCATTTTAAATTATAACACCACCTTGGAAAAAGGTTTGCCTGTTTCTTTAAAAGTTCAAACATAACAAAGGCCATATTTGTGACAAATTTGCTCCAGAGGTATTCAATCTTTTAAATGTGACATGTTATTACATTCATATTACTCTTGTGAAACTTCTAAAGTCACCATTTCCTTTAGAAATTAAACTTCTCTATTTTTAAAAAATTTCGGCATCTATATCTTATCTTAAACATCGTACTCTTTTCTGCCTGTAAAAAACATATTCTTCGAAAGTCAATTTAAATATTCCTCTGTGAAGTCTCACCTGATCTGTTTACATAGTATTAATCTGCTCAGACAAGTACAGTATACTAACTCATATATATGGGATCTAGTAAGATGGTCATGATAACACACGCAGTGAACTCATGGTAAAACAGAGAATAGATATAAGAACATTGTGGAGACCAAACAGTGAGAGGGAGGGATATAGGAAGTAACATGGAAACCTATACTGTCATGTGTGGAAAAGATAGCTATGGTCATTGTGCTAATGGAATAGGAGTTCCTACAATCACTTGTGGCTATGATTTGGAGGGGTGGGAGGGGGGGAACTGGGTGGGGGGAGGGTCCAGGGATAGGTATATGAATGATCTGGGAACATACATGTTGGTGAACAACAAAACTCTGTAAAATCTTTAAAGAATAAAAAAAAAATAATAATAAACCCGGAAAAATCTAAAAAAAAAAAGTAAAGTTTGAAAAATATATTTAATATCATCAGTCATTAGGAAAATGCAAATTAATATCACAATAAAATATCACTAACACAGATAAAATTAAGAAGACTATCCATACCTTGAATTGTCAAGAATGTGGAAAAATTTGAACTTGTTACACATTTCAGGAAAAGTTTGAAGTGAGGAGGACAAGGGGGTACAGATGAGGAGATGGATGGGTGGCATCACTGACACAATGAACATGATTTTGAGCAAACTCTGGGAGACAATGAGGGACATGGAGTCTTGCTGTGCTGCAATCCATGGGCGCTGCAAAAGGTCAGACATGACTGATGGACCAAACAACAACACATAGTGTAGGTGGGCATTTTAAATTATAACACCACCTTGGAAAAAGGTTTGCCTGTTTCTTTAAAAGTTCAAACATAACAAAGGCCATATTTGTGACAAATTTGCTCCAGAGGTATTCAATCTTTTAAATGTGACATGTTATTACATTCATATTACTCTTGTGAAACTTCTAAAGTCACCATTTCCTTTAGAAATTAAACTTCTCTATTTTTAAAAAATTTCGGCATCTATATCTTATCTTAAACATCGTACTCTTTTCTGCCTGTAAAAAACATATTCTTCGAAAGTCAATTTAAATATTCCTCTGTGAAGTCTCACCTGATCTGTTTACATAGTATTAATCTGCTCAGACTCTTATAACAAATTACCACAAACTTGGTGGCTAACAGCAGAAACTTGTTCTCTCACAGTTCTCGAAGTTCTATGCTTAAAATCAAGCTGTTGGCAGGGACCTGTCCTTTGCAAAGGTTTTTAAAACTCCCTGTTTGCCTCTTCCAGTTTCTGTTGGTCTCAGGCATTCCTTAACTTGAGGCTGCAGAAATCCAATCTCCAGTTTCAAATTTCATCAAGCATGTAATCTAATTTTTTTAATTAATAATAATCAAAATTATCTACAGGTAAGACTATGCTTATGATTCATGCTGGAGCAAACATTCTTACCATTTTTGGGCCTGTGAAACTGGAAATATTATCTGACTCTAAAGTACAAGTGTTGGAGCAGACCTAGGACAGACATTTATATATTGATGGAAGAACATAAAACAAATGAAGCCATAACTGATTTGAAGAATATATAGAATCTAGCAAGGTAAATTCCATTAGACTATATAATTTGTGACTAATTCTCTGGTTCTATCTCCCTCTGGATTCCCAGACAGTCTGTCTTCTGGATACAAGGGAGGCCTCAACAGCTCATCCTCTGTGCCTACAGAACTAAGTCCATTATCTTGCGCTTTGGGGTGAGACATCTGGCTTCTGCCTCTTTCCTCAGTGTAATTTTCCTTTTCTGAAAGGTTAGAAGGACTGATGCTGACACTCTAATACTCTGGCCACCTGATCCTAAGAGATGACTCATTGGGAGACATGGAGTCTTGCTGTGCTGCAATCCATGGGCGCTGCAAAAGGTCAGACATGACTGATGGACCAAACAACAACACATAGTGTAGGTGGGCATTTTAAATTATAACACCACCTTGGAAAAAGGTTTGCCTGTTTCTTTAAAAGTTCAAACATAACAAAGGCCATATTTGTGACAAATTTGCTCCAGAGGTATTCAATCTTTTAAATGTGACATGTTATTACATTCATATTACTCTTGTGAAACTTCTAAAGTCACCATTTCCTTTAGAAATTAAACTTCTCTATTTTTAAAAAATTTCGGCATCTATATCTTATCTTAAACATCGTACTCTTTTCTGCCTGTAAAAAACATATTCTTCGAAAGTCAATTTAAATATTCCTCTGTGAAGTCTCACCTGATCTGTTTACATAGTATTAATCTGCTCAGACTCTTATAACAAATTACCACAAACTTGGTGGCTAACAGCAGAAACTTGTTCTCTCACAGTTCTCGAAGTTCTATGCTTAAAATCAAGCTGTTGGCAGGGACCTGTCCTTTGCAAAGGTTTTTAAAACTCCCTGTTTGCCTCTTCCAGTTTCTGTTGGTCTCAGGCATTCCTTAACTTGAGGCTGCAGAAATCCAATCTCCAGTTTCAAATTTCATCAAGCATGTAATCTAATTTTTTTAATTAATAATAATCAAAATTATCTACAGGTAAGACTATGCTTATGATTCATGCTGGAGCAAACATTCTTACCATTTTTGGGCCTGTGAAACTGGAAATATTATCTGACTCTAAAGTACAAGTGTTGGAGCAGACCTAGGACAGACATTTATATATTGATGGAAGAACATAAAACAAATGAAGCCATAACTGATTTGAAGAATATATAGAATCTAGCAAGGTAAATTCCATTAGACTATATAATTTGTGACTAATTCTCTGGTTCTATCTCCCTCTGGATTCCCAGACAGTCTGTCTTCTGGATACAAGGGAGGCCTCAACAGCTCATCCTCTGTGCCTACAGAACTAAGTCCATTATCTTGCGCTTTGGGGTGAGACATCTGGCTTCTGCCTCTTTCCTCAGTGTAATTTTCCTTTTTCTGAAAGGTTAGAAGGACTGATGCTGACACTCTAATACTCTGGCCACCTGATCCTAAGAGATGACTCATTGGGAAAGACCCTGATGCTGGGGAAAATAGAAGGCAAAGAACAAGGGGGACACAGAGGACAAGATGGTTGGATTGTATCACTGAGTTAATGGACATGAGTTTGAACAGGCTCCAGGAGATGGATAAAGACAAGGAAGGCTGGCATCCTGCAGCCCATGGGGTCTCAAAGAATCAGACATGATTGAGCAACTGAACTGAACTGAGCTCATATTTGTACCTGAGCAATTTTTTCAACTTATTTCTAATGGCTTGGGGTGAAGGTCTGGAAGGGTGGGATGGGGGGATCTGGGCGGGTGGGGACCATGGATATGCAATGACTGATCTGGGAACATGCATGTCTGTGAACAACAAAACTCTGTAAAACCTTTAAAATAAAGAATAATAAAAAAAAAAAGAATCCAAGAAGACCAACAACCTTCTTTCATTCAATGCTGTCTCTATTCTCATTCAGTGCAAGGTGACAGTGCCTCTGCTAATAAAACTTTCTCAAATATTTTACCACTTTTCCATGCATATTGAGGGAATCCATACCATTCTACAAGAAACTTCTCTACAGATTCTCTTTGCATAATCCACCTGTATTCTTGGTTTCTTATGAGTTGGATGATTGTATCCACGTGTCATACACATAATCTCCTCAGCAAAAATTATTAAGCCACAATCATGGACATGTCTCCAAAACATCCCATCTGGAGAGAGTGAAACTTTTCCAAATCATCACGTACTGGTTTTTGCTATAAAGTCAAAGAACAAACTAGCCACCCATTCCAGAGTTCAGTGGGAATCTCTTTGGCTAAATACTGAAGTTTACAGTTTATAAGTTTTCCCAATAAAGAGCACTCAATTCCATTAGACTATATAATTTGTGACTAATTCCCAGGACCAGTCTGTCTTCTGGATACAAGGGAGGCCTCAACAGCTCATCCTCTGTGCCTACAGAACTAAGTCCATTATCTTGCGCTTTGGGGTGAGACATCTGGCTTCTGCCTCTTTCCTCAGTGTAATTTTCCTTTTTCTGAAAGGTTAGAAGGACTGATGCTGACACTCTAATACTCTGGCCACCTGATCCTAAGAGATGACTCATTGGGAAAGACCCTGATGCTGGGGAAAATAGAAGGCAAAGAACAAGGGGGACACAGAGGACAAGATGGTTGGATTGTATCACTGAGTTAATGGACATGAGTTTGAACAGGCTCCAGGAGATGGATAAAGACAAGGAAGGCTGGCATCCTGCAGCCCATGGGGTCTCAAAGAATCAGACATGATTGAGCAACTGAACTGAACTGAGCTCATATTTGTACCTGAGCAATTTTTTCAACTTATTTCTAATGGCTTGGGGTGAAGGTCTGGAAGGGTGGGATGGGGGGATCTGGGCGGGTGGGGACCATGGATATGCAATGACTGATCTGGGAACATGCATGTCTGTGAACAACAAAACTCTGTAAAACCTTTAAAATAAAGAATAAAAATTAAAAAAAAAAATCCAAGAAGACCAACAACCTTCTTTCATTCAATGCTGTCTCTATTCTCATTCAGTGCAAGGTGACAGTGCCTCTGCTAATAAAACTTTCTCAAATATTTTACCACTTTTCCATGCATATTGAGGGAATCCATACCATTCTACAAGAAACTTCTCTACAGATTCTCTTTGCATAATCCACCTGTATTCTTGGTTTCTTATGAGTTGGATGATTGTATCCACGTGTCATACACATAATCTCCTCAGCAAAAATTATTAAGCCACAATCATGGACATGTCTCCAAAACATCCCATCTGGAGAGAGTGAAACTTTTCCAAATCATCACGTACTGGTTTTTGCTATAAAGTCAAAGAACAAACTAGCCACCCATTCCAGAGTTCAGTGGGAATCTCTTTGGCTAAATACTGAAGTTTACAGTTTATAAGTTTTACTTTCCACATGAAATGAGCACTCAATTCAGTCAAGTTTTTTGTCCCTATATCAAAGATCATTTGTTATCTAATGTCCAGTAAGTTTCTTCTTTCCTTTTGAGACCTCACTAGAAACACCTTTAATATTCATATTTATATCTGCTGATTTTGCTGCTGCTGATAAATGCAATTCTTTAATATTATAAAATATTTCTCTCTTTACTTTCTTCTGGTCTCTTATCAGATTTGCCTTTAACATTCATATTTCTATAAACTGTCTTCTCAAAGCAATCTAAAAGATTTTTTTTTTTAAGATTTATTTATTTATTTATTTTGGTGGGGGTAGGGGTAGGGCAGGAGGGGAGCAGGCAGGCCACTTCTATTGGTCTTTCATTTGTCCATTTTCATCCGTCTTTGTTCTTTGGCTCATGTGGGCCTCCCATCACGGTGGCCTCTGTGGTCGCAGAGCACCGGCTCTGGGCGCATGCGCTCCAGAGCTCTGGCTCGGTAGTTTGAACACATCAGTTCAGAAGCCCCGCTGCACGTGGGATCTTCCCAGGCCAGGGCTCGAACCGGCGCCCCTTGCACTGCAAGGCGGTGTCCTTACCCACTGGACCACCAGGGAAGCCCCTAAAAGATTTTTAAATCATGCACCTCAACAATTTTCCAGCCTTTCTACCCATTCCCCAATCCCAAGCCACTTCCACATTTTTAGATGTTTGTATATAGCTATATAATTTTTGATTCCAAGATCTATATTAGTTTCTGAGGGCTTATTGTCAAAAATCTCAGATACCACCTGTATTCTTTTTTGCATATTGAGGGAATCCATACCATTCTACAAGAAACTTCTCTACAGATTCTCTTTGCATAATCCACCTGTATTCTTGGTTTCTTATGAGTTGGATGATTGTATCCACGTGTCATACACATAATCTCCTCAGCAAAAATTATTAAGCCACAATCATGGACATGTCTCCAAAACATCCCATCTGGAGAGAGTGAAACTTTTCCAAATCATCACGTACTGGTTTTTGCTATAAAGTCAAAGAACAAACTAGCCACCCATTCCAGAGTTCAGTGGGAATCTCTTTGGCTAAATACTGAAGTTTACAGTTTATAAGTTTTACTTTCCACATGAAATGAGCACTCAATTCAGTCAAGTTTTTTGTCCCTATATCAAAGATCATTTGTTATCTAATGTCCAGTAAGTTTCTTCTTTCCTTTTGAGACCTCACTAGAAACACCTTTAATATTCATATTTATATCTGCTGATTTTGCTGCTGCTGATAAATGCAATTCTTTAATATTATAAAATATTTCTCTCTTTACTTTCTTCTGGTCTCTTATCAGATTTGCCTTTAACATTCATATTTCTATAAACTGTCTTCTCAAAGCAATCTAAAAGATTTTTTTTTTTAAGATTTATTTATTTATTTATTTTGGTGGGGGTAGGGGTAGGGCAGGAGGGGAGCAGGCAGGCCACTTCTATTGGTCTTTCATTTGTCCATTTTCATCCGTCTTTGTTCTTTGGCTCATGTGGGCCTCCCATCACGGTGGCCTCTGTGGTCGCAGAGCACCGGCTCTGGGCGCATGCGCTCCAGAGCTCTGGCTCGGTAGTTTGAACACATCAGTTCAGAAGCCCCGCTGCACGTGGGATCTTCCCAGGCCAGGGCTCGAACCGGCGCCCCTTGCACTGCAAGGCGGTGTCCTTACCCACTGGACCACCAGGGAAGCCCCTAAAAGATTTTTAAATCATGCACCTCAACAATTTTCCAGCCTTTCTACCCATTCCCCAATCCCAAGCCACTTCCACATTTTTAGATGTTTGTATATAGCTATATAATTTTTGATTCCAAGATCTATATTAGTTTCTGAGGGCTTATTGTCAAAAAATGACCTAAACTTAGGAGACTTAACACAACGGAAATTTACCCTCTCACAGAGTTGGAGCTAGAAATATGGAATCAACATGTAAGCAAGCTTCTCTCTGAAGTTCTAAGGAAGAAACTGTTCTTGCCTCTTCCAGTTTCCAGAGACCCCAGACATTCCTTGACTTGGGACAGCATCACTTCAATTTCTACCTCCTTCTTCACAGGCTATCTTCCTGTATACAAATTTCCCCCTTCGTAATAAATACATAACTCCTTGGATTTAGACTCTATCCTAATCCAGTATGACTTCATCTTAAATTATATTTGCAGAGCCACTTTCTAGCTAAGTTCACAGTATGAGTTTCATGATGAACATGAATTGAGGAGCAGGGAGGGGACACTATGCAACCTAGTACAAACACCAAATATAATTAGCTCCACTCATCTGAATATTCTCATGATATCATATGTCAAATTCTACTATACAATGCATCATATTATATGATAATTGTTTAACTATCTATCTACTCTATAGAACAATAACACCCACTAGTGACAGATTTTATTTTAAATTTTTATCTCATTGTATTCCCGTTGTATAGGGTAATGTCTAAGACATGAACAGTAAACGATTATTTAATAACTTACAAATGAAGGAATGCTCCATATATCCTAGAGCTAAACTTTAATTAAACAAATGGTTTAGAGTCACTACTATGGTTATATTGAACACACTTTCGTATCAAAGCCCCTGTTGGGTTTGCAAAAACATAAAGTATGTGGGCCTCCCATCACGGTGGCCTCTGTGGTCGCAGAGCACCGGCTCTGGGCGCATGCGCTCCAGAGCTCTGGCTCGGTAGTTTGAACACATCAGTTCAGAAGCCCCGCTGCACGTGGGATCTTCCCAGGCCAGGGCTCGAACCGGCGCCCCTTGCACTGCAAGGCGGTGTCCTTACCCACTGGACCACCAGGGAAGCCCCTAAAAGATTTTTAAATCATGCACCTCAACAATTTTCCAGCCTTTCTACCCATTCCCCAATCCCAAGCCACTTCCACATTTTTAGATGTTTGTATATAGCTATATAATTTTTGATTCCAAGATCTATATTAGTTTCTGAGGGCTTATTGTCAAAAAATGACCTAAACTTAGGAGACTTAACACAACGGAAATTTACCCTCTCACAGAGTTGGAGCTAGAAATATGGAATCAACATGTAAGCAAGCTTCTCTCTGAAGTTCTAAGGAAGAAACTGTTCTTGCCTCTTCCAGTTTCCAGAGACCCCAGACATTCCTTGACTTGGGACAGCATCACTTCAATTTCTACCTCCTTCTTCACAGGCTATCTTCCTGTATACAAATTTCCCCCTTCGTAATAAATACATAACTCCTTGGATTTAGACTCTATCCTAATCCAGTATGACTTCATCTTAAATTATATTTGCAGAGCCACTTTCTAGCTAAGTTCACAGTATGAGTTTCATGATGAACATGAATTGAGGAGCAGGGAGGGGACACTATGCAACCTAGTACAAACACCAAATATAATTAGCTCCACTCATCTGAATATTCTCATGATATCATATGTCAAATTCTACTATACAATGCATCATATTATATGATAATTGTTTAACTATCTATCTACTCTATAGAACAATAACACCCACTAGTGACAGATTTTATTTTAAATTTTTATCTCATTGTATTCCCGTTGTATAGGGTAATGTCTAAGACATGAACAGTAAACGATTATTTAATAACTTACAAATGAAGGAATGCTCCATATATCCTAGAGCTAAACTTTAATTAAACAAATGGTTTAGAGTCACTACTATGGTTATATTGAACACACTTTCGTATCAAAGCCCCTGTTGGGTTTGCACATAAATGGTTTAAAATATTGTCATTAAAAAATGCTAATGCTGCATCTGAAGTAAATGGAATTACAATGAAAAATAGGTCTTATTTCAGCTAAACAGTTTTGCCTATGTCAAGTGCTTTTCTGTGGAAATAGAAGACTTCATCAGAAACATATTAAAGGCCAATATTTCTTAAACATAGTGTTTCAGTATTAATTATTTCTCAAATTATTTACATTTTTGTAAAATATACCTCCAATTCATAATTGTAGAGGTTTGTTATTTTAATTGTCTTTTTCTCTCTATAATGACCTTTTGCAGGAAAAAAAAAATTCATCATATAAATCTTGTTCATTTATGTGCTTGTCCAGTAATTGACTTGTTCACGTTAAAAAATCTAAAACATTAACAAAAGCCAAAGAAATCTTAATAAATAACTTACAGATCATCTTTTAAACCAATATATTATTTCAGTGAGAAATGAGGGTTTAAGGAGTAGTAGTTCTTTCACTTAACAGTTTATATTATTGATTCTCCTAAGAACTGTAAGCTAATAATGTGAGCTTTTAAGATATTTTCCAGTGTATCAAGGACTAATGGAAAAGTATATATATATACTTTATATATATATATATCTGTGAAAAATCTCAACATTCATAAAACTAAGATCATGGCATATAGTCCTATCAATTCATGGTGATCCTGAAGGGAATCAATCCTGAATATTCACTGGAAGGACTGATGCTAAAGCTGAGCTCCAATACTTTGGTCTTGTGATGTGAAGAGCCAACATATTGTCAAAGACCCTGATGATGTGAAAGAATGAAGGCAGGAGGAAAAATAGATTACAGTGGATGACACAGCATCACTGATTCAATGGACATGAGTTTGAGTGAACTCTGGGGGATAGTGAAGGAAAGAGAAGACTGGTATGCTGCCATCCATGGGATCACAAAGATTTGGACTCGGCGCTTGAATAACAACAAAGAAATGGTCAGTGTAAGAGGGACACTCTGAGTCTGTTTTATGTCTCCCTGAAAATAGGAAATGAATCCCCCACATGAAAGTACATTCCCTGCATCTGAAGGTATAAGGACACTTATCAACAGTGATAGGGAATTAGGGCTGATAAGCCTCTATAAACAACCTTGTTACTTTAATTTACCCCCTCAAGCCCAAACTCTGCTCTGATTCTTCATTAATGGGACACCCAAAATCTAGATTTCTTTGTCCTCTCAATTGTTCTTATTGCTTCTTTGTCTAAAAAACATTAAAGCTGCCAGCTGTGGCCACTTCTTAGTTCCTAAGAACTTGAATTAAAATGTGTTTCTTTTTCTTCTATTAATCTGTTTTGTGCCAAATGTATTATTAGTCTAGTCATAAGACTCAAGAGGGGCTGAGAGGGAAATTTCTACCTCCATGATAGAGGGTTAACTTTAAATGACTGCTCTAAATTTCTTGGTTTAAGTCACAAGTACCCTTTCTTTGAAAACAATAGCCTTCAATTTACATATTTTCCTTTTTCGAGACTGTCTCTATCAAAATCAATGTCAAGTTAAAGCAGATTTTTTAAATAGTAATAAACATTTTTACTTGGCTATACTTTAAATGTTCATTTTACTTTTCTTTTTTTGGAAAAAATACTCGGTACTGATGTCTTTTAATTGACTGGAAAAGTTCAAATCTCCCAGGTTTTAGTTTGGGATAAGCTTTGAAGAAGGCCTTTTAATGAGTTGGTGAGTGACATTGATTACCATTAAATCACATTAAGCAGAGGAAACAATGCTATTAACTTACAGTTTTCTGGATTCCATTATAGCTTGTGCCTGGACAGTCTTAAAGATTAGCAATCCCCCAGCTACAGGACAACTAATAACTCAGTCTGAAGAGCAAAAGAAAAAAAAAAAAATTTTGGACATGATTTACGGCTATCTTCAAACTTGGTTATAATCTGAAAAAAGTTTAGACAGGGCTTCCCCTGGTGGTCCAGTGGGTAAGGATACTGCCTTGCAGTGCAAGGGGCGCCGGTTCGATCCCTGGCCTGGGAAGATCCCACGTGCCGTGGAGCGGCTGGACGGATGTGTCCAATCATGGAGCCAGAGCTCTGCGACAACAGACGCCACACATGTAAGAGGGACACTCTGAGTCTGTTTTACCCCAAATAGGAAATGAATCCCCACATGAAAGTACATTCCCTGCATCTTAAGGTATAAGGACACTTATCAACAGTGATAGGGAATTAGGGCTGATAAGCCTCTATAAACAACCTTGTTACTTTAATTTACCCCCTCAAGCCCAAACTCTGCTCTGATTCTTCATTAATGGGACACCCAAAATCTAGATTTCTTTGTCCTCTCAATTGTTCTTATTGCTTCTTTGTCTAAAAAACATTAAAGCTGCCAGCTGTGGCCACTTCTTAGTTCCTAAGAACTTGAATTAAAATGTGTTTCTTTTTCTTCTATTAATCTGTTTTGTGCCAAATGTATTATTAGTCTAGTCATAAGACTCAAGAGGGGCTGAGAGGGAAATTTCTACCTCCATGATAGAGGGTTAACTTTAAATGACTGCTCTAAATTTCTTGGTTTAAGTCACAAGTACCCTTTCTTTGAAAACAATAGCCTTCAATTTACATATTTTCCTTTTTCGAGACTGTCTCTATCAAAATCAATGTCAAGTTAAAGCAGATTTTTTAAATAGTAATAAACATTTTTACTTGGCTATACTTTAAATGTTCATTTTACTTTTCTTTTTTTGGAAAAAATACTCGGTACTGATGTCTTTTAATTGACTGGAAAAGTTCAAATCTCCCAGGTTTTAGTTTGGGATAAGCTTTGAAGAAGGCCTTTTAATGAGTTGGTGAGTGACATTGATTACCATTAAATCACATTAAGCAGAGGAAACAATGCTATTAACTTACAGTTTTCTGGATTCCATTATAGCTTGTGCCTGGACAGTCTTAAAGATTAGCAATCCCCCAGCTACAGGACAACTAATAACTCAGTCTGAAGAGCAAAAGAAAAAAAAAAAAATTTTGGACATGATTTACGGCTATCTTCAAACTTGGTTATAATCTGAAAAAAGTTTAGACAGGGCTTCCCCTGGTGGTCCAGTGGGTAAGGATACTGCCTTGCAGTGCAAGGGGCGCCGGTTCGATCCCTGGCCTGGGAAGATCCCACGTGCCGTGGAGCGGCTGGACGGATGTGTCCAATCATGGAGCCAGAGCTCTGCGACAACAGACGCCACCGCGATGGGAGGCCCCCAGGAGCCAAAGAACAAAGACGGATGAAAACAGAGAAATGAAAGACCAATAGAAGTGGCTCGCCCGCTCCCATCCCTCCCCAACCCTACCCTCGCCCAAAATATAAAATAAACAAATAAATCTTAAAAAAAAAATTAGACAAAACATTGATGTGATAATGATGAAAGTGACAATTCTCGCTTCATTATCATAGCAAGTGCACCAAACAAAGCATGTCTTACAGATTTTCTACATCCCAGTTAGCACTGGATCTGGTTTGCTGCAACCTTTTTCTTTGTTTCTTTTTTTTTTTTAATTTTGGCCTCTTTCATTGGCACTCTATTGATTTATTTTCATCCATCTTTATGCATTGCCCTGTGTGGGCCTCCCATTTCAGTGGCCCCTCTCGTTGTAAAGCACTGGCTCTGGGTGCATGCACTCCAGAGCAATGGCTTGAAATTGGACACACAGGTCCAGCTGCTCTGGGGCATGTAGGATCTTCCCGGGCCAGGGACCATCAGGGAAGCCCCTAGAATGGTTTCTTTGAGAGCAAGTGCTATTAGCTTAAATAGAAGAGACTGGCTGAGGGAATAAAATGGAAAGGAGTGACCTTAAAACAACAGGGCTTCCCTGGTAGTCCAGTGGATAAAAAGTCCACCTTGCAGTGCAAGGGGCACTGGGGTTCCATCCCTGACCCGGGAAGATCCTTGTGCCACGGAGCGGCTGGACCCATGTGTCCAATTATGAGCATGCGCTCTGGAGCACATGCACCCAGAGCTGGTGCTCTGCAACAAGACGGGCCACTGCAATGGGAGGCCCACACAGGCCAAAGAATAAAGATGGATGAAAATAAATAGATAAATAACCAATGAAAGAGGCCAAAATTAAAAAAAAAAAAAAAAGACAACCTTCTAAATGGACACCTTGTCTTTGATCTCTCCATTTATGGCTTTCACAGTATATTTAAGTTCATAGATTAAACTGCCTAAAGCACAGTTTTGGTAGATTGATTCCTTGTTTCATTACATATGCCATGGCTTAGTAGAAAGAATTTAATTTTCTTATTGGAATGTTCAAGAAACTTTACAGTCTGATACCTTTATATTCCCATTCAAACTTCTATTACTCAACATCATAAACACTCCAGGTGAGCTTCAACCATTCAGCTCTGATAAGCTTTAAATGAACTGAACTTCTCAACCTGCATTAAATATAGTACAGTGTTTCTTCATCAATGAGCAGCTATTTTTCAGATGTATGCAGGCAAATTTGGATGCATTTAAAATTTTAGTTTAATACAACTAAAAATAGCCTGTTTAGCAGAGGTCATTCACTGTGGGATAAAACAGAATGTGATTTACCTATAAGGTAGAGATAAGAAATGTAATGTCAAACCACATGGAAGACAAAACTTTGCTCCTTGGGATCCATCATAACTTCTTTGTAACTGTCTAAGAAATCTTGGTCAGGGCAGTCAACTGTTCAATTCAAACAGCAATACAATACTGAAAGACCACCTATTTAAGAGTGCAGTAACTGTGGACACCTTCGTAGACAATTTGGAATGCTGTTATCATGTATGGTGATTGTGTTCTGTTTGTCATTCTCTCATAAAATGTTTTTATGAGACTTTTAATCACTTTACGTGTGCTACTAAAAAAAGTATTTAGCATTCTAAACTGTGCTACAAATGCAAAATGTGTGCAACAATACATTTAATTAATCCTTTCACAGACTATCTTACCTCTTGACTCTTACCCTCAATCTCTCCCCTTGACCTTATTTTTCAAAGTGTTTTGTTTCTAAATTGCTTTCTTCATTATCTACACAACATATAAATTTCTAAAGTACTGTGGTAGAACCTCTCTTCTGGGGGCACTTATTTTCCCTATTTTGTTTTATGATCCTCTACTTTTCTTGCCTTCTTTAATAAAGTTGGAACTTCTTAACGGCATGGCTTTGTCATAATCATTTATTTCTACATTTTCAATATTCTTCATATTTCATGACACATACTGGGTTCTTGAAAGGTATTTAATAAATGGCTGTATTGTGTGAATGAGTAGACACCTTTTTAAAAGGAAAATAAATTTATTTTCTTATTGGAATGTTCAAGAAACTTTTTAACCATTACATATGCCATGGCTTAGTAGAAAGAATTTAATTTTCTTATTGGAATGTTCAAGAAACTTTACAGTCTGATACCTTTATATTCCCATTCAAACTTCTATTACTCAACATCATAAACACTCCAGGTGAGCTTCAACCATTCAGCTCTGATAAGCTTTAAATGAACTGAACTTCTCAACCTGCATTAAATATAGTACAGTGTTTCTTCATCAATGAGCAGCTATTTTTCAGATGTATGCAGGCAAATTTGGATGCATTTAAAATTTTAGTTTAATACAACTAAAAATAGCCTGTTTAGCAGAGGTCATTCACTGTGGGATAAAACAGAATGTGATTTACCTATAAGGTAGAGATAAGAAATGTAATGTCAAACCACATGGAAGACAAAACTTTGCTCCTTGGGATCCATCATAACTTCTTTGTAACTGTCTAAGAAATCTTGGTCAGGGCAGTCAACTGTTCAATTCAAACAGCAATACAATACTGAAAGACCACCTATTTAAGAGTGCAGTAACTGTGGACACCTTCGTAGACAATTTGGAATGCTGTTATCATGTATGGTGATTGTGTTCTGTTTGTCATTCTCTCATAAAATGTTTTTATGAGACTTTTAATCACTTTACGTGTGCTACTAAAAAAAGTATTTAGCATTCTAAACTGTGCTACAAATGCAAAATGTGTGCAACAATACATTTAATTAATCCTTTCACAGACTATCTTACCTCTTGACTCTTACCCTCAATCTCTCCCCTTGACCTTATTTTTCAAAGTGTTTTGTTTCTAAATTGCTTTCTTCATTATCTACACAACATATAAATTTCTAAAGTACTGTGGTAGAACCTCTCTTCTGGGGGCACTTATTTTCCCTATTTTGTTTTATGATCCTCTACTTTTCTTGCCTTCTTTAATAAAGTTGGAACTTCTTAACGGCATGGCTTTGTCATAATCATTTATTTCTACATTTTCAATATTCTTCATATTTCATGACACATACTGGGTTCTTGAAAGGTATTTAATAAATGGCTGTATTGTGTGAATGAGTAGACACCTTTTTTAAAAAGGGAAAATAAATCCTAATACTAAAAATATGACTAATACTAAACTACCTTAAGTATAGACATAACCTTAGTTTCTTTACCCAATGTCAATTAGATACTAAAATGATTGATTTATTTTTTTTTAGGCTTTCTTTGCATATTGGGTCAAACTATTAGTTCTACCACAGATGCAGGCATTGTTTTCAATTTTATAAATGTGCTACATTATTTTATCTATTCCATTTGCATCATAATTAGAAAATAGATTTCTTATTTTAAAGCATACTTTTGAACACTGAAACTGATAATAAATTTTTGAGAAATTTGATATCATCAGTATTCAGCCTAATTATGGATATCACGTCTTTTTCCATTTTTTAGTAGTATTATTTAATCTACATTATTAAACCTTTCTTGGATATTTTTCTGTTAAATTTGATATCATTTACTTTTAATAGTAATTATTCATTTTTCCCCTTGACCATATGCTTTTAAGCATGCTTACTACTATTTTATTTTATTTTTTTGTCCTTGAGATTGATGCTTCATCTTTTAGGAGGAACTGTTAAATCAGTATCTGTAGAATCTGCACTGGACAGATCACACAGCCAGAGCATTAAGAAAAAAGATGTCCCCTTTTTGATGCAATGAGAGAAACATCTTTGCTTGGGAGAAGAGTGGTGAGATGACTCTAGGGAATGTACCTTTTATAGGCTTCTGCAGAGAGTGAGACCATTGTCCTCGCCTGCTCACCTCAAGAGTGCTGTTTGTCCTTTGGTCAGAATAAGTGAAGGGATGTGTGTGAGTGTGAATAGACAAGAGGCCAAACATCTGTATAACTTAATGCATTCATTCAGCGAATACTCATGGAGCACATACAATTTGGCAGGCTCTCCCAGGTGCAGCACACAGAACTAGGAATATGACAGGTCTCATTCATCATGAGGCTCAATTTCTTGAAAGGTGGAGGATGCAGAAGACATACAATGCACAAGTAAACAGACAGACAAATAATATAAAGGAGGATTATGCATAGGAGTGATAGTAATAGGAGGTAAAAGAGACTTACTTTACTCTAAATTAAGTGGCTGAGAAGGGCTCACTGAAAAGAAGACATACGAGTCCAACTCCTAATGACAGTTAAGAAGAGAGACACATGAAATTCTGATTAAGTGGGGGTGGGGTGGGGATGGGGGTAAAGCATGTTGAAAACCAGTATTACAATTTTTATAAAACAAGCCAAATAACTATAATATTTATATTATTATATTTAATATAGTTATAATTATAACCTTAATATATGGCTTTCTTTGCATATTGGGTCAAACTATTAGTTCTACCACAGATGCAGGCATTGTTTTCAATTTTATAAATGTGCTACATTATTTTATCTATTCCATTTGCATCATAATTAGAAAATAGATTTCTTATTTTAAAGCATACTTTTGAACACTGAAACTGATAATAAATTTTTGAGAAATTTGATATCATCAGTATTCAGCCTAATTATGGATATCACGTCTTTTTCCATTTTTTAGTAGTATTATTTAATCTACATTATTAAACCTTTCTTGGATATTTTTCTGTTAAATTTGATATCATTTACTTTTAATAGTAATTATTCATTTTTCCCCTTGACCATATGCTTTTAAGCATGCTTACTACTATTTTATTTTATTTTTTTGTCCTTGAGATTGATGCTTCATCTTTTAGGAGGAACTGTTAAATCAGTATCTGTAGAATCTGCACTGGACAGATCACACAGCCAGAGCATTAAGAAAAAAGATGTCCCCTTTTTGATGCAATGAGAGAAACATCTTTGCTTGGGAGAAGAGTGGTGAGATGACTCTAGGGAATGTCCCTTTTTATAGGCTTCTGCAGAGAGTGAGACCATTGTCCTCGCCTGCTCACCTCAAGAGTGCTGTTTGTCCTTTGGTCAGAATAAGTGAAGGGATGTGTGTGAGTGTGAATAGACAAGAGGCCAAACATCTGTATAACTTAATGCATTCATTCAGCGAATACTCATGGAGCACATACAATTTGGCAGGCTCTCCCAGGTGCAGCACACAGAACTAGGAATATGACAGGTCTCATTCATCATGAGGCTCAATTTCTTGAAAGGTGGAGGATGCAGAAGACATACAATGCACAAGTAAACAGACAGACAAATAATATAAAGGAGGATTATGCATAGGAGTGATAGTAATAGGAGGTAAAAGAGACTTACTTTACTCTAAATTAAGTGGCTGAGAAGGGCTCACTGAAAAGAAGACATACGAGTCCAACTCCTAATGACAGTTAAGAAGAGAGACACATGAAATTCTGATTAAGTGGGGGTGGGGTGGGGGATGGGGGGTAAAGCATGTTGAAAACCAGTATTACAATTTTTATAAAACAAGCCAAATAACTATAATATTTATATTATTATATTTAATATAGTTATAATTATAACCTTAATATATACTGTAAAATCAAGCAATTAAGTGAATGCAATACATCATTGCTGCCACTAAGAAATTTGTAAAATAAATCAAGATGAATGGCACGCATACAAAATGAGAAATAATACTGAAGCAGAAAAAAAATTTAAAATACTTGATTCAGAATCCAAAAACCTGTTATCAAGTTCTCCTTGCTTCTTATGGATCTGAGTGATCTGTAAACCATTTACTCTCTGATCTTAGTTTCTTCACATGACAATTAAAAACATATAATTTTCAGCCCAAATTCAGTTTTAAAATTGTATAATGGAAGCTTTCTTAAAATATATACCCAAGGTATGTGCCGTGCATGCTTCAGTTGTGTTTGACTCTGCAGCGTCATGGACCACAGCCTGATAGGTTACTCTGTCCATGGGATTCTTCAGGCAAGAATGTTCGAATAGACTGCCATGCCCTCCTCCAGGGGATCTTCTCAACCAAGGGACCAAATCCATGTCTCCTGCATCTCCTGCAGTGCAGGAGACTTGAACGGTAATATGATAGGATTCCCTGATTCTACATATCGGGAATGGTGAATACGGTGAAGTAGTAACTGGCCCATCAAACAGCTCACACGATAGTCAGAGAGGAAGGCTAGGTCTTTTAAATGTTGCTATCTAACGTCTCATGATGTACAGAAAGCTGGAAGGTATGTGTGATGCTACAGAAGCAAAGAGAGAGTCTGCTTTTAATATAATATGGATGAAGCTGAAGCTGACCAAGTCTCCATAAATGTGCAAGACTCAATGTGCCCTTATGCTACGTTTTTTTCAGGATCCCCTACATGAAAAGTCGAAAAAAAAGAGTTTGATGAGTAGTAATAGGAGGTAAAAGAGACTTACTTTACTCTAAATTAAGTGGCTGAGAAGGGCTCACTGAAAAGAAGACATACGAGTCCAACTCCTAATGACAGTTAAGAAGAGAGACACATGAAATTCTGATTAAGTGGGGGTGGGGTGGGGGATGGGGGGTAAAGCATGTTGAAAACCAGTATTACAATTTTTATAAAACAAGCCAAATAACTATAATATTTATATTATTATATTTAATATAGTTATAATTATAACCTTAATATATACTGTAAAATCAAGCAATTAAGTGAATGCAATACATCATTGCTGCCACTAAGAAATTTGTAAAATAAATCAAGATGAATGGCACGCATACAAAATGAGAAATAATACTGAAGCAGAAAAAAAATTAAAGTACTTGATTCAGAATCCAAAAACCTGTTATCAAGTTCTCCTTGCTTCTTATGGATCTGAGTGATCTGTAAACCATTTACTCTCTGATCTTAGTTTCTTCACATGACAATTAAAAACATATAATTTTCAGCCCAAATTCAGTTTTAAAATTGTATAATGGAAGCTTTCTTAAAATATATACCCAAGGTATGTGCCGTGCATGCTTCAGTTGTGTTTGACTCTGCAGCGTCATGGACCACAGCCTGATAGGTTACTCTGTCCATGGGATTCTTCAGGCAAGAATGTTCGAATAGACTGCCATGCCCTCCTCCAGGGGATCTTCTCAACCAAGGGACCAAATCCATGTCTCCTGCATCTCCTGCAGTGCAGGAGACTTGAACGGTAATATGATAGGATTCCCTGATTCTACATATCGGGAATGGTGAATACGGTGAAGTAGTAACTGGCCCATCAAACAGCTCACACGATAGTCAGAGAGGAAGGCTAGGTCTTTTAAATGTTGCTATCTAACGTCTCATGATGTACAGAAAGCTGGAAGGTATGTGTGATGCTACAGAAGCAAAGAGAGAGTCTGCTTTTAATATAATATGGATGAAGCTGAAGCTGACCAAGTCTCCATAAATGTGCAAGACTCAATGTGCAGACCCTTTCTACATAGATAATCACTGGACAGACAGATGGAAAGGATTCAGCTATCAGCTTATTTTCCTGTGTTTTAATGCTAGATGCTATGAATTTCATATTTATAAAATCTTTTTACTCTAGCAGTGATAACTCGAGCATTAGTCACAAATTATGTTACAGTAAGTACTTCACTTTTGATATGTCCTTGCCTCTGATATGTAAGGGGAAATAAAAACTAAAGACAAAAACTGTTTCATATTCTACCTGAGACTTGTTTAAATCCTCTGAAACAATGAAGCAAGTACACATTTGAGAAAGATGTGTAGAGTTAAGAGATGTAATGAGGAGGAAGCCCCCAAAGAATAACTATCCACCTTTTATGACCCCAATTTCAGTAGCTTCAATAATATTGCTTCAAGAAGCAAAGAAAGCTCATTTTTACTAGCTTCCCTGGAGACACTATCTCCAATCAAAATTGATTACTTTTCCACGCTATATATCATGCAGAATTGTTAACAGGAAAACTACTACTCACTCATTTCCTTGGCCTACTTCTTGGCAACTACATTACACTGTACTTAATTTTCAAGTAAATAACATATTAAAAATTAATCAGAGGAAAAAGTAATTTAGAATTCAGAAGTGAAATAAAAGTAAAATGATACAGCCTAAGTTATAAGAAATTCCGCCCTGGTACAGATTTAAATTTTTGGTTCTAGAGGGAGAGAAGCATTAAGAAAATCTGCCTTCAGGCATTTAACATTTCAATGCAATGGCTCTCCAGTTCAAATTCTGAGGCTCAGGGCAAGATTGCCTTAGTGGGCTCAATAGAATTCTAATAGTTCTGATCCTGACATTTAGAGAACATCTAACTAGTGTGTGTACGTGCATGCTAGATTATTTCAGTCATGTCTGACTCTGCGACCCTATGGACGGTAGCTTATCAGGCTCCTGTATCCATGGGATTCTCCAGACAAGAATACTGGAATGGATTGCATGCCCTCCTCCAGGGGATCTTCCTGACCCAGGGATCAAACCTGTGTCTCTTACACCTCCTGAACTGGCAGGCAGGTTCCTTACCACCTGGGAAGCCCAGTCTGTGTATATATAAACACATATATATGTGTACTTATATATATATCTATATAATTGATATACACAGATATTTATATCTATATACCCATATATAGACATGAGTTTGAGCAAACTCCATGAGACAGTGAAGGACAGGGACCTTTGTGCCCCCATGAACTGGCGTGCTGCAGTTCACGGGGTCACAGAGAGTGAGACACAAGTTAGCAACTGAAAAACAATATACTCATATAAAATTAATACATATAAAATATACAACAGGTGAATGTTCTTCTCTCTTACATAATCTTATCTCTTTCCTTAAGATATTTTAAAAATATATCTTAGTATATTAGATGTGGCTTCATTGTTCACCTGAAACTATCACAACCTTGATAAGCAGCTATACCTCAACACAAAATAAAAATGTTCAAAAAATACTTCTTGGAAACAACTTGAAAGGCCAAGATAGAATTCTCAAGTCCTGTGTAGGTAACCCAAAAATAGCTAACTTGGTGGTCCAGTGGGTAGGGACACTGCTTTGCAGTGCAAGGGACACTGGTCCGATCCCTGGCCTAGGAAGATCCCACGTGCTGTGGAGCGGCTGGACTGATGTGCCCAATTACTGAGCCGGAGCTCTGGGGCGCATGCACCCAGAGCTAGTGCTCTGGGACAACAAAGTCCACTGTGATGGGAGGCCTACAAGGGCCAAAGAACAAAGATGGATGAAAACAGATAAATGAAAGACCAATAGAAGTGGCCTGCCTGCTCCCCTCCCTCCCCATCCCATCTACCCCCCCCCTCCCAAAAAGTAACTAACTTCACCATTCACTCCACTGCAGCTCTCTTTCTCTTTTCATGAACTATACTCAATACTGCAAAGGGCTTCAGGTAGGTGCATGGATACCATAGGCCACTCAATCAGGCTCACATACTCCACAAAGAATTAACTGCTACTTTGCCACTTCTTGGACCTAGAACTGCATTAAATGACTCATTCTCTCAGAAGGGGGTCTGGAGAAATGGGCCAAGGACTCTTTAGGCTGGGAATTCTGGGGTCCTGTCAAAATCTAGAAAGAGCAGGCATGAGGCAATATGGTCATGGTTCTTTGACTCCATGGTCAGCTACGGTTATAGGAAATCCAGGAAGGAATCCTCTGCACTGGGATTCAGAAACAGACTCTTTTTTTGCCAGTGGCACTGTTCTCTGATCACTACTGTCCCACAATCTTTACCACCCGTGCTCCCCAGAGGGCTGGTCTATGATAGGGCCTGGGTGCATGTGTAATGGTCTGAGAGCCCCATCAAGGCTCCTCTATCACAAATACATCTATAGTTATCATATTCAGTGGCACTTCTTGATCCTGCTTTAAAATGCATATTCACTACAGAGAATTAGATAGAACTATGCTCTTTTTCCCTATCACTGAGTTTTTCCCATTTTTCACGTGCCCAAGGCACTTCACAATTTCTCCATGGAAAACAGTATTAGCAGTAAAAAGAGCTCTGAAATTTAGAATTCAGCAATCCTTTTGGTAAAGTTATTTACAAATCTTCATATCCTAGGTGAAAATGAAATAGCTTCTCTAAGACTCAGCTTCCTTAGCTGTTAAACAGCTTATTAACTACCAATCACATGGTCTTAGTGTGTGAATTTAATGAGATAATTCTTTAAATGTCCATATTCAGTGTGTGGCACACAAAAATTGCTTGGTACATTTCTGTTCTCATGCATGTTTTGGATACTACAGTTAAAAGAATTTCTATGTGGCAGGAATTCAATCTTTTTAAGATTAAAAAAAAAAAAATGTTTGTTAACCTTCTCTGTATCTTTAGTATCTGACACAGTATCTAAAATAAATATAATAGATAATTTAAATAAACTAAGACCAGAGTATAAGCATGATAAAAAAAAAAAAAAAAGCACAGGATAAACTATTTTCCTGAAATCTATCTTTTTGAATCTTACCATTATTTCTAGTATTTTTCAAAGTGGTTCTCTACCTTGCTTAATTTGCAGGTAAGTGGGCCGGGCATGCATTCATTAGCAAAGTATTTACCTTCAGTCAGTCAATTCCATAAAGCCAAATTTATTGAGTGTCTACTCTGTGCCAGGCTCTGGGGAAACAATAATAAGTAAGATATTTGTGCTCATAATTTAGTATAAAAGGGAAACATTAAAAAGAATTAAAGTTCAATGTGAGAATTATTCCTTAAGACCTATGCTGCTCTTCCAACTTATATAGATTTACCATTCATATTTCATATCTTTTGCTCAGGAATAACCAATGTTTCATTGATTTTTCCCCATTTTATTCATTTTGGTCAGATATATTCTATCCACCAACTCTCAGAACCAATATTCTTTGAGGGGCTATTTAATTATAAGAACACATTTTTAGAACTGTTCTCTTATTTTAATAACCCCCAAATTTGATAAAGTCAGTGTCATTATATTCTTATGTGAAAGATGACAAAACTGGAGACTTGAAAGGTTCTTAGGAACACCTCAATCACATAACGAGTCAGATGCAGAATTTATTCTCAAGCTTGTATTTTGAGAAGAGATTTCCTACATTATTATAATTTTCATGAATTCTGATAACATTGTTGCTTGTGGTTTTGTATTTTTAGTTTTCATATTGACCCTAACAGTGTGACTTCAAAGAGGTCCAAAAAATGATTTACTTTCTTGCTTAAGTTCTGAATCGACTGAAAACACTGATATTTAAGAATGTAACATTTGGTCTAAAGCCAACTTCTATTAATACAGAAGTAAGTAATAATGAGGCAATCACTTATTCACTCCTGAAGGGCTTCCCCAAGGAGTAACTTTCTAATAAGACTCACAGCTTGGAGGAACAAAGCAAATCTTGCTTCCTATAGCCAGATCTGTTACTAAAAGGAAGAATAAAAAAGAGACATGTGCTGCTATACATAGTTTCTCCTTCTATACTCAATAATCAGCTAAATCAGTCATCTTCTCAGCTGTAATGAAAACTAGTTAAAAAAGGGGGACAGATGTGCTCCATAAATAGAAATTCCTTCACATAGAAGAAAATATCATGACTTGGGAAGAAATAATGCCAAATAACATTCTCAAGACTAGATTCTGTTGATCCAGTGTTAGTAACCTCAAGGCAAATGCTGACAAGGTAAATGGTTAGCCTCTCAATGGAGGATACAGGCAGGCTCATGTGTGAGTCCTGATGACATCTGTATAAATTTAATTCCTAATAATTAACCACTCTTTTAAGTTGTTTTCCTTGGTGTAATGTTGAAGTGATAACCATTTTACTGATAGAAGTTTTTCTCTCAGAAAATGTACTCCAAAATATATCAAAAGAGAATATTAATAATATCAGTTTTAATGCTATTCTGTAACAAGATCTGAAATATTTACCCTGATTTTGATATTGCACAGTGTTTTATGTTTGGTCACAAGTTTCGTATCAGAGGTGCACTCCAGTGGGCTCAAAAGACATTATGAAGCTTCTCAAAAAATAACTTGCATAAAACAAACCCAATATTAAAATTCTAGCAACACTGTTCAGAAACACTTCCAGTATGACAGAATTTGAAAATCTACCACTTCATAAAAGGCCAGGGGATGAAGACAAAACTGGAGACTTGAAAGGTTCTTAGGAACACCTCAATCACATAACGAGTCAGATGCAGAATTTATTCTCAAGCTTGTATTTTGAGAAGAGATTTCCTACATTATTATAATTTTCATGAATTCTGATAACATTGTTGGTTGTGGTTTTGTATTTTTAGTTTTCATATTGACCCTAACAGTGTGACTTCAAAGAGGTCCAAAAAATGATTTACTTTCTTGCTTAAGTTCTGAATCGACTGAAAACACTGATATTTAAGAATGTAACATTTGGTCTAAAGCCAACTTCTATTAATACAGAAGTAAGTAATAATGAGGCAATCACTTATTCACTCCTGAAGGGTTTCCCCCAAGGAGTAACTTTCTAATAAGACTCACAGCTTGAGGAACAAAGCAAATCTTGCTTCCTATAGCCAGATCTGTTACTAAAAGGAAGAATAAAAAAGAGACATGTGCTGCTATACATAGTTTCTCCTTCTATACTCAATAATCAGCTAAATCAGTCATCTTCTCAGCTGTAATGAAAACTAGTTAAAAAAGGGGGACAGATGTGCTCCATAAATAGAAATTCCTTCACATAGAAGAAAATATCATGACTTGGGAAGAAATAATGCCAAATAACATTCTCAAGACTAGATTCTGTTGATCCAGTGTTAGTAACCTCAAGGCAAATGCTGACAAGGTAAATGGTTAGCCTCTCAATGGAGGATACAGGCAGGCTCATGTGTGAGTCCTGATGACATCTGTATAAATTTAATTCCTAATAATTAACCACTCTTTTAAGTTGTTTTCCTTGGTGTAATGTTGAAGTGATAACCATTTTACTGATAGAAGTTTTTCTCTCAGAAAATGTACTCCAAAATATATCAAAAGAGAATATTAATAATATCAGTTTTAATGCTATTCTGTAACAAGATCTGAAATATTTACCCTGATTTTGATATTGCACAGTGTTTTATGTTTGGTCACAAGTTTCGTATCAGAGGTGCACTCCAGTGGGCTCAAAAGACATTATGAAGCTTCTCAAAAAAAAAATAACTTGCATAAAAACAAACCCAATATTAAAATTCTAGCAACACTGTTCAGAAACACTTCCAGTATGACAGAATTTGAAAATCTACCACTTCATAAAAGCAGTGAAAACACTGGAGAAGATTTTCATAATCATCTTTTCTCAGAAATAAACCAAGAGCTATAAAGTTTGTTCAGGAAAAAAAAAAAAGTTTGAACTGCAGTAAAAATAGTGAGCTTTTTTGGTATTTCGACTTGTTCAGCAGTGGTCCTGAAAACCAACAGGCTGAGACCAGGTTATTTGTGAAATGACATGTTAATAGCAGATTCTGAAAAGGTCTGAAATACTCCTGGAGTACAAGAAGTCTGTACACACCTCAGGAGTACATGTATGCACCTGTGTGGATACATACAGAGTTCCTTGGTAAAGGCTGGGAGGCTTATTGGCTTAAAACATTTAAGGGAAACTGTCCAGTAATTAGCTGACACAAAGTTAAATGACTCCATAAATGGCAAAGAGTTTAAACTTAGCAGAACCTACCTATTAAACAAACAGCAACAATGATAAACTCCAACAATCAAAAAATCTGGGAAGGGTGGGAGCTTTAATATGAATTAATACACTGTGTTACACTGTGTTATGTAACTTTACCGACTAAATTTTTTTCCTTGCTTTAGTAACAAAAAACAAATATTCTTATTTCAATGTTTATAAACTGATGAATTAATACTATTTATGGAGGTAACAATAAAAAATAGAAACAATTGAGCAATAACCCCCAACTGCAATGAAAACCAGAGCAAGTACCACTGTTTCAGCATACTCAAAACTTACTGATTCAAAAGAATACTGCATTAAAGAAGATTTAATGGGCCATGAAAACATAAAAGTAATGTATTGTTTTATAATCCATTTGAGCATTCTTAGAAGAAAAGCTCTTTGCGCTTGGTGAGTAGTTTATGGGTCTTAGAAGCTCTTATAAATGTTTGTGTTGATTTCTATACTTCTTGAAACAGTTGCTTTCATTAGGACAAAAGCTAGGTTTGGGGTAACATATACTATGATATCAAACCAGTTTTTCTTTTTAACATACTACAGACAAATTTTTTTTAAAGAAATATTATCATATTAAAATTCTATAATGCTGTGTATATTCATTCATTCAATAAGTATTTAAAGACTCCTTAAATATGCCTTTTGTTAAGTGTAGTAATATATTTAAACATGCTGCAATTAAAATGAATATTTAACTGTATCTTGAAAATCTAACTTCCAATCGAGTGTTGCTATAGGGAACCAGAAGTTTGGAACAACAGAGATCAGAATACGAGTCTATGCTCTGCCACTTGATGGTTTTCTGAAATTGCTTTAACTACTTTAAATCCCAATTTGGTTAATTGAAAAGTAAAAACAATAGCTTCTTCCCTATCTGACAGCGTTTTCTTTAAATAACATTCATATGTAAAAGTACTTAGCAAAATACTTGGTATATTTAATATTTATTAACTATTAATTGCTATTGTTAATCACTATTAATAACAATTTTTAAAAAATTAATGTTCAAAAATGCCATAGAATGCTAAACTTGAGATATATAGTAGATCATCTATTCATATAGATAATTTATACACGGATAATAATTAATCTATATCTGTATATAGAAATAATTACTTTACTAGACCCGCCATAATAATCACTACAACCTCGGAAGGCTTAAAACAACAGAAAAGGTATTTTCCGAATGCTGGAGGCTTAAAATCTAAAATCAAGGTGTCAACAGGGCCATATTTCCTCTAAAGACTCTAGGAAAAAATCCTTCCTTGTTTTTTATATTTGCTGGTTGTAACTGGCAATTCTTGGCAACCCTGGACTTGTGGACACATCACTCTAACACAGTCTCTGCCTCCCTCTTCACATGACTTGCTCCCCTAAGAGTTTGTGCTTCTGTACTCAAATTTCCCTGTTATAAGAGCATTAGTTATATTGAATTTTGACCCAACTCCAATCCATTTTATCTAAGTACATCTGCAAAATTTTATATCCAAATAAAGTCACATTCACAGGTTCCAAGTGGATATATAAACATAGGATCATGTCAGCAGTGGATATGTTTTTCTGTAGGTTAGCTTAAGGGAGACTGTAGATGTAAAGTAGAAGTTGTCAACATAATCATTAAAGACAATGAGCAGACTGCATCAGACTGTCTAGGTAAGAACTGATACATGGAAAAAATGTTCTGAAAAATGAGCTCTCTGGTCATCATTTGATAGTTGAACCAAGAAAGTAGACTGAGAAAGCCAGAGAAGTAGGAAGAGGATCAATATCATAAGAGAAAATGATCAGTTCTTACAAGTGAGGATGAGAAATTTAGAAAAATAAATATTAGATTTCCTTACCCCTATGAGGAGATTATCACTGTCCTTGACAAGAGTGGTTCTAATAGAATGTTGGGGATAAGAATGTAGATTATCAATACCCTTACAAGAGTGGAGATTATCACTACCCCTTACAAGAGTGCTTCTAGTAGAATATTGGGGATAAGAATGAGATCATTGTCTTTTCAAGGTTGATCTGGAGGCTGGCAAGCAGACTTCCAAGCTCTTGAAGTCAGACTGAGGACAGGGAAAGAGGTAGGTAGTAGTAACCGGATGATGACATGAGGTTAAATGAGGGGCTTAATGTTGATCTGTTTTTATTTTTCTAACACAGAGATTAAATGATTTGATGATAGAAATGATCCAGCAGAAATGGGGAGAAATATTAATCATATCTGATAATTTATACACGGATAATAATTAATCTATATCTGTATATAGAAATAATTACTTTACTAGACCCGCCATAATAATCACTACAACCTCGGAAGGCTTAAAACAACAGAAAAGGTATTTTCCGAATGCTGGAGGCTTAAAATCTAAAATCAAGGTGTCAACAGGGCCATATTTCCTCTAAAGACTCTAGGAAAAAATCCTTCCTTGTTTTTTATATTTGCTGGTTGTAACTGGCAATTCTTGGCAACCCTGGACTTGTGGACACATCACTCTAACACAGTCTCTGCCTCCCTCTTCACATGACTTGCTCCCCTAAGAGTTTGTGCTTCTGTACTCAAATTTCCCTGTTATAAGAGCATTAGTTATATTGAATTTTGACCCAACTCCAATCCATTTTATCTAAGTACATCTGCAAAATTTTATATCCAAATAAAGTCACATTCACAGGTTCCAAGTGGATATATAAACATAGGATCATGTCAGCAGTGGATATGTTTTTCTGTAGGTTAGCTTAAGGAGACTGTAGATGTAAAGTAGAAGTTGTCAACATAATCATTAAAGACAATGAGCAGACTGCATCAGACTGTCTAGGTAAGAACTGATACATGGAAAAAATGTTCTGAAAAATGAGCTCTCTGGTCATCATTTGATAGTTGAACCAAGAAAGTAGACTGAGAAAGCCAGAGAAGTAGGAAGAGGATCAATATCATAAGAGAAAATGATCAGTTCTTACAAGTGAGGATGAGAAATTTAGAAAAATAAATATTAGATTTCCTTACCCCTATGAGGAGATTATCACTGTCCTTGACAAGAGTGGTTCTAATAGAATGTTGGGGATAAGAATGTAGATTATCAATACCCCTTACAAGAGTGGAGATTATCACTACCCCTTACAAGAGTGCTTCTAGTAGAATATTGGGGATAAGAATGAGATCATTGTCTTTTCAAGGTTGATCTGGAGGCTGGCAAGCAGACTTCCAAGCTCTTGAAGTCAGACTGAGGACAGGGAAAGAGGTAGGTAGTAGTAACCGGATGATGACATGAGGTTAAATGAGGGGCTTAATGTTGATCTGTTTTTATTTTTCTAACACAGAGATTAAATGATTTGATGATAGAAATGATCCAGCAGAAATGGGGAGAAACAGGTTAATATAAGAGAAAGAATCAACCATTTCAAAAATAAAGTCTTGGAGTAAATGGAGGGAAGAAGAAGAGGAAGCAACCACAGAAACAGGAGACGAGGCATGGGTCACACATTCATCTGCAGGGAGGTGAGCTAGTTAGTCCTGAAGACATGTGGAACATCTCTAATTGCTCATATTTTCCATCAAGAATTAACATCAAAAGCCAAGAACTGGGAAAATAAGAATAGGCAGTAGCTTTGAATGTTCGAGGAGTAAACAGAAAGTGTGAACCAATTACCTATGGAATGTGGAAGAACTGACTAAGGAAACTAAGATTGCCAGTAATCACTGAGGAATCATTTAAGAAAACAAGCTTAGCAAGATGGGTAAGCACAGGTATGTTGCATGTGTGTAGTAGCAATAGCTCAAGTTAAAAGGACAGTTGAAATTCTGCAAGGATGAATATAACTGAAGGAGAAAGTAGCATGTGAATTATAAGTGGGTGCAAAAGAGAGGTGAGACTGTGAAACTGCTTAAGGACAGGAAAAGGTTATAGTATTGGCTCTACATTTTATCAAGTTAGGGTTGTTCGAAGAATTTTTAGTAATAGAAAGAAAGACCAGGAAATTAGAAGGTAGTAGTCAGAGTGAGGCACCTGAAATTCTCCTTGTAGAGGAGGTACACTGTGCTATTATTAATGTGCAACTATTAATACCCATATTATGAACATAATGTCGGTAGTTAAGGCGGTATGAGGGACAAGATCATTACTCATGAGGAATCCGAGGAACACAAAGGAATGTTTTTGATAAATCTGGGCTTGGTGTTCAGTTTTGCCCATTACTTGCTATGGAGTTGTGAATAGGCTTCTTAATCTCTAATCTTCAGCTTTATCATTTATAAAATGAAGGTAATAATGGGTAATTACCTCAGAGTTATTTTGAGAATTAAGTAACAATGACCATGATGGGATAAATGAAGTGTATCATTTTGCTGCAAACTATTTACATGTAATGAATTAATGAAATTCCCTAAAGCTGCTGGTATTTTCTTGTCATTATTGCTGTTGTTCAGACCCTAAGCTGTGTTGGACTCTTTTTGACCCCATGATCTGCAGCATGCCAGGCTTCCATGACCTTCATTATTGCCCAGAGTTTGCTCAAATTCACGTCCATTGAATTGATGATATCTAACCGGCTCATCCTTTGTCACCCCATTCTCCTTTTGCCATCTACCTTTGATAGCATTGCGGTCTTTTTCTCTTTTCCAATAAGTCAGCTCTTCATATCAAGCTGCCAAAGTAATGGAGTTTCAGCCTCAGCATCAGTCCTCCCAATGCATATTCGGGATGATTTTCTTTAGAATTGACTAGTCTGATCCTCTTGCAGTCCAAGGGACTCTCAAGAGTTCTCTCCAGCAGCACAATTAGAAAGCATCAGTTCTTTGGTGTTCAGTCTTATTTATGGCCCAACTCTCACACCTGTACATGACTACTGGAAAAATCATATAGCTTTGACTCTACGACCTTTGTCAGCAAAGTGTTATCTTTGTTTTTTATATGCTGTCTAGATGTGTTATAGCTTTCCTTCTAAGGAGCAAGTTTCCTTTAATTTCATGGCAGCATTCACTGTTTGCAGCAATTTTGGATCCCAAGAAAATAAAATTGGTCACTGCTTCCACTTTTCATATGTATATACATGTACACATATGTATATACATGTATGTGTACACACACACACACACACATATAGTCACTTCAGTCATGTCTGACTCTCTGCAACCCTATAGACTGTAGCCCAGCAGGCTCCTCTGTCCATGGGATTCTTCAGGCAAGAATACTGGAGTGCATTGCCATGCCTTCCTCCAGGGTATCTTTTCCACCTAGGGATCAAACCCACCTCTCTCTGGCTCCTGCGTTGGCAAGCAGGTTCTTTAACACTAGCACCACCTGGGAAGCATACACATACACACACACACACACACACGTGTGTGTGTGTGTGTCTGTATACACATATATGTGTATATATATGCATGTACATATGTATATGTATATATATATATACATATATACTGTATTTTCAAAATATTAGTATATTGATAAGCTTAACCATTTCTAATGATGTTGTCAAATATATTTCCTCCAAAGGATGATTCACTGTAATGCAAAGAGATTCAACTGACACATCATGTGAACAGAGGTACTTTCTTAAACTTTTAATTCTAGTTGCATGTTCTTTACATTTTTCTAGTGAAGTGGTCTGAAAATTAAGTTTCAGAAGATTCTCTGAAGCAAAGGATATTTTACTTTCAGTTAAAAGTATGAACTTCATGGTGTGGAGGGGAAAATTTGTTCTCAATCTTTTAATTCCGTTTTAACATAATTGTATGCCAATTTTCTAGTTATAATTTAGCCATAAAGACTTTTTTTGTGTGTTCAATTATATTTTATCTTTTAAGGTAATATATACAACATTCATAAAACCACTGCACTGAGAATGCAATTAAGCTTGTTTTAAATTGTAAAATATCCATTTAAATCATTTTCTTTTCTTGAGAAGCACCTGTTCAAGGAAACAGCAGCTCCAAACTAAAATAAACCATGAATAAAAAAGATACTCATTTGTGTGTTAAATCCTAACATTCTCAGGTTAGTTTTTTTTTTTTTTAAGTTTTATTACATCATTTTCCATTTTTCTTCTATCAGAAAACAAGCTTCTCAACTGAAAATAAAGGAGCTTTCCGATGGTGGCATTCATTTCTAAAATACCATTTCATCTCCTTGAAGATATAATTAAGTGACATTTACCAAAACATTTTTATTTCGCTGGATTCTCCCTTTTAAAATAAAGTGGGAATTTACTGTACTACTGATTTGTGGAACATGCCCAAAATAAAACTGGCCCATAATACGTTCATGTGATGTTTTAGAAAACAAATTTCATGCCTATTAATGGATTCAGAGTACATTTAACTTCTACAAAATTTTGATCAAAGGAAGGATCTTTATGGTATTTCTGCAAATCATTCTTAGATATAAAGATAATACTAGTTAGATTATCTCTGTTGGTGAATGTTACAAGTTCAACAACAAATAAAACGAAATTCAACATCACCAAGATTTATGGAATAACAAAAACCTGGACTTGAGGTGAAGAGAGTTGCTTTAAGTTCATAACCTCAGAATCTAACTAATCCTCCTTAGTTAGTTAAAGGAGAAGAAAAAGAGAGAAATTGGAAGATGGAGAACGATAGTAAATTCAGTAGAAAATACCCAAGAGAACCATGATAAATAAACTTTACCTTGAAAAATTTATATTTGGATGTCCAAGGAAATAAGTTTTTCATTCTAAGAGTATTTTGCAAGTAACTTCTTTGCTTCTAGTGAGCTATTTTAATGAAAAATCTTTACTTTTTTCATTTTTTTTTTTGGCCACTTCTATTGGTCTTTCATTTATTCATTTTCATCCATCTTTGTTCTTTGGCCTGTGTGGGCCTCCCATTCCAGTGGCCTCTCTCGCTGCAGAGCACAAGCTCTGGGTGCATGTGCTCCAGGGCACTGGCTCGTAATTGGACACACTGGTCCAGCTGCTCTGCAGCATATGGTGGGATCTTCCTGGGCCAGGGATTGAACCGGTGCCCCTTGCACTGCAAAGTGGTGTCCTTACCCACTGAAGCACCAGGGAAGCCCCTACTTTTTTCCATCTTTAATGAAACATTATATAAATAACTTTTGTATGGGTTTCATTTCACTTTCTTTAGCATAGGTTTTAACATGAAAAAGCTGATAAAGATTCCACCTGTTTTACTTAGCAGTATTACTCTTCACTGGATTTAGAACCACACATGATAAATAGAAATAAGTCAGAGGTTTTTATTTTTTTTTTTGATAGTTTTTAGGACGATAAATCTTCAGAAAGTAACATGATGGAGATACTAAAAATTGTAAGATTAAACAATTTTCATAAAAGAATAAGAGCCTAAAAAGATAAAATAATAGGCAAAAATGTTCTGTAAATTGATTCTATCAAAAATGAAAAATGGATACAAGTCCATTTATTTAGAACTTCTTAGAATGGCATCAATTTTGCAGTTAAAACACAATACAATTTTCTTCAGCTTCCTTAGTAAACCCTTGAGAAGGAAAATGGCAATCCCTTCCAGTATTCTTGTCTGGACAATTCCACAGACAGAGGAGCCTTGCAGGCTACAGTCCATGGGGTCACAGAGTCGGATATGACTGAGCCACTATCACTCACTTTCTCTTTTGTAAAAGTCAGCACACAAAACAATGTAAAATTTTAGAGTGGCTGTATAGACTGCGGTTTTTGCCGGTTTCAGGGAGGGTGGCCGACCATAGAGTGCCCTGGGCCCAGTGATGTGACCAGCTCTGATGCATCGGGACCAGACCCACAGCTAGCAGTCACCACGGGCTTCATGGTGTTCGGGAAAAAGCTCACACTTTGACTCGGAAGCAATGTTAGAAAAAACATGAAGAATAGCAGTGGAAAGAAGTCAGAAGACACTGGCAGGCAGGATGTTAGTTCTCTGACTAGAGACTGGATCCATACTCTGTGCATTGAAGTTCGCCTTACTTTTCTAAAAGTTAAACAAATTCTGATATGGGCATTATTTATCTAATGATAGGTATTGAAGTCCTTCTTGGCTTTGACAACAGATTTGAGGAAAATAAGAACTTTGGTCCTTTTTAATGGCAGATTTAATTGTCTGTGTATATAGATGTAAAGTTTTGGTTTCTAAGTGCTGTAATAGAAAGGATGAATTATACTGTGAAGTCATAATAAAATATATGTTACATAAAATGTTAGAAAATAATTATTTATTCTTTCTTTAGCATAGGTTTTAACATGAAAAAGCTGATAAAGATTCCACCTGTTTTACTTAGCAGTATTACTCTTCACTGGATTTAGAACCACACATGATAAATAGAAATAAGTCAGAGGTTTTTATTTTTTTTTTTGATAGTTTTTAGGACGATAAATCTTCAGAAAGTAACATGATGGAGATACTAAAAATTGTAAGATTAAACAATTTTCATAAAAGAATAAGAGCCTAAAAAGATAAAATAATAGGCAAAAATGTTCTGTAAATTGATTCTATCAAAAATGAAAAATGGATACAAGTCCATTTATTTAGAACTTCTTAGAATGGCATCAATTTTGCAGTTAAAACACAATACAATTTTCTTCAGCTTCCTTAGTAAACCCTTGAGAAGGAAAATGGCAATCCCTTCCAGTATTCTTGTCTGGACAATTCCACAGACAGAGGAGCCTTGCAGGCTACAGTCCATGGGGTCACAGAGTCGGATATGACTGAGCCACTATCACTCACTTTCTCTTTTGTAAAAGTCAGCACACAAAACAATGTAAAATTTTAGAGTGGCTGTATAGACTGCGGTTTTTGCCGGTTTCAGGGAGGGTGGCCGACCATAGAGTGCCCTGGGCCCAGTGATGTGACCAGCTCTGATGCATCGGGACCAGACCCACAGCTAGCAGTCACCACGGGCTTCATGGTGTTCGGGAAAAAGCTCACACTTTGACTCGGAAGCAATGTTAGAAAAAACATGAAGAATAGCAGTGGAAAGAAGTCAGAAGACACTGGCAGGCAGGATGTTAGTTCTCTGACTAGAGACTGGATCCATACTCTGTGCATTGAAGTTCGCCTTACTTTTCTAAAAGTTAAACAAATTCTGATATGGGCATTATTTATCTAATGATAGGTATTGAAGTCCTTCTTGGCTTTGACAACAGATTTGAGGAAAATAAGAACTTTGGTCCTTTTTAATGGCAGATTTAATTGTCTGTGTATATAGATGTAAAGTTTTGGTTTCTAAGTGCTGTAATAGAAAGGATGAATTATACTGTGAAGTCATAATAAAATATATGTTACATAAAATGTTAGAAAATAATGTTACAAATTGTTTTTTAATTTTCTTTTTATGTTAATGAAAGCTGTTAGTAGGTCTAGAACATGTGAAAGATATAGACCCTTTTAGAACTAATATACTATGAGGAGATGGGGAAGAAAAATATCTTTTATTCAAATAATTTATTTTGGCTGTGGCAACCCATGGTTTGGATGGATTATGAACCTTCTGTTATATGACAGGAAAAAATTCCTTGAAAAGATGACTAAGATAGGATTTTAAGACAATTTTCAATGGATGATTTAATGATCCTGAATAACTGTCCCAGAGGTTTTAGAAATTAGAAAAGCTTTAAAAAATTTTTTAACCTGAAATAGTCTTCCTACCTAGCTAAATTCTACCTTATCCTTTAAGGCCTCACCTTATATTTTACCTTTTCTAGGTTTTAGTTCAAAACTCTTCTGGACATAATTGTTCCCTACATTTCTTTTTATAATACTTTATTATAAATTTAGTATTGTTGTCTTGATGATAACCTTGTTCTTCATTTTTATAACTATTATTTGGCATAATACTGAACTGGCATATAATAGTTACATCTCTAAATATTTAATTAAGAATTGAAACATTAAAAAAATCCAAAATCTTAGAAAGCTTTCAGAGATGGAAAGTATAATTATAATGTGCTGGTATTCAGAGGAAAAACATTATTTAATATTCAAGTCATATTGTTTTTAATCACACAAATTTCTATAATTTATTAGCAAGATTTTCCAAAGGAAAAAAAAATCAATTACTACATGTATTTTAATCAATTTAATAAAAACTTTAAAAGTAATCATAGAGATGGCATCTTTACTATTATTTTAATTAAAGATCATTAAAAGTTTGACTATTAAAAAAAACTTTAAAAAGCTAATCATAGACATATTTGAATATGATAACAGTATAAAATCATTTTAAATTATTTATCTAATGATAGGTATTGAAGTCCTTCTTGGCTTTGACAACAGATTTGAGGAAAATAAGAACTTTGGTCCTTTTTAATGGCAGATTTAATTGTCTGTGTATATAGATGTAAAGTTTTGGTTTCTAAGTGCTGTAATAGAAAGGATGAATTATACTGTGAAGTCATAATAAAATATATGTTACATAAAATGTTAGAAAATAATGTTACAAATTGTTTTTTAATTTTCTTTTTATGTTAATGAAAGCTGTTAGTAGGTCTAGAACATGTGAAAGATATAGACCCTTTTAGAACTAATATACTATGAGGAGATGGGGAAGAAAAATATCTTTTATTCAAATAATTTATTTTGGCTGTGGCAACCCATGGTTTGGATGGATTATGAACCTTCTGTTATATGACAGGAAAAAATTCCTTGAAAAGATGACTAAGATAGGATTTTAAGACAATTTTCAATGGATGATTTAATGATCCTGAATAACTGTCCCAGAGGTTTTAGAAATTAGAAAAGCTTTAAAAAAATTTTTTTAACCTGAAATAGTCTTCCTACCTAGCTAAATTCTACCTTATCCTTTAAGGCCTCACCTTATATTTTACCTTTTCTAGGTTTTAGTTCAAAACTCTTCTGGACATAATTGTTCCCTACATTTCTTTTTATAATACTTTATTATAAATTTAGTATTGTTGTCTTGATGATAACCTTGTTCTTCATTTTTATAACTATTATTTGGCATAATACTGAACTGGCATATAATAGTTACATCTCTAAATATTTAATTAAGAATTGAAACATTAAAAAAATCCAAAATCTTAGAAAGCTTTCAGAGATGGAAAGTATAATTATAATGTGCTGGTATTCAGAGGAAAAACATTATTTAATATTCAAGTCATATTGTTTTTAATCACACAAATTTCTATAATTTATTAGCAAGATTTTCCAAAGGAAAAAAAAATCAATTACTACATGTATTTTAATCAATTTAATAAAAACTTTAAAAAGTAATCATAGAGATGGCATCTTTACTATTATTTTAATTAAAGATCATTAAAAGTTTGACTATGTTAAAAAAGCTAATAACATATAATAATGTTTATCTGAAGTTTCAATATTTTCTTATTATTCATAGAACATATTTTGTCAATTATGATAACAGTATAAAATCATTTTAAATTACTGTTTTCCTTACTAGATATTGAAAACCATATGATAAAGGACTATGTTTCTCTTTTTTTGATACCAAAAGTGCCAGGGATGTATTTATATTAACTAATGATCAACTGCATGAATGAACTTCAATAAATAGTATACTGAGATTACTGCCTTCAACTAAACCTTTACCTGTTTTCCCATTCTGGACTTCTCTAGTGGCTCACATGGCAAACACTCTGCCTGCAGTGCAGAAGACCTGGGCTTAATACCTGGTCAAGAAGACCCCTTGGGAAGGGAATGGCTGCCCACTATAGTATTCTAGCCTGGAGAATTCCATAGATGAAGGAGCCTGACAGGCTATAGTCTTTGTGGTTGTAGACAGTCAGACACAACTGAAATGACTTAGTACAGAACACTTTAACTCTCTTACCAACTTTTAGTCAATATATAGAGAAAAAATTAAAAATAAGTAAATATAAAGGATATACTCACAAAGAAATTTTATTTTCTTTTACATATACTCTATGGCAGCAACAAGATCATACATATAAATAACACATTGTTAATAAGATCAAGTCAAAAGGAATTAGAGAAACTGAAACCAGATTCTGAGGTGGATTAGAAATATATTTAAGAAGGACGGAGAATAGACTAAAATTTCTAGAAGTGAAATTATTGGATGAGGGGAGGACATGTCAGATTTGAAAAGAGCTCATGAAACAGCCAGATGGAAAAAAGACAGATTTGAGAAAGCAACTAGAGGACTTGATGAAAGTGACAATGAGTAGTAAGGAGAAAATTATTGGGGAGGCAAATGAGTCAAGGGACTATAATTTGAAAGCAAACAGTATAGCAATTAGAAGAACTGGGAAAACAGAGGATGATTTTACAAGAAGCAGCAAGGAGACATATTTCATTGTTGTGCAACAAAAGATTCCTGAAAAAAAAAACAAATCAAATATAGCAATTGAAGCAAAAGGGAATTTTCAAGATTTAAAAAAATGTAATCATAGAGATGGCATCTTTACTATTATTTTAATTAAAGATCATTAAAAGTTGGACTATGTTAAAAAAGCTAATAACATATAATAATGTTTATCTGAAGTTTCAATATTTTCTTATTATTCATAGAACATATTTTGTCAATTATGATAACAGTATAAAATCATTTTAAATTACTGTTTTCCTTACTAGATATTGAAAACCATATGATAAAGGACTATGTTTCTCTTTTTTTGATACCAAAAGTGCCAGGGATGTATTTATATTAACTAATGATCAACTGCATGAATGAACTTCAATAAATAGTATACTGAGATTACTGCCTTCAACTAAACCTTTACCTGTTTTCCCATTCTGGACTTCTCTAGTGGCTCACATGGCAAACACTCTGCCTGCAGTGCAGAAGACCTGGGCTTAATACCTGGTCAAGAAGACCCCTTGGGAAGGGAATGGCTGCCCACTATAGTATTCTAGCCTGGAGAATTCCATAGATGAAGGAGCCTGACAGGCTATAGTCTTTGTGGTTGTAGACAGTCAGACACAACTGAAATGACTTAGTACAGAACACTTTAACTCTCTTACCAACTTTTAGTCAATATATAGAGAAAAAATTAAAAATAAGTAAATATAAAGGATATACTCACAAAGAAATTTTATTTTCTTTTACATATACTCTATGGCAGCAACAAGATCATACATATAAATAACACATTGTTAATAAGATCAAGTCAAAAGGAATTAGAGAAACTGAAACCAGATTCTGAGGTGGATTAGAAATATATTTAAGAAGGACGGAGAATAGACTAAAATTTCTAGAAGTGAAATTATTGGATGAGGGGAGGACATGTCAGATTTGAAAAGAGCTCATGAAACAGCCAGATGGAAAAAAGACAGATTTGAGAAAGCAACTAGAGGACTTGATGAAAGTGACAATGAGTAGTAAGGAGAAAAAAAATGGGAAGGCAATTGAGTCAAGGGACTATAATTTGAAAGCAAACAGTATAGCAATTAGAAGAACTGGGAAAACAGAGGATGATTTTACAAGAAGCAGCAAGGAGACATATTTCATTGTTGTGCAACAAAAAGATTCCTGACAATAAACTAATACAATTAGAAATCATTGACTTGATCAAAGTCAGAAATGAGAATGCGGTATCCCTTCTTAAGTGGTGATGACTGAAGCAAAAGAGGGTTAATTTTCATAAGAGAAAGAAGAATAAATGACTATCACCTTTGTCTCAGAAATTTTCCATTCTAGTAGAGAGTAATATATAGGAAAGAAAAACCCCAGGAAAAATTATTAGGCAGAAGGGAAGAGAGGCAAGTGGCAACCTATTAGGCTGCACCAGGATGGAGTAGGTATGAGGAGAAATGAGAAGGGTTATGGTCAATAAATACTATATTTGGCATAATATTTATCAACCAAGTCCAAAGATTCACTGGTTTCAGTCCTCTCTCTGATGCTAACGCTGCTACTGAATGCACTGGATTTTTGTTTTGAGATGGTCACCAATGTTTCTCTTGTGTGCAATCCTTCCTCGTGCACTCTGGCTTACCTTGTGCTGCAAACCCTTGACTTCTGAGAACAGATGCTGACACGGTCCTAGGTCTCAATCAATAATGGAATTGGCTCTTCCTTATATAATATTCTTTGTTGCTTTTCAGTATAAGCTAGCTAACAAAACCATGCTGAACTAGAGACTGTCTCATCTGTGTCTGTATTCTACTCTATGATTTGCTCTTTAAGTAGTGTGTTCTGTACTTTAAGTTTTTTCTTTTGACTTTTAATTGATGAATTAATTAGTATTGTATGGAAACAATGCAGTTCTTTAACTTTGTCCTAATTTATCTCTTTTATTTCTAGGAAATCATATTTTGTATATACGGAGTAAGAAACTATTTTAGTATCATCTAACATGTTTAATTCAAAATTATTGCTATACCTGGGCCTTCTCTTTGTATCTTTCTTTGTGTGATTTCTTTCTTGGCCTTGGAGTGAAAAGTGTTATCCTCCTCTCCAGTGAGTTTGGTATTAGCCTATATTCATTATCCTTCTGTTAGGACAAAGAAGGATGTTGTCTTTGGGTTTTTAGGGAAGACATTTATGATACTCTCACCAGAAAAATAAATTTGCTGGATAAAGATGCTAGATATGAGGAATAAGGGTAAAGAGACAAGGAAACAGACCTTGTAGTATAGACTATTGGAATAAAAAATTGAAAGTATAGGGCCTTAAAATCCAGTTGGTGTTTAGCCCAGATGCTTGTAGTTCTAAATTTTTTTAAGCTATAGCTATACTGGCATAAAAATAAAAGAGTATCATGATCATATATGGTTATTACATGTATCCAAAAGGGAAGAATGCAGAAGGTTCATAGGAAAGTACTCATACTATGGAAAAGAAGGTCATCTAAATATTTTCTTAAATTTTCTCACCCTCTATCTATCTATCAGGGAATTTTAAAGTGAAATTAGAATGAGTTTCTTATGATAAATATACTCATATTTCATAAGAATTTATAATAAGTCAGATGATTTTCTGAACACCATCATGACGGAACCCTTAATACCTAGAATAAACCTATAAGGCAATACTGCTACTATCAACCAAGAAGGTGAGAAAATGAGATGCCAGAAGCCTGAGGAACGTATTGAAGTGTCCAGGCCAGGGAGCTGTGGAATAGCAACCTGACTTCAGTGCCCATGTCATGAACTCTATGTTAAAAATTGAGAAGGAGAGATGTAAGAACATTAAAATAGGGGGAAAATATTATACAAAGGTCATTATATTTAGGAAATTGGAATTCATCATTTACATTAAACTTAAGATTGAATAAATCTTCAGGTTTTATGAGAAGTGAAAAGCAGATAATCTTTGATAGACTCACAGAAATGAAAAATGAGGGTTTATAAGGGAGCACTAGAATAGGTCTTCATTTATTCAACATACTTTCTTAATAACCATTATAGATGAAATCATCTCCTGACACTTGAAATAAAGCAGTAAACAAAACAGGAAAGCTTTTTGCACTCATGGAATTAATATGCAGATGGGAAAATCAAATACAAAATAGATGGAACAACAATTCAACAGTGTGCTGGTATTGATAACTGGAGCAGAAGCAACAAAAAAATTACAATATAAATAATGCGGAGTAAAAGAAGGATGTTGTCTTTGGGTTTTTAGGGAAGACATTTATGATACTCTCACCAGAAAAATAAATTTGCTGGATAAAGATGCTAGATATGAGGAATAAGGGTAAAGAGACAAGGAAACAGACCTTGTAGTATAGACTATTGGAATAAAAAATTGAAAGTATAGGGCCTTAAAATCCAGTTGGTGTTTAGCCCAGATGCTTGTAGTTCTAAATTTTTAAGCTATAGCTATACTGGCATAAAAATAAAAGAGTATCATGATCATATATGGTTATTACATGTATCCAAAAGGGAAGAATGCAGAAGGTTCATAGGAAAGTACTCATACTATGGAAAAGAAGGTCATCTAAATATTTTCTTAAATTTTCTCACCCTCTATCTATCTATCAGGGAATTTTAAAGTGAAATTAGAATGAGTTTCTTATGATAAATATACTCATATTTCATAAGAATTTATAATAAGTCAGATGATTTTCTGAACACCATCATGACGGAACCCTTAATACCTAGAATAAACCTATAAGGCAATACTGCTACTATCAACCAAGAAGGTGAGAAAATGAGATGCCAGAAGCCTGAGGAACGTATTGAAGTGTCCAGGCCAGGGAGCTGTGGAATAGCAACCTGACTTCAGTGCCCATGTCATGAACTCTATGTTAAAAATTGAGAAGGAGAGATGTAAGAACATTAAAATAGGGGGAAAATATTATACAAAGGTCATTATATTTAGGAAATTGGAATTCATCATTTACATTAAACTTAAGATTGAATAAATCTTCAGGTTTTATGAGAAGTGAAAAGCAGATAATCTTTGATAGACTCACAGAAATGAAAAATGAGGGTTTATAAGGGAGCACTAGAATAGGTCTTCATTTATTCAACATACTTTCTTAATAACCATTATAGATGAAATCATCTCCCTGACACTTGAAATAAAGCAGTAAACAAAACAGGAAAGCTTTTTGCACTCATGGAATTAATATGCAGATGGGAAAATCAAATACAAATAGATGCAACATTAATAAAACACAAATTACAGAAAATGATAAGTGATGGAACAACAATTCAACAGTGTGCTACGGTATTGATAACTGGAGCAGAAGCAACAATTTATATAAATAATGACGGAGTACAGAACTTGAGTTCAAATTGCAAAATTTGGACTACAGAATTAGGAAGATAGAACAGAGGATCATTTGGGGAGGAGTCTTAATACAAGACAGAATCAAGACAGAACAAGAGAGGCTCATGTTTCCTGTAGACAATGAAGTTGAGAGCTTTTATGTGTACCCCCAGTCTCTCTGTTCAGGGTAAGTCTCCTGCCTTCCCTTGTTCCATTGTGCAGGCAAAGATACTAGCCAGGGCCTGTCTTCTCCTCACCTTACATTCCTTTCCTCTCTCTTCACATTCTGTCAGCCTCATTTTAGTGTGGAGTTATTGACTTTGGAGGCCTCCTCAGTGACCCCTACAACTCATGCACCCCTAGGTGGTTTGATTCTATCTCCTTTTCAGGAAAACTTGTGCTAAAGTGCTAATAAAACCAGTCAAGCATTTATTGCTATAAATATCACAATTTTTTTTTTTTTTTTAACCCTGAAATAGATTTGGACTTGGGATGACCCAGGGCATAGCTACCTTGCATAAGGTGGGAAACTGTCATTAGGTAAGAATCTAGTGACTGATAAAAATAAATAAGCAATGCTGAAATAGATATAGTGGTAAGTGACTCATAGTAAAGCCCAAAATTCATAAGCATTGTCTAGCAGAGATGAGGGCTAACCAAAATCCAAGTTGATTTTTTGTGTATCACTGGTTAGGCTTACCAATATCTAACTTGAAACCCCAAGAGATGAAAGTCACATATGAACACCAGTGAAATAAAAGTGAAATGTGATTTTAGATAAAAATAAATTCAACATAACAGAATAAAATTCCATTCCATTTCAAGGAAAAATGAGTAATGCAGTGGAGATGCAAGGTTTTGGTGGAAGGAAAGAAGGGGACAATAGTCTTACATATATTACCTTTTGGGAGATATCTTTCTTAGAGAGTTATTATATATTATAATGAATTTGAAGATTTAGATTTTTGAAAGCACTGAAACTTTATATTCATCAGTAGAACTAACTGGAAATGTTATATTAACTTGAGTTCAAAATCTGGAGAACTTCAAGGGTTCTGTTCACTATGGATATTATTCATCTCAAATGACAGTAAACAGGATTTCATTCCAGTGTGGAATTATGCTATGATCAACACTGAAATTAATCAAACTTCCTTGATTAATCAAAATTATATATTATCATCCTGATTGCAATCACCTATCAAAGAATCATTTTCTACAGTAATTTGTATAAGGCATAATCAATTCCAATGAACCAAAAGCTGTGCACCTAAAAAGAGTGAGTTGATAATTTCTTGTTACCCTTACCTCCCTACAGCATCCCCTCAAGAAACACACACACACACACACACACACACACACACACCAGTGGGATAGACAGGAATAGCCTAGTTCACGATTTATAATTGTGCTTCACTCCACAATGAAACCCATATAAACACTTTTTCATATTAAATAGGTGGTAATTGCACTGAACAACATACACTTATTCAATCCATCATCCAATGATACTGTCACTTTAAACTGTTAACATTTGCAAGAACAAAGCTGTTTTTATCATAATTTTTGAGTAGCTCTACTTTTATACTCTTCATATCTTACAAAATAAAGAATCTTATGTATTTGAAATGACTGCATTTAAGAGGTCCCTTCTGGCCTAAAGATTTCATTACAGCATAGTCTAAGACAGCTAAAAGTTTCCTGATGTAGATAACACAGGGGTCTCACTGTCTAAGGAGATCATATAGCTTCATGTTGCTTATTTCCTACCTCATCTAGAGTTAAATTAGCTTTTCTAAGAATTGAACTCAGTTTAATAAAAGCAATACAATACAGTGGAAAGTGTTCTTCCCCGGCTGGTGAAAACTCAAATAAGCTCAAGCCCTGCCATCAACTACCTCCATGACCTTTTGTAAATAATGTTATCACTTTGGTTCTCCACTTAGTTATAGGCAAAATGAAAGGCTAAACTCCATAATACTTAATAAACTTTTTAGCACACAATATGAAAATGCAAAATAATCAGTTGACTTAATACTAGACTTTTTTTTTAATAATCAAATATATGGATTTCTTTAAGATCCTTCCACCTATACATCATGGTTTTAAAACATGTTTGCTTGTTTCTTCAAGACTGGCAATCTAGTGTGGGCTGGTCATCTTCCCCCACTGAATGAAGCCCTGTAGAAAGTAGAGAAGTGAAACAGAATTATGGATCCCAGAACTGAACAGATTGCACATACTGAAGATTACCTTGAATTTGATGTGTGTCTTGAGTTTGTGCAGATAGGTTGGTAGTGCCTGCTTCCTAGAGAAAATAGAAGCTGAAGGGAGAATAATAGTTGAATTGAAAAAAAAAAAATTATATTCTACTCCCTTGCTTCTCACCTCTGCTACTATGAGATAATCATTGCATACTTCTTTTTTTTTTTTAATTTTGGCCTCCTTTATTGATCTTCTATTCACTTATTTTCATCTATCTTTATTCTTTGGCCTGTGTGGGCCTCCCCTTGCAGTGGCCACTCTCGTTGCAGAGCACCGGCTCTGGGTGCATGCTCTCCAGAGCTCTGGCTCCTAATTGGACATACTACTCCAGCTGCTCTACAGTATGTGGGATCTTCCCAAGCCAGAGACCAAATCAGTGCTTCTTGCACTACAAGGCAGACTCTTTACCCACTGGACCACCAAGGAAGCCCTGCATGCTTCTTCATCAGATAAATAACCAGCTATAGCCCATGCTTGGGCATTGCAAGCTCTTTTCACTTTTATACTCTTCATATCTTACAAAATAAAGAATCTTATGTATTTGAAATGACTGCATTTAAGAGGTCCCTTCTGGCCTAAAGATTTCATTACAGCATAGTCTAAGACAGCTAAAAGTTTCCTGATGTAGATAACACAGGGGTCTCACTGTCTAAGGAGATCATATAGCTTCATGTTGCTTATTTCCTACCTCATCTAGAGTTAAATTAGCTTTTCTAAGAATTGAACTCAGTTTAATAAAAGCAATACAATACAGTGGAAAGTGTTCTTCCCCGGCTGGTGAAAACTCAAATAAGCTCAAGCCCTGCCATCAACTACCTCCATGACCTTTTGTAAATAATGTTATCACTTTGGTTCTCCACTTAGTTATAGGCAAAATGAAAGGCTAAACTCCATAATACTTAATAAACTTTTTAGCACACAATATGAAAATGCAAAATAATCAGTTGACTTAATACTAGACTTTTTTTTTAATAATCAAATATATGGATTTCTTTAAGATCCTTCCACCTATACATCATGGTTTTAAAACATGTTTGCTTGTTTCTTCAAGACTGGCAATCTAGTGTGGGCTGGTCATCTTCCCCCACTGAATGAAGCCCTGTAGAAAGTAGAGAAGTGAAACAGAATTATGGATCCCAGAACTGAACAGATTGCACATACTGAAGATTACCTTGAATTTGATGTGTGTCTTGAGTTTGTGCAGATAGGTTGGTAGTGCCTGCTTCCTAGAGAAAATAGAAGCTGAAGGGAGAATAATAGTTGAATTGAAAAAAAAAAAATTATATTCTACTCCCTTGCTTCTCACCTCTGCTACTATGAGATAATCATTGCATACTTCTTTTTTTTTTTTAATTTTGGCCTCCTTTATTGATCTTCTATTCACTTATTTTCATCTATCTTTATTCTTTGGCCTGTGTGGGCCTCCCCTTGCAGTGGCCACTCTCGTTGCAGAGCACCGGCTCTGGGTGCATGCTCTCCAGAGCTCTGGCTCCTAATTGGACATACTACTCCAGCTGCTCTACAGTATGTGGGATCTTCCCAAGCCAGAGACCAAATCAGTGCTTCTTGCACTACAAGGCAGACTCTTTACCCACTGGACCACCAAGGAAGCCCTGCATGCTTCTTCATCAGATAAATAACCAGCTATAGCCCATTGTCTTTACTGGCAAGGGCAGGATGCTATTGGAGTAACATGAAAAGCTTGCTGAAAAAAGAAATGATGAAGACTGTTGTGGGTTGACTGGTCTCCCCAACACAGACAATTCTCCATCCTTGCACCGTCCAAGACTTTAGGATTGATAGTTTTAACCTGAGATTACCTTCTTCAAGTGGTGCTTCTTGTGTGTGTGTGTGTGTGTGTGTGTGTGTGTGTGTGTGTGTGTGTGTGTGTGTGTGTGTGTGTGTGTGTAGGGTAAGACATGTAGAAATATTTAACTGGTTTTGTCTTTTTTTTCTTCTCTACATAGAATAAAAGCTGTATCTTAAGCTCAATTATACACTTTGTAAAACCTATAAGGATTAATATACTTTCTTTACAGAAGACTGGCATATGCAAACACAAAAACTAAAGCTTCTAGTAAAAGGTGTTCATTCATTTCTTTTATATTCATTAAGCATCTGATATAGACCCGTCACTAAGTTAGATGCATGCAATAATAAAATAAAACACAGAGTTTTCAACTTAACAGAAATTCACTGAAGTCAGGTAGCATAATTGCAATATGATGTGCCTTGTAATACTGGAGGTAAGAAGAATTGTGATGGAATTCAAAATATAGAGCAATTAACTCCATATGGACTTCCCTGGTAGCTCAGACCATAAAGAGACTGCCAACAATGCAAAAGCCCTGAGTCAGAAAGATACCCTGTAGAAGGGAATGGCAATTCAGCCCAATATTCTTGTCTGAGAACTCCAAGGACAGAGGAGCCTTGCAGGCTACAGTGCATGGGGTCGCAAAGGATCAAACTCAATATAAGGAAGGAAAAATTAACTGAAAAGAGGACACATTTGAATGTTGTATGGGGAAGAGGGGAATATTTCCAGCAAAAAGAGTAACATTATCAAAATCATGAAAAGATGAAAGAAAAAAGAGAAAGATATATATGGCCCCTAAGTCACTGACACCAATTTATCTATGACCAATGCAGGAGAGCTGCAGGAGATAAGTATGTGGAAATAAGATGACAGAGGTATAGAAGAATATTTTGGATGGGTTTAAAGTCATCAACTGCAATACTGAGAAGTGTGACCCAGATCTAGTAAAAAGATGGGTTCACCTAAACACTTATTATATTCCTAAATACTATTACATACATCTTTTAGAAAAAACATCACAGATGGGAAGATTAAATTTGGGAGGATATTGGAGAGTTTAAAAGTATGGAGTGACAATGATCTGAGCAAGAGATAATGAAGGATTGGACAGTAACCTGAAATGACAGCAATGGATGGAGTGACAATGATCTGAGCAAGAGATAATGAAGGATTGGACAGTAACCTGAAATGACAGCAATGGAGAAAGGTAGGATGGGGCTTCCTTGGTCATCCAGTTGGTAGAGTCTGCCTTGCAGTGCTAGCGGCACCATTTTGATCCCTGGCATGGGAAGATTCCATGTGTCACGGAGCAGCTGGACTGGTGTGTCCAATTACAAGCCAGCACTCTGGAGTGCATGCACCCAGAGCCGGTGCTCTGCCACAAGAAAGGCCACTGCAATGGGAGGCCCACACAGGCCAAAGAATAAAGATGGATCAAAATTAATTTTAAAAAGCAACAAAAAATTAAAGAGGCCTAAATGAAAAAAAATAATAGCCTGATGGAATTTAAAAAAAAAGAAAAAAGATAGGATGGACATGAATGTCCATATGTAACACCAGATGTAAAGACTGAGGAAAAGTGCTGTGTTGAATGTGAACCTAATTATCTAACACAATGCACAGCACATGACAGGCTGTCAGTTCATGTTGTAGGAAGAATGTTTTGGGATTTCCATATGGAAAACAGAACTTTCCTAAGCAACCCCACCCCCTTAAAATTTTTCCGTCATCCTTGCAGGCTACAGTGCATGGGGTCGCAAAGGATCAAACTCAATATAAGGAAGGAAAAATTAACTGAAAAGAGGACACATTTGAATGTTGTATGGGGAAGAGGGGAATATTTCCAGCAAAAAGAGTAACATTATCAAAATCATGAAAAGATGAAAGAAAAAAGAGAAAGATATATATGGCCCCTAAGTCACTGACACCAATTTATCTATGACCAATGCAGGAGAGCTGCAGGAGATAAGTATGTGGAAATAAGATGACAGAGGTATAGAAGAATATTTTGGATGGGTTTAAAGTCATCAACTGCAATACTGAGAAGTGTGACCCAGATCTAGTAAAAAGATGGGTTCACCTAAACACTTATTATATTCCTAAATACTATTACATACATCTTTTAGAAAAAACATCACAGATGGGAAGATTAAATTTGGGAGGATATTGGAGAGTTTAAAAGTATGGAGTGACAATGATCTGAGCAAGAGATAATGAAGGATTGGACAGTAACCTGAAATGACAGCAATGGATGGAGTGACAATGATCTGAGCAAGAGATAATGAAGGATTGGACAGTAACCTGAAATGACAGCAATGGAGAAAGGTAGGATGGGGCTTCCTTGGTCATCCAGTTGGTAGAGTCTGCCTTGCAGTGCTAGCGGCACCATTTTGATCCCTGGCATGGGAAGATTCCATGTGTCACGGAGCAGCTGGACTGGTGTGTCCAATTACAAGCCAGCACTCTGGAGTGCATGCACCCAGAGCCGGTGCTCTGCCACAAGAAAGGCCACTGCAATGGGAGGCCCACACAGGCCAAAGAATAAAGATGGATCAAAATTAATTTTAAAAAGCAACAAAAAATTAAAGAGGCCTAAATGAAAAAAAATAATAGCCTGATGGAATTTAAAAAAAAAGAAAAAAGATAGGATGGACATGAATGTCCATATGTAACACCAGATGTAAAGACTGAGGAAAAGTGCTGTGTTGAATGTGAACCTAATTATCTAACACAATGCACAGCACATGACAGGCTGTCAGTTCATGTTGTAGGAAGAATGTTTTGGGATTTCCATATGGAAAACAGAACTTTCCTAGCAACTCTTGTCCGTCCTCCAACCCCCTCATCCTTGGCTACCCTAAATATGAAAGATTCCTGTCTCTTCTTCTTTGGGTTTCCCCTCCTATTAACACACTACCCCTTCTATCTTTTCCTGTTCTTTTCATGCCAAGGTTTCACTTTTTACTCCATATGGAGTAAGAAGTGAAAATCTCAAAAGAAAATCTTTTCAGAAACATTCTTTGGGAATTACAGAATGTTCTTAACCATTACTGCCCGTGTTGAAGAGATGAGGGTAAGGATCTGAATCAATTTTCCCTATATCACTGGCTAAAGATATCCACTGACTTTATACATGAAGCATCCTATCATATATTTTCCACTAGTTGGAAATATATCTTAAGGATTGACAATTTAATCATAAAACACGCAGTAGATTTTTATAGCTTTGGATAGTTAGCATGTTGGTAATGTTGACTTTAAAGCATTTCATCAAACTGGTATAGTTAGGGGAGAAAGAATGACATGGAAATAGTACATTTAGTAGACAAGGAAAATGATTAGAACTAACAGCAAAGTTTTTTAAAATGTAACTCAATCAATGACTATCAGAAATATCATAAATCATGAGATAGTCATGCTAAAGCAAAAATTCTCCCACAGAATTTCAAAAGTCTCATTTATATTTTATTGACTCCAATCAAATCATTTATGCTTCTGGGATACTTTCTGAACACACATAATATTTTTTCCAGGATACATTCAAAAATGATATAAGTGAAAAGTAAAAAATAAGCCAGAGTTTTGTTAATTCTGTTGAAGTGAATATTTTTAAATAACAGTATAAATTTGTATGACTTTCCAATCAACCTTTAAACACAGTCATTATATCATGGTGGTGATTTAGTCACTAAATCAGGTCCAACTCTTGTAACCCCATGGGCTGGAGCCCACAAGTCTCCCCTGCCCAGAGGATTTTCCAAGTAAGAATAATGGAGTGGATTTCCATTTATTTATCCAGGGGCTGCTTATTATTTAAAAAAAAAGAAAAAAGATAGGATGGACATGAATGTCCATATGTAACACCAGATGTAAAGACTGAGGAAAAGTGCTGTGTTGAATGTGAACCTAATTATCTAACACAATGCACAGCACATGACAGGCTGTCAGTTCATGTTGTAGGAAGAATGTTTTGGGATTTCCATATGGAAAACAGAACTTTCCTAGCAACTCTTGTCCGTCCTCCAACCCCCTCATCCTTGGCTACCCTAAATATGAAAGATTCCTGTCTCTTCTTCTTTGGGTTTCCCCTCCTATTAACACACTACCCCTTCTATCTTTTCCTGTTCTTTTCATGCCAAGGTTTCACTTTTTACTCCATATGGAGTAAGAAGTGAAAATCTCAAAAGAAAATCTTTTCAGAAACATTCTTTGGGAATTACAGAATGTTCTTAACCATTACTGCCCGTGTTGAAGAGATGAGGGTAAGGATCTGAATCAATTTTCCCTATATCACTGGCTAAAGATATCCACTGACTTTATACATGAAGCATCCTATCATATATTTTCCACTAGTTGGAAATATATCTTAAGGATTGACAATTTAATCATAAAACACGCAGTAGATTTTTATAGCTTTGGATAGTTAGCATGTTGGTAATGTTGACTTTAAAGCATTTCATCAAACTGGTATAGTTAGGGGAGAAAGAATGACATGGAAATAGTACATTTAGTAGACAAGGAAAATGATTAGAACTAACAGCAAAGTTTTTTAAAATGTAACTCAATCAATGACTATCAGAAATATCATAAATCATGAGATAGTCATGCTAAAGCAAAAATTCTCCCACAGAATTTCAAAAGTCTCATTTATATTTTATTGACTCCAATCAAATCATTTATGCTTCTGGGATACTTTCTGAACACACATAATATTTTTTCCAGGATACATTCAAAAATGATATAAGTGAAAAGCAAAAAATAAGCCAGAGTTTTGTGAATTCTTTTGAAGTGAATATTTCTAAATAACAGTATAAATTTGTATGACTTTCCAATCAACCTTTAAACACAGTCATTATATCATGGTGGTGATTTAGTCACTAAATCAGGTCCAACTCTTGTAACCCCATGGGCTGGAGCCCACAAGTCTCCCCTGCCCAGAGGATTTTCCAAGTAAGAATAATGGAGTGGATTTCCATTTATTTCTCCAGGGGCTGCTTATTATTTATTTTGGCAAAAACACTAGATTTTATTCCTCTACATATTTTCTGATAAATTTCCAGATACCTCCAAAATAACATGCCCTTGACTTTTCAAATAATCTAGAAACATCCCTGAGCTTATTCAGGTAACCTTTTCTAACTTGTGAAGTAAAGACATCAAAACAATAACAACCCTAAAAACTGAAACATAACATGTAATTTGATATGTCACAGTTTTCTGATTAGCTAAATACCTATAGCTGACTGAACACTTAGAATATCTTTAGAAGGAATGCTTTGTGACTAAAAGCAGGACACCTTCAGAAGTTATAAGGATGCAAAAAATTATGGTTAAGGTTCATCGAATCAGTCTACATATTTTTGAATTGGCAGAACAGTTATTCACCAACACCTGCTGTGTATCCTATATTTGGAAGAGGGAGAGGGGCCAAGAAAAGTCTAACATATTCTATGTCTCCTTGCAGATTATTACAGGAAAAAAAAATTGGTCTGTGGAGTCCTGATTCTTTGATTTATACTGATCATCCAGTTTCCTCATCTGTGAAATGGAAATAATAACTCTCTTATTTACCTGTTATTTGTAGGAAATGAGAAAAAATCAATATGAACATTCTTCCAAACTGTAATGAGGCATGAAATTTATTATGAAAAATTTTGCACTTCTTCTTAGAGAGTCTAGAAAAACTTTAGATCATTCAAAAAGGCTTTCTTATATCCTTATTGTAAGTTTTTCATTCTGAGGTCTCTTTCTTAGTGTTTAAAAACACAGCGAGTTCAAACATCTCTAACAACCTCCTAAAAATGCTTACTGCCCAAGAAAACTTTACCGTCTGTAAAAGTTCTCATTTTCCTTTTTGCTGTTGATAAGTGAAAAGCAAAAAATAAGCCAGAGTTTTGTGAATTCTTTTGAAGTGAATATTTCTAAATAACAGTATAAATTTGTATGACTTTCCAATCAACCTTTAAACACAGTCATTATATCATGGTGGTGATTTAGTCACTAAATCAGGTCCAACTCTTGTAACCCCATGGGCTGGAGCCCACAAGTCTCCCCTGCCCAGAGGATTTTCCAAGTAAGAATAATGGAGTGGATTTCCATTTATTTCTCCAGGGGCTGCTTATTATTTATTTTGGCAAAAACACTAGATTTTATTCCTCTACATATTTTCTGATAAATTTCCAGATACCTCCAAAATAACATGCCCTTGACTTTTCAAATAATCTAGAAACATCCCTGAGCTTATTCAGGTAACCTTTTCTAACTTGTGAAGTAAAGACATCAAAACAATAACAACCCTAAAAACTGAAACATAACATGTAATTTGATATGTCACAGTTTTCTGATTAGCTAAATACCTATAGCTGACTGAACACTTAGAATATCTTTAGAAGGAATGCTTTGTGACTAAAAGCAGGACACCTTCAGAAGTTATAAGGATGCAAAAAATTATGGTTAAGGTTCATCGAATCAGTCTACATATTTTTGAATTGGCAGAACAGTTATTCACCAACACCTGCTGTGTATCCTATATTTGGAAGAGGGAGAGGGGCCAAGAAAAGTCTAACATATTCTATGTCTCCTTGCAGATTATTACAGGAAAAAAAAATTGGTCTGTGGAGTCCTGATTCTTTGATTTATACTGATCATCCAGTTTCCTCATCTGTGAAATGGAAATAATAACTCTCTTATTTACCTGTTATTTGTAGGAAATGAGAAAAAATCAATATGAACATTCTTCCAAACTGTAATGAGGCATGAAATTTATTATGAAAAATTTTGCACTTCTTCTTAGAGAGTCTAGAAAAACTTTAGATCATTCAAAAAGGCTTTCTTATATCCTTATTGTAAGTTTTTCATTCTGAGGTCTCTTTCTTAGTGTTTAAAAACACAGCGAGTTCAAACATCTCTAACAACCTCCCTAAAAATGCTTACTGCCCAAGAAAAACAGTTTTTCAACCGTCTCAGCTCTAACACAGATGTTCCATCATTTTCCCTGATCCTTCCTGCTGACTTTTACAGTAATTATAGAATATTTCCTTGATGGAGATAAGATATTATTTATTTTCTTAATATTTTTCAAGAGCATAGTTTGGAACCTTTCAAAATCCTAGAGCTCAGCATATATTTAGAGATGTATGAAAGGTCCTTTGCATATTTCAAGCCCCCTGATTTCCAGGGCCATCTCAAAGGGTGTTTACTGTTGTCCCTTAGGGGAAGTCTCTCTGCTTCCTCACCCATTCTTTTCTCCCCCGAGAAAAACTACACTGCTGAAAAGCTGCAAATATTTCAGTGTGTCCCACCTCCCAGGAACCGTATATGTTTTGCCCTAGGAATTAGCAAATGAATACAATATTTCCCATGATTTCCTTCAGTCAGGATGCAAATCAAAACAAGCCTCTTGAGTTGTGTTATAGTTTTCTAGCTTTCCAACTAACATATCCATTAATAGTAGGTAACTTCTGCTGGGCTCATGGGTGAACTAAGACCACAGCCACTGGCATTTTCTGTCCTTTAGGCAATGAGTTTCATAATTACAGACAAAACTGAACTGTTGAGAACACAAGGCTTTGGGAAACTGAAACCAAATAAATACCTAAGCAGTCATCAGTGGGAAGCTAACAAACCTGGAATTCTCAATTCTCTAGACCAGTGTTGCTCCAACTACACAGTAAAGGACCATTTAAAAACTACATACTATCTTTTTTTTTTTTTTTTTAAGATTTATTTATGTATTTATTTATTTGAGGGGGGTGGGGTGGGGGGGGAGGGGAGCAGGCGGGCCACTTCTATTGGTCTTTCATTTATCCATTTTCATCCATCTTTGTTCTTTGGTCCGTGTGGACCTCCCATCGCAGTGGCCTCTGTTGTCGCAGAGCACCACCTCTGGGCGCATGCGCTCCAGAGCTCTGGCTCAATAATTGGACACATCGGTCCAGCCGCTCCGCGGCACGTGGGATCTTCCCAGGCCAGGGATCGAACTGGCACCCCTTGCACTGCAAGGAGATGTCCTTACCCACTGGACCACCAGGGAAGCCCTACATACTCTCTTTAATGGACGGAAAAACAGGCTCCAACATGTGACTACCATATATGTCTAATCAGGTGAGTTCAAAAACAGTTGAGGTATTTTATGCTCTGCTCCACAATAAAAGTGTGTATTATCTGATAAGACACTGGGGTTAGCAAATTTTTATACATATTCTATATACATTCGTCCAATTTCTGTACTTGTTTTGTATAAATCAGCAACATACAGGTCACAAAAAATACCATGCTAAGGACCATGCATTGAAATAGCAGTGTTAAAGAGGAGCTTTTACAAATATTTCTTAAAAAAATAGAAGTATTTCTACCACTGGGAATATTTCAAAATTTTCAATGCACTGAAAAGCAGTCTTATCTCTATTGAAATAAAAGTTAATGTATAATGAGCTGGTTAATAAACAAGTCCATTTGATGGACTTATAAAGAAGCAAATTTTGCTGCCATTTTCTAGTCTTCTGACTTTGCTTCAAACAAACAGCAAGAGTTAAATCTGTCGGATAACTGAAACATAGATAAACATCCAAATTGGCCTAACCTGCAGCACTGCCAGTAACCTCAGTAAAAAAAAAATCATGTCAAAAAGCCATGGAGGAAAAATCACAGGGTGTCATGGGTTCTCCTGATTTATGCAAATAGTATAGTCTTTGACCATCACTTAACCTCACTGGACACACTTTCTCATTTATAAAATAAGCTGATAAATCAGATTATCTGTTTAGCATATCCCTTCTGTGTCTAAAATTATAGATTCATTGCCTTTTTGAAATGTATAACCTCCCAAACTTCAATTATGATAAGGAAGGTCTCATGTTAAAAATAAATTAATCATGATTTTTACATGTTTTAATGGATTTTTCCCAGAATAACCTACCATTGATGCAAACATTACTGAAGCTAATAAAGTAGAAAATACTGTCCATTATTGTAAGCATAGGAATTTACCAAAATGTTGGTTTCTTGATCAGTTTTATGATTCATGCTTGAGTTGCTTAAACTCAAAACGGATAAGATAGTACTCTTCAGAAGTTAGAATTTTGTTCTTTATATGTTTAAATCTAGATCTGGTTTCATGTTTCACTAGATGATTACAGTACAATAAATGGGGCTGTGCAAGCAAGTAAATATATTTTACTCTAATGGCTTGTGTGAGAAGGGCTGAGTTCTACGACTTGGCTTTATAAAGAAATACTAAATGAAACAGGAAAAAAAGTCCAGTTAAAAATAACTCCAAGAAACTTTGAAGGATGATGGTACTGATATAAATTACAGTCAAAAGTGTGAGAGAAAATAAAGACTTCCTGTGAACACTAAAGCCATTAGAGACTCCCAGGCATTTTATTTTGAGTCAAGAGCAAGTGAAGGAGAAAATATTTTGGAAGAGTTGTTGGAAACTGTCCAAAAAACATTGGAAGGGAATTCACTGACTATCCACAGAAAGTGAGTAGTTGAAAAACAGAGACAGGAAAAATTCAATGAGAGTGAGGAAAGATTATTTCCCAAGCATTTTGTTGGCATAAAAGAATATGTCCAACAGTTCCCCAGCATCACAATTCAGAAGCATCAATTCTTTGGTGGTCAGCCGCCTTTATGGTCTGACTCTCATATCTGTGCATGACTCCTAGAAAAACCATAGCTTTGACTCGACGACCTTTGTCAACAAAGTGGTGTCTTTTGTTTTTTATATGCTGTCTAGGTTTGTCATAGCTTTCCTTCCAAGTAGCAAGTGTCTTTAAATTCCATAACTGCAGTCACCATCCACAGTTTACAAAGAATTTTCCATCACTTAACCTCACTGGACACACTTTCTCATTTATAAAATAAGCTGATAAATCAGATTATCTGTTTAGCATTTTTTAAAGGAATTTTCCAAAAATTTGATAAGGAAGGTCTCATGTTAAAATAAATTAATCATGATTTTTACATGTTTTAATGGATTTTTCCCAGAATAACCTACCATTGATGCAAACATTACTGAAGCTAATAAAGTAGAAAATACTGTCCATTATTGTAAGCATAGGAATTTACCAAAATGTTGGTTTCTTGATCAGTTTTATGATTCATGCTTGAGTTGCTTAAACTCAAAACGGATAAGATAGTACTCTTCAGAAGTTAGAATTTTGTTCTTTATATGTTTAAATCTAGATCTGGTTTCATGTTTCACTAGATGATTACAGTACAATAAATGGGGCTGTGCAAGCAAGTAAATATATTTTACTCTAATGGCTTGTGTGAGAAGGGCTGAGTTCTACGACTTGGCTTTATAAAGAAATACTAAATGAAACAGGAAAAAAAGTCCAGTTAAAAATAACTCCAAGAAACTTTGAAGGATGATGGTACTGATATAAATTACAGTCAAAAGTGTGAGAGAAAATAAAGACTTCCTGTGAACACTAAAGCCATTAGAGACTCCCAGGCATTTTATTTTGAGTCAAGAGCAAGTGAAGGAGAAAATATTTTGGAAGAGTTGTTGGAAACTGTCCAAAAAACATTGGAAGGGAATTCACTGACTATCCACAGAAAGTGAGTAGTTGAAAAACAGAGACAGGAAAAATTCAATGAGAGTGAGGAAAGATTATTTCCCAAGCATTTTGTTGGCATAAAAGAATATGTCCAACAGTTCCCCAGCATCACAATTCAGAAGCATCAATTCTTTGGTGGTCAGCCGCCTTTATGGTCTGACTCTCATATCTGTGCATGACTCCTAGAAAAACCATAGCTTTGACTCGACGACCTTTGTCAACAAAGTGGTGTCTTTTGTTTTTTATATGCTGTCTAGGTTTGTCATAGCTTTCCTTCCAAGTAGCAAGTGTCTTTAAATTCCATAACTGCAGTCACCATCCACAGTGATTTTGGAGCCAAAGAAAGCAAAGTTTGTAACTGCTGCCACTTTTCCCCTTCTATTTGCCATGAAGTGATGGGATGGAATACTATAATCTTTGATTTTTGAATGCTGAGTTTTAAGTCAGTTTTTCACTCTAATCTTTCACCCTCTTCAAGTGGCTATTTAGTTCCTCTTCAATTTCTGCCATTAGAGTGGTATCATCTGCATGTCTGAGGTTGTTGATATTTCTCCCCATAATATTTATTCCAGCTTGTGATTCATTCAGCCTTGCATATGGATAATATACTCTGCATAGAAGTTAACTAAACAGGGTGACAATATACAACCTTGATGTACTCCTTTTCCAATTTTGAACCAGTCCATTGTTCTATGTAAGGTTCTACCTCTTGCTTATGACCTGCATATAGATTTCTCAGGAGACAGGTAAAGCACTCTAGTGTTCCATCAAATCTTAGGAATCAAGACAATTCCAATTAACTCCTTTTGAACAGGATATCTATAATTATTGTCCCATGCCATCTGACCATTTGAAGATTGGGTATTCATGAAGTCAATAACTGTTATTTATTATCTCAGATATACATTTAAAGCATGGTTTAACATGAAGACTTGTACGGTAGGAACTATTACCAAGTAACCTCCTCCATACCTAGACCTGATTTAGAAGGTGGAATTCTAGATTTTGAGCTTATGCAATAGTAATTTGAGACTCTAGAGAACTTAGGAAGAGGTGAGTATACGTTAAGTGCAGGCTGGATGTGAATCATTGCCGGTAAGAGGGAAGAGTGTGGTAAGCAGTATAAATTAATGCCAGATAATCCCACCTCTTTGTATTTAAGTGCATACTTAAGACCCTTCTCTTGAACATGGGTTGGACCTACTGACCTGCTTCTGATGAACAGAATATGGGAGATGTAAAAGGATGCTACTTCTGAGGTTAGGTTATAAAAAGACTTGTGACTTCCTTTTTGGCCTCTCTCTCTCTCTCTCAGTGGAAACACGAAGTTAATGAGTTTGGGAGCAGATCTTCTGAAGTTTGCCAACAAACTGGTGAAGGAGCTTGGAAACACATTTTTTATTCCCAGTTGAGTCCTGAGATGACTAATGTCCCAGCCAACAAATTGACCATAATTTCAATAGAGACTTAAGCACTCTACTCTCAGTAAGGGGTGCTTGTATCCCAAATGCAGAGAAAATGTGAAATAATAAAGGTTTATTTGAAGCCAATAAGTTTTGACTTTTTTAACTGAGCCATAGATAACGAACAAATTTCTACAAAAATTCCCTTCCCTGGTTGCACACTGGAGTGCAGATATTCAGTTTGGAAAAAAAAAAAAAATGTGCTAGGATAGATGAGAGTGTGCTTAGAAAATCCTTAATGTAGAACAAGTAACTGGCTTATAGCTAACTGAATTGATATTTTCACTCTGAAAAGTTTCCTTTGGATTAAAAATAATGTATCCCTCAATTAAGTTTTCTGTAGTTGGAAGTACAGAACTGAAAAACTTAAAATAATTTTTGTTTTAAAAAACTAAAGTATTTGAGTTTTTTTGATTTATAATGAAACATTTATTTTGCTTGTTTGTATACCTTCGTGAGTTTTTTTTTTTAATATGCTTTTGAAATTTCATAAGAAAAAAGTGCCTTATTCTTCCATTCATTTTCTCTTTGTCATGCATTACCTCACACATACCAAATCTTTGAATTATTTTTATACCTGTTATTATCATTGTTTGATTAGTGAATTAATTAGCAAAGAAAAATGTAGAAGGAGAGGTGATAAAACCTTAACACTGAGAACATTTTCTCAGTAACTTGGCAAAAGAATTAGTTGAACTTAGAGTGGAAGAGGTGGTAAGCAGTATAAATTAAAGGGCCAGATAATCCCACCTCTTTGTATTTAAGTGCATACTTAAGACCCTTCTCTTGAACATGGGTTGGACCTACTGACCTGCTTCTGATGAACAGAATATGGGAGATGTAAAAGGATGCTACTTCTGAGGTTAGGTTATAAAAAGACTTGTGACTTCCTTTTTGGCCTCTCTCTCTCTCTCTCAGTGGAAACACGAAGTTAATGAGTTTGGGAGCAGATCTTCTGAAGTTTGCCAACAAACTGGTGAAGGAGCTTGGAAACACATTTTTTATTCCCAGTTGAGTCCTGAGATGACTAATGTCCCAGCCAACAAATTGACCATAATTTCAATAGAGACTTAAGCACTCTACTCTCAGTAAGGGGTGCTTGTATCCCAAATGCAGAGAAAATGTGAAATAATAAAGGTTTATTTGAAGCCAATAAGTTTTGACTTTTTTAACTGAGCCATAGATAACGAACAAATTTCAAAAAAAATCCCCCCCCCTGGTTGCACACTGGAGTGAAGATATTAATTTTGGAAAAAAAAAAAAAATGTGCTAGGATAGATGAGAGTGTGCTTAGAAAATCCTTAATGTAGAACAAGTAACTGGCTTATAGCTAACTGAATTGATATTTTCACTCTGAAAAGTTTCCTTTGGATTAAAAATAATGTATCCCTCAATTAAGTTTTCTGTAGTTGGAAGTACAGAACTGAAAAACTTAAAATAATTTTTGTTTTAAAAAACTAAAGTATTTGAGTTTTTTTGATTTATAATGAAACATTTATTTTGCTTGTTTGTATACCTTCGTGAGTTTTTTTTTTTAATATGCTTTTGAAATTTCATAAGAAAAAAGTGCCTTATTCTTCCATTCATTTTCTCTTTGTCATGCATTACCTCACACATACCAAATCTTTGAATTAATTTTTATACCTGTTATTATCATTGTTTGATTAGTGAATTAATTAGCAAAGAAAAATGTAGAAGGAGAGGTGATAAAACCTTAACACTGAGAACATTTTCTCAGTAACTTGGCAGGAATTAGTGAGAGTAGCTCATGATTTCAGACTGAAATTCTAATGTGCACTCTCCCTATGGGCAAAAAGAGCAAAACAAATAAATTCAACATCTTTAATGACTTTATGAATATTTTGTTCATTTCTGTATCAGATGGAGATTCCCCTGTGGTTCAATGGTAAAGAATTTGCCTGCAATGCAGGTGTTTCAGGAGAAGCAGGTTTGATCCTGGTCTGGAAGATACTCTGGAGGAGAGCACTGAAACTCACTCCAGTATTCGTGCCTGGAGCCCGGTGGCCCACAGTCGACAGGGTCGCAAAGAGGCAAACACAACTTAAGCAACTGAGCATGCGTGCATGGATCGCATAAATTATTTTTCTTTAGGTAAATATTTAAACTCTCGTGCATAGAAACACACAGAAAATACAATATTTAAATCTTAAATTACATTGAATTTAATATATCCACTAGGCAAATATAAGGAAATAAAGATAAATTTTGCTAAATTAAGAAAATGAGTAGACTGACAATAATTTGTGGGTTTTCATACAAATTGTGTGCCTGAGAAATATTTCACTACTCCATTTTGTGTCTCATATTGAGGATGAATGACTATGTATAATGGCTCTTCTAACAATGACAGAAGTCTTGACTCAAAGGTCTCTATATTGTGAAAGTTACGTTTCCTCCTATACGTTTCCTTCTTTGTGTGTGAACCACGCCTTAATGATGTTTGTTAATGCAGAATTCTCTCTTCTTTGCTCAAACAGCATGTGTATGTGACTTTGTCACACCTCTTTCTGTTGGAACTTATTTTCTTCTATTTTTGGTCTGTCTCCTCGACTCAACCATAAGTACCTGAGGGCAAGAATTATGTTCAACAAAAGCATCTAGCCTCCTGCCTGAAAATGCTGACAAGCAGTCTATAGTCACTGAATTTGTTCTTTGGGTAAAAATAAATAAATAAATAAAAAAGAACATTAACTTCTCACTACAAAAGTAGGAGTACCTTTCAAATGTTTCAAACATTTGTTCTTGCAGTACAATGAATTCATAACAAATGTTATGAAACACAGCACAAACTCCATTTTTTGATATTTGTTCAGTTTTTAGGTTCGTCACTCTTTATCCTTCTATCCTACATCTAGCTAGGCAAGCTGGTAAGAACACCTGGGTGCTCCTTGCTTTGGCTCTGGGAAGAGATTCAAACTTCAAGTCCCTGCTAATATGAAGATTTTCAGGAGGTCCACCCACTAAGCACAAGTAAAGCTCCAAGCCAGCCTCCTGCCCCTGTTCCCTCACATCAGTTGTGGCCCATTTTTGAAAACCTGCCTTATTTTCCCCCTAAACCCTCTATTATGTAAGCAGTCACCTTTCTCTGTTTTTAGTTATATGTGGGGAATCACCAGTCTTGGAATTGAGACTAGGTTTCATGAGGATAACTCAAAATATAATCAAATTAATCCTTTTTTTTTCTGAGGATATTAGGTCAAAGATACTTTTAGTTTCATGCTAAAATGTGTGAAAGGAGTAAGGCAATTTTGAAAATGTAAGAAAAACTTAATGGAACCCCAATTCCACTGAGTCAAACAAGACTTAGCAACTAAACAACAACAATGGCATCCTTAGTATATTTACTTTGATTTTCCCCGACATCAAAGTGATCTCTCATAACTGTGACCTTCTGACCATTTACCAACTCCTTCCCCAGAGGAGAGTCCTCTACACCTGCTCAAGCTCCAAATTCCACACTCAACATACACATTATATGGGACAGCTGCTGCCACTATCATTCCCGCAAATATGCATGTCCCAACCCTGACCAAACTGCAAGTCAGCCAGACAGCTGCTACCATGTGCATGCACAGTGTCTATCTTTCCCTGCTTCAGTCTATGGAACCTGACACTGGGCCAGCACCCTGATTATGCCACCATTTCATGGTGACTGTCTAGTCCTACTCCTGTCCCCAAGACCCATCCTCCTCAACCTCTTGGACTTCAGTATGCCATGCAGTGCCCCTGCTCTCCCCTTCCCCGCAGCTTCTTCATTCTGCGTGCTCTCTGACTCCCCATGCTGTTGCTGCATCCAAAGTCCCCTCTCTTGCATACACTTCATTCCATTTGATTTAACTTCCCTAGAATTCACATCAGAATTGGGGCTTTAGTCACAGGTCAAACTGAAATAGCTCTCTCTAGCCTCCAACTTTCTTATCTGTATAAATTATTCCTGAAATTTTATCTCTGCTCAATTCCTGAATCTAGAACTTCATCATTGGGGGAAAATATTATAAAATTTTTAAAGAGAGGGATAAATAAAACTAAAAGGGAAATATTTTACTCATTTTGAAATTACTGTTTTTTTCAGATAAAATCTTTTTTTTTATTATTATTCTTTATTTTAAAGGTTTTACAGAGTTTTGTTGTTCACAGACATGTATGCTCCCAGATCAGTCATATGCATATCACTGGTCCACACCCCACCCCAGTTCACCCCATCCCACCCCTCCAGACCATCGCCCCAAGCCATTGTAAGCACTCCTATTCCCTTAGCACTATGACACTAGCTATCTTTTCCACACATAACAGTATAGGTTTCCATGTTACTCCCTCCATGCTTCCCCTTCCCTATTTCTTCCCCACAATGTCCCTATGTCTATGCTCTGTCTGTTTTTCCATGAGTTCCCTGCATGTGTTATCAAGACTATCCTACTAGATCCCATATATGTGTGTTAGTATACTGTATTTGTCTTTCTCTTTTTGACTTACTTCACTTTTTATGATAGGTTCTAGAGCCAGCCACTTCATTAGGACTGAGTCTTTTAAAAATATGTCATAACTTCTCAGATCCCCATTGTTAATGCCCATGAATGCTAATTAACACTGAACTGCTTACTATAACGTTTTTCTAGCAGGCAGCCTCAAATATCCCATTATCATGATTAAATATTTATTGAACTTGAGGTGTGTCCTCAACACTGTGAAGAAGATACAGGAAAAGTTTCTACTTCAAAGATACTCTTGGGCTTCCCCTGGTGGTCCAGTGGGTAAGGACATTGCCTTGCAGTGCAAGGGGCACCAGTTCGATCCCTAGCCTGGGAAGATCCCACGTGCCGCGGAGTGGCTGGACCAATTTGTCCAATTACCGAGCCGGAGCTCTGGAACGCATGCACCCAGAGCCAGTGCTCTGCGACAACAGAGGCCACTGCGATGGGAGGCCCCATGAGCGGAAGAGCAAATGATGGATGAAAATAGATAAATGAAAGGCCAATAGAAGTGGCCCGCCTGCCCTCCTCCCTCCCCACCTCTGCTCCGCCCCCCCTCCCCATGCCCGGAAAAAAAAAAAAAATCTACAAAGATATTCTAGTGCTCAGAAGCACATCAAGGGAAGATTATGTATCCAGGATTTTTTTTCTCACCAATTCTATCACAGTCTATCTTGTGCTTATTTATGAATTTTATTATTAAATGGACAAATACAAAATAGAGAAAGCATCTACTGGAAAAGCCTTTCTTGAGAGAAATTTGGCAGAAGCCAGCAATTAACATATAATCTGCCCATAATCTTTTTTTTCTTTTATAGAAATCTACTTTATTATTTAACAGAGTCACTCACTATATGCCCGATCCACATAAAGGATTTTCAACATCAGCATACTTTTTGTTTGATTCAGAGTACTCCTTATTCTGGGAGTGCTCTCACATTTGTAAGTTGTTCAGAAACTTCTATTGACTAGATTCTAATATAACCATCCACCAACCCTTCCACCCCTAACCCCCAGTGTATAGACAATGATATCTCAGACATGATCAGATGGTGCCTAGTAAGATGAATTTCCCAACCCACACTGAGAACCACAGCTTTATATACAGACTGGCCTGAGACTTTATTGTCCATTCTTTATTACTATCATGAAGGGTATTTCATTTTATAGAAACCTGTGAGTTAACAGGAATCACAGATACAAATAACTCTGTGGGACAGGAAGACAAAGTCAGTCAGTGGAACTCACAGGTGATGACTGAGGTAAACCAGGAAGCTTACAGAACATACTCCAGTCAGAAAGGGCTGTAGTCCTAACATTACTGTTGTCAAGAACTGAATTCTGAGCCAATGCTACTAGGTTCTTTCTTCAAGAAAATACACATATCTATAAACTTTCTTATTTTTTTTAAATACTGGAAGCTATTTTAATTTTTAAAATACTATGCTAATCCTATTTCTTTAAAACTCAGCTTCCTGGTTTGAACCTCTGTTACAGTATTAAGTGATAAAATAAAAAATTATACACAAGTTTAAAAAACTTACCTGAGCTATGTAAAATATGTAAATGTAAATACTAGAAGGATATATTCAAGTGTTTATTGTGTTTACCCATGTGCAACTATTTTTAAAACAATAGTAATAATTGCCAACATACTTTTTATATGGATGGTGGAGCATTTACAATTGCTTCCCTAAAGAGAACAATAGCAACACAGAAGACATTGAAAACTTGGTAAGTTTGAGAAGCAGAGATAAGACAGTGAGGCGAATCCATCAGGTTTCATGAGAACCTAAATTTTATTGGCATTACGGGTGTCTGTTTATTTATCATCTGACAGCTGAATTTTGGGAAATAGAAGAAACAGGAAGTGTCATTAAGCTGAAGGAAATTGAACAGGGATGTGACAGCTGCCCACCATTCATCTATTATTAAGTGTAAGCAGAGATGTCATCCTAGTTTGTGTGTGCCAGAGTTTAAGAGAAGAAAGGAACTCCAAGGAAGAAGAGGCTGCAACAAGAAACTTGAAAAACCAGCCCATACTACATGCCCAAATCAAATCCTTAAATAACAGTCCTGCACACAACCATGGCACATTCTGTGTGTGTGCTAAAAATTTAGCTCCCTGGTCAGTGCAACCAGACTCAGGAAAGAGAAAAATTACCCCTAGAAGTCAATAGTTCAGAAGGGAGGGGCAAAAAAATATCCATCTAGAACTCAGGATAATGTAAGACTCAGGGAGCCTGAGGATTCTCCCAACCACCCATAGAGACATGCTCCACTTTAAAAAAGGAGTCATTATCATCCTGAACAAGCTCATGTGATTTACAAGGCAGGACCTCCTTCACCAAGGTCCCACTTCATGACATGACTAGACAGCAAAACTGGAGTGAAAAGAAAATGCTTATGTTGAACAAACAAGGTTGGTGGTGTCACAGGATCTGAATGATCCACCTATTTTCCTATGGATATTTAACTGTTTCACTTTTTTGTTGTTGTCAAGTTAATAACAATTACAAGTCTTCTTTCCTTATCCTGGGAAGTTTGGAAGTCAATGGATCATTAAAGTTTACTGTAGAAGAATAAGAATGAAGAGGTTTTCTGAGGAGATCCAGAAGAGGCCTGAAGAAGGGAGAATAAAAATTTTCCCAATCTGAAGAGGTCATCTGAACATCTGAGGCATCTGAATTTGTAGAGAAGAGACAGCCGGTCTATCAGCAAGGCTGGTTAGCTTATTGCCCTTCAGTGATGGATGAGACTCTGAGAAGAACACCTAGTCTCAATAAGACAGGACTGGAAGCAGCCATATAGACAATTACCTTGTTCAGTGATTGTAGAAAACAAGCAACAAAGATCTGGATGTAAACTGACCCATCCATGGGCTAATGACTGTCTCTAAGGTAACTTTACTAGACAAATTCCAACTCTTCAGAACCACCCTTGATCTCAACTTATAAAACATCCCTAAACTGTGGTGCAATCTGAAGAAAGGTTAAGTTTTCCACTGGTGTACTGAGTTGTGTAGCTAGATATTGCTTTCTAATGTACATGCTAAGTCACTTCAGATGAGTTCAACTCTGTGGGACCATATGAAATGTATTCCACCAGGTTCCTCTGTCCATGGGATTCTCCAGGCAAGAATACTGGAGTGGGTTGCTATGCCCTCCTCCAGGGGGTCTTCTGGACCCAGGGATTGAACTCAAGTCTCTAAGTACTCCTGGAAGGTGGGTTCTTTGCCACTAGCTCCACCTTGGAAGTGCTGCTTTCTAATACCTAAAGAAATACAGTAGCTCTGGCCCAAGTTTGTGTCTTGATGCTTATTCACTGACTGTCTGGCTTGTCACACTTTTGCATATGTTATGCATTTTCTAATATGTATGTATAACATTTTTGAGATAGCAAAAAATACTTCTGTAAGAAAAATTCAAATGTGTACAAATTGTGATGCCCTGATTTCTTTGTTTTTAAAACAAAGAATAATCTGTTAGCAATGGACATTTTAGAATACTAACGTGGGCAAAATTGATGACACAGAAGCCAGTGTCTGTTTTCTCATTGACCCATGACAGTTTGTACACCACACGGAATATAAAAGAGTGACTAATAAATCCTGCTTTGGGGTAGAGAAGGTTTAAAATAATGAAAAAATCTATTTCTCATTTTATAATATACAGACTGCCTCACTTAATTGTATTCTGCTCTACAGTTTTGACATGGGCATTACTTTTCCCTTGGCATTAATATTAGTGGATTATTCTGCAAGAGATTTCCTTTGAGAGACTATCAAGCACTATATTTTGGAGAGGCTAACATTTGGTAAATGGTAGAAGTAAGAGCTATTTCAAATGAAAATGAAAAACAAGAAAGAAATGCACAGTGCTTTATTTATATGGAGAAGCAGCGCTTTGACAGTAAACATTTCAGAGTTTATGATTTACATCTGGTCTTTAGAAAGCATTCAGCTTCCTTTTTTCTTTCCCAATAAGGGCATCTGAGATCTGCCCTGTTTTGCCACTACTAAGTTTAACTTTACTAGACAAATTCCAACTCTTCAGAACCACCCTTGATCTCAACTTATAAAACATCCCTAAACTGTGGTGCAATCTGAAGAAAGGTTAAGTTTTCCACTGGTGTACTGAGTTGTGTAGCTAGATATTGCTTTCTAATGTACATGCTAAGTCACTTCAGATGAGTTCAACTCTGTGGGACCATATGAAATGTATTCCACCAGGTTCCTCTGTCCATGGGATTCTCCAGGCAAGAATACTGGAGTGGGTTGCTATGCCCTCCTCCAGGGGGTCTTCTGGACCCAGGGATTGAACTCAAGTCTCTAAGTACTCCTGGAAGGTGGGTTCTTTGCCACTAGCTCCACCTTGGAAGTGCTGCTTTCTAATACCTAAAGAAATACAGTAGCTCTGGCCCAAGTTTGTGTCTTGATGCTTATTCACTGACTGTCTGGCTTGTCACACTTTTGCATATGTTATGCATTTTCTAATATGTATGTATAACATTTTTGAGATAGCAAAAAATACTTCTGTAAGAAAAATTCAAATGTGTACAAATTGTGATGCCCTGATTTCTTTGTTTTTAAAACAAAGAATAATCTGTTAGCAATGGACATTTTAGAATACTAACGTGGGCAAAATTGATGACACAGAAGCCAGTGTCTGTTTTCTCATTGACCCATGACAGTTTGTACACCACACGGAATATAAAAGAGTGACTAATAAATCCTGCTTTGGGGTAGAGAAGGTTTAAAATAATGAAAAAATCTATTTCTCATTTTATAATATACAGACTGCCTCACTTAATTGTATTCTGCTCTACAGTTTTGACATGGGCATTACTTTTCCCTTGGCATTAATATTAGTGGATTATTCTGCAAGAGATTTCCTTTGAGAGACTATCAAGCACTATATTTTGGAGAGGCTAACATTTGGTAAATGGTAGAAGTAAGAGCTATTTCAAATGAAAATGAAAAACAAGAAAGAAATGCACAGTGCTTTATTTATATGGAGAAGCAGCGCTTTGACAGTAAACATTTCAGAGTTTATGATTTACATCTGGTCTTTAGAAAGCATTCAGCTTCCTCTTTTTTTCTTTCCCAATAAGGGCATCTGAGATCTGCCCTGTTTTGCCTAAAAATAAGACAAAAAAATCCCTGACTGCCTTCTAATATTTCTGCATGCACACTATTCTAAATAGATTTGAAATAGTATCTGTTGCTGAATTACTCTATCCCAGCTCTAATCAGAGATTAATTAAAATGGGCTCCATGTGAAATAAATTAAATGTAGCTCAATGTACATCCTTTGGGACTAGGAACATAATATTATACTCCTACAAATATATACAGGAGTCATACATTTATGTATAGACATCTACACATAACTGTGTGTGTATAGTATGCTAATGAGTCAAATACCTGATGATGAATATTTTGTCGTCTTCTTTCTAGGTTACTCATAATTTCTCTTATCATTCTTCATTACTTACACATATATAAAGAAATATTTATATTTATTATATCAACTTGATAGGACAAAACCCAGAAGATTCATATTTGTCTATATTATCTTCATTCAGTTTACATACTTGCATGAAGGGCCAACTTTATGTCAAATCCCCATTGCTCTGAAAGTACTAACATAAGGAACTCTCATCAGCTAATAACATTACAGAGCAAATTAAGTTTATTTAACAAAACTGCGTTGTTAAACTGCTATCCTGGAATCTGGATCACACCCAACTGATATTCTCTTTGCCTTGGCCACATACACCATCATGTGGGAGAGGGAGTCAACTATATAAATCACTAGTTATAATAAAAAAAATATGTGATATGGATTTGTACAAAAGCCACAGAGAATATGCTAAGCAAAGGAGAGCCAAATGAAGAGTTATGTTAGACCTTTCTTTCCTTTCTCACTAGCATAATATTGATATGTTACAGAACTGGCTAAAGAGAAAAAGATTTCCCCTCTAGAATGAAATGGGTCTTACCTAGATTGAAGGGACTAAGCAAATAGGAAAGGAGTCTGGCCCTAAAGTCTCCTCAAAACTGATGAAGACACACTAAATCTCATAATGATAAGCATGATCTACTTTTTATCAAGTGAAATAGGGGGCAAAGAAAAATACATTTTTATGGTGTGTTCAGTTAGATATTACTCACCTTTTTTTGGCATAAGATTAGTCCTATCAGAGCTGTCTTCTCTCCTTTTTTTTTTTTTTCTGTATCACTCATTTTATAGTTCCTCAGTATATCTTTCTATGGTCAATCTCCATATGGAGTCATGGAAAGTTAAACGCTGAAAGTTAACTCTGCTTCCAGTTGTAAACTGTCTTTTACACTCACTTCCAGCTAAGTTAAAGACATTAAGAGTGACAGTATGCACAGGTTCATGACAGTAATTTGAATAGTCAATGATAAATATTCTGTGACCTGTTAGGTTCTGGGGTTGGAGGGGAACAGTTTATAATTTCTGCTTGTAAATATTTTTTGTCTTTAAGCCAATGGTTTTCCAATGTATTTTAAGGAATAAGACTTTGCAGTAGGCATCTCAGAGTGATGAATGGAAGATTATCTAGAATTCTAACACAGGATTTACCTAGTATGCTTCATATGGACATTTAGATTGTAACTTAAATACTACTTTCCCATCCAGACCTTCCCTAAGTATCTCATCAAAAGTGGTCCCCCGAAATGCTAATTATCTGTTATCATGTTGCTTTGCTTTGTATTATGTTTCCATATCATTTAGTATCTTAACTTTGGGGAATGTTATATAAATACCAGGCAAATACTGAGGATATGGAATAAAGTATGGCTTATGATATATTAGTAAAATTAATACTCTATAAACTGATATTGAACAGAATCTGAGATGGCAGACAGACCTCTCTCAATTCAATTACAGTGGCACACTTTTGCTTACTATAGGTATTTAGAGTATATGTCAGTTTCATTCTCACAAGTGAATACAGCTTTTAAAATAAATTGGAACTAATGCCTTGACCTGAGTATCAAACACTCTGAGATATTGCAATGTTAGCTGTATTATCTTTTTTTGTTACTGGGATTTTTTATAGCTATTATTATTTTTTATTTATTTATTTTTGCTGGCACAAACTTCGGTCTTTTTTTACAAATCTGTATTTGGGCTCTTAGTTATGTAGGACAGTAGTCTAGTGAGCTCCACTGTGTTCAGTGTTTAGCATCTCAGGTTCAAATCAAGGTGTTGGCCAGGCTGAATTTTCATCTAGAAACTTTGAGGGGAAATCACCCAACCTCATTCTTGGTGTTAAGCACATTTAGTTCCTTGCAGTTAAATTAACTAATGACTGTTGCCCAGTGCTGCTCTCAGCTCCTAGAGGGCACCCACATTTCTTCTCATTTGACCCCCTACGGCTCCAGCCAGCAATAGCATACTGAATCCTTCTCAGGCACTGAATCTCTGACTTCCTTTTCTACTTCTACCCAGAGAAAATGTCTGTTTTTTTCTTCTAGCAGATAAAACTTCCTGCTTTTTATTTAAAGAACTCGTGATTAAGCTAGGCCCACCTGGACAATCCTTGAAGTCAACTCTCACATAATCTAATCATGGGAGCAAAATATGTCCTATATACCCTCCTAGAGATTTGTGTGGCATGGACAGCAGAAGGCCCAGAACGTTGGGAGCTATGGTAGAATTCTCTCTCTCCTGTAAGCTAACATAGGCCATAGAGTCAACAAAACAGTGCCCCTGATACAAATATTTTGGAAATAATCTGAAATATCAAAAGTACTCTAATTTACTTTCATGGAAAAGACCAAGATTCCACTGGACTTTGCTGTACTCATTTTATAATTATGTGTGTGTGTGTGTTGGTTTGCTATATACACTTTTGTTTTCATTTGTTTTGAGTTGCTTTGGTTACCTAATTGTAAATCTCATGGAGAGGAAACTAAAAATATTATAATTTCTGACACCACTAGAGGGCCACTAGGTAATCTATTTTCAAAACCTTCCAAAATACATCATGCAGAATTGTCTTTTTTTCACTTATGTAGAAAATTACACAATTTATTAGGTAAAAATATTATACTATAAAATTGATAAATTAAAAAGTTTATAGATGGTGAAAAGCATTCAAAATACTCCCAATGTCTTATGGAAGAATGATTTCAATTTCTTTTAATGTTCTATAGCACAAGAAATTTAAAGACATTGGCCAAAAGTACTGAGCAATAGCAATTCACCAGCCAAGACTTTAGAGTAGACTGATTAGATTATTTCAGTGTAAGTTAAAAGCAGACACTGGTAAGAAAATTAGCTTAAATTAAAATACCTAGGGCTTCCCCTGGTGGTCCAGTGGGTAAGGACATTGCCTTGCAGTGCAAGGGGCGCCGGTTCGATCCCTGGCCTGGGAAGATCCCACGTGCCGCGGAGTGGCTGGACCAATGTGTCCAATTACCAAACCGGAGCTCTGGAGAGCATGCGCCCAGAGCCGGTGCTCTGCGACAACAGAGGCCACTGTGATGGGAGGCCCACATGGGCCAAAGAACAAAGAAGGATGAAAATGGAAAAATGAAAGACCAATAGAAGTGGCCTGCCCGCTCCCCTCCCTCCCCAACCCGACCCCCACCCAAAATAAATAAATAAATAAATCTTAAAAAAAAGAAAATTATATTAAAAAAATTAAAATACCTAGACATATTGCTTATAGATTATACATCGTGATTTAATTTTCTTATTTTTCTAATAATAACCTAATATCAGTAACCATAGGCTTGAGCAAAAACACCCATAAATCATCATTTCTGTATATAACAAGATGGAACAAGACTAAATATGAGAGCCTAAAATTTATGTTTATTCATAAACAGAGTCACAAAATAGATCCATGAGGTTGCACCTGTTTAAGGTACACACTCTCCTGGATTGCAATTAGCTCAGTTTCATCATCTCCTCCAGATGAGATATATGCTTGGGATAGAGTTAATTATAATTAAGTGCATTCTATGAAAATAATTAGTGTTTTTGGAATATGTAAACAAAACTGCTGCAGTAGGTGTATGAAGATATTATATGGGGATTATTATATAGACCTTCAGAATTCAGACACTGTCTAGAGTAACAAGCATAAGACATTCAGAGGCATGCATGCAACAATCTCCCTTTGTAGGCACAATATTATCAAATTATCCAACTTGATTAAAGTTTCAGTTGCAAAGCAGGAGTGTAATATTCAAGTGACTTTGTGTTTCTACAACTAAAATTGAAAATAAAATAGCTTGTTCCCAAGTTACCTGAAATGTCAAGTAAAAGTGGTCTGCAAATTAAATTAACTAGAAAATTGTCTCAGCTTTTCCATAGATAAAATCATATTCTTTTCCTGGAATGATTATGAAATAAGAAACTGGCCTTATTATTCTCTCTTACTATATCATACTGAAAGTGGTAGGAAACTGGATTACTTTTTAAAAGATAAAATGGTTGTAATAAAAGAGAAATTTCTGAGTGGAACCCAATGTCAAATTTCTATAATATAAATATATAACAGTCTCGAAGCTAATAGTCAACTTACTTCTTCTGGCATATTTTAATAGTTTATGTTAACCGTGCTGTAACTTATAGAACATAGGACTTCAGCAAATCGTAGAAAATCAAAATTCAAAGGTATCATGGACCCATTTAATGGAGGCTGTCCTAATGCAGACTTTCCTGTTTAGCAGGCTCCAGTCTTTCCATCTTTGGATGGCTGTATTTATCATACCAGTACTGTTTGCAAATATAACTCAACAGTAAATAGGCCAGGCCTCTTTTTCACTTGATAGAATTTCAAATATTTGAAGATGGCTCACATATATTTATGTTCAATCTAAGTACATCAGATTCTGTATTTCTTATGTAACATCTTTGCTAGATTTTTCATCTTAATTGCTTCTCTATAATCCCACATGGGCTTCCCTATTGGTTCAGATAGTAAAGAATATGCCAGCAATGCAGGAAACCAGGGATCCATTCCTGGGTAAGGAATGGCTACCACTTCAGATTTTCAAACTGAGCATGGCTCATGCATTTAATTCCTCCAGATGAGATATATGCTTGGGATAGAGTTAATTATAATTAAGTGCATTCTATGAAAATAATTAGTGTTTTTGGAATATGTAAACAAAACTGCTGCAGTAGGTGTATGAAGATATTATATGGGGATTATTATATAGACCTTCAGAATTCAGACACTGTCTAGAGTAACAAGCATAAGACATTCAGAGGCATGCATGCAACAATCTCCCTTTGTAGGCACAATATTATCAAATTATCCAACTTGATTAAAGTTTCAGTTGCAAAGCAGGAGTGTAATATTCAAGTGACTTTGTGTTTCTACAACTAAAATTGAAAATAAAATAGCTTGTTCCCAAGTTACCTGAAATGTCAAGTAAAAGTGGTCTGCAAATTAAATTAACTAGAAAATTGTCTCAGCTTTTCCATAGATAAAATCATATTCTTTTCCTGGAATGATTATGAAATAAGAAACTGGCCTTATTATTCTCTCTTACTATATCATACTGAAAGTGGTAGGAAACTGGATTACTTTTTAAAAGATAAAATGGTTGTAATAAAAGAGAAATTTCTGAGTGGAACCCAATGTCAAATTTCTATAATATAAATATATAACAGTCTCGAAGCTAATAGTCAACTTACTTCTTCTGGCATATTTTAATAGTTTATGTTAACCGTGCTGTAACTTATAGAACATAGGACTTCAGCAAATCGTAGAAAATCAAAATTCAAAGGTATCATGGACCCATTTAATGGAGGCTGTCCTAATGCAGACTTTCCTGTTTAGCAGGCTCCAGTCTTTCCATCTTTGGATGGCTGTATTTATCATACCAGTACTGTTTGCAAATATAACTCAACAGTAAATAGGCCAGGCCTCTTTTTCACTTGATAGAATTTCAAATATTTGAAGATGGCTCACATATATTTATGTTCAATCTAAGTACATCAGATTCTGTATTTCTTATGTAACATCTTTGCTAGATTTTTCATCTTAATTGCTTCTCTATAATCCCACATGGGCTTCCCTATTGGTTCAGATAGTAAAGAATATGCCAGCAATGCAGGAAACCAGGGATCCATTCCTGGGTAAGGGAATGGCTACCACTTCAGTATTCTTGCCTGAAGAATCCAATGGACAGAGGATCCTGGCAGGCTCGAGTCCATGGGCTCACAAAAAGTCAGACACGAATGAACGACCAACACATAACCTCACATTAACTTGAAACTCTTGTTCTTAGAATATTGAAACTAACGTTATTTGAGCATTAGGGTTTGGAATCTAAAACGACATTATATTGGTAGCAGCAAGTTACATGAATTTTCAGTCAGACTGAAGAGATTTATTTGATCAACATAGTGGAAATGGTACTTTGTTTTAGTTTGATTTCCTGATCCTTTATTAATTCATTTTATTCTACCAGGAATTTCATGTCAGAATATAAACTCTCTATCTTCTTAACTTCATAATTAACATTCAACAAGGCATCTAATCAAAGCACCCCTTTCTCATTAGTTCATTTCTGACAGTGCCATCATCAAGTGGCTAGTGTTCCAGAAAATTGTGTTGATATCCTACCAGATATGTCAAGAACTTGATCTTCCTTTCCATTAAGTCAGATGAGAGACAGGAACCAACTTCCATTATGAAAATGTGACTGAAAACAAGTGACGATTTTCCAACAAAATCCTTTAATAGAAAATGGATTAAGCTCACACTTTTCTCCCTATATAGTTTACATGAGCTGAGTATCTTTAAATACTAATTGAATCATTTAGTACTGATGAAGAAATGTAAAAACGAAGGAAAAATTGTTTGAAATCAATCAGCTTTTTGACTACAGTCAGCTTTTGAAATATTGCAAAGAAAAACAAATTAAGTCCTAGAATATATCCATGACTGAGTGGCATGATTGTTTTGGTAGTGGAGCGGGATAATTTTTACTTCCTTTTCAATTTATTACTTCATATACTATATAATTCTGTATTTATTGCTCTCTATTCTTTTGTCAAAAGCATATAAGAACTACTAGTAATATAAATCCCTGATCATTAATCAATGAAGATATACTCTTAACATATTTGTATTTAAATTTTTAATGTACTTTATTTCTTTATAATTAAGCACTGTCATAGAGATGCTTAGTGTCATTTTAGATTCTACATCCTCACTACTGATTAACTTATAACACCTTGCCTGATCTTCAATCCTATTTCTAACACTTGCACTGTATATTAATAAAACTCAACTAACATTTGCACTGTATGTCAATAAAACTCAACTAGTGACATCGAGTTGATGCTTTTGAATTGTGGTGTTAGAGAGGACCCTTGAGAGTCCCTTGGACAGCAAGGAGATCAAACCAGTTAATTCTAAAGGAGATCAACCCTGAATATTCATTGGAATCTTATGCTGAAGCTGGTGTGTATTTTGCTGGGTCACTTGAAAGTAAGTTGTGGACATAGCATCAATTTCCTAAATAATTCAACACATGTCTTTGACAAGTAAGAATATTATTCTACATAAACAAGATAACATTATCCAAATGACTAGCAATAATTCCCTAAGGACTTCTATCAGAGCATTTACATGTAAAAATCTCCAAATATATTTTCTAATCATGTGCCAAGTATCTTTTGTAATGTTTTCCTTTTCCACCATTACCTAATCAGGATGCTCAAACCTTTTAAAGAACTGATAGTGACTTCTTTTTTTTTTTTTTTAAGATTTATTTATTTATTTATTTTGGGCGGGGGTCGAGTTGGGGAGGGAGGGGAGCAGGCGGGCCACTTCTATTGGTCTTTCTCTGTGTTCATCAGTCTTTGTTCTTTGGCTCCTGTGGGCCTCCCATCACGGTGGCCTCTGTGGTCGCAGAGCACCGGCTCTGGGCGCATGCGCTCCAGAGCTCTGGAGCGGTAATTGGACACATCAGTCCAGCCGCTCCGCGGCACGTGGGATCTTCCCAGGCCAGGGCTCGAACCGGCACCCCTTGCACTGCAAGGCGGTGTCCTTACCCACTGGACCACCAGGGGAAGCCCTGATAGTGACTTCTTTACGGTACCATATTAATTGTCTTAGAGAATGTCTTACATCTTGTAATTGCTTCACTGGGTTTTAAAAGTGTTAGTTTGTTCTTTCTTCTGTTTTGTACAAGCTAAGTTCTAGATCAAAAACTTGGAGACCTCAATACATAGACCAATCAACTGATCAGTTAGTCAAAGTGTTTGAGAAATTTATGATTACAAAAGAGCTTACTTTCAGGCCAAAAAATGAAAAGGAGAGTTAATAGGGATTTTGGAAATATTTAGTTAAATTGCATAAAGGCTAATTAAATTTAAAATTCCACTTTCTATTCAGCATTAAAATTTTAGTTTTAAATACAGCACTAAGTTCCATATCAATAAAACAGAAATGCAATTTCCCAGGGAATATTTTTTGTGTCATTATAAAAATATGCTGGTAATAGTAATAATAGTAAATAATAGCATTGGTTGTGAAATATAACTGACTTAACTAAATAATAACATTTTAAAATACATAAAAGTAATGATTTTAAAAAATTTATTTAAATATACCACTAGATATTCATAAGTTTCCATATTGAATCGATGTGATGGCTGCTTGCTTTACCATTTTATTTTTTCTAGTCTATGCTACTATTTTTCCTTAGATTGTTTTGATACATTCACAAAAGGTAAGTCCTTTGGAAAATAGTTTGTTTCTAAATATGCAAGACATAACTCTTCCATATAATTTTTCCATTTTATTCCTAAATATTTATCCAAGAGAAACAAAAGAATATTCCTATTTGAATAATTTACATTAATATTAGTAGATTTATTTTTGATAATAATATACTAGAAAATGCCCAAATGTTCATTAAGAGGTGAATGGAGAAAAAATTACTGTGGCATATGTAATAAAATACCAATGAGAAATAATAACAATAGAGAATAAAAACTGTAGCTGAATGATCACTCTGTTGCCTGTGTCTGGTATACTTGCATAAATATATTAACTTTTTCAAAATATCACCCTTTAAGACTGTATCGGGATAAATGAAACACTCTATAGTGTTCTTAGCTTTCTATCTTTTGGTGGTCATGTAATAAAATCACTCCAGGCCAGGGCTCGAACCGGCACCCCTTGCACTGCAGGGCGGTGTCCTTACCCACTGGACCACCAGGGGAAGCCCTGATAGTGACTTCTTTACGGTACCATATTAATTGTCTTAGAGAATGTCTTACATCTTGTAATTGCTTCACTGGGTTTTAAAAGTGTTAGTTTGTTCTTTCTTCTGTTTTGTACAAGCTAAGTTCTAGATCAAAAACTTGGAGACCTCAATACATAGACCAATCAACTGATCAGTTAGTCAAAGTGTTTGAGAAATTTATGATTACAAAAGAGCTTACTTTCAGGCCAAAAAATGAAAAGGAGAGTTAATAGGGATTTTGGAAATATTTAGTTAAATTGCATAAAGGCTAATTAAATTTAAAATTCCACTTTCTATTCAGCATTAAAATTTTAGTTTTAAATACAGCACTAAGTTCCATATCAATAAAACAGAAATGCAATTTCCCAGGGAATATTTTTTGTGTCATTATAAAAATATGCTGGTAATAGTAATAATAGTAAATAATAGCATTGGTTGTGAAATATAACTGACTTAACTAAATAATAACATTTTAAAATACATAAAAGTAATGATTTTAAAAACTTTATTTAAATATACCACTAGATATTCATAAGTTTCCATATTGAATCGATGTGATGGCTGCTTGCTTTACCATTTTATTTTTTCTAGTCTATGCTACTATTTTTCCTTAGATTGTTTTGATACATTCACAAAAGGTAAGTCCTTTGGAAAATAGTTTGTTTCTAAATATGCAAGACATAACTCTTCCATATAATTTTTCCATTTTATTCCTAAATATTTATCCAAGAGAAACAAAAGAATATTCCTATTTGAATAATTTACATTAATATTAGTAGATTTATTTTTGATAATAATATACTAGAAAATGCCCAAATGTTCATTAAGAGGTGAATGGAGAAAAAATTACTGTGGCATATGTAATAAAATACCAATGAGAAATAATAACAATAGAGAATAAAAACTGTAGCTGAATGATCACTCTGTTGCCTGTGTCTGGTATACTTGCATAAATATATTAACTTTTTCAAAATATCACCCTTTAAGACTGTATCTGGATAAATGAAACACTCTATAGTGTTCTTAGCTTTCTATCTTTGAGTGAGATATGAAAAGCAGTTGTGTACATGAATAGTTAATGAAAATGTTTGTCAATCATGCAAACCTCAAAATTAGCAAATAAGTAATTGTCACATTGGGGCTTGCATGGAGGATCAAATGCTAAAGAGATTGTCTGCAATGAGGGAGACCTAGGTTGAATCCCTGCATCAGAAAGATCTCCTGGAGTACAGAATGGCAATCCAAACGAGTATCCTTACCTAGAGAATTCCATGGACAGAGCACCCTGGTGAGCTACAGTCAATGGGGTTGCAAAGAGTTAGACATGACTGAGTGAGTAACACACACACACACAAAGAAGTTAATAGATATATACATGCAAAATGATAGTGAAAAGGACGCATGACACCATTAACCAGATGGAATATAGTGAAGTCCGTATTCCTACGAGCAAAGGGTCTGTGAACACAAGAATTACGTACAAAATGAGTTTTATGTTGTTCTCATGTAATTATTTCTTTCCAGCCTCAACACTAGTTTATAGAAAGCCCAGAATTACAAAGCTAGCACAGAACCATTTATTGTTCTTATTAGTTTTCACAATAATAAGCCCCTAGGAAATTGGTGACATCAAAAGAAAATTGACAAAGTTTAATCAAATGAACAACTTTTATACCAAAAAGGAGACAAAATAAAGTGGCATATGGGACTATGAGTCCTATGCCACTTTCCCAACTTCAAAAAAAAATAGTTTGTTTCTAAATATGCAAGACATAACTCTTCCATATAATTTTTCCATTTTATTCCTAAATATTTATCCAAGAGAAACAAAAGAATATTCCTATTTGAATAATTTACATTAATATTAGTAGATTTATTTTTGATAATAATATACTAGAAAATGCCCAAATGTTCATTAAGAGGTGAATGGAGAAAAAATTACTGTGGCATATGTAATAAAATACCAATGAGAAATAATAACAATAGAGAATAAAAACTGTAGCTGAATGATCACTCTGTTGCCTGTGTCTGGTATACTTGCATAAATATATTAACTTTTTCAAAATATCACCCTTTAAGACTGTATCTGGATAAATGAAACACTCTATAGTGTTCTTAGCTTTCTATCTTTGAGTGAGATATGAAAAGCAGTTGTGTACATGAATAGTTAATGAAAATGTTTGTCAATCATGCAAACCTCAAAATTAGCAAATAAGTAATTGTCACATTGGGGCTTGCATGGAGGATCAAATGCTAAAGAGATTGTCTGCAATGAGGGAGACCTAGGTTGAATCCCTGCATCAGAAAGATCTCCTGGAGTACAGAATGGCAATCCAAACGAGTATCCTTACCTAGAGAATTCCATGGACAGAGCACCCTGGTGAGCTACAGTCAATGGGGTTGCAAAGAGTTAGACATGACTGAGTGAGTAACACACACACACACAAAGAAGTTAATAGATATATACATGCAAAATGATAGTGAAAAGGACGCATGACACCATTAACCAGATGGAATATAGTGAAGTCCGTATTCCTACGAGCAAAGGGTCTGTGAACACAAGAATTACGTACAAAATGAGTTTTATGTTGTTCTCATGTAATTATTTCTTTCCAGCCTCAACACTAGTTTATAGAAAGCCCAGAATTACAAAGCTAGCACAGAACCATTTATTGTTCTTATTAGTTTTCACAATAATAAGCCCCTAGGAAATTGGTGACATCAAAAGAAAATTGACAAAGTTTAATCAAATGAACAACTTTTATACCAAAAAGGAGACAAAATAAAGTGGCATATGGGACTATGAGTCCTATGCCACTTTCCCAACTTCAGAAGAAAATAAATGATTTACCTGGTTGTATGCCCAAACATAAAAACTCCATACATCAACAAGAAATATATTCTAGTAGCATATATTTTACATTTATTTATTCCAAATATTATATTCATTTGCATTTTTCTCATTATCTTAAAACGGCACTTCCACCATCTTTCTATAGCTAGCAGGGATATACTGGGGAAAGCAGAGGCTGATAAAAAACCATAAGGTCTGCTGCTTTATGCTCAGTGAACTCCTTGTCGATTCAGGTGACTTGTATAAAGTAACATATTTTTACTATTTCAATTTCCTGCTTTAAAAAACACATTTTTTCCCCTAAAAGCAACACTCAGTCTCTGCTTAACACTGACCTTATTTTGAAAAAATATGAGTTCAGTATTTCCTATGAAACAGAGTTGAGAGAGATCAGGATTACTCCATTTAACTGCATCAATATCTAAGACTATAGATTTTGTTGGTTTATATGCTTTGTTTTGTTCTTAATTTTGGCCTCTTTTATTTATTTATTTTTACTTATTTATTTTCATTCATCTTTAGTCTTTGGCCTGTGTGGGCCTCCCATTGCAGTGGCCTCTCTCGTTGCAGAGCACCAGCTGTGGGCACATGTGTTCCAGAGCGCTGGCTCCTAATTGGACATGCTAGTCCAGGTTTTTCATGGCATGTGGGATCTTCCTGGGCCAGGGACTGAACCGGTGCCCCTTGCATTGCAAGGTGGACCCTTTTTACAACTGGATCACCAGGGAAGTCCTGGCTTATATGTTTGAAGAATGATTTAATAATTAGTTAAAGAGGTATTAGATATGTATTATTTTGGTCAATTTAGATAAAGATATAAATATTTATTCTATAGCCTAAAGGAAGAAGCCTTAGACTCAAATTTATGAAGCTGTGGATGTTTTCCAAAAAAGGTCAGAAGATATCTTAGTTATGGTCAGTTAGACACATCCAAAGATCTTTGTATATTTAATACATTAGGGCTTTATCTCTCCCTTTATACAAGAGCCCCATGTTGGCAAAAGCCAGATGACATTCTACATCATTCCAGGATGCTGGCTCCTTGCATAGTTGGGTTCTGTTGCTTTCAACAGGTGGTTTCTAGGCAGCAATTAAAAGGGAAAGAAAGGTTAAAGAGAAACAGAACTACTCTTCATCATTCCAATCTTGGGAAAAAAAAAAAAAAACTTCACACATCACTTTAGCTCACAATATTTGGGGAGAAAACTGGTTCAAAGACATCCTCTAAGTGTACCATAAACATAGCCCCAGTCTGGGTAGATGCTTTTCAGAAACACATCCATGAAAAATGTAGATGAATGTGAATCTCCAAAGAATGTGAACAAGTCTCTGCTGCATGTGAAAATTTGGAGAGATTCACTACAATGTGTCTTGGTGCTTCCTTCCATGGGTTAATCCTGTATGGCACTCTCTACTCTATCTGCGCATAGGTGACTTTCCTTTCCCATGTTAGGAAAGTGTTTAGCCATTATCTCTTTAAACCCGGCCTTTCTTCCCCTCTTGAAAAATATGAGTTCAGTATTTCCTATGAAACAGAGTTGAGAGAGATCAGGATTACTCCATTTAACTGCATCAATATCTAAGACTATAGATTTTGTTGGTTTATATGCTTTGTTTTGTTCTTAATTTTGGCCTCTTTTATTTATTTATTTTTACTTATTTATTTTCATTCATCTTTAGTCTTTGGCCTGTGTGGGCCTCCCATTGCAGTGGCCTCTCTCGTTGCAGAGCACCAGCTGTGGGCACATGTGTTCCAGAGCGCTGGCTCCTAATTGGACATGCTAGTCCAGGTTTTTCATGGCATGTGGGATCTTCCTGGGCCAGGGACTGAACCGGTGCCCCTTGCATTGCAAGGTGGACCCTTTTTACAACTGGATCACCAGGGAAGTCCTGGCTTATATGTTTGAAGAATGATTTAATAATTAGTTAAAGAGGTATTAGATATGTATTATTTTGGTCAATTTAGATAAAGATATAAATATTTATTCTATAGCCTAAAGGAAGAAGCCTTAGACTCAAATTTATGAAGCTGTGGATGTTTTCCAAAAAAGGTCAGAAGATATCTTAGTTATGGTCAGTTAGACACATCCAAAGATCTTTGTATATTTAATACATTAGGGCTTTATCTCTCCCTTTATACAAGAGCCCCATGTTGGCAAAAGCCAGATGACATTCTACATCATTCCAGGATGCTGGCTCCTTGCATAGTTGGGTTCTGTTGCTTTCAACAGGTGGTTTCTAGGCAGCAATTAAAAGGGAAAGAAAGGTTAAAGAGAAACAGAACTACTCTTCATCATTCCAATCTTGGGAAAAAAAAAAAAAAACTTCACACATCACTTTAGCTCACAATATTTGGGGAGAAAACTGGTTCAAAGACATCCTCTAAGTGTACCATAAACATAGCCCCAGTCTGGGTAGATGCTTTTCAGAAACACATCCATGAAAAATGTAGATGAATGTGAATCTCCAAAGAATGTGAACAAGTCTCTGCTGCATGTGAAAATTTGGAGAGATTCACTACAATGTGTCTTGGTGCTTCCTTCCATGGGTTAATCCTGTATGGCACTCTCTACTCTATCTGCGCATAGGTGACTTTCCTTTCCCATGTTAGGAAAGTGTTTAGCCATTATCTCTTTAAACATTTTCTCAGGCCCTTTCTGTCCCTCCTCTCCATCTGGGACCCCTATAATGTGAGTATTAGTGTGTTTGATGTCTATTACGGTCCTCATTTCTTTTAATTCTTTTTTTATTTTTTCAGCTTGGCAGTGGTGATTTCCACTGTCTTCCAGCTCACTGACCTCTTTTTCTGCTTTGTTTAGTCTCCTATTGATTCCTTCTCATATATTTTTCGTTTCAGTTCAATTCCGTTTGGCTGCTCTTCATACCTTGTAATTGTTTCTAAGTTCTCTGATCAACTTTACTATCACTATTCTGAATTCTTGCTTAGGTAGAGTGTCTACCTCCATGCCACCAAGTTCTTTTTCTGGGGTTTTGTCTTGTTCCTTCATCTAAATGTATTCCCACGTCATTTCATTTTGTCTAAATTGCTATTTGTATATTTGAATACAAGGCAGGTTAGTTACACTTCTTGACCTTGGCAAAGTGACCCTCTGTAGGAGATAATGAGTCTCAGCAGTGCACTCCTCTCTCATCCAAGAGCCAGGGGCCAGCAGGTCTCAGGGTGGTGTCTGGCCTGAATGTGCAGATATTGTCTGCAAGTTACAGGATGGTAGTTTCCTTGTTTCTGGTGTCTGCCCCCTCACAAGTAAGGCTGGCTTAGAGACTTCTGCCTTAGTGATGGGCCAATACCTGCCTTCGGGTAGGCCAGGCCATGTCGAAGAGTGTGTCTAAATAAAGCTCTGGACTCAGGAAGTTTTTAGGCAATCTGTCTTACGAAACATTCCCACTCATTTAGATTTTGGCCTGAGAGAAGGCACATGGAAACGGAAAATTTAAAACAAAATGACACAGGGAAAGAGAGCATACAGGTTGATAATTTTTTTGAGAACTGGGAGGGGACTGGAATCAATACACATGTGGAGAATCTAAGTTGGTCTAGCAGAGATTGGTTTTATTAAAATGAAAAAGAAGGGAAATCTGAGTAACAATAGGGCAGGTGTGTCTTTGGAGCAGAGAAGGCTGAAAATTAAGATATCTTATATCTGACTGAGTATTAAAGTCAGTGCTTTGTACATATGCTTTATCGTTTGCCTGACATTGCTTGTATATTTTGTTGCTGCTATTGTTGAACACATGTAAGGTGTTATTCCATAAGACTTGAAGAAAATACATGCCTCCCATTTGCTTCATCCACAGTTTTTACTTACATATTAGTAAAAACCAATGATGGTGAATATTAAAACAGGGAAGCATGTTTAAAATGGAATGCTTTAATAATATATTTCAGATTTAAAAATTAAATCATTGACCTATAATTCCTCTTTACATTTTGGACAAGGAAGTAGAATCTTATTCCACAAAACTGGCATAATTATTAAATATTTTAGTGAATTTTTTTCATTTAAACTGTTCTTTTTAATTGTGTTAAACAAATATCCTCATATTTTGTTTAATTGAACTTTTTTTCACTAGAAAAATCCCTCATCATAGAAAAGCAAAGCATGCCCAAACTATTCTAGAGGTTTTGAAAAATATCTTTGTTAATAAAAGAAGAATTATAGCTAACTTTTCATGGGAGGCATTTTATTAGCACATTACATATGCCAATTCATTTAATTTTCACAACCAGCCTATAAGGTGAATGATAATATTTTTCCCATTTTGCAGATGAAGAAACTATGTAGAGAAAATATAATCAGTGGTCTTGGAGCTTACATTTCTTAACTCTAGACTCATCTCATCTAATGAATCACCACATTTTTATTTGCATATGCTAGTTTGAATTACATTCTATAAGTTCCAATTTAAAAAAATGCTTATGGATCTATTCTTCAGTAGTCCAGGTCACTAGACAACACTGTCCATTCTCTGTTACTCTTGCCTCAGGGGGTATGCAAATAGTCCCCTGTGGTAAACCCTTTACCTTTCTCATTCCCTTGACTCCCACATTCTACAGGGACTCTTTCTCATTCACTCTGACGGGAAAGAGAGCATACAGGTTGATAATTTTTTTGAGAACTGGGAGGGGACTGGAATCAATACACATGTGGAGAATCTAAGTTGGTCTAGCAGAGATTGGTTTTATTAAAATGAAAAAGAAGGGAAATCTGAGTAACAATAGGGCAGGTGTGTCTTTGGAGCAGAGAAGGCTGAAAATTAAGATATCTTATATCTGACTGAGTATTAAAGTCAGTGCTTTGTACATATGCTTTATCGTTTGCCTGACATTGCTTGTATATTTTGTTGCTGCTATTGTTGAACACATGTAAGGTGTTATTCCATAAGACTTGAAGAAAATACATGCCTCCCATTTGCTTCATCCACAGTTTTTACTTACATATTAGTAAAAACCAATGATGGTGAATATTAAAACAGGGAAGCATGTTTAAAATGGAATGCTTTAATAATATATTTCAGATTTAAAAATTAAATCATTGACCTATAATTCCTCTTTACATTTTGGACAAGGAAGTAGAATCTTATTCCACAAAACTGGCATAATTATTAAATATTTTAGTGAATTTTTTTCATTTAAACTGTTCTTTTTAATTGTGTTAAACAAATATCCTCATATTTTGTTTAATTGAACTTTTTTTCACTAGAAAAATCCCTCATCATAGAAAAGCAAAGCATGCCCAAACTATTCTAGAGGTTTTGAAAAATATCTTTGTTAATAAAAGAAGAATTATAGCTAACTTTTCATGGGAGGCATTTTATTAGCACATTACATATGCCAATTCATTTAATTTTCACAACCAGCCTATAAGGTGAATGATAATATTTTTCCCATTTTGCAGATGAAGAAACTATGTAGAGAAAATATAATCAGTGGTCTTGGAGCTTACATTTCTTAACTCTAGACTCATCTCATCTAATGAATCACCACATTTTTATTTGCATATGCTAGTTTGAATTACATTCTATAAGTTCCAATTTAAAAAAATGCTTATGGATCTATTCTTCAGTAGTCCAGGTCACTAGACAACACTGTCCATTCTCTGTTACTCTTGCCTCAGGGGGTATGCAAATAGTCCCCTGTGGTAAACCCTTTACCTTTCTCATTCCCTTGACTCCCACATTCTACAGGGACTCTTCAGAGCTCTGAGCTGATCATTATTTCCCCAGACAGCCTAACAGCAGTCAAAGTCTCACAGATATATCTTTCTCTCCAATACCTATCAATTCCAAAAACTGCTGGTTAGTACCTAACTCTTCACCACCACCACCACCACCATCATCATCTAACTTCTTCTATGGACTTCAACTGCTTTTACAAAAATATAATTTCTTTTGTCTTGCTTTGAAAATATCTACTTCCATCAAAGATGGAGGAGTAGGCAGATGGGGAGAAAAAGAAAAAATGTTTTGGTCTTGGCAATTAATGCATCAACAACCATAGAATTTGTATTGTAGGAGTTTGCACTGAGGTTAGCTTATATTACTGCCTGCAAATTCTAACTTGAGAAGGCATATTCTAATCTTCTTAATCATAGCACTGCTAAAATAGGGGGCTTCCCAGATGGCACAAGAATCCACGTGCCAGTGCAGGGGACACAAGAGAAATAGGTTCGATCCCTGGGTTGGGAAGATTTCCTGAAGTAGGACAAGGCCACTTCCTCCAGTATTCTTACCTGGAAAATTCCACGGTCAGAGGACCCTGGCAGGCTACTGTCCATGGGGTCACAAAGAGTTGGACACAACTAAGTGTACACATGTACATACAATAGTGAAATACAATACATGATGAGTCAATTATCTATGCATCATGTATCTTATTTTCATAATTTTGTGACTAAATTTCAAAAATCAAATTTCTTTCAAAGAAGTCAAATTTCATGTTGAGAAAAATGAAGAGAAATGAGGCGAGTTCTGGCTTGACTCAAAATTGACTTTATGGACAAAGAACTTGAGCAGAGTTTCCTCCACATACTATAAACATGAAAATGAAAATACAGATCAAAAACACACTAAAATATCACCTTAAATCTATTAGGATAGTATTATAAAAAAGACATATAACAAATATTGCAATAGGTATGAAAAAAGTCCACCCTAAATATTGTGGATGGGAGTGCAGAATGGACATAAAACCATGCAGCTACTATGGAACACAGTATGGAGGTACTTCACAAAAAGTTCAAATAAGAACTACCATATATTTCAGCAATACCATTTCAAGATATATACTTAAAAGAACTGAAATCAGAATCTTAGAAAGATACCTGTAGCTTCTTGTTCAGTGCACTATTATTCACAATAGCCAAAGTATGGACACAAATCAGATACTGATCAGCAGATGAGTTGATAAAGAAAACATGATATATGCATACAACAAAATTTTATCCTGCTCTAAACAAAGAAAATTTGGCAATTTGTGCTAATATGTATGGGCCTAGAAGGAACTACACTACAGTAAATTAAATAAGTTAGTCACAAAAGGACAAATATATCATGACTGCAGTTATGTGAGGCTTTTAAAATAGTGAAACTCATAGAAGCAGAGCATAGAATGGTGGTTCCAAGGGGCTGAAGAGGGGGGAAATAGGTAATTATTGCTCAGAGACTATAACACTTCAGTTATGCAAGATGATAAAACTCTAGACTCACTATTCCACATAATACCTATAGTTAACAATACTGAGTGGTACTTTAAAAAAATATGTTTGGAGACTTGCACAATGTTGGCGGGAATGGAAAACAGTGTGGACATTCTTCAACAAATTTAAAAATGGACCCACAGTACAATCCATGAATTCCTCTTCTGGGTCTATATCCAGAGGAAATTAAATTACTGTCTTGAACAGTTACCTGGACATCCATATTTACTGCAGCATTATTTACAATATTTATACACACTTATGCATATAACTATATAAGTATATAACTAAGTATTAAATATGTTCTCTCTTATGTGTAGAATCTAAACAACTGAGCTCATAGAAGTAGAAGGTGCCAGGGGTTAGGGATGAAGAAAATTAGGAGATGTCAGTAAAAAGATACAAAACTTCCAGCTATAAGATGAATAGGTTCTGGGAACAATGGCTATAATTTACAGTACTATATTACGTACCTGAAATTTAGGATAATGATATAATCTTAAATGTCTCACTATCAAAAAGGTAATTATGTGAGGGAATGGAAGTGTTAACTAACCTCATTGTGCAGTATATACATTAAGTCATCATTGAAACTTACATGCTTTTCATATATGTCAATAACATTTCTACATGTCTGGGAAAATAACATATATTTAGAAGATATCTCTCATATAAAGTGTTCTTACCACCACACATGAGACTCTCGTGTTGGCTCAACAGTAAAGAATCTGCCTGCCAGTGCAGGAGACTCAGATTCAATCCCCAGGTCTGGAAGATCTAAGGAGAAACAAATGGCAACCCACTCAAGTATTCTTGCCTGGGAAATCCTATGAACACACGGGTGTGGCAGGCTACAGTCCACGGGGTCACAAAAGAGTCAGACATGACTTAGTTACTAAACAACAACCACCCTTCTCAACACCACACACACAGAGACACGAAAAAACCTTTAAAGACAAAGTTCAATGCCTTGATTGTGCTGATGCTGGCATGGGTGTTTGTATATGTCCAAACTCAAGACATACATTTGGTGTTGTTCAGTCACTCAGTCATGTCAAACTCATGGCAGTTCCATGGACTGCAGCATGCCAGACTTCCCTGTCCTTCACTAGCTCTAAGAGTTTGCTCAAACTCATGTCCATTCAGTCAATGAGGCCATAACTATGTTACAATTATATTATATATAATTTATTACCTAAATTATGTGCTGCTCTTAGTCACTCAGTCATGTGTGACTCTTTGCGACTCCATATACGGCAGCCCGCCAGGTTCCTTTGCCCATGGGGATTCTCTAGGCAAGACAACGAAAGTGGGTTGCCATTCCCTCCTCTAATGGATCTTCCCAACTCAGGGATCAATCTCAGGTCTCCAGATGGCAGGCACATTCTTTACCATCTGAGACATCAGAGAAGTCCATCTAAATTATATATAATTATATTAATAGCATATACATTAAATGTATGCAATTTTTGTGTATTAATTATGTATCAATAGAGCTTAAAAAACTGATGTCTTTAGAGTTCAGATGATGCTGCAAAGTAAGTGCTGTTCTATGTGTTCTATCAGCTTTTCTATTTTCACAGTACTTGCTAGAAAATATAGGATTCCTTTTGGTATTTTTGACTGCTCCTTTGCAATACTGAGTACTTCCAGTGCCATAAGTACTAATGTAATTAGTGGGAACAAATGGGGCCAGAAATTCTGGACTGTCTTCGCTCATATTCCAACAGAGAAGCATCCTACAATCTTCCTTGTCATCATGTGCCAGACTTCCAGAAAGGCCAAGTCCTGTCATTCAGATGCTCTCAGCTGCAGTGAATTGTGACAGTTTACGTGTCCATTGTATGGGAGGGAGCGTCTGTTTTCAGCATATTCTGTACATAAATAGGCTCCCTGCCACTTCTCAGAGGTTCTGGGTTTATCAACAACATTCAAATCTCATAAAGTGATATGCTCTGCACTGTATGGTGTGGCAGGATACAGTCCACGGGGTCACAAAAGAGTCAGACATGACTTAGTTACTAAACAACAACCACCCTTCTCAACACCACACACACAGAGACACGAAAAAACCTTTAAAGACAAAGTTCAATGCCTTGATTGTGCTGATGCTGGCATGGGTGTTTGTATATGTCCAAACTCAAGACATACATTTGGTGTTGTTCAGTCACTCAGTCATGTCAAACTCATGGCAGTTCCATGGACTGCAGCATGCCAGACTTCCCTGTCCTTCACTAGCTCTAAGAGTTTGCTCAAACTCATGTCCATTCAGTCAATGAGGCCATAACTATGTTACAATTATATTATATATAATTTATTACCTAAATTATGTGCTGCTCTTAGTCACTCAGTCATGTGTGACTCTTTGCGACTCCATATCGGCAGCCCGCCAGGTTCCTTTGCCCATGGGGATTCTCTAGGCAAGACAACGAAAGTGGGTTGCCATTCCCTCCTCTAATGGATCTTCCCAACTCAGGGATCAATCTCAGGTCTCCAGATGGCAGGCACATTCTTTACCATCTGAGACATCAGAGAAGCCCATCTAAATTATATATAATTATATTAATAGCATATACATTAAATGTATGCAATTTTTGTGTATTAATTATGTATCAATAGAGCTTAAAAAACTGATGTCTTTAGAGTTCAGATGATGCTGCAAAGTAAGTGCTGTTCTATGTGTTCTATCAGCTTTTCTATTTTCACAGTACTTGCTAGAAAATATAGGATTCCTTTTGGTATTTTTGACTGCTCCTTTGCAATACTGAGTACTTCCAGTGCCATAAGTACTAATGTAATTAGTGGGAACAAATGGGGCCAGAAATTCTGGACTGTCTTCGCTCATATTCCAACAGAGAAGCATCCTACAATCTTCCTTGTCATCATGTGCCAGACTTCCAGAAAGGCCAAGTCCTGTCATTCAGATGCTCTCAGCTGCAGTGAATTGTGACAGTTTACGTGTCCATTGTATGGGAGGGAGCGTCTGTTTTCAGCATATTCTGTACATAAATAGGCTCCCTGCCACTTCTCAGAGGTTCTGGGTTTATCAACAACATTCAAATCTCATAAAGTGATATGCTCTGCACTGTATGATGATTTTCTTCACCACATAGCAAAATTGGAATCAAGGTTTCAAGGCAGCTATCACGTCTCAGTGTCTATTACTGCGATGCTGAGAAAGTCAAATGTCTTTCAGCTTTTCATCTTGGGGATCTACAAACTGAGATTTCGGATGTTCAGAATCATAGTTTTTCCTGTAGTATCTATAATTCCTATTGAAAAAAAAATCAAGTTTTAAAATTTAACTTTTATAAAAATATTAGATTTCATTCATGAAAGACATATTTGATGTTCTTCTATCATAAGGCAAGACTTTGTCCTCACATTCCAAACAAAATGGTGCATGAAACAAGCAAGATTTCCAGTGGAGGAAGTGTCAACAACAAACAAGGTGGGTACTAATTTCAGGCAGGCACATATACTATGCATGAAATGAAACAATCCAATATAGTAAAGACATTGGCTACCCTGTGGGTGGTGAGATAATAATATAAATGAAGTAAAAGAATTCTCTGAAGTGTTAACACTTGAGAAAGAACCTACAAAGACACTTATCTGAAAGAAATCATCCTCTCTAGGGGAAAAAGAAAAGGCAAAATTGAGAATGAAGTGTGCGTTCTCCAGAAAGAGAAAAAACACCAGCGTGACTGACCCGGCTGTTGCTGGTGAGAGACTGACAGAAATGAGGCCAAACCGATAGGCAAGATCCATGTCACAGTCATCCCTTGGTTGGCTTCAATAAGTTGTTTTTTTTTTTTTAATTTGGGCCTCTTTCATTGGTCTTTCATTTATTTGTCTCCATCTGTCTTTGTTCTATGGCCTGTGGGGGCCTCCCAGCGCAGTGGCCTCTCTCACTACAGAGCACCAGCTCTGGGCACACGCGCTCCAGAGCTCCAGCTCGGTAGTTGGACACATTGGTCCAGCTGCTCCGCGGCATGTGGGATCTTCCCAGGCCAGGGATCGAACTTATGCCCCTTGCACTGCAAGGTGGTGCCCCTACCTACTGGACCACCAGGGAAGCCCGAGATTTTAATTTTATCTTAAGTGCATTGAGAAGTTATTAGAGGATACCATGTGAAAGCACTTAGTGATTTCTTTACTTACAAAAGGAACTGTTATATGAGGGCAAGGGAAGCTCACTAAGAGCAAATTGGAGTCTGTTACGACAGCGTGGGAGATGGTAAGAGTCTGTGTTAAAGATGTGGCCATGGACATAGACGGGAGCTATGAGGTACAGCATGCACCAGGAGGCAGAAGCAACAACTTACTAGTGGATTAAAGGTGGTAAGGTGAAGGAACATGAAAATTAAATATGACCCCTGGTTTTTGGTTGGAGCAATTGGGTGGCTACAGTAAATTTTCACTATGATGGAGAAGTAAAGGCAAGAGGGGTTGTAGGGTGAGTACATGAATTACCGGAGGCATCTATGTTTCATAGGACACTTTCATTCAGTCAATTCAACATTTAGTTCTCCAAACTTACATCAGAGGGAAACAAAAATTAAACCACACAAACTGCCACAAGTCTGTGAACTTAATTACGGTGTTGGTCCAGAATAGTAAGAAAACTAGTTAATACACTGTCACAGTTTCACAGTAAAGGTAACTTTTCTTAGGTGACACATCATCTTGATAGGATCTATTGATTTCCCTCTGTCCTTATGGGAATAGAGACATAGGAGCTGGCATTATTCATAAAACTAAATATTTAAAATCTGGCATTCAAAGAGTACAATTTCCTACTTAAGGATAATAATGAAATGTTCCTGAATATTTTAATACTCTTAAACTCAAGAGAAGTAATTATCACCCATGGATCAAAATGCATCTGTTTCCTTTATCTTACAGACTCAGAGATGCCTTTGCACTACCTTTAAAATTCATGGAAATTCCATTTCCAATTTCATCTACACTTTGTCTTAAAATCATACAATTAAAACAATGTATAACAGGAGCATAAGGCAAGTAGCATAATAATAATATAAGCAGCAGAGACTAGGAATTACCACATTATCTTTTCTTGAGAAAAAACAATGAAGACAGAGGTTGTGATTAAAGAAATGGCACAAAAGATTCACCAACATTAATGAACAATTTCATATAGAGTAGATGATGTTTAAAGGAATATTAAAAGCTTGAATGATTTTGGTATTTTTCTCCATGAATTTACAACCTACTTCATATGATTTATTCATGTTACAAATACATACTAAAAACAACTTCATGTATTTGGCAAGAAAATGTACCTGTTTTCTTCACTACATTTATGAAAACGTGGAATGTATTTAGTTTGGCCAATCTTCCAAATAATCAAAGGTAACTTCAGTGGGAGACATAATCTGGGGAGTTGCTTGTTCCCTGGAAAAAAGCTAACTTTTTGAATCCTAGGAAGAAAGATAGAAGGGTATTTTTTAAATACATAATTAAAAAAATCATAGGTTAAAAGAGAAGGCTCAGCGTGGATATTAGGGGAAGGAAAAATCTAGGCAATAGAAATAATACTCTGTGTGTGTGTGTCCACATGTGAATTAGCAAAGGTTTCTAAATTTGTGAATAGGGTTGGTACTAAGGACAGAAATGTAATACAGGGATAAGAGAAATTTTTGTAAAAATTGTTTTATTCAATTGGGCAACAATTTTAAGGAACTATTACTATTTAAACACAGTATGAATTAACAGGTTAATTAGGTATTGGAATAGCATTTCTATAAGTTCACTTGCAAAGGAGCATGCTTCTTAAAAAAAAAATAAAAAGAAAGAAAGAAATAAAACATAAGGGAGGTATTTCTATAAAGGACTTTACAGGTGGTGCAGTGGTAAAGAATCCAGTTGCCAATGCAGGAAATGCAAGAGAAGGGGGTTCAATTCCTGCCTCAGGAAGCTTCACTGGAGCAGGAGGTATATACTCCAGTATTCTTGCCTGGAAAATTCCATGGGCGCATAAGTCTGGCGAGGGGTAGGGGGGGTACAGTCCATAGATCAGCAAAGAGTAGGACACTAAGAGACTGACCATACATGAATTTCCATAAAGTTGAATCACAATACAGTGTGTACAAGAGTGGGAATAACCTACAATATTTCTGACAGAGGATTTGAAAAGACAAAATCAGAGAAGCATGAAATTCAACGTGATTTTAGGGAACAAACCTTATAAAAACCTGCTTGAATATTTAAATTGAAAAGAATGAGAAACATGTTTACAGAAGTAGGTAGCAAACAGTTTATAGAAGATTTTAAAATCATAACGATAATAGATAGCATTTATTTTACGTAAATTAGTTTCTAAAAATTTTACTAAATATCCCAAATCTATTACCTTATAATCTAAACAGCAGGATAATATTTATCACTTTGGATGCAGTGTTTGTCTCTTGAAAACTGCATATCGTTGGATTTTGCTTTGTGATAATCTTTGTACCTTAATCACAAAATATAATCTGTTTACAGTTAATATAATTTATCATATATTTTTTATCGTGATATACATTGCTTTTCTATACTTCTTTTCTCTCCTTTTCACCTTCTTTTCTGTTAATTAGACCTTAGGCTCAGCGTGGATATTAGGGGAAGGAAAAATCTAGGCAATAGAAATAATACTCTGTGTGTGTGTGTCCACATGTGAATTAGCAAAGGTTTCTAAATTTGTGAATAGGGTTGGTACTAAGGACAGAAATGCAATACAGGGATAAGAAAAATTTTTGTAAAATTGTTTTATTCAATTGGGCAACAATTTTAAGGAACTATTACTATTTAAACACAGTATGAATTAACAGGTTAATTAGGTATTGGAATAGCATTTCTATAAGTTCACTTGCAAAGGAGCATGCTTCTTAAAAAAATAAAAAGAAAGAAAGAAATAAAACATAAGGGAGGTATTTCTATAAAGGACTTTACAGGTGGTGCAGTGGTAAAGAATCCAGTTGCCAATGCAGGAAATGCAAGAGAAGGGGGTTCAATTCCTGCCTCAGGAAGCTTCACTGGAGCAGGAGGTATATACTCCAGTATTCTTGCCTGGAAAATTCCATGGGCGCATAAGTCTGGCGAGGGGTAGGGGGGGTACAGTCCATAGATCAGCAAAGAGTAGGACACTAAGAGACTGACCATACATGAATTTCCATAAAGTTGAATCACAATACAGTGTGTACAAGAGTGGGAATAACCTACAATATTTCTGACAGAGGGATTTGAAAAGACAAAATCAGAGAAGCATGAAATTCAACGTGATTTTAGGGAACAAACCTTATAAAAACCTGCTTGAATATTTAAATTGAAAAGAATGAGAAACATGTTTACAGAAGTAGGTAGCAAACAGTTTATAGAAGATTTTAAAATCATAACGATAATAGATAGCATTTATTTTACGTAAATTAGTTTCTAAAAATTTTACTAAATATCCCAAATCTATTACCTTATAATCTAAACAGCAGGATAATATTTATCACTTTGGATGCAGTGTTTGTCTCTTGAAAACTGCATATCGTTGGATTTTGCTTTGTGATAATCTTTGTACCTTAATCACAAAATATAATCTGTTTACAGTTAATATAATTTATCATATATTTTTTATCGTGATATACATTGCTTTTTCTATACTTCTTTTTCTCTCCTTTTCACCTTCTTTTCTGTTAATTAGACCTTTTTAATATTCATCTTGCCCTTACCAACAATTTAGAATATATTTATTGTATATATTTTGGTTTTCTAAGAAATTATAACATGCATACTCCCAGCACAAAATGCAATGTAATCAATCATTCTGACTTATTGCTTTACTAAAAAAACAGCCTCAAAAAACACATAATTGTCAAAATGTATTTTAAACCTTATTTTACGTTTTGCCACATCAGTTTAGGTCAGTTCAGTTGCTCAGTCATGTCTGACTCTTTGCGACCCCATGGACTGCAGGACACCAGGCTTTCCTATCCTTCACCATCCCTCGGAGCTGGCTCAAACTCATGTCCATTGAGTTGGTGATTGCCATCCAACTCTCTCACCCCTCTGTCATCCCTTTCTCCTTCTGCCTTCTATTTTTCAAACATCGGAGGTTTTCTTGCCACAAAAGAAATCATTATTGCGATCTTGTTATGGTCAGTATCCATTTAAATTTTCCCTCATGGTTACTACATTCTCGTTATGTTTTTTGGTAATCAGGTTAAAGCTCTTTCTCTTATACCATGTTCTTTAATTCAAGGATTAGATTTTACTTTCAGATTTAGAGGAAGAAAAGCTTGTTCACTGAAATAGGTATTCTTCCACACTCCTGTCTATATCTGAGTTGATACTGAATGGTGCTGACTCAATGTCTAGTATGCCTAACACTGTGGAAAACCATAACAAAATTAGACTTGCAAGAAGTTAACTAATCAGCTTATGATTTACGGAGCCAATTCTATTAGGAACTAGAGCCTCTATGTTTACAGAAGTAGGTAGCAAACAGTTTATAGAAGATTTTAAAATCATAACGATAATAGATAGCATTTATTTTACGTAAATTAGTTTCTAAAAATTTTACTAAATATCCCAAATCTATTACCTTATAATCTAAACAGCAGGATAATATTTATCACTTTGGATGCAGTGTTTGTCTCTTGAAAACTGCATATCGTTGGATTTTGCTTTGTGATAATCTTTGTACCTTAATCACAAAATATAATCTGTTTACAGTTAATATAATTTATCATATATTTTTTATCGTGATATACATTGCTTTTTCTATACTTCTTTTTCTCTCCTTTTCACCTTCTTTTCTGTTAATTAGACCTTTTTAATATTCATCTTGCCCTTACCAACAATTTAGAATATATTTATTGTATATATTTTGGTTTTCTAAGAAATTATAACATGCATACTCCCAGCACAAAATGCAATGTAATCAATCATTCTGACTTATTGCTTTACTAAAAAAACAGCCTCAAAAAACACATAATTGTCAAAATGTATTTTAAACCTTATTTTACGTTTTGCCACATCAGTTTAGGTCAGTTCAGTTGCTCAGTCATGTCTGACTCTTTGCGACCCCATGGACTGCAGGACACCAGGCTTTCCTATCCTTCACCATCCCTCGGAGCTGGCTCAAACTCATGTCCATTGAGTTGGTGATTGCCATCCAACTCTCTCACCCCTCTGTCATCCCTTTCTCCTTCTGCCTTCTATTTTTCAAACATCGGAGGTTTTCTTGCCACAAAAGAAATCATTATTGCGATCTTGTTATGGTCAGTATCCATTTAAATTTTCCCTCATGGTTACTACATTCTCGTTATGTTTTTTGGTAATCAGGTTAAAGCTCTTTCTCTTATACCATGTTCTTTAATTCAAGGATTAGATTTTACTTTCAGATTTAGAGGAAGAAAAGCTTGTTCACTGAAATAGGTATTCTTCCACACTCCTGTCTATATCTGAGTTGATACTGAATGGTGCTGACTCAATGTCTAGTATGCCTAACACTGTGGAAAACCATAACAAAATTAGACTTGCAAGAAGTTAACTAATCAGCTTATGATTTACGGAGCCAATTCTATTAGGAACTAGAGCCTCTATGGCATTACAGAATTTCAAAAGTCATCAGTGACATTCAATGAAAAATAAAGATAAACCTTTTTTTTTTTTTTAAAGGATTTGCTGAGGACGGTGAAAAACTAATTTTTCCTTATATTTCAGAAGAGAACGATACCATATATGTGGCAAGTAGAGAAATTCCAGTGATCTCTAGACTCTGAAAATAAAAGGAAAGTAAATGCAGGCTGCAAGGATGCTAGGTCTCTTTCCAAAGCTAATCAGTCATGCTTTTTCCACTCTCCTTTGCCCAATACTGCTTTTAGGAAGATGATGCGTATACTATTTGTAGAGAGCTTCTTCATGTACCTTGTATCTCATTCCAAACACAAAACCATCTTTTGAGGAAGACTTCATAGCCCCATAGTACTGAGGAGAAAAATAGTCATTCTGAAACAAGTTTAGAAACACAATGACAGTTCAACTTATTATTTATTTATTTATTTGGTCTCCTCCATCGGTGCTTTTTCAGTATATCAGCCACCTGGAGACTGGAGTTCTAATGCATTGGATAGGAAGAATATTGTGGAGGTCATAGGACTTACTAAGTTTTCCTCTTGTTAAGTTTTCTAGAAGAATGCCAGCAGTTGATTAAAAACTCATCTCTTGTCCTGAGAGTTTTAAGATCCCAGTGTGACAGTTTGTGGAAGTGAAAAGATATGTTAAAACACTAAAAAGGACTGAACTTCCATCTTTATAAGTATACAGAGCCCAAATTCTTAGTATAACAAAATATAGGGAAACTATAAACTTTTTACTAAATCTTAGCAATTGGCCTCTTATCAAATTGGTTCTATCTCTTGTTGCCTTAACTTAGAATTGGGGCTCCTCTGATGGCTCAGGCTGTGAAGAATCCATCTGCAGTGCAGGAGACCTGGGTTTGATCTCTGGCTCAGAAAGATGTCCTGGAGAAGGGAATAGCTAGCCAGTCCAGGATTCCTGCCTGTAAAATTCCATCAACAGAGGAGCCTGGCAGGCTACAGTTCATGGGGCTGCAAAGAGTTGGACATGACTGAAGATTCATAACTTGAAATTATATATAAACAAATGAATTACATGTAGAATTGTGTGTGTTTACATGAGTTGAGTGTTAACATAGATTTCATGGTGTTCTAAATTTGCTAAATTTGTTTTTGAATGGTTAAGGTATCTTGGCTTTTTTAAGTGATCAATGGACTCTGAACATGCATTTTTTTTTTTCAACCTTTTACACCATAAAAACTTGTGCAGTTAAAGTGAAGTGGGAAAACACACACACACACACACACATACACACAAGAAACTTAAATCATAGTAATCCAAATACTGCTTTAAATTCTTGTTTAATACTTTCACATATGCCATCTGATTCAGCTTTATCTTTCTCAAGCAGATATAAAAGATTAGTAGAACAGTTTAACTTAACACTTCTGCTTTATAAAAGAGGATTTAAAACAAAGATAGTTAAGATATATTCTAACAAAGAATATTACAGGGGAAATGTGTGTGTCTGTATGTATCTCAATTTATGTAAAAAGAAAAGGATATCAGGTCAAATATATTAAAAGAAAACTCATAGGGAAACCGATGGCTTGTGTAGTGGAAAGATTCATAGTCTTCTAGATATTCATTTAGAATACAGGTTTGATTTTTATAACAAATTCTTTTTGTTTTTTTTTTAATATAAGAAGAAAAAGATTTTCAAGTTAGTGTTCAAGGATTTGCAAATATTTGTTTTTCTTTTAGTGGGTTAAAGGGCCATATACTTATATATCTGTTTTAACATCTCACATAGCAAATTTTTATAATGAAACATACATGGAGACTCATCAACTTTTCTGTGTTTTACAAATCTTAAATCCTTTAACAAAAGTTGCGGGGAGCTGCCCTGTTTCAAGGGGTTTCTTTTAAGGAAACATAGCTCTGGGAGCTGCCCTGGAAACAGGGGCTGATAATAGCATAGCTCTCTGTCCCGCCACCCCAGGTATTGTGAAAACATTCCTGAGCTATCCTAAAGGACACCTGGAGCCTCAAAAGGTCTTGAGGGACTTTATGCCCCTGAAGCATTGTAATCTAAAGAACTTTGAATATGTTAATGACATACCAAGAGGTAATACCTAATTAATGACCTGCCTGAGGGAGACTCACAAGATGCTAGGAAACCTGGCCTGAAGCATGTATACACTATTGTTTGCTGTGTGTTATCTGATTTTGAAAAGTACAAAATGTATGAGCAAATTCAATAAACTTGTCAGCAACTTGTCAGCAACCTGTAGAGTTGTCTGCCTCTTGCTGTCCCTCTCAACCCCGTCTTTTCTGTCCTTCTTTCTTTTCTTAGCCTATCTGCCACTCTCTTCAGGATCTGTTCAACTGCTGGCTGGACCGGCAAAAAGTAAATATAATATTTGATTGATCCCTTGTTGTAAATTATCTTGGGCAATTTATTTTTTACCTCTTTATGGGTCTTTGTTCCCTGAAATTGGCACAAGTGCAGTACCTAACATATTAGGATTTTTGAGAATAAAATCTGATAATGAATGTAAATCATTTAGAATTATACTTTGTACTTTAATACTCAATTTTGTTATCATTGCTACAATGATTACTTCAGTAGTTCTTTAGTAGAGGTTTAAAAGCTCCTGTTCTATTCTTCTTTAATTTTTTTTTTTTTTTTTAGTTTTCAGGTGATGATGTGAGTCATAATCTGAAAATAAGGTCCTCTTATATTCATGGTTCTGTGATTAATTGACAACACTAGGCAGCTGAGCTTCTACTAATCCTCAAAAAAATAATAATAACAATTGCTATACTTTTCCAAACCCAATTTAGCAAACTATATTATGGATGACAATCTGAAGAAGACAGGCTCAATACATTTATCCTTTTGAATAAAATTTCATTGAAGCTTCCAATAACACCAAATTCAAATAAAATTAAGAATGATTACTCAAGATTGTCAAGACATGCTGTCCAAAAAAACCATCTGAAACGATGGAAATGTTTTATATCTGTGTTCAATACATTATCCTTTGGCACCTGAAATGTGGCTGGGGCTACTGAGAAGTTTTACTCAATTTTAACTTGTTTAAATAGCCACATGTGTCTGGAGGCTACCATAATGAAAGACACATGTTGAGGGTCTATCTCTCCATGAATCAACGCTTGCCCAGTTTCCTCCTGCCAGGTAAAGAATCAAGTTGAATGAGTTGTGAATTTATTATTACATGATCCCAAATATCCTACTTGAGAATAACCTAAAAAAATCAGTTCTTACTCCAGATTCTACTGAGAAGGGTGCTCAGTTTTTTGTTTTTTTATACATTCCCTTCTCTGAGACAGTCCACAAATGATATTACTTAAGGGCACAACATCAGGAAAAAGAGTGTTTTTCCTGGGCAACTAGTTTATTTTAGCTTATGAACAGTATGATGATTTCAATTTTACATTTCCCTTTGGTCATAGCTTGATACAGGCCTCAAAAATTAGGCTCTTATAATGAAAGAAATAAAAATAATATGTTCATAGTAATTAAACCCCAAAGTATTGATATCTTACATATATGTTAAATTTAACAATATCTAACATTAACATACAATTTAGAAGGAAGATTAAAATGAAGAATTTTAAGAAAAAAGTAAATAACACAATCAAACTAAACCAACCTGAAAAAACCTCAATTTTGTTATCATTGCTACAATGATTACTTCAGTAGTTCTTTAGTAGAGGTTTAAAAGCTCCTGTTCTATTCTTCTTTAATTTTTTTTTTTTTTATAGTTTTCAGGTGATGATGTGAGTCATAATCTGAAAATAAGGTCCTCTTATATTCATGGTTCTGTGATTAATTGACAACACTAGGCAGCTGAGCTTCTACTAATCCTCAAAAAAATAATAATAACAATTGCTATACTTTTCCAAACCCAATTTAGCAAACTATATTATGGATGACAATCTGAAGAAGACAGGCTCAATACATTTATCCTTTTGAATAAAATTTCATTGAAGCTTCCAATAACACCAAATTCAAATAAAATTAAGAATGATTACTCAAGATTGTCAAGACATGCTGTCCAAAAAAACCATCTGAAACGATGGAAATGTTTTATATCTGTGTTCAATACATTATCCTTTGGCACCTGAAATGTGGCTGGGGCTACTGAGAAGTTTTACTCAATTTTAACTTGTTTAAATAGCCACATGTGTCTGGAGGCTACCATAATGAAAGACACATGTTGAGGGTCTATCTCTCCATGAATCAACGCTTGCCCAGTTTCCTCCTGCCAGGTAAAGAATCAAGTTGAATGAGTTGTGAATTTATTATTACATGATCCCAAATATCCTACTTGAGAATAACCTAAAAAAATCAGTTCTTACTCCAGATTCTACTGAGAAGGGTGCTCAGTTTTTTGTTTTTTTATACATTCCCTTCTCTGAGACAGTCCACAAATGATATTACTTAAGGGCACAACATCAGGAAAAAGAGTGTTTTTCCTGGGCAACTAGTTTATTTTAGCTTATGAACAGTATGATGATTTCAATTTTACATTTCCCTTTGGTCATAGCTTGATACAGGCCTCAAAAATTAGGCTCTTATAATGAAAGAAATAAAAATAATATGTTCATAGTAATTAAACCCCAAAGTATTGATATCTTACATATATGTTAAATTTAACAATATCTAACATTAACATACAATTTAGAAGGAAGATTAAAATGAAGAATTTTAAGAAAAGAAGTAAATAACACAATCAAACTAAACCAACCTAAGAAATCTCATAAAGTTTTTCACCTTCCACTAAGCCTTACCAAATTCAGCATATTTTAAAGAAGCAACATCGAACCTGTAGAAAATGGTTATTTTAATTTAGGACCTCAGAATAACAACGAATGCCTCTTTACTAGACCATGTTTATTTTAAGAGTATTGTGAAATTAAAGTAGTAGAATGATAACAGTCATAATTGATTTAATGAATAAAATTTAGAGCAAAAAAGGAACATATTTAAAAGTCAATGTATATACTTTCAGAAATGCCATATGTTGCATAGGAAAGTTATCATTAGTACTATCAATGTAAGAATCTGTAGGATTTTAACAAAAGCATAAGACAGAAGACAACCACGGATTGTTAAATTTGGTTTATTGTGATGTAGTGAAAAGTGCAAATAGTGTATAGTCAGAAAAAGTAGGTGAAGACTGATTTCCATTATGTGTTAATTGAATGACCCTACAAAATTCAGTGGGCTTCCCTGGTAGCTCAAATGGTAGGGAATCTATCTGCTAATGCAGGAGACGTGGGTTTGATCTCTGGGTCTGGGTTTGATACCCTGGAGAAGGAAATGGCAACCTACCTCCGTGTTCTTGCCTGTAAATCCCATGGACACAGAAGCCTGGCAGGCTACAGTTCATGGAGTTTAAAAAAAGTCAGACATGGCTTAGTGACTAAGAAACAAGAACAAAAACACAACTCAACATTTTCCTTGAATCTGAGCTTCTAAGACATTAAGAAAATATAACCACTGTATTTTAGAGTCATTTTTTTTAGTTTATTTTTAATTGGAAGAAAATTGCTTTATGATATGTTTGTTTCTACAGTACAACAACAAAAATCAGCTGTAATTATATACACATATGTCCCCTTCCTCTTGAAACACCCTCTCACAGCCCATCCCTCTAGGTTCTCACAGAATACTGATTTAAATCTTAGAATTCTTTATGGAAATGTGTGTGTGTCCTCAGTCACTCAGTTATGCTAGACTCTTTGCAACAGGCTCCTCTGTTCATGGACTTTTCCAGGCTAGAATATTGGAATTGGTTGCCACTTTCTGCTCCAGGGGCTATTCCTGGCCCAGGGAGCAAACTCCTGTCTCTTGTGTAGGCAGGTTGATTCTTTACCACTAGTGCCACTTGAGAAGCCCATGGACACAACTGGGAAAGAAGTGAAAAATATTGTATCATTTGTTGCATATTTATTAGTCATGGTGTTGCATTTTATATGTCCTTATTTACATCAAATGCACCAAATGTGCTTAGTCACTCAGCTGTGTCTGACTCCTTGGGATCCAAGGAATGTAGCCCACCAGGCTCCTCTGGTCATGGGATTTTACAGGCAAGAATACTGGAGTAGGGTTGCCATTCCCTTCACAGGGAACTTCCCTACCTAGAGGTCGAACCCATGTCTCTTGTGTCTCCTGCATTTGCAGTTTCATTCTTTACCAGTAGTGCTAACTGGTAACAAATAACAGCTTTATCAAGACACAACTAACTTAGCATGTGATTCAATATTTAAATCATGCAATTCAGTGGTTTTCAGCATATTCATTGAGTTGTGTCATCATCAACATAAGCTATCTAAGAGCATTTTATTATCTTTCCTTTTTCCTATCCCCATAACATTTTGCCTTCATTTTTTGTTTTTTTTTTTTTTACTCCATTCTCTTACCCCAGCCTCAGAAAACAAAACAACTAACATATTCTCTCTCTCATAGATTAGCCTATTTTGAACATTTAACATATATGGAATCATATAATATTTGTTATTTTTTGACTAGCTTATTCATGCTGCACCATATATCAGTGCTTAATTTATTTTTTACTTCTTAATAGAACTCCATTGCACTGGATATATTACACTTTATCTATTCATCAGTTGGTGGAAATGTAAGTTGTTCCCACTTTGGGGCTACCATAAAAAATGCTTTTATGAACACCTGTTTACAAGTTTTTAATGGACATACATTTCTGTTGGGTATATACCTAAAATTAGAATTACTGAGTTATTACAATGACTCTACGTTTAACCTTTTGAGTTAAACATGGTGTTTTCTAAAGTGGCTGTATCACTTTACATTTCAACCAGTAGTACATTGTCCCAAACACACTATTATGTTATTGATTAAAGTTGTTCTAATGAATATTAAGTGGTATCTCATTCTGAATTTCACTTGCATTTCTGATGACTAATGAAATCAATCATATTTTCATGTACTTATTGACTATTTGTACATCTTATTTTTATTTGCAGAACTGTATACTCATATTTTTTATGTTTTACTCATTATCAATGTCTTTTGAAAAGAAAAGCATCAGAAACAGTTTAAGTCCCTTGCTGAAGTTCATATAGCTAATTAATCAAGTATGATTCATCTGAACATCTTCAGTCCCCAAAGTCTATGTTCTTAAGGATTTACTACATTGTCAATTACAGGCAAGAATACTGGAGTAGGGTTGCCATTCCCTTCACAGGAACTTCCCTACCTAGAGGTCGAACCCATGTCTCTTGTGTCTCCTGCATTTGCAGTTTCATTCTTTACCAGTAGTGCTAACTGGTAACAAATAACAGCTTTATCAAGACACAACTAACTTAGCATGTGATTCAATATTTAAATCATGCAATTCAGTGGTTTTCAGCATATTCATTGAGTTGTGTCATCATCAACATAAGCTATCTAAGAGCATTTTATTATCTTTCCTTTTTCCTATCCCCATAACATTTTGCCTTCATTTTTTGTTTTTTTTTTTTTTTTACTCCATTCTCTTACCCCAGCCTCAGAAAACAAAACAACTAACATATTCTCTCTCTCATAGATTAGCCTATTTTGAACATTTAACATATATGGAATCATATAATATTTGTTATTTTTTGACTAGCTTATTCATGCTGCACCATATATCAGTGCTTAATTTATTTTTTACTTCTTAATAGAACTCCATTGCACTGGATATATTACACTTTATCTATTCATCAGTTGGTGGAAATGTAAGTTGTTCCCACTTTGGGGCTACCATAAAAAATGCTTTTATGAACACCTGTTTACAAGTTTTTAATGGACATACATTTCTGTTGGGTATATACCTAAAATTAGAATTACTGAGTTATTACAATGACTCTACGTTTAACCTTTTGAGTTAAACATGGTGTTTTCTAAAGTGGCTGTATCACTTTACATTTCAACCAGTAGTACATTGTCCCAAACACACTATTATGTTATTGATTAAAGTTGTTCTAATGAATATTAAGTGGTATCTCATTCTGAATTTCACTTGCATTTCTGATGACTAATGAAATCAATCATATTTTCATGTACTTATTGACTATTTGTACATCTTATTTTTATTTGCAGAACTGTATACTCATATTTTTTATGTTTTACTCATTATCAATGTCTTTTGAAAAGAAAAGCATCAGAAACAGTTTAAGTCCCTTGCTGAAGTTCATATAGCTAATTAATCAAGTATGATTCATCTGAACATCTTCAGTCCCCAAAGTCTATGTTCTTAAGGATTTACTACATTGTCAATTACCTGAAAATGTTAGCTTAAAACTCAACTCAACTTAGTAAAAATACTAAGATCATGGCATACAGTTCCATCACTTCATGGAAAACAGATGGGGAAAAAAGTGGAAACGGTGGTAGAGTTTTTTTTCTAGGGCTCCAAAATCACTGTGGTTGATGACTGCGACCATGAAACTAAAAGATACTGGCTTCTTGGAAGAAAAGCTATGACAAACCTAGACAGTGCATTAAAAAGCAGAGACATCACTTTGCCAACAAATGTCCATTTGGTCAAAGCTCTGGTTTCTCCTGCGTTCATATAATGATGTGAGAGTTGAACCATAATGAAGGCTGAGTGTCAAGAATTGATGTCTTCAAATTGTGATGCTGGAGAAGACATTTAAAGAGCCCCCTGGACAGCAAGATCATTACTAAAGGAAATCATTACTAAAGGAAATCAACCTTAAATATTCATTGGAAGGACTGATGCTGAAGCTGAAGCTCCGATACTTTGACCATCCAATGCAAAAAGGCAACTCATTGGGAAAAAAAAAAAAAAAAACCCTGATGCTAGGAAAGACTGAGGGCAGGAAGAGAAGGAAGAGACAGAAGATGAGATGGTTGCATTCCATCACTGACTCAATGATCATGAGTTTGAGCAAGTTTTAGGAGATACTGAAGGACAGGAAAGCCTGGTGTGCTGTAGTCCATGGGGTCATGAAGAGTCAGACATAACTTAGAGACTGAACAACAAATAAATCACCTCTAAGCATTAACACATTTGAGCAGACAACATATCTGCTTCTTGAAATGTTTCCTACACTAAAAGTCTCTTTGTGTTTAATGGCAGCACATACAATATTTCTAGGTACAACAATCAAGGTTAGTAAAGTTTTCTCCAAATAATTAGATGAACATTAATACAATGTTCTTATCCAATTTCCAGTATCACAAGAAAAGGATGGGAAAATTATCTGTTTATATCAGTGAAAAGAATAAAGTGCAAGTAAGTATGTGTAGTTACAAAATCTTTTTTGAGTTTTTTTTTTTTTTTTTTCAAAGTCTTGAAAGAATTTCCTTAGAGAATGGATTAATGGAGGTTAATGGAGGATTTAAACTGAGAATAGGGCTATAGGTAAATAAGAATGCTTAAAAAGTTGGAAGAGGCACCCTTGCCCTCCTATTTTGAACTAATTTCTAGCCAGACATTTTCCAGATTTTGGGAATTTCAGCCTTTTACAATCTTTCTGAAAATTAACTTGTTGAATTGAAAGGTTTTAAGAATAAGAAGAAAATATCCTCCTAGCAAGTGTTGCAACAGCTGGAGTGGGGGAGAGAAAGTAGGGTGCAAAGCAATGTGTGAGGGTGGTTAGATAACAGAGGCAGGTCCTGGAGGCTTTACTCAGGGAGGAAAGCATGAGGTGTCTGTGACAAACAAGCATCATCTCTTTCAGCGTTAGTTTGTTAATGTTCTGCCACAGAACACACAGCACTGTGTTCCTCATTCCACCCACTGGCAGCAAATTTTACTCTGTGTCATTCTGGATTGTTATAAAACTGTGATCCTTCCCATGATAAACCTAAGCATGTCAATCATATTTTATTAAATTTAGCAGCAGCAATATCTTCTAGCATCCTATCAGTCCATCTCTGTTTAGGATTATTATATTTTTAACCACGGGTTCTGAAAGATCAGAAAGCATTAGAGCTCTATATTTGTTTGACACTTCTGGAACCGCATATTTCCAATGTAAAGGAAAGTTAAATAGGGAATGAATTGGTTCATGAAGGAAAAGAGGTTGGGGCAACGTGCATAGTTCATGTGATCGAGAATGAAATAAAGATATAAAGGATGTAAACTCATGATAAAGTCCTTATTGATGTTTTTGTGATCAGGTTATGAAGAATATTATTTTTGCATGTCAACAGTGAAGAGAGTCATATGAATTATAGTCAATACTTGAGATTTTAACTCTTACCTCCCAGATTTTGCGTATAGCTTATGTACAATATTTTCTATTGAACACTAACCCCTCTTTCCTTAGGTTTGCTCAATTGTAGCTAACTATACTAGCAATTCTTGTTAAATAGTAATCCCAGTAAACATTACCTAATTAAAATAGTCCAAGCACTCTGCTAATCCCTCGCAGTGCACAATATTACTCAGTATCACCGGTAGCTCAGTGATATACTTATTACTGTACTCATTTTATAAATAGGATAATACAAGGTTAGAACATTTAGAAATTTAGCCACGGTAGTAAATAAGACCATTACCAGACTAACTCTAGCCTAATCAATTCCAAAGCATACCTTTGATGTGGATGTGAAAAGTCCTTTAGAAGTTTCAACTTCATTATGGAAGAGATCTAATATTAGTACTCCCAATCTCAAGAATCAGTATATAGCACATTCTATTTTTCACCATTCAATAGATGCACACTTAGGGTGGCCCAGTTATGCCAAGACTGAACTCATGAAATTCAAATTAAACAACTGTGGAGTGGTGGTTGGGGGGATAACAGAGGCAGGTCCTGGAGGCTTTACTCAGGGAGGAAAGCATGAGGTGTCTGTGACAAACAAGCATCATCTCTTTCAGCGTTAGTTTGTTAATGTTCTGCCACAGAACACACAGCACTGTGTTCCTCATTCCACCCACTGGCAGCAAATTTTACTCTGTGTCATTCTGGATTGTTATAAAACTGTGATCCTTCCCATGATAAACCTAAGCATGTCAATCATATTTTATTAAATTTAGCAGCAGCAATATCTTCTAGCATCCTATCAGTCCATCTCTGTTTAGGATTATTATATTTTTAACCACGGGTTCTGAAAGATCAGAAAGCATTAGAGCTCTATATTTGTTTGACACTTCTGGAACCGCATATTTCCAATGTAAAGGAAAGTTAAATAGGGAATGAATTGGTTCATGAAGGAAAAGAGGTTGGGGCAACGTGCATAGTTCATGTGATCGAGAATGAAATAAAGATATAAAGGATGTAAACTCATGATAAAGTCCTTATTGATGTTTTTGTGATCAGGTTATGAAGAATATTATTTTTGCATGTCAACAGTGAAGAGAGTCATATGAATTATAGTCAATACTTGAGATTTTAACTCTTACCTCCCAGATTTTGCGTATAGCTTATGTACAATATTTTCTATTGAACACTAACCCCTCTTTCCTTAGGTTTGCTCAATTGTAGCTAACTATACTAGCAATTCTTGTTAAATAGTAATCCCAGTAAACATTACCTAATTAAAATAGTCCAAGCACTCTGCTAATCCCTCGCAGTGCACAATATTACTCAGTATCACCGGTAGCTCAGTGATATACTTATTACTGTACTCATTTTATAAATAGGATAATACAAGGTTAGAACATTTAGAAATTTAGCCACGGTAGTAAATAAGACCATTACCAGACTAACTCTAGCCTAATCAATTCCAAAGCATACCTTTGATGTGGATGTGAAAAGTCCTTTAGAAGTTTCAACTTCATTATGGAAGAGATCTAATATTAGTACTCCCAATCTCAAGAATCAGTATATAGCACATTCTATTTTTCACCATTCAATAGATGCACACTTAGGGTGGCCCAGTTATGCAATTCATAGAATTGTGTACAGTGATGATACTCATGAAATATTCACTGGCTAAACAACTGAAAAGAAACAATGACCAAGGATGTTAGCCAATTGCTGTCAATTCTGTCACAATCTGTTCCCTCCTTAAATAATATTCTTTCTTGTCCCTCTAATTTGACTTGTGTATCTCATAAGATATTCTTTTCCTTTTAGGACCCAATTTTGCACTGGGACTGTATTTCTTCCATAAACTCTTGGACCACTCGTTGAGATCCTACTACAAAGAGAAATCACTCGGAATGCCAAAGGGAGTCTTTTAAATAGTATCACTGCTACTTTGAATCTACTGCGGTCATTTCCCTTCTTCCAGTTTGAAAACTAGACAGACTCACTGGCTTCATTTATATATCTCATTGTATATCTGGCTACCATAAATTGGCAGTTAATTTCATTTCCAGTTAAATGCTTAGATCTGACCTTATTAGCCTCATTTCTACTAGCACCAAAATTCACAAATGCAGTCTCAATACACATACATAGCACAAAATGATACATATTTTCAAGTAAACAGTCTCTATGACAAAAATGAATGAGTATAAATTGAAGGCATCTAACCAAACATAGTCAAACTTTATAAATAAAGTGAATTTTACACTTCAATTTTAAAACCTTTTAATTGAATTCAAAATGTTAAGTACACAAAGTGAATTTAATTTTCAAAAAGCTTTAACGAGTAAATAAGTTCAATGGAATGACTAAATTGAAAAGAGTCAACACAGTAAGTCACTACTCAGTGCACTATTTTTGTATCAACTGTTTAGTTTAACTTCATTTTTCCATTCCTGAATTGAATTTCACATTATAATACTTGCACAGGTTCATTCCACTGATATAATGAATGAAATTATGGATATATCTATACTTACAGTTAATGATTCTGTGTATATTATTAAGGTTTATTCAGGATAGTTAGGGAGTAAATGATCAGTAAAAAAGGGGAAAATTTCAAAAATTAATTTTCTGGTAGGTTAATTTATAGTTGTGTGTTTGTGTATGTGGATATATTTCTATTTGAATAACAATTGTTGCTGTGAATTAGCTGTAAAAGCTAAAGGCTAATATAATATTTTAAAATATTTGACTGCCTATTATTTCAAAATATGTTTTGAGAAAATTTGAAACTCACTTCAGATAAAAGAATTGAGCTTACAGTTATTTACAACTTTGTTATAATTTATTATTCATGTCAGAATTTATTGTTCCAGGAAATGACAATGTGTTTTATTATATTAATCACCATAGGAACTAGTTTTACAACCATAGCATAGAAACCAGTTAGGAAAATGATGATTTAAGTACGTGTAGAATATTTAGTATATTTTGGAGGACCTATGGTTTTCATTGTTCAACTCAGTACTAAACTATTAAGACACAGAAAATAAATGATAGAGAGTACCCTCTTAATATTATATAAACTAGAATGTGGACTCCATAAGACCAATGAAAAATTAGTGTTATGTTGCAGCATCAACATATAAAGTCTACAGAGAATGATAATATAAAAGTTGTTATTATTTTAATTCACACAACTCTTATTTGTAAAAAAAAAAGTGTGAAGTGGATGAATGCAAAATGTGGAAATACCATTCAAAGCAGATTTAAAATGAGAACCAAGTAACAATTGATCAGCATATGGGAGAAGAGAATGAGTATATTCTGCAGTCAGTATAAAATAAATTACTAGTGAGTATATAACATAGTTTTGAGTTTCCCAGTATCCATGTAAAAATATAAAAGGCTATTAATTTTTTATCATTTCATTTATTATTGGAAGCTAATTCATTGGGAAGCCACTATATCATTTTCAATGTTTTAAAAAACTGTTCTATAGTCCATTTTTCACGTTGCTTTTATTGTGTAACAAATATCTCTAAACCCAGTGGCTTACTGTTTTAAACCTTATGCATTTATTTACCTTCTGTATCTGGGGATTTCTTATGCTTAGCTGATGTGCTGGACTCGGCTGGGTAGTTCTTTTGATCCTGGGAGGGTCTATCTGGCTAGCCTGGGTTATGTTCTTATGTGGATACTAAGTTATTTCAAAACTTTGTTAATAAGTTGTGTGTTTGTGTATGTGGATATATTTCTATTTGAATAACAATTGTTGCTGTGAATTAGCTGTAAAAGCTAAAGGCTAATATAATATTTTAAAATATTTGACTGCCTATTATTTCAAAATATGTTTTGAGAAAATTTGAAACTCACTTCAGATAAAAGAATTGAGCTTACAGTTATTTACAACTTTGTTATAATTTATTATTCATGTCAGAATTTATTGTTCCAGGAAATGACAATGTGTTTTATTATATTAATCACCATAGGAACTAGTTTTACAACCATAGCATAGAAACCAGTTAGGAAAATGATGATTTAAGTACGTGTAGAATATTTAGTATATTTTGGAGGACCTATGGTTTTCATTGTTCAACTCAGTACTAAACTATTAAGACACAGAAAATAAATGATAGAGAGTACCCTCTTAATATTATATAAACTAGAATGTGGACTCCATAAGACCAATGAAAAATTAGTGTTATGTTGCAGCATCAACATATAAAGTCTACAGAGAATGATAATATAAAAGTTGTTATTATTTTAATTCACACAACTCTTATTTGTAAAAAAAAAAGTGTGAAGTGGATGAATGCAAAATGTGGAAATACCATTCAAAGCAGATTTAAAATGAGAACCAAGTAACAATTGATCAGCATATGGGAGAAGAGAATGAGTATATTCTGCAGTCAGTATAAAATAAATTACTAGTGAGTATATAACATAGTTTTGAGTTTCCCAGTATCCATGTAAAAATATAAAAGGCTATTAATTTTTTATCATTTCATTTATTATTGGAAGCTAATTCATTGGGAAGCCACTATATCATTTTCAATGTTTTAAAAAACTGTTCTATAGTCCATTTTTCACGTTGCTTTTATTGTGTAACAAATATCTCTAAACCCAGTGGCTTACTGTTTTAAACCTTATGCATTTATTTACCTTCTGTATCTGGGGATTTCTTATGCTTAGCTGATGTGCTGGACTCGGCTGGGTAGTTCTTTTGATCCTGGGAGGGTCTATCTGGCTAGCCTGGGTTATGTTCTTATGTGACAACAAACAGGCTAGAGCTGCCTACCTAACTGTCTATCTTAGTTCTATGTCTGCTAAAGCTCATCGGTCAGAGCAAACTGCTTGGAGATGCTCTTTGTTAAGGAACAGGAAGCCCCTTTACTTCATCTTCAAAGTGGGGGAATACTATAAAAGTTACTGGAGGAAAGGATATGGATGACTAATCATGTTCCTGGAAGGATGTGAAGAACTGTAACGTAATTCAGTCATTTATTTCACAGATCATTACTGAGCAACTAATACATAGTAAAAATGACATAAGTGCATCAAATGTAGCTGGAAAGAAAATGCAAAAATCCAGGGACTCACAGAACTAATGTTTAAGGGAAAGCGAACAGAAATACACACACACACACACACACAAATGTATATATACCTATACATGCGTGTATGTATGTTCAGTTCCACAGTTAGGTCTGTCTCTTTGTGACCTCATGGACTAAGCCAGACCTCCCTGTCCCTTACCATCTCCTGAGTCTGTCCAACTTCACATCCATTGCATGAGTGATGCCATCCAACCATCTCACCCTCTAACAAGTATTCAGGGTTAATCTTCCTAAGATCGACTTGTTTGATTCATATATATAATACACAATGGTTATTTTAGAATATTGCAACTTCATAGCAAACAATATAAAGCACAGAAAGGGCATGGGGAGTTTGGCGGATCATATTTTAAGTAGGGAGGTAACAGAGCACCACAGTGGAAAGAAAACAATGAACTAAAGACCCAAAGGAGGTAAAAGCACTCTCTATACAAATAATTTAGAATTTAAGCTAAATTCTGAAATATTTATTCTGATATTCTAAATCAAGAAAGCAGTAAAAGGAAAGACCCCAAAACAAGTCAAGTCAAAACAAGTCAGTCAAGTTGGCAAATGAAGAGAAGTACTAGGTGATGAGATGAGAGTGAATGGAAAAAAAGCATGTGTACCTTTATACACCAAGGAAGAGATTCTTGACTCTTACTCTGAGTGAAAAAGGGGGACAAATGTAGTTAAAGGGAGTTTCTGTGGACAAATGATGTGCTGGACTCGGCTGGGTAGTTCTTTTGATCCTGGGAGGGTCTATCTGGCTAGCCTGGGTTATGTTCTTATGTGACAACAAACAGGCTAGAGCTGCCTACCTAACTGTCTATCTTAGTTCTATGTCTGCTAAAGCTCATCGGTCAGAGCAAACTGCTTGGAGATGCTCTTTGTTAAGGAACAGGAAGCCCCTTTACTTCATCTTCAAAGTGGGGGAATACTATAAAAGTTACTGGAGGAAAGGATATGGATGACTAATCATGTTCCTGGAAGGATGTGAAGAACTGTAACGTAATTCAGTCATTTATTTCACAGATCATTACTGAGCAACTAATACATAGTAAAAATGACATAAGTGCATCAAATGTAGCTGGAAAGAAAATGCAAAAATCCAGGGACTCACAGAACTAATGTTTAAGGGAAAGCGAACAGAAATACACACACACACACACACACAAATGTATATATACCTATACATGCGTGTATGTATGTTCAGTTCCACAGTTAGGTCTGCCTCTTTGTGACCTCATGGACTAAGCCAGACCTCCCTGTCCCTTACCATCTCCTGAGTCTGTCCAACTTCACATCCATTGCATGAGTGATGCCATCCAACCATCTCACCCTCTAACAAGTATTCAGGGTTAATCTTCCTAAGATCGACTTGTTTGATTCATATATATAATACACAATGGTTATTTTAGAATATTGCAACTTCATAGCAAACAATATAAAGCACAGAAAGGGCATGGGGAGTTTGGCGGATCATATTTTAAGTAGGGAGGTAACAGAGCACCACAGTGGAAAGAAAACAATGAACTAAAGACCCAAAGGAGGTAAAAGCACTCTCTATACAAATAATTTAGAATTTAAGCTAAATTCTGAAATATTTATTCTGATATTCTAAATCAAGAAAGCAGTAAAAGGAAAGACCCCAAAACAAGTCAAGTCAAAACAAGTCAGTCAAGTTGGCAAATGAAGAGAAGTACTAGGTGATGAGATGAGAGTGAATGGAAAAAAAGCATGTGTACCTTTATACACCAAGGAAGAGATTCTTGACTCTTACTCTGAGTGAGAACAAATGTAGTAAGAGTTTCTGTGACATGATCAGATGTTAAGTTTTAAAAAGCTCGTCCTGCCTGTTTCATTAAGAATAAAGTGTAGGCAGGCAGCTGAGGAAGTGGAAAGGTTATTGCAATAGTTTGTATGAGGTAGGAAGGCAGCTTGGAACCTTGGACCAGTGCAATAGTGGTGATCATGGTGAAAGTCTGGATTTATTTTAAGAGAGAATTGGCAGGGGTAGAAGAGAGACTGTATGAAACATGAAGGAGGGAGGAATATCTGCCATCAAAATATTTGATCTGAGCCACTACCACATAGAAGTGACCATTATCAAAGCTGGAAAACTGTGGAAATGGTTATGGTTTTGGTAATAACCAGGAACTTGGCTATGGATGTTTATTAAAGTGGAGATACTAAGTGGGCAGTCATATAAGCCTAAATTTAAAGTGGAGAAATGTGAGTTAAAAATATCAATAATGAGTCACCAGCATGAATGATGTTTAACAGTATAGCTATGCAGGTCATGGTTGTCAAAAACAATTTTACCACTGTACTCTATTCATCCATTAAATTTAAATAAACAAGTATGTACTAATCATCCACTGTTTTAAAGGCTTGGCCAGGTTCAGAGTCTACATTTTTCTATAGATATTATGCTACACTATCTAGTATATTTCTTTACAGTTCTTAGACATATTGTAAGTTATTTATGATTTTGTTTGTCTCAACCAAAAGACTTGGGGTTAAGGATGGATTTCTGTTTAAACAGTAGGACTGGAGGGTAAGTGAGATAAAGCTACAGAAGCCAAATAAGAGGAGCTGAGAAAGGATAATGATGGGGTGATGAAAAACTAACTTAGGGGCTTCCCTGGTGATCCAGTGGGTAAGGATACCGCCTTGCAGTGCAGGGGGCGCCGGTTCGAGCCCTGGCCTGGGAAGATCCCACGTGCCGCGGAGCAGCTGGACAGATGTGTCCAATCACCGAGCCGGAGCTCTGGAGCGCATGCGCCCAGAGCCGGCGCTCTGCAACGAGAGACGCCACCGCGATGGGAGGCCCACAGGAGCCAAAGAACAAAGACGGATGAACATAGAGAAATGAAAGACCAATAGAAGTGGCCCGCCCGCTCCCCTCCCTCTCCAACCCGACCCCCGCCCAAAATAAATAAATAAATCTTAAAAAAAAAAAAAAAAAACTAACTTACTGAGCATGGAGATGCCCAAGGTTTACCCAATTCAAATGATTCCAAGCATACGCTTGAAGGTCCAGAATCCAACAGCTCTAAGTGGTTTGAAAATAAACTACAGTCTAGAGTTTGAATAAAACAGGGCCTACATGGGGTAGGATTCGGGCATGCAAATTTGACAGCAAGGACAGGCGAGACACAGGAAGAATAGGGACTGATTTGGTGCAGGGATCCAGAAGAAACCATTAGGAGTCACTTGAGAGATATCTTGAAATCTGTCTCAAGAAAACTACTCCATTCTTCTCTTTTAGCTAATGTTCAGGTCTTGAAATACTAAGGATTTCCCTCTGGCCTTTCTCCAATTCCAGAGTGCTATGATCTTTCACTTCTATTTAAAAGGCAATAATGCTTTTTTGATGCCATTTTAACAAACAAGTCAGGCAAACAGGGACCATTAACTTCTTCTGTGCTTTACAGATAAACAAGGATTTTGAACTAACTTGTATTTGGTAAGGTCTGGGGATTTAATTGAACTTGGTATTCATTTACAATTAGTTTATTTTGTTTATACTCATATCATTAGCAAACTTATTAAAAAGGAGATACAAATAAACTTTGTGCCAATTACATAAGAAAATAATTGGATTTTATTAATCCAGGAACTCAAGCAATCAATTAAGGCAAGGGTACTCTGGTCGCAGTCCCCTCATTATTCTTCACGCTAATTAATCGCAAATACTAATGGATTGCTTAGGAACGGAATGCTTTAGTCCTTTCAGAACATATTTAAGACCCCAAAGTGGCAATGTTTGTCTCTTTGAAAACCTACTTGTTTTTATTGGAGTGTTCATTTTAAACTAGAAAATCCCATTTTCAGCTATGACAAGGCATCCTTTATTAATTCTTATTAGATTAATAAGTTTAACACACAAATGAATGATGTTTTCAAGTTTCAAACATAATGACAATATGAACTTAATAAGGAGCTAAAAAGAACACACAGATTTTACATAGGCTAGAGCTCAATCCATTAAAGTCATAATCTGTATAGTAATATGGAGGACATGTAACTTCTCTAAGTCTCAGTTTTCTCCCTGTAAAATGGGCTACCAATATTATCACTGATGATATAAAAATGATGGTAATGGGAAAATGTAATAATGCATATCATATTCCTGGTAAATATTTGACCCTGAATAAATGTTACTTTTTTTCCTCTTCTTCTGACCACTTTCTCTCAGGAGTTTAGGGTATAACCCTAAACAAGCACATCTCAAGTTAGTTGGTACTAGACTCTTTCTAGATTTTAAGATTTTAAAATATTCTAAGGAGGTTACAGCCAATGTGTATGTGTTTATAAAAGTACTTACGATGACCTGAATTTTACTGGGGTGGAAGAGATATACCAACTTGTTTACTCTTGCTTTGGAGGCAATATCTCAGCAGCCTTGTATGATGAGGCTGGAGGAGGAAATGGCAGACTACTCTGGCATTCTTTCTTGGGAAATTCTATAGATAGAGAGGACTCTATTAGGCTACAGTCTATGGGATCGCAAGAGTCGGACAAGACTGAGTGATTAAACCACCACCATGTGATGAGGAGAACTGATCATCCATTTCAAAAATCATTGAGCATAACTTACATAAGATTGAAATAAGTTTTTCATGCCTCTAAAATATTTGGTAAAACTTTTTGTAAAATGTACGGTACTCAGCTATACAAGTTCTCTATTCTTGTGTCATTTTGATATTTTAATTTTATCCATGATTTCCATTTTGTTTTGAAAACATTAACACATTTGCTTGTACTACTACTTGATTTTTTAACTGTTTATGTTTTTAAAATACCCTTTCTCAATTTGTTTTATTTTGCATATTTTAATTAATCTTATGAGATTAATCTGCAACTTGTCTGTATTATTAATCATTCCAAATAACCACATTTTTTTAGTTTGTCTCTATTGTTTGCTTTCTTCAGTTTCTGTCTAGTTTTTAACTTTTGATTTGCTGCATTGCTTTTTTTTAACCTTTTTTGAAAAATACTTTATTGTATAATTAAGAAAAAGATAAACAACTGTATAGCCAATTCATCTTTACAAGTTGAATTCTTTTGTAAAAGCACCAGGGCCAATAAGTAGAACTTCACCATTTATTTCAGAAGTGTTTCAATATACCCTCTCCCAAACACAGGTATAAGAAAGGAGTTAATTTGTCATATACATGATTATATGAAAATAATTATACATGCACATATACACACATGTGCCTCCATATCATATTCCTGGTAAATATTTGACCCTGAATAAATGTTACTTTTTCATCTTCTTCTGACCACTTTCTCTCAGGAGTTTAGGGTATAACCCTAAACAAGCACATCTCAAGTTAGTTGGTACTAGACTCTTTCTAGATTTTAAGATTTTAAAATATTCTAAGGAGGTTACAGCCAATGTGTATGTGTTTATAAAAGTACTTACGATGACCTGAATTTTACTGGGGTGGAAGAGATATACCAACTTGTTTACTCTTGCTTTGGAGGCAATATCTCAGCAGCCTTGTATGATGAGGCTGGAGGAGGAAATGGCAGACTACTCTGGCATTCTTTCTTGGGAAATTCTATAGATAGAGAGGACTCTATTAGGCTACAGTCTATGGGATCGCAAGAGTCGGACAAGACTGAGTGATTAAACCACCACCATGTGATGAGGAGAACTGATCATCCATTTCAAAAATCATTGAGCATAACTTACATAAGATTGAAATAAGTTTTTCATGCCTCTAAAATATTTGGTAAAACTTTTTGTAAAAATGTACGGTACTCAGCTATACAAGTTCTCTATTCTTGTGTCATTTTGATATTTTAATTTTATCCATGATTTCCATTTTGTTTTGAAAACATTAACACATTTGCTTGTACTACTACTTGATTTTTTAACTGTTTATGTTTTTAAAATACCCTTTCTCAATTTGTTTTATTTTGCATATTTTAATTAATCTTATGAGATTAATCTGCAACTTGTCTGTATTATTAATCATTCCAAATAACCACATTTTTTTAGTTTGTCTCTATTGTTTGCTTTCTTCAGTTTCTGTCTAGTTTTTAACTTTTGATTTGCTGCATTGCTTTTTTTTAACCTTTTTTGAAAAATACTTTATTGTATAATTAAGAAAAAGATAAACAACTGTATAGCCAATTCATCTTTACAAGTTGAATTCTTTTGTAAAAGCACCAGGGCCAATAAGTAGAACTTCACCATTTATTTCAGAAGTGTTTCAATATACCCTCTCCCAAACACAGGTATAAGAAAGGAGTTAATTTGTCATATACATGATTATATGAAAATAATTATACATGCACATATACACACATGTGCCTCCACCTGCCTTTTTAGAAGAATAGGTATGTATACAAACACAAAGATGCATATCTCTCTAAAAATTTTAAAAGCAATGAAGGCATTAGTTGTCTTCAGAAGGAAGAACTGGGAGAGTACCAAGAGAAAAGTAGTGTGACAAACTTTCCACTATTCATCCTCTGACTCTGTTGAATTTTGAATTATGTCAATCATGTGAATATATTTTACCAGAAAGAAAGAAAAATAATCTTTCCTTTGCCAAAATTAATTCAGTCTCCTAACCTATGGCAGTGATTTAGTCTACCAGTAACTCATCAGACTACCTGTTTCACTACAGTTATTACCTCTTCATGTACTTCATCTTTGCAACTATTGTCATTTTAGAGAGTGAAATGGATTACATTATTGCTATGATTTTCATTATCTTGTTACCAATGGTGTTGGATATCGTTTCTTATGTTTATTATCCATCTGTATTTCCTCCTTTGCAAGCTGTCTTTTTATAAATTCAAACTGTTTTTGGCAATTTGCAGAGAGTTCTTTGTATATTAAAGTTATTAGCCTTATGCCTTCCCACATTTCTTGCAATGAGCATTTATAGTTTTTATAATAAAATAGATATAATTTAAAATTCATACTGCTTAATCATTAAAAATAGCTTCACAGCTAGGAAGTGTCTAATGCAATATGAAATAAACTTCTACATTTTCATAGTGCTTTATAATTTAAAAAGCTTTATCATGACATTTTATTTGTAAAATGTATTTAACCTTTAAAATAATATACATGATTCAAAATTTGAAAAATACTAAGTATATGTGAAAATTTTTCTTCTTTACCTTGAGTATCTCAGGCTCCTCGGATAGAAGAAATCAGTGTTATTAAAAAAATTCTTGGGCTTCCTTGGTGGTCCAGTGGGTAAGGACACTGCCTTGCAGTGCAAGGGGTGCCGGTTCGATCCCTGGCCTGGGAAGATCTCACGTGCTGTGGAGTGGCTGGACTGATGTACCTAACTACGGAGCTGGAGCTCCGGAGCATGTGCTTGGAGCTGGTGCTCTGCAGTGACAGAGGCCACTGTGATGCAAGGCCCACACAGGCCAAAGAACAAGTATGGATGAGAACGAATAAATGGAAGACCAACAGAAGTGGTCAAAAAAAAGAAAAAAAAATTAATTGTATTTTTCCAGAATTATCATTTGCATTCCTGATAGTTGGTTATAAAGTAAACTGCATTTGGACTGCAAATTCAATTATGTTTTTTTCCTTACATTTTCAAATTATAGTTGACTCCAACAACTTAAGTTTAGGGACACTGGACTTCTACAAAGTTGAAAACCCATATTTAACTTATAGCTGATCCTTTCCCTCTACATTTCTTCATATGCAAGGTTCTGAATTCTTAGATTCAACCAACTGCAGGTCAAATAGTAGTATGATATTCACCACTGAAAACAAATTCACAGTTCAAACCTGTACTGATCAAGTATTAACTGTATAATCTTTTGAACCCTTCTTCAACTATTCCAACTCTCAAATATGTATTTCTTAGATGCCATTATAATTATCTTTAATCTGGCTAACAGTTAGTATGCAAAACATATATTGTTGTAGAAATCAGGCCATTGAGAAACCAAGCACCATGCTCAGAGGGCTGGAGAATTCAGGTTTACTATGCCAGTGGTCTCAGAGAAGCTAACATTAAAAAATTCTGGGCCCTGGGCTCAGGGTGAGCTCTTTTTGTTATATGGTTTACATATGCAGGTCACGAGGGCTGGGGGTGACTTATGAAATTAAAAAACTTCTACATTTTCATAGTGCTTTATAATTTAAAAAGCTTTATCATGACATTTTATTTGTAAAATGTATTTAACCTTTAAAATAATATACATGATTCAAAATTTGAAAAATACTAAGTATATGTGAAAATTTTTCTTCTTTACCTTGAGTATCTCAGGCTCCTCGGATAGAAGAAATCAGTGTTATTAAAAAATTCTTGGGCTTCCTTGGTGGTCCAGTGGGTAAGGACACTGCCTTGCAGTGCAAGGGGTGCCGGTTCGATCCCTGGCCTGGGAAGATCTCACGTGCTGTGGAGTGGCTGGACTGATGTACCTAACTACGGAGCTGGAGCTCCGGAGCATGTGCTTGGAGCTGGTGCTCTGCAGTGACAGAGGCCACTGTGATGCAAGGCCCACACAGGCCAAAGAACAAGTATGGATGAGAACGAATAAATGGAAGACCAACAGAAGTGGTCAAAAAAGAAAAAAAATTAATTGTATTTTTCCAGAATTATCATTTGCATTCCTGATAGTTGGTTATAAAGTAAACTGCATTTGGACTGCAAATTCAATTATGTTTTTTTCCTTACATTTTCAAATTATAGTTGACTCCAACAACTTAAGTTTAGGGACACTGGACTTCTACAAAGTTGAAAACCCATATTTAACTTATAGCTGATCCTTTCCCTCTACATTTCTTCATATGCAAGGTTCTGAATTCTTAGATTCAACCAACTGCAGGTCAAATAGTAGTATGATATTCACCACTGAAAACAAATTCACAGTTCAAACCTGTACTGATCAAGTATTAACTGTATAATCTTTTGAACCCTTCTTCAACTATTCCAACTCTCAAATATGTATTTCTTAGATGCCATTATAATTATCTTTAATCTGGCTAACAGTTAGTATGCAAAACATATATTGTTGTAGAAATCAGGCCATTGAGAAACCAAGCACCATGCTCAGAGGGCTGGAGAATTCAGGTTTACTATGCCAGTGGTCTCAGAGAAGCTAACATTAAAAAATTCTGGGCCCTGGGCTCAGGGTGAGCTCTTTTTGTTATATGGTTTACATATGCAGGTACAGCTGGTGATTCCTGATTGGGTACATTAAAATCTGCAGCTACAGAGCACAGGAGTTAGTTGTTAGGGATTACAGGTAAACAATCTTTAAACAAAGACCCATAGAGGCAGAAAGAGAGCTTATCAGAACATCTTGCAGTTACAATGGTCTCCACACCAAAGGCATACCTCATGGGGCAAGAAGAACTTTATAGTTAATCATTATTCAACGAGAGTCTCAGCTTCCTTCTTCATTATTATTTCTGATTTTTAATGGAAATATATTTGCTATCTACTGAATGGATCATAGTACTACTAAGGAATGACTTATACTGTAAATTATCTTATTCTTTAGAGCTAAGACAAAATTACATTTAATTAACCTTCTCTTAATTGTTTTAACATTACACATGTTAGAATGACCGCAGGAAAAGTCAAATATTTATTAGTACATTGACAATGGAAAATCCATTATTGGATGCTAGCACAGAATATTCCATTTGTGGTAGAAAAATGTTTTTCATATGTCTATATAGGTAGAGGCATAAGTATACATACAGTTATAGCATTACAATATACTTATAATAGTTTATATAACCTCAGGTATGCAGATGACACCACCCTTCTGGCAAAAAGTGAAGAGAAGCTAAAGAGCCTCTTGATGAAGGTGAAAGAGGGTATTGAAAAGGCTGGCTTAAAACTCAACATTCAAAAAATGAAGATCGGGCTTCCCCTGGTGGTCCAGTGGGTAAGGACACTGCCTTGCAGTGCAAGGGGCGCTGGTTCGATCCCTGGCCTGGGAAGATCCCACATGCCGCGGAGCGGCTGGACGGATGTGTCCAATTACCGAGCTGGAGCTCTGGAGCACATGCGCCCAGAGCCGGCTCTCTGCAACAACAGACGCCACCGCGATGGGAGGCCCACAGGAGCCAAAGAACAAAGACAGATGAGAATAGAAATGAAGGACCAATAGAAGTGGCCCACGCTCCCTCCCCAACCCCGCCCTAAATAAATAAATAAATGAATAAAATCTTAAAAAAGGACCAATAGAAGGTGGCCCACCCGCTTTCCCTCCTCAGGGTGAGCTCTTTTTGTTATATGGTTTACATATGCAGGTACAGCTGGTGATTCCTGATTGGGTACATTAAAATCTGCAGCTACAGAGCACAGGAGTTAGTTGTTAGGGATTACAGGTAAACAATCTTTAAACAAAGACCCATAGAGGCAGAAAGAGAGCTTATCAGAACATCTTGCAGTTACAATGGTCTCCACACCAAAGGCATACCTCATGGGGCAAGAAGAACTTTATAGTTAATCATTATTCAACGAGAGTCTCAGCTTCCTTCTTCATTATTATTTCTGATTTTTAATGGAAATATATTTGCTATCTACTGAATGGATCATAGTACTACTAAGGAATGACTTATACTGTAAATTATCTTATTCTTTAGAGCTAAGACAAAATTACATTTAATTAACCTTCTCTTAATTGTTTTAACATTACACATGTTAGAATGACCGCAGGAAAAGTCAAATATTTATTAGTACATTGACAATGGAAAATCCATTATTGGATGCTAGCACAGAATATTCCATTTGTGGTAGAAAAATGTTTTTCATATGTCTATATAGGTAGAGGCATAAGTATACATACAGTTATAGCATTACAATATACTTATAATAGTTTATATAACCTCAGGTATGCAGATGACACCACCCTTCTGGCAAAAAGTGAAGAGAAGCTAAAGAGCCTCTTGATGAAGGTGAAAGAGGGTATTGAAAAGGCTGGCTTAAAACTCAACATTCAAAAAATGAAGATCGGGCTTCCCCTGGTGGTCCAGTGGGTAAGGACACTGCCTTGCAGTGCAAGGGGCGCTGGTTCGATCCCTGGCCTGGGAAGATCCCACATGCCGCGGAGCGGCTGGACGGATGTGTCCAATTACCGAGCTGGAGCTCTGGAGCACATGCGCCCAGAGCCGGCTCTCTGCAACAACAGACGCCACCGCGATGGGAGGCCCACAGGAGCCAAAGAACAAAGACAGATGAGAATAGAGAAATGAAGGACCAATAGAAGTGGCCCACCCGCTCCCCTCCCTCCCCAACCCCCGCCCTAAATAAATAAATAAATGAATAAAATCTTAAAAAAAAAAAAAATGAAGATCAAGGCAACCAGTCTCAGCATTTCATATCAAATAGATGGGCAAACAATGGAAACAGTCACAGACTTTATTTTCTTAGACTCCAAAATCAGTGCAGATGGTAAATGAAGCCATGAAATTAAAAGACTCTTGCTCCTTGGAAGGAAAGCTATGACTAACCTAGATAGTGTATTAAAGAGCAGAGATGGGCTTCCCCTGGTGGTCCAGTGGATAAGGACACCGCCTTGCAGTGCAAGGGGCGCTGGTTCAATCACTGGCCTGGGAAGATCCCACGTGCCGCGGAGCAGCTGGACAGATGTGTCCAATCACGGAGCTGGAGTTCTGGAGCGCATGTGCCCAGAGCCGGCACTCTGCAACAGACGCCACTGCGATGGGAGGCCCACAGGAGCCAAAGAACAAAGACAGATGAAAATAGAGAGAAATGAAAGACCAATAGAAGTGGCCCGCCCGCTCCCCTCCCTCCCCAACCTGACCCCCGCCCAAAAACAAACAAAAAAAGAGCAGAGACATCACTTTGCCAAGAAAAGTCCATATAGTCAAAGCTATAGTTATCCCAGTAGTCATGTATGGATGTGAAAGTTGACCATAAAGAAGGCTGACTGAAAAAGAATTGATGCCTTCACACTGTGGTGCTGAAAAAGACTCTCTAGAGTCCCATGGACTGCAAGGAGATCAAATCATTCAATCCTAAAGGAAAGCCCTGCATATTCATTGGAAGGAATGATGCTAAAGCTGAAACCCCAATACTTAGGCCACTTGATGTCAAGAGATGACTCACTGGAAAAGACTCTTCTGCAGGGAAAAATAGGAGGCAGAAGGAGAAAGGGATGGCAGAAGATGAGATGGTTGCATGACATCACCAACTCAATGGACAGGAGTTTGAGCAAGTTCTGGGAGATAGTGAAGGACAGGGAAGCCTGGAGTGCTACAGTTCATGGGGTCACAAAGAGTCTGACATGACTGAGAGACTGAACTGAACTGATACTAGTTTACAAAACTGACAGATATAAATGTAGTGGCCCGCCCACTCCCCTCCCACCCCAGACCCCACCCAAAATAAATAAATAAATGAATAAAATCTTAAAAAAAAAAAAAAATGAAGATCAAGGCAACCAGTCTCAGCATTTCATATCAAATAGATGGGCAAACAATGGAAACAGTCACAGACTTTATTTTCTTAGACTCCAAAATCAGTGCAGATGGTAAATGAAGCCATGAAATTAAAAGACTCTTGCTCCTTGGAAGGAAAGCTATGACTAACCTAGATAGTGTATTAAAGAGCAGAGATGGGCTTCCCCTGGTGGTCCAGTGGATAAGGACACCGCCTTGCAGTGCAAGGGGCGCTGGTTCAATCACTGGCCTGGGAAGATCCCACGTGCCGCGGAGCAGCTGGACAGATGTGTCCAATCACGGAGCTGGAGTTCTGGAGCGCATGTGCCCAGAGCCGGCACTCTGCAACAGACGCCACTGCGATGGGAGGCCCACAGGAGCCAAAGAACAAAGACAGATGAAAATAGAGAGAAATGAAAGACCAATAGAAGTGGCCCGCCCGCTCCCCTCCCTCCCCAACCTGACCCCCGCCCAAAAACAAACAAAAAAAGAGCAGAGACATCACTTTGCCAAGAAAAGTCCATATAGTCAAAGCTATAGTTATCCCAGTAGTCATGTATGGATGTGAAAGTTGACCATAAAGAAGGCTGACTGAAAAAGAATTGATGCCTTCACACTGTGGTGCTGAAAAAGACTCTCTAGAGTCCCATGGACTGCAAGGAGATCAAATCATTCAATCCTAAAGGAAAGCCCTGCATATTCATTGGAAGGAATGATGCTAAAGCTGAAACCCCAATACTTAGGCCACTTGATGTCAAGAGATGACTCACTGGAAAAGACTCTTCTGCAGGGAAAAATAGGAGGCAGAAGGAGAAAGGGATGGCAGAAGATGAGATGGTTGCATGACATCACCAACTCAATGGACAGGAGTTTGAGCAAGTTCTGGGAGATAGTGAAGGACAGGGAAGCCTGGAGTGCTACAGTTCATGGGGTCACAAAGAGTCTGACATGACTGAGAGACTGAACTGAACTGATACTAGTTTACAAAACTGACAGATATAAATGTAATAAGACTAAGATACTGACAGTATTGAAACTAAGACATGTACTTAGAAAAAAACTGTATTTTTCTGAAAGCTGCTGAAGAATTTTCTAAAGGCGAATGATGTTAGATTATTTTTTAAGCTTTAAAGGGAAAATCAGAACTTTAATAGATTAAAAATAAAAACAGATTGATGCTCCACTGTTTTCCATTACAGAATTACAGAGTAAAGGTCTGCATTATATGGTTTCTTTTCCATATCAAATCACTTCCTACAAGGCCTTAGTGTTCATTTGGACTGATTTTATTTCACTGTATATTTCCGTAAGGCCCATCATCACCAGGTAAGCTCCTTTCAACCTAGATATTTTATTTTATTGATATGATGCTGAAAGTGGCCATTTATATTTTCCAATTCAGATGGCATCCAAAAATGTTAAGCCCTTGTCCTCATTCCTGTGAAATAAGAGTGATGGCAGAATGAAAGCTTCTTTGTGACACTCATCCCAAGCTACAATCTTTCCTGCCTGAGGCATTCCTGACAGACGCAATCACAGACAGCTGTACCCCATGGCTCAAAGAAATTAAAAGATAAGGTGAATGATATCTCAACAGAAAACCCATTACACTGATAAACAGAAAAATGATAATTTAGCCTAAGTCTTTGAGACACCAAAAATAATACTCAACACAGTGAAAGGTGTCATTTGCCTGTGGGAAAGTCAACAAAATCATTCTGAGATAAAAATCAACATGGAGAAAAGAGGGACCATGTGGTAAGGTGTTTGAGTGTGACAGTGACCTGTAGCATGTAATTAGGTGGGGGGAGCTAACTTCCTCAAAGTTTTATTAATGCCCAGATGAAATCAAAGCCATCTGTCCTTTGTCTCTGGATGTTAAAAATAAGTTACTGCATTGTGGCTTATTTTCTTTTTCCTTGAATGTGGATTCACTCTTCTTCTGTTTTTCAAATGCAGATTTCTGACAGAAACTAACTTTTCTAAAATATTTTGAAGAAGCTGAGGGAATATGCTATCCATGTTAAACGAAAATAAATAACTTTTGTATGAATATGCAATTCTGATTTCTATAAGGCTCTGTGATCCCAGAAGACCATGTTTATTAGCTTCATCTGACATTTGATCATTCACCTTATTAGGGCAAATAAATTTGAGGTACTTTCAACTCTATTAATTCACACACAAATCACATAACTACAGTAAAGTACATTATCATTACTTTCAGTGTCATAAATTTTAAAATTGTTGCTTCAAAAATTTAGAAAATAAATGTGGCTAATTAAAGTCACTAATGTGAATAAAAATGAAAAATAATTTTAATTAATTTATACTGTATCATTTTTGTATTCACAGGCTTAAAGATAGTCTGTTTTATAGGGGTTAAACAGTCCTTCTGAAAACTGTATAAAAAACTTTATTTGTTCAGCCAAGTGTTCTGATAAATGGCCAATAGCTAAACAGGCAGAGCTGTGATTACTTTTCCATAACCGGGACTGTTCTGTCTAGTCCAAATTGAAACAGACTTTCAGTGATCCTGAATTGAGTCAGTGTGAAAAGAACTGTCTGGATAGAGGTGGGAAAAGAGGAGAGCATTAGCAATATGCACAAAGGACCCAAGGCTCAAAGAAATTAAAAATAAGAATGACATCTCAACAGAAAACCCATTACACTGATAAACAGAAAATGATAATTTAGCCTAAGTCTTTGAGACACCAAAAATAATACTCAACACAGTGAAAGGTGTCATTTGCCTGTGGGAAAGTCAACAAAATCATTCTGAGATAAAAATCAACATGGAGAAAAGAGGGACCATGTGGTAAGGTGTTTGAGTGTGACAGTGACCTGTAGCATGTAATTAGGTGGGGGGAGCTAACTTCCTCAAAGTTTTATTAATGCCCAGATGAAATCAAAGCCATCTGTCCTTTGTCTCTGGATGTTAAAAATAAGTTACTGCATTGTGGCTTATTTTCTTTTTCCTTGAATGTGGATTCACTCTTCTTCTGTTTTTCAAATGCAGATTTCTGACAGAAACTAACTTTTCTAAAATATTTTGAAGAAGCTGAGGGAATATGCTATCCATGTTAAACGAAAATAAATAACTTTTGTATGAATATGCAATTCTGATTTCTATAAGGCTCTGTGATCCCAGAAGACCATGTTTATTAGCTTCATCTGACATTTGATCATTCACCTTATTAGGGCAAATAAATTTGAGGTACTTTCAACTCTATTAATTCACACACAAATCACATAACTACAGTAAAGTACATTATCATTACTTTCAGTGTCATAAATTTTAAAATTGTTGCTTCAAAAATTTAGAAAATAAATGTGGCTAATTAAAGTCACTAATGTGAATAAAAATGAAAAATAATTTTAATTAATTTATACTGTATCATTTTTGTATTCACAGGCTTAAAGATAGTCTGTTTTATAGGGGTTAAACAGTCCTTCTGAAAACTGTATAAAAAACTTTATTTGTTCAGCCAAGTGTTCTGATAAATGGCCAATAGCTAAACAGGCAGAGCTGTGATTACTTTTCCATAACCGGGACTGTTCTGTCTAGTCCAAATTGAAACAGACTTTCAGTGATCCTGAATTGAGTCAGTGTGAAAAGAACTGTCTGGATAGAGGTGGGAAAAGAGGAGAGCATTAGCAATATGCACAAAGGACCCAAGGACTAACCCCGAGGAAATACACTGAAGATGCTCCAACTCTCCACCCATGACTTCCAAGTTCTTATTATCTTTCTAACATGTCTTGTCCCTTTAGAATGCTACACGGTAGTATTGATGGAAAACTGATGTCACATACATACAGTGTAGTCATCTGAGTTCCATTACACTAGGGAGTCCTCCCAAGGTCCTGCATCCACTCTGGAAAATCAGTATCAAGCAGACTTTTAAATAGGTGTGCCAGGATGGATAAAAAAGTATATATTAGAAATTATAAAAAGACAATGTATTTCTCTACCAGTGTTCCTTTTTTGACATTTTAAAAGAGATTTTTAAAAAATGCATAACTTTTTTTTTTTTTTTTTGTATTTCCATCAAATAAAGTAAACACATTACACTTCTGGAAGATAATTATACAGTCTCTTCCCTTCTATTTCCCGACAGTCCTTTGTCCAGTCAACTGCACTCAACAAATATTTGTTGAACTAATTGAACACTGATTTAATTATTTTGTTTTTGATAAACTATGACTTTAATGAGCTACTAATAGTCTTCAAAACATAAATTCTTATATCTATCTATATATTTCCATAGTGTTTTTCACCACAGTTTTAATATGCTTTGGCATATGGGCTCTAATGGCTCAATAATATAGAACAAATAGAAGAAATGCAGCTAACTTGGGGATACATTCACTTGAATTTCTGAAAGTCTTCTTCGGATTACAAATATTCTGTCTGGCCTCCTACTTAAGTACCATGTTTATTAGCTTCATCTGACATTTGATCCTTCACCTTATTAGGGCAAATAAATTTGAGGTACTTTCAACTCTATTAATTCACACACAAATCACATAACTACAGTAAAGTACATTATCATTACTTTCAGTGTCATAAATTTTAAAATTGTTGCTTCAAAAATTTAGAAAATAAATGTGGCTAATTAAAGTCACTAATGTGAATAAAAATGAAAAATAATTTTAATTAATTTATACTGTATCATTTTTGTATTCACAGGCTTAAAGATAGTCTGTTTTATAGGGGTTAAACAGTCCTTCTGAAAACTGTATAAAAAACTTTATTTGTTCAGCCAAGTGTTCTGATAAATGGCCAATAGCTAAACAGGCAGAGCTGTGATTACTTTTCCATAACCGGGACTGTTCTGTCTAGTCCAAATTGAAACAGACTTTCAGTGATCCTGAATTGAGTCAGTGTGAAAAGAACTGTCTGGATAGAGGTGGGAAAAGAGGAGAGCATTAGCAATATGCACAAAGGACCCAAGGACTAACCCCGAGGAAATACACTGAAGATGCTCCAACTCTCCACCCATGACTTCCAAGTTCTTATTATCTTTCTAACATGTCTTGTCCCTTTAGAATGCTACACGGTAGTATTGATGGAAAACTGATGTCACATACATACAGTGTAGTCATCTGAGTTCCATTACACTAGGGAGTCCTCCCAAGGTCCTGCATCCACTCTGGAAAATCAGTATCAAGCAGACTTTTAAATAGGTGTGCCAGGATGGATAAAAAAGTATATATTAGAAATTATAAAAAGACAATGTATTTCTCTACCAGTGTTCCTTTTTTGACATTTTAAAAGAGATTTTTAAAAAATGCATAACTTTTTTTTTTTTTTTTTGTATTTCCATCAAATAAAGTAAACACATTACACTTCTGGAAGATAATTATACAGTCTCTTCCCTTCTATTTCCCGACAGTCCTTTGTCCAGTCAACTGCACTCAACAAATATTTGTTGAACTAATTGAACACTGATTTAATTATTTTGTTTTTGATAAACTATGACTTTAATGAGCTACTAATAGTCTTCAAAACATAAATTCTTATATCTATCTATATATTTCCATAGTGTTTTTCACCACAGTTTTAATATGCTTTGGCATATGGGCTCTAATGGCTCAATAATATAGAACAAATAGAAGAAATGCAGCTAACTTGGGGATACATTCACTTGAATTTCTGAAAGTCTTCTTGGATTACGTGATTTTGCCACATAATATTCTGTCTGGCCTCCTACTTCATAGTATTTAAAACATCAAAGGTGATCATATGTATACATCTGTGGAGTCAGTTCTAGAAATTGAACTATGGTATCAAATCTATTCTTAGGGAATAGGTTAACATGGGAAGTATAAGTATGACATCTGATTTGGCTGAGATACTAATGGTCCACTTAGAAATACTGAAAGAGGAAGTAGATCTTGCTATGGATGCATATTTCCTGGGGTCTGGTTCCACAACCAAGGCCTCAGGACACTTGTCAGAAGTTTGACTTGATTCTCACACATGTGTGTCCATCAAACATTACCTGGGCTACAACCAGGACTGGCTTCATGGTCATGTGAGCTCAGAAGAAATGCAGGCTCTGACTAAAAAGGGTCCAGAGTAGTCACTGTCTTGACACTCTTACAAACTTCTACTTTGTGTTTAGTAAGGGACCACCAGGGGCATAGTTAAACGTGGTTGCAAGGGTAAAGGAAGCCTGGAGCCTCAACTCACAGATAGTCCTGCCTTCCAGCCATCCTGTGTTGATTTTCATCCTGTGTTGATTTTCAGTTGCCCAACCCTCTTCATTTTGGCACCTCAACTGGAACAAGAGGTTTTCTTTTCTGCTATGTTTAGAGTGAGAGGAGGGGACAGTCCACATTCTACCCTGGCCCTTCATGCCTCAGTGGGGGCCTGAGTATGACCCAGACTCAGGGGACCGTGGTCAGAGTCCAGAGTTGGGCACCTGTGCTTTGGATGTCCTTAGGAGGAAACTAGCTGGAGTCACAGTCAACCATGGCTGGCAACTCCCGGTGGATTCAGTTAAAGCCACAGCACACGTGGTGAGGGTAGGAGGGGTTAGGCCTTCTGAGATAGGCTGGGGCTATAGGAAAGGGGAAGACTGCCTTAAATTCCTCAGAGTCTACCCCAGCAGGGCCTGGGCATCAGTGCAATGATGACTCTTGGAAGGGGAAGCTGGTATTATCAAGACTTACCTGTGAGTTACAGAGACCTTTAATCATAGAGTGGATATCATGGGGCAGCTGTGTGGATCAGCATTCCCTGTATTCCCATCCCTAAAGCAGTGGTCTTCAGGATGTCTACATGCATGACCAAACAATAAACGTTTCCTTCATCTATATCCTCCTCAAGTATAACTTGGACTGACCAGAGGTATTCACTAAGAGTGAGCTGTAATATACAAATTGTTATTTTGGTGTTTCTAAAAATAAGTTGAATGCACTTATATTTAGAACATTGCACACTATAAAGAATAATGCTAATAATTAAAAAAATACTTAGAATGATATTAAACAACAAATTGGTTTCCCGAGTGACTCAGCAGTAAAGGATCTACCTGCAATGCAAGAGACTTGAGACACAAGTTTATTTCTGGGTCAGGAAGATGTCCTAAAGAAGGAAATGGTAACCAACTCCAATATTCTTGCCTAGAAAATCCCATGGACAGAAGAGCCTGGTGGGCTACAGTAATGGGGTCACAAAAGAGCTAGATGTGACTTAGTGACTAAACAAGAAAATATTAAACCATTATAAATCAAGGAAGATGTCATGGGGCGGGGGGAAATCACTTTACATTTCAGTACCTTTATAGCACTTTCTCTCCCACTTCTTGAACAAAAAAAAACTCCTGCATTTTCATTTTGCACTGTATCCCACAAATTATGTAGCCAGTCCTTCTTGTACCTAAAGGTCTCAGCTTTTGTCTCAATGTCAGATGATACCTGCTTCTTTTTGCCTTTCTTTTCCTCTTAACCCAAACTTCTGATGTGGGTTACCTTTCAGACAAATACGCCACATGCACCTCCCTGTGTCAGTGTCCATCTAGTTCTTCCATGAGACACTGGACAGCCTCCATGCAGTTAGAAGCCTCTTTCTGGATTTTTTTCTTGGGGCTGAGTTTCCTGTCTGAATCTTCTTACTGACAGATTATACAGAAACATATGGTTGGCATACACAGATCATCAATGGATATGAATGACATTGCAGAAGGAATTTCAATAAGAAGTTGACTGGGAAATATGGAATATTTCAGGTTTGTGCTTGCAGCACTGGTGGTGAGGGGAGGGCTACCATGTAAAAAAGTCAAACGTAACTTGCAACAGGCTTAGAGAATATGTAATGTCCTTTTCATCTCTAAATTTTATGATTTCGAAGAAGAAGGACTATTGTTGGGACAAGACAGATAAATTATTTCTAATGTTTTTTTCACAAGTATGAAGTATCACGAAAAACTGCCCTGAAAATCTAGGCTGATTAGAGTAGTTCCATAATTCTGGTTGGGGCAACCAAAATAAGAGATCTTTAGTGTCATCGTGCTGATACAATTTGCTGATATTTTAGAGGGAATGCAGTGTTCTGCAATATTAACAAATGAAAGAAATGAAGGAATTAAAATGACATGTCTGATCTGACCCAAACATTCCCTACTAATTTCTAACATTAGAAATTTGTATTCATATTGAGAGTAGTTTGTGAATACTCATCCTTCATTTAACAACTCACTACCTTTAATATCATCCCGTTTTGTGGTCAGATCCAATAACCTATAGAAAGTTTCAAGCATTATACACCTAATACAATTTAATTCCATTTCTATTTGTACCTTCTTGAACAAGAAAGCAAACCTTCCTGAAAATATTAAACCATTATAAATCAAGGAAGATGTCATGGGGCGGAAATCACTTTACATTTCAGTACCTTTATAGCACTTTCTCTCCCACTTCTTGAACAAAAAAAAACTCCTGCATTTTCATTTTGCACTGTATCCCACAAATTATGTAGCCAGTCCTTCTTGTACCTAAAGGTCTCAGCTTTTGTCTCAATGTCAGATGATACCTGCTTCTTTTTGCCTTTCTTTTCCTCTTAACCCAAACTTCTGATGTGGGTTACCTTTCAGACAAATACGCCACATGCACCTCCCTGTGTCAGTGTCCATCTAGTTCTTCCATGAGACACTGGACAGCCTCCATGCAGTTAGAAGCCTCTTTCTGGATTTTTTTCTTGGGGCTGAGTTTCCTGTCTGAATCTTCTTACTGACAGATTATACAGAAACATATGGTTGGCATACACAGATCATCAATGGATATGAATGACATTGCAGAAGGAATTTCAATAAGAAGTTGACTGGGAAATATGGAATATTTCAGGTTTGTGCTTGCAGCACTGGTGGTGAGGAGAGGACTACCATGTAAAAAAGTCAAACGTAACTTGCAACAGGCTTAGAGAATATGTAATGTCCTTTTCATCTCTAAATTTTATGATTTCGAAGAAGAAGGACTATTGTTGGGACAAGACAGATAAATTATTTCTAATGTTTTTTTCACAAGTATGAAGTATCACGAAAAACTGCCCTGAAAATCTAGGCTGATTAGAGTAGTTCCATAATTCTGGTTGGGGCAACCAAAATAAGAGATCTTTAGTGTCATCGTGCTGATACAATTTGCTGATATTTTAGAGGGAATGCAGTGTTCTGCAATATTAACAAATGAAAGAAATGAAGGAATTAAAATGACATGTCTGATCTGACCCAAACATTCCCTACTAATTTCTAACATTAGAAATTTGTATTCATATTGAGAGTAGTTTGTGAATACTCATCCTTCATTTAACAACTCACTACCTTTAATATCATCCCGTTTTGTGGTCAGATCCAATAACCTATAGAAAGTTTCAAGCATTATACACCTAATACAATTTAATTCCATTTCTATTTGGAACATTTTGACCACAGTTTAACCACAGCTCCATATACTACCCACATGACAGAAGCAATAAACCTTACAAATGCCTTTGTAAGATGGGTACTTATAATCTTAGGAGAGTGATATATAAAAAATAGACATTAAAAAACAAAAGAAAATTACATTAATTACATGATGATGTTAACTATCCTTGGTATTTTTCTTGATGTCTGCAATAAGATAAACTGTATAAGGTCTAAATTTTGGGTTATCCACCAAAACGGGGCTTGAAAAAATTGTTTCAATTATTAAGAAAAATATCCCGATATGTCATAGATAGTGCCTACATGATGTTACCTGATGTTTAAACAAACTGCAACATTAACACAGGGGTAGTGGGTACTCCCTCCTCTACTTCTCTTTGCAGTAGAAGGAAAATGAAACATAACAACATAACCACTTGCTTGACATTTTTAAAATTAGGAATCATATTAATTATCCAGGTCCAAATTGGTCAAGGTTTGGGGCCATTTTAACCTACATAACTTAATACATAAATTATAAAGCCATATTGCTTAATCCAATTCAGTTGGTTCTTCTCCTTTCCAATGTGATTAATAATATAAATGTTTATTGATTTTTTTCTTTTATTTTTATTACTTCTTGTTTACCTCTATCCTCACAGTTACTTGGTGCCAAAGCGTCCCTTATACAAGACAGATAAATTATTTCTAATGTTTTTTCACAAGTATGAAGTATCACGAAAAACTGCCCTGAAAATCTAGGCTGATTAGAGTAGTTCCATAATTCTGGTTGGGGCAACCAAAATAAGAGATCTTTAGTGTCATCGTGCTGATACAATTTGCTGATATTTTAGAGGGAATGCAGTGTTCTGCAATATTAACAAATGAAAGAAATGAAGGAATTAAAATGACATGTCTGATCTGACCCAAACATTCCCTACTAATTTCTAACATTAGAAATTTGTATTCATATTGAGAGTAGTTTGTGAATACTCATCCTTCATTTAACAACTCACTACCTTTAATATCATCCCGTTTTGTGGTCAGATCCAATAACCTATAGAAAGTTTCAAGCATTATACACCTAATACAATTTAATTCCATTTCTATTTGGAACATTTTGACCACAGTTTAACCACAGCTCCATATACTACCCACATGACAGAAGCAATAAACCTTACAAATGCCTTTGTAAGATGGGTACTTATAATCTTAGGAGAGTGATATATAAAAAATAGACATTAAAAAACAAAAGAAAATTACATTAATTACATGATGATGTTAACTATCCTTGGTATTTTTCTTGATGTCTGCAATAAGATAAACTGTATAAGGTCTAAATTTTGGGTTATCCACCAAAACGGGGCTTGAAAAAATTGTTTCAATTATTAAGAAAAATATCCCGATATGTCATAGATAGTGCCTACATGATGTTACCTGATGTTTAAACAAACTGCAACATTAACACAGGGGTAGTGGGTACTCCCTCCTCTACTTCTCTTTGCAGTAGAAGGAAAATGAAACATAACAACATAACCACTTGCTTGACATTTTTAAAATTAGGAATCATATTAATTATCCAGGTCCAAATTGGTCAAGGTTTGGGGCCATTTTAACCTACATAACTTAATACATAAATTATAAAGCCATATTGCTTAATCCAATTCAGTTGGTTCTTCTCCTTTCCAATGTGATTAATAATATAAATGTTTGTTGATTCGATTTCTTGATGTGTTTAGTAGCTTTTGATTTACCTCTATCCTCACAGTTACTTGGTGCCAAAGCGTCCCTTATAAGCTCACTACTGCTAATTTTACCGATGCTTCAAACTACATTCTATTCTCCTGCTAGTGTCAATTTCCTAAGAAAGAATTCAAGATTTTATTTGGAAGGATATAGCAGACAACTTCCTCCACCTTCCTTCTTAATCAAATGCTAAGTTCTCTGATGCTAGGAAAGACTGCGGACAGAAGGAAAACAGAGCAACAGGAGATGAGACGGTCGGATGGCATCAATGACTCAATGGACATGAGCCTGGCAGACTTCAGAGACAGTGGAGGACAGGGAAGCCTGGTATGCTGCAATCCATGCAGGTGTAAAGAGTCAGACATGACTGAGTGACTGGACAACAATAACTAATATTGAGACAGCAGAGAGTGATGAAAATATAAAAGCCAACCTTAATACTCATAATTTTTAAAGAATATGCCAAATGTATTTATATTTGCTACTCAAGCATATCACCTTGAATAATCCATTTAGTAGAAAGTCTGGATTCACAAACACGATCCCTACAGCTTCTGACTTTTAGAGCTGGACAGGGTGTGGGGAGTTGTGGAGGGGTCAACTGAGCATAACCAGAGTTAACAGACTACCTACAATGATCACCCCATATCAACCCTTTAAAAATTGACTCTTTGTTATCTATGTTACCTAAGGGACAATATGCCAGGTCTCTGCCTCTACCGTAAGAAAAGAGTCAATGAAATTATATCTTTATGAGTCAATGCATACCAACCCTCTACACAATATCCTTCCGTTTAAAAAATTGAGGAATCATATTAATTAAATCCAAAAAGGGTAGTGGGTACTCCTCCTCTACTTCTCTTTGCAGTAGAAGGAAAATGAAACATAACAACATAACCACTTGCTTGACATTTTTAAAATTAGGAATCATATTAATTATCCAGGTCCAAATTGGTCAAGGTTTGGGGCCATTTTAACCTACATAACTTAATACATAAATTATAAAGCCATATTGCTTAATCCAATTCAGTTGGTTCTTCCCCTTTTCCCAATGTGATTAATAATATAAATGTTTGTTGATTCGATTTCTTGATGTGTTTAGTAGCTTTTGATTTACCTCTATCCTCACAGTTACTTGGTGCCAAAGCGTCCCTTATAAGCTCACTACTGCTAATTTTACCGATGCTTCAAACTACATTCTATTCTCCTGCTAGTGTCAATTTCCTAAGAAAGAATTCAAGATTTTATTTGGAAGGATATAGCAGACAACTTCCTCCACCTTCCTTCTTAATCAAATGCTAAGTTCTCTGATGCTAGGAAAGACTGCGGACAGAAGGAAAACAGAGCAACAGGAGATGAGACGGTCGGATGGCATCAATGACTCAATGGACATGAGCCTGGCAGACTTCAGAGACAGTGGAGGACAGGGAAGCCTGGTATGCTGCAATCCATGCAGGTGTAAAGAGTCAGACATGACTGAGTGACTGGACAACAATAACTAATATTGAGACAGCAGAGAGTGATGAAAATATAAAAGCCAACCTTAATACTCATAATTTTTAAAGAATATGCCAAATGTATTTATATTTGCTACTCAAGCATATCACCTTGAATAATCCATTTAGTAGAAAGTCTGGATTCACAAACACGATCCCTACAGCTTCTGACTTTTAGAGCTGGACAGGGTGTGGGGAGTTGTGGAGGGGTCAACTGAGCATAACCAGAGTTAACAGACTACCTACAATGATCACCCCATATCAACCCTTTAAAAATTGACTCTTTGTTATCTATGTTACCTAAGGGACAATATGCCAGGTCTCTGCCTCTACCGTAAGAAAAGAGTCAATGAAATTATATCTTTATGAGTCAATGCATACCAACCCTCTACACAATATCCTTCCATAGTTGTTTAAAAAGTAATTTTGAACTCTCTTTCCCAGTTTTCAAACCTTTTCCCTACCACACAGTTCCATTAAATGCCCCTACCTCACCCACCTCTCCTTACCTATTCTTCAGCCAAAGCTACATTCTAATACACAGGACTCCCTCCAACACAGTGACATGTTGTATCTCCATGTTTATTCCCACACTATTGCCTTAGCCTATAAAGACTTCCTCTTGGGGAAGTAACATCGAAACCTATACTGGCACGTGTGGAAAAGATAGCTATTGTCATTGTGCTAAGGGAATAGGAGTGCCTACAATCACTTGGGGTGATGGTCTGGAGGGGTCGGGGGTCGGGGGGACTGGGTGAGGTTGGGGGGGTGTCCAGGGATATGCATATGAATAATCTGGGATACATGTCAGTGAAAAACAAAACTCTGTAAAATCTTTAAAATAAAGAAGAAAAAAAAAAAAAAGACTTCCTCTTGGATCATTCTGATTATCAAAGTTGTACTCATCCTTCAAAATTTAGATGAGATACTGACTCTTTCAAAGACACTTCTCCAATCATCTAGGTGGAATTATTATTCCTCCCTGCCAGGTCCCAGAGCTGTCCGTTCATTCATTTAGTGTGATATTTCCATTCACCTAACATTTTAGAGTGGAAAAATCAGTAAACTGATGAGATTTTGAGTTCTACCTCTGCTGCAAACCAGTTGTGAATTTCTAAATTAGTTACAATTATTTTGGTATCATTTTCTAATAACACATATGGTATTTATCAAAGCAAATAAGTGGAGGTAAGTTAAAATCACTCTGGAGTGATAGAGTATAAAATATTTGTTTCATATTTTTTTCTATCTCTTTCTATACTATTTTTGGTATATATTAAACCCATATATATATATATGTGGAAGTATATATATATATATATATATATATATATATATATATATGGAAGTTTCTTTTTAACAATTGTGAAGAACAAAAGAGAATAACGTGCATTGGGGTACTCTAAATGTATTTCACATAACACATCGCAAATGTTCCATTTTTATTATTCAATGGGGAAAATCAAAATGGAACAGCTTTTATACTTTTTTTGTTGTGAAGAAAATTTCTTTAGATTGCTCCCCAAAAATTGTGATATTCTGAGAACTGATAAAAAAGAGATATAGAGCATTCAAGATACTCTGCTTTTCACAAAATTATAAGAAATACTTTGATTTTCATGATACATAGTATTAGAATTTTGCTTTAAAATGGAAAAAAAATTCTGACTAATGAATATTCAAGGTAGAGAAATAATGCACCAGAAAAAATAAAAATTACTGGTATTTTGAGGTTGTGCGTGTTAATTGCTCAGTTGTTTTATTGATTGAAAAAAATAACTTCATATCGCCATGCTGAATATGACAGAATGAATAAATTATGACATATGGTGAATAAATTAAGATACACACTTGGGGAAAGGTATTCGGCTAACAAAATGGGGTCCCCTCTGGTAGCCACTACCCTGATGGATGTACCATGATTTATAGCCTGGTCCTATAAAATCCTGCCTATACACTTAGTTTTCATTAATTATGCTGAGGACACTGAGGCTTACAAAGAACATCTCGAAGTTATAAAAATCAACTCTGTGTGGTTTGTGGGAGTCTTCTGAATTTTTATGAGAGGAAGCTTATCTTTTTGTTGCCCTAAGAGACCTGAAAACAGTCTAGCGTGTTATTCTAAACACTAAATAAGATTGAAAAAATTTGAATTATTAAATATCAGCCCTGCATATATATGCTCATTTTGTTATAAAATATGTATCATTTCTAGAATTAAAAATTTAATAGGAAACCTGATAACTCTTAAAAGACGATATGTATTTGTGAACCTATTCATTAAATTCAAGTCATCTAGGGGACTTAGTGTTTGCTGGTAGCAAGCCATACACTGAGGTCACTGTCTGTCTTAGTTCTTAGGACTGCTATAACAGAGCACCATAGACTGGGTGGCTTATAAACAACAGAAATTGATTTCTCACACATCTGGAACCTGAGAAATCCAAAATCAAGGGGCCAGCAAATTTGGTGTCTGATACTTCCTGGTTCATAGATACCATCTTCTCACAGTGTCTTCATGTGGAAGAAAGGGTGAAGGAGTTTTCTGGGGTCAGTTACAAAAGGGCACTAATCCTATCTGTGACTTAAATACAGATGTCCTCACCTCCCCATACCATAACACTGAGGCTTAGCATTTCAACATAAGAAAGTCAAGGGCACAAACACTTAGCTGACAGCCCTGTCCTTCATATAACAGCCAGAAATGAGGTCCTCAGTTTTACCTTCTAAAATATGGTGAGATTTCTGTAACATTTCCACATGATAGTATAAAATGTCAGCTCCTGAACTTTCTGGTGACAGATAAAAATTATTTGATGACAACACAACTTGGCATGAAAGCTCTAGCTTAGGGTTTCCCTGGTGGTCCAGTGGGTAAAGAGTCTGCCTTGCAGTTCAAGGGGTGCTGGTTCAATCCCTGGCCCAGGAAGATCCCACATGCCATAGATCAGCTGGACTTGTGTGCCCAATTACCAGCCAGTGTTCTGAGGCACATGCGTTCAAAGCTGATGCTCTGCAAGGAGAGAGGCCACTGCAATGTGAGGCCCACACAGGCCGAAGAATAAAGATGGATGAAAATGGACAAATGAATAAAATAATCAATAAAAAGAAGTCAAAATTTTAAACAAAATTAGAAAAAAAAAGTGATGTAATTAAAAAGAAAATGCTCTAGCTTATATTCAAAATAGTCATTGGTCTATGTAGCTCTAATGTATGCTTCTAAAACACTTAGACCTCTAATATTTTTTTTTCTCTCTATACTCTTGCAATAATTCTCATTTCATCTGCTAGAGACTATTACTTGGAAAATTGGGCATTTGCCCATGAAAATGAGAAACTGAGAATGGAATTCATTTATTTATCTGTGCATAAGATGACTACAGAATTAAAGCATGGTGCTTTGCTGATGGAAAAATGGTGCTTAAGTCATCTAGGACTTAGTGTTTGCTGGTAGCAAGCCATACACTGAGGTCACTGTCTGTCTTAGTTCTTAGGACTGCTATAACAGAGCACCATAGACTGGGTGGCTTATAAACAACAGAAATTGATTTCTCACACATCTGGAACCTGAGAAATCCAAAATAAAGGGGGCCAGCAAATTTGGTGTCTGATACTTCCTGGTTCATAGATACCATCTTCTCACAGTGTCTTCATGTGGAAGAAAGGGTGAAGGAGTTTTCTGGGGTCAGTTACAAAAGGGCACTAATCCTATCTGTGACTTAAATACAGATGTCCTCACCTCCCCATACCATAACACTGAGGCTTAGCATTTCAACATAAGAAAGTCAAGGGCACAAACACTTAGCTGACAGCCCTGTCCTTCATATAACAGCCAGAAATGAGGTCCTCAGTTTTACCTTCTAAAATATGGTGAGATTTCTGTAACATTTCCACATGATAGTATAAAATGTCAGCTCCTGAACTTTCTGGTGACAGATAAAAATTATTTGATGACAACACAACTTGGCATGAAAGCTCTAGCTTAGGGTTTCCCTGGTGGTCCAGTGGGTAAAGAGTCTGCCTTGCAGTTCAAGGGGTGCTGGTTCAATCCCTGGCCCAGGAAGATCCCACATGCCATAGATCAGCTGGACTTGTGTGCCCAATTACCAGCCAGTGTTCTGAGGCACATGCGTTCAAAGCTGATGCTCTGCAAGGAGAGAGGCCACTGCAATGTGAGGCCCACACAGGCCGAAGAATAAAGATGGATGAAAAATAAATGAATAAAATAATCAATAAAAAGAAGTCAAAATTTTAAACAAAATTAGAAAAAAAAAGTGATGTAATTAAAAAGAAAATGCTCTAGCTTATATTCAAAATAGTCATTGGTCTATGTAGCTCTAATGTATGCTTCTAAAACACTTAGACCTCTAATATTTTTTTTTCTCTCTATACTCTTGCAATAATTCTCATTTCATCTGCTAGAGACTATTACTTGGAAAATTGGGCATTTGCCCATGAAAATGAGAAACTGAGAATGGAATTCATTTATTTATCTGTGCATAAGATGACTACAGAATTAAAGCATGGTGCTTTGCTGATGGAAAAATGGTGCTTAAAAAAGTTCTCAATGTCAGCTTTAGAGGAGTTTTCAGTTGAAAAGCAGCATTCAGATCCTTTAGGATGACTTTTTTTTCCTTGGAATAATCTCTACTATGATAACCAGAATCATGCATCAGGTTTAAGAGTTTCACCACAGATACTTAACACCTAATGGGCCATTGCTACAGCTGCTTCCATCTCTCTGACTTTTTTCCCATTTCACTTTCTATCTCAGGTCTGTTAGACTTTTCTCTAATTCTATGCCACTTAGAACTCTCTTTGTGGCTATAATGAAGTAGAAGAGAGTAGGAAAAAAGCAGAGATACATACTACAAAGTTAAAGAATTAAGATAAAAACTTTTGTCTAGTTTCACTTAACCTCCTTCCAGACGTGTGTATGACACATGTTCTACCAGGAAAATAAATGCTCATGCACTGCTCCTGATTCATTCCAGACAAATCTTGGTGTGTGCCTTCTGGGACACATCACCCCATGTGTAGAAAGTGGTCCCCATTTTTTAGGTACATTTTTCTTCCATATTAAGAAATAGCAGATTTTTGCCAAGCACTCTCATAAGACTACACTTACAGCAAGTTCTTCTTCAAGGCGATAAATTATTTCTTGAGGTCAAGGGAAAAAATTTCTATACTATTTACAACATTAAATTTAAAATTAAAGGTGAGTAGTATTACAGAATAGTGATTAAGGACACAAAAATTAATAACACTGTTTTGTGCTGATTGCAGATCCTGCCTTAGCCATTTACTATCTTCTAAATTTCATCAAAAGCTGAGTATATCACAGAATGAGATGATAATATTGTGCTGCCTCCAAAGTAACTTTTTTTGTGAAAGTTAAGAGCATACATAAGCCCTTGGCAAAATGCCAGTAAAATGCTTATAAGTACTCAATGTATTTAGTTATTAATAGGTATTATAACTCAGAGCAAACACACTGAAACTTTGGAGCTAATTGAATTTACTCAACACATATTTTCAGCTCAACTACTAATGCCTAATGTAAGGCAAAGATAACGACTGTAGTGCTTAAGAAATACTTGTCAGCAATTTTGAGGAATTTATACTTCTGCTTTCAAAAACACAACCATCCCTGTTAGTTTAAAAATTCTTCTTGTTTCAAACACCCAAAACTAGCCCTGATTTCATGAATTAATTAAGCTGATTTTTCTTCCATTTACTGAAACCAATTATCTGAATGAAGTGTTCTAAGGTGCATAAAAGCAATGAATTAAAATTCTTCCATTTATTGAGTTTGAAAGCAAAAGGCTCAGCTGTACTAGGGCCAAGACTTTTAAACAGCCAAGTACCTAAGTATTCTAAATTTGATTATTTTTACTGTTCTTAAAACCCAATTACATCAAATGATTGAAGACTATTTACCTTAAATATTGATCTGCTATGGCCTATTTCATTTTGCAATATTCTCCAAATATCTTAGAAGCATTAGAAAAATCTATATCTTAAATCTAAAACTATGGCATAATTTCTATTATGGCTGATTTTTTCATTCTAGACTATTACCATTATAATTTTACTGTACAACTTTAATTGACTTTCTTGGTAACAGATATTTAAGGCCAAAAGTATATCAAATTTTGGGAATGTGTGTTCAATTAAGCAGGCACAAACATGACTGAAAAATCAATTAGAAGCTGTGCAGGTAGGTCCTAACGTTTTCAATAAGAGTGAGAAAAATTAAAAGGATAAAACTGTTTTGTGCTGATTGCAGATCCTGCCTTAGCCATTTACTATCTTCTAAATTTCATCAAAAGCTGAGTATATCACAGAATGAGATGATAATATTGTGCTGCCTCCAAAGTAACTTTTTTTGTGAAAGTTAAGAGCATACATAAGCCCTTGGCAAAATGCCAGTAAAATGCTTATAAGTACTCAATGTATTTAGTTATTAATAGGTATTATAACTCAGAGCAAACACACTGAAACTTTGGAGCTAATTGAATTTACTCAACACATATTTTCAGCTCAACTACTAATGCCTAATGTAAGGCAAAGATAACGACTGTAGTGCTTAAGAAATACTTGTCAGCAATTTTGAGGAATTTATACTTCTGCTTTCAAAAACACAACCATCCCTGTTAGTTTAAAAATTCTTCTTGTTTCAAACACCCAAAACTAGCCCTGATTTCATGAATTAATTAAGCTGATTTTTCTTCCATTTACTGAAACCAATTATCTGAATGAAGTGTTCTAAGGTGCATAAAAGCAATGAATTAAAATTCTTCCATTTATTGAGTTTGAAAGCAAAAGGCTCAGCTGTACTAGGGCCAAGACTTTTAAACAGCCAAGTACCTAAGTATTCTAAATTTGATTATTTTACTGTTCTTAAAACCCAATTACATCAAATGATTGAAGACTATTTACCTTAAATATTGATCTGCTATGGCCTATTTCATTTTGCAATATTCTCCAAATATCTTAGAAGCATTAGAAAAATCTATATCTTAAATCTAAAACTATGGCATAATTTCTATTATGGCTGATTTTTTCATTCTAGACTATTACCATTATAATTTTACTGTACAACTTTAATTGACTTTCTTGGTAACAGATATTTAAGGCCAAAAGTATATCAAATTTTGGGAATGTGTGTTCAATTAAGCAGGCACAAACATGACTGAAAAATCAATTAGAAGCTGTGCAGGTAGGTCCTAACGTTTTCAATAAGAGTGAGAAAAATTAAAAGGATAAAACTAAAAGTTTTGAATACGTTTTATAAAACTGCCATTGAAATACTGATAAATAAGCACTGTGCTTCTATTACAGATACATTTTTACTCTATAGTAGTAACATTTTCAAAGACCAAATACATTATCTGAAAAAGTCTATATTTTTTACTATATAAAAGGTACATGCTTTTCAACTACAGAATATATACTTAATTACCTTTATGTCCTTAAGTGAGACACAAAATTTAACTTGCTTAAGAATTTTTTTTATTTATAAGTGATAAACATAGGAGCAATATCCCATGTATTTGTCTTCAAATATATGAGTGTGCATGTGTTTGCAACTACAGTTCTATATAAAGAATGATTTTTCATACATCTGGTTTATTTATATACATGTCCCTTGTTTATAAGCATAACAGTCTACTTAAAATTTGTTCTTTGAATAATTATTTGCTTAAATAATATTGTCATGTGTATTAAAACAGTTAAAATTCATGTAAATATAAAATAAAATTGTTGTGGTCATTCTTCATTAAAATAAATAAATATGGAATTTTTTGATTCATTATAATAAATTCATGTTTTCAAATAATCTGACAATAGTTCAGTAGATAGACAAAATGAAGTCAGTACATTGTATAAAACCAACCTAAACTATTACAGATCACATGAATTATACTTTAAAAATCTGTGTGTTTCAAAAGTTTTTCAAGTGTTTCAAGTTTACAGATTATTAATGAATATATATGTGTGTGTCTATATGTATATATATATGTGAATGCCATGGAAATAATATTTATGACATATTTTTTTACTTAGAAAGCAATTCTATTAAAATTTAATATTGTGAATAAAAAAACTTGAATTTTATAGAGAATTTTTATGGTTAATCTCAAGAAACTGCTTGATAACAGACTATAATTCTCAGGACATTGCAATTTAAAGCCAATGCATTTGTAGAGTTAACTCAGGATTGTCTGTCCAACAACAATCAAGACACCATTTCCCTCACAATGACGGATGAAGATAGATGGTTCATCCACAGTAACAGAAAGCAAGACAAAGCCAATCTCCTGATATTTGGGCTCTATAACTCAGAATTCAGAGGTTTCAGGCATTATTGAATCAGGTTTGAACATTATTAGAAAAGTCACTGTCTTTATCTCTCTGGTATCTTTTTGTATGTGCATTCCTTTTACGGATATTCAAAGTCTGTCACCATTATATGCATCTCAACAGCTCAGCAACACAAGTACTGAGTAAATACCACTTCCAGTTTGTATCACTAATATTGTCTTAGGCTATGCAATTCATCTGTGTGTATATATACATTTAACATATATATGTATATATATATTTTTTTCTTTTATATCAGAGAAAATAATTTATATATATTTATAGGGGAATTTTAGTTTCCTCTTACTCCTGTGGCAGAGACTATCACAAACTGGGGTCTTACAATACTCACAGTTCTTGAGGTCAGAAGTCTGGAATCCAAAGGCTGGACAAGCCACACTTTCTCTCTGAGTTCTGATGCTACTGATATCCTCGTTATTTCTTGGCTTGTAGCTGCATAACTCCAATCTCTGCCTCTATCACCGCATGGTTCTTCCCTTGGTGTATCTGTATCTTCACACTGTGATCCCTGTCCTACAAAGGAGTGTCATACTGGATTAAGATCCCACTCATTTTAATCTGACATCATTTAACTCAGCTGTATCTGTAATGATACTATTGATATTTCTAAATATGGTTACATTACAGGTACCAGTGCTAAGATTTCAATGTATTCATAGGGGGACACAATTCAGCCTATAACAAAGAGAAAGTAAAAAATAAATTAGCATTATCTCCACTATTTGTGCATAGCGTTCTGGAAAAAAAGAAGCATTTACTGAAAGATCACAAACAGTAGATACCACATTCAAATGTAAATACTAGACCACAAACAGAACTGGAAATAAGAGTCTTAAAATTTTTTTAACTATTATAAGACTCTAAACCTCCTGACTTACAGGCTTTTGAATAATCTGAAGAGAGTTTAGTCTTATTACCACATGGAGTCCCCACGCTTCCAAATAACCTCAAGCTTTGTAAGGTGGTCTTCAACGAGATCACCCAAAGTGCTGGGAAACATACTAAACTCAAATCTAAAGATCTGAGAAATTGAAGGGCAAGAAGCTGACTGGTCAGTTACTCCACTAATGGAACAAAAGGAAGATGGCCACTTCATTGACCAACATGTTAAAGAAGAGGAGGCAGTAGTGTTTTTCATGGATTAAAAAACAATGTGCATTCATAAGAAACAGGACTACTATAGAACCATCTTAGGCTTTCTCCAAGAAGGCCTCTGGATTGGCAAATAAAACTAAGTAGGTATCAAAGGGAATCCTTCGGGCTGAGAAAGCAGTTGTGATTAGTTGAAACAAGAGATTCATTTACCTTAGGCATTTGCAAGGTTAGAGATCTTGAACCATGACGGAGTCTCCAAAGAAGCCATGAAAGATTTTACAAGAGAGAAACTTTTTAAATATCCAAAAAACAGTGTGGTAAAGCTAAATTTTCACAGAGAATGGTGCTATCAATAATTTTTTCTTGTACTCATCTTGTCTTCGTCTTGAAATGCTGTAAGAAAACACTACAGACTCTCTATGAGGCCTTCTGTTGCTCAGTTATGTCTGACCTCTTGTGACCTATGGACAAGCCATAAAATTCTCCAGGCAAAAAATACTGCAGTGGGTAGTCTTTCCCTTCTCCAGGGGATGTTTCCAACACAGGGAATGAACCCAGGTCTCAAGAATTTCAGGTAGATTCTTTACCACTAGTGCCACCAGGGAAACCCCAGTTTATAAATAAAGGAGTTAAAAAATAGAATAGTTAACATTATGAATGAATATTCAATCTGACTCTTAAGTCCCTTTTTTTAAAGCTAAATAACCATTGAAAACTTATTTAAATGTTTGTAACTTAATTTCCTTACATGTAAAATGAGGATGATATGAATAAATAAATAAAACTGGGCATCAAACTTAACTATGGGGAAAAAAAAAATGAGGATAATAGTCTACCAGAGCTATTCTAAAGATTAAAACAAGTTAGCACATGTAATTGCAAATATAACAAATAACATATAACAAATATTCAGAAATTACATCTACTACTTTAATCACTGTTACATTATTATTACCTAAAGAAAAGTAATGTAGGATAAAGTACAGAAAGATCATTGGTAATATGATTATTAACTTTTAAGAAATTAACTTAAAATATAATATTTACAAATTTTAATGAGAAAATATTTGTAATTTCATCAAAAATGAAATGAGTAGATTTAGAATAATTATTTTTTTTTTACCTTCTGTGTTGGGCAGATAGAGAAGGCTTGTTCTATATTACCACCCAGGATCTTAATTTTCCTGTTTTTTTTTTTTTTTTCTTTTTTAATGTTGCTATATTCTAATGTCCTGTGTTTTAATGTTTTTAATTTTTAATGTTACTCTATCCTCCTCTAGAACAATGTGTTCATTTTCTACGTTGAGTTAGGGGAGTTAGGGTCTCTCCTGATTCATTTTCAGATCTGTATAGAGACTAGAGATTGCCTTGGGCAAGTAACTGTATTTTGATTAAGCTTGTTGAAAGCTGCCCACACCTCTCAACCTGTATCTCCTCGGCAAGAAGCAGTCTCAAGGTCACAACCAATTGCAAGGGGAGCTGGGAGATGTGGTCTTATTTGGATGACTACAGTCTAAGGAAGAAAAGGAGAAACAATTCCGGGAGAAAGGGTCAACTTGCACTCGGCCAAATCAAATTCAGTAACTTAAAGTAACTTACCAAGGTTCAGAGTCTTGATGGTGAGTGATACTGGTAGTCTTTGTGTAAAGTCGGAGCAATGTTTACTAAAACAAGCCTGCAACATTTGGTTGCCCTGGTTTTCATCATGTTTTCATATAATGGAGACTGCAATAGAGTGCCTTAAAATTCACATCAGTAGGGCTTCCCCTGGTGGTCCACTGGGTAAGGACACCGCCTTGAAGTGCAAGGGGCGCCGGTTCGAGCCCTGGCCTGGGAAGATCCCACGTGCCGCGGAGTGGCTGGACCCATGTGTCCAATTACCGAGCCGGAGCTCTGGCGCGTGTGCGCCCAGAGCCGGCGCTCTGCGGCGACAGAGGCCACCGCGATGGGAGGCCCACAGGAGCCAAAGAACAAAGACGGATGAAAATAGAGAAATGAAAGACCAATAGAAGTGGCCCGCCTGCTCCCCTCCCTCCCCAACCCGACCCCCAAAAAAGATAAATAAAATTAAAAAAAAATTACATCAATATGATATCAAACACATTCATTAACTGCCATGAACAATCAGTTCACTAATGAACATGTATAGGGTCTGCCCTCAGTATGCTCCTATTGAGTTTCTGTGTGCTGAGCCACTTCAGTCCTGTCTGATTTTTTGCGACCCTACTGACCATAGCCAGATCAGCTCCTCTGTCCATGGGATTCTCCAAGCAAGAATATTGGAGTGAGTTGCCATTTCCTCCTCCAGGGCATCTTTCCAACCCAGGATCAAACTCAGGTCTCTTATATTTCCTCCATTAGCAGGTGGGTTCTTTATCACTAGCACCACCTGGGAAACCCTTATTCTTTCAAGGGTGTTTAACAAATAGAGTAGTTATATACTTAATTTTTGATTCTTCCCTCATACGTCAGTCAGTAAAGAATCTGCCTGCAATGCAAGAGACTTGGGTTCGATTCATGGGTGAGAAAGATCCCCTTCAGAAGAAAACGGCAACCCATTCTAGTATTCCTGTCTGGAGAATCTCATGGACAAAGGAGCATGACAAGCTACAGTCAAAGGGGCTTCAAGAGTTGAATGCGACTTAGCAACTAAACAACCATATATGATTAGTCTGTATGTTATATTTGTTCTATATAATGGTTGGTTTTTAATATGTCAGCTTGAATGACCATACAGTACTTAGGCTAAACATTCTTTCAGTTTGCCTGTGAAGGTATTTCTGAAAGAGATTTACATTTTTACAAGTGGACTCAGTAAACTGTCCTCTTCAATGTGATGGACATCATGCAATCAATTAGGGTCTTTATAAAAAAAAAAAAAAAAAGAGGAGGAAGGAGGAAGCTCCCTCTTTTTGCTGCCTACTTGAGTTGGAACACCACATCTTCTCTCTCTTGCAGACTAGAATTTACACCATCAGCACTTCAGGTTCTTTGGCCTTTATACCCAGTGTACATCATTGTCAATTCTGGGTCTCCAGCTTGCAGGTCATGGGGCTTCTCAGCCTCCATTACTCCTGGTTTCATTTCTCTGGAGAACCCAAACTAACAAACTCAGGACTCTAAAGTATCTCTAAGTTCAGCTCTCTGGTTTTAGACACTGATGTTTGTAATCAGAACCTTGTCTATTCCTCACATTTGAGCAGAAGAAAATAATTGTTTCTATATAGTTATAATAAGCTATTCTGGATGTCAATCTACATGAAACTCTAAAGTCTTTGGGAATTCTTTCCAATTCCTTTCATGACTCTTTTATTCATTGATCATTTGAGCATATGCTGAGGCCCAGTTGCTTCTTACAGATGCACAAAAATGTTTGTGATAAAAATGGTATGGGTTCAGCACAGGAAAAGCATTACAAAATTAAACTTTATAAATATATAACTGCATGCTTACCATGTGTAACATTTACATCTATCAGACATTTGTATCACAAACTAATTTACATAATTAGACTTGGATATTATTTCATGGGCCATATGAAAGCATTTTAATATGTTTAGTATGATATGAGGTAAGGCTATACGATCAAGAAAATAAAGCCTACAAAAAGCCTTTAAATGGTCCTGTCTTACTCCCAATATTGGCAAAGAGAAGTTTTCTTCAACATATGAGACAGTGGGACTTCCCTGATGGCTCAGTCAGTAAAAAAATCCACCTGCACTGTAGGAGATCCAGGTTCAAACTCTGTGTTCAGAAGATCCCCAGGAGAAGGAAATAGCAATCCACTCCAGTTTTCTTGCCTGAGAAATTCTATAGACAGAGGAATCTGGCGGGATACAATCTACAGCGTCACGAAGAGTCAGACATGACTTGGCAACTAAACAACAATGAAAATCCATTCCATTGTTAACAATGCATATTGTAAAAAGGATTTTGACTCAAAAGAAGCAAGGACTACGGGGATATATGACTTTCTATATGTGACATTGTCTATAAGTTGTCGTACACAGAATTCTTTCAATAATATGCACTTAGTAACTGTCATGTTCAAGGAAGTAGGCTCATCTGTATTACATTTATAATACAGACATCCAGAATGGCACACTACAATGTAACAGTTTAATGCTTGGTGTCCAGTGTTCTCTGTCTGAGGTATCTAATTTTGTCTATTTCTAGGGGTAGATTCACAGTTGAACCTAAAATGATATCCTAGAATATGTGTGTATGGGCATAAGTACTTAGTCACACTGTTTGTGTACATGATCTCAGGGGCATGGGAGCAGGTGGGCTATGTATTTTTCTCTGATTTGTAGCATTTAGGGCCTTGTCTATTCCTCACATTTGAGCAGAAGAAAATAATTGTTTCTATATAGTTATAATAAGCTATTCTGGATGTCAATCTACATGAAACTCTAAAGTCTTTGGGAATTCTTTCCAATTCCTTTCATGACTCTTTTATTCATTGATCATTTGAGCATATGCTGAGGCCCAGTTGCTTCTTACAGATGCACAAAAATGTTTGTGATAAAAATGGTATGGGTTCAGCACAGGAAAAGCATTACAAAATTAAACTTTATAAATATATAACTGCATGCTTACCATGTGTAACATTTACATCTATCAGACATTTGTATCACAAACTAATTTACATAATTAGACTTGGATATTATTTCATGGGCCATATGAAAGCATTTTAATATGTTTAGTATGATATGAGGTAAGGCTATACGATCAAGAAAATAAAGCCTACAAAAAGCCTTTAAATGGTCCTGTCTTACTCCCAATATTGGCAAAGAGAAGTTTTCTTCAACATATGAGACAGTGGGACTTCCCTGATGGCTCAGTCAGTAAAAAAATCCACCTGCACTGTAGGAGATCCAGGTTCAAACTCTGTGTTCAGAAGATCCCCAGGAGAAGGAAATAGCAATCCACTCCAGTTTTCTTGCCTGAGAAATTCTATAGACAGAGGAATCTGGCGGGATACAATCTACAGCGTCACGAAGAGTCAGACATGACTTGGCAACTAAACAACAATGAAAATCCATTCCATTGTTAACAATGCATATTGTAAAAAGGATTTTGACTCAAAAGAAGCAAGGACTACGGGGATATATGACTTTCTATATGTGACATTGTCTATAAGTTGTCGTACACAGAATTCTTTCAATAATATGCACTTAGTAACTGTCATGTTCAAGGAAGTAGGCTCATCTGTATTACATTTATAATACAGACATCCAGAATGGCACACTACAATGTAACAGTTTAATGCTTGGTGTCCAGTGTTCTCTGTCTGAGGTATCTAATTTTGTCTATTTCTAGGGGTAGATTCACAGTTGAACCTAAAATGATATCCTAGAATATGTGTGTATGGGCATAAGTACTTAGTCACACTGTTTGTGTACATGATCTCAGGGGCATGGGAGCAGGTGGGCTATGTATTTACACAGGGGAGAGGGTTTGAAGGGGTCTGCTTCTGTCCCCATCAGCCTTAAAAATGTGTACCTGCACTTTTAATGTATGATCTCATTTGTGCAGCATGAGGGGCTGAGGAAAGAGCAGAAGGAGATGGCCTCACAATTTAATTAGTGAGAAAGCACTGATTGCCACCATTGAGGACCTGACAAACTAGTCTTACACAGAAGGGACACTGGGGAGGGCAGAATATGCCTCCCTAAATATACATCTTCAGCATAAGGATTATTTTGAGCTAAAGACACTTGAAAAACACCAGGTGCAAGAAGGATATTCTGACCTTCCCTTTTTTCAGAAAAGCAGGAGATAAAAACTACCATGTGAAAGATGCTTTCTTTTTACCAGGAGCAAAGAAACATTCTTATCACCACAGACAGGTAGTCAAGGCTGAGAGAAATCTGTTCAAACAGACCTTGTTAAAAATAATTCTTATCTTCCTTTGGTTTCCCTACATATTTCAGTTACTTTTCCATATTGCCTCTCTTTGTTCATCCTAGTATATAAACAATTAGGTCCAGCCACTTCTTTGGGTCTTTATTTTCCTACAGGAACTCCAATAGACATGTATGCTTTTCTCCTGTTAATCTGTCTTATGCCAATTTAATTCTCAGATCCAAATGGAGATCCTAAAAGAACAGAGGCAAAGGTTTGCCTCCCCTACAGACACAAACAAATAATTTCTGTTATTACAAGGAATCACCGAAGAGTCAGATATGACTTGGCAACTAAACAACAATGAAAATCCATTCCATTGTTAACAATGCATATTGTAAAAAGGATTTTGACTCAAAAGAAGCAAGGACTACGGGGATATATGACTTTCTATATGTGACATTGTCTATAAGTTGTCGTACACAGAATTCTTTCAATAATATGCACTTAGTAACTGTCATGTTCAAGGAAGTAGGCTCATCTGTATTACATTTATAATACAGACATCCAGAATGGCACACTACAATGTAACAGTTTAATGCTTGGTGTCCAGTGTTCTCTGTCTGAGGTATCTAATTTTGTCTATTTCTAGGGGTAGATTCACAGTTGAACCTAAAATGATATCCTAGAATATGTGTGTATGGGCATAAGTACTTAGTCACACTGTTTGTGTACATGATCTCAGGGGCATGGGAGCAGGTGGGCTATGTATTTACACAGGGGAGAGGGTTTGAAGGGGTCTGCTTCTGTCCCCATCAGCCTTAAAAATGTGTACCTGCACTTTTAATGTATGATCTCATTTGTGCAGCATGAGGGGCTGAGGAAAGAGCAGAAGGAGATGGCCTCACAATTTAATTAGTGAGAAAGCACTGATTGCCACCATTGAGGACCTGACAAACTAGTCTTACACAGAAGGGACACTGGGGAGGGCAGAATATGCCTCCCTAAATATACATCTTCAGCATAAGGATTATTTTGAGCTAAAGACACTTGAAAAACACCAGGTGCAAGAAGGATATTCTGACCTTCCCTTTTTTCAGAAAAGCAGGAGATAAAAACTACCATGTGAAAGATGCTTTCTTTTTACCAGGAGCAAAGAAACATTCTTATCACCACAGACAGGTAGTCAAGGCTGAGAGAAATCTGTTCAAACAGACCTTGTTAAAAATAATTCTTATCTTCCTTTGGTTTCCCTACATATTTCAGTTACTTTTCCATATTGCCTCTCTTTGTTCATCCTAGTATATAAACAATTAGGTCCAGCCACTTCTTTGGGTCTTTATTTTCCTACAGGAACTCCAATAGACATGTATGCTTTTCTCCTGTTAATCTGTCTTATGCCAATTTAATTCTCAGATCCAAATGGAGATCCTAAAAGAACAGAGGCAAAGGTTTGCCTCCCCTACAGACACAAACAAATGAAATTTCTGTTATTAATCTTAATGTAACTTGAATTGTACCGATCTGCTGCTAAATGTAGAGAACCTACAGCTACACATTTAGTAGTTTTTTTTTCTCTGCCTTAAGATCTTTTCATCTCAGTATCAACTAACCTTGATCCTCCGAGTCTGATAAAGCCAAGTGATACACCCATAAGAAAATCAATTGTTTTACCTTCTGCCCTTTTTCATTTAGTGGATGGAAGTTTGCGAGTGGAAGAAATGATGCTGAAGCTACTAAATCACCACAGACAAATAAGCCCACAAGTATATCTTCCAGTTGTTAAAATCAAACAAACAAACAAAAAAGGAGTTTAAAGTAATTTAAATTCAATACTCACAGATTAAGTTCAGAAAGAGGACTTTTAGCTATATCTGTGTGATACGGAAAATTCAAAAGGAGTAGTCACGGGGAACTCATGATATGTTCTTCCCATGTAGTACTCTCTACTCAGACAAAAGGATTTAAACAAGAAAAGAATGGGGGCTCAATCTAACCATGAGAAAGAAAGAACAAGTACATAATCAGACACAACTATCACCATACTATGTACTTTTCTCACCAGGCAATATTCAGAGACCAAAACTGATTCCATACTGCATTCTTATATCCAGTTTCTCATTTTCTCATGTTCTATTTTCCTTCATCTTGTTAAGCATTAGAAAAGAGACCCACTGATTTGCACTGCAGTCTTTTCTTCTCTCTCATTTTCAAGCAAAATAAATAAACCCCTTCTGTGGTTTCAATTAAGATTTCAAATGTCCGCACTTTCTGATAATTATATTAATTTGTATATCATCCCCTATTGCCCTGCATAAAATCTCTGCTAGTTATATTTATATAATCAGAGGAATGGTGCTGTAGGCTTTCCTATCAATGTTTGCTGCCTGATTTAATTCAGAAGTCAACCGGAAAGTAGCGATAAGTGACAACTACTAAATAGGTTGTTCCTCTTGTAGCCATTGCTGTGGAAGAAGTCTCTAACAGTAATAAAAGCAGTTCAGGGCAAAGACTGTATAATATCTGAATATTTTAGGTAATGGTAAACGGTGGGTGGAGAGTCTTTCTACTTTCCCTGAGGACAAATACACTACAAAATGAAATTTCTGTTATTAATCTTAATGTAACTTGAATTGTACCGATCTGCTGCTAAATGTAGAGAACCTACAGCTACACATTTAGTAGTTTTTTTTTCTCTGCCTTAAGATCTTTTCATCTCAGTATCAACTAACCTTGATCCTCCGAGTCTGATAAAGCCAAGTGATACACCCATAAGAAAATCAATTGTTTTACCTTCTGCCCTTTTTCATTTAGTGGATGGAAGTTTGCGAGTGGAAGAAATGATGCTGAAGCTACTAAATCACCACAGACAAATAAGCCCACAAGTATATCTTCCAGTTGTTAAAATCAAACAAACAAACAAAAAAGGAGTTTAAAGTAATTTAAATTCAATACTCACAGATTAAGTTCAGAAAGAGGACTTTTAGCTATATCTGTGTGATACGGAAAATTCAAAAGGAGTAGTCACGGGGAACTCATGATATGTTCTTCCCATGTAGTACTCTCTACTCAGACAAAAGGATTTAAACAAGAAAAGAATGGGGGCTCAATCTAACCATGAGAAAGAAAGAACAAGTACATAATCAGACACAACTATCACCATACTATGTACTTTTCTCACCAGGCAATATTCAGAGACCAAAACTGATTCCATACTGCATTCTTATATCCAGTTTCTCATTTTCTCATGTTCTATTTTCCTTCATCTTGTTAAGCATTAGAAAAGAGACCCACTGATTTGCACTGCAGTCTTTTCTTCTCTCTCATTTTCAAGCAAAATAAATAAACCCCTTCTGTGGTTTCAATTAAGATTTCAAATGTCCGCACTTTCTGATAATTATATTAATTTGTATATCATCCCCTATTGCCCTGCATAAAATCTCTGCTAGTTATATTTATATAATCAGAGGAATGGTGCTGTAGGCTTTCCTATCAATGTTTGCTGCCTGATTTAATTCAGAAGTCAACCGGAAAGTAGCGATAAGTGACAACTACTAAATAGGTTGTTCCTCTTGTAGCCATTGCTGTGGAAGAAGTCTCTAACAGTAATAAAAGCAGTTCAGGGCAAAGACTGTATAATATCTGAATATTTTAGGTAATGGTAAACGGTGGGTGGAGAGTCTTTCTACTTTCCCTGAGGACAAATACACTACAAAATGAAAAAGTATTCATTAAAATGACTTGTTTTTTTAACAAATAATTCTGAATATCTTTTAAGCGTTCACTTGGAGTCACAACTAGAACTAGGCTGGTGTACCTCAGTCAGGTTACTGATTTGACAAACCTCTAAAATACCTCTTTTGGTGAAATCAATGGCCACTATCAATAAAGAGATGCTTGTATCAGGAACACTTTGTATATTATTCTCATAATTATTCTTCCATTTAAACAACTTGGACAATACAAGTGAAAACAATTATTTTACATACAACAGTCAGCCCTATTATATTTCATCAAATCTCTGAAGCTTACTGCCGAGTTGGTTCATAGAACCATAACAAGTCATAAACCCTGGGTCAATTTGTTTTAGGTAGGAAATACTGCTATTGTTGAGAAACTTAGGGTTATCAACAAGAATTATCAGACTCCATTCTGGTTCGTACGGTCAGAGTACTTTATGACACAATTCCATAGATTTATGTTCTGTCTGTAAGTGACAGTATGAAGTTTCAGCAATGAATTACCTGCCAAGAATTCAAATTAGGAAAAGAGGAAATTGATACTGCTTCTCCGCTGTGTAACCAATCTGACAATTGTCTCTTCTCCATTTTTCTCAATTCTTACAACTTACATACAAAACAGATCCACAACACATACCAGAATATACTCTTTACCGATTATTCTAAATACTCTTAAATAAAAAGAAACAGAGATACTAAGCAGTAAGCTAAAACTATGCTTAATCAGTGCTGAATTAGTAATTTTTTCAAGCAAAATAAATAAACCCCTTCTGTGGTTTCAATTAAGATTTCAAATGTCCGCACTTTCTGATAATTATATTAATTTGTATATCATCCCCTATTGCCCTGCATAAAATCTCTGCTAGTTATATTTATATAATCAGAGGAATGGTGCTGTAGGCTTTCCTATCAATGTTTGCTGCCTGATTTAATTCAGAAGTCAACCGGAAAGTAGCGATAAGTGACAACTACTAAATAGGTTGTTCCTCTTGTAGCCATTGCTGTGGAAGAAGTCTCTAACAGTAATAAAAGCAGTTCAGGGCAAAGACTGTATAATATCTGAATATTTTAGGTAATGGTAAACGGTGGGTGGAGAGTCTTTCTACTTTCCCTGAGGACAAATACACTACAAAATGAAAAAGTATTCATTAAAATGACTTGTTTTTTTAACAAATAATTCTGAATATCTTTTAAGCGTTCACTTGGAGTCACAACTAGAACTAGGCTGGTGTACCTCAGTCAGGTTACTGATTTGACAAACCTCTAAAATACCTCTTTTGGTGAAATCAATGGCCACTATCAATAAAGAGATGCTTGTATCAGGAACACTTTGTATATTATTCTCATAATTATTCTTCCATTTAAACAACTTGGACAATACAAGTGAAAACAATTATTTTACATACAACAGTCAGCCCTATTATATTTCATCAAATCTCTGAAGCTTACTGCCGAGTTGGTTCATAGAACCATAACAAGTCATAAACCCTGGGTCAATTTGTTTTAGGTAGGAAATACTGCTATTGTTGAGAAACTTAGGGTTATCAACAAGAATTATCAGACTCCATTCTGGTTCGTACGGTCAGAGTACTTTATGACACAATTCCATAGATTTATGTTCTGTCTGTAAGTGACAGTATGAAGTTTCAGCAATGAATTACCTGCCAAGAATTCAAATTAGGAAAAGAGGAAATTGATACTGCTTCTCCGCTGTGTAACCAATCTGACAATTGTCTCTTCTCCATTTTTCTCAATTCTTACAACTTACATACAAAACAGATCCACAACACATACCAGAATATACTCTTTACCGATTATTCTAAATACTCTTAAATAAAAAGAAACAGAGATACTAAGCAGTAAGCTAAAACTATGCTTAATCAGTGCTGAATTAGTAATTTTTTTTCAAAACCCTCCATATACAATTAAATCCATTACATATAATTCTAATTTTTAAACTCTTTTTAACATTTCTAATTATTTTTAAGTATTGATAATTGGTGATTTATTATGTGTATGCTATTTCAAAAAACACCAAAAATGTACTTGTTTTTCACCTGAATAAATCTAATTTTATTTCTCTACAACTGAGGTGACTGTGCTGGTCTATGAGTCTAAAATCATTAAGAGGTCATAGTGAACTTGCTTTTCTACCTTGAAATATTTTGCCATTTAATCACTTTAGGCATCATTTCATTATTATTCATCAATTATTTCCCACTAAGCCAGACTCATTAAGAAAAAGAGAGAGAAGAACCAGATCAACAAAATCAAAAACGAAAAAGGAGAGATTACAACAGATAATGCAGAAATCCAAAGGATTCTAAGAGACTATTATGAGCAACTCTATGGCAACAAACTGGACAACTTGGAAGAAATGGACAGTTTCTTGGACAGGATTAATCTCCCAAGACTGAGCCAGGAAGAAACAGAAACTTTGAACAACCCAATCACAAGCTCAGAAATCAACTTTGTGATTAAAAATCTACCCAAAAATAAAAGCCCAGGACCAGATGGCTTCACAGCCGAATTCTACCAAACATTTAAAGAAGACCTAATGCCTGTCCTTCTAAAACTCTTTCAAAAAATTGCACAGGAAGGAAAACTCCCAAACACATTCTACGAGGCCACCATCACCCTGATACCCAAACCAGGCAAAGACAACACAAAAAAGGAAAACTATAGGCCAATTTCACTGATGAACTTAGATGCCAAGATCCTCAACAAAATCCTAGCAAACAGAATTCAACGACATGTCAAAAAACTCATACATCACGATCAAGTGGGGTTCATCCCAGGCATGCAAGGCTTCTTCAACATCCGCAAATCAATCAACGTGATACACCATATCAACAAGTTGAAAGACAAAATCACATGATCATCTCAATAGATGCAGAAAAAGCCTTCGACAAAATACAACATCCATTTATGATCAAAACTCTTCAGAAAATGGGCATAGAAGGAACCTATCTCAACATAATAAAAGCCATCTATGAGAAACCTACAGCGAACATTATTGTTAATGGTGAAAAAATGAAAGCATTCCCTCTAAGATCAGGAACAAGACAGGGGTGCCCACTTTCACCACTGCTATTCAACATAGTCCTGGAAGTCCTAGCAACAGCAATAAGAAAAGAGAAAGAAATCAAAGGAATCCAGATTGGAAAGGAAGAAGTCAAGCTCTCTCTTTTTGCAGACGACATGATATTATACATAGAAAATCCCAAAGACACGGTTACAAAGCTACTAGAACTAATCAATGAATTCAGCAAAGTTGCAGGATATAAAGTCAACACACAGAAGTCACTGGCATTCCTATACACAAACAATGAAAAATCAGAAAATGAAATCAAAGAGGCAATCCCCTTCACCATTGCAACCAAAAGAATCAAATATCTAGGAATAAACCTACCCAAAGAAACAAAAGAATTGTACACAGAAAATTACAAGACACTCATGAGAGACATTAAAGAAGACTTAAACAGATGGAGAGATATTCCATGTTCCTGGATTGGAAGAATCAATATTGTGAAAATGATCATACTTCCAAATATCATCTACAGATTCAATGCAATACCTATTCAACTACCACTGACATTTTTCACAGAACTAGACCAAATAATAACACAGTTCATATGGAAACACAGAAACTTTGAACAACCCAATCACAAGCTCAGAAATCAACTTTGTGATTAAAAATCTACCCAAAAATAAAAGCCCAGGACCAGATGGCTTCACAGCCGAATTCTACCAAACATTTAAAGAAGACCTAATGCCTGTCCTTCTAAAACTCTTTCAAAAAATTGCACAGGAAGGAAAACTCCCAAACACATTCTACGAGGCCACCATCACCCTGATACCCAAACCAGGCAAAGACAACACAAAAAAGGAAAACTATAGGCCAATTTCACTGATGAACTTAGATGCCAAGATCCTCAACAAAATCCTAGCAAACAGAATTCAACGACATGTCAAAAAACTCATACATCACGATCAAGTGGGGTTCATCCCAGGCATGCAAGGCTTCTTCAACATCCGCAAATCAATCAACGTGATACACCATATCAACAAGTTGAAAGACAAAAATCACATGATCATCTCAATAGATGCAGAAAAAGCCTTCGACAAAATACAACATCCATTTATGATCAAAACTCTTCAGAAAATGGGCATAGAAGGAACCTATCTCAACATAATAAAAGCCATCTATGAGAAACCTACAGCGAACATTATTGTTAATGGTGAAAAACTGAAAGCATTCCCTCTAAGATCAGGAACAAGACAGGGGTGCCCACTTTCACCACTGCTATTCAACATAGTCCTGGAAGTCCTAGCAACAGCAATAAGAGAAGAGAAAGAAATCAAAGGAATCCAGATTGGAAAGGAAGAAGTCAAGCTCTCTCTTGTTGCAGGCGACATGATATTATACATAGAAAATCCCAAAGACACGGTTACAAAGCTACTAGAACTAATCAATGAATTCAGCAAAGTTGCAGGATATAAAGTCAACACACAGAAGTCACTGGCATTCCTATACACAAACAATGAAAAATCAGAAAATGAAATCAAAGAGGCAATCCCCCTTCACCATTGCAACCAAAAGAATCAAATATCTAGGAATAAACCTACCCAAAGAAACAAAAGAATTGTACACAGAAAATTACAAGACACTCATGAGAGACATTAAAGAAGACTTAAACAGATGGAGAGATATTCCATGTTCCTGGATTGGAAGAATCAATATTGTGAAAATGATCATACTTCCAAATATCATCTACAGATTCAATGCAATACCTATTCAACTACCACTGACATTTTTCACAGAACTAGACCAAATAATAACACAGTTCATATGGAAACACAGAAGACCTCGAATAGCCAAAGCAATCCTGAGGAAGAAAAATGGAGTTGGAGGGATCAGCCTCCCTAACTTCAGACTCTACTACAAAGCAACAGTTATCAAGACAGTATGGTACTGGCACAAAAACAGAACTATACATCAATGGAACAAGATTGAGAACCCAGAGATCAACCCACGCACCTATGGGTACCTTATTTTTGATAAAGGAGGAGAAACTATAAAATGGGACAAAGACAGCCTCTTTAACAAGTGCTGCTGGGAGAATTGGACAGCTACATGCAAAAAAATGAAATTGGAACATTCCCTGACGCCATACACTAAGATCAACTCAAAATGGATTAAAGACCTCAATGTAAGACCAGAAACCATCAAACTCTTAGAGGAGAATATAGGCAAAACCCTCAAGGACATCAATCAAAGCAAGATCTTCTCTGACCCACCAACTAAAATAGCAGAACTGAAAAGAAAAATGAACATATGGGACCTTATGAAACTTAAAAGCTTTTGTACAGCAAAAGAAATTACAAAAAAGTTCAACAGACACCCCACAGAGTGGGAGAAAATCATAGCAAATGAAACAACAGACAAAGAATTAATCTCCAAAATCTACAAGCAACTCAGACAACTCAGCACAGGGAAAATGAGCAGCCCAATCAAAAAATGGGAAAAAGATCTAAAGAGACGCCTCTCCAAAGAGGACATACAAATGGTCCAAAAATACATGAAACGATGCTCAACCTCGCTTATTATCAGAGAAATGCAAATTAAAACCACAATGAGATACCACCTCACACCTGTCAGAATGGCCATCATCAACAAATCGACAGACAACAAATGCTGGAGAGGGTGTGGAGAAAAGCACCATTGCAACCAAAAGAATCAAATATCTAGGAATAAACCTACCCAAAGAAACAAAAGAATTGTACACAGAAAATTACAAGACACTCATGAGAGACATTAAAGAAGACTTAAACAGATGGAGAGATATTCCATGTTCCTGGATTGGAAGAATCAATATTGTGAAAATGATCATACTTCCAAATATCATCTACAGATTCAATGCAATACCTATTCAACTACCACTGACATTTTTCACAGAACTAGACCAAATAATAACACAGTTCATATGGAAACACAGAAGACCTCGAATAGCCAAAGCAATCCTGAGGAAGAAAAATGGAGTTGGAGGGATCAGCCTCCCTAACTTCAGACTCTACTACAAAGCAACAGTTATCAAGACAGTATGGTACTGGCACAAAAACAGAACTATACATCAATGGAACAAGATTGAGAACCCAGAGATCAACCCACGCACCTATGGGTACCTTATTTTTGATAAAGGAGGAGAAACTATAAAATGGGACAAAGACAGCCTCTTTAACAAGTGCTGCTGGGAGAATTGGACAGCTACATGCAAAAAAATGAAATTGGAACATTCCCTGACGCCATACACTAAGATCAACTCAAAATGGATTAAAGACCTCAATGTAAGACCAGAAACCATCAAACTCTTAGAGGAGAATATAGGCAAAACCCTCAAGGACATCAATCAAAGCAAGATCTTCTCTGACCCACCAACTAAAATAGCAGAACTGAAAAGAAAAATGAACATATGGGACCTTATGAAACTTAAAAGCTTTTGTACAGCAAAAGAAATTACAAAAAAGTTCAACAGACACCCCACAGAGTGGGAGAAAATCATAGCAAATGAAACAACAGACAAAGAATTAATCTCCAAAATCTACAAGCAACTCAGACAACTCAGCACAGGGAAAATGAGCAGCCCAATCAAAAAATGGGAAAAAGATCTAAAGAGACGCCTCTCCAAAGAGGACATACAAATGGTCCAAAAATACATGAAACGATGCTCAACCTCGCTTATTATCAGAGAAATGCAAATTAAAACCACAATGAGATACCACCTCACACCTGTCAGAATGGCCATCATCAACAAATCGACAGACAACAAATGCTGGAGAGGGTGTGGAGAAAAGGGAACCCTCTTGCATTGCTGGTGGGAATGTAAATTAATACAACCTCTATGGAAGACAATATGGAGATTCCTTAAAAAACTAAAAATAGAAGCACCCTATGACCCAGCAATCCCACTATTAGACTTATATCCTGATGAAATCAAAACTGAAAGAGGCACCTGTACCCAAATGTTCATTGCAGCTCTCTATACAATAGCCAGAACATGGAAGCAACCTAGATGTCCATCGACAAATGAATGGATCCAGAAGCTCTGGTACATATATACAATGGAATACTACTCAGCTGTTAAAAGAAATGCAGAAGACTCAGTCCTAATGAGGTGGCTGGCTTTAGAACCTATCATCAAAAGTGAAGTAAGTCAAAAAGAGAAAGACAAGTATAGTATACTAACTCATATATATGGGATCTAGTAAGATGGTCATGATAACATACACAGTGAACTCATGAAAAAACAGAGAATAGACATAAAGACATTGTGGAGACCGAACAATGGGAGGGAGTAACATGGGAACCTATACTGTCATGTGTAGAAAAGATAGCTATTGTCATTGTGCTAGGGGAATAGGAGTACCTACAACCACTTGGAGCAATGGTCTGGAGGGATGGGGGAACCTGGGTGGGGGGAGGGTCAAGGGATATGCATCTGATTGATCTGGGAACATACATGTACAAAAATAAATAAATAAATAAATTAATTAATTAATTAATTTAAAAAAAAAAAAAAAAAAACAAGTAAGTGGTAGACTGATGGAATTGCCTAGGATAATGATGAAATAATGAAATTACCTCAAGATAGGAGATCAGAACTGGCCAAAGGAAAAAGCTATTTCCTTTGAAGAAGTCTTCTTCAGGGAGTGGCCTTAAAAGTTAGGTAGGTTTGGGCACATGAAAATGAAGGCATTATGGGGAAAGTGACGTTCAGGTAGGAGACAAGCAGAGAAATAGGAAAATCTTAAAAGTGTGTATAAGGTTTAACAGGAGCTCAATTTGCCTGAAAAAACTTCAAAAGAAGCCCTGTTCTGTATAAATACCTACAAGTATATTTTCTTATTTAAAAAGTTTTTGGTTATAGTGAATTAAGACATGGAGATTGCCTATTTATGAATATCATTAAATCTTTTTCCACACACTGAGGAAAGACTCATAAAACACTAGATGTTTTGAATTGCTCGAGTGTAAAATAAAAACGTGGGAAGAGGAATTATTTGTGAAGAAAAAGTTCAGCAGGCACAGGAAAAAGGACAAGAAAGATGTAAAGTTGTAACCAGATAATTGTTTTCTCAAAAGGGAGAATGGACAAGTATACCTCCTAAAAAGTTGGCACTGTCAACCATTTTATGAAACAGTTTATGAATGAGAACCCAATGACATCAGTCAGTGGTAGGAAATTATTACTGAATCTAAAGTTCACAATATTCTATTAGCATTTACTTGCTATTACTATTGATAATAAGTAATAGTTTTACTTTGGTGTAATATCTGTGTAAGTAAAGGGTTTTATACATATGGTTGACATCCTAATTATTGATATTAAATGTCACTTAATTTATTCAAACTCTTTATCTTATTTTTCAACTTAGACCGAACAATGGGAGGGAGTAACATGGGAACCTATACTGTCATGTGTAGAAAAGATAGCTATTGTCATTGTGCTAGGGGAATAGGAGTACCTACAACCACTTGGAGCAATGGTCTGGAGGGATGGTGGGGGGGAACCTGGGTGGGGGGAGGGTCAAGGGATATGCATCTGATTGATCTGGGAACATACATGTACAAAAATAAATAAATAAATAAATTAATTAATTAATTAATTTAAAAAAAAAAAAAAAAAACAAGTAAGTGGTAGACTGATGGAATTGCCTAGGATAATGATGAAATAATGAAATTACCTCAAGATAGGAGATCAGAACTGGCCAAAGGAAAAAGCTATTTCCTTTGAAGAAGTCTTCTTCAGGGAGTGGCCTTAAAAGTTAGGTAGGTTTGGGCACATGAAAATGAAGGCATTATGGGGAAAGTGACGTTCAGGTAGGAGACAAGCAGAGAAATAGGAAAATCTTAAAAGTGTGTATAAGGTTTAACAGGAGCTCAATTTGCCTGAAAAAACTTCAAAAGAAGCCCTGTTCTGTATAAATACCTACAAGTATATTTTCTTTTTTAAAAAAGTTTTTGGTTATAGTGAATTAAGACATGGAGATTGCCTATTTATGAATATCATTAAATCTTTTTCCACACACTGAGGAAAGACTCATAAAACACTAGATGTTTTGAATTGCTCGAGTGTAAAATAAAAACGTGGGAAGAGGAATTATTTGTGAAGAAAAAGTTCAGCAGGCACAGGAAAAAGGACAAGAAAGATGTAAAGTTGTAACCAGATAATTGTTTTCTCAAAAGGGAGAATGGACAAGTATACCTCCTAAAAAGTTGGCACTGTCAACCATTTTATGAAACAGTTTATGAATGAGAACCCAATGACATCAGTCAGTGGTAGGAAATTATTACTGAATCTAAAGTTCACAATATTCTATTAGCATTTACTTGCTATTACTATTGATAATAAGTAATAGTTTTACTTTGGTGTAATATCTGTGTAAGTAAAGGGTTTTATACATATGGTTGACATCCTAATTATTGATATTAAATGTCACTTAATTTATTCAAACTCTTTATCTTATTTTTCAACTTGTTCACATTATGATTATTAATCTTCATTAGAGACAAAGCACCATGACCTTACCTGAACTTCAATGAATCATCATTTTGACAAAAGAGAATTAAAACTGAATACACTATCGCTATCTGTAGTTGGTTCTCAGCTTCTAAAATCACATTATACAATTAGATAGTATAATAGAATATGCATAGGATAGAAGGAATGTTTTAGTAATGTTTAATTTTGGTTGTCAGAGCAGCCATGAAAAAATTTTCCAGTACATTTAGTAAAATTTAATTTTGATACATTAAAATTTCACAATATAATGATTCATTCAATCAAATCAAAACAAAAGATTCAGTTGGCAATCATCATGCCTATATTTTATGCATCTAACTTCTGTTTGGAGTTTGACTGAGTTCAAAATTGCTGTCCTGAAAAAGGAAAAGTTATCAGGAAACTATCATTAAGGTTGGACTTCTAACATTCTGGTTCTGGAAGGAAAACTGACAGATTAAATTGTGAAAGTATTTTCTATCCTCTGAACTGGACTACAGAGCTCTGGAGTTCTTTGGAATATTAGTTAACCTTTGGAAGCACCCTGCCTTTGCTGACTTTATGAATGGATCTTAGCACCAGTTAGATATGCTTTGAGTTTCACTGTTTTTTCCCCCTTCTTTCTTACTTTAAAGTAAAATTCCATCATGCATCCTGGAATAAGCCTCAATGTTTTGGAAGAGTTGCATCTAAGATATATAAGTATAGTATAGGTAAAGTATCAAAGAGTATTATTCTCTTTTTCCATCACCATGTTTGCAAGTACAAGGTTCCAAAATATATAATTTTAATGTTGAAAGTCAAATCTCTTTTGCTACAATAGTTTTTCAATTTTGTCCTCTATAGTGGAGTTAAACCAATTTCTCTATTGTGGAGACTAAAATCTGTCCCCTTAGAATTTGACAACATTCTTTTCATTACATGTATTCTATTTAAACTCATACTTTTTATGAAATTACTCTTGCATTATACTGTAAACTGACAATATGCTCCTACTCTACATATATGTCAGCTTGTTACCTATAAAATTATTTATCAGTCTAAGCTTTAAATATTCATTAATGATATAATAATATAACACATAAATATAACATAGTTCACTATATAAGGTTAAATGCAATATATATTAAATACATTATATGATATAAAATACATTACTTAACACATAATATAATATACATAGGTACTTCTATAAATTTAAGAATAAAAATATACAGTTTGCTCTTAGGTTTAAACTATATCAAAAATCTTAATGCACGGTTTCCCTGGTGGTCCAGTCGGTAAGGACACCGCCTTGCAGTGCAAGGCGCCAGTTTGATCCCTAGCCTGGGAAGATCCCACATGCTGCGGAGCAGCTAGACCAAGTACCAACAACTGAACCAGAGCACTGGAGTACATGTGCCCAGAGCCAGTTCTCTGCAGCAAATGAGGCCACTGCTGTCTTTGGAGTTACTGAGAAAGTGTCTAAAGGGTTATCAGGAAACTATCATTAAGGTTGGACTTCTAACATTCTGGTTCTGGAAGGAAAACTGACAGATTAAATTGTGAAAGTATTTTCTATCCTCTGAACTGGACTACAGAGCTCTGGAGTTCTTTGGAATATTAGTTAACCTTTGGAAGCACCCTGCCTTTGCTGACTTTATGAATGGATCTTAGCACCAGTTAGATATGCTTTGAGTTTCACTGTTTTTTCCCCCTTCTTTCTTACTTTAAAGTAAAATTCCATCATGCATCCTGGAATAAGCCTCAATGTTTTGGAAGAGTTGCATCTAAGATATATAAGTATAGTATAGGTAAAGTATCAAAGAGTATTATTCTCTTTTTCCATCACCATGTTTGCAAGTACAAGGTTCCAAAATATATAATTTTAATGTTGAAAGTCAAATCTCTTTTGCTACAATAGTTTTTTTCAATTTTGTCCTCTATAGTGGAGTTAAACCAATTTCTCTATTGTGGAGACTAAAATCTGTCCCCTTAGAATTTGACAACATTCTTTTCATTACATGTATTCTATTTAAACTCATACTTTTTATGAAATTACTCTTGCATTATACTGTAAACTGACAATATGCTCCTACTCTACATATATGTCAGCTTGTTACCTATAAAATTATTTATCAGTCTAAGCTTTAAATATTCATTAATGATATAATAATATAACACATAAATATAACATAGTTCACTATATAAGGTTAAATGCAATATATATTAAATACATTATATGATATAAAATACATTACTTAACACATAATATAATATACATAGGTACTTCTATAAATTTAAGAATAAAAATATACAGTTTGCTCTTAGGTTTAAACTATATCAAAAATCTTAATGCACGGTTTCCCTGGTGGTCCAGTGGGTAAGGACACCGCCTTGCAGTGCAAGGGGCGCCAGTTTGATCCCTAGCCTGGGAAGATCCCACATGCTGCGGAGCAGCTAGACCAAGTACCAACAACTGAACCAGAGCACTGGAGTACATGTGCCCAGAGCCAGTTCTCTGCAGCAAATGAGGCCACTGCAATGGGAGGCCCACACAGGCCAAAGAAAAAAGATGGATGAAAATGAATAAATGAAAGACTAGTAGAAGTGGCCAAAAAAAAAAAAATTCTTAATGCAGTGAATGTAAAATTAGCACTTCCACAATTTAAACGGACACTCCTCCCACACCCATTTCCAAACTGTTTTCCTTGCCATCAAACCTAGCATTTCTAATAAACATGGTGTAGAGTTATTCTTAAACCACTGGACCAATACTAAGTTCATATCCCATTTTGCGAATTGTGCTTAGGCTAATAATATAAATGGGATTTCCGCTTCGGAAGTTGAACTGGACTTACAGGATCCTCTAAGCCTAGATTACCAATAACAGACAGAGAAATAATGACAATGGATACAAAACTGGGGTATCTTATGTTCTGAGGTGGTACGCAAACAGGGATTATGAAAAGCAGTGAGCTCAACAGGCTTGAGAAGGGACAGGAGATAGAGGTCAGTTAGTCCTATGAGATGCCTGGACATTATTAACTTTCCTGGATCTTTCTAAAAGTATGGAATATCATAATCAGAATTACCTGGGAATATCTGTTAAAATTTGGATAATCAGATATCAACCCAGACATACAGGTTTAGAATCAAATCTCTGTATTTTTAAGACATTCCATTGAGGCTCTCCTGGAGGCTCTCTCTTCTCCAGACATATTTCTCAGTTAAAATGCTGATGCTTCTATGGAACTGGAGAGAAGAGTGGACAGATGTTTCTCTTTAGGCTTAACTGGGCTATATGAGTAACTATTTGGTCATATGTCACTCTCATCTTTTAAATCGTCTGGTTGTTCTCTAAACTGCTCTTTGCAAAATTACTATTGCCTTTTTAAACACTTAAAAGATGTTTTATTTCATCATGGAGAAGTGGCTGAAATACAGGGCTCGGGTGGGAATGTGTAACACAAGTCTATAACGTTTTGTCCATTGTTTCCCAATGGCTAAAATATTTCAAAAATAGTAACTGCAACTGATTGCAGCATGCTGGATTTATAAAAGTGCATGTGTGCCTAATAGTACTCAAAAAAAAGAGAGAACATGCAAAATCTTCCCAGGTGGCTCAGTGGTGAAGAAATTGCCTGCCAATGCAGGTGGTGCAAAGAGATGCAGATTTAACCTCTGAGTTAGGAAGATCTCCTGGAGTAGGAAATGGCAACCGGTTCCAATATCCTTGCCTAGAAAACTCCATGGAAGGAGGAGCCCAGGGGGCTAGGTCCACAGGGTCACAAAAACCAGACACAACTGAAGAGACTAGCACAACAGGAAACTTCACTTATAGTTAATACTTTTGTATTTTGGGTAATGTTATTTTTGTTTATAACCATTTCCCAAATGAATAATTTTAATCTTATTATTTCTATAAAATCTAATTCACTTTTCATTTTCTCAAAATGATACACATCTCACCCCAAAGAAATTTGTGCCTTTTTGCTATGTTGCCTGCCAGCTTCTATATGATAAGAAATAAAAACTGCAACAGGAATAGACCTTGCTACCACATTTTATAATTCCTTAACACTATATCCTCTTAGATTGTTAGTATGCCTCTATCATGTTCTATCTTAAGCAATATAAACATATAACTCATGGTTTCTAAACTCATTTTAAAATTTTTGTTGTTGTTCAGTCACTAAGTCATAACTGACTCCTAGCAAATCCATGAACTGCAGCATGCCAGGCTTCCCTGTCTTTCATCATCTCCAAGAGTTTGTTCAAACTTAAGTCCATTGAGTCGATGATGCCATGCAACAATCTCATTCTGTTAGATCCTTCTCCTCCTGCCTTCAATTTTTCCCATGATCAGGATCTTTTCACTGAGTCAGCTCTTCCTAACATGTGGCCAAAGTAATGGAACTTCAGCCTCACTCCTTCCTATGAATATTAGGGTTGATTTCCTTTAGGATTGGCTGGTTTGATCTCCTTGCAGTTCAAGGGACTCTCAAGAGTCTTCTTCAGCACCACATTTCAAAAACAACAATTCTTCAGCACTCGGCCTTCTTTATGGTCCAACTCTCACATCAGTACATGAAAACTGAAAAAAAGAATCATAGCTTTGATGCTACAGACCTTTGTCGGCAAAGGGATGTCTCTGCTTTTCAATACATAGTCTATGTTTGTCATAGCTTTTCTTCCAAGAAGCATCTTTTAATCTCATGCCTGTAATCATCCGCAGTAATTCTGAAAATAAAATTTGTCACTTTTCCACTTTTTTCCCACCTATTTGTCATGAAATAGTGGGACTAAACACTATGACCTTTGTTTTCTGAATGTTGAATTTTAAGTCAACTTTTCCACTCTACTTTTTCACCTTCATCAAGAGGCTCTTTACTTCCTCTACACTTTCTACCATTAGGGTGGTACCATCTGCATATGTGAGCTTGTTGACATTTCTCGCGGCAATAATGATTTCAGCTTGTGATTCATCCAGCCAGGCATATTGCATAATGTACACTACATATACATATAAGTTAAATAAGCAGGCTGATCATACACAGTCTTGATGTTTTCCTTTCCCAATTTTGAACCATAAAAATAGCCCTGACATTACAACACTGTTTCTGTCTTAACCCTATTTGACTGTTATACCAGAGTGCCATTTATTTATGCCATTACCTTGTTTGTGTTAGCTTGGACCTAAAAGCAGGGCACATACACTTTTATAATGGATGATTCATTAGGTAAAAAGGAGGTTAATGTCACCTCATCACATTAAGAGACTGCTCAGTTTCCTTAAATAGTCTATATACTATAATTTCAGTATAATCATAAAATTATATTTTATTAATGATAATAAGATGACAATAATAATATTAATTCTAGATGATGTTTATTGGGTGTTTTGTATGTTCTATTACCTGCATTAAATGCTTTATATAAAATATGTAAGGAATAGATACAGCAATTCTATAATGGGTTTTTATCAACGTCAGTTTTTTAGAAGAAGAACTAATAGAAAAGTAAATTAATACACAGAATATAATACAGCTAGTAAATGGCAGTCCCAGGGTTATGAAATCACCTAAATACTTTTTAATTATCACAAATTATTAGTTTTAATTAGAAAGTGTGAGTGAGTTATCAATGTATGCATGACAGCATATGAAAGCAAAAATGAACATTCAGATCATTAGGAACCCAAACTTACTTCTTATGAAAAAACTATTGCTAGAGGCTAAACTTTTTTGCATTGTGGCAAATCTTGTAAACATTAAGTCAACTATTTTAAAATATTATGTGTGACTTCATTCATTTGTAAATAAACACTATCATTTCTTCCTAGGAAAAGTTAGCTAAATTTAGAAATGCTCATATTCTGTTGGCCAATGTAGTATCAAAAACAAAGTTTGGGAAGAGATAGGAAAAGGGAAGGGATGCTATGTATTGGATCTTAAAGAAATAAAACTATTAGCAATTTCATATTTCATAAAACACATAATGAATAACAACTACAAGTTTACATCAGTGTTTCTCAAAATGTGGTCCACTTCTGAGATATTTTAAGATATTTTGATCCTTGTTTATACTAAATCATAATCACTAAGTTTGAGACCTAGAAGTATAGGTTAATAACAAGTATCCCAAAGGTGACCCTAATGTGTTTGTTTGACAGAAAATGATTTAAACTTCTAAGGTAAAATTAACATTCAGCTAGATTAAACTATCATAAAAATGCAGCAACTGGCAAATAGTTAATAGGCACGTTATTAAAGGAAGCTTTCAGTTTCACACAATGCGGACTTGCAATCCATCAACCCCCATTTGTGTCCGTTCGATTCACATATAAACTTAAAAATAAAAACAACACTTACATAGAAGAGCCTCAGGCCAGAAACAAAGCTCAGCTAAGTTTAATATTATCTAAAGCTAAATATATGACATTGAATTAAAAAGGAAAAATGTAAATAGGGTTGGAAGATGGAGGGGAAGGAACCACGTCCTCTTTTTCTTTTATCACGAAAGTATTAATAGTAATAACAATAAAAGAGCCAGACTATTTACTTTGAACTTTGAATGCAGTACCATCTAGTGAATATGTATAGCTGGATATCCAGTAGAAATAAGCCATTTAATTGCTTTGACTTTTGCTTCTTAGAATGATTTCTTTAATAACTTTTAGAAAGCTATAATTTTCTTGTTGATATCTGAATGTTTCCCAGTAAACCTATTTCATGTCAATGCAGGTCAACAGCCCTCCTTCTTATTATCATTAATGAGGCTAAGGCACTCAGTAATGGGAGAATGACCTTGTTTAAAGAGTAGTTATTCATTCAATTGACTCTGATGGAAACGTGTAGTATCATTAATAGAATAAATGATCACACAACAGATACAAATGGTGGACCAATGTTTATAATGAGGGATGATAGAATCTTGGCATCTTTTCTAGAGTGTGGAGTCTAGAATGAATAAACAGTCATTCAGTTTAGGCTTAAAAATAGCAGCTAACTGACATTTTGGCAAAAGGTTTAGCTCAAAGCACAGTTAAGGGCTGTTCATAGTTTTAAAAAGTACAGAAGATTTGCTGTACAACCAAGCATCATATACACGGAAGAGCTGACTATACTGCCTGTAATGAGACTTGTTATGGTCTATAGTATAAGTAGCACATGCATCCCATGAGTTTATCATTCTTGAAGATAATGAATATGAATTATTCTGTCTGTTAGTAATTTTCCTATTTTGTACTTCATTGTTTTGGAGTGAGTTCTGGTATTAAATATTCAGATAATTTGCTCAATAATTTAGGAACACATAACAGAAGCAGAAAAGAATCACAAGAAGAACCATGCAAGATAAAAGGTCTTAATGACCCAGATATACATGATGGTTGAAAAAGGAAACAATATCCTATTCCAGTATTCTTGCCTGGAGAATTGCATGGACAGAGGAGCCTGGTGAGTTACAGTCCACTGGGTCACAAAGAATCAGACATGACTGAGTGACTAACACATGTTATCTAAAGCGAAATCTATGACATTGAAATAAAAAGGAAAAATGTAAATAGGGTTGGAAGATGGAGGGGAAGGAACCACGTCCTCTTTTTCTTTTATCACGAAAGTATTAATAGTAATAACAATAAAAGAGCCAGACTATTTACTTTGAACTTTGAATGCAGTACCATCTAGTGAATATGTATAGCTGGATATCCAGTAGAAATAAGCCATTTAATTGCTTTGACTTTTGCTTCTTAGAATGATTTCTTTAATAACTTTTAGAAAGCTATAATTTTCTTGTTGATATCTGAATGTTTCCCAGTAAACCTATTTCATGTCAATGCAGGTCAACAGCCCTCCTTCTTATTATCATTAATGAGGCTAAGGCACTCAGTAATGGGAGAATGACCTTGTTTAAAGAGTAGTTATTCATTCAATTGACTCTGATGGAAACGTGTAGTATCATTAATAGAATAAATGATCACACAACAGATACAAATGGTGGACCAATGTTTATAATGAGGGATGATAGAATCTTGGCATCTTTTCTAGAGTGTGGAGTCTAGAATGAATAAACAGTCATTCAGTTTAGGCTTAAAAATAGCAGCTAACTGACATTTTGGCAAAAGGTTTAGCTCAAAGCACAGTTAAGGGCTGTTCATAGTTTTAAAAAGTACAGAAGATTTGCTGTACAACCAAGCATCATATACACGGAAGAGCTGACTATACTGCCTGTAATGAGACTTGTTATGGTCTATAGTATAAGTAGCACATGCATCCCATGAGTTTATCATTCTTGAAGATAATGAATATGAATTATTCTGTCTGTTAGTAATTTTCCTATTTTGTACTTCATTGTTTTGGAGTGAGTTCTGGTATTAAATATTCAGATAATTTGCTCAATAATTTAGGAACACATAACAGAAGCAGAAAAGAATCACAAGAAGAACCATGCAAGATAAAAGGTCTTAATGACCCAGATATACATGATGGTTGAAAAAGGAAACAATATCCTATTCCAGTATTCTTGCCTGGAGAATTGCATGGACAGAGGAGCCTGGTGAGTTACAGTCCACTGGGTCACAAAGAATCAGACATGACTGAGTGACTAACACACACATGCATGAATATTCATTAGAAGGACTGATCATGCTATAGCTAAAGCTCCAATACTTTGACCTCCTAATGGTAAAAGCCAACTCGCTGGAAAAGACCCTGATGCTGGGAAGGATAGAAGGCAACGGACAAAGTGGGTGGCAGAGGATGAGGTTGCTGGATAATGTCACTGACACAATGGACATAAATTGGCAGAAACTCTGAGAGAAAGTGGAAGACAAAGGAGCCCAGTATGCTATAGACCATGGGGTTACAAAGAGTTGGATAGGACTTAGCAACTGAACAATCACAATAAAGTTCACTTTTCACATATTTCACTGTAATAAACTTATGCTGTTTTATTTATTTTATATTAAAAATGGTAAATTATTTTCATAGACATAATATATATAGCAATTCAAGAGGTACAGAAAAGCAAAAATAAAATCACCCTATGGCTATTGTTGTTGTTGTACGTTTTGTTGTTTCAGTTATAGACATCATTAAGTCCTCTGGTTCAACAACTTATGAGGAACTTTTTTTCTTTATTGACATTCTTACATTGTCAATGCTTATAATAATCAATTTTGAATCATAAATTCCATTTGTTTAATCTACATTTTGTTATTTAAATGTTTCAGTGATCCTTATCATTACAATGGCCTATTTTTTCTTGATAAATTCGCCTAGATTTCACAATTTCCTTAAAGAATGTTTCCATCTCTCCAGGACAGAGTCACAAATCTTATATTTTCTAAGTTAAATGTCAAAGGTTACAGTCCTTATTTTACTTGAGTGACTCAAGAATCTGAATAAATTCAAGAACATGGTCCCATATATATTTCCTTGAATCAAAGTCTGTCTACAAGTTTCCTGGAATAAGATCTACATTAGATATTCAGATAATTTGCTCAATAATTTAGGAACACATAACAGAAGCAGAAAAGAATCACAAGAAGAACCATGCAAGATAAAAGGTCTTAATGACCCAGATATACATGATGGTTGAAAAAGGAAACAATATCCTATTCCAGTATTCTTGCCTGGAGAATTGCATGGACAGAGGAGCCTGGTGAGTTACAGTCCACTGGGTCACAAAGAATCAGACATGACTGAGTGACTAACACACACATGCATGAATATTCATTAGAAGGACTGATCATGCTATAGCTAAAGCTCCAATACTTTGACCTCCTAATGGTAAAAGCCAACTCGCTGGAAAAGACCCTGATGCTGGGAAGGATAGAAGGCAACGGACAAAGTGGGTGGCAGAGGATGAGGTTGCTGGATAATGTCACTGACACAATGGACATAAATTGGCAGAAACTCTGAGAGAAAGTGGAAGACAAAGGAGCCCAGTATGCTATAGACCATGGGGTTACAAAGAGTTGGATAGGACTTAGCAACTGAACAATCACAATAAAGTTCACTTTTCACATATTTCACTGTAATAAACTTATGCTGTTTTATTTATTTTATTTTAAAAAATGGTAAATTAATTTCATAGACATAATATATATAGCAATTCAAGAGGTACAGAAAAGCAAAAATAAAATCACCCTATGGCTATTGTTGTTGTTGTACGTTTTGTTGTTTCAGTTATAGACATCATTAAGTCCTCTGGTTCAACAACTTATGAGGAACTTTTTTTCTTTATTGACATTCTTACATTGTCAATGCTTATAATAATCAATTTTGAATCATAAATTCCATTTGTTTAATCTACATTTTGTTATTTAAATGTTTCAGTGATCCTTATCATTACAATGGCCTATTTTTTCTTGATAAATTCGCCTAGATTTCACAATTTCCTTAAAGAATGTTTCCATCTCTCCAGGACAGAGTCACAAATCTTATATTTTCTAAGTTAAATGTCAAAGGTTACAGTCCTTATTTTACTTGAGTGACTCAAGAATCTGAATAAATTCAAGAACATGGTCCCATATATATTTCCTTGAATCAAAGTCTGTCTACAAGTTTCCTGGAATAAGATATACATTAGATCTCTTCATTCAGTTCTTTCTCCCTTAGAGGAATCATTAATTCTTTTAGCTTTGGAATATTTTTTCAGTTCTTCTGAATTTTTGTTTTGTTTTTGCTCTATAAGAATACCTATAAAGTAGTCTTCTTTCCTCCTCATCTGTTAGTCTCTAGAATTTTCAGGTTTTGTTTTATTCATATTCCTTGTTACTCTTCAGATAGATATTTGATTTTTTGCCCTGTTTGTCATGTTTTGTGATTTTCTGAATAATTAATAATTTTTATTAAAATGGAGTTTTTTGGCCTTCTATTTGCTTTATTAGATTTTTATTTATTTAAAATATCTTTGCTGATTTGTAGTTATATTATTTTATACTTTCTATCTCATATTGTCTAACTTTTATGATTTATCCTGAGCAACATGTCTCAGAATGTTAAAACAAAAACCAGTTAACTTGTTTATAAATGTGTAGAACACAACGTGAAATGCAGTTATACCTTATTTTCTGGTTAGTTAGGAAGAAGGTACTTCAATCTTGCTTTTATCTTTGATATTTAATGTATTTATTTACTTATTATTAAAATCTTATGAGGATTTGTAAAAACACATGAATTGCTGATTAATGAAAAATATGACAATATAACATAGTATAAGGGATTCGATTCTGATATTTAAAGTTATAAAACTTAAATAACTTATTTTCTTTTGTATCCATTTTGTTAGTATAATGTTAAATATTTGCATATTAGAAATTAGTTGCCACAGGAGTCTATTTCTTTGCATTCTTCATCTCCTATCAATTAGTTCTTCCTCCCTCTCCTGGAAACTGTAAGAAACAATGTAATTTCTCTTATCCTGACTAATTTATAAATTTTTAAGATTCATTGACAAGAACCATTTCTAGGAAAAAATACTGTAAATATAAAATTTTTGAGTTAATGTAGTTAAAACAAATAATAAAGAATAAGATATTTACATATGAGGTGTTACACTATAGTGTCTAGTCAAGACCACAGGCCTTTCTTTGAGATCTGACACCAGTCTACCCTACCACATTCTCTAAGAAGTAAAGCAATATTAAAATTATTTTTTCAGCTTTATTTTACTCATTTATACATGGGGCATGAAAATATTACCTACCATATGGCAAAATACCTGCCATATGGGGTTTATCTGAGGTTTATATGAAATGATGCATCACAGAGCCTGGTCTATGAAGACCCAAAATTATTAACTAAGATGTTTTTCTCATTATCAAAAAATATCAAGTTTCAAAGGCAATTATCCTTACATAAGATAGGAACCAGCTACCCACTCCAGTATTCTTCCAATATTCTTGCTTAGAGAATCTCAAGGACAGAGAAGCTTGACAGGATACAATCCACAGGGTGACAGAGAGTTGACAGGACTACAATCCAGTTTTTGGCCTTCTATTTGCTTTATTAGATTTTTATTTATTTAAAATATCTTTGCTGATTTGTAGTTATATTATTTTATACTTTCTATCTCATATTGTCTAACTTTTATGATTTATCCTGAGCAACATGTCTCAGAATGTTAAAACAAAAACCAGTTAACTTGTTTATAAATGTGTAGAACACAACGTGAAATGCAGTTATACCTTATTTTCTGGTTAGTTAGGAAGAAGGTACTTCAATCTTGCTTTTATCTTTGATATTTAATGTATTTATTTACTTATTATTAAAATCTTATGAGGATTTGTAAAAACACATGAATTGCTGATTAATGAAAAATATGACAATATAACATAGTATAAGGGATTCGATTCTGATATTTAAAGTTATAAAACTTAAATAACTTATTTTCTTTTGTATCCATTTTGTTAGTATAATGTTAAATATTTGCATATTAGAAATTAGTTGCCACAGGAGTCTATTTCTTTGCATTCTTCATCTCCTATCAATTAGTTCTTCCTCCTCTCCTGGAAACTGTAAGAAACAATGTAATTTCTCTTATCCTGACTAATTTATAAATTTTTAAGATTCATTGACAAGAACCATTTCTAGGAAAAAATACTGTAAATATAAAATTTTTGAGTTAATGTAGTTAAAACAAATAATAAAGAATAAGATATTTACATATGAGGTGTTACACTATAGTGTCTAGTCAAGACCACAGGCCTTTCTTTGAGATCTGACACCAGTCTACCCTACCACATTCTCTAAGAAGTAAAGCAATATTAAAATTATTTTTTCAGCTTTATTTTACTCATTTATACATGGGGCATGAAAATATTACCTACCATATGGCAAAATACCTGCCATATGGGGTTTATCTGAGGTTTATATGAAATGATGCATCACAGAGCCTGGTCTATGAAGACCCAAAATTATTAACTAAGATGTTTTTCTCATTATCAAAAAATATCAAGTTTCAAAGGCAATTATCCTTACATAAGATAGGAACCAGCTACCCACTCCAGTATTCTTCCAATATTCTTGCTTAGAGAATCTCAAGGACAGAGAAGCTTGACAGGATACAATCCACAGGGTGACAGAGAGTCAGCCATGACTGAGGTGACTAACACATACACACAAGATACTCATATTATTTGTTTAAATGTACTATTCAAGTTCCTCTGTATAAAGTCAAAGTCATTTGTAACTTTATTATTACTTAAGATTCTGAAAAGGATTATATGTTTATGTTTTTTATTTTATTGGCATCATCAAAGAAAAATTGTTTCCAAAACTTGCCACTGTTGTAGTCTACTGGTGTGCTCTTTGCCTTTATCAAGTTGATGAAAGCATTTTACTTTTGGATATGAATTCCAGTTGCATTATGTCCTTTTGAAATATTTTCATGGTGCTTCACATCTCTGCTATATATCAATCCAAAAATAAGTTAAAATTTACACAATTGTCCATTGACTCTAGCAAAAGAAAGAATTAGACCTCAATCTCATGAAGCTCAAGTAACTAAATTCCAATTTTCTTCAGTGGCTTCTCTTTTGATGTCTACATGAGCAAGTCTGTCTTGAATCATAATCTCTTGAGTTCAGCAACTAAGAAGGTTAGGCAAGGTCAATGATTGTCTTGAAAGCCATGAGAAAATGTCTAGGATTTGTAAGAAATGTTCAGAATGCATCATTTGTTGATATTTTTATACTGTGAATTTCAGAGACAAAGATTGTATCAGAAGTAGTAGACAAATTGATTTTTTTGGCATAGGGTATGTTCAGGGACCTAGTAAGTTGAACCTATATTTCAAAAACACCCAAATGTCCTTAAAATTAACTTTATGCTTTGGGTATAAGAAAATATATTTCTATACAAGTCACTTCCCTAGTTAGACTTTTACATTTCTAAACCATCCCATTGTCACAGAGAAGATGTTTAATACCATTGAGAAAAATCTCCTTTATTTTCTAAATCTCAACTTCTTTAAATATAAACAAAGAATGAATAAATCTCATTCACATAATTGGCCTTACCGGTGGCTTAGTGGTAAAGAATCTGCCTACAAACGCAGGAGACACAGGTTTAATCTCTAGGTCAGGAAGATCCCCTGGAGAAGGAAATGGCAACAGACTCCAGTATTATTGCATGGGAAATTCCATGGACAGGGGAGCTTGGAGGACTACAGTCTATGGGACTAAGAAAGAGTCAGACACAACTTAGCAAGTAAAACATCAAGAACCAAATCAAATAATCACAAAATTGTTAAAAAAAAAAAAAACAAAACATGAAAGTCACATCAATCTTCTTTATTAAATGTAATGATTTATATGTTTGTAAAACTGTTCAAAGTATTAGCATTTATAATCAAACTTTTATATTTTAAATTCTGTTTGTTCAACAAATATTTATTTGTAACCCATTTCTGAAAAAATTGCTCAATGTAAACAATGTTTAAATAGTCCATTCAAACTAATGATTAACTATAAGAGTTAAACTGAATTAATGCAAACTTTCCTGATAGTTGTATGTCCAGATCCACACAGTCACAAATAAATAGAAGAACTAAGATCCACCCTTCCAACTGTTTTGAGCAGCATTTTGATGTATTTAATATTTGAGGCAGATTTCACTTTTTACTAGTTTGGTTTATTTTTTCTATTTTATTTTCCAATTTCTTTTTCTATCAATGGTTTATCTACAGAGGAAAGCCTTGGTTGATCCGTGTTTGGCCATCCAAGTCAGTCACTGGTTGGTGACAGAGGACAAGAATCACCTCTATTCGTCTGCTAGTTCCCTTTTAGAAAGAAGATGTAAGCAATATCAGGGGTGGTTCATGCTGGTGAAACAAAGTTTTCCATTTTTATTTAACCTTACTCAAAACATCTTGGCTTTAAGCAATCTACAGATATCTTAAGAATGAAGCTGAGCCATACATACTAATCCTAACTTGTAATAGGCAATAACTGGATGAAAACAAATTGTCATTGTAATGTATTCTTTTCCAGTTTTATTGAGATACAGCTGATAGATCACACTTCATATGTTTAAGGTGTAAAGCACAATGACTTGACAACATATTGTGAATAGACCACCACAATAACTGTAGCTAACATTCATAACCTCATCTAGAAACAAAATGAACAGGAAAAAAGTTCATGTGATTGGAACTTTTAGGATTTACTTCTTTAGCAACTTTCAAATATACCACTTTTGAAACAATACATACACTGAGAATCTCCATATGTACAAGTTGGATTTAGAAAAGAGAAACAGAGATCAAATTGTCAACACCCACTGGATCATAGAAAAAAACAAAGGAATTCCAGAAAAAAGTTTACTTCAGCTTCATTGACAACATGAAAGTCTCTGGCTGTGTGGATGACTGTGCAATTTTTCTACAATATGTGGAAAATTCTTAAAGAGATGGGAATTCCAGACCATCTTACCTGCCTCCTGAGAAACCTCTATACAGGAAAAAAAAAAAGCAACAGTTAGAACTAGACATGGAAAAATGGACAGGTTCAAATTAGAAAATGAGTATGTCAGGCAGTATATTGTAACTCTACTTATTTAACATCTATACAGAATACAACATGTGAAATGTTGGTCTGGACAAATCAGAAGCTGGAATCAAGATCAATCGCTGGGAGAAATATCACAACCTCAGATACTAAGATGATGCTACCCCAATGGCAGAAAGCAAAGAGGAACTAGAGAGTCTTTTGGGGAAGATGAAAAGAGGAGAGTGAAAAAGCTGGCCTAAAATCCAACATTCAAAAAATGAAGATCATGGCATCCTACCCCATCATCCATGGACAATAGATGGGGGAAAAAAGAAAAAAGCGACAGAATTTATTTTCTTGAGCTCCAAAATCACTGCAGATGGTGACTACCATGATGCTTGCTCCTTGGAAGAAAAGCTATGACAAACCTAGACACTGTATTCAAAAAAGAAACATCACTTTGTCAACAGGGGATATGTACCAACCTGGAGGGGTGGGATGAGGAGTGAGATGGGCGAAAGTTCAAGTGGGAGAGGTCATGTGTATACCTAGGGCTGATTCAGGTTTACATATGGCAGTAAACAATATAACTGTAAAAGTAAAATAAATTGAAAAACAAAAAAAATTGCTATAGTCAAAGATATGGTTTTCCCAGTAGTCATGTATGGATGTGAAAGTGGGACCATAAAGAAGGCTGAGTACCTTCTATATGAATTGATGCATTTGAACTGTGGTGTTGGAGAAGACTCTTGAGAGTCCCTTTGTCTGCAAGGAAATCGAACCAGTCAATCCTAAAGGAAATCAACCCTGAAATATTCACTAGAAGGAATGATACTGAAGCTGAAACTCCAATACTTTGGCTGCCTGCTGAGAAGAACTGACTCACCGGAAAAGACCCTGATTTGGGGAAAAAATAGAAGGCAGAAGGAGAAGCAGACGACAGAGATCAAGATGGCTGGATGGCATCACCGACTTCATGGACGTGAGTTTGAGCAGGCTCTGAGAGATGGTAAAGGACAGGAAAGCCTGGCATGCTGCAGTCCATGGGGTTGCAAAGAGTTAGATATGACTGAGCGACTGAACTAAACTGAAATGACTCATATCCTTAAAATTAGATGTGTGTGTTTGTGACATACATTATTTATGTGTATGTACATATATGTATATGATTATTATTTACTTTGGCATACTCATTACTGATTTCTTATTATGAGCCAGCTGAATTCAATGTAGACACAAAGATAGATGTAATTATAGACATTGATGTATACATAAAATAGTAAATCAGTAACCAGTATGTGGTAGCAGTGATACATGGCTATATTATCATCATCATCACCATGATTATTATGATTTTTATTGCCGTTACAGGCTTCCCTCTGTCTGGAGGAAGAGTATTCCTATGAGACATTCAGTGAGTCAAAATGGCAGAAAGTGAAGAGGTAACACATCTTAGAAGACATGTGGCTAAGAGATGGGATGCAAAAATCAAGATAAAGCACAGATGTTCACAGAGTTCAAAGCCATGGCAGCCTGGTGCTGAGAGGCTAAAGGGGGGGGGCCCTGGCTGGAAAAGGAAAAGAGGGTGGTATAAAAAAATTTGTCAACAGGGGATATGTACCAACCTGGAGGGGTGGGATGAGGAGTGAGATGGGCGAAAGTTCAAGTGGGAGAGGTCATGTGTATACCTAGGGCTGATTCAGGTTTACATATGGCAGTAAACAATATAACTGTAAAAGTAAAATAAATTGAAAAACAAAAAAAATTGCTATAGTCAAAGATATGGTTTTCCCAGTAGTCATGTATGGATGTGAAAGTGGGACCATAAAGAAGGCTGAGTACCTTCTATATGAATTGATGCATTTGAACTGTGGTGTTGGAGAAGACTCTTGAGAGTCCCTTTGTCTGCAAGGAAATCGAACCAGTCAATCCTAAAGGAAATCAACCCTGAAATATTCACTAGAAGGAATGATACTGAAGCTGAAACTCCAATACTTTGGCTGCCTGCTGAGAAGAACTGACTCACCGGAAAAGACCCTGATTTGGGGAAAAAATAGAAGGCAGAAGGAGAAGCAGACGACAGAGATCAAGATGGCTGGATGGCATCACCGACTTCATGGACGTGAGTTTGAGCAGGCTCTGAGAGATGGTAAAGGACAGGAAAGCCTGGCATGCTGCAGTCCATGGGGTTGCAAAGAGTTAGATATGACTGAGCGACTGAACTAAACTGAAATGACTCATATCCTTAAAATTAGATGTGTGTGTTTGTGACATACATTATTTATGTGTATGTACATATATGTATATGATTATTATTTACTTTGGCATACTCATTACTGATTTCTTATTATGAGCCAGCTGAATTCAATGTAGACACAAAGATAGATGTAATTATAGACATTGATGTATACATAAAATAGTAAATCAGTAACCAGTATGTGGTAGCAGTGATACATGGCTATATTATCATCATCATCACCATGATTATTATGATTTTTATTGCCGTTACAGGCTTCCCCCTCTGTCTGGAGGAAGAGTATTCCTATGAGACATTCAGTGAGTCAAAATGGCAGAAAGTGAAGAGGTAACACATCTTAGAAGACATGTGGCTAAGAGATGGGATGCAAAAATCAAGATAAAGCACAGATGTTCACAGAGTTCAAAGCCATGGCAGCCTGGTGCTGAGAGGCTAAGCACAGGCCCCTGGGGCGGGGCTTGGTAGTGCCAGGCTCAGGCTCAAGGCTTGCAATGCCTATATAACAGATCGCAGAACAAACATTGAAGACAATTTTTAATTTATTTTTCCTTAAAAGTGAAAATCCTCTTACAATTTTTTCCAGTGGGCAAAAACAGATACTAATGTAAGTCTTTGGTAAAAATGAAGCAGCATGAAGCTAACTTGCAAAAAGTGGCAGATACTTGTACTGTCACTTAATGTAGAAAGTCAGCAAGACATGCTTGATATTATATATGAGCTTATAAATCATTTAGTGAAGAGAAAAAAAACCCAATAGTATACTTCAATGTAATAAACCCTCATATTTTTTGTTTATCAAACACTTTAGTGCCTGCTTTGAGATTTAAACTTGTTTTTGACAACTAACTCTTTTTCTAACTTTTATTTTACTTTTAACTTTTACAGAGTTTTGTTGTTTACAGATATGTATGTTCCCAGATTAGTCTTTAATCATATGTAAAGGGGAAATGATTATTTCAAGAGTATCTCCCCTTACTCAAAGGCTTCCAATAGCTTCTCATCTTACAAAGAGTAAAAGCAAAAATAAAATAAGGCATAGAAGAGCTGGCATGCCTGTTACTTCTTTGAATAGGTCCATTATTCCTCTCCCCCTTGCTTACTCTATTCCTGCCACAAAGACTACTTAGTTTTGCTTAAAACATACTAGGACAGGTCTAATCTTAGGGTCCTTGCACTATATCCAGATTTGCCTTTTTTAAGCCTTTGCCCAAATGTCACTTTTGCAGTGAGGCTTAACCTTACAATTAAAATAGTAAATCAGTAACCAGTATGTGGTAGCAGTGATACATGGCTATATTATCATCATCATCACCATGATTATTATGATTTTTATTGCCGTTACAGGCTTCCCCCTCTGTCTGGAGGAAGAGTATTCCTATGAGACATTCAGTGAGTCAAAATGGCAGAAAGTGAAGAGGTAACACATCTTAGAAGACATGTGGCTAAGAGATGGGATGCAAAAATCAAGATAAAGCACAGATGTTCACAGAGTTCAAAGCCATGGCAGCCTGGTGCTGAGAGGCTAAGCACAGGCCCCTGGGGCGGGGCTTGGTAGTGCCAGGCTCAGGCTCAAGGCTTGCAATGCCTATATAACAGATCGCAGAACAAACATTGAAGACAATTTTTAATTTATTTTTCCTTAAAAGTGAAAATCCTCTTACAATTTTTTCCAGTGGGCAAAAACAGATACTAATGTAAGTCTTTGGTAAAAATGAAGCAGCATGAAGCTAACTTGCAAAAAGTGGCAGATACTTGTACTGTCACTTAATGTAGAAAGTCAGCAAGACATGCTTGATATTATATATGAGCTTATAAATCATTTAGTGAAGAGAAAAAGAACCCAATAGTATACTTCAATGTAATAAACCCTCATATTTTTTGTTTATCAAACACTTTAGTGCCTGCTTTGAGATTTAAACTTGTTTTTGACAACTAACTCTTTTTCTAACTTTTATTTTACTTTTAACTTTTACAGAGTTTTGTTGTTTACAGATATGTATGTTCCCAGATTAGTCTTTAATCATATGTAAAGGGGAAATGATTATTTCAAGAGTATCTCCCCTTACTCAAAGGCTTCCAATAGCTTCTCATCTTACAAAGAGTAAAAGCAAAAATAAAATAAGGCATAGAAGAGCTGGCATGCCTGTTACTTCTTTGAATAGGTCCATTATTCCTCTCCCCCTTGCTTACTCTATTCCTGCCACAAAGACTACTTAGTTTTGCTTAAAACATACTAGGACAGGTCTAATCTTAGGGTCCTTGCACTATATCCAGATGCTGTCTCCAGACAACCTAATGATTTATTTTTTAAAATCATTCAAGCCTTTGCCCAAATGTCACTTTTGCAGTGAGGCTTAACCTTACAATGTGTATTGGGTTAAATGATGCCTTATTATTTGCTTCTAAGGTAGCTTTGGCATAGCACAAAAGAAAAAAAAAAAATACTACACGGTAAAGAATCACCCTTCCCAGATGCTACTGGATTAAAATTTTATCAGCGATAAGAACTCACATAATATTCAGAAGACAGAAAAAGGAGATTCCATTAACCTCCAGAGAGTTGTTTTCTCCTGGGCAGAGAGAAATTCAGAGTAATTATATATTTTTTTCAAATAAATGTGTTTAAATGTTTATTAATGTGCTTTAATATTTAATATTACAGTTTAACAAGCAGTTAGAACTGGCCATGGAGCAATGGAGTAGTTCCAAATTGGGAAAGGAATATGTGAAGACAGTGTATTGTCACCCAGCTCATTTACTATGTATGCAGATTACATCATGCAAATATGAAGCACAAATTCGAATTAAGATTATTGGAAGACATATCAATAACCTCAGGTATACAGATGGCAGAAAGTGAAGAGGAACTAAAGAGGCTCTTGATGAAAGTTAAAGAGGAGAGTGAAAAAGCTGACCTAAAACTCAAGATTCAAAAAACCGAAGATCATGGCATGCAGTCCCATAACTTCATGGCAAATAGATGGGTAAGCAATGGAAACACTGTCAGACTTTCTTGGTCTCCAAAATCACTGCAGATGGTGACTGCAGCCATGAAATTAAAAGATGCAAAATCCCATAAAAAGCTTCACTTGGCAAAGTAAAAATGGGTAAGCATATTTTAACATAAAGAAGGCTGAGCACTGAAGAATTGATTATTTCAAGAGTATCTCCTTACTCAAAGGCTTCCAATAGCTTCTCATCTTACAAAGAGTAAAAGCAAAAATAAAATAAGGCATAGAAGAGCTGGCATGCCTGTTACTTCTTTGAATAGGTCCATTATTCCTCTCCCCCTTGCTTACTCTATTCCTGCCACAAAGACTACTTAGTTTTGCTTAAAACATACTAGGACAGGTCTAATCTTAGGGTCCTTGCACTATATCCAGATGCTGTCTCCAGACAACCTAATGATTTACTTTTTAAAATCATTCAAGCCTTTGCCCAAATGTCACTTTTGCAGTGAGGCTTAACCTTACAATGTGTATTGGGTTAAATGATGCCTTATTATTTGCTTCTAAGGTAGCTTTGGCATAGCACAAAAGAAAAAAAAAAAATACTACACGGTAAAGAATCACCCTTCCCAGATGCTACTGGATTAAAATTTTATCAGCGATAAGAACTCACATAATATTCAGAAGACAGAAAAAGGAGATTCCATTAACCTCCAGAGAGTTGTATTCTCCCTGGGCAGAGAGAAATTCAGAGTAATTATATATTTTTTTCAAATAAATGTGTTTAAATGTTTATTAATGTGCTTTAATATTTAATATTACAGTTTAACAAGCAGTTAGAACTGGCCATGGAGCAATGGAGTAGTTCCAAATTGGGAAAGGAATATGTGAAGACAGTGTATTGTCACCCAGCTCATTTACTATGTATGCAGATTACATCATGCAAATATGAAGCACAAATTCGAATTAAGATTATTGGAAGACATATCAATAACCTCAGGTATACAGATGGCAGAAAGTGAAGAGGAACTAAAGAGGCTCTTGATGAAAGTTAAAGAGGAGAGTGAAAAAGCTGACCTAAAACTCAAGATTCAAAAAACCGAAGATCATGGCATGCAGTCCCATAACTTCATGGCAAATAGATGGGTAAGCAATGGAAACACTGTCAGACTTTCTTGGTCTCCAAAATCACTGCAGATGGTGACTGCAGCCATGAAATTAAAAGATGCTGGCTCCTTGGCAGAAAAGCTATGGCCAGCCTAGGCAGTGTATTCAAAAGCAGAGCTATCACTTTGCCGACAAAAGTTTGTGTAGTAAAAGCTATGGTTTCCCGGTAGTCATGTACAGATGTGAGATTTTGAACATAAAGAAGGCTGAGCACTGAAGAATTGATGCCTTTGAACTTTGGTGTTGGAGGAGACTCTTGAGAGTCCCTGGGACTGCAAGGAGATCAACTGATTAATCCTATAGGAAGTCAACCTTGAATATTCACTGGAAGGAATGATGCTGAAGCTCCAATACTTTGGCCACCTGATGTGAAGAACTGACTAATTGGAAAAGACCCTGATGTTGAGAAAAACAGAAGAAAGAAGGAGAAGGGGATGACAGAGGATGAGATAGTTAAATGGCATCACTGAATCAAAGGACATGAGTCTGAGCAGGCTCTGGGAGATGGTGAGGGACAGAGAGGCCTGGCATGCTGCAGTCCATAGGGTCGCAAAGAGTCGGACATCACTGAGTGACTGAACTGGACTGAATATGTTTTAAAAAGAAAATTTTGATAAAAGAAAAATCACTTTCAAATAAGCAAAATTAGAAAGATTATCAGATTTTATCAGATTCTAAAAAATTAAAAGCAGATTCTATGACAGTAGATTCTAAAGAATTCATTTCATGAAAACCCAGGTACAAATTCCAGAAGGACAGTCTGAAGTGAACTAAGAAATGGTGAATAAAAAGATAAACATAGAGAAAATAATGGCATATAAAATGATAATAATGATAAAGTTTGCATATGACATTAAAAAATCAGAGCATTCTACGAGAATGGAAACAGAAGCCAAAACCTGGAAGAAAATAATAGCAAAACATATGTCTGAATAAAGACAATTGCCAGAAATATACAAAGAACTGTTAAAATTCAACAGTATAAAAAGTTCAAATTAAAAATGGACCAAAGATCTAAACAGTTATAAAAGAAGGTTACAGACTGCAAGCATGTATATGAAAAAAGCTCAACATCATATATCTTTAGGAACCACAGATTAAAACAGGATACCACTATAGACTGCTAGATGACTAAAATCAAAGCACTGTAAATACCAAATGCTGCTGAGCATGTGGAACTACAGGAATTATCATCCACTGTCTGTGGGAATGCAAAATGGTACAGTTCCTTTGGATGACAGTTTGACACTTTCTTACAAAACTAAACATGCTCACCAAATGGTCCTGTAATTACACTTCTTGGTATTTACTCAAATTAACTGAAAACTAATATATTTTAATAAGTACTTTCTAATTTTTTAAGAAGCTTTATCTAGAGCTGCCAAAACATTGATGCAATCAATATGTCCATCAGCAAGTGAAAAGGTAAACTGGCACATTCCTACAATAAAATATTATTTACCAATAAAAAAGTGACACGCTATAATGAAAGCCACAGTAGAAACTTAAGTGCATGCAAGTTGATAAGTAAAAGAAGTCAAATTTCAAAAGGATATATTCTGTATGATTCCCACTATATGACATTCTATAAAAGGCAAAACTATGGACACAAAAGGCAAGGAGTTGCTAAGGCTTCAGGAAGAAGAGGGAATGAGGGTATACAGGAGCTTTTTAAGGTAGTGAAAACATTCTATATGATTCCACGGGACTGCAGAGGCACCCAGAATGAAGGCACAAAGATCAAGGATTCAGTTTCGGCCTGGGTCAGGGGGCCAGCAGTCTCTTGGACTGAAGGCCCATAATCTGAGTTCAGAGCATATTTATTGTTTGAGATTACAAAAAATGAGAATCTGGGGAGTAAGCATTTTTCCAAGAACAGGTGGCTAGCAAGTATGTACACTTCAAGGTTAGTGTTTAAATTCCTCTAACAAAAAGGAATTAAGTAACTAAGAAAATAATTGGGCATATAAAATGATAATAATGATAAAGTTTGCATATGACATTAAAAAATCAGAGCATTCTACGAGAATGGAAACAGAAGCCAAAACCTGGAAGAAAATAATAGCAAAACATATGTCTGAATAAAGACAATTGCCAGAAATATACAAAGAACTGTTAAAATTCAACAGTATAAAAAGTTAAAATTAAAAATGGACCAAAGATCTAAACAGTTATAAAAGAAGGTTACAGACTGCAAGCATGTATATGAAAAAAGCTCAACATCATATATCTTTAGGAACCACAGATTAAAACAGGATACCACTATAGACTGCTAGATGACTAAAATCAAAGCACTGTAAATACCAAATGCTGCTGAGCATGTGGAACTACAGGAATTATCATCCACTGTCTGTGGGAATGCAAAATGGTACAGTTCCTTTGGATGACAGTTTGACACTTTCTTACAAAACTAAACATGCTCACCAAATGGTCCTGTAATTACACTTCTTGGTATTTACTCAAATTAACTGAAAACTAATATATTTTAATAAGTACTTTCTAATTTTTTAAGAAGCTTTATCTAGAGCTGCCAAAACATTGATGCAATCAATATGTCCATCAGCAAGTGAAAAGGTAAACTGGCACATTCCTACAATAAAATATTATTTACCAATAAAAAAGTGACACGCTATAATGAAAGCCACAGTAGAAACTTAAGTGCATGCAAGTTGATAAGTAAAAGAAGTCAAATTTCAAAAGGATATATTCTGTATGATTCCCACTATATGACATTCTATAAAAGGCAAAACTATGGACACAAAAGGCAAGGAGTTGCTAAGGCTTCAGGAAGAAGAGGGAATGAGGGTATACAGGAGCTTTTTAAGGTAGTGAAAACATTCTATATGATTCCACGGGACTGCAGAGGCACCCAGAATGAAGGCACAAAGATCAAGGATTCAGTTTCGGCCTGGGTCAGGGGGCCAGCAGTCTCTTGGACTGAAGGCCCATAATCTGAGTTCAGAGCATATTTATTGTTTGAGATTACAAAAAATGAGAATCTGGGGAGTAAGCATTTTTCCAAGAACAGGTGGCTAGCAAGTATGTACACTTCAAGGTTAGTGTAATCTCTAACATAGTCTCTGAAGCACGCAAGTCTCAGAATCAAGGAATATGTTGGCCTCAAGGCTGTCATGTTAACCCCCATATCGCTGGGAGTCAGCCTTCTGATTCCGTTCCGAATCCAGCCTGCCTAAGTTTGTGCATCTGGGAACGCTCACAGAGAGTCCTCCCATGTGTTACAATATTCTGTTGATTACAAGACTTTCCATGATTAAAGAGCAAAGCAATCAGCTAGTTAATAATAAAGATTGTTTCTAAGAAGTATAACAAGTTTTTTAAGTACAAGATAGGAAAGTACTTGAGGACCATGACAGACTTATGGTCTCTGAATCTCAAGGTCTCATGAGAACAGCATTCCCATTTAACCCAGCATTATATTGTAATGTTGATTACTATCATTATATCTTTGTCAAAACACAGGTATTTTGTATTGTACTGTTTATATCAAAACAACACAATGGTGAACCAGAATGTAAACTATGAATGCTAGTTAATAACAATGTATCAATTAGGGCTCATCAACTGTATAACAAATGCACCAGATACTAATTCAAGTTGTTAACAACATGAAATAATGAATATGTATACAAGTCTATTCATGTTAATTGTTTTAAGACATGCAAATGGGTACTTTAAGCACTTTGGATAAATTTTCAAGTGAGAGCATCATGCAGGAATTTAAACACTGTTGCATATCAAACATCTCCTATGGAGGACCATAGAATATAATCTATAATACTTTTATTATTCAATAAGTAGCCAATGTAATATTGAAGACACTAGTGGGTTTAGTAAGAGATTGAAAGCCATTTTTCCATAGATTTTGAAAATGGGCAAATGTAATATGATAAACATATTATTATACAGAATTCATAATTATGGGTGCGTTAGTATAATTAAAGCATGTAAAAATGGTAGCACTAATATATTAAGAAATTAATCTAATTATTTAGAGATAATATTTTTATACACATGGATGTCAAAAAAAATAATCTACAGACAAATTTTTAGGAGATGGTGGTCTAAGATCAATGAGGATAAAGTTAGCTCCATCAAACAACTAGAAAATGTCATTTGAAAGAAGACAATTTTAATAGTTATGTGCAAGAATATAAAGTGCTTTGGACTGAAACATAGAAAAAAATCTCTAAGACTTCTATGTGGATAACTACAAAATATTATTAGAATAGGGTAAGCAAGATGGCTATAATTGAGTCAGTCACATTGATGAGTATAAAGATTAAATGTTATAACACTTATTATTTACAGATTCATCTACAATTTTAATGCAATTCCAAATAATAATCTTCAGGACCTCATGGTTTTACAAGTTGATCCTCAAATGTATATTGAAGAGTCAGATCTTCTACTCTTTGAAAAAGTTGAATAGCTTATTTGTAATAAATCTCCCCACTGAGAATGAGTAGAAAAATCAGATAAATTGAAATAATGAGTACCTTATGGCATCAGAGAACTAAGAGGCAAGGACTTGAGAGGTAAACTTCTTGGGGAGCGGGGATGCATACTGAGTTGATCTCCATACATTCTGGCTAGCTTTTCTCCTCCTATCTGCTAATTCTTAAACAACAGCTGAGAGTTTAGAAGCTGAGTAGGCTACAAATCTGACAAATGACAGTGCTTTTGACCTCCTGTTAATGCTTCGTGGATAAAAAATTGTAATTTAGGAGACCTAGTAAACATTTTCAAGCTTTCCTTAGGGACTCTTGAAAGCAAACAACTTATGCTTAAACGTTAACACTCAGAAAGCCTAAAAACCTGCTTGGAATCAGATCAAACTCAGACTGAAGTGAGAAAACTGCCATAATTTGTCTGCCAAAACCAAAAGCAAATTCTACTAGGACAAACAGAACATCATTTGGGGTGTTCAATGACCCCTTCAATTTCACGGCCAGTGTCCACTATTCAATCAATATTTTTCAATCTTGCATACCAAGATGCAGGAGTAATCTACAAAGGGCAAAACCAAGCAATAGAATAAATTGTGAAAATATTAAAATCTTAGAGAATGTAAGCAGAGATTTTCAAAAAAGAAGCAAATGGGAATTCCATAGCTAAAAGTCACTATCACTGAAATTAAGAACTAAAGGATTTGATGTCAGGTAAAATACACAAGGGTAGAAGATACATATCCTGGAAGATAGGACAATAGAAAAATAACCTGAAGCATGAAAGGGAAAAATGATTTAAATATAGAAGAAGCAAGAGACATATAGAATATGAAGAGAAATATTAGCATAAATGCAGTCAGATCCAAGAAGTGGAGAAAGAGAATGAAGTTGAACAATATTTGAAGGTAAAATGAAGAATTTTTTCAATACTGATGAAATACCATTCCAGAGATTTAAAACTACTATGAATGCTAAACAGAATATAAACAAACAAACAAAAAATTCACATCTACAGTCATCAAGGAAAATCTGCTGAAAATCAAAGACAAAAAGAAATTTTTAAAAGTAGCCAAAGAAAAAGATACTTTGACGGATCAACAATCAGACTTATAGCAATGGAGATAACAGAAATCAGAATATAAAGATATAAAATTCTTGACAATCTGAAAGAAAACAACTCACAACTTAGAATTACATATGTAATGAAAATATCCCTCAAGTATGGCAGAATGATGATATCTCTAGGCTAACAAAAAATGGAAAATTTTGTTGTCAGCAGCCTTAAAGTAAAAAAAAAAAAAACTAATGAATGCAAAATACTGTTAAAGCAATAGTAATGCACCCAAAAAAAATACATGCATACACGGTCTAAAAGTCAAGTATAGGGTTTCCCCTGGTGGTCCAGTGGGTAAGGACACCGCCTTGCAGTGCAAGGGGCGCTGGTTTGATCCCTGGCCTGGGAAGATCCCACGTGCCGTGGAGCGGCTGGACCGATGTGTCCAATCACCGAACTTGCTTAAACGTTAACACTCAGAAAGCCTAAAAACCTGCTTGGAATCAGATCAAACTCAGACTGAAGTGAGAAAACTGCCATAATTTGTCTGCCAAAACCAAAAGCAAATTCTACTAGGACAAACAGAACATCATTTGGGGTGTTCAATGACCCCTTCAATTTCACGGCCAGTGTCCACTATTCAATCAATATTTTTCAATCTTGCATACCAAGATGCAGGAGTAATCTACAAAGGGCAAAACCAAGCAATAGAATAAATTGTGAAAATATTAAAATCTTAGAGAATGTAAGCAGAGATTTTCAAAAAAGAAGCAAATGGGAATTCCATAGCTAAAAGTCACTATCACTGAAATTAAGAACTAAAGGATTTGATGTCAGGTAAAATACACAAGGGTAGAAGATACATATCCTGGAAGATAGGACAATAGAAAAATAACCTGAAGCATGAAAGGGAAAAATGATTTAAATATAGAAGAAGCAAGAGACATATAGAATATGAAGAGAAATATTAGCATAAATGCAGTCAGATCCAAGAAGTGGAGAAAGAGAATGAAGTTGAACAATATTTGAAGGTAAAATGAAGAATTTTTTCAATACTGATGAAATACCATTCCAGAGATTTAAAACTACTATGAATGCTAAACAGAATATAAACAAACAAACAAAAAATTCACATCTACAGTCATCAAGGAAAATCTGCTGAAAATCAAAGACAAAAAGAAATTTTTAAAAGTAGCCAAAGAAAAAGATACTTTGACGGATCAACAATCAGACTTATAGCAATGGAGATAACAGAAATCAGAATATAAAGATATAAAATTCTTGACAATCTGAAAGAAAACAACTCACAACTTAGAATTACATATGTAATGAAAATATCCCTCAAGTATGGCAGAATGATGATATCTCTAGGCTAACAAAAAATGGAAAATTTTGTTGTCAGCAGCCTTAAAGTAAAAAAAAAAAAAACTAATGAATGCAAAATACTGTTAAAGCAATAGTAATGCACCCAAAAAAAATACATGCATACACGGTCTAAAAGTCAAGTATAGGGTTTCCCCTGGTGGTCCAGTGGGTAAGGACACCGCCTTGCAGTGCAAGGGGCGCTGGTTTGATCCCTGGCCTGGGAAGATCCCACGTGCCGTGGAGCGGCTGGACCGATGTGTCCAATCACCGAGCCAGAGCTCTGGAGCGCATGAGCCTAGAGCCGGCACTCTGCAACGACAGACGCCACCACGATGGGAGGCCCACAGCAGCCAAAGAACAAAGACTGATGGAAATAGAGAAATGAAAGACCAATAGAAGTGGCCCGCCTGCTCCCCTCCCTCCCCAACCCGACCTCCACCCAAAAAATAAATAAATAAATAAATAAATCTTTAAAAGTCATGTATAAAAATGCCCACAGAAGCAGTATATGCAATAGGTCCAACCCCAATACATCCAAAATGTCTATGACCGTTAGTATGTACAAATATATTCTTCTAATTAAATTAAATACAATATAGTCATAATTAGGAACAGTCCACTTCTACATAAAACATGGGTAAATCTCGTAAACATGATCTTGAGGAAGTAATTGTACACAATAGTAAATATATTATCAGACACACTTGGATGCATAATGAAGCATTTAAGAGTTCTTCTGAAAGATAATTAAGGTAGTAAAAACATTATGTGGTGGGTGCAGTCTTTGAAAACCTTAACTCCATTTAATTTTTTTCCATTTAATTACCCCAACTAAGAAAGTTTCTGAAAGTCAGACTGATCACATTTCTATCATGAATTTCTTGGGAAAGACTTCAACTGTTCACACATCTTTGATAGCCTGCTAAACACTTATTGTACTAGAATGAGATTTACGGAGTGCCAATATCAATGTTAATTTGATATTAATGCCTTAGACTCTTGCATATATTAGACAGACGGTCTTTGGCCACATTAGGTAGTTATTAACTACTGACTTGTAAGTAAAGCAGATCCACTACACTTTCCAATGAATTTTCTCCAATACTCCTTTATAAAAGTTACACCAAATTATATCCCATCTCTTTAATAGTCTACATATTCCAAAGTTGATAGCAGAGCATACATCCTAAGTACAACATGGAGGTAAAAAGAATAAATTTAGGAAATTTTTATTCTAGCTGCTTAAATCTAATAACTAATTTGCTTTCCTTGTTTTCATTGGGAAAACAGGGTAGCTATTTTTCTCACATGGGTGAAGCTTTTAATCATTTTTAAACAATTAATTTTAAAATATGCTGATGAAAATAGCTAGATACCATTTTTCTTGCCCTTATGGCTTTCTAAAAAAGGGTCAAAAAATTAGTCTCAGGAGATATGATTTGGAATTCTGGTAAAAGTCAATCCATTAAAAATGTCTTTTAGGGCTTCCCTGGTGGTCCAGTGGGTAAGGACATCGCCTTGCACTGCAAAGGGCGCTGGTTTGATCCTTGGCCTGGGAAGATCCCATGAGCGGCAGAGCGGCTGGACCCATGTGTCCAATTACCTAGCCGGAGCTCGAGCACATTTGCCCAGAGCCGCTGCTCTGCAACAGAGGCCACTGCGATGGGAGGCCCACACAGGCCAAAAAACAAAGATGGATGAAACTAAATAAATGAAAGACCAATAGAAGTGGCCTGCCAGCCCTGCTCCCTCCCCAGTCTGCCCCCCTCCCTCCCCAACCTGCCCCCCTGCAGAGAAAAAAAAAAAAATTAATGTCTTTTAATATAATTCTATAGTTACCAAAAAAAAAAAAAAAAAACTAAAAGACTTTAACACCCTAAATGAGTTTTTTTTTTTTTTTTTTTTAAAGTTTGGCCTCTTTTATTGGCTTTTTATTTATTTATTTTTATCCATCTTTATTCTTTGGCATGTGTGGGCCTCCCATTGCAGCGGCCTCTCTTGTTGCAGAGCACCAGCTCTGGCGCATGAGCTCCAGAGTGCTGGCAAGTGGACACACTGGCCCAGCCACTCCATGACACGTGGGATCTTCCTGGGTAAGGGATCGAACCGGTGCCCCTTGCACTGCAAGGAGGACTCTTTATCCACTAGGCCACCAGGGATGCCCAATTTATTCCTTTTGATTACACCACTTGGACAGGGCTCAGTGGGAATGAACCATCTCTACTTCACGTGGTATGATCTGGGGCATGTTGACTTGAATTGTAGGACACAAGACAGCCAAGGTCATGTATCTGACACAGCAGATGGGATTGCTGGAATTAGTAGGAGCTTGCTGAACCTCTGTGTTTTTGTGGCCTCTCAGAAAGAGAGTCTTAACATTTTACATGGTGGCTTACAATCAAAATGACAAAAATGAAAGATCCATACCTTGTAAAACCCGGGGATGGAACTCTCTGAGTGTCACATCTGTTGCACTGTATTGTTTCAGAAAGTCAGAAGTCCAATGGTCATCCCTTAGGCAAACATGGGTGAAGCTTTTAATCATTTTAAACAATTAATTTTAAAATATGCTGATGAAAATAGCTAGATACCATTTTTCTTGCCCTTATGGCTTTCTAAAAAAGGGTCAAAAAATTAGTCTCAGGAGATATGATTTGGAATTCTGGTAAAAGTCAATCCATTAAAAATGTCTTTTAGGGCTTCCCTGGTGGTCCAGTGGGTAAGGACATCGCCTTGCACTGCAAAGGGCGCTGGTTTGATCCTTGGCCTGGGAAGATCCCATGAGCGGCAGAGCGGCTGGACCCATGTGTCCAATTACCTGCCGGAGCTCGAGCACATTTGCCCAGAGCCGCTGCTCTGCAACAGAGGCCACTGCGATGGGAGGCCCACACAGGCCAAAAAACAAAGATGGATGAAACTAAATAAATGAAAGACCAATAGAAGTGGCCTGCCAGCCCTGCTCCCTCCCCAGTCTGCCCCCCTCCCTCCCCAACCTGCCCCCCTGCAGAGAAAAAAAAAAAAAATTAATGTCTTTTAATATAATTCTATAGTTACCAGAAAAAAAAAAAAAAAAACTAAAAGACTTTAACACCCTAAATGAGTTTTTTTTTTTTTTTTTTTTTAAAGTTTGGCCTCTTTTATTGGCTTTTTATTTATTTATTTTTATCCATCTTTATTCTTTGGCATGTGTGGGCCTCCCATTGCAGCGGCCTCTCTTGTTGCAGAGCACCAGCTCTGGCGCATGAGCTCCAGAGTGCTGGCAAGTGGACACACTGGCCCAGCCACTCCATGACACGTGGGATCTTCCTGGGTAAGGGATCGAACCGGTGCCCCTTGCACTGCAAGGAGGACTCTTTATCCACTAGGCCACCAGGGATGCCCAATTTATTCCTTTTGATTACACCACTTGGACAGGGCTCAGTGGGAATGAACCATCTCTACTTCACGTGGTATGATCTGGGGCATGTTGACTTGAATTGTAGGACACAAGACAGCCAAGGTCATGTATCTGACACAGCAGATGGGATTGCTGGAATTAGTAGGAGCTTGCTGAACCTCTGTGTTTTTGTGGCCTCTCAGAAAGAGAGTCTTAACATTTTACATGGTGGCTTACAATCAAAATGACAAAAATGAAAGATCCATACCTTGTAAAACCCGGGGATGGAACTCTCTGAGTGTCACATCTGTTGCACTGTATTGTTTCAGAAAGTCAGAAGTCCAATGGTCATCCCTTAGGCAAACAGTCTTTGGAAAGGGTCGGAGTTCTAGGATCCAATCCTAGTAAAATCTACCACAAGAAGTCATGCCCCTGTCATGTGAAAAAAACTCTGCCTCTTTTTGACACCTCCCCCAAACCTATCTCATTATAGGTTTATACCTGAAGTGAACAGCTAGTTACCTGCATCAGGACTTGGTTAAGATGAGGCTTCCTGAGCATAAGTATAGTTCCTCTAGAGAAATGATTATTTGAAATACAAGCATCTGTGCCTAGTATTATTCATAAGATGGGCAGAACAATAGAGACAGTCTTTTTTTTTTTTTTTCAAAAAGAGGACGAGTAGGCAACACATAGCCATTTCTGCTCCATAGCAATTCTAAAATCTGGCCATCACTTGCTTTAAAGAGCCTCCAACTCCTGCAGACAGGAAATTGTCTTTGAATAAAACCCAGTTTGGACCTGTGAGGATGAATCAGTAACCCACGGCTAAACTCAGCCTTTGCTTTATCCTTCTGAGCTATTAGCCTTGCTCTCTGAGATGCCATTTCTTTATCATAAGAAATAACTATGACTTGCTGCGGAGTAGCTTTTTTTTCCAGACACTTGGTGCCACATGCTAGAAGCCTCCTTCCATTCTGAAATGTCTTATTCTCCTATAGTCAAAGCTAGTACAAGTAGTCTAATAATGTTGTATGATGTTAGTGCACCAAATTATAATTAATTTCATTAGGTAAAAGCCATACCAGCAACATCTTCAAGACCAGTCCTGCTCAACTTTGGGCTGCCAGCCATGTTTCTTTGGGACGTTTTATGGGGTTCTTTAAAACAGTCCAAAACCTTGATTCTAGCCAAGGTCTGTATCTGGAAACACAGTGGTATGATCTGGGGCATGTTGACTTGAATTGTAGGACACAAGACAGCCAAGGTCATGTATCTGACACAGCAGATGGGATTGCTGGAATTAGTAGGAGCTTGCTGAACCTCTGTGTTTTTGTGGCCTCTCAGAAAGAGAGTCTTAACATTTTACATGGTGGCTTACAATCAAAATGACAAAAATGAAAGATCCATACCTTGTAAAACCCGGGGATGGAACTCTCTGAGTGTCACATCTGTTGCACTGTATTGTTTCAGAAAGTCAGAAGTCCAATGGTCATCCCTTAGGCAAACAGTCTTTGGAAAGGGTCGGAGTTCTAGGATCCAATCCTAGTAAAATCTACCACAAGAAGTCATGCCCCTGTCATGTGAAAAAAACTCTGCCTCTTTTTGACACCTCCCCCAAACCTATCTCATTATAGGTTTATACCTGAAGTGAACAGCTAGTTACCTGCATCAGGACTTGGTTAAGATGAGGCTTCCTGAGCATAAGTATAGTTCCTCTAGAGAAATGATTATTTGAAATACAAGCATCTGTGCCTAGTATTATTCATAAGATGGGCAGAACAATAGAGACAGTCTTTTTTTTTTTCAAAAGAGGACGAGTAGGCAACACATAGCCATTTCTGCTCCATAGCAATTCTAAAATCTGGCCATCACTTGCTTTAAAGAGCCTCCAACTCCTGCAGACAGGAAATTGTCTTTGAATAAAACCCAGTTTGGACCTGTGAGGATGAATCAGTAACCCACGGCTAAACTCAGCCTTTGCTTTATCCTTCTGAGCTATTAGCCTTGCTCTCTGAGATGCCATTTCTTTATCATAAGAAATAACTATGACTTGCTGCGGAGTAGCTTTTTTTTCCAGACACTTGGTGCCACATGCTAGAAGCCTCCTTCCATTCTGAAATGTCTTATTCTCCTATAGTCAAAGCTAGTACAAGTAGTCTAATAATGTTGTATGATGTTAGTGCACCAAATTATAATTAATTTCATTAGGTAAAAGCCATACCAGCAACATCTTCAAGACCAGTCCTGCTCAACTTTGGGCTGCCAGCCATGTTTCTTTGGGACGTTTTTCATACTGGGAGAATGTAATATAAAACTCCTTCAGTCTTCCTGAGGTTTTAAAAACAGGTCTTGCAGAAGAAGCCTTGATTTGATCTTTTTACTAGCAGTGCCCTGCATTTGATCTTTGCCTGAGGCTATTTTTCTATCTATGAGACTGGGGATTAGAAAAATATTTTCCAATCTAGAAAGTCCTAAAATGGAAATATTTTCTCTACATTCTGTTTCAACACTGAGTATTTCCTCCTTTACCTTATAACTCTTTTTTTTATGTATTCTCATACACAGTTAATGAAATTAATTGGCACTTTTGACATTCTGCATAGATATATCCTTAATTAGATACATTTTCTGTAATTTATACTAAGTCAGAAATTTTTTTCAGTTTCCCATAAATATTTAGCACTGGATTTCTTTCCTCCAAGTGCAGCCACTTTATTGCTTCTCTAGTCTCAATCTACAGTCTCCTTACTGCCCATTCATCCTCTTGCCATCAGCTGGATCTAAGGCCAGTACCACATATTGTAAGTTTCTGTGATGCAGCTCACCATTTGCAGGCATCAAAGTCTGCCTCATTTCTACATTACTGAGCAAATAAACACAAAATAGTTACTTAAAACCACTGTAATTTGTCATTCATGATAATTGAAGGTAAGCCTCCAATGGGCATGTCTTCTGCGCAGTTTTGCATCGGCTGTGGTCACTTACCTATTTTGTGACCATACACTTAACTGGGAGCAGAGCTGATGCTGGATTTATAAGAAGGACTTTGTCACATATACACAACCTCAGCTAGGGCAGATAGAATGTCTGGTGTTTCCTAGGGCTGTCTCTACCTAGTCTCTGACTATTAGTAGAAGAGCTTCTTTACATGGCAGCCAGATTCCAAAAGAATAAAAGTGGGAGCCAATAGTTCTCTGGAGCAGAGTGTCTTCTTCACTGTATTCTATTGATAAATGATAGCCACAAGTCCATCTTAAATTCCGAGGAATATGCCACATCCATTTACTGATGGGATTAAGGTACGTAATTGACTGAGCAATTCTTAGAAGTCATCTTTAAACACATTAGCACTGTATGATGTTAGTGCACCAAATTATAATTAATTTCATTAGGTAAAAGCCATACCAGCAACATCTTCAAGACCAGTCCTGCTCAACTTTGGGCTGCCAGCCATGTTTCTTTGGGACGTTTTTCATACTGGGAGAATGTAATATAAAACTCCTTCAGTCTTCCTGAGGTTTTAAAAACAGGTCTTGCAGAAGAAGCCTTGATTTGATCTTTTACTAGCAGTGCCCTGCATTTGATCTTTGCCTGAGGCTATTTTTCTATCTATGAGACTGGGGATTAGAAAAATATTTTCCAATCTAGAAAGTCCTAAAATGGAAATATTTTCTCTACATTCTGTTTCAACACTGAGTATTTCCTCCTTTACCTTATAACTCTTTTTTTTATGTATTCTCATACACAGTTAATGAAATTAATTGGCACTTTTGACATTCTGCATAGATATATCCTTAATTAGATACATTTTCTGTAATTTATACTAAGTCAGAAATTTTTTTCAGTTTCCCATAAATATTTAGCACTGGATTTCTTTCCTCCAAGTGCAGCCACTTTATTGCTTCTCTAGTCTCAATCTACAGTCTCCTTACTGCCCATTCATCCTCTTGCCATCAGCTGGATCTAAGGCCAGTACCACATATTGTAAGTTTCTGTGATGCAGCTCACCATTTGCAGGCATCAAAGTCTGCCTCATTTCTACATTACTGAGCAAATAAACACAAAATAGTTACTTAAAACCACTGTAATTTGTCATTCATGATAATTGAAGGTAAGCCTCCAATGGGCATGTCTTCTGCGCAGTTTTGCATCGGCTGTGGTCACTTACCTATTTTGTGACCATACACTTAACTGGGAGCAGAGCTGATGCTGGATTTATAAGAAGGACTTTGTCACATATACACAACCTCAGCTAGGGCAGATAGAATGTCTGGTGTTTCCTAGGGCTGTCTCTACCTAGTCTCTGACTATTAGTAGAAGAGCTTCTTTACATGGCAGCCAGATTCCAAAAGAATAAAAGTGGGAGCCAATAGTTCTCTGGAGCAGAGTGTCTTCTTCACTGTATTCTATTGATAAATGATAGCCACAAGTCCATCTTAAATTCCCGAGGAATATGCCACATCCATTTACTGATGGGATTAAGGTACGTAATTGACTGAGCAATTCTTAGAAGTCATCTTTAAACACATTAGCACTTGCCTGTGTAAATCTGGACATATCGTGGATGATTAATAGTTACCAGTTGCCTTTCAGTCACAATCCTATGTGATGCATATGTTACTCCTCTTTTAAGATGAATGTATTTATTTAAAATAGTAATTCATAAAATGAAGTTCATGCTCATAGTTTAGTATAGTAATCATATTAAGTTTTACATATCTTCTTTTTAAATAAAAAAGGAGTATCTTTAAAGACAAATGGTTTGCACATGATTAAGTGTGCTGACTACCAGGGTGATCTGTGATTTTGCAATTACAAGGTCATTGTTTCACTTGTCCTTTTCTATGTCTTGAAGCCATTTGCATTATACTAAGAAGTAAAGAAGGATGAGAGCTGTTGAATCTGTGAATAAGAACCATTCAAGCTTTAATACTTAAAATAGTATAGGATATGGGGGAGAAGAATTATTATGAAGGAGTTCTCTTTCCATTCCCTCCTCTTTATATGTAAGAAATCTAAATTTAACAGTTTAGAACTTCCGTGAGCTTCCCACTCTCTCTTTGTTTAATCTTTGATTATATTACTTGTTCTAGCCAACACAGATATGTGCTATGTAGGTGAGATGGAGTCATCTAAGTGTTGATGTAGGTGAGATGAAGTCATCATCTATATTTTTTATACAGTTATAGGCAACACTTTTGGAGAAGATAGAATTTTAAACTAATACCACATGGCCTGATTCTTATATGTTTTCTTTTTAAAGAGGAAAGTTTGTTTTGTTTCCCTAAAAGTTCCTTCAAAGCATAGGCCAAGAAATTTCTGGATAAGTACATTCAGGAGTATTGACATCTTGTGCAATTGCAGTCAGGCTTCAGGGAATGAGTCTAAAAGTCCTGGAAGCACCAATGTTAGCTATACACAACCTCAGCTAGGGCAGATAGAATGTCTGGTGTTTCCTAGGGCTGTCTCTACATTGGGCAGCCAGATTCCAAAAGAATAAAAGTGGGAGCCAATAGTTCTCTGGAGCAGAGTGTCTTCTTCACTGTATTCTATTGATAAATGATAGCCACAAGTCCATCTTAAATTCCGAGGAATATGCCACATCCATTTACTGATGGGATTAAGGTACGTAATTGACTGAGCAATTCTTAGAAGTCATCTTTAAACACATTAGCACTTGCCTGTGTAAATCTGGACATATCGTGGATGATTAATAGTTACCAGTTGCCTTTCAGTCACAATCCTATGTGATGCATATGTTACTCCTCTTTTAAGATGAATGTATTTATTTAAAATAGTAATTCATAAAATGAAGTTCATGCTCATAGTTTAGTATAGTAATCATATTAAGTTTTACATATCTTCTTTTTAAATAAAAAAGGAGTATCTTTAAAGACAAATGGTTTGCACATGATTAAGTGTGCTGACTACCAGGGTGATCTGTGATTTTGCAATTACAAGGTCATTGTTTCACTTGTCCTTTTCTATGTCTTGAAGCCATTTGCATTATACTAAGAAGTAAAGAAGGATGAGAGCTGTTGAATCTGTGAATAAGAACCATTCAAGCTTTAATACTTAAAATAGTATAGGATATGGGGGAGAAGAATTATTATGAAGGAGTTCTCTTTCCATTCCCTCCTCTTTATATGTAAGAAATCTAAATTTAACAGTTTAGAACTTCCGTGAGCTTCCCACTCTCTCTTTGTTTAATCTTTGATTATATTACTTGTTCTAGCCAACACAGATATGTGCTATGTAGGTGAGATGGAGTCATCTAAGTGTTGATGTAGGTGAGATGAAGTCATCATCTATATTTTTTATACAGTTATAGGCAACACTTTTGGAGAAGATAGAATTTTAAACTAATACCACATGGCCTGATTCTTATATGTTTTCTTTTTAAAGAGGAAAGTTTGTTTTGTTTCCCTAAAAGTTCCTTCAAAGCATAGGCCAAGAAATTTCTGGATAAGTACATTCAGGAGTATTGACATCTTGTGCAATTGCAGTCAGGCTTCAGGGAATGAGTCTAAAAGTCCTGGAAGCACCAATGGTTAGGAAACTCAAGCTGACATATTAGCCATGACAAAAGACACTCTATGCACAGTGTCCACAGTAACTGGTTGTGGCAGGGTGGTCTCTGCCACTGGTGATGGGCACTTTTATCTTTATGAGTTTCAGAGGCATTTCAGAAAGTGCTTTCAAAGCTCTGTGCTGGCAATACCGAGAAAGAGAGCATCAAAATGTGTTTTCAGGAATGACAGCTGAGATGCCCTCTGCTTACCAAAAGCTCCACAGGGAGCAGTGAAGAGAGTTTTGTGTTTTTTTGTCATTTTCCCCACTTGTGTCACTCAGTCTACACAAGGGTGTTCATGGGGTGAAGAGGAAAGAGAAGGGAGCAAAAGGAATCCTAGGGTAGGGACAAGGGTTCTGATACATGCCAACTAGAGTCTTCAGAGAGTCTGACTCATGTGCAGATCAGAAGCAACTGAGAATGATGATGATAATAGATCATGCATTTTAGGTTATTGGAGAGCAAAGACTGAAAGGACATTCCTGTAGAGTTAGGTTGAGCCAAAGAATGAGGCTTCAGGTACACCACAGGAAAGAAAGGACCTTTCGCAAACTAGCCTCTGGGTTTCTGTAAGTGATACATGAAACCACAAAGGGAAGGATCAGTGTAGGAGGTGAAGTGAGTGGGGAGTGAACACTGCCAAACCACTCAAAATGAAATGCATGGTGCTTGAGAAAAAAGGCAGAGAATTTTGGAGAATGATGAAAAATAAAACCATGGGAAGGGTCTTGTGTTTTATTCAGGCAACAAGTGTATTCAATTTCTTCCTTTACATCGGATACTGTACTAGACAAAAAAGACAACAGCCCTAAAGTTTTAGGTACTTAGCCTCCATATTATAAAAACAGACATGCAAAGCAATAATTATAATTCATTGCTTAGAATACTGAGACAGATAGAATTAAAAGTATCTCCATTCTTAGTTCACACCAATGTACACCGTCTTCTTAGTATGTTTTCTTTTTTACTGGAAGAGACTATATATTTGCAAACACAACAATGTCAGTAAGAAAATGGATTTATTCAATATTCACAAATTTTTATTTTCTGGTATGGGTGTCATCCTAAACTTCCTTTTACTAGTTATTTGTGGGATGAAGTTGTTGAAAATCCATCTTATCCATGGAATTATTTTCACCCTTAGATGCACTTTTAAAATTTTCCTGTTCTGGCTATATATTTCTGGCTTCATCAATAACTTACCTCCACCAGAGGTATGCTTTTTGGTTAATCACATATAGGTGTAAATCTGCTGTTCATACTACACACTTGAATTTTCTTGAAGCTTTTCATCCTTAGGTCAAGTTGCTAATTCAAAAACATACACAACTGGGTGGTCCAGTGGGTAGTCTGCCTTGCAGTGCAAGGGACACCGGTTCAATCCCTGGCCTGTGAAGATCCCATGTGCCACAGAATGGCTGGACAGGTGTGTCCAACTGCCGAGCCAGAGCTCTGCAGTGAGAGAGGCCACTGCAGTGGGAGGCCCACACAGGTTGGGTAACAAGGATGGATGAAGATAAATGAATGAAAGACCAATAAAAGTGGCGAAAAAATTTAAATAAAAAACAAAAACATACACAACTAAAGGCAGAAAGAATGAACATCATCAAAAAGAACACAAAGAACAAATGTTGGTAAGGATATAGGAAAAGAGCACTCTCATACACCATTGGTGGGAACATAAACTGGTGTAGCCTCTATGGTAAACTGTACAGAGATTTCTCAGAAAAACTAAAACTAGAACAACCATATGATTCAGTACTTTCACTCCTGGGTATATATACAAAAGAGTCAAAAACATTAATTTGAAAAGATGCCTGCACTCCAATGTTTATAGCAGCATTGTATAATAGCCAAGGCATGAAGTCAACCAAAATATCCATCATTAGAGCAATGGAAAAAGAAGATGTGGTACATATACACAATATAACACTACTCAGCCATAATAAAGAAGGAGGTAATGCCATTTGTAGCAACACAGATAGACTTGGAGGACATTACACTGAGTGAAATAAGTCAGACAAATACCACAGGTAAAGTACCACTTATATGTGGAATCTAAAAAATACAACAAACTAATGAATATAACAGCTTCCCTCATGGCTCAGTTGGTAAAGGATATACCTACAATGTAGGAGGCCCAGGTTTGGTTCCTGGATTGGGGAGATCCCCTGGAGAAGGAAATGACAACCCACTCCAGTATTCTTGCCTGGAGAATCCCATGGACAGAGGAACCTGGTAGGCTACAGTCCACAGGGTTCCAAGAGTTGGACACAACATAGCAATTAAACCACCACCAGAGAATATAACAGAATGGAAGACTTACAGAGGAAAAAATACTCATGATTATCAATGGGAAGCTGGGAGGCAACATAGGTGTAGGGAGTGAGAGGTTCATAACTATTGGTTATGAGATAGGCTACAAGGATATATTGTACAACATGGGAAATACAGCCAGTATTCTGTGATAACTAAGTGGAAAGCAACTTTTAAAAATTGTATAAAAAATGTTTTAAAGGGCTTCCCTGGTGGTCCAGTGGGTAAGGACACCGCCTTGCAGTGCAAGGGGCACTAGTTCGATCCCTGGCCTGGGAAGATCCCACGTGCCGCAGAGCAGCTGGGCCAATGTGTCCAACTGCCAAGCCAGAGCTCTGGAGCGCATGCACCCAAAGCTGCTGCTCTGTGACAGCAGAGGCCACCACGATGGGAGGCCCACACGGGCCAAGGAACAAAGATGGATGAAACTAGACAAATGAAAGACCAGTGGAGGTGGCCCGCCCACCCCCCTCCCTCCCCACCCCTGCCTAAATAAATAAATAAATATTTAAAAAAAAAATGTTTTAAAAATAGAATTTAAAAAAGGAACAGAATAAAGAACAAGGTAAGCTATATAAAAATAACAATTTAGCATTTATATTCAATAAGTGGTTAGATGCCATTCCTAATTGAATGGACATGTGTTTGAGCAAACTCTGGGAGATAATGATGGACAGGAAAGCTTGGCATGCTGCAGTCCATGGGGTTGCAAAGAGTCAAACACAACTTAGCACCTGAACAATGACAATTCAATAATATGCTAAAAATTTACCTCTCATCACATCTGATATCTCCAACAACTGGTGAGGACAATGTTTATTTTTCAGTCTCATGTATGAGGAAATAAAACTTGGATGTTATTAAGGAAGTTGACCAATATTAAAGATCCAATAAGTGGTACACTGAACTTATGAACTTATAAACCATGTCATAAAGTTACCTTTTTACCAAGCTTAACATTCTGTCATATAAAATTGAGAGTATAGAAAATGATTTTAAGTGTGTTGAGGAAAAATATGTGGCATTCATGATTTTTTTTTAAATGCTATATGATGCTTAGATCTCCATCCAGCAGCAGCATAATATAGGACAATGAAGAGAAGCAGTTTGGCCTTCCAAACTGAAGTATTCAGTTGAAGCTAATAAGAACTATTCATTTAAAAATAAACGTATATTATATTTCCTCTTCCAAGAATGAAGGTTATGAGATAGGCTACAAGGATATATGTCCATGGGAAATTAAACTAAGTGGAAAGCAATTTTAAAAATTGTATAAAAAATGTTTTAAAGGGCTTCCCTGGTGGTCAGTGGGTAAGGACACCACCTTGCAGTGCAAGGGGCACTAGTTCGATCCCTGGCCTGGGAAGATCCCACGTGCCGCAGAGCAGCTGGGCCAATGTGTCCAACTGCCAAGCCAGAGCTCTGGAGCGCATGCACCCAAAGCTGCTGCTCTGTGACAGCAGAGGCCACCACGATGGGAGGCCCACACGGGCCAAGGAACAAAGATGGATGAAACTAGACAAATGAAAGACCAGTGGAGGTGGCCCGCCCACCCCCCTCCCTCCCACCCCTGCCTAAATAAATAAATAAATATTTAAAAAAATGTTTTAAAAATAGAATTTAAAAAAGGAACAGAATAAAGAACAAGGTAAGCTATATAAAAATAACAATTTAGCATTTATATTCAATAAGTGGTTAGATGCCATTCCTAATTGAATGGACATGTGTTTGAGCAAACTCTGGGAGATAATGATGGACAGGAAAGCTTGGCATGCTGCAGTCCATGGGGTTGCAAAGAGTCAAACACAACTTAGCACCTGAACAATGACAATTCAATAATATGCTAAAAATTTACCTCTCATCACATCTGATATCTCCAACAACTGGTGAGGACAATGTTTATTTTTCAGTCTCATGTATGAGGAAATAAAACTTGGATGTTATTAAGGAAGTTGACCAATATTAAAGATCCAATAAGTGGTACACTGAACTTATGAACTTATAAACCATGTCATAAAGTTACCTTTTTACCAAGCTTAACATTCTGTCATATAAAATTGAGAGTATAGAAAATGATTTTAAGTGTGTTGAGGAAAAATATGTGGCATTCATGATTTTTTTTTAAATGCTATATGATGCTTAGATCTCCATCCAGCAGCAGCATAATATAGGACAATGAAGAGAAGCAGTTTGGCCTTCCAAACTGAAGTATTCAGTTGAAGCTAATAAGAACTATTCATTTAAAAATAAACGTATATTATATTTCTGCTTCCAAGAATATGGATCAGATACTTTCCCCTATTGCTTTTTCCCCTATTTGCTTTTACAAAATAGTTTTTTGTTTTAATTTGATTAAAAGTCATGGGCATTATATTAAAAAAAAAAAAAGGTGGAGAGAAGAAAGAAGACCAGCTAGAAACTTCAGGACACAAAGATCAACAGGAGATTTCCATTTGTATCATACAGACTTTGAGAGGAAAAGGTAGCAACATGGAAACACCAAAGCACACAGACAAACACTGTGCCAACAAAAGTCTGCTCTTTGTGGCCAAGAAGGTAGGAAAGATATTTTAGACTACAATAGTCAACTAGCACCAAAATGCACAGCAACATCTATGACAACCCTACTCCAAGATTTCAGAAAATTTACTTTGCCTTTGGTGAAGCTAATTAGCAAACACATGTGGCTTAAAATCTGTCCCCCACCCAACCCCAGCTCTTAAAGACTCACCAGTTCTTCCTTTTAGTGGGGTTGAATGTGTACTGCAATGGAGACTTTCTGCTCTATCGCAGTAGCTGTGAAGTGTTCTTGCCTATTGAACTTTGATGTAATCTTTGCTTTGACACAGGCTAAAACATGCTGTCTCATAAAATATTGTAAAAATGTTTCAGTTTAGATCAAAAAGCACACATCATGTCAAGAACCATGAAGATCTGATGAGAATGAAAAAAGGAAATTAATAAATGCCAGGAGTAAGATGATAGAAAATGAGAATTATCAATACATACTTTAAAATAATCATGAAAAAATTTAATGGACAATTAAGAACTTGCTTGAAGCAAAATACGTATACAAAGTTACAAAGTTTCAGCACTTAAATGACATTATCAGCAAAGAATGAAAATATATAAAGATCGATCTGAAGGATATTTTAAAACTTGTAAATATAATTATCAAAATACAAGTTCTTTGGATGGTCTCTGTAGTATACTTACAGGAGATACAGTATTTCTACATTTGTTAGAATCATTGTGCTGTTGGTACTTTATTTTACAATAAGCAGTAGATACAGGCAATTTGTTACATAAGTTTCCATCCAGCAGCAGCATAATATAGGACAATGAAGAGAAGCAGTTTGGCCTTCCAAACTGAAGTATTCAGTTGAAGCTAATAAGAACTATTCATTTAAAAATAAACGTATATTATATTTCTGCTTCCAAGAATATGGATCAGATACTTTCCCCTATTGCTTTTTCCCCTATTTGCTTTTACAAAATAGTTTTTTGTTTTAATTTGATTAAAAGTCATGGGCATTATATTAAAAAAAAAAAAAAAAAAGGTGGAGAGAAGAAAGAAGACCAGCTAGAAACTTCAGGACACAAAGATCAACAGGAGATTTCCATTTGTATCATACAGACTTTGAGAGGAAAAGGTAGCAACATGGAAACACCAAAGCACACAGACAAACACTGTGCCAACAAAAGTCTGCTCTTTGTGGCCAAGAAGGTAGGAAAGATATTTTAGACTACAATAGTCAACTAGCACCAAAATGCACAGCAACATCTATGACAACCCTACTCCAAGATTTCAGAAAATTTACTTTGCCTTTGGTGAAGCTAATTAGCAAACACATGTGGCTTAAAATCTGTCCCCCACCCAACCCCAGCTCTTAAAGACTCACCAGTTCTTCCTTTTAGTGGGGTTGAATGTGTACTGCAATGGAGACTTTCTGCTCTATCGCAGTAGCTGTGAAGTGTTCTTGCCTATTGAACTTTGATGTAATCTTTGCTTTGACACAGGCTAAAACATGCTGTCTCATAAAATATTGTAAAAATGTTTCAGTTTAGATCAAAAAGCACACATCATGTCAAGAACCATGAAGATCTGATGAGAATGAAAAAAGGAAATTAATAAATGCCAGGAGTAAGATGATAGAAAATGAGAATTATCAATACATACTTTAAAATAATCATGAAAAAATTTAATGGACAATTAAGAACTTGCTTGAAGCAAAATACGTATACAAAGTTACAAAGTTTCAGCACTTAAATGACATTATCAGCAAAGAATGAAAATATATAAAGATCGATCTGAAGGATATTTTAAAACTTGTAAATATAATTATCAAAATACAAGTTCTTTGGATGGTCTCTGTAGTATACTTACAGGAGATACAGTATTTCTACATTTGTTAGAATCATTGTGCTGTTGGTACTTTATTTTACAATAAGCAGTAGATACAGGCATTATTTATAGTTTCCCTAGTCTCAAAAATATAATATTCTAATACAGTCTTTCATACATCAAATCAGTTTCTCCTGCTAAATTACAGTGCTATCCAAATGAAAATATTCACATATTCAGAAGATTGAACCAATATGAAGATACTGTACTTGAATTATCTAAATTATCCCCTCATACTCCACTCTGCTATGGTTGTTCATACATTTATGATGCCATTTGACCTTTAAGTTCTCGGACAGACACCTATTTGTCTAAGTTAATTTCAAGGCAGTCTACATGGAGTCAAGAGAATTAACTATATGACCTTTGGAGTTCCCTTCGAGCTGTATGATCCTATGATTAATGCTGGCTCACTGGTTTTCATGGCAGTACCTAATGGTGTTAGCTCAACATATGAAAAATTTTATCCTGCAGCACTCTTTTATAACTGCATATACTTAGAAAAATTAGGCTTAAACCTTCATTTCAAGGATAAAGACACAGAGATAGCAAAGGCAGGTCAGGTCAAAATGTAGCAATAAGGAGTATGCACTCAAAGTTCCTAAATAAGTAAGCAGTACGTATATGAAAATAAATTAACCCAAGTACCACATTTACAGTTAGATCAGGGAGGGTGTATGTGTGTTAGTCAGTCAGTCTTATCCAACTCTTTGTGACCCCAGGGACTATAGCCCACCAGGTCTTGCTCCAGGCAAGCTTATTGTGATGTGTGTGTGTGTGTGTGCATGCATATTATCCAGGTGAGAATATGGAGGCGTCTGCCAACCCCTTCTCCAGGGAACCTTGCCAATCCAGGGGTTGAACCTGGGTCTCCCACACTGCAGGCCGATTCTTTAACAGAGTCATCTGGGAAGCCTAATCAGGGAAGTATCACAGGACAAAATGTTAGTGATTATGGTTAGTACTACATGCCTGAAACTGTGTAGGTAAGATCAAGTTTTAAAACTTGTAAATATAATTATCAAAATACAAGTTCTTTGGATGGTCTCTGTAGTATACTTACAGGAGATACAGTATTTCTACATTTGTTAGAATCATTGTGCTGTTGGTACTTTATTTTACAATAAGCAGTAGATACAGGCATTATTTATAGTTTCCCTAGTCTCAAAAATATAATATTCTAATACAGTCTTTCATACATCAAATCAGTTTCTCCTGCTAAATTACAGTGCTATCCAAATGAAAATATTCACATATTCAGAAGATTGAACCAATATGAAGATACTGTACTTGAATTATCTAAATTATCCCCTCATACTCCACTCTGCTATGGTTGTTCATACATTTATGATGCCATTTGACCTTTAAGTTCTCGGACAGACACCTATTTGTCTAAGTTAATTTCAAGGCAGTCTACATGGAGTCAAGAGAATTAACTATATGACCTTTGGAGTTCCCTTCGAGCTGTATGATCCTATGATTAATGCTGGCTCACTGGTTTTCATGGCAGTACCTAATGGTGTTAGCTCAACATATGAAAAATTTTATCCTGCAGCACTCTTTTATAACTGCATATACTTAGAAAAATTAGGCTTAAACCTTCATTTCAAGGATAAAGACACAGAGATAGCAAAGGCAGGTCAGGTCAAAATGTAGCAATAAGGAGTATGCACTCAAAGTTCCTAAATAAGTAAGCAGTACGTATATGAAAATAAATTAACCCAAGTACCACATTTACAGTTAGATCAGGGAGGGTGTATGTGTGTTAGTCAGTCAGTCTTATCCAACTCTTTGTGACCCCAGGGACTATAGCCCACCAGGTCTTGCTCCAGGCAAGCTTATTGTGATGTGTGTGTGTGTGTGTGCATGCATATTATCCAGGTGAGAATATGGAGGCGTCTGCCAACCCCTTCTCCAGGGAACCTTGCCAATCCAGGGGTTGAACCTGGGTCTCCCACACTGCAGGCCGATTCTTTAACAGAGTCATCTGGGAAGCCTAATCAGGGAAGTATCACAGGACAAAATGTTAGTGATTATGGTTAGTACTACATGCCTGAAACTGTGCTAGGCATCACTGATAATGTCAAATGATCAAAACAGAATATTTGGTCAGAAATACATATATCGTACTACCTGAAATTTATAAATCATTCAATTCTTTTCTCTCATAGTTTTAGCAAAAAGTTCAGATTCTAAAAGTTTAGCTTACTGAGCTATACTGGGTATTTAATGGAGAGAGACTGACTTAAGAACATAATTACTATCATTGTTGCTGATGTTTAGTTACTCAGTCATGTCTTGCTCTTTGAAACCCCATGGACTGCAGCATGCCATGCTTCCCTGTCTTTCACCATCTCCCAGAGTTTGTCCAAACTCATGTCAATTGAGTCACTGTAAATGTGTGTGAAAGCAAGTAAAACTGATCACATAATTTTCAAGAATAATAGTTTCATGAATGTGTTTAGACTACAGTATTTGAGTTTTTAGTTTATGAATGAATTTATCTAAAGTAACATACAGCAGAGTTATCTTAATGTTCCCTTTTGCAGAAATTACCAAATTTGTTCACAGATGTAGGTCATATTGGGCAAACCTAGAGAGAAAGAAACCAAAACCTATCCCTGTTCCAGACTGAATGTTTGTGTCCCTCCTAAAGGTAAGGAAACTTGGCAGAAATGTAACAAAACTCTTTGGGAATCTACCACCCGAATACCCTTGCAGAAGAGACCCTTATTCCTTCCTCCAAGTGAAGGCAAAGGATGTGTATCCTCATCAGACATTGAATCTACTAGTGCTTTGATCATGGACTCCCCAGCCAACAGGAACTGTGAGAATTAAATTTCTATTGATTTTAAGTTACCCACTCTATAGTATTTTTGCTATAGCAGCCTGAACTAAGACAATCTCTTTGAAATCCAATTTAATTGCTGTGAAACATTTTACAGCTTACACCCTTATTCTCTATTTCTCAATGTTCCCATGTTCTGCATCTGACTTTGAAATCCCACATTAGCTATGTTTGACTTGATTTTACACACAGATGACTGATTTTTAGACAGAAAAGGATCGTGTGAGAAATGGTATAGTGTCAAGTAGTGGTCAAGTAGTGGTAGTGGTCAAGTGTCTATAGATTTTTAGACTGACTGCCGGTGTTCAAATTTTGGCTCCTACAAGTTTCTGTATGAGGAAAATCCCCTAGTCTTGTCTGTTGAATGGAGAGAATAACAGTTATTCTGAAGAGCTCTTATGAGGAGTAAATCTGTGAATATATGTGAAGTGCACAGAACAGCAACTGGGACATAATAAACGCTAGATACATGTTTACTATTGTTATGTTCACCAAGCACAGTGGATAATGATTGCTCAGTAGGTGTCTGGTGGATGTTCACTTAGAGTACTGCTGGGTTCATTTGAAGATCTGAGTCATCAGAAAAGGATGAAGAGACTGGCTAAATTAATCTGATTTCTGGGAAATTTTCGTGTCACTATTTTTTTAAACTATTATGATCAAACACAGAATTATGAAAAAGTCACTGTAAATGTGTGTGAAAGCAAGTAAAACTGATTTTCAAGAATAATAGTTTCATGAATGTGTTTAGACTACAGTATTTGAGTTTTTAGTTTATGAATGAATTTATCTAAAGTAACATACAGCAGAGTTATCTTAATGTTCCCTTTTGCAGAAATTACCAAATTTGTTCACAGATGTAGGTCATATTGGGCAAACCTAGAGAGAAAGAAACCAAAACCTATCCCTGTTCCAGACTGAATGTTTGTGTCCCTCCTAAAGGTAAGGAAACTTGGCAGAAATGTAACAAAACTCTTTGGGAATCTACCACCCGAATACCCTTGCAGAAGAGACCCTTATTCCTTCCTCCAAGTGAAGGCAAAGGATGTGTATCCTCATCAGACATTGAATCTACTAGTGCTTTGATCATGGACTCCCCAGCCAACAGGAACTGTGAGAATTAAATTTCTATTGATTTTAAGTTACCCACTCTATAGTATTTTTGCTATAGCAGCCTGAACTAAGACAATCTCTTTGAAATCCAATTTAATTGCTGTGAAACATTTTACAGCTTACACCCTTATTCTCTATTTCTCAATGTTCCCATGTTCTGCATCTGACTTTGAAATCCCACATTAGCTATGTTTGACTTGATTTTACACACAGATGACTGATTTTTAGACAGAAAAGGATCGTGTGAGAAATGGTATAGTGTCAAGTAGTGGTCAAGTAGTGGTAGTGGTCAAGTGTCTATAGATTTTTAGACTGACTGCCGGTGTTCAAATTTTGGCTCCTACAAGTTTCTGTATGAGGAAAATCCCCTAGTCTTGTCTGTTGAATGGAGAGAATAACAGTTATTCTGAAGAGCTCTTATGAGGAGTAAATCTGTGAATATATGTGAAGTGCACAGAACAGCAACTGGGACATAATAAACGCTAGATACATGTTTACTATTGTTATGTTCACCAAGCACAGTGGATAATGATTGCTCAGTAGGTGTCTGGTGGATGTTCACTTAGAGTACTGCTGGGTTCATTTGAAGATCTGAGTCATCAGAAAAGGATGAAGAGACTGGCTAAATTAATCTGATTTCTGGGAAATTTTCGTGTCACTATTTTTTTAAACTATTATGATCAAACACAGAATTTACATATGAAATATACAGTAGGTAGCTTGAGTTATTCTCTATGTTTGACCTTCACACTCGCCTTTACACTTGTAAATCCAAAGTCGCATTATTTTTAACAGCTGTATTTTGTACTTTTTAAAGGTACTGATTGCTTAATAGTTAAATTGTCTTAAGATATGCTGATATAAATGTAACCACCATTAAAGGAAAGAAGTTACTATTTTTGGCTCTTTTATTTATTTTTTTTTCTTTTTCAGGCAGTGCCATAAAATTCTGTATATTTCTCTCCGAACACATCTAATAACAAACTGAAAAGTAATGTAATTGTCATGAATCCTACCGAAGAAAGAAAGATGGGGAATCCTGTGTGTCAACAGCTGTTTTGGTGCAGAAATACAGCTGAGGCCCTAGAATGCTGTGATGTCTTTAGCTGCTCATGCAATTATTCCTTTATCAAAAATATTTTTATTGGATACCTTTCAGGTAACAGGTGATATTCTGTTCTCTGAAAATAAAATACTGTACCAAACAGGCACTTTTTATGCTTTCATGGAATTTGCATTCAAAGAAGATAGATAATAAGCTAATGAATAAATATGATCATTTCCAATAACAAGTCCGGGCAAGAGTATATAATGATAGATGTGAGAGAGGGTGATTGGAAGTAGAGAGGTGGTCAGAGAAGTCTTGCAAGAGCAAGTCGTATCTCTGTGGAGACCTAAATGATGGGAAGAAATCAGACTCATGAGACTGGATAGGAGGAAAGTTTGATAGTGGAAAAAAACAAGTGCAAAGATGCCAAGACAAAGGTGAGGTCATGACATCTGAGAAACTGAGAAAAGATCCAGCGTTTGATGCACAGTGACTGAGGCAGAAGTCATAGGACATGAGATGGCAGGCTGATGCACAGTCTCATTCTGTAGAGTTATTTCATATGTAACAAAGAATCTGGATTTTAAGTACACATTTGGAGAATTCACTGAAGATTTTAAGTAGATTCATAGTACTATTTCATTTATATTTTCATTTTTTAAATTTATTTGGGCTTTGAGAATAAGTGTGTTTTGTGAAAATAATCCTCTCAAATTATGAAAAGGTCAATAATACATTATGACCATATCGGCAAACCTTCCTGACCCCAAAAGGGACTGACTGAATGTGTAGACCTTACTTCTTCGCTCTAGGACTTGACCATGTATAACTTAACACCGGATAAGCTGTTCACTAGTAAAACTATGGTTACTTATTTTTTGTTATTAACCACATAATGCTTAATTCAGACAGCAATATTTTCAGAAATATGCAATACATAGTAATATTCAGTCAGACATAAGGAAAATTGATAATGTTCAAAGTATCCTATTGTACATCTATTTGCATATACCAAATTAGAAACAGAAGAAGGAAAACAGATCAAATTATTGCTTCTACCTCAGAAGACATGCAATTCATTAATATAATATGTTTCTTAGTAAGTTATCACATATAGAAAGAACCTTCAGTTCAGTTCAGTCAGTCGAGCCTTTAAGGTGACACAAATTTCTTTATAGTTCAGAATGACAAGATGATGTTTTCTTTAGCAGTAGAGAGGATAAGCAAGAGATGGTAGGGAGAAAAAGGGAACTATAAAAGAATAAAGCAAATGGTGACACAGATGATCCAAGAGCAGAGTGAAATAAGTTTGGCTAGAATATTTAATCAATGTGTGTTGGAGTCTTATAGAAAGGACATATTTGACATTAATAATCTAAATGTAGGGATTCCCTGAAGATAGATTAAGCAAGTAAATAGTTTTGTCCGGGCAAGAGTATATAATGATAGATGTGAGAGGTGATTGGAAGTAGAGAGGTGGTCAGAGAAGTCTTGCAAGAGCAAGTCGTATCTCTGTGGAGACCTAAATGATGGGAAGAAATCAGACTCATGAGACTGGATAGGAGGAAAGTTTGATAGTGGAAAAAAACAAGTGCAAAGATGCCAAGACAAAGGTGAGGTCATGACATCTGAGAAACTGAGAAAAGATCCAGCGTTTGATGCACAGTGACTGAGGCAGAAGTCATAGGACATGAGATGGCAGGCTGATGCACAGTCTCATTCTGTAGAGTTATTTCATATGTAACAAAGAATCTGGATTTTAAGTACACATTTGGAGAATTCACTGAAGATTTTAAGTAGATTCATAGTACTATTTCATTTATATTTTCATTTTTTAAATTTATTTGGGCTTTGAGAATAAGTGTGTTTTGTGAAAATAATCCTCTCAAATTATGAAAAGGTCAATAATACATTATGACCATATCGGCAAACCTTCCTGACCCCAAAAGGGACTGACTGAATGTGTAGACCTTACTTCTTCGCTCTAGGACTTGACCATGTATAACTTAACACCGGATAAGCTGTTCACTAGTAAAACTATGGTTACTTATTTTTTGTTATTAACCACATAATGCTTAATTCAGACAGCAATATTTTCAGAAATATGCAATACATAGTAATATTCAGTCAGACATAAGGAAAATTGATAATGTTCAAAGTATCCTATTGTACATCTATTTGCATATACCAAATTAGAAACAGAAGAAGGAAAACAGATCAAATTATTGCTTCTACCTCAGAAGACATGCAATTCATTAATATAATATGTTTCTTAGTAAGTTATCACATATAGAAAGAACCTTCAGTTCAGTTCAGTCAGTCGAGCCTTTAAGGTGACACAAATTTCTTTATAGTTCAGAATGACAAGATGATGTTTTCTTTAGCAGTAGAGAGGATAAGCAAGAGATGGTAGGGAGAAAAAGGGAACTATAAAAGAATAAAGCAAATGGTGACACAGATGATCCAAGAGCAGAGTGAAATAAGTTTGGCTAGAATATTTAATCAATGTGTGTTGGAGTCTTATAGAAAGGACATATTTGACATTAATAATCTAAATGTAGGGATTCCCTGGTAGCTGAGAAGGTAAAGAATCTGCCTGAAATGTGGGAAATCTGGGTTCTTTCCCTGGGTTGAGAAAATACCCTGGAGAAGGGAAAGGCTACCACTCCAGCATTTCTGCCTAGAGAATTCCAAAGGCTTGTCCATGGCTCACAAAAGTCGAACACAACTGAGTGACTTCACTTTCTTTATCTTTTAAATCTAAGTTTGGTTTGTTTTAAATCAAGTTCTGACACTAATTAGAAGAGTTGTTTTTTTCTCTCTGACTTTAATTTTTTTCTTATTAAAACAGATTACTTGGCCATGCCAAATCCCAGGTTTAATAAAAATTCTGTAACTTTTCATACAGTAATTTGCCCACGTGCAACTAACTCTTCAGAGGACAATCAAGCCAGAGTCTCCTTTTCAAAATGCAAATCCTATCAGGTCACTGGTTTGGTCATTTCCCCCTTTCCATAGCATAAGACAATAAGGCTCTGTTTGGTCTGGTTCTACTTATGTATGTAGCTTTAGTTATGGACAGAACCACTATCCTCTTACTTTCTCTAATTCAGACTAATTCAATCGCTAATATTCATATCAAGTTTCCTCCGACCTCTGTGCCAGGGAATACTTTCTTTCTCCTCTCAACTTCCACACTTCACTTAATTCCTTGTTCACATTTATATCAAAATCTTTTATAAGCTTTAGAAACACGGTGACACTTTCATTCATAGCATCTGACTCACAAACAACTTCCAAGTTAGTTGTATCAAACTAAGTTCTACCAATTACACTAGATTAAGGGCCCATGAAGATAACAGCTAGGACTATGTTTGCTTTCTGTGTCATTTTCGAGCCTTTAAGGTGACACAAATTTCTTTATAGTTCAGAATGACAAGATGATGTTTTCTTTAGCAGTAGAGAGGATAAGCAAGAGATGGTAGGGAGAAAAAGGGAACTATAAAAGAATAAAGCAAATGGTGACACAGATGATCCAAGAGCAGAGTGAAATAAGTTTGGCTAGAATATTTAATCAATGTGTGTTGGAGTCTTATAGAAAGGACATATTTGACATTAATAATCTAAATGTAGGGATTCCCTGGTAGCTGAGAAGGTAAAGAATCTGCCTGAAATGTGGGAAATCTGGGTTCTTTCCCTGGGTTGAGAAAATACCCTGGAGAAGGGAAAGGCTACCACTCCAGCATTTCTGCCTAGAGAATTCCAAAGGCTTGTCCATGGCTCACAAAAGTCGAACACAACTGAGTGACTTCACTTTCTTTATCTTTTAAATCTAAGTTTGGTTTGTTTTAAATCAAGTTCTGACACTAATTAGAAGAGTTGTTTTTTTCTCTCTGACTTTAATTTTTTTCTTATTAAAACAGATTACTTGGCCATGCCAAATCCCAGGTTTAATAAAAATTCTGTAACTTTTCATACAGTAATTTGCCCACGTGCAACTAACTCTTCAGAGGACAATCAAGCCAGAGTCTCCTTTTCAAAATGCAAATCCTATCAGGTCACTGGTTTGGTCATTTCCCCCTTTCCATAGCATAAGACAATAAGGCTCTGTTTGGTCTGGTTCTACTTATGTATGTAGCTTTAGTTATGGACAGAACCACTATCCTCTTACTTTCTCTAATTCAGACTAATTCAATCGCTAATATTCATATCAAGTTTCCTCCGACCTCTGTGCCAGGGAATACTTTCTTTCTCCTCTCAACTTCCACACTTCACTTAATTCCTTGTTCACATTTATATCAAAATCTTTTATAAGCTTTAGAAACACGGTGACACTTTCATTCATAGCATCTGACTCACAAACAACTTCCAAGTTAGTTGTATCAAACTAAGTTCTACCAATTACACTAGATTAAGGGCCCATGAAGATAACAGCTAGGACTATGTTTGCTTTCTGTGTCATTCCAGGACCTCATTTGTGCCTGAAAAGTGGATACTGAACAGACGAATGAATGAATCAATGAGCAGAGAAATCAATGATGATAGAGAAAACCATAAGAACGACTATAAAGTATATCTATAAGTGTCTTCTTCTGGACGTGCTGATTTTCTGCAACATCTGACAATACTGATTTTCTTGAGCCTCTCTCCAAACAATGCAGACTCAAGAAGGAACTTGGAAGTACTATCAGAAATAGCATCATTATTTTAATCACTTTTCCTCAAAATCATTTTTCTTTATCATTAGCATCATCATGATCACTGCCATCATCATCATCACTATTAGAATTACAAGTGTACCTCTGTTCAGTATTTTAATAAAATGGAAATTAAAAGTATTTATATATAGAGAGAAGTCAAGCCTATTTTCCATGAATAAAGTGTATTAATGATCAGTGGAAGGGGAAGAAAGCATAAATCTGTAGAATGTATTCATGGTCTGAAATATCATGTGAAAATTTAGCTTTGAAAGGGAGCAATACAATTTACATTTTTTGAATTTATACCTGTTTGACACCCCCTGGGCCAGGACAAGGAACAGATGCTGTCAACACAAATGGAAGTGCTTATGTAATACTATGACATACCTGAATGAGTATAAGTAATTTTATCAAAGATTTTTCCCTCACAAGGCAATCTCTTTTTAGCAGCTGTCCTTCATTTACAATACATGTCCCTCATTATGTTAGAATTTAACAAACTATCACAGTGCCATGCTGTTTCTCCAATCTGAACTTCTATCCTAGGTATATGAAATATCATCTATGCACAGAACACTTCCTCAAGAATTGAACTGACATGCACACCAAACCTACAATGGGTTATTTGGACACCTCTATTTCCCTTTGCAGAGAAAAATAATTAGAATTTATTTTCCAAAAAAGGAGTACCTGTTCAAAATGTTCCCTAGAGTCAAACTGGTATCATATTCACTTAGCTATGCTGGGTCTATGTGTGAATCTTGATGAATGAATAAAACTGATGATCGAAAACAACTTCCAAGTTAGTTGTATCAAACTAAGTTCTACCAATTACACTAGATTAAGGGCCCATGAAGATAACAGCTAGGACTATGTTTGCTTTCTGTGTCATTCCAGGACCTCATTTGTGCCTGAAAAGTGGATACTGAACAGACGAATGAATGAATCAATGAGCAGAGAAATCAATGATGATAGAGAAAACCATAAGAACGACTATAAAGTATATCTATAAGTGTCTTCTTCTGGACGTGCTGATTTTCTGCAACATCTGACAATACTGATTTTCTTGAGCCTCTCTCCAAACAATGCAGACTCAAGAAGGAACTTGGAAGTACTATCAGAAATAGCATCATTATTTTAATCACTTTTCCTCAAAATCATTTTTCTTTATCATTAGCATCATCATGATCACTGCCATCATCATCATCACTATTAGAATTACAAGTGTACCTCTGTTCAGTATTTTAATAAAATGGAAATTAAAAGTATTTATATATAGAGAGAAGTCAAGCCTATTTTCCATGAATAAAGTGTATTAATGATCAGTGGAAGGGGAAGAAAGCATAAATCTGTAGAATGTATTCATGGTCTGAAATATCATGTGAAAATTTAGCTTTGAAAGGGAGCAATACAATTTACATTTTTTGAATTTATACCTGTTTGACACCCCCTGGGCCAGGACAAGGAACAGATGCTGTCAACACAAATGGAAGTGCTTATGTAATACTATGACATACCTGAATGAGTATAAGTAATTTTATCAAAGATTTTTCCCTCACAAGGCAATCTCTTTTTAGCAGCTGTCCTTCATTTACAATACATGTCCCTCATTATGTTAGAATTTAACAAACTATCACAGTGCCATGCTGTTTCTCCAATCTGAACTTCTATCCTAGGTATATGAAATATCATCTATGCACAGAACACTTCCTCAAGAATTGAACTGACATGCACACCAAACCTACAATGGGTTATTTGGACACCTCTATTTCCCTTTGCAGAGAAAAATAATTAGAATTTTTATTTTCCAAAAAAAAGGAGTACCTGTTCAAAATGTTCCCTGCTAGAGTCAAACTGGTATCATATTCACTTAGCTATGCTGGGTCTATGTGTGAATCTTGATGAATGAATAAAACTGATGATGAACGAAAAGCAGTTTCCTAAAAATCATCCAGTATGAAGATATAGTGGCCATGCTCAAGTATTTTGGCCATTCAGAAACTGACGCCCCTTCCAATATTGTGGAAATCCCCAGTCACATAAAAAAAAAAGGTCTCCCTCTTGGGGACTTCCCTGGTGGTCCAGTGGGTAAGGGGGTCCACCTTGCAGTGCAAGTGGCATGGGTTAGATCCCTGGCCCAGGAAGATCCCACGTGCTACAGAGCAGCTGGACCGGTGTGCCCAATTACCAGCCAGCGCTCTGGAGCACATGTGCCCAGGGCTGGTGCTCCACAACAGAGGAGGCCACTGCAACGGGAGGATAAAGATGAATGAAAATAAATCAATAAAGCACCAATAAAACAGGACAACAATTAAAAAAAAAAATAGTTTCCCTCTCACAACAGGAGATTTAAAGCTGTACATGTATTTTACCAAGTCTCCCTCAACCTAGAACAGACACAGAAAAGTGACTTGGACTTAACCAGTGAACTATATCCCAAGTCCAGACCTGGAATTGTAAACCTGAGACTCAGATACACAGGAAATATGTATATACCATTCCAGTCGTGTTGAGAGATTCAGTAGTAACCACATTTAGTTTTCAGAGGAAGTGATGTATGACCATATTAAGAAGTATCTCATGACATTAACAGAAAATTTAGAAAAACAAGAAAACAGAAACTAAGGCAATAATTAACACTAGGTACACACATATATGCTTTAAAAGAACAAAAACCTGCATCATAATAATGCATATGAATATTAACAAGGAGGAAGAAAGAATGGGGAACAATAAGTCAGTTAAAAGTTTTAAGAAAGAATTTAACAATACTATTCATATTCTATTTCTTTAAAAAAATAGCAACTACTAGATTATGTTACAGTTGAATAGATTTGTTATATGGAGTTATTGTAATCTCTGCAATTTACTATTCTAAAAATATTTCAGAGACCACCTATTTTAGGCCACAGAGGATTGAAAATAATAATAAATAATATGAAGTGTGAACATTTTCATTGAGTATCACCACTCACATTGGAAAATCAATATATATTTGAAAGTTCCTCAGCCTTTTGGCAGCAGCAGCTGTTTCCTCTTTAGACTAGTTCAAGACTATGAGTTTGGGATTTGCTGCTAGAAGCTTTGCCTTGAGCAAAATTGGCAAGTCCTCTTATGCATTTTAAACACAACCCAGTATCTATTTTATCTTTTTTTCTGTATTATAAACCAGTGTGAACTTTTATGGAGATGAGCTGAAGTGGAAACACAGCTGCTGCCAAAGACTATTCAATGGGTGATAGAGAAAATAGCTTGAAACAGAGAAGGTATGCAAGACACTTCAGGAACCTGGGAATACAAGAGAGGGAACACATAAAACCTACCAGAGCCAAAGACAAGGGAGGAGTGTTTTCGCAGGGGCAGTGGTGGCGGAGCTTGTGCTCACCTATTCACAGAGGAGCGCAGTACAATCGGAAAAACAAGGGTTTTGACAACAAACATGCTTGAATTAGGTTTTTTTCTGGAAGGCCCAATTACACACACTTGGAAGACATTTAAAAGCCTCGTACATGTTTTTCGACAAAAAAATATTAAGAACCCAGTAGCCTGGAATTGTAAACCTGAGACTCAGATACACAGGAAATATGTATATACCATTCCAGTCGTGTTGAGAGATTCAGTAGTAACCACATTTAGTTTTCAGAGGAAGTGATGTATGACCATATTAAGAAGTATCTCATGACATTAACAGAAAATTTAGAAAAACAAGAAAACAGAAACTAAGGCAATAATTAACACTAGGTACACACATATATGCTTTAAAAGAACAAAAACCTGCATCATAATAATGCATATGAATATTAACAAGGAGGAAGAAAGAATGGGGAACAATAAGTCAGTTAAAAGTTTTAAGAAAGAATTTAACAATACTATTCATATTCTATTTCTTTAAAAAAATAGCAACTACTAGATTATGTTACAGTTGAATAGATTTGTTATATGGAGTTATTGTAATCTCTGCAATTTACTATTCTAAAAATATTTCAGAGACCACCTATTTTAGGCCACAGAGGATTGAAAATAATAATAAATAATATGAAGTGTGAACATTTTCATTGAGTATCACCACTCACATTGGAAAATCAATATATATTTGAAAGTTCCTCAGCCTTTTGGCAGCAGCAGCTGTTTCCTCTTTAGACTAGTTCAAGACTATGAGTTTGGGATTTGCTGCTAGAAGCTTTGCCTTGAGCAAAATTGGCAAGTCCTCTTATGCATTTTAAACACAACCCAGTATCTATTTTATCTTTTTTTCTGTATTATAAACCAGTGTGAACTTTTATGGAGATGAGCTGAAGTGGAAACACAGCTGCTGCCAAAGACTATTCAATGGGTGATAGAGAAAATAGCTTGAAACAGAGAAGGTATGCAAGACACTTCAGGAACCTGGGAATACAAGAGAGGGAACACATAAAACCTACCAGAGCCAAAGACAAGGGAGGAGTGTTTTCGCAGGGGCAGTGGTGGCGGAGCTTGTGCTCACCTATTCACAGAGGGAGCGCAGTACAATCGGAAAAACAAGGGTTTTGACAACAAACATGCTTGAATTAGGTGTTCTGATTCCATCATTTCTGAAGGCAAGAGTCTTCCTACATACCTTTACACACACTTGGAAGACATTATCGAGACAAGAGTTTTTGTTTGTGAATAAAATAATTAAAATCAACATCTGGACAGATATGACCACAGGTATTTTTATTTTCTCCATGTTCTAGAGCATTTCAATATGCGTTGAGGTAGCTGCAAGGTGCCTGTGTGCGTATTTTCTCTATTGGTTCTCAGTGAGTCATATCATCATCATCACTATTTGATTAAAACCCTGCCTACATCTAGGATGACCATAAAATAGACAGTTATAAATACTTGCAAAATAATAGAAATTCCTTATTTCATGTCTACACACATTCTGTAAAGTACTTTACTCACTTAAGGAAACTCTTCCTCTATTAAACTTACAGTAATTGAAAACATTTTTTGCTGTGGTAATATCTTGCTTTTTATGTGTTAATGTCCTTTTAAAATTTTTCAGATATTATTACCAACATTAAGATTTTGTTTCTAGGAACACAGACTGATGTTTTGGCCAAGATAGTACTAAAATGAATATTTCTATCATTATAAACCTACTAAAATTTCCCATTTCTGAGATTTGAGAGTAGGCATTCCGGAAGTGAAAAATCATACAATTAGGAGCATTAAATTTATGCTAGAGTGATTTGACACCAGAATTGACATTTTATAACTGCCAATCTCCAAAGATCACTTTAGCAAATAAATATACTCAAAAAGGCTTAAAAAGATGTTGTAGAGAAAAAAGTGGGACTTACTAATTTATCAACTTTTGACTTTTATGGAGATGAGCTGAAGTGGAAACACAGCTGCTGCCAAAGACTATTCAATGGGTGATAGAGAAAATAGCTTGAAACAGAGAAGGTATGCAAGACACTTCAGGAACCTGGGAATACAAGAGAGGGAACACATAAAACCTACCAGAGCCAAAGACAAGGGAGGAGTGTTTTCGCAGGGGCAGTGGTGGCGGAGCTTGTGCTCACCTATTCACAGAGGGAGCGCAGTACAATCGGAAAAACAAGGGTTTTGACAACAAACATGCTTGAATTAGGTGTTCTGATTCCATCATTTCTGAAGGCAAGAGTCTTCCTACATACCTTTACACACACTTGGAAGACATTATCGAGACAAGAGTTTTTGTTTGTGAATAAAATAATTAAAATCAACATCTGGACAGATATGACCACAGGTATTTTTATTTTCTCCATGTTCTAGAGCATTTCAATATGCGTTGAGGTAGCTGCAAGGTGCCTGTGTGCGTATTTTCTCTATTGGTTCTCAGTGAGTCATATCATCATCATCACTATTTGATTAAAACCCTGCCTACATCTAGGATGACCATAAAATAGACAGTTATAAATACTTGCAAAATAATAGAAATTCCTTATTTCATGTCTACACACATTCTGTAAAGTACTTTACTCACTTAAGGAAACTCTTCCTCTATTAAACTTACAGTAATTGAAAACATTTTTTGCTGTGGTAATATCTTGCTTTTTATGTGTTAATGTCCTTTTAAAATTTTTCAGATATTATTACCAACATTAAGATTTTGTTTCTAGGAACACAGACTGATGTTTTGGCCAAGATAGTACTAAAATGAATATTTCTATCATTATAAACCTACTAAAATTTCCCATTTCTGAGATTTGAGAGTAGGCATTCCGGAAGTGAAAAATCATACAATTAGGAGCATTAAATTTATGCTAGAGTGATTTGACACCAGAATTGACATTTTATAACTGCCAATCTCCAAAGATCACTTTAGCAAATAAATATACTCAGGAAATAGTACGTGAACTTAAAAAGATGTTGTAGAGAATTACTCATTTTCACTATTTTATATGTGGGTATTTTGGTGGCAATTTTAGGCTTAAAATGATGCTATCAGGTGGTCACTTTTTGGAAGTGTAAAACAATATCTTTTCGGCAAAGCTTCAATTAACAACTGTATGTTGACCTTTGTAATCTAAAAACATTCCCCTGGACTTTGAAAAGAAGACTTTACAATCAGACTTAGTTATAATACTTATCTGTCACTGGGATATAATAATGCATAAGATTTTGCATTAGGAGAATATTGAGTAAATTTTATTAAACAATTACATTTTAACCCTTCCAAAGACATTATATGCATTATTTTTTTTTTCTCTCTGACATTATGTGCAGTGTATGTTGTGCCTATTTTATGGATTACAAAACTAAATTCTGAATAAAGACTCAAAGTGCACTTGAAATAGATATTCATGGTGACAACACACATTTATTATTTAATCTTAATAATAATGCTTATTTTTATTGACATATAGTTAATTTACAATATTATATTAGCTTCAAGTGTACAACACAGTGATTCAATATTTTTTTGGATTATACTCCATTTAAAGTTATTGCAAAATATTAGCTGTACTTCCTGCGCTATACAATATGCATTGCAGCTTGCATATTTTACACATGGGAGTTTGTACTTCTTAACCCCCTATCCCTATAAAATTTTTCAGTTTGAAAGTCCTTAAGGAGGGATGTCTTTTTTTTTTTTTTTCTGCAATTCTCCTTCAGCTTCTCGCGCGCGCGCGCGCACACGTGTGTGTGTGTGTGGTGTATCTGAGGTCTCAAATACTTACATTGTCCAACATGCAAATATATTCTTCCTGTTAGATGATACAAGTATTTGAATTCACAATTCTTAGTGTAAACTATAAAACATTATCTTCAATAATACTTAGATAAAGAAAGGACAACTCAGTTGGTCAACAAAATCAATAGTTCACTGATAAGTAAGATTTAAGTATTAAAATTTCAGAGTAATTGAATACTGTACAAAAATCAGATCTTTGTTTCAAAACTGCCAATCTCCAAAGATCACTTTAGCAAATAAATATAACCAGGAAATAGTACGTGAACTTAAAAAGATGTTGTAGAGAATTACTCATTTTCACTATTTTATATGTGGGTATTTTGGTGGCAATTTTAGGCTTAAAATGATGCTATCAGGTGGTCACTTTTTGGAAGTGTAAAACAATATCTTTTCGGCAAAGCTTCAATTAACAACTGTATGTTGACCTTTGTAATCTAAAAACATTCCCCTGGACTTTGAAAAGAAGACTTTACAATCAGACTTAGTTATAATACTTATCTGTCACTGGGATATAATAATGCATAAGATTTTGCATTAGGAGAATATTGAGTAAATTTTATTAAACAATTACATTTTAACCCTTCCAAAGACATTATATGCATTATTTTTTTTTTCTCTCTGACATTATGTGCAGTGTATGTTGTGCCTATTTTATGGATTACAAAACTAAATTCTGAATAAAGACTCAAAGTGCACTTGAAATAGATATTCATGGTGACAACACACATTTATTATTTAATCTTAATAATAATGCTTATTTTTATTGACATATAGTTAATTTACAATATTATATTAGCTTCAAGTGTACAACACAGTGATTCAATATTTTTATGGATTATACTCCATTTAAAGTTATTGCAAAATATTAGCTGTACTTCCTGCGCTATACAATATGCATTGCAGCTTGCATATTTTACACATGGGAGTTTGTACTTCTTAACCCCCTATCCCTATAAAATTTTTCAGTTTGAAAGTCCTTAAGGAGGGATGTCTTTTTTTTTTTTTTTCTGCAATTCTCCTTCAGCTTCTCGCGCGCGCGCGCGCACACGTGTGTGTGTGTGTGGTGTATCTGAGGTCTCAAATACTTACATTGTCCAACATGCAAATATATTCTTCCTGTTAGATGATACAAGTATTTGAATTCACAATTCTTAGTGTAAACTATAAAACATTATCTTCAATAATACTTAGATAAAGAAAGGACAACTCAGTTGGTCAACAAAATCAATAGTTCACTGATAAGTAAGATTTAAGTATTAAAATTTCAGAGTAATTGAATACTGTACAAAAATCAGATCTTTGTTTCAAAATTCTCTGCCTGAAGAGTCTACACATACAAAGATTATTAGACAGAGACTGGGTCAAATACCTAGAGAGAGCTTAAATATCTTTGGTCAAATTATGTTCTGTCATAAAGGATACATAATGGATGTGGTTGGCATAACATTCAAATGTAAATGCCTTCATTTCTCTTTGGGGTAAAAACATATTGGAAAAAACCCTCTTTTCTAGCTAAGTAATCTTTCATAGAAGTTTGTATATATGAATATTATAGTTGAAATACCTGGAAAGAGTCAGAAATGCATATGGTATATGCCATATGCATAAGTCTATTAAATCTGGAATAGAACTATACATGTATCTATCTGTAAATAACAGATAAACATATACACAATTTCTGAAATGGCACAGATTAAAAAGTGAGAATGAATTGAAAGATGACATTTTCCCAGCGGAGATTATGTCTAAAATAAATGATAGACAGAAATGTAAGATAGAGAACATACACAACCTTATAAACTATCTTTTTTGAAATTTATGGAGCTCAGTACATGCATAACCTCCTCTGAAAGTCTTTATAACACATTGCATATGTTTTTCAATATGACCACTGTATATCTGGCAATATTTTTTAAAACTTCATTGCCCAAGGATGAATATTACAGAGGAATACTTTGTCCAAATAGAAGAAGGGAAAAGGGAAATGTATCAACAGATGTATTTTATACAAGACATCTGAAAGCTTAAAGTTTGTTTTATAATTGATCTTTAGATACAAGTAAATCTACAAGGCCTTAATGCTATTAAGTGGCAGAATTATTATAAGTGTTAAGTCTTCCTGATGTGCATATCAACTTTTTTCTTGCATTTATTAAATTACCTCTCACTTTTAGGCTTAGTAAGAAAAACACAGACTTTAAAATTATAATTTGCAAATGAAACATGCACATTCTTGGAAAAACTGGAAAATAAAGAACTCCAATTGAAACTAAACAAATGTTCCCAATACATCCACTACTTACAATATGCAGCTTCTACTATGAGGCTTCTATGCATACATTTAATAATTTTACATACTTGGAATCATTCTATAGATCTCTATAACATACTTATTCCATTTTATAGACATTTTCAAATATCAATAGTATTATCCCACATCATTATTTTAATGAATTCAAGAAGATTTTTTAAATTTAAACATATATTATTGGATATTTGCTATTTCTAACTCTTATTATCAACAGTGCTATGACAAACATGTTTTCAGCTATCCCTTTAAGAATATCTCTAATTAGTTTTTTATAATAAATTCACACCAAGAGAATTTGTTCAGTTAAAAGGAGATACATCTCTCAAACTACTGATATATTGCTAAATTACCTCCTTAATAGCATCACTGACTCAATGGACACGAATCTGAGCAAACTCCAGGAGACATAGAAGGAGAGGAAAGCCTGGCATGCTGCAGTCCACAGGGTTGCAAGCCGCCAGACATGAATCAGCAACCGAACAACCAACAATGTTCTCAATGGTTTTACCCATTTGGAGTCTCAACGATAGAATATGAACGCATCCATAGTCCATTCCATATTATTGCTAATACAAGATAAGAACTTTACTACCATCACCACCAGTAAATAACTTATTCAGTCTTATGTGAAAAAAATACTACCTCAGATATTGAACTACTGGTAATGTTAGGAATGCTTTCATTGGCTTATTGGTTTTTGGGGTAACCTCTTTTACAATAGACTAATTTAAGCCTATCTATATATCTCTTGGGGTTTTCTGCTGCTTCTTAAATTAGAGCTTTCACACATCAAAAGCCTTTTTAGTGTGCGTTTGCTCCCTTCTCCAGTTTTATCCTTTTATCTCAGTAATTAATTTTATAATCAGATGATTTATGTTTAATGTAGTCAAACATGTAAACACTTTGAACTTCTCACGTATGTTTGGCAAAGATTTCACCACGATTTAATTATCTCTATCTCTTTCTACATTTTCTAGTTCTTTTATGTTTACATTTTTAGATTCAAATATTTAAAGAGGTTTGTTTGTCATAACGAGATTTTTTGTTTTTCTCCCGATATTGTTAGGCAGTATCCCAAGTGTCAAGGCTCACTGAATACTCATCATAATATACTGTTTAATCTTATTTAAGTTTCTATCACTATGTGTTAGGAAGTGTTGTGATGTAATCATGCTTATCTTAGAATCAATCACTAAGTAATCTCTTCTAGAACTTTCTGAAGGATAAAAGAAATGCTATAAGAGAAACAAAATAAGGCTTGTGTTACCTATCCTAATAAAATGTGTACCTGCCCTGCAACACTATGAGACAAGCTTGTTCTAAACTTAGTGAACATATAATTTTCAACATTCTTACCAGGTAAACAGTATAAACCCCCTGATTTATAAATTAAATAATGACACTGAGGAAAAAGTCACACAGATAGAAATGGCTAGAAGATTCAAATCCAGGGAAGCTGACATCAGTGGCTCTGCAATGAATCATTACACTGTGTTTACCCATAAGTAAAGAAAAAAACAGGAGAGGAGGAAGAAGAGGATGGGGAAGGGAAGAAGAAGGGGAAGAGGAGGGGCGGAGGAAGAAGAAAAGGTTAGACGAGAGGCAAGAAAACAGGAGCAAAGGTGGAAAAAGAGAGGTTGAGGGAGGAAAGAAAGGGGGTGGAGGGAGAAAAGAACTGGAAAGACTGAAGTTAATGGGCGACTGAGAAGGAGAGGAAAAAAAAAAAAAGAAATTCAAAAAGTGCACATAAAAGGAACAAGTACTTTTGGCAGTTTTTGATGTTTGATGTTTTTATTTTGTCCCCTTGCACAGTCAATGAAGCATATTCAGAGGCAAGTCCATGTGTATGTACACATGTTAGCCACTCAGTCGTGTTCAACTGTTTGCCACCCCATAGGCTGTCACCCTCCAGGCTCCTCTGCCCATGGAATTCTCCAGGCAAGAATACTGGAGTGGGTTGCCACTCCCTTCTCCAGGGGATCTTCCCAACCCAGGGATCAAACCCAGGTCTCCTGCATTGCACATTCTTTACCCGCTGAGCCACTGGAGAAGCCCACATGTAAGTATGGCCAAAGGCAAAGAGCAGTATTCTCCAAGAGATGCAGGAACAGTAAAGTACTGGTGGCTTTATATCCTCAAAGGTGTTTAAAATTCCACGATTTAATTATCTCTATCTCTTTCTACATTTTCTAGTTCTTTTATGTTTACATTTTTAGATTCAAATATTTAAAGAGGTTTGTTTGTCATAACGAGATTTTTTGTTTTTCTCCCGATATTGTTAGGCAGTATCCCAAGTGTCAAGGCTCACTGAATACTCATCATAATATACTGTTTAATCTTATTTAAGTTTCTATCACTATGTGTTAGGAAGTGTTGTGATGTAATCATGCTTATCTTAGAATCAATCACTAAGTAATCTCTTCTAGAACTTTCTGAAGGATAAAAGAAATGCTATAAGAGAAACAAAATAAGGCTTGTGTTACCTATCCTAATAAAATGTGTACCTGCCCTGCAACACTATGAGACAAGCTTGTTCTAAACTTAGTGAACATATAATTTTCAACATTCTTACCAGGTAAACAGTATAAACCCCCTGATTTATAAATTAAATAATGACACTGAGGAAAAAGTCACACAGATAGAAATGGCTAGAAGATTCAAATCCAGGGAAGCTGACATCAGTGGCTCTGCAATGAATCATTACACTGTGTTTACCCATAAGTAAAGAAAAAAACAGGAGAGGAGGAAGAAGAGGATGGGGAAGGGAAGAAGAAGGGGAAGAGGAGGGGCGGAGGAAGAAGAAAAGGTTAGACGAGAGGCAAGAAAACAGGAGCAAAGGTGGAAAAAGAGAGAGGTTGAGGGAGGAAAGAAAGGGGGTGGAGGGAGAAAAGAACTGGAAAGACTGAAGTTAATGGGCGACTGAGAAGGAGAGGAAAAAAAAAAAAAGAAATTCAAAAAGTGCACATAAAAGGAACAAGTACTTTTGGCAGTTTTTGATGTTTGATGTTTTTTTTTTTTTTCCCTTGCACAGTCAATGAAGCATATTCAGAGGCAAGTCCATGTGTATGTACACATGTTAGCCACTCAGTCGTGTTCAACTGTTTGCCACCCCATAGGCTGTCACCCTCCAGGCTCCTCTGCCCATGGAATTCTCCAGGCAAGAATACTGGAGTGGGTTGCCACTCCCTTCTCCAGGGGATCTTCCCAACCCAGGGATCAAACCCAGGTCTCCTGCATTGCACATTCTTTACCCGCTGAGCCACTGGAGAAGCCCACATGTAAGTATGGCCAAAGGCAAAGAGCAGTATTCTCCAAGAGATGCAGGAACAGTAAAGTACTGGTGGCTTTATATCCTCAAAGGTGCTTAAATGTTTGCTGATTGGGGTCATATTAAATTAAATTCATTCCCTAAAGTTCACAATAGATATTTCAGTGCATTAGCACCAGATGGACAGTGACAGAGAGGAGCAACCTATAGAATCTCTTTTCTCAAACATATTCCAGTTTAAAAACACCAACTTTTCTCAAACACATTCCAGTTTAAAAACACCAACTTTTCTCAAACACATTCCAGTTTAAAAACAATAATACTCATATACACCACACTACACACCAGAAGTTGCAACAGAGAAAGTCACAGAAAAAAGCCATAGAAGAGAAAATCAATGTAGAAGTCTCAGTTTACTGACATTGTATTTTGATATAAACACATTATACACATGTGCATGCACATATGCATACATGTACAGTTTCTATCCCAGAATTCAAAATATACACCAAGTGCTGGTAAAAGTATTTTCCTACAGACTTCAACTAACTGAAAAATTTACAGAAGATAGGAAAAATAGCTTAGAGCAATGTGAAGCTGAAGAAAGTGAAGAAAATTCAAGTATTCAATATCAAGATTTCCAAGACAGGGATAAAGAGGGGGTTCCAAACAAAGGTAGGTGAATGAAATTTTGCTATGTCTTATTTTCCAGCAAGGCAACTCATTAATTGATTAATGAGAGTTAATTAAAATGGTTGATTATAGCTTCTGAATTTGTTTCTTATCATTTTGCTTTACAAAGCCCCAGTCATATCAAATCTACTTTCCAACCTATACACAAACTAGTAAAATGGAATGGCCAGCTTAAGCAACTATCTTTACATCCTCTGTTGTGGGCACCACCCCAATGTTTCTTCATGGTTTTGGAAAAGTGCACACAATTTTCTAAAAGATTTGCACTTCGCTTCAGTTAGGTATTGAAAATACAAAAGCTATTTGCAGAAGGATTGAGAGTATCTGAGCTCTTTAGATATTTTCTTGTCTGAAACTTGTTTTAAATTCAGGGCAGAAAAGCTAGTGTAATATTAGAATTGAAAAGAGCAACAGTGTTTTGACATTGTATATCTTGGCATAAACCGCACCTCATTCACAGTATGAGATGTCATGAAACTCAACTCAGCATAACATAAAATCAAGTGGGTTAAAGGAGTTCAAACAGCAAACATCCAGGCGTCTCTGGTGTCCAGCATCTAGTATAGCAACGAGTTTGTGACAGAATAGCATCACCAGGCTAATATTCATTCAACATTTATTGTGTACTTGCTATGTGCCAAGGACTGTGTCAAGGACACAGAAATTAATAATGCATTTCTTATTCTCAAGGAGGGAATGCGCTGACAACTAGCATTTATTGAAAAGTCAGGCACTTGCTGGAGCATTTTACATGTATTGTTTTTAAACTCTCCCACAGGGAGTCTCTGTTGGTTCAGAGGGTAAAGGGAATGCGCTAGGGTAATTTGTATTTTGATTTTTAAACACATTATACACATGTGCATGCACATATGCATACATGTACAGTTTCTATCCCAGAATTCAAAATATACACCAAGTGCTGGTAAAAGTATTTTCCTACAGACTTCAACTAACTGAAAAATTTACAGAAGATAGGAAAAATAGCTTAGAGCAATGTGAAGCTGAAGAAAGTGAAGAAAATTCAAGTATTCAATATCAAGATTTCCAAGACAGGGATAAAGAGGGGGTTCCAAACAAAGGTAGGTGAATGAAATTTTGCTATGTCTTATTTTCCAGCAAGGCAACTCATTAATTGATTAATGAGAGTTAATTAAAATGGTTGATTATAGCTTCTGAATTTGTTTCTTATCATTTTGCTTTACAAAGCCCCAGTCATATCAAATCTACTTTCCAACCTATACACAAACTAGTAAAATGGAATGGCCAGCTTAAGCAACTATCTTTACATCCTCTGTTGTGGGCACCACCCCAATGTTTCTTCATGGTTTTGGAAAAGTGCACACAATTTTCTAAAAGATTTGCACTTCGCTTCAGTTAGGTATTGAAAATACAAAAGCTATTTGCAGAAGGATTGAGAGTATCTGAGCTCTTTAGATATTTTCTTGTCTGAAACTTGTTTTAAATTCAGGGCAGAAAAGCTAGTGTAATATTAGAATTGAAAAGAGCAACAGTGTTTTGACATTGTATATCTTGGCATAAACCGCACCTCATTCACAGTATGAGATGTCATGAAACTCAACTCAGCATAACATAAAATCAAGTGGGTTAAAGGAGTTCAAACAGCAAACATCCAGGCGTCTCTGGTGTCCAGCATCTAGTATAGCAACGAGTTTGTGACAGAATAGCATCACCAGGCTAATATTCATTCAACATTTATTGTGTACTTGCTATGTGCCAAGGACTGTGTCAAGGACACAGAAATTAATAATGCATTTCTTATTCTCAAGGAGGGAATGCGCTGACAACTAGCATTTATTGAAAAGTCAGGCACTTGCTGGAGCATTTTACATGTATTGTTTTTAAACTCTCCCACAGGGAGTCTCTGTTGGTTCAGAGGGTAAAGAATCTGCCTGAAATCAGGAGACTCCAGTTTGACCCCTGGGTAGGAAAAAAAAATCCCCTGGAGAAAGAAATTCCAACCCACTCCAGTAATCTTGCCTGTAGAACTTCACGGACAAAGGAGCTTGGTGGACTATATAGTCTATCCAGTCGCAAAGACTCGGACACGACTGAACAACTAACACTTTCACTCTCATTAACCGTAAGAATTTGATTGTATTATTATTTTACAGACACAGAGAATCCCCAAAACGCGGACTTGATTATCTAAGGCACTTCACTAGCAAGTGGCTGACAAATATTTTGAAGAGAACTGACTTAACCACAAAATCTCAATGCTTTCAATTATATGTCCTCTTCATCCACTGAAAGAGATATTCCCAAAATGCAAGAAATCAATTTATTTTGCTATGTACTTTTTGCATAACTCTATACAAATTATTACATGACAGTAAAGAGGACGGCATGTAATTATTCTCTGAGGCTCTTTTATAAGCGAGGAATGGGGTTTTAACCTGGTTTTCGAGCTTGAAATCTAGCCTTACCTTTTCCGGGCCTGGCACGGCCCGGAGGGTCTCCTGGACAAGCTGGACATTTGGGGGCAGCAATGACGACACTGGCTGCAGGAGAGACGTCACCAGGCAGCCTGCTGCAGCTTGCGGCCCAAAATTGCATAGATCTGAAACTTGTTTTAAAGGGCTTGTAAAAGAGGCAACAGTGTTTTGACATTGTATATCTTGGCATAAACCGCACCTCATTCACAGTATGAGATGTCATGAAACTCAACTCAGCATAACATAAAATCAAGTGGGTTAAAGGAGTTCAAACAGCAAACATCCAGGCGTCTCTGGTGTCCAGCATCTAGTATAGCAACGAGTTTGTGACAGAATAGCATCACCAGGCTAATATTCATTCAACATTTATTGTGTACTTGCTATGTGCCAAGGACTGTGTCAAGGACACAGAAATTAATAATGCATTTCTTATTCTCAAGGAGGGAATGCGCTGACAACTAGCATTTATTGAAAAGTCAGGCACTTGCTGGAGCATTTTACATGTATTGTTTTTAAACTCTCCCACAGGGAGTCTCTGTTGGTTCAGAGGGTAAAGAATCTGCCTGAAATCAGGAGACTCCAGTTTGACCCCTGGGTAGGAAAAAAAAATCCCCTGGAGAAAGAAATTCCAACCCACTCCAGTAATCTTGCCTGTAGAACTTCACGGACAAAGGAGCTTGGTGGACTATATAGTCTATCCAGTCGCAAAGACTCGGACACGACTGAACAACTAACACTTTCACTCTCATTAACCGTAAGAATTTGATTGTATTATTATTTTACAGACACAGAGAATCCCCAAAACGCGGACTTGATTATCTAAGGCACTTCACTAGCAAGTGGCTGACAAATATTTTGAAGAGAACTGACTTAACCACAAAATCTCAATGCTTTCAATTATATGTCCTCTTCATCCACTGAAAGAGATATTCCCAAAATGCAAGAAATCAATTTATTTTGCTATGTACTTTTTGCATAACTCTATACAAATTATTACATGACAGTAAAGAGGACGGCATGTAATTATTCTCTGAGGCTCTTTTATAAGCGAGGAATGGGGTTTTAACCTGGTTTTCGAGCTTGAAATCTAGCCTTACCTTTTCCGGGCCTGGCACGGCCCGGAGGGTCTCCTGGACAAGCTGGACATTTGGGGGCAGCAATGACGACACTGGCTGCAGGAGAGACGTCACCAGGCAGCCTGCTGCAGCTTGCGGCCCAAAAGCCGCCTTCTGTTTGTGGATTTCCTGCAAAACAGCGAAAGCGGCATCATGGTACTAAACAAGACGCACCTGCTGAGCGGCCTTATCTCCTGGGCAGCGTGCAGGCTACGTCTAAGACGTGATGACGTGAAGGATGCTGGGAGGAGGGTCCACAGCTGGACCACTCCACCCCGACCTGCCGGCCAAAGCGCATGCTCATCCTGCCCAGTTCCCCGTGCCTCCAGCCACTCTGCAGAACTGACCTTAGACAGGCCAAGTTGGATCTCCCAGCACTTTACTCCCAGAGGCTCTTCCTTCCTCAGGCACTGCTGACTTGAGGCTTCTGCCACCCTTTCTTCCCACCAAACTGTCCTTGCGCACGCTGCAGATATTTTTAGGGCTTTGCAAGCCTGCAGCTGTGGTTAACCTACATTTGGGAACTTTCAGAAAGAGTTCTTGTGTTCGGAAGGGGTTTCCCATGCTGTTTCTCCTTTGATGGGATGCCGCCACCTATGGTCTTGACCTCTCTGCTCCCTAGTTCTAATCCCTGCTGGCCTGTGAAGGTCTCCCCAGGGACCAGGGCGTTGGCACCTGACTGAGGCACATTTTGCCTCTACCATAATCAGGGCAGAGGCTAGGTGAGCCCATCACCTGCCCCGCAGCTGGGGGCTTGAGTGACTGTGAGCTTCCAGAAAGGGAGGAGAGCTAGTTACATCACCTGAGACTAGTTTTAGTGATAAAACGATCCCCTACAGCTGGGCTTTTCTAACCCATATTGTTGATAAATAAAATAAGTTATTTGGCACAAACACACAGGTACACAAACAAACCAACATGACAAACAAAAATAGTATTTTTCAGGAGAAGGCAGCACCTTGTAAAAAGCCTGACATAGTTAAGGAAACACAACATTATCCTCTTTGTGTTATAAGAAGGAAGGAAAAATAAGCATCATACTAGAGATATAGATAGGGCCAGAATGAAAGGCTTTGGGTGCCATTTTAAACAAACATGAACTTTATTTCTTTTTCTGTAGGAAATGAAGGAGTCAGATATGTTTTCAATATGGGGGAGGCAAAAACATATCAACATTTATTAACACTTTGTTCAAAAAAAAATTTCTTTAGATATACTAGTTTCTCTTATAAAACATTCTATTTTTTTGTAAATATTTTGGCACCATTGATTTTCATACAATAAAAATAGCTGAGGTGGATTGGTTGGCAGGAGGGATATTTAGGATCAAATGTTTGTGAAATATTTCACAAATAGAGCACTTTACCTGTGAAAAGCCAGGAAGTTTCCTCTGTGAAAGTGAGTGTAGTAATGTCTTTGTAGCTTTTGCATTTCAAGTAAGAGATTAAAGATGATCATTCTTAAGACAAAGTGGTGTGTCACAGAGACCTGCATTTGGTGATGACTGTGCTCATTTTTTCTCTAGCTGAAAAAAGGAATGTATATTTTTCTACCTTTTGTGTTAGAAAGGAGGAAGATATAAAAAATATGCTTTATTTACTCTGCTGGTTTCTGCTTTTATAACAAAGCTATTTATAAGATCTAAGATGAACCCTGATGCTACAAAATATGGTTCTAGAAGTTTGAGTTGTCCTGGTTCACTGAAAGTACTTTTCTATCTTACTCCAAATGTTGTAATGGCAACACTTTAATTTCTTTCATTTTTACCACTTTGTATCTGAGGGTGCTCATATTTCTTGAGGTGTCCATTCTCTCAATTTAAGTTCTCTCATTTATTTCAAAAACAAAAAGGTTTATATACAGAAAACCCCTTTATCACTATGGAGCTGAGGCTTTTGAAAGGGCAGATGGACCATGGGGGAGCTTCGGGGGGCTAGTTACATCACCTGAGACTAGTTTTAGTGATAAACGATCCCCTACAGCTGGGCTTTTCTAACCCATATTGTTGATAAATAAAATAAGTTATTTGGCACAAACACACAGGTACACAAACAAACCAACATGACAAACAAAAATAGTATTTTTCAGGAGAAGGCAGCACCTTGTAAAAAGCCTGACATAGTTAAGGAAACACAACATTATCCTCTTTGTGTTATAAGAAGGAAGGAAAAATAAGCATCATACTAGAGATATAGATAGGGCCAGAATGAAAGGCTTTGGGTGCCATTTTAAACAAACATGAACTTTATTTCTTTTTCTGTAGGAAATGAAGGAGTCAGATATGTTTTCAATATGGGGGAGGCAAAAACATATCAACATTTATTAACACTTTGTTCAAAAAAAAATTTCTTTAGATATACTAGTTTCTCTTATAAAACATTCTATTTTTTTGTAAATATTTTGGCACCATTGATTTTCATACAATAAAAATAGCTGAGGTGGATTGGTTGGCAGGAGGGATATTTAGGATCAAATGTTTGTGAAATATTTCACAAATAGAGCACTTTACCTGTGAAAAGCCAGGAAGTTTCCTCTGTGAAAGTGAGTGTAGTAATGTCTTTGTAGCTTTTGCATTTCAAGTAAGAGATTAAAGATGATCATTCTTAAGACAAAGTGGTGTGTCACAGAGACCTGCATTTGGTGATGACTGTGCTCATTTTTTCTCTAGCTGAAAAAAGGAATGTATATTTTTCTACCTTTTGTGTTAGAAAGGAGGAAGATATAAAAAATATGCTTTATTTACTCTGCTGGTTTCTGCTTTTATAACAAAGCTATTTATAAGATCTAAGATGAACCCTGATGCTACAAAATATGGTTCTAGAAGTTTGAGTTGTCCTGGTTCACTGAAAGTACTTTTCTATCTTACTCCAAATGTTGTAATGGCAACACTTTAATTTCTTTCATTTTTACCACTTTGTATCTGAGGGTGCTCATATTTCTTGAGGTGTCCATTCTCTCAATTTAAGTTCTCTCATTTATTTCAAAAACAAAAAGGTTTATATACAGAAAACCATCCTTGCATTTCTGTAGTTAGTCACTGTGATGCTGAACTGAAATATTTGTCAATATATATTTCAACTTTTTGGCATTATTACATATTTAATTTGATTTATTTTCTCTCTGTGTATGGTCTTTTTTTTTTTTTTTTTTTTGGCTTTTTTTGCTTTTACAGAGTTCTGTTGTTTACAGATATGTATAATCCAAGATTAGTCATACATATATCCCATATCCCCCATCCTGTCCCTCCAGGCCATTACATCACCCTCACGTAAGATCCCTTAAAGCACAGTGCACTGACAATAGTCATCTCTTTTACATATGACAGTATATGGCTCCATGTTACTCTTTTCATATCTCTCACCCACTCTTCTCTTTCCCCAATGTCCTGTGTATGGTCTTTGTGACAAGTTTTTGGTGAATTAAAACATAGGCTGCTTGGGGATAGTTATACTTCCTTGTTTAACTATGTCTTGAGTTTCTTTGGAATCATCTTTTTTAAATAAATATGGTAGTGATTTTGAATCACGTGGATCTATATTTTGGGGAGTTTTCTTTATATTAATTTTTTGGTTCTTTTGGATTGCAATTACTAAATGTTTCTGAGTATTAACTTTGGGAATTTATTAAATTTTTACTTGATGTTTAATATATGGAATTGATTTTTATAAATACTGCATGCACAATCGAAAAAAATTGGTAGTCCCTGTATATGGGAAGCTATTAAGAAGATTAAAGATGATCATTCTTAAGACAAAGTGGTGTGTCACAGAGACCTGCATTTGGTGATGACTGTGCTCATTTTTTCTCTAGCTGAAAAAAGGAATGTATATTTTTCTACCTTTTGTGTTAGAAAGGAGGAAGATATAAAAAATATGCTTTATTTACTCTGCTGGTTTCTGCTTTTATAACAAAGCTATTTATAAGATCTAAGATGAACCCTGATGCTACAAAATATGGTTCTAGAAGTTTGAGTTGTCCTGGTTCACTGAAAGTACTTTTCTATCTTACTCCAAATGTTGTAATGGCAACACTTTAATTTCTTTCATTTTTACCACTTTGTATCTGAGGGTGCTCATATTTCTTGAGGTGTCCATTCTCTCAATTTAAGTTCTCTCATTTATTTCAAAAACAAAAAGGTTTATATACAGAAAACCATCCTTGCATTTCTGTAGTTAGTCACTGTGATGCTGAACTGAAATATTTGTCAATATATATTTCAACTTTTTGGCATTATTACATATTTAATTTGATTTATTTTCTCTCTGTGTATGGTCTTTTTTTTTTTTTTTTTTTTGGCTTTTTTTGCTTTTACAGAGTTCTGTTGTTTACAGATATGTATAATCCAAGATTAGTCATACATATATCCCATATCCCCCATCCTGTCCCTCCAGGCCATTACATCACCCTCACGTAAGATCCCTTAAAGCACAGTGCACTGACAATAGTCATCTCTTTTACATATGACAGTATATGGCTCCATGTTACTCTTTTCATATCTCTCACCCACTCTTCTCTTTCCCCAATGTCCTGTGTATGGTCTTTGTGACAAGTTTTTGGTGAATTAAAACATAGGCTGCTTGGGGATAGTTATACTTCCTTGTTTAACTATGTCTTGAGTTTCTTTGGAATCATCTTTTTTAAATAAATATGGTAGTGATTTTGAATCACGTGGATCTATATTTTGGGGAGTTTTCTTTATATTAATTTTTTGGTTCTTTTGGATTGCAATTACTAAATGTTTCTGAGTATTAACTTTGGGAATTTATTAAATTTTTACTTGATGTTTAATATATGGAATTGATTTTTATAAATACTGCATGCACAATCGAAAAAAATTGGTAGTCCCTGTATATGGGAAGCTATTTTCAAAATGTCTCAATTAGATCAATGTAAAGAATTATGTTCCAGGGTTCATATGGTTTTATTTATTTTTGGTACATTTGATCAGTCATGATCTGTGAAAGATGACTTAAATTATATGGTAAGTATCTTATTTTTATTTTCCTTACATTGGTGTAATTTATTTTTAATTTTAAGTATTGATCTATGTGATATGTTATATACAGATTCACCTTATTGTAAGGCAACTCCCTTTTCATATAAAATAATTTATCTATACAGTTGAACAAAATATCTTAGATGTCTGATCATTTTATGCAACTAATCTTGTTAACTGTTGTTAATAGTTTTTTAAATTTTATTTATTATTTACTCTTGGCTGTAATGGAGCTTCATTGCTGTGAAAGCTTTCTCTAGTTGTAGTGAGCAGGGACCACTTTCTATCATAGTTTCTGTGTTTCTCTTATTGCAAAACACAGGCTCTAGGTCACTCAGGTGTCAATAGTTGCAGCTCCGAGGCTCTAGGGCAAACACTCGACAGGTGTGGTGCATAGGCTTAGTTGCTCTGTGGTGTGTGGGATCCTCCTGGATCAAGGATGGAAACTGTGTCTCCTGCATTTGCAGGCAGACTCATTACCTACAAGCCACCAGGGAAGACCCCTGTTGTTACTTTCCTTGTGGGTTATAGGATGCTCTTTCAGCCATCTATTTAAGTCTTCTGTTAATTTTCAAAATGTTTTATTAAGTTACATATTCTAATATGTTTTGCTTTTATGTCTGTAATAGTTTGCTTTTCTAATTCTGTATGTATTGAGCTCTGCAACTCATAATTCCTCCCTGGTTTACTGAGCTTAGCTCTACATAGTAACTCTCACTGCAGGGTATCTCTTCTTATGTGTGTCTCCAGCTGTTTATTTCATGCAAATGTATCGTGTCTATTTAATTTTTTTCAACCCTAGTTTTTCTGGTTCTTGAGGGTATTTTTGTCACTATATGTTTAGGAAGACTTCAACAACTAGCATATATAGTTTTTAAGGATTTTTCAAAATTGATTGTAAATTCCTTAAGATAAACTAAATAATTTGATACAAGCATGCTGAGTTTTAGGCATCTGTCAGAAATGTCATAAGAAGTGTCCATAAGACAGTTTTATATATGGAGTAAATACTTAGGAAGAAAAATATTTTGGGGTGTAAGGAGCAGGCAGAAAACAATACTGAGTAGGTGAGCTTAAGAATGTTAACGGAGAAGAAAAATTCGCAAGGAATAATTTTTAAAAAAATTGTTCTCTTCTACAGAGAGACTATGATGGTTCTGAGAAAGATGATAAATTTTAATCTACAACAAATATATGTATATTGTTATTATCTGCTTGAGGTTTACATTTTCTAATTTGTAATATCCTAAATATTTTATACATGAACATTGGCTAGATCTTGAACCTCCATCTGTTGACTATTTCTTCTTCTGTATAAAGTATTTATCTTGTGAGACTCAGAATTAATGGCAAACAAGGTAATATATATATATTTATTTTTAATTTACAGAATGGTTTGGATCCCCTAATCTCTATAAACAAAAATAACCATAAAGTGTCATACTTTATTATTTTTTGCCAAATTTCTACAAAGATGAATCATTTCAATATTAAAACTGGGGAAGATTTGAGAGTGGAAGTTTTTCTGGGACAATAATATAAAGCAGGACATGCGTATAGTGGGATATACTGTCACCTGATTCTGACGCTTGGTGAACAACATTTCTCTGGTGCAACAAGTCTATCAGATGGTGATTGTTTGATTTCACTCTTGATGAATATCTAGCATCCAGTCAGACTTTTTATGCATCCAGCTCTCTTACTTGTAATGCAATTTTCTGTTACTATTTTGTTTCCAAGTAGGCTTTCCTGCCACAAATGGAATGTGTTTATCTTAAGTGACACTTCTTTCCAACTCATCACACAAATTATTTGTCAGTGGAAATAAGTGATTCTTTTTTTTTTTTTACATACAATTTATCCCTTTAGGGTTTGGGGTAGCTAGATCAATTTCTTAATTGCTTCTGGTGATTTGATGCAATTTAGTTGCTGAGCTTGAACATGTGAGGCCAGAGACCTTCGTATATTCACAGAATAATGAGTAGAGCAATACTGTTGGATCAGAGCCCATAAAGTTCAATTTTGACAAATCAGTGATCCAAATTTGTTAAAGAATAATTCTCATAATTGCAGCCAGGAAGTACTAAGCTATGTCCCTTCATTTCCATGAAGCATTAACTGAAAAAAATATACCCTAGGTTTTAAACTGTCGTTGGTGTTCCTCACTGCCACTGTACAAAATGCCATTGAGAAAACATATTTTTCTTTTCTGTAGTTCTTTCCGCATGGACTATGGTCTCTGAAAATCTAATGAAATGTCTTTTTTTCCTCTTTATTTTCTCAGTTCTCCACTCATTGCATATATTTTTCAGAACTCATTTTTGTCTCATTCATCTATGAAAAGTGAGTAGGTCAATAAACTCAGACATATAGGTGCTCTTCTTTTTTATTGCATTCTTGATGGTTCTTATCTTCAGCCACACATGGTAAATGACAGACAGTGATCGTGGAGATAATAAGCATATCTTGATTCTAAACCAAAGTAAACAGGCTGTCATAAAAATATGGAATTGAATAGATGACAAACTAAATTCTCTCTCTGCAGGCAATTATTTCTGAATCTCAGATATAATAATCTGCCATTTTGAAGACTGAAGGGAGTGCTCATTTGTGGTTCAATCAATTTACAACAGAAATCCACATGATGATACAGATAATAGCCAAGGAAAAAATATTTTTTTGCTCTGAACAAATGACAGATACCTATTCTTATATATTGGACCTCAAGTTTGTACAACAATGGTATATTATTCAGTCCTCTATATCATTGAACAATAGCTTCATTGACAAGAGTGTTTTTGTACAGTAATGCAGTGGTTAATGAAAGAGCAAAATAATACCCTTTAGGGAAAAGTAGATGAGTCCCATTAAGCATACATTTGGTAAAAGGATTTAGACTCTACATAGGATAATGTATTTCAAATGATATATTTAATTGGTTAAGTACCTCATCATTGATGAATAGCTTTATCTTTTTAAGAAATGACTTCATAAGAACAGCACAGGAGAAATAAAAGCCAATGCATAATAATTCTATTATACTCTAATAGTTCTAAGTGCTGACAAGTAAATATATTTTGGACAGCTGTCATGAGCCAGAACTAAATAGTATATCCCTTTTAATCCTCAACTAATGACATGACAATTATCTCCATCTTAGGCTTCAAGAAAAATTAAGTTCAGAGGTAGGAAATACTTATAGCAGATGACTTAGGAAGCGGCAGAGTTAAGGTTCAAAAACATTTCATAGTCCAAAGCTTGGATATATTCAGCTGTATCACTTTCACCTACTGAATGCTATAACAGCTTAGACCCAAGCCATGTTTCAGATACTGCCATGATTTACTAGGTATAGAATGTAGCCATCCTAACATACTTATAGCCACATAAATTTATGAATGAAAGGGATGACTAAAAGTCTCGTTCCTTCAAAATTTTACAAAATTAAAATAATGCTATTTGTGTACCTCAGTTGAAATCAAACTCAGCAATTAGTAGTAATGTCAGTATTGTGCATATTGGTGGATGTCCACTGTTCTTATGGCTCACCTTGGCTTCTTTAAAAAATTGTTCTCTCTCTGCAGGCAATTATGTCTGAATCTCAGATATAATAATCTGCCATTGTGAAGACTGAAGGGAGTGCTCATTTGTGGTTCAATCAATTTACAACAGAAATCCACATGATGATACAGATAATAGCCAAGGAAAAAATATTTTTTTGCTCTGAACAAATGACAGATACCTATTCTTATATATTGGACCTCAAGTTTGTACAACAATGGTATATTATTCAGTCCTCTATATCATTGAACAATAGCTTCATTGACAAGAGTGTTTTTGTACAGTAATGCAGTGGTTAATGAAAGAGCAAAATAATACCCTTTAGGGAAAAGTAGATGAGTCCCATTAAGCATACATTTGGTAAAAGGATTTAGACTCTACATAGGATAATGTATTTCAAATGATATATTTAATTGGTTAAGTACCTCATCATTGATGAATAGCTTTATCTTTTTAAGAAATGACTTCATAAGAACAGCACAGGAGAAATAAAAGCCAATGCATAATAATTCTATTATACTCTAATAGTTCTAAGTGCTGACAAGTAAATATATTTTGGACAGCTGTCATGAGCCAGAACTAAATAGTATATCCCTTTTAATCCTCAACTAATGACATGACAATTATCTCCATCTTAGGCTTCAAGAAAAATTAAGTTCAGAGGTAGGAAATACTTATAGCAGATGACTTAGGAAGCGGCAGAGTTAAGGTTCAAAAACATTTCATAGTCCAAAGCTTGGATATATTCAGCTGTATCACTTTCACCTACTGAATGCTATAACAGCTTAGACCCAAGCCATGTTTCAGATACTGCCATGATTTACTAGGTATAGAATGTAGCCATCCTAACATACTTATAGCCACATAAATTTATGAATGAAAGGGATGACTAAAAGTCTCGTTCCTTCAAAATTTTACAAAATTAAAATAATGCTATTTGTGTACCTCAGTTGAAATCAAACTCAGCAATTAGTAGTAATGTCAGTATTGTGCATATTGGTGGATGTCCACTGTTCTTATGGCTCACCTTGGCTTCTTAAAATTGTGAATTTAAATTACTGTTACATTAAATTATAGAAGTTCAAAGCTAGAAAGTTTTAAACATATGCAAAACCTGCATTTTCTAGGTAAACTTATATTGAAAAAGGTGATTTACACAACATTTGATGGGAAGAGGGAAAATTTACTTAAAAGATGAACTTTCATAATTTTGACTAGATCTGAGGCATATTCAAATTTTCTTAAACCCTAAAATATTCAATATTTAGCTAAGATAGTTAATTTTGGATGATCACAATATTGCTTAAGTTACAATGATACATGTCTTACAAGCAAAAATGTCTCATAAATTGTGGCTTCTGTAAGTCTTTCTATTTACATTTGAATTACTGAGTTGTCTAGTACTTTCCATTGATGTTGGGCAATGTTTACACTCCAAACTATAGTTATACAAAAACAAAAGTATTCAAATGTGGTAGAAAACAAGTCTAGTTTTGTGGCACATGTTTGCAAGACTTTGGAGCTGTTCATATAATTGAAAGGGACCTTTATTGCCTAGGTTGATGCAGGCATGCTATAGTGGAGACATATCATTAAGTTCTTCATATTCACCACTGAGGCAGAGAGCACTTTGAGCTACTGGGACTATTGAATGATTTTAGCCTTTCTCTCAAGAGTGAACGTAATATTTTTCTTCATTAGAAAGTGGTGCTACCCTACAGAGAACTAATTCCAAGGAGAGTTGAGTAGAATAACACATGGTAATATATTACTTTACTGTATAAGAAGGGTTTCTTCTAAGCTCTCTTCATATAACTCATTTTAGCCTCCAAACAATACTATAAATTGTATTTTTGTTTTAAATTTTGGCCTCTTTTATCGGTCTATCATTTATTATTTATTTTCATCCATCTTAATTTTTTGGCTTGTGTGGGCCTCCCATCACCGTGGCCTCTCTCCTTGCAGAGCACTGGCTTTGGGCACATGCACTCCAGAGCGCTGACCTCTAATTGGACACACTGGTCCAGCCATTTTGCAGCATGTGGGATCTTTCCGTGCCAGTGATGGAACCAGTGCCCCTTGCCCTGCAAGGCAGACTCTTTACCCACTGGACCACCAAGGAAGCCCCTAAAATTGTACTTTTATCACCCAACTTTATGGATAAATAACTGAAGTACACTAAGGATAACAAGCTTGATTTCCTTTACAGTTGCTCCAGTATTTTTCTCAAACATTTTTAAATCAATACATTTTAAATACCCCGACTCAATCTTTCCTGGCTTGCGGGGACCTTCCGCAGAAAGGGAAGGCAGCAGGGATTACTCCCGCGGAACCGGGAGATCTCGGAGAGAGGCAAATCTCGAACTGTCCGCCCCGCCAGCCCCTCGGCTGAAGGCAAGGGACAATCAGACGCGACAGGGGTTCCATCGAAGTAGTTCCGCTTTATTAATGAAGATCCACAGCTTTTATAGGCAAGTGAAGGGGGTTTTGCACGGGACTTCCTATAGATTACACCAATCAAGCTAAAGACCAAGCAATCATTCACGAGCGCGGAAGCCAGGGGAACCAATCAGAAATTTTGACTATCGATTAACAATTTAGATCACGCCCTGCCTCTTCCTGTAGGCGCCATCTTAGCTGCAAACATGTGCTTAAACTTCTTTAAACAATGCGCTTAAGCTTCCCTTCATTTCCATATCCCTTCCTGTAGGCGCCATCTTAGCTCTAAGCTGTAAACATGTGCTTAAGCTTCTTTATGCTTAAAACAGTCCTCTTTCAATTCAGAGCCCCACATCTGCCCCTCTTTTATTTTAAAATTAAGAGACTTTTGTTGAGGCAACGCATAGAGCTAAGAGGTGGCCAGCCTCTAGCCTCGTCCGCTCTCCCTTGCGGCTGTGCCTGTCTTAGGTCGGGACAGAGCACTATTCAGGCAGAGCCCGTCATGGGATCAGGCAGCAGCTGCGGTGGCCCTCCTGTCTTAGGCCTGCTCTGCAGTGGTGTCCTCTTACCCGTCTCTGGCTAACCAGCCATCTCGTGGGAGCTGGACGGAGTTTTTAGAGCGTTCTTCATTCAAAGGCCTCATTATATGTCTCAAGTGATTTCTTGAGGGGCCATATCGACCCAGGGGTTTTGTGGGTGCCCAACGTAAGGCTCTTTTTCTAGGACCTGAGCAAGCATAATTATTTTTTTGTTGCAGCTGTCTATTGTGGACCATAACACCCTTGACCTTAAACAATATAGCTAGCAAGGCAACAACAACAAACAGATAGAAAGCATTTTTAAACCAGGTGAAAGGGCTTTGTATCCAGAGCCAAAAATCATTAACCCCCTTTTGTCAGGCAAAAGCGGGGATTTCTCACGTCACAGTCCAAGCATGCCAGAATGCTTAATATCGATAGCTCTGGCATGTAGATCAAGCTGTTGCTGGAGTCCTGTTATGGCAGCCCTCAGGTGTTCAAGTTGGTTCAAGTTGGTGGAGGCCAGTCTGAAGTCCCTGGGCAGAGGCGGTGGATGTTGTTTACTGCTGTGATGGGTGTGCATTTGTTGAGCTCTGAGCAAGGATGCTGTTACTGTTGTACCTATTAAGGAGAGAGAGAGAGAGAGAGAGATGCCTCAAGAATTTTTTGTTCTTGGGCCTGATATATGGTCATTTTTTTTTTTTTTTTTAAAGATTTATTTATTTATTTTGGGTGGGAGTCGGGTTGGGGAGGGAGGGGAGCGGGCGGGCCACTCCCATCGCGGAGGCGTCTGTCGTCGCAGAGCGCCGGCTCTGGGCGCATGAGCTCCAGAGCTCCTGCTCGATAATTGGACACATCGGTCCAGCCGCTCCACGGCATGTGGGATCTTCCCAGGCCAGGGATCGAACCGGCGCCCCTTGCACTGCAAGACGGTGTCCTTACCCACTGGACCACCAGGGGAAGCCCCAGGTCATTTTTTATCTGCAGCAGAATTTAAGGTTTGATCTTTGTTTTGTGGCATAAATTTAAGATTTCTCGCCGGTACCCATATAGGGCTGGGTTCCCCAATGGGGAATATGCACCCAAATCCTCTCCCCATAGTAAGGAGTGGATCAGGCCCCTTCCACTGGCCAGTGATGGGGTCCTTCCATCTCACTTGTACTTCAGGTTTTATTTCTTGGCTGGACCAGTGTTTTTGAAAGGGTGCCATCAGTTCTTTCTTTGAAAAATTTAAAATGTTTAGGGTAAAAAGTGCCATTCCAAGTTGCTGGTGAGGGCTTATTCCCCCTTTTTGTTTTTGTAATTGGGCCTTTAAGTTTTGATGATGACTTTCAATTATGGCCTGTCCTTGAGGGTTGTATGGGATCCCTGTGGTGTGGTGGATGTGCCATCGTTTAAAGAAGTTTTGTAAATTTTTACTAACAAAGCAAGGACCGTTGTCTGTTTTTATCTGATAAGGTAGACCCAGAGTTGCAAAGCATTGCAAGAAATGACTTTGAGCATGTTTTGCTTTTTCTCCTGAGTGGGCTGTAGCCCAGGAGGCATGGGAATAAGTATCAATGGATACAAAAATGTACTTGAGTTTTTTAAAGGGAGAAAAGTGAGTGACGTCTGTCTGCCACAACATATTAGGCCTCAGTCCCTGAGGGTTTACTCCCGGAGATTGTAAGGGAGGAACTTGTAAGTATGGTTGAGCTCTGAGCAAGGATGCTGTTACTGTTGTACCTATTAAGGAGAGAGAGAGAGAGAGAGAGATGCCTCAAGAATTTTTTGTTCTTGGGCCTGATATATGGTCATTTTTTTTTTTTTTTTAAAGATTTATTTATTTATTTTGGGTGGGAGTCGGGTTGGGGAGGGAGGGGAGCGGGCGGGCCACTCCCATCGCGGAGGCGTCTGTCGTCGCAGAGCGCCGGCTCTGGGCGCATGAGCTCCAGAGCTCCTGCTCGATAATTGGACACATCGGTCCAGCCGCTCCACGGCATGTGGGATCTTCCCAGGCCAGGGATCGAACCGGCGCCCCTTGCACTGCAAGACGGTGTCCTTACCCACTGGACCACCAGGGGAAGCCCCAGGTCATTTTTTATCTGCAGCAGAATTTAAGGTTTGATCTTTGTTTTGTGGCATAAATTTAAGATTTCTCGCCGGTACCCATATAGGGCTGGGTTCCCCAATGGGGAATATGCACCCAAATCCTCTCCCCATAGTAAGGAGTGGATCAGGCCCCTTCCACTGGCCAGTGATGGGGTCCTTCCATCTCACTTGTACTTCAGGTTTTATTTCTTGGCTGGACCAGTGTTTTTGAAAGGGTGCCATCAGTTCTTTCTTTGAAAAATTTAAAATGTTTAGGGTAAAAAGTGCCATTCCAAGTTGCTGGTGAGGGCTTATTCCCCCTTTTTGTTTTTGTAATTGGGCCTTTAAGTTTTGATGATGACTTTCAATTATGGCCTGTCCTTGAGGGTTGTATGGGATCCCTGTGGTGTGGTGGATGTGCCATCGTTTAAAGAAGTTTTGTAAATTTTTACTAACAAAGCAAGGACCGTTGTCTGTTTTTATCTGATAAGGTAGACCCAGAGTTGCAAAGCATTGCAAGAAATGACTTTGAGCATGTTTTGCTTTTTCTCCTGAGTGGGCTGTAGCCCAGGAGGCATGGGAATAAGTATCAATGGATACAAAAATGTACTTGAGTTTTTTAAAGGGAGAAAAGTGAGTGACGTCTGTCTGCCACAACATATTAGGCCTCAGTCCCTGAGGGTTTACTCCCGGAGATTGTAAGGGAGGAACTTGTAAGTGAGGGAGGCAAGACTTACAAGTATGCACAATTTTCTTTAAATCTTTGATGGGGATCTGTGGGAATTTTTTATGTAACCCTCTCCAGTTGATATGGGTTAGATCATGAAGATCTTGGGCCTGTTGTAGACTATGGATCTGAACAGCATGGGATGCTGTTTTGTCAGCTAAAGAATTTCCCGTTGAGAGTAGTCCAGGTAGATTTTGGTGGCCCCTGAGGTGGTGTAAGTAAATGGGTTGAGCCCTTTCAGATAATAATGTGCGGGCCTGTATCATGAGGGGAGTGATTGGGTTGTTATCTAGGCGTATGTGAGAATTAGGTAGTCCTGGGAGCAAATTTTTTACATAGAGACTGTCAGTGAACAGATTCATTGGTTCAGAAACTTTTGTAAGTGCTAGGACAATAGCATACAGTTCTTTGAATTGTGCGGACCCCTCACAAGGCTCGAAATATTTCTGTATGTTATGTCCAGGCATATGGGAAGGTCGGAAGATAACAACAGCAGCTCCGTTTTTTCCTCCATCTGTAAAGACATTGAGGGCCTCTGGTATGGGTTTAAAGAAGAATAATCGGGGGGCTGTCCAATCTAGGCGACTAAAGAGGCGACCCATTTATGAGGCCCATAGTGGCAGTCAAAGGTACCAAGAAACCCCTCTAGGGCTATGGCTATTCTTCCGCTATTTTTTCGGACCCATTCAAAATCAGACAACCTATGAGGGATAATGATCTTATCTGGTTCTCGCGCATAGCAGCGAACTGCAATTTCTCTCCCCTTTTGTATTAAGTCAGCCATTTGGTCTAGGTGGGCATAGACTCGGGGAGCCCCCCCCAAGGAGATGTGAATCCATTGCAGAGGCCTCTCTTTTTGTATTAGAGTTGCCATAAGTATTGTTGAGGTAGGCAGAACCCATAACTGTAAACTCTCTGCAGGGTCATATCGAGCAAGTTGAGCTTCATCAAGTGCCTTTTGAACATTTTTAAAAATTTGTTTGTGAGAGGGCGAGAGGGCAATCTCATCATGGGGCTGTCTATCTTTTAATAATTCAAAGAGTGGCAGGAGTTGGCCCATGGAGATAGGAATCCAGCGCCGCAGCCAATTAATCTCTCCTAAAATCTGCTGTAAGCCAGTTAAGGAGTAGGAGTCCTGAACAAGTAACTGAGGCTTTAAGGGGCTAACGCCCTCTAGGGAAAGTAGAGATCCCAGGATCTTAAACGGTGGGACAGTTTGAATCTTGTCAGAGGATACATGAAGCTTTCCCTCTGAGAGACATTTTTGTAAAATTTTGTAAGCCTCTGTTAGCTGTGCGGTGGTTGAGGCTCCTAAGATAATATCATCCATATATATATATACAATTTGGTCTCTGTTAGCTGCTTGACCGGTTGGAGGAGGTCTTTTATATAGTTTTGACAAAAGGCCGGGCTATTGGCCATTCCTTGGGGCAGAACTGTCCACTCAAAGCGTTCATCGGGTCCCTCGAAGTTAGTAGAGGGCACCGAAAAGGCAAACTTTTCACAATCTTGGGGATTCAAGGGTATAGAAAAGAAGCAATCTTTGATGTCTATTATCATAAGGTATAGATTACTGGGGATAGCGGGTATCCAGGGCAATCCTCTCAAGGGGGTTCCTTGAATAATCATCCTCCATTAATCTTTCTGAGATCCTGCAGCATTCTCCATTTTCCTGAAGCCTTTTTAATCACAAATATAGGGGTATTCCATGGACTAATGGAAGGACGGATATGTCCCATGCTTAACTGTTCAGTTATAATTTCTCGGAGGGCTTGTAACTTAAGGAGTGGAAGAGGCCACTGCTCCACCCATATTGGGGGTCCGCGTTTCCATTGTATTGGGGGGACCTGGAGAGCAGTGGCCTCTAGGATTGGGGGTGCATCTTTCCCTGAGTTAATGGATCTCCCCTATAATTTTCAACATGGGGTTTTACAAACTGTTGCTGATATTTTTCCTCATCTAGCAGGCCCTCATAGGAGCCTGTATAATCAGTAGTAATGTAAGCGTCAGCTGCCCCCAATACATCTTGCCCCAATAAGTTAGCATTTAATCCAGTAGCTATTAGGGGTTTGATTGTCCCTATTGTGCCATCAGGATCTGTCCAGGTAAGCCATTTTGCTGATTCTTTAGATGGGGTATTTCCTCCAACTCCCAATATCATGGGGCCTGGGATTGTTTCCCACTCAGGAGGGACCTCTTCTGCTCTGAGAACAGACCGGTCAGCCCCAGTATCGACTAGACATCTAAATTTCTTCCCCTCTATATAGATGTCCATCTTAGGTCTCAGCCCAGGCACAATAGGGACGGTCCAGTGGGCTCTGACGGGCCCCGGGGGTTTGTTAACTCCTGACAGCCTAGTAGGTGGCCTTTTTAAATTGCAACCAGGGAAAGGTTTTTTGATGAGTTGTTTCTGCCAATCGGGCTGGGCGAGGGGTCCCCCTTGAGTTGACGGGGCTGGGGGTTGCCCCTCATCTAGTTTAAAGGCTTGCCATCCTTATCATATTTAGATCTGCAGTCCATTCTCCAGTGATACCCCTTTTTACATCGAGGGCATGGAATAGTGGGGGGTTTTCGGTTGAATGCTTTCCTATCTTCTTGGGGGCACTCTCTCTTAAAGTGCCCAGGTTGGCTGCAGTTAAAGCAGTGGCCTGATTTGGGTGAGGCTGGGGGCCCCTGGGATGAGGCCCTGCCTGTAGCTATTACAGTGGATAAGGCTTTAGTCATTGCCTCAGAGAGAGCCTCGGTTTGAGCCTGAAGGGCACTGGTGATAGAGCGGGTTTGGTGGCTTTGTGTGCCTATATCTTTAGAGCACACAATCCATCGCTCAATGGAACGATCTTTTTGTCCTGCGCAGGCCAATTTATGGTCTGTATTCATTCCCTCCCAAACTAACATTCTGAGGAACTGATCTCTTAAAGGCCCTGGAGGGAACTTTCTCTGGAGGCTCTTTTCTACACGATCTACAAAAGTGGCAAGGTCTTCGCTATTCTTTTGTGTTACACCTGATATGGGGGGTTCAGTAGGGCCTTCAGCAAGTTTTTTCCAGGCAGCCAGACATATAGACCGTACTTGGTCTTGATAAGGGGCAGGGATGGCGGCCTGCTGAATACCAGTGCTCCATCGATCTGCCGTTCCCGATAGCATTCCGAAAGTTATTGGAATGACGGGATTGGCAGCCTGGTTTCTCTCTGCTTGAGCATGGCATTCCTCTTTGAAAAAGGCACACCATTTGATATAAATGTTACTGGGAAGTACTGCCTTACATAGCATCTTCCAGTCTTGGGTGGTACAAGGTTGGTGGGCTAGCCCTTGGAGAATGGTTTCTGCCCATGGGGAGTTTGGGCCGTCCTCGGCTACCGCCTTTTTAAGTTCCTTTAGGTCATTAGCCTCCCACGGATACCAGGCGTCTGGTCTGTTTCCCCCCGGGTTAACGTTTACAGGAAAAGCTTGGGTTGGGCCCATGAAGGGCGCTGAGGGCCCCCCAGGGTCTTCAGGATAGGTCCTCTCTCTCCAAGGTGACCCCAGTGCCTTCCCTCCCCGCGGAGCCTCTGTGATCTCTTTAAAGGGGGGAGGGAGTGTGGAATGCAGTCCTGTGTCTTGAGATCTTGACCCCGAGTGATTGGGAAAACGCTCATCATAGCTAATTTCGTCTTCATTTATAAACGAGTCCCAGGCTCTGTTAAAAGCTTGGATATAGTTTCCCATATTGTTGAAAAAGAGCAGAAAAAAAAGACAACTGAGGACAACCACCAAAAATCCTAACGGGAGTGGTGGCGGCCGGGTAGTTGGGCTTATGTCGTGCTTGTGAAACTGTGAAGGAGTCCCTAATGGTTGCATGGACATTGTCTTGCTGGGGGCGGGCGCTCTAAGAGGCTCTGGCCCGTTCCGTGACCCCCTTATCCTGTCACGGGAGTCTTCAAGTGGCAGGCGCCCTAATGGCTTTTAAATGCCTGACCCGTGCCCGCACGGGAGAGGTTTAGACCGTGTCCTCAATTTGAAATATAGAAAAGTGAGACTTCCACCCAGTCGGGCTGCCGCTACTAGGGCGAACTATCTTAAAGCCTTCTGAAGTCACCAGAGAGTACCCTGGCCAGACCCCGTCAGTTGCTTTTTAGACTGTCCACCTGTTCGCTGGAAGTCTCGAATCAGAGAGAACAAGAAAGTAGGAATTAAAGTAAAGAAGGAAAAACAAAGGAAAGCAGCGTTCAGTATTTTTGTGACTACCCTAAACCCCCACCCTCTCGGGAGTGGCGCGATAAAGGGGGAGATTCACCTTGAAATCCGGATTACTCCGAGAAGATGCCCTCTAGAGGGAGGCGCCGCGCTGAGGCCCATCGGCCGCTTCGTCGGTTCTCTTTCAAACCCGCACGGTGATGCTGCCTTCTACTTTCTCGCAGTCGAGCCCCACGTTGGGCGCCAGCTTCTGCGGGGACCTTCCGCAGAAAGGGAAGGCAGCAGGGATTACTCCCGCGGAACCGGGAGATCTCGGAGAGAGGCAAATCTCGAACTGTCCGCCCCGCCAGCCCCTCGGCTGAAGGCAAGGGACAATCAGACGCGACAGGGTTCCATCGAAGTAGTTCCGCTTTATTAATGAAGATCCACAGCTTTTATAGGCAAGTGAAGGGGGTTTTGCACGGGACTTCCTATAGATTACACCAATCAAGCTAAAGACCAAGCAATCATTCACGAGCGCGGAAGCCAGGGGAACCAATCAGAAATTTTGACTATCGATTAACAATTTAGATCACGCCCTGCCTCTTCCTGTAGGCGCCATCTTAGCTGCAAACATGTGCTTAAACTTCTTTAAACAATGCGCTTAAGCTTCCCTTCATTTCCATATCCCTTCCTGTAGGCGCCATCTTAGCTCTAAGCTGTAAACATGTGCTTAAGCTTCTTTATGCTTAAAACAGTCCTCTTTCAATTCAGAGCCCCACACTGGATGTTGTTTGCAAAGAGAAAAGTTGCATATAACCTTCACGTTTCCTAGTTGTTCAAATATGTTTTATAGATGTAGTTGAAACTGACAGCAGATGGTGGTTGGAGAGAATCCAATATTTTCCCTTTCTCCTTCACATAATAGCAGTTTTTACTGTCTTCTCCTCACTCCACACATCTACCCACTCCTCAGAATAATTGTCCAAGACATTTAACTAATGAAGCTATTTTTACAAGCATGTACTTGGTATATGTCTCTGTACAGGTGAAACAGTTAAACATGGCCGTTAGCATTTACATGCTTTATCAACCACTTCTGTTTTGTATTCTCATTTCTGTTAATATTTTCCTTTTCATAAAAATGTATTCTCATTTCTGTTTTCTATTCTCTCCAAACATTATATGAAGTATTGCCTCTTTTTTTCAGAATAAAGGAAAAGTTTTTCAGCTATGTATAGATTCTGTAAAGTTCGGATGATAATAAGGCTGAAAACAGACAACCATTTCTTTTTCTGGTAACTTTTTCTTTCATATTGGAGTAGAGTTGTTGAATAATGTTGTAGTAGTTTCAGGTATACAGCAACGTGATTCAGTTATAAGTATACATGTATCTATTCTTTTTTAAGTTCCTTTCCCATTTAGGTTGTTATGTAACATTGAGCAGAGTTGCCTGTGTTATGAAGTAGATCTTTGTTGGTTATCCATTTAAACACAGCAGTGTGTACATGCCAGTCTTATCCTTCCTAAACATGCCTTCTTCTCTCTTCTCTTCTAGTAACCATAAGTTCTTTAAGTCTGAGTCTGTTGCTGTTTTGTAAACACTTCATTTGTATCATTTCTTTTTAGAATCTGCATGTAACATATGCTATTTCTTTTTCTCTGTCTGACTTACACTTCACTTGGTATGACAGTATTTAGATTCATCCATGTTGTAGCAAGTAACAGACATTATTTTTTAATCTTGCAGTTTAAACACTTTTTATCACCAAGAATGGTACAAAGCCATGATCACAGCAAATCTTGGGGTCTTAAAGGGAAGTAAAATTTCCCTTTCAAAAAAGCAAATGCTAAAAACTTAAATTTAGAAATTAGGCACTGACATGATTTTTAATAATTGTAATGTGAAAGCATGTCAATATATAAACAAAATGTTGGATAGCCTTTAGTTATAAAAGACTGTTTGAAATAAGAAAAATAAATGAGAGGGGTTTTAATCTTAAATTGTAAATTGGTCATTATCAAAATTATGTATTTTAATATATTGCAAAACCATGATGTAGCACATAAAACAACCACCAGGAAGTGGATGCTAAGTAAAATTTATGCTCTTGGGAAAAAAAAAAAGATTTGAAAGTTAAACAAAACTAGGTACTGTTTCATGTAGAAAATTCATAGTATATATTTCATTCCCCACAAAGTAAAAATAAATACTTTATAAAATTTCCCTAAACATGTGTACAGGATATATGCACTACTGTTAATTTATAAAGACTTTTTCACATATCATGATTCAGAAAAATACTGTAGGCTTTTAACCAAAAGCATATGAACAGAGACTATCACTGCAAATCAACAATATTTACATTAGATAGTATCTTATAAGTCTAAGTGTTAGTCACTTAGTCATGTATGACTCTTTGGAACCCCATGGACTGTAGCCTGCCAGGCTCCTCTGTCCATGGAATTTTCCAGGCAAGAGTACTGGAGTGGGTAGCCATTTTCTTCTCCAGAAGATTTTCCAAACCACAGGGATCAAACCTGGATCTCCTGCAATGCAGGCAGACTCTATGATCTGAGTTATCAGGGGAAATTCATCTTACAAGTCCAAAACCACTGCAAAAATATGAATTTTTTAAATTGAGATATTATAATACATACATAATTATTTGTGCAATGTGTGTCAAATCAGAATTGTTTGTTAATAAAATAACTATGGCCTACAATTTAGCCTTCATCCCTTCAGTGGAGAGAACCAAATAAAGAAGGTAATGGATAGGCCGTTGTAAAAAATTGGGATCTGTGGTTGAATCTAACACAAAAGGAACACAAATGAAACCCTGGATTATTCTGGACAAATAGATGATATTGCCTGAAGTCCTCAAGTTGTACATTTGTGATTACATTAATAAATGGAATTGATATAAAAGTGATTTTTGTCACAGAACTCAAATAATTATTGTTAGGTAGGAAGTTAACCATGAGCAATGAAGGGTAGACTAGCTGAAAAGGATGCAAGCTTATCTCTAAATCACACACCAGACACACTCCAATGTGTACAGGACAGCTCATAGATATGTTTTCCAACTTTAGAGCTGAAAAAGTCTCTATGGTTATTTTGTAATGTATCTGCTTAGGTCTGTATTTCCTGGTATACATTTTACAGAGTAATTCTTCACACTTTATGGTATATTTTATTGTCTCTACTATTAAACTGGGCCCCTTAGGGTAGGGTTACATATTGTTCATCCTAAACTCTCAGTGTCTAATAGTTGGATTTCCCTGGTGACTTACTGGTAAAGAATTCACCAATGCAGGTAAGGTGGGTTCAATCCCTGGGTGTGGAAGATCCCCTGGAGAAAGGAATGGCTACCCACTCCAGTATTATTGCCTGGGAAATCCCATGGACAGAGAAGCCTTTTCACATATCATGATTCAGAAAAATACTGTAGGCTTTTAACCAAAAGCATATGAACAGAGACTATCACTGCAAATCAACAATATTTACATTAGATAGTATCTTATAAGTCTAAGTGTTAGTCACTTAGTCATGTATGACTCTTTGGAACCCCATGGACTGTAGCCTGCCAGGCTCCTCTGTCCATGGAATTTTCCAGGCAAGAGTACTGGAGTGGGTAGCCATTTTCTTCTCCAGAAGATTTTCCAAACCACAGGGATCAAACCTGGATCTCCTGCAATGCAGGCAGACTCTATGATCTGAGTTATCAGGGAAGTTCATCTTACAAGTCCAAAACCACTGCAAAAATATGAATTTTTTAAATTGAGATATTATAATACATACATAATTATTTGTGCAATGTGTGTCAAATCAGAATTGTTTGTTAATAAAATAACTATGGCCTACAATTTAGCCTTCATCCCTTCAGTGGAGAGAACCAAATAAAGAAGGTAATGGATAGGCCGTTGTAAAAAATTGGGATCTGTGGTTGAATCTAACACAAAAGGAACACAAATGAAACCCTGGATTATTCTGGACAAATAGATGATATTGCCTGAAGTCCTCAAGTTGTACATTTGTGATTACATTAATAAATGGAATTGATATAAAAGTGATTTTTGTCACAGAACTCAAATAATTATTGTTAGGTAGGAAGTTAACCATGAGCAATGAAGGGTAGACTAGCTGAAAAGGATGCAAGCTTATCTCTAAATCACACACCAGACACACTCCAATGTGTACAGGACAGCTCATAGATATGTTTTCCAACTTTAGAGCTGAAAAAGTCTCTATGGTTATTTTGTAATGTATCTGCTTAGGTCTGTATTTCCTGGTATACATTTTACAGAGTAATTCTTCACACTTTATGGTATATTTTTATTGTCTCTACTATTAAACTGGGCCCCTTAGGGTAGGGTTACATATTGTTCATCCTAAACTCTCAGTGTCTAATAGTTGGATTTCCCTGGTGACTTACTGGTAAAGAATTCACCAATGCAGGTAAGGTGGGTTCAATCCCTGGGTGTGGAAGATCCCCTGGAGAAAGGAATGGCTACCCACTCCAGTATTATTGCCTGGGAAATCCCATGGACAGAGAAGCCTGGAAGCTACAGTTCATGAGATCACAATGAGCCACAGAGGACTGAGTGACCAAACAACAAGAAGACTGAATGACAGAACAAGAGAATAGTGTCTAGTGAGTAACTTCATACATTATTTGAGTAACTGACTGTGTTGAAGAATAAGACTTAACAGTGATAATTTGTCTGTTTCGTATTAAGGATCCATTGCTTTAAATTGGGCTTCTCCTTATCCCCACCCCCATTAATTTCATTTTCAAAAATATTGTTCTTTGAAAAAGGTTTCAATAATTCATTAGAACCATCTAATGAAAATTAATTTCCAAATAAAAATTAATCATGTCCCCTATATTAAAATTAATAGAGAAATGAGTAGTTACTTTGACAAAATCATTTTACTTCTTCTGGTCAGGTTTCAGTAACAAATATTTAAAGCCACTAAACATATTTGAGCAATATTAAATTTCAAATTTAGCTTGTAACTTCTTAACGATGTACTATTTATGGACAAGATAATATAAACAATACATATTTTAAGGCCTGTATGTAAGAAATGCATATGTTACAAACTAAACCGATACATATTTAGCAATTCATTTATTGTTTTCCACATTATACTGCATCCTTTATATCAAAATTTTAAGGGATATGCTTATCATATCATAAACTATATATTTAGACCAAGAGAATATAAGTAAGTTGTCTAATTTTACTTATCTGTTACAGTGTCAGACCAAGATTTGAAATTTCAATAGGGTTTATTTTGTACTTTTGACTGACTATTCACATCAAATATATTTGTGATTATAGTTAAATACTCAAAACCAGTTAGTTTTTATTGAGCTACCTACATGTAAAGTCCTCAAAGATAAAGCTGTGTTTTATCTTATCTCCCATTACTGAATCACCTTGCTTTTTGAAGGGCACCTTCCCACAGAAATAAGATATAGATATCAAAATAAGTGATGATGCAGAAGAAAGCTAAAGAAAGCAAATTTATCAGATTATACTATAATCATACATGGTGATTTATTTCCTGATTTTCTTTTCACCTCAACTGTAGTTGTAATGTCCATTTTTCCAGAGTACTCTGTGGGATTTATACGTTATTCTTGATGCCAGTGTTTTCCTTCCCAGAGTCCTCCTTCTTTTAGAAATAAAAATAGAGAAAGGAGAAGAAAGTCACTCAGAGATTCTTAAATCTGTGCCATGTGAAAATTTATTCTCTCACCTATCTCCTGCCTTTCTTGCCAAGATTCTGGACTTTGATGTACTTTTTGCTGACTCTTTGAAATTTATATTCTTTTCTCCTACTCTTTTTTGAGATAGAACACGGATGAATGTCTACTTCCAACAGTAAATCAGTTGCTCTATGCACAAAGAACATTTGTTCCAGTAAATATTTTTCCTTGATTCCTCAGCCAAGTGCGAGCCAAGAACTAAATTCAGGCCCAAGAAGTGGAATGGGGTGGATGCCACCGGAATGTTTTATGTTGATTGAAAAATGTGGGAGACTAATGTTTCTTAGGGAATCGGTCAGAGAAATATGATTGGTAGAAACCCTTCTGGAAGACAAGTATCAATTTTCAAGTTGCTAAGAGAATAAAAGAGAAAAAAAAAAAAAAAGACCGTTAAAAGGAGAGTCAAAATGTTTAAAAAATATTATATTAACTAGTGCTATGAATTTGTTCATTTATAGAACATTGGGGAATTAGATTTGGATCATTCACTGACACTTGCTTGAGGGGTGGAATAAATATTGTGCCATTATCATATTTTATGAATAAACACAGCATGGCTTTTGAACCCTGTCAGAAAGTTGGTTTCTAATTTTACTTATCTGTTACAGTGTCAGACCAAGATTTGAAATTTCAATAGGGTTTATTTTGTACTTTTGACTGACTATTCACATCAAATATATTTGTGATTATAGTTAAATACTCAAAACCAGTTAGTTTTTATTGAGCTACCTACATGTAAAGTCCTCAAAGATAAAGCTGTGTTTTATCTTATCTCCCATTACTGAATCACCTTGCTTTTTGAAGGGCACCTTCCCACAGAAATAAGATATAGATATCAAAATAAGTGATGATGCAGAAGAAAGCTAAAGAAAGCAAATTTATCAGATTATACTATAATCATACATGGTGATTTATTTCCTGATTTTCTTTTCACCTCAACTGTAGTTGTAATGTCCATTTTTCCAGAGTACTCTGTGGGATTTATACGTTATTCTTGATGCCAGTGTTTTCCTTCCCAGAGTCCTCCTTCTTTTAGAAATAAAAATAGAGAAAGGAGAAGAAAGTCACTCAGAGATTCTTAAATCTGTGCCATGTGAAAATTTATTCTCTCACCTATCTCCTGCCTTTCTTGCCAAGATTCTGGACTTTGATGTACTTTTTGCTGACTCTTTGAAATTTATATTCTTTTCTCCTACTCTTTTTTGAGATAGAACACGGATGAATGTCTACTTCCAACAGTAAATCAGTTGCTCTATGCACAAAGAACATTTGTTCCAGTAAATATTTTTCCTTGATTCCTCAGCCAAGTGCGAGCCAAGAACTAAATTCAGGCCCAAGAAGTGGAATGGGGTGGATGCCACCGGAATGTTTTATGTTGATTGAAAAATGTGGGAGACTAATGTTTCTTAGGGAATCGGTCAGAGAAATATGATTGGTAGAAACCCTTCTGGAAGACAAGTATCAATTTTCAAGTTGCTAAGAGAATAAAAGAGAAAAAAAAAAAAAAAGACCGTTAAAAGGAGAGTCAAAATGTTTAAAAAATATTATATTAACTAGTGCTATGAATTTGTTCATTTATAGAACATTGGGGAATTAGATTTGGATCATTCACTGACACTTGCTTGAGGGGTGGAATAAATATTGTGCCATTATCATATTTTATGAATAAACACAGCATGGCTTTTGAACCCTGTCACTGTAACGGAAGTATTAGAATGGTTTTCAGATTTTTTTGAAGGCTGAGGTAAGATGTTAAAAATAATTTAAGTGACTCAGAAAGGGGAAGCTTTATTCAAGCTGATGCAAACAAGGGAGAACTTGAAGAGCAAGAGGCTCCCAGTGAAGCAGGGTCAGGATTTTTACGGGACTAAGAAAGGTCGCCTACTTGTTCTAGCAGTTTGGACTAGATCTGTTTTTACTATACCCAAAATAAGCTGATGTGGCCCGTTGCTGTCTCCATTTTCCTTGCTCAGGATACCTACAACTATTGCAGAAATATTTTCTGAGGACTATTTTGGCAGACCTTACATTTAATCAGCTAATCAGGGTGGGAAAGATAAATAATAATAAAACAAAGAGAAAGAAAAGGAGGAAAAGGTAGAAAGCAAAAAGGATCTGGGACCCTATATCATGTTTCATTTAACATTTGTTTACATTAATGTTTTATGTAAGGAAATATTCCTATGTAAGGAAAATGCTTTTTTGTTTTTTTTTTTTTTACTTTTTTTTTTTTTATTTTGAAATTTTATTTTGTTTATTTTTATTGAAGTTTCATTGATTCACACTATTATATTGGCTTTGGGTGATCAGCATAATGATTCAATGTATTTATAGATTATGCTCCATTACAGGCTGTTGCAAGCTGGTGGTTATGGTTCTCTGTGCTGTACGATATATGCTGGTTGCTTATCTATTTTTATTTATTTATTTATTTATTTATTTATTTATTTATTTATTTATTTATTTATTTTTGTATATGTATGTTCCCAGATCAATCAGAAAATTCCCTTAAAAATATGTATAGCTGGGCTTCCCCTGGTGGTCCAGTGGATAGGGACACCGCCTTGCAGTGCAAGGGGGGCCGGTTCGAGCCCTGGCCTGGTAAGATCCCACGTGCCGCGGAGCAGCTGGACCCATGTGTCCAATCACCGAGCCGGAGCTCTGGAGCGCATGCGCCTGGAGCCGGTGCTCTGCGACAACAGACGCCACCGCGATGGGAGGCCCACAGGAGCCAGAGCGAAGACGGATGAAAATAGAGAAATGAAAGACCAATGGCAGTGGCCCACCCACTCCCCTCCCTCCCCACCCTGACCCCCGCCCCAAGTAAATAAATAAATAAATCTTAAAAAAAAAAAAAAAATATATATATATATATATATGTATGTATAGCTTTCTTTGTTTCACTGTGTATGTGTCCGTACATGTATATCCGTGTATTGGAGCTTAGTTAGATCAAACCACAGAAACATTGGCTCAGTTTCCAAGATTAGGAAGTATGATACATTCAGACTCAGTTGAGATTTTCTCTTTCTTTACTATTTATATTAGGTTAGAGTCCCAGAAATAGATCCTGAGATAGTGGTTTTTATGGAAGTGATTACAAAAAAGTTTCATACAATAAAAATGGAAGACATACAGAATTGGAATCAGAAATGTAAGAATATCAAAATTTTGGTATATAACAAAGTTTTACAGAGAGAAATTGAGCTGAATTCAATAGAATAGTTATAAAGTGAGAATCACATCTCGGCCAGGAGACAGAGAAGTTAGATTTTATATTTCCTAACAGGTCATTCACTGGTTACAAGCTAATTCATTGGATGTTAATTTCTAGATACACACTTCCACAGTATCTGCAGGTAACATGGTTCAGGATAGCCCTTGGTCTCCTATGAAAAGTGCTACATGTTGAAAGTAAAAGCTAACTGTGAATCAGTGAGCACACAAATAGTAAATGAATCTAGGCTTTTCAAGTTCTAGCCAAATACAACAAAAACTCAGGAAGCAAAGTGATACAAAGTATATTATCAGGTTTCTTACTGAACAGGCTGAGTTGAAGCATGTAGCATACTCTCCTATCTGTCCTTCTGTGATATAGAACTTGAGATTTATGCTGGAATAAGTCATCCTGTTACCACAAGTGAGACAGAGGAAGCATAAACAAGGAATCCAGTGAGACAGGTAGTTGATAGATAGACAGGTGTGTCTTATTTCGCAGTAACAGGTGATATAAAAAGAACAGATTATCTCCTCTGGCCAATCAGAGCCGGAAGGACCGGTGCTCTGCGACAACAGACGCCACGCGATGGGAGGCCCACAGGAGCCAGAGCGAAGACGGATGAAAATAGAGAAATGAAAGACCAATGGCAGTGGCCCACCCACTCCCTCCCTCCCCACCCTGACCCCCGCCCCAAGTAAATAAATAAATAAATCTTAAAAAAAAAAAAAAAATATATATATATATATATATGTATGTATAGCTTTCTTTGTTTCACTGTGTATGTGTCCGTACATGTATATCCGTGTATTGGAGCTTAGTTAGATCAAACCACAGAAACATTGGCTCAGTTTCCAAGATTAGGAAGTATGATACATTCAGACTCAGTTGAGATTTTCTCTTTCTTTACTATTTATATTAGGTTAGAGTCCCAGAAATAGATCCTGAGATAGTGGTTTTTATGGAAGTGATTACAAAAAAGTTTCATACAATAAAAATGGAAGACATACAGAATTGGAATCAGAAATGTAAGAATATCAAAATTTTGGTATATAACAAAGTTTTACAGAGAGAAATTGAGCTGAATTCAATAGAATAGTTATAAAGTGAGAATCACATCTCGGCCAGGAGACAGAGAAGTTAGATTTTATATTTCCTAACAGGTCATTCACTGGTTACAAGCTAATTCATTGGATGTTAATTTCTAGATACACACTTCCACAGTATCTGCAGGTAACATGGTTCAGGATAGCCCTTGGTCTCCTATGAAAAGTGCTACATGTTGAAAGTAAAAGCTAACTGTGAATCAGTGAGCACACAAATAGTAAATGAATCTAGGCTTTTCAAGTTCTAGCCAAATACAACAAAAACTCAGGAAGCAAAGTGATACAAAGTATATTATCAGGTTTCTTACTGAACAGGCTGAGTTGAAGCATGTAGCATACTCTCCTATCTGTCCTTCTGTGATATAGAACTTGAGATTTATGCTGGAATAAGTCATCCTGTTACCACAAGTGAGACAGAGGAAGCATAAACAAGGAATCCAGTGAGACAGGTAGTTGATAGATAGACAGGTGTGTCTTATTTCGCAGTAACAGGTGATATAAAAAGAACATATTATCTCCTCTGTCTCCTCTAGGTAAGAAGAGGTAAGAGATTAAAATTAAAAGTGAGTACTCAGCATGTCTGAGAGGCTGCAGAGGATGGGACTTCCCTGTCCTCTTAATCAACATGAAAACTATTATTATCTTTTTTCGTTTTTCTTTCTTTTCTTTTTTTTTTTTTTTTTACAGATGAGAATATCTAGTTACACAGAAATAATTTTCCCAATGGCAAGTGATAGTGTCTCAGTTTCGACTAGGATCCTAGTTACTTCATTCTGTTACCTGAATGAATTAATAGAAGGCACAGATTTTCAAACCTCTTTGTGTTCCCAAGGACAACCAGATTAAACTATGCTGACAAAGAGAGATGTGTTAACCTTCCATATTGGAATATTGTGAAGAAGACAGATTGCTTCCAGTGAATGGAGGGACAATTATTTTCATAGCCTTGGAATTTAAAAAGCGCTGGATACAGTATAGCATGTGGGAAATCTTGATATGATAGCACATATTCTGCCCTTTAGTTTCATGCCCAGTGGAGAATCGGATGCAAAAAATAACACTTGCTAAAATTATTAAAGCATACCAAAGATTGTACAGGAATTTGCAAAAATACTGTATTACTTCCTTTTCAAATAATACTCTGTAAAATATTAACTAGGCAGATGCCATTTTCCTAAGTGGTAGTGAGTAATACATCTGAATTTGGAGAATTTTTCTTTCCCTTGAGCATTTTCTAAAGTATCTCTCCTTATTTGTTTTTTTCTTTTTAAAACAGACTTTATTTTCTTAGAGACATTATAGGTTCAAAGCAAATTTGAGTGGAAGGTACAGAGATTTCTCTCATACTCCCTGTCCCTACACATGCACAGACCCCATTACCAATATCCCCACTACAATGGCGCATTTTTTTACGATGTATGAACCTGAATTAACACATTATTATTACTCAGTGTCCATAGTTTACACTAGGGTTCACACCTGGATTTGGACATTCAGGGTTCAGACAAATGTATAATGATATGTTCCCACTATTACATTATCATACAGGGTAGTTTCACTGCCTTGAAAATCTCTGCCTACTCATCCATCTTTCTCCTCAAATCCCTGGCAACCATGAATCTTTAAAACAGTTTCAGTTTTTCTGCTTTCAGGTCACATAGCTGGAATCATGCCAAGCATAGACTTCTTACTGAGATTGGCTTCTTTCACTTAGTGATATGCATTTTTCTCTCTTCCAGGACTTCCCTGGGGAATCTAGTGATTGAGACTCCCAACGCAACAGGCATGGGTTCAATTCCTGGTGGAAATAACTAAGATCCCGCATAACTCTCAGCATGCTTCCCCCCAAATTTTTTTTCTGCTTGTCTTACTTCTCCTGTATTGGCAAGTGGGGTTCTTTAATACCAGCACCATAAATATGGAATATTTCTCCAATTATTTGATTTTTCTTGATTTATTTATCATATTTGCAACTTTCCCAATAAAAGAATTATACCTATTTTGTTATATACATATATAATTTTAATTTAGGGGTACAAATATAAATTATATTGACTTTTTCATTTTAAATCTCACTTAATTATTGTTACTATAGGCATACCTTGTATTATTAAACTTCACATTATCCTGTATTGCAGGTACTGTGTGTAGGTGTTTTGTTTCCTTTCTTTTCTTTTTTTTTTTTTTTTTACAAATTGAGGGCTTGTGGCTAAACTGCCCTTAAGAATTCTATTGGTGCCATTTTTTCTGCAGCATTTGCTTACTTCCTGTCTCTATGTTACATTCTACTAATTATTAAGATATTTTAGACTTCCTTATTATTATATTAGTTACAGTGATCTGTGATAACTGATCTTTTATGTTATTACTATAATTATTTTTTGGAACCTTTGAGGCCATATAAGATGACAAATCCCATTGATCAATGTGTGTTCTGACTACTCCACCAATAAACCGTTCTCCCATCTCTTTCCTCTGCTTAGGCCTCCATATTCTTGAGACTCAACATTATTGAAATTCAGCCAATTATTTCAACATTACTGAAATAATAGAAAGTATTGAAAGTAATAGCCTTAATTTCATGTTCAAGTGAAGGGATGCTTAAATGATATGTTCCCACTATTACATTATCATACAGGGTAGTTTCACTGCCTTGAAAATCTCTGCCTACTCATCCATCTTTCTCCTCAAATCCCTGGCAACCATGAATCTTTAAAACAGTTTCAGTTTTTCTGCTTTCAGGTCACATAGCTGGAATCATGCCAAGCATAGACTTCTTACTGAGATTGGCTTCTTTCACTTAGTGATATGCATTTTTCTCTCTTCCAGGACTTCCCTGGGGAATCTAGTGATTGAGACTCCCAACGCAACAGGCATGGGTTCAATTCCTGGTGGAAATAACTAAGATCCCGCATAACTCTCAGCATGCTTCCCCCCAAATTTTTTTTCTGCTTGTCTTACTTCTCCTGTATTGGCAAGTGGGGTTCTTTAATACCAGCACCATAAATATGGAATATTTCTCCAATTATTTGATTTTTCTTGATTTATTTATCATATTTGCAACTTTCCCAATAAAAGAATTATACCTATTTTGTTATATACATATATAATTTTAATTTAGGGGTACAAATATAAATTATATTGACTTTTTCATTTTAAATCTCACTTAATTATTGTTACTATAGGCATACCTTGTATTATTAAACTTCACATTATCCTGTATTGCAGGTACTGTGTGTAGGTGTTTTGTTTCCTTTCTTTTCTTTTTTTTTTTTTTTTTACAAATTGAGGGCTTGTGGCTAAACTGCCCTTAAGAATTCTATTGGTGCCATTTTTTCTGCAGCATTTGCTTACTTCCTGTCTCTATGTTACATTCTACTAATTATTAAGATATTTTAGACTTCCTTATTATTATATTAGTTACAGTGATCTGTGATAACTGATCTTTTATGTTATTACTATAATTATTTTTTGGAACCTTTGAGGCCATATAAGATGACAAATCCCATTGATCAATGTGTGTTCTGACTACTCCACCAATAAACCGTTCTCCCATCTCTTTCCTCTGCTTAGGCCTCCATATTCTTGAGACTCAACATTATTGAAATTCAGCCAATTATTTCAACATTACTGAAATAATAGAAAGTATTGAAAGTAATAGCCTTAAATGACCTCTACATGTTCAAGTGAAGGGATGCATCATACATCTCCCACTTAGATCAAAAGCTAGAAATGATTAAACTTAGTGAGCAAGACATGTCAAACCCCTAGATAGGCTGAAAGCAGACCTCTAATGCCAACAGTTAGCCAGATTATGAATGCAAAGGAAAAAGTTCCTGAAGAGAATTGAAAATGCTGCCCCAGGCAACACAAATATGATAAGAAAGTCAATCAGTTTTCCTGCTGATATGAAGAAAGTTTTAGTACTCTGAATAGAAGATCAAACCAGCCATAATATTATCTTACCCAAAACCTAATGAAGGCTCTAGCTTTCTTCAGTTTTATGAAGATTGAGGTGAGGAAGCTGCAGAAGAAAAATTTGAAACCAGCAGAGGTAGGTTCATATGGTTGAAGAAGCTATCTCTGTAACATAAAAGTGCAAGAAAAGCAGCAGGTACTGATGCAGAAGCTGCTGCAAATCATCCAGAAAATCAAGCTCAGACAATTAATAAACTTGGCTACATTAATCAACAGGTGTTCAATAGAGATGAAACAGCCTTTTATGAAAAGAGGACGCCATCTAAAACTTCCATAGCTATAGAGGAGAAATCAATGCCTGGCTTCAAAACTTCGAAGGGACAGCTGGTTCTTTTGTTAAAGGCTAATACAGCTGATGACTTTAAGTTGAAATCAGTGCTCATCTTCCACACTGAAAGTTTCTTAAGAATTATAGTACATCTCTCTTGCCTGTGCTCTAGAAATAGTACCCCAAAGCCTTAATGACACTATATCTGCTTAACATGATTTCCTGACTATTTTAAGCCCACTCTGGAGTTTTACTGCTCAGGGGAAAAAATCTTTTTCAAAATACTCATTCACCATGCATCCAAACATCCAAGAGCTCTGATAAAGATGTACACAAAATTACTGTTATTTTCCTGCTTACTAAGACTCTGTAGACCATGAATCAAGGAGGAATTCTGACTTTTTCATTTTATAATTTAAGAAATACACTTGACAAGACTATGGCTTACATAGATAGGGATTTCTCTAATGGATCCATGCAGTCAATTAACACCTTCTGAAAAGGAGTCACAATTCTAGATGCTATTAAGTTCATCTGTGAGAAGCATATTAAGTACATTCATGAGAAGTGACCACAATATAAATATTAACAGGAGCTGGGAAAAATCAGCCCTATGGATAACTTCAAGGGTTTCAGTGCTTCAGCAGAAGTGGCAGCATATCCAGTGGATACATCAAGAGAACTAGAATTTGAAGTCTGAAGCTGTGACTAAATTGCTGCCATCTCATGATAAAATTGTAACAAATGAGGAGCTGCTTCTAATGGATGAACCAAAAACAGTGGTTTCTGGAAATGGAATCTACTTCTGGAGAAGACAGTGTCAAGACTGTTGAAAGGACAACCAAGGATTTAGGATATTATATACACATTGTTGATAAAGCAGCAACAGGTTTGAGAAGAATGACTCCCAATTTTGAAAGAAGTCCTACCACGGGTAAGAGGATGTTCAAAAGTAAAAAATCCAGAAAATCAAGCTCAGACAATTAATAAACTTGGCTACATTAATCAACAGGTGTTCAATAGAGATGAAACAGCCTTTTATGAAAAGAGGACGCCATCTAAAACTTCCATAGCTATAGAGGAGAAATCAATGCCTGGCTTCAAAACTTCGAAGGGACAGCTGGTTCTTTTGTTAAAGGCTAATACAGCTGATGACTTTAAGTTGAAATCAGTGCTCATCTTCCACACTGAAAGTTTCTTAAGAATTATAGTACATCTCTCTTGCCTGTGCTCTAGAAATAGTACCCCAAAGCCTTAATGACACTATATCTGCTTAACATGATTTCCTGACTATTTTAAGCCCACTCTGGAGTTTTACTGCTCAGGGGAAAAAATCTTTTTCAAAATACTCATTCACCATGCATCCAAACATCCAAGAGCTCTGATAAAGATGTACACAAAATTACTGTTATTTTCCTGCTTACTAAGACTCTGTAGACCATGAATCAAGGAGGAATTCTGACTTTTTCATTTTATAATTTAAGAAATACACTTGACAAGACTATGGCTTACATAGATAGGGATTTCTCTAATGGATCCATGCAGTCAATTAACACCTTCTGAAAAGGAGTCACAATTCTAGATGCTATTAAGTTCATCTGTGAGAAGCATATTAAGTACATTCATGAGAAGTGACCACAATATAAATATTAACAGGAGCTGGGAAAAATCAGCCCTATGGATAACTTCAAGGGTTTCAGTGCTTCAGCAGAAGTGGCAGCATATCCAGTGGATACATCAAGAGAACTAGAATTTGAAGTCTGAAGCTGTGACTAAATTGCTGCCATCTCATGATAAAATTGTAACAAATGAGGAGCTGCTTCTAATGGATGAACCAAAAACAGTGGTTTCTGGAAATGGAATCTACTTCTGGAGAAGACAGTGTCAAGACTGTTGAAAGGACAACCAAGGATTTAGGATATTATATACACATTGTTGATAAAGCAGCAACAGGTTTGAGAAGAATGACTCCCAATTTTGAAAGAAGTCCTACCACGGGTAAAAGGCTATTAAGTAGCATTGCATGGTATAGAGAAATTGTTCATAAAAGGAAGAGTCAATTGAGGCAGCAAATGCCATTATGTGATTTTAAGAAATTGCCACACCCATACAACCTTCAACAGCCACCAACCTCAGCAGCCATCAACACTGAGTCAAGACCTTTCACCACGAAAAAGATTATGACCTTCTGAAGTTTCAGGTCATGGTTAGCAGTTTTTAGCACTAAAGTGGTTTTAAATGAAGGGATGTTCATTACTTTTTGACATAATGCTATGGGTACACTTAATAAACTATAGTATGGCTAAACAACTTTTGTATGCACTGAGAAACCGAAAAAATTGTGTGATTTTATTTTGATACTTTATTTGTGGGAGGGAGTCTAGAATCAAACCTGCAATATCCCTGAGTTATACCTGTATATATGCAAGCCATCAATCTATATATTAACTTTGAATCCTTCCACCTCATCTGTAATTGCAGAGTAGTTAAAGGAGTTTTCTGTCAATTATTTCAGATTTTTCTGCATAGCCAATCATATCATATCATCTACGAACAAAGACAGTTTTACTTATTTTTTTCCCAATGTGTACACCTTTGTTTCATTTTTATTCCATTGCATTAACTAGGACAATTATTTTAAAAAATAACATTCTGCGGTATTACTCAGTGATCTTTTGATATTGAAATATTAGGAAAAAGAAGAGAGCTTTAAGGTTCCCCTCGTCATCCAGTGGTTAAGAATCTGTCTTGCAATGCAGGGGACATAGATCCCATCCCTGGCCTGGGAAGATCCCACATGCTGCAGGGCAACTCACCTTGATTGCCGCAACTACTAAGGGCACATGCAGCAACTACTGAAGCCTGTGTGCCTAGAGCTCATGCTCCACAAGAAGAGAAACTGTCACAATGAGAAGCTTGCACAATGCAATTGGAGAGTAGCCCCTACTCTCCACAATAGAGAAAGCCTGTGCAGCAATGTGAAGACCTAGCCCAGCCATATGGCTAGGGCCTTTAGCCCCTATATATAAATAAAGCTTAAATAAGACTTGTTCAGTTTCAGAATATAATTACAGTCATCTAATGTAGTTTGATTTTATAAACAAAGAAACTTAAGTTTAAATGAGTTGACGAACATCACAGTAGCTTAGTACTGAAAGAAATACTAACCTTTCTCTAGCTCAGCGATTTTCAGCTGTGGGTGCTTTGGGGCCCAGGGATATTTGCTAGCAGATGGAGCCATTGTTGACAGTCACCCCCTGGGAAAAGGAGTCGTCACTGACATCTACTGGGTAGACATTGAGTATGCTGCTAAATATCCTACAGTATAGAGGACACACTCCCACAGAAAAGAATCATTATGCAAAATGTCAGTAAGTTCACAGTTGAGAGGCTGAGAAACTCTAGGTGCTAGCTGTATTATTTAAGCGAATGCAAAGCGCCAACAGTTTTAGTTCTTACATCATGTCCATGCAACTGTTCCTGATTGAGAGACTCTCCTGTAAACTATGATTCATGCTGTCAGATATTATCTATTGCTACATAACTTGTTACTCTTCCATTTAAGTTAGTCATGAATTAAAGTGGCTTTAACAACAACGACACATTTATTGTGTCTTGTAATTTCTGTGGTCCAGAAATTTGAGAGCAGCTTGCCTGGGCAGTTCTGGCTCAGAGTTTCTCTCATAAAGACTTAGATATTTGCTAGAGTTGCAGTCATCTGGAGGCTTGATTGAGGATAAAAACTGGCAATGACTTCCAAGGGACTCATTGACATAGCTTGCAAATCTGTGCTGACTATTGGCACGTACTTCAGTTTCTCCCCACATGGGCTTCTCCACAGGGTTGTTTGGGTATCCCCATGATAGAGAAAAGCAAGTTAAGTGAAAAATGCAGTGCTTTTTAAAGTCAAACATTATTTCTGCAGCCTCCTATGTGCACGCATATCAGCCCTGATTCAATTTGGGAAAGGACTACAGAGAAGCTTGATTACCAAGATGTGAAAATTGTTGGGGGTCATCTTCACTGCTGGTTGTTACATCTTATTACTTCCACTATATGTCTCCACTGTGTTATATAGCAGACTTTAAGGATCACCATTGAGGCCACGGAACAAACAAGAAAAGAGCCAAGAAAATTACATGTAAGAGATTTGGGGGCCACAGCTGGCAGCTGCAGACACTTTCTCTTCCGAAATGAAAACCATAGATCTGGTTAGAAAATGTAATTGTTGTCTGTGCTCAGAAAGAAAAGTAAGCAGGTATGGCAAAAAGTCAACCAAATTATGCCATACTTTCAGGAAGTTAACCTATACACAGTATTTTAGGCAATGCAAAAATGACATTCCCTTTAGAAATCAAAAAGATATGAAACTATAATTGGAAGAACAAACAAAAGTAATAATCAGATTAAGACCAGCTATCTGATATAGTCTGGTATCATATAACTATTCTTTTTTTCTAATATAATTTTAAAAACTTCACTATTTCTAGTTTTTTTTTTTTTTTTTTTTAAGATTTATTTATTTATTTTGGGCAGGGGTCGGGTTGGGGAGGGAGGGGAGTGGGCGGACCACTTCTATTGGTCTTTCATTTCTCTATTTTCATCCATCTTTGTTCTTTGGCTCCTGTGGGCCTCCCATTGCGGTGGCGCCTGTTGTTGCAGAGCGCCGGCTCTGGGCGCATGCGCTCCAGAGCTCTGGCTCGGTGATTGGACAAATCAGTCCAGCTGCTCCGCGGCACGTGGGATCTTCCCAGGCCAGGGATCGAACTGGCGCCCCTTGCACTGCAAGGCGGTGTCCTTATCCACTGGACCACCAGGGGAAGCCCTATTTCTAGTTTTTAACTTAGAAGGATAACTAACATGGGTTAAGGATCTTGTTTGTATCATGCCGACTAAAAAAAAAGATGAATAAGTTTTATTGGGGGCATAATTAGGACTGCAGCTCTGGAGGCAGCACCCCAGATAGCTCTGAGAGACTGCTCCAAAGAGGCAGCAGGAGGAAGTTCAATATATAAGATTTTGAGAAGGGGGAGTTCAATATCATTAAACAGTCATTTTACAAAGGGTCTTCAGTTAGTCACGAGGATCTGATGTCACCATGAGGAGATTTAGTGCTTTTCTAAATATTAGCAGACACAAGGATTGAGATAATAAAATCTGTTTCTAAAAGCATCCACCTCTCGAAAGACCTGCCCCTCCAGATTCCCTGGATTACAGAGTGCCTCTTCTCAACCCTGATCTCCATCAGAGGGTATTGAAGGTCAGCAGCTTTCAACAGCACAGGGTCCTGTCTCTGCAGAGGCAGACAGCAAATGTCTTTGTTGTCCAGTCATTGGCAATGTAATTGATACATGTCAATTTGTAGTTGACAACCATATAATGTGTTACACATTTAACCTGAGAAATGACATTCCCTTTAGAAATCAAAAAGATATGAAACTATAATTGGAAGAACAAACAAAAGTAATAATCAGATTAAGACCAGCTATCTGATATAGTCTGGTATCATATAACTATTCTTTTTTTCTAATATAATTTTAAAAACTTCACTATTTCTAGTTTTTTTTTTTTTTTTTTTTTAAGATTTATTTATTTATTTTGGGCAGGGGTCGGGTTGGGGAGGGAGGGGAGTGGGCGGACCACTTCTATTGGTCTTTCATTTCTCTATTTTCATCCATCTTTGTTCTTTGGCTCCTGTGGGCCTCCCATTGCGGTGGCGCCTGTTGTTGCAGAGCCCCGGCTCTGGGCGCATGCGCTCAGAGCTCTGGCTCGTGATTGGACAAATCAGTCCAGCTGCTCCAGCGGCACGTGGGATCTTCCCAGGCCAGGGATCAAACCGGCGCCCCTTGCACTGCAAGGCGGTGTCCTTATAAACTGGACCACCAGGGAAGCCCTATTTCTAGTCTTTTAACTTATAAGGATAACTAACATGGGTTAAGGATCTTGTTTGTATCATGCCGACTAAAAAAAAAGATGAATAAGTTTTATTGGGGGCATAATTAGGACTGCAGCTCTGGAGGCAGCACCCCAGATAGCTCTGAGAGACTGCTCCAAAGAGGCAGCAGGAGGAAGTTCAATATATAAGATTTTGAGAAGGGGGAGTTCAATATCATTAAACAGTCATTTTACAAAGGGTCTTCAGTTAGTCACGAGGATCTGATGTCACCATGAGGAGATTTAGTGCTTTTCTAAATATTAGCAGACACAAGGATTGAGATAATAAAATCTGTTTCTAAAAGCATCCACCTCTCGAAAGACCTGCCCCTCCAGATTCCCTGGATTACAGAGTGCCTCTTCTCAACCCTGATCTCCATCAGAGGGTATTGAAGGTCAGCAGCTTTCAACAGCACAGGGTCCTGTCTCTGCAGAGGCAGACAGCAAATGTCTTTGTTGTCCAGTCATTGGCAATGTAATTGATACATGTCAATTTGTAGTTGACAACCATATAATGTGTTACACATTTAACCTGAGAAATGACAATTATAATCCTTATATTACATATCAGAAAATAGACTAAATTTCTTTCAGCATATTATTCAAAGTGATAGGGCTAATAAGTAAAATATACAAAAGGCCAACTTGTTGGTTTCACCCTAATACCCATGAATTTGTATGATACACAAAATAAGGTACTTTTCTTTAACCATCAAATAGATATTAGTTTACTCAGTTCCTGATAAAACATCTGTGAGGTTTTGAAATTTTTCATTTATTTATAGTATTCCCTTTATGAAAAGCACTCTACATATTCATATTCTAGATAGCCTAAAATTGAAGTCTTTTCTTTAATATAGGGTAGAAGGATATAATGCAAAGTAAAAAAACAAAAAAACAAAAAACAAACAAAAAAACAATCCTAGCCTTGAAACTGCATTGTGTTACGGTGCTTTTATCATATCTGGAAGCAGTTTTGGAGAGTAATATCATGCATGCAAATAAAGTAGCGTATAAACAAAGGAATTTTGCTATAGCATATTTAAATTATTATCAGCTAGATAGAAGCTGTAAATACTTCTTAAAAGACTAGATTGTGGAGAAATCTAATGGAAGCCACAGTACTCTCTCTCTTAAAAAGTTTTTTAAATACACAGAACACCTCTGCTTACTTCCCATACATATCCTGTAGCAAACTACTCAATGTCATTCAGCTCTTGGAGAGGTGTTTTATGATCAGATGATGATTACTTTAGGGTGATGAGATTTGAAAGGTGTGCAAATGTGCTCTTTGATAAAACAGCCATTTACCTATGAAAAGCAACATTAGGAGAAGTCTGATACATTCAGAAGTAAATGGCAAGCCAAGTGAACCTCACAGTATTTGCCTTGTTCTTAATCAGCAGTATATCCAGAAACACCCAGTGCCAGGATCAGAAAATGGTAATAGTAATGTCAGGGTTTGTCTTTTCTAAATATTAGCAGACACAAGGATTGAGATAATAAAATCTGTTTCTAAAAGCATCCACCTCTCGAAAGACCTGCCCCTCCAGATTCCCTGGATTACAGAGTGCCTCTTCTCAACCCTGATCTCCATCAGAGGGTATTGAAGGTCAGCAGCTTTCAACAGCACAGGGTCCTGTCTCTGCAGAGGCAGACAGCAAATGTCTTTGTTGTCCAGTCATTGGCAATGTAATTGATACATGTCAATTTGTAGTTGACAACCATATAATGTGTTACACATTTAACCTGAGAAATGACAATTATAATCCTTATATTACATATCAGAAAATAGACTAAATTTCTTTCAGCATATTATTCAAAGTGATAGGGCTAATAAGTAAAATATACAAAAGGCCAACTTGTTGGTTTCACCCTAATACCCATGAATTTGTATGATACACAAAATAAGGTACTTTTCTTTAACCATCAAATAGATATTAGTTTACTCAGTTCCTGATAAAACATCTGTGAGGTTTTGAAATTTTTCATTTATTTATAGTATTCCCTTTATGAAAAGCACTCTACATATTCATATTCTAGATAGCCTAAAATTGAAGTCTTTTCTTTAATATAGGGTAGAAGGATATAATGCAAAGTAAAAAAACAAAAAAACAAAAAACAAACAAAAAAACAATCCTAGCCTTGAAACTGCATTGTGTTACGGTGCTTTTATCATATCTGGAAGCAGTTTTGGAGAGTAATATCATGCATGCAAATAAAGTAGTGTATAAACAAAGGAATTTTGCTATAGCATATTTAAATTATTATCAGCTAGATAGAAGCTGTAAATACTTCTTAAAAGACTAGATTGTGGAGAAATCTAATGGAAGCCACAGTACTCTCTCTCTTAAAAAGTTTTTTAAATACACAGAACACCTCTGCTTACTTCCCATACATATCCTGTAGCAAACTACTCAATGTCATTCAGCTCTTGGAGAGGTGTTTTATGATCAGATGATGATTACTTTAGGGTGATGAGATTTGAAAGGTGTGCAAATGTGCTCTTTGATAAAACAGCCATTTACCTATGAAAAGCAACATTAGGAGAAGTCTGATACATTCAGAAGTAAATGGCAAGCCAAGTGAACCTCACAGTATTTGCCTTGTTCTTAATCAGCAGTATATCCAGAAACACCCAGTGCCAGGATCAGAAAATGGTAATATAGTTAAGCACTGGAAAAGTCTATAGTTTTCCAGTCTTGACTGAAAGCTAAACTGGGATTAAAAAAGACACACTAAAACACAGAGGAAGAATTGTCTCAGACCATTCTCACAGACAAGCCTTATTTTTCATGTCTCCTCTAGTGAAAAATGCATTTTGTTTGTTTTTGACTTTCCTGTTGCTGTTTTTTGTCTATTTCTTTGTTGTTGTTACTGAGAAACTGGACTTAAGTCGTTTTGCATGTGGTTTATATAAGTTTCCTTATCCCAAGAACTCATCTCCCATGTATTGCCCAGTAAAAACCACTAACTAATGTGTTGAGAATTAATTCTCAAACATTGTTAGTCCATAATTAGTGAGTGTGTAGAAGATTTTCTGGGACTTTTGGCCTTTTCCACTTACCTTGTCACTATAAGAGCCACCTCTCATGACATAACCATCTCCAACGAATGGCAATCCTTTGGATAGAAGACTAACAGTAAGATATTTCTCTTTCTCCATTACAACTTTCTTTTTTTCTTCTTTATTTGAGTTAAAAGAAATTATATTAACATATATCCAAAATAAAATGCTAATTATATCCATAATGATAATTATTATTCTCATAAGATTCTACCCTAAGAGTTCCCTGTAGATTCCTCATTACAGAACCTCATTACAGATCCACGAGTCATGCTTTGATATCCACAATAAAAACAAACAGGATGGAGAACTTAACATGGCAATATATTATATGATGCCTCAAAGCATTCATTTCCTTTCTTGGACCCTTAAAAAATAACTCCAAATTAGGCTCCTATGTCCATGGAATTCTCCAGGCAAGAATACTAGACTGGGTAACTCTTCCTTCTCCAGGGAGCTTCCCAATCCAGGGATCAAACTCAGGGCTTCTGCATAGCAAGCAGATCCTTTACCAGTTGGACTACCAGAGAAGTGAAATGCCAAATCAAGATAGATATAACAGAGTATCTTCTGATTTGGAAACCTCTCATTTATGCCATGGAAATCAAACAAATCAAAATAAAATCAAGTACAATGGAAAAGTTCACTTTTGTCAAACTAAAAACTAAAAATCCCTGACATTTTAAAAATCTTCTTGTGTTAGGGAACAACCGCTGAGTGAAACCACCCACCTTGGCCAGGCATGCTCAAAACCATTTACATCAGTTGTCTAACAGTAGGAGGTACTGATAAGGAACAGGACCAGGATGCTGCTGCCAAAACTAACCAGGAGAATTTGGTGGGGTGCAAAAGAAGGAAGAGATGCCAGTCCATAATATGTCCTGCTACCCTCCCAGGAACCCTTGCTCAGGAATACAACTTGACTTAGAGATACACGTGCCACCAGGAAGGACCCTAATCAAGCCAAATATGGAAAACAAGCAAGATGATTGACCAGAGACAACACTGACAGCAAACCCCTCTACCATAAAACTTGAGACTACAAACCACATGGCAGAGTGGCTCTTGGTTCCACTACTGTGTTCTTCTCCACTGGAGTACTCCGTCCCAAAGCAAAGTCCTTTGCTTTGTTAATACATGTATCTCCTCAGACAATTCAATTCAGTTTCTGAGTGTAGAACAAGAGCCCACTTGAGAGCTGGAAGAGGTTCCTCTTCAGGTAAAATTTGTAGTTATAGAACCATATTCAATCCTAAGGAAGGAAATGGCAACCCACCCCAGTATTCTTGCCTTGGAACTCCCATGGACAGAGGAGTCTGGTGGGCTACAGTTCATGGCATTGCCAAGAGTCAGACATGACAGAGTGACAGTATGAGTGTGAACACACGAGCAGATCTGATGGGGTAGGAAGACATAGTTTGCTGGAAAGAATATTAACTTAAGAGTTAGTCATTATATGAAAACACTCGAGTAATCGTGTAACTTCCAAAAGCTTCTCTAAGTCTCTCCTCCTTAAAATTAGAACTTGGGGTTTTCTGGGAAAATCGGGCTTAATCAGCTAATCCAGGGATAAACTCAGGGTTCTGCATGGATCCTTGGATACCAGAGAAGTGAAATGCCAAATCAAGATAGATATAACAGAGTATCTTCTGATTTGGAAACCTCTCATTATGCCATGGAAATCAAACAAATCAAAATAAAATCAAGTACAATGGAAAAGTTCACTTTTGTCAAACTAAAAACTAAAAATCCCTGACATTTTAAAAATCTTCTTGTGTTAGGGAACAACCGCTGAGTGAAACCACCCACCTTGGCCAGGCATGCTCAAAACCATTTACATCAGTTGTCTAACAGTAGGAGGTACTGATAAGGAACAGGACCAGGATGCTGCTGCCAAAACTAACCAGGAGAATTTGGTGGGGTGCAAAAGAAGGAAGAGATGCCAGTCCATAATATGTCCTGCTACCCTCCCAGGAACCCTTGCTCAGGAATACAACTTGACTTAGAGATACACGTGCCACCAGGAAGGACCCTAATCAAGCCAAATATGGAAAACAAGCAAGATGATTGACCAGAGACAACACTGACAGCAAACCCCTCTACCATAAAACTTGAGACTACAAACCACATGGCAGAGTGGCTCTTGGTTCCACTACTGTGTTCTTCTCCACTGGAGTACTCCGTCCCAAAGCAAAGTCCTTTGCTTTGTTAATACATGTATCTCCTCAGACAATTCAATTCAGTTTCTGAGTGTAGAACAAGAGCCCACTTGAGAGCTGGAAGAGGTTCCTCTTCAGGTAAAATTTGTAGTTATAGAACCATATTCAATCCTAAGGAAGGAAATGGCAACCCACCCCAGTATTCTTGCCTTGGAACTCCCATGGACAGAGGAGTCTGGTGGGCTACAGTTCATGGCATTGCCAAGAGTCAGACATGACAGAGTGACAGTATGAGTGTGAACACACGAGCAGATCTGATGGGGTAGGAAGACATAGTTTGCTGGAAAGAATATTAACTTAAGAGTTAGTCATTATATGAAAACACTCGAGTAATCGTGTAACTTCCAAAAGCTTCTCTAAGTCTCTCCTCCTTAAAATTAGAACTTGGGGTTTTCTGGGAAAATGTAACACAGAGAATGTATAAAGTCTCTACGCAGGAGGCTCATTCAGCTAATCTTATCAGGGCCCAGTTTTCATAACCCAAGTTCACTTGAGGATTTCTGTGCAATCTCAAAGGGGACAAATCATCAGCAAGTATAAACATTTAATTTTTGTACAATCTCAATATCTTTACTTATACGTCAGTATCTTTGCTTATTGAAATTCCTACTAGATCTATAGTACAGATAAATCAATAAAATTTTAACCTCTTCTTTCAAACATTTTTGTGACAGAGAAATACACAGACTTTAGTGACTATGTCATTTTGCAAGTTTAACTTCAACTGCAAAGAAACTCTTTGTCAGCTCAAATACCTTTCTCTGTGTAAGAGAAATAAATAAATGACATATTGATGACTTTCAGAGATACTGTTATTGTGAGACAAAAAAAGTCACTCCTCAGAATTACATCTATATGATCACCTAAGCAAAGCATATTCTAGAGCCATTGCTGGTCAGTTTTTCTTCTTTGATTCTAAACTGGGCAGTAGTAAAGCAGTATCATGCTAACAAAAGAGCACAGGCTTTGAAATCACATAAGTCCATCCTGTCACTACCATTTAACAATGATATAATTTTTCTCATACCCCCCCCAGTCACTCTGAACCTAATTCTCTCCTCATATTATAATACCTGGTTATGATAAAAATGTCCCTATGCAAGAACAATTCTGTTTCAGATTCAAGCCTTCCAAACTTCTGGCTCCCAGACTGGCAGTCAGGAAAGTTGAAAGTACTGGATAAGATGAATAATGATTCTGTGCATCTTCACTGATAATCATATGTTATTATTACTCTTACAGGTGAGGTGATATAGGTAAATCTCCCTGTTCCATGTTCTCTCTTTTTTTTGGCCTTTTGCTTACAAGCCTTATTGTATTTTAAAGGCAATTATCTTTTATGTTAAAAAAATCACATGAACTTATAAATGAGAAAACAAAATTATCTAAAACCTCACTATGAGAAGAGAAACAGACTCCCTTGTTCCATGTTCTCTTTATTGTAGTAATCGTGTAACTTCCAAAGCTTCTCTAAGTCTCTCCTCCTTAAAATTAGAACTTGGGGTTTTCTGGGAAAATGTAACACAGAGAATGTATAAAGTCTCTACGCAGGAGGCTCATTCAGCTAATCTTATCAGGGCCCAGTTTTCATAACCCAAGTTCACTTGAGGATTTCTGTGCAATCTCAAAGGGGACAAATCATCAGCAAGTATAAACATTTAATTTTTGTACAATCTCAATATCTTTACTTATACGTCAGTATCTTTGCTTATTGAAATTCCTACTAGATCTATAGTACAGATAAATCAATAAAATTTTAACCTCTTCTTTCAAACATTTTTGTGACAGAGAAATACACAGACTTTAGTGACTATGTCATTTTGCAAGTTTAACTTCAACTGCAAAGAAACTCTTTGTCAGCTCAAATACCTTTCTCTGTGTAAGAGAAATAAATAAATGACATATTGATGACTTTCAGAGATACTGTTATTGTGAGACAAAAAAAGTCACTCCTCAGAATTACATCTATATGATCACCTAAGCAAAGCATATTCTAGAGCCATTGCTGGTCAGTTTTTCTTCTTTGATTCTAAACTGGGCAGTAGTAAAGCAGTATCATGCTAACAAAAGAGCACAGGCTTTGAAATCACATAAGTCCATCCTGTCACTACCATTTAACAATGATATAATTTTTCTCATACCCCCCCAGTCACTCTGAACCTAATTCTCTCCTCATATTATAATACCTGGTTATGATAAAAATGTCCCTATGCAAGAACAATTCTGTTTCAGATTCAAGCCTTCCAAACTTCTGGCTCCCAGACTGGCAGTCAGGAAAGTTGAAAGTACTGGATAAGATGAATAATGATTCTGTGCATCTTCACTGATAATCATATGTTATTATTACTCTTACAGGTGAGGTGATATAGGTAAATCTCCCTGTTCCATGTTCTCTCTTTTTATTTGGCCTTTTTGCTTACAAGCCTTATTGTATTTTAAAGGCAATTATCTTTTATGTTAAAAAAAATCACATGAACTTATAAATGAGAAAACAAAATTATCTAAAACCTCACTATGAGAAAAGAGAAACAGAGACTTCCTTGGAAGTCTAGTGACTAGGATTCCATGCTTCCAATGCCAAGGATTTGGTTCCAATCCTTGGTCAGAGAAGTAAGATCCCACATGTCACATGACCAAAGAGTAATAAAAAAAAAAAAAAGACTTTAAATGTCAGTGTAAAAGCATAAAATATATATACACACACATATAAATGGCATTGTGAACATACTTTATGTTATAGAAAAAAAAATCACAGATCTATGTCAGGAAATAGACATCCATATTATATATATGTATTGTTTGCATTGTTTTACTTTGTGTAGATTCAATTTAAAATATATAATCCATTCTCTTATGAAAGCTATCCATAAAATAAAGCTGAGAGATGTTACTGCTTAGGTCACCCAACTGATGAGTATTGAATGGGAAAATAAATCTAGGTCTTTCTGCTTTCAAAATCCATCTGCCTTATATACAGAATATTGGTTTGTTTTTCTCACATAGCACTGCCAGTTATTTGAATGCATGTCATTGACCTAGACAAATCATTCTAGGTTCTAAAAACAAGGTTAATTGCACAGGTTAAATAGGTCATGCATTTTTGCCTTCTCATTTGAAAGAAGGTTCTCACCTATGTATTTGTTGCTCCTGTGATTAGAATGTGAAGACACTAAATAAAGAGCCCTTGTTTTACATAATTTTGAAAGTTAACATGGAAAATTCCACCTAAAAATGCCCTCAGCTGCATTAATAAAAGCATTAGCCCCTGGTTTAGTTTGCAAAAAACTAAAATGAGCAGTTAGAACAATAAAACAATGCTCACCAGTTGCCAGGCGTTGTGCAGACCCAGTCATAAAGTGCATGTTATGATGGAACACCCACTGGGCCTAATTATTCATTTTATGTACAGAAGAGCACAAGCTGTGCCACCTTTGGGATGCAGAACAATTCTGTTTCAGATTCAAGCCTTCCAAACTTCTGGCTCCCAGACTGGCAGTCAGGAAAGTTGAAAGTACTGGATAAGATGAATAATGATTCTGTGCATCTTCACTGATAATCATATGTTATTATTACTCTTACAGGTGAGGTGATATAGGTAAATCTCCTGTTCCATGTTCTCTCTTTTTATTTGGCCTTTTTGCTTACAAGCCTTATTGTATTTTAAAGGCAATTATCTTTTATGTTAAAAAAAATCACATGAACTTATAAATGAGAAAACAAAATTATCTAAAACCTCACTATGAGAAAAGAGAAACAGAGACTTCCTTGGAAGTCTAGTGACTAGGATTCCATGCTTCCAATGCCAAGGATTTGGTTCCAATCCTTGGTCAGAGAAGTAAGATCCCACATGTCACATGACCAAAGAGTAATAAAAAAAAAAAAAAGACTTTAAATGTCAGTGTAAAAGCATAAAATATATATACACACACATATAAATGGCATTGTGAACATACTTTATGTTATAGAAAAAAAAATCACAGATCTATGTCAGGAAATAGACATCCATATTATATATATGTATTGTTTGCATTGTTTTACTTTGTGTAGATTCAATTTAAAATATATAATCCATTCTCTTATGAAAGCTATCCATAAAATAAAGCTGAGAGATGTTACTGCTTAGGTCACCCAACTGATGAGTATTGAATGGGAAAATAAATCTAGGTCTTTCTGCTTTCAAAATCCATCTGCCTTATATACAGAATATTGGTTTGTTTTTCTCACATAGCACTGCCAGTTATTTGAATGCATGTCATTGACCTAGACAAATCATTCTAGGTTCTAAAAACAAGGTTAATTGCACAGGTTAAATAGGTCATGCATTTTTGCCTTCTCATTTGAAAGAAGGTTCTCACCTATGTATTTGTTGCTCCTGTGATTAGAATGTGAAGACACTAAATAAAGAGCCCTTGTTTTACATAATTTTGAAAGTTAACATGGAAAATTCCACCTAAAAATGCCCTCAGCTGCATTAATAAAAGCATTAGCCCCTGGTTTAGTTTGCAAAAAACTAAAATGAGCAGTTAGAACAATAAAACAATGCTCACCAGTTGCCAGGCGTTGTGCAGACCCAGTCATAAAGTGCATGTTATGATGGAACACCCACTGGGCCTAATTATTCATTTTATGTACAGAAGAGCACAAGCTGTGCCACCTTTGGGAGTATTGACTACTCAGAAAGCCTTCTATTCCTCTCTCTTCCCACTCCCTGCCCCAAAAAGGAATTCTCCCATCAAGTTTCCATTTTGTCAGGAGACAGAATAGAATCTTTGGTAATTGATAGTCTCTGTTCTGGCATGGAGTGAGGCAAAAGTCTGCCATTGTCATTCCTCTACTCAGACATGTTTAATGGATTCTCCCTGCCTAGGAATAAAATCCTTAACGTGACCCATGGCCCTCAAAGATGGGCCCAGCTTGCTTTCCCAGCCTTGTTCTCATCACTGTTTCTCTACAATGGTTTCATTTCATTTTTACAAAGCCTGTCTATTCATCGCTCCCGAGAAGCAAATCCTATCATCTAACCTTTCTTAGCAGCCCTACATCTTCCAAAAATACCTTCAGAACTCCTCTGCCTACATGAATTTTTTTAACACAGTCAAGTTAATATTGCATTGCACCCTAAAGACTTCCAAACTACCTTGAGTTTTACTGATATTTCTTAGTAGTACTTATTTTCTTTCATGCATCTTCGCATAGCTACTTTTCTTTTTAGACCACACATTATTTTTCTCTGCCAGTATAAAAACTGTCCTTTATCTCTAGATGCTTAAATTCTGACATATTTTCTCTGAGCTGTTCAAATCTAGTGATTGGTTAATTGTCTTGGACTAGAGAGCTTAAGCTTTTATGAGAAAACCTTTTATATTAGAGTGAATTCGAATTTTTTTTTTTTTTCTTTACATACTCTCAAGGAGAACTATCTTTAGTTATGTCACTATTTAAAAATCAAGTCTTAGGTTAGGCTTGTGTCAGCCCATCTGAGGCAACTGAACACCAGTTAGCACCTGTGAATGAAGATTGTACTTATATTACTCAACAGTTTCAGGTTGGGCTTCTCTGGTTGCTCAGTGGTAAAGAAACCCCCTACCAATGCAGGAGACATGGGTTCGATCCCTGGGTCAGGAAGATTTCCTGAAGAAGAAAATGGCAACCCACTGCAGTATTCTTGCCTGCAGATTCCCATGGACAGAGGAACCTGGTGAGCTACAGTCCATGGGGCCACAAAAGAGTGGGCACAACTTAATGACTAAACAACGTTAAGAGAAAGTGGCTTCAAGGTATATGGTAACAACAGAAGACATTTTCCTCAAGAGTTTTTAGGACTCCTTTCACCAAGGAGAACTGGGAGAGAAACTAAATTGCTTAGTATGAAAGTGAAATGTTGAACTTTTAAACAGTCATGCTTGTTTAATACCAGGAATATTTAAAGAGGCCTTTAGCTATTTTGGTGTTCTCATATTATAGGCAAATAGTCATAGTTTATCTTCTTCCGTGCTGCTTTAGGATCTTCTAAGTCAATCTCAGTAGGTAAATATCAATTGTTCAGCCATAGAAGTCCATAAAAACCAGAGTTCCAGAAAGAGCATTATGTTTTGCATACAGTAATGTGCTTGTAAGTGTTTTATATGCCCTGTACAACAAAAATGGAAGTGTGAATACCAACAATATGATATTTCAGTTACTCTCTGGGGCACTTAATAATATTAGCAATATGTTTCAATCAGGCTAACACTGTATCTATTAAGGAATTTTATGTGGTTTTCTTTTTCAATTTGAAGCTAAACGATTGCTTAAAATTTTCCAAGTAAATGTGTAGGATCAATCCTTGTATACCAGCCAACGCTTACAACAGCACACCATGGGACATTACTTCCAGAATGCCTTGTATTAACCAGCCCCCCAACGTTAGTGATGTTTTCTTGGACTAGAGAGCTTAAGCTTTTATGAGAAAACCTTTTATATTAGAGTGAATTCGAATTTTTTTTTTTTCTTTACATACTCTCAAGGAGAACTATCTTTAGTTATGTCACTATTTAAAAATCAAGTCTTATGTTAGGCTTGTGTCAGCCCATCTGAGGCAACTGAACACCAGTTAGCACCTGTGAATGAAGATTGTACTTATATTACTCAACAGTTTCAGGTTGGGCTTCTCTGGTTGCTCAGTGGTAAAGAAACCCCCTACCAATGCAGGAGACATGGGTTCGATCCCTGGGTCAGGAAGATTTCCTGAAGAAGAAAATGGCAACCCACTGCAGTATTCTTGCCTGCAGATTCCCATGGACAGAGGAACCTGGTGAGCTACAGTCCATGGGGCCACAAAAGAGTGGGCACAACTTAATGACTAAACAACGTTAAGAGAAAGTGGCTTCAAGGTATATGGTAACAACAGAAGACATTTTCCTCAAGAGTTTTTAGGACTCCTTTCACCAAGGAGAACTGGGAGAGAAACTAAATTGCTTAGTATGAAAGTGAAATGTTGAACTTTTAAACAGTCATGCTTGTTTAATACCAGGAATATTTAAAGAGGCCTTTAGCTATTTTGGTGTTCTCATATTATAGGCAAATAGTCATAGTTTATCTTCTTCCGTGCTGCTTTAGGATCTTCTAAGTCAATCTCAGTAGGTAAATATCAATTGTTCAGCCATAGAAGTCCATAAAAACCAGAGTTCCAGAAAGAGCATTATGTTTTGCATACAGTAATGTGCTTGTAAGTGTTTTATATGCCCTGTACAACAAAAATGGAAGTGTGAATACCAACAATATGATATTTCAGTTACTCTCTGGGGCACTTAATAATATTAGCAATATGTTTCAATCAGGCTAACACTGTATCTATTAAGGAATTTTATGTGGTTTTCTTTTTCAATTTGAAGCTAAACGATTGCTTAAAATTTTCCAAGTAAATGTGTAGGATCAATCCTTGTATACCAGCCAACGCTTACAACAGCACACCATGGGACATTACTTCCAGAATGCCTTGAAAGCCAAACCATGAATTTAAAGGGCTACATGAGCTTCCATTATCCATTTCCAGCGACTCAAGTAATTCTATAGTATATAACCTACACCAACTTTACATCATAGGATGGGCCCAAATCCATTTATCTTATTAATCGCCACTTTTCTGCAGCTCTTTAAGTGCTTGAAGGTGAAAAAACAAGCCTAACTCAATTCCATTTTAATGACATGCAAGATGTTATTCCTAACCCAAAAGGGCTTCTCAGGTAGTGCTAATGGTAAAGAATCTGCCTCCCAATGACGAATGTAAGAGATGCAGGTTCAATGTCTGGCTCAGGAAGATCCCCTGGAGGAGGAAATAGCAACCCACTCCAGTATTCTTGCCTGGAGAATCCCTTGGAGAGAGGTGTCTGTCAGGCTACAGGCCATGAGGTTGCATAGAGTCAGACATGACTGAGCATCTGAGGACACAGCACAGATATACCTTTAATCCATTTGCTAATGAAAAACCTATTTAGTCTACTTTTACCAACAGTTTATGAACCCAGAATTGATAATAACTAAGAGATATTCAGTAATCTAGGAATCAACACATCAAGCTTTTATTTGTGTATGTGTGTGTGTAGGGGGTGCCTCTAAGTCATCATTCATTTTTCATCCATCTTCATTCTTTGTCACGTGTGGGCCTCCCATAGTGGCCTCTCTTAAGCCAATGTTCGAGCTGATCTATTGAACCCAGGAGATTGGAGGGGTTGAACCGGTGCCCATTGCACAGTAGGTAAATATCAATTGTTCAGCCATAGAAGTCCATAAAACCAGAGTTCCAGAAAGAGCATTATGTTTTGCATACAGTAATGTGCTTGTAAGTGTTTTATATGCCCTGTACAACAAAAATGGAAGTGTGAATACCAACAATATGATATTTCAGTTACTCTCTGGGGCACTTAATAATATTAGCAATATGTTTCAATCAGGCTAACACTGTATCTATTAAGGAATTTTATGTGGTTTTCTTTTTCAATTTGAAGCTAAACGATTGCTTAAAATTTTCCAAGTAAATGTGTAGGATCAATCCTTGTATACCAGCCAACGCTTACAACAGCACACCATGGGACATTACTTCCAGAATGCCTTGAAAGCCAAACCATGAATTTAAAGGGCTACATGAGCTTCCATTATCCATTTCCAGCGACTCAAGTAATTCTATAGTATATAACCTACACCAACTTTACATCATAGGATGGGCCCAAATCCATTTATCTTATTAATCGCCACTTTTCTGCAGCTCTTTAAGTGCTTGAAGGTGAAAAACAAGCCCAACTCAATTCCATTTTAAGGACATGCAAGATGTTATTCCTAACCCAAAAGGGCTTCTCAGGTAGTGCTAATGGTAAAGAATCTGCCTCCCAATGACGAATGTAAGAGATGCAGGTTCAATGTCTGGCTCAGGAAGATCCCCTGGAGGAGGAAATAGCAACCCACTCCAGTATTCTTGCCTGGAGAACCCCTTTGGGAGAGAGGTGTCTGTCAGGCTACAGGCCATGAGGTTGCATAGAGTCAGACATGACTGAGCATCTGAGGACACAGCACAGATATACCTTTAATCCATTTGCTAATGAAAAACCTATTTAGTCTACTTTTACCAACAGTTTATGAACCCAGAATTGATAATAACTAAGAGATATTCAGTAATCTAGGAATCAACACATCAAGCTTTTATTTGTGTATGTGTGTGTGTAGGGGGTGCCTCTAAGTCATCATTCATTTTTCATCCATCTTCATTCTTTGTCACGTGTGGGCCTCCCATAGTGGCCTCTCTCATTGCAGAGCACTGGCTCTGGGCACATGTGCTCCAGAGAGCTGACTCATAATTAGACACACCAGCCCAGCTGCTCCTTGGCATGTGGGATCTTCCTGGGCCAGGGGTTGAACCGGTGCCCATTGCACTACAAGGTGGACTCTTACCCATTGGATCACCAGGGAAGTCCCACATCAAGCTTTGAAATCAAGGTTTCTGGACAATTTTAGATTTGATCATTCTATGCATACATCCTTCCTTCTGTATAAGAGTGATGGAAACAATGGAGCTATTCCATCCAGATTCCCTTGGATCCCTCTCATCTTTCTTTATAGAAAAACTCTTCCTTGAGCTTTTGTTAACAGTCTAAACCCGTAGCTCCTCTGTGGATTCCCCTCTGCCCACTGAGGCCATTTTTCCATGCAGACATAAAGATTAAGAACTTCGAGTGCAGATCTTAGTCAGCCGTATAGAGACTGGCAGAGGTGGGTGTGAGAGGTAGGTCCCTGGCCTCAAGGCATAGCAACTCTGAAGATAAATCTTGCATTCCAGAATTTTCCAGTGAATGGGTCTTCCATGATACTTTGTGGTAAGTCACAGCCTTATTTGGTTTCCTTCCCTTCTGGATCATATGACTCCCTTTACCTGTCCATCTTTGGAGTTTTTCCTAATAAATCACTTGAATAAAAATGCTCACCTTTAGTTTTGGCTCCTGGAAACTTAAAACAACTTGTTTTACACATAGATAATTAGGTATTAAGTAGAGTTCTTAATCTACCAGTAAAGAATGACACAAAAATAATTTGTTTTATTAGTGACTACTCCCTTGCAGTAATAATTTCTTTCATTGTTCCTTCTGGAGAAAGCTTCAGATTTGGAGTCAAAACAAGGTCCACTGTTAATCTGGCCTCTCACTAGCTGTGCAACCCAAGAAAAGTTAATTAACTATTGCTTCCTCAACTCTATTGCATTAAATCTCTTGAGGAACATATATGTCTAATGTGTTATTCATAAACTTCTCATCAATTTTTTTTCTTAGCTACCCTATTTGTTTGAAAATGTTTAACCTACCAGAAATATGATATATTCAATTCAATAGCAGTAGGAAAATCAGTTAATTTGTTCCACATAGGTTAGACCATGTCATCCTGACAACTGATCTTTCAAGGAAAAATGAGAGATTATATGAGTGTAGGAGACATAAAGACACAGTGTTTAGATATATTATGACTGTTCTTTATATTTTTTTTAACTGTTTATTTATTTATTTTAAGGGTGGGTGGGGTGGGGAGGGAGGGGAGCAGGCGGGCCACTTCTATTGGTCTTTCATTTGTCTATTTTCATCCATCTTTGTTCTTTGGTCCATGTGGGCCTCCCATCACGGTGGCCTCTGTTGTCCCAGAGCAGTGGCTCTGGGCGCATGCACTCCAGAGCTCCAGCTCGGTAATTGGACACATGGGTCCAGCCGCTCCGCGGCACATGGGATCTTCCCAGGCCAAGGATCGAACAGGCGCCCCTTGCACTGCAAGGTGGTGTCCTTACCCACTGGACCACCAGGGAAGCCCATTATGACTGTTCTGTGATTGGTAATAAGCTTTCCCTCTAGTGCAGAAAGCCGATACCATTTCCTGTCCTTTCTTCCTAACTGTGGCAGTATCGCCACGTTTAACTAGAAATACTATCATAAAAGCAAAGTTTTCAAAAAATTTCAAATGTTTAGGGGATAATATAGCTTTAAAAGTTTACAGATAAAATAAAAATCACTTTATATTTTATTTATCATAAAAACAGTAAGACTATCTGTTGATACTGTCTATGACATAGAAGCATTATACTTCCCATATTACTTTGTAGCTACAATTATTTGCTTAACTAATGTCTAATGATCCCTTCCTGCTTCCTAATGGAAATCCAGTTTAATTTTTTTTTAATATATAACCTTTTTTTATGCAGCCCTTGTAGTGCATGAGAATCTGAATTCAGCTCCATCTCAATGAGAAGCCAACCATCTGAATGGTCTAAAGATAACCTCATTTTTATTGACTAAACTTTTTTAAATTAACCTAACCTGAGCAACTAAATTTTGAGGAATGTATTCTAGATCTTTTTAAAAGGTTATCTTTGAATTCTGAGAAAGCAGTCTGGAGCAAATTTCTTATCTCTTCTTTACTTTAACTGAAAATTATCGATCATATATGAATTTTGCTAACTGCTGCAACTATTTTAAAACTGGAGTAAAGATGAAGCTCTAACCAAGAAGGCAAAATGAAGGAATTGAGGAGAAACAGAATTAGAGCACTCAATTCCAAAGAGTCATTTCTTTGAGCTGCTATTTGTGGGAGCTAATAAACTTCTATATTTTACAAATCAATTTAATTGGGTCTATTAGTTTTCTAGAATTTGGTAACAAATTACAACACTAAATTAAAATGTAGAAATGTATTCTCTCAAAGTTCTGTTACATGGAAGTCTGAAGTCAGTCTCCACAAGGCTGGTTTGTTCTGGAGGTTCTGTGGGAGAATCTATTCCTTGCTCAATTCTCAGCTTCTGATGATTTACTTGTCACTCATTGGCATGCAGATACATCATTCCAATTCCCAGTCTCCTCGTGGTTTCCCTTTGTGGACTTAAGTGGATATTACTGAATAAGAGAAGCCAAACTGAAAAGACTAGATACTGTATGATTCCAACATCATGTCCTGCTAGAGAACACAAAACTACAAAGACAGAAAGAGGATCAATGGTTCAAGGGGCAAGATGAAGGGAGGTATGAATAGATGGATCATGGGGGATATTTGGGGCAGCAAAAATAATGTGTGTGATGGGTACACATCTTTACACATTTGTCAAAACCCACAGAATGTACATCAAAGACCAACAGTGAATCCCATTGTAAACTATGAAATGTGGGTGATAAAGATTTATCAGTGTAGATTCATCAATAATAACAGATGTTCAGGATACTGATAGTGGGAGAGACTGGAGATGGGGTGTAGGGAAGAGGGCATAGGAAATATACAGAAACTGTACTTTCTATTCAGTTTGTGTGTGTGTGTGTGTGTGTAAGCATATATATATAACTTGTCTGAAAATAATATTAAAAAGAAAACACCAGAATCTATAAATAAACTTTAAAAACCATAGCATAGATAACTCCCAAGAACCATTTTAAAAAAACATTTTGCTGGATTTATTTTAGCCTGGATTTGTTAATACAGTATTTTTCTTGCTTAATTATCACTATGTAATATTATTATTGGGTCTTTCCAGGAGGCACTATGGTAAAGAACCTGCCTGCCAATGCAGGAGGTATAAGAGATACAGGTTCAGTCCTTGGGCCTGGAAGATTCCCTGGAGGAGGGCATGGAAAACCATTCCAGTACTCCTGCATGGAGGAATGCCTCCCATGTGCAGAGGAGCCTGGACGACTGTAGTCCATAGGGTCGCAGAGACATGACTGATAACATGCAATACCATTATTAAACGATATTAAATAGCATTAAGTGATAATTCTGCTTAATCATTAATTCTACAAAGGTTTATCATATACTGTTTATGGTCCAGACAGTCAGGATATGATTACAAACTTGGAAGAAAATTTCTATTTTCATAAAAGCTGAACTCTATTGAAAAGATAATACTCAAAATACAAGGCTCTAAATTATATGGCTTTATTTACTGATCAGTGTAGTGAAAAAAGAATAATAACAATTGTAAGAATTAATAAAAACTTAGAATAAGTCTTAATTCTCCATATTGAAAATAAGGAAGGAGATATTCCTTCACTTCTGTTTTTACTTTAAAAAATAACTGATAAAAAAAACCTGGTAATTTACTTTAGAAAACTGGCAATTTAAAGTTCTTTTCTATTCCCTTGAAATATATGCAAATCTTTTTAAAAGTGAAATAAGCCTTTCAACAGCTTTAAAACACAGGGATGTCTTTCTCAAGGACCCAAGAATCATATCTTTGAAATGCATAATCACTGAATTTCTGGAAGTGTAGAAGCCTAACTTAAGTGGGCACCATCCTCCAAGTTGCAAAACTATCTATTACAAAGATAAGAGTAGTTTGCCTTTCCTTTGGATAAAGCAAATGATCCAACAGAGATGATGTGTGGCCAGTTACCAAGTGAATTTAAGGTGAACTATGCATGACAAATGGTGTTGTCGAGCCCTCTTAGTCTAGAACTGGATATTGTTTATTCTGAGAATGCACATATATTGTGTTGTATCTACTTGACTATATAACAGGATGAGTTTTATTTCTGTCTTGAAAATCTTTTAGGAGATTGCCTCTGATATGCATCGGGAATCTGGTTTAATGCTTCTTTAATAAAATTTTGTTCTTTAATAAAATTTGTGTTCTTTGTGGAATGAATTTCTGCATTGGGAGGATATTTTGTTTTAATTATATTTGCCCTATATGGGAGAGAAAATTGTGTATTAGGATGCTAATAATTACATTTAACCTAATAAAAATTAATAATAGGATGTTTGTATGAATGTAAATTTAGAGTGGTGAACAAAATTCTCCTTAGGGAGATAATACTTAGAGATCTGAATGTTAGGAAGGAACAGCCATAAAAAAGAGAAGATTGCAAGCTGTAAGAATAAAAAGTATAATAATTCGACGACACAGATGAGCTCAGTTTATTTTAATAACATAAAATAGTCCATTGAATATTAACCAAGGGGAATGACAGAAAAAATGATGGTAGATAATATCAGAAAGATAAACTGTGACCAAGTAGGATTTGCAGTTACTATTAATAAAAGTTTTTTTTTTTTTAATTATAAGTGAAACTCTGTGTTATAATCTGACTCATATCCTTAAAAATAGTATTGTGTCTATTTTGTATGGGCTATGAAGGATAGATAACTAGCAAGAAGCCAATTAAAAGTCTTTTACTATATTTTTTTTCAGATAGGAAATACAACTAGGATAACAATGGTGGATGTTTTGATGGATGCTTGAATTCAGAGTAAGTTTTGGAGGTAGGCACCCATTTCAGAGATGAGGAATAAGAAAAAAAGAGACAGATTAACTCCTGGGTCTGTGACCTCTCTGATTGGATTACTGATGATACCTTTTAGCATGGTGATAGACTGAGGGAGCCTAATTTTAAGGAGGGAAAAATTCTTTTCCAGCCATGTTGTGTTTGACACATCCTAACTTTTAAGTAATCACTGAACGAGTAGAAAAGGGACCTCCAAGTTGCAAAACTATCTATTACAAAGATAAGAGTAGTTTGCCTTTCCTTTGGATAAAGCAAATGATCCAACAGAGATGATGTGTGGCCAGTTACCAAGTGAATTTAAGGTGAACTATGCATGACAAATGGTGTTGTCGAGCCCTCTTAGTCTAGAACTGGATATTGTTTATTCTGAGAATGCACATATATTGTGTTGTATCTACTTGACTATATAACAGGATGAGTTTTATTTCTGTCTTGAAAATCTTTTAGGAGATTGCCTCTGATATGCATCGGGAATCTGGTTTAATGCTTCTTTAATAAAATTTTGTTCTTTAATAAAATTTGTGTTCTTTGTGGAATGAATTTCTGCATTGGGAGGATATTTTGTTTTTAATTATATTTGCCCTATATGGGAGAGAAAATTGTGTATTAGGATGCTAATAATTACATTTAACCTAATAAAAATTAATAATAGGATGTTTGTATGAATGTAAATTTAGAGTGGTGAACAAAATTCTCCTTAGGGAGATAATACTTAGAGATCTGAATGTTAGGAAGGAACAGCCATAAAAAAGAGAAGATTGCAAGCTGTAAGAATAAAAAGTATAATAATTCGACGACACAGATGAGCTCAGTTTATTTTAATAACATAAAATAGTCCATTGAATATTAACCAAGGGGAATGACAGAAAAAATGATGGTAGATAATATCAGAAAGATAAACTGTGACCAAGTAGGATTTGCAGTTACTATTAATAAAAGTTTTTTTTTTTTTAATTATAAGTGAAACTCTGTGTTATAATCTGACTCATATCCTTAAAAATAGTATTGTGTCTATTTTGTATGGGCTATGAAGGATAGATAACTAGCAAGAAGCCAATTAAAAGTCTTTTACTATATTTTTTTTCAGATAGGAAATACAACTAGGATAACAATGGTGGATGTTTTGATGGATGCTTGAATTCAGAGTAAGTTTTGGAGGTAGGCACCCATTTCAGAGATGAGGAATAAGAAAAAAAGAGACAGATTAACTCCTGGGTCTGTGACCTCTCTGATTGGATTACTGATGATACCTTTTAGCATGGTGATAGACTGAGGGAGCCTAATTTTAAGGAGGGAAAAATTCTTTTCCAGCCATGTTGTGTTTGACACATCCACTAACTATTCAAGTAGAGACATCAACTTATCAGCTAGAGTTACGAATTTAGAGTTCAGAAATAAATCTTTGCAAATAAGTATTTTAGCCTATATTTTAAATGATGAGTCTGAATGTTTTCTAGGATATAGTAGAACTTTAGTGGAAAAAAGTTGGACGTAAACCGTGTTCTGAGCAACATGGAATTTGGAGGGCTAAAAAGAAAGGAGAAACCAGGAAGAATGAAGAAGACTCTTTGGTAGAGAGAGTAGTAAAACAAGGATGTGATGTCCCCCACACCAAATAAATCACTTTAGTTTAAAGGGAAGTTGTCAGTCAAGTCAGGCGCTGTTATAAGTTCCAGTGTGATAAGGATAGATATTTTATTTTTTAATTTTGAAAACTAATCACTGATGTCATCAATGAGATCAATTTCAATGGCAAGAAAATCTAAGTTGAGTGGAATAAGGAGGTACAGAAAAGGTAATTAACTATAGGCGACCATTTAGATAGTTCATGGGAAACATGACTACAAAAGAGAAGAGGCTTTTGGTACTTTTTAAAATTTTTGGCCTATTTTTTATTGATTTTTTTTAAATTTTCAAATATCTTTATTCCTTGGCCTGTATGGGCCTCCCATTGCAGTGGCCTCTCTCATTGCAGAGCACCAGCTCTGGGCTCATGCGCTCCAGAGTGCAGGCTCATAATTGGACGCACCAGCCCAGTCACTCTGCAGCAGGTGGGATCTTCCCAGGCAAGAGATCAAACCGGTGTCCCTTGCACTGTAAGGCAGACTCTTTACCCACTGGACCACCAGGGAAGCCCAGTACGTTTTTCGATATGGGTGATTGTCAGGTGCTAGAAATTATTCAGTAGAGAAAGTTAAATCAATTACGATTTTTGTTTTAATGTCGAAGCAGCTAATATAGAAAAATCCTCAAATAGGCTAAAACGAAGAGAATTCAGTGCACAGCCAGAAGATTTGGTTCTAGCTGCAATAAAGGCAATTTTACCATTATAACAGGAAGGGGTACATGGATACCATTTTAAATAAATTTTTTGATTCATATGATTCAAATAATTTCCCTTTTCTTAATGAAATATAAATATGTAGGCTACATTTCAAAGAAAAAAGAGGCAGGTATGAAGTTCTAGTCTCAGGGCAAGAACATTTTTGATTTTTTTCTTTTACCTAAAAATTGTAGTAGGATTTCTGAATAATACAAAAAAAACCACTTTACAATAGAGTTTATATATCAATTTTTTATTAATGCTTTATCATAGTTGACTTTCCTACTTTGATGTAAAATTCACAGTTTAATATTTAAATGATGCAAAATTGTCATTGACAATTCTGATATTAACCAATGATTTGCTAAGTTTGGAAACATTTTTCAGTATTATTTCAGTATTATAAATAGCTGTAGATTAGGAATGTATGGGGCAATTTTTCCCCCTGTGTGTTGTATTATTGTTTCCTCATATTGGGTTTCTCACACTGATGGTAATTGGATCAAGTTGTATGAGCATATTATGACCATTAATGTATATTGCCAAGTTGAAACCTACAGAGTTTACATCAATTTACACTGCCACTATAAATGTATGAGAGTGTTCATTTTACTTTGGCTTTGCCAGATTTGTTTAGTAGCGTATTGTCTGACAGTTTGTTAAATGACATGTGGTGTCTTCATTTGTGTTTTCCCAAGAGCAGACCTAGAAGCCAAGATTTTAGCCAAAGTAGTCTATTTGAGAGGTGATCCCATAGGAATCATCACTAGTGAAACAGAGACATGAGACAAGAAGGGGAGGGAGCCAACAAAAGGTGCTCTTATGAATTCACTCATGTCTCTGAGTAACTGGAGTTTAAGCCCACTAGAAAAACTGTGGAGCCAATATCAAACGCAAGTCTCAAAGTTACCACGACCAAGCCAAGGAAATTCAGGTGTTTATTCATAAAATCTGATTTAAAACTCAACATTCAAAAAACAAAGATCATTGGCATCTGGTCTCATCACTTCATGGCAAATAGATGGGCAAACAATGGAAACAGTGACAGATTTTATTTTCTTGGGCTCCAAAATCACTGTGGATGGTAACTGAAGCCATGAAATTAAAAGATGCTTGCTCTTTGGAAGAAAAGCTATGACAAACCTAGACAACATATTCAAAAACAGTAACACTTTGTCAACAAAGGTCTGAATATTCAAAGCTATAGCTTTTCCAGCAGTCACATAATGGATGTGAGAGTTGACTCATAAAGAAGGCTGAACACTGAAGCCTTCTAACTGTGGTGTTGGAGAAGACTCTTGAGAGTCCCTTGGGCAGCAAGGAGATCAAACCAGTCAATCCTAAAGGAAATCAACCCTGAATATATATTGGAAGGACTGATGCAGGAGCAGAAACTCCAATACTTTGGCCACCTGCTGCGAAGAGACAGTTCATTAGAAATGACCCTGATGCTGGGAAAAAAGAAGGCAGAGGAGAAGAGGATGACAGAGGATAAGATGATTGGCTGGCATCACTGACTCAATAGATACAAGCTTGAGCAAACTCTGGGAGACAGTGAAGGACAAGGAAGCCTGGTGTGCTGCATCCATGGGGTCACAATATGTTGGACGCAACTGACCAACTGAACTGAACTGATTCATAAACTCTTGCTAATCATCGACTGAGGTTACCAATGGTAGTCTGATGCCATGAATCAATGGGAACTTCTGATTGACAAGAGTGGGAAATAACGCTATAGCAGCATGGAAGTTAAAGGATAGTACAGATACACAGATACCAGCTGCTAGAACCCTGCTGGTGAGGAGTGTGGGCACTGAGAGCATTGTCCACACATAGTATCTTGTTTTATTGCTTCTTATTAATAATGTAACAGCAACAAAGACTAAAATAGTAGTAAGGAGACTAGCAGTTTTTTGTTTTGTTTTGTTTTGCAACTGCTGTATTTCAAATCGGGCACTCTGCTCACCCTGGCATAAAATGCCCACCCCTCTCTTCACTTTAAATCAGATTCCAAGAAAACAACTATTTTGTTGATTTGTTGTTGACTATACAGTTGATATTTTACGTTTTTTAGTTTGAATTCTGTAAGCATAACTTGAAACACAAATCCTCACCACCATCCTTGATAATGTTCTTTTGTTCATTTTATTTTGCTTTATTGAGGTCTATTTTTTAATTTATTTTTCAACACTCTGAATATTCTTAACATACTTGGGTGAAATATTCATGAAGCATACCTGCGTGAACTAATTTCTGAGACTTCATATATTAAAATTGTTTTTATTCTTTTCCAACATAAGTAACAATTTGGTTGAATATAAATAGCTTGGTACATTGTAGCCTCACTCAAATTATTTCTCTACTTTTGTTACTGCATTTTTAAAAATTGAGGTAAAGCCCAAATAATGTGTGTGTGCAAGTGCGTGTGTTTATAAAACTTCCTTTTCTTTCTTTGGAAACTTTTAGTATCTTTTGTCACTTAAATATTAAACATTTCTTACTTAAGCCCATATTTGTCATAAAACACTTTAATCACCCTTTATTGAAATTTTCCTCCTTTTTCATTAAGGTAAAGATTTTTTTGTTCTGAAAACGTTTCCATCTTATTTCTTCTATTTTCTTTTATGATCAGACCTAACATGCATAGAATCCTAATGCCAGTTCTTCCAAAATACTATATTTCACAGTAATTTTATTTTAATTAATTTTTGACCACATGTCCCTTCCCCCCATGGTTCTGGGGTTTTTCTTTCTGTTGTCTCTCATTGTTTTATGATCATAACTCAGATTTCTTCTCCAAAATACAAGTTTGAGGCTGTTCAAACTAGTGAATCTTAAAGGAAATCAACCCTGAATATTCATTGGCAGGACTGATGTCAAAGCTGAAGCTCCAAGACTTTGACCACCTGATGCTAAGAACTGACTCATTGGAAAGGACCCTGATGCTGGGAAAGATATAGAGCAGGAGGAGAAGGGGCAACAGAGGATGAGATAGTTGAATGGCATCACCAACTCAATGGATATGAGTTTGAGCAACTCTAGGAGATAGTGAAGGACAGGGAAGCCCAGCATGCATAGTCCATGCCAAAGAGGCAGACATGACTTAGCAACTGAACAACAGCAATTAGCCCTATCAAGCACTTTGCTCATATGTGTGCTTCCACCACCCTCAGCTTCTCTTACCTTCTGCTGTATGAATCTAATACACATGCCAATCTAAACTCAGAAATACATGGGTAAAAGAATTTAGTAAAAATAAATTTAAGGCTCCTCTCCCCACAGATAAATAGTTTGTTTTTTTCCTTTGGTAATCTGTTGTTCCACTGATGTTGTTCAAAAAGGCATTGCCCCAAGATGGGAGATGTGTCTACCAGCTACATTTAAATGTTTTAAACCAGAAATAGACTTATAGAAGCTCTCAAAGTAACTGATCCTAAAATTCTACCATTACATGAATGTCACACCTTTGGCATTTTAGATTTCAACAGACCCTTAGGATGACCCCACACCCCTTTACACCCTGTCCTCCAATTCAGACAGTTAAATAGAGGAAAATGACACAAACTACAGCAATAAGCTCAGCATAAGAAATAAGAATATGCACAAGTGGTTAAAGGGTCATCTTGGAAACTGAGGATTCTTAATATGAACACAATCCCCAGGAATTGCTTTATGCCAACTCTTAAAGGGATCTTAAGATTTTTGTTCTGAAAACGTTTCCATCTTATTTCTTCTATTTTCTTTTATGATCAGACCTAACATGCATAGAATCCTAATGCCAGTTCTTCCAAAATACTATATTTCACAGTAATTTTATTTTAATTAATTTTTGACCACATGTCCCTTCCCCCCATGGTTCTGGGGTTTTTCTTTCTGTTTTCTCTCATTGTTTTATGATCATAACTCAGATTTCTTCTCCAAAATACAAGTTTGAGGCTGTTCAAACTAGTGAATCTTAAAGGAAATCAACCCTGAATATTCATTGGCAGGACTGATGTCAAAGCTGAAGCTCCAAGACTTTGACCACCTGATGCTAAGAACTGACTCATTGGAAAGGACCCTGATGCTGGGAAAGATATAGAGCAGGAGGAGAAGGGGCAACAGAGGATGAGATAGTTGAATGGCATCACCAACTCAATGGATATGAGTTTGAGCAACTCTAGGAGATAGTGAAGGACAGGGAAGCCCAGCATGCATAGTCCATGCCAAAGAGGCAGACATGACTTAGCAACTGAACAACAGCAATTAGCCCTATCAAGCACTTTGCTCATATGTGTGCTTCCACCACCCTCAGCTTCTCTTACCTTCTGCTGTATGAATCTAATACACATGCCAATCTAAACTCAGAAATACATGGGTAAAAGAATTTAGTAAAAATAAATTTAAGGCTCCTCTCCCCACAGATAAATAGTTTGTTTTTTTCCTTTGGTAATCTGTTGTTCCACTGATGTTGTTCAAAAAGGCATTGCCCCAAGATGGGAGATGTGTCTACCAGCTACATTTAAATGTTTTAAACCAGAAATAGACTTATAGAAGCTCTCAAAGTAACTGATCCTAAAATTCTACCATTACATGAATGTCACACCTTTGGCATTTTAGATTTCAACAGACCCTTAGGATGACCCCACACCCCTTTACACCCTGTCCTCCAATTCAGACAGTTAAATAGAGGAAAATGACACAAACTACAGCAATAAGCTCAGCATAAGAAATAAGAATATGCACAAGTGGTTAAAGGGTCATCTTGGAAACTGAGGATTCTTAATATGAACACAATCCCCAGGAATTGCTTTATGCCAACTCCAATTAGGAAAAAGACAAAAGACAGTGCATAGAACTTTTAAATTATATTGAAGTGACTAGTAATACATAGATTTTGATCTTTGTCTCAACTACACGGCAGTTTCCAAGCTCCACCAATGACCATATGTCTAACACCCAAAGTTATGTCAAAATATATTAATAATTGAACAGAAAAAAGCTAGAAATACAAGTCTATCTTACCTTAATAACATCATAAAAACGTATACTTTCAGAAAGATAAAATTACTTTGCTTCATAAAGTATATTCTTATCTATAGATGAAGTGTGAAGACGGGAGGCCAACAAGAGGATGCCATGTGTTTGAATATATGGATATGTGTATATAATTATATATACAGCAGTGAAATTTTATTTTGGGCCTGTAACCTATGTAGTTAAATTTAAGAAGTAGATGACAGATCTGGTCCTGGAACTCAGCCTACAGTACCAACTTTCAGTTGTTGTCATTTAGTTGCTAAGTCAAGCCTGACTCTTTGAGACCCCATGGACTCTAGCCCACCAGGCTCCTCTGTCCATGAGTGGATTGTCATTTCCTTCTCCAAGGGATCTTCCTAAACAAATGTTGTGTTAGCTATAGTCACTGGTAGCCAGGAATTTCTGCTGAAAATGGGACAGAAAAAAAAATCTAAGAAGAGTAAACTTCTTGGAAATGAGAAAATTGCTCGATGGTCCCAGGGAAAGGCCCAGGTACCATCAGTAAATGAGTCATGTTAGGAAATGCCAGGCATGCAGCATCTAGTACCCAAAGCTTCCCTGTGCCCAGTTCAGATAATGAAATCCTCTAAAAGAACTGTGATATATACTGTCTTATGAAATGTTTTTCCCTGTTTCACTCATTCAGATTTCAACAGACCCTTAGGATGACCCACACCTTTACACCTGTCCTTCCCCAATTCAGACAGTTAAATAGAGGAAAATGACACAAACTACAGCAATAAGCTCAGCATAAGAAATAAGAATATGCACAAGTGGTTAAAGGGTCATCTTGGAAACTGAGGATTCTTAATATGAACACAATCCCCAGGAATTGCTTTATGCCAACTCCAATTAGGAAAAAGACAAAAGACAGTGCATAGAACTTTTAAATTATATTGAAGTGACTAGTAATACATAGATTTTGATCTTTGTCTCAACTACACGGCAGTTTCCAAGCTCCACCAATGACCATATGTCTAACACCCAAAGTTATGTCAAAATATATTAATAATTGAACAGAAAAAAGCTAGAAATACAAGTCTATCTTACCTTAATAACATCATAAAAACGTATACTTTCAGAAAGATAAAATTACTTTGCTTCATAAAGTATATTCTTATCTATAGATGAAGTGTGAAGACGGGAGGCCAACAAGAGGATGCCATGTGTTTGAATATATGGATATGTGTATATAATTATATATACAGCAGTGAAATTTTATTTTGGGCCTGTAACCTATGTAGTTAAATTTAAGAAGTAGATGACAGATCTGGTCCTGGAACTCAGCCTACAGTACCAACTTTCAGTTGTTGTCATTTAGTTGCTAAGTCAAGCCTGACTCTTTGAGACCCCATGGACTCTAGCCCACCAGGCTCCTCTGTCCATGAGTGGATTGTCATTTCCTTCTCCAAGGGATCTTCCTAAACAAATGTTGTGTTAGCTATAGTCACTGGTAGCCAGGAATTTCTGCTGAAAATGGGACAGAAAAAAAAATCTAAGAAGAGTAAACTTCTTGGAAATGAGAAAATTGCTCGATGGTCCCAGGGAAAGGCCCAGGTACCATCAGTAAATGAGTCATGTTAGGAAATGCCAGGCATGCAGCATCTAGTACCCAAAGCTTCCCTGTGCCCAGTTCAGATAATGAAATCCTCTAAAAGAACTGTGATATATACTGTCTTATGAAATGTTTTTCCCTGTTTCACTCATTCAGGATGTGACTTAAGGCAACCCAGAGAATTCAGTTTGGGATAATTTTAGTATTACAAATCCTGCAATGATCGATTAGAAATGATGAGCTTTACTGATGCCACCTTTCTATTATCCCCCAGAACTCTTCCTGTAGATTAAAGTTGGGATGCCATGCTCCATTAGAAAGAATGTGTATGGGACCAAGGACACATTCTGAGCATATTCTCCTCTTCTTGATTAAGTTCTAGGTGTCTAGAACCTGGAAATTATCTGCTAAAATGATCCAGCCTCATTTCTAAGATGTCTGAGGCTTCTTTGCTGGATCTGTTTTCCCAAGGACTGACCATTTCACTGATGTATATATTCCCAGGCCTTCATGAGAAATAGCCAAAGGGAGACAGTGAGACGTATGCACTGAGCTTGGACATGAGCCCAGGATATCCACATGCATGAAGTCCAGTCACAATGCAGGAAGAAATGAAAGGAGAAAGAAAGGGTGTGGGAGAATTACAGGGTAGATGCTGAGAAGGGATTCCCTTATACTACTGTATTCTGAAGTAGAAACTCTTAAAAGTCTGACCATTCAAACTTCAGGTTTCCCTAGTGTCTCAGATAATAAAGAATCTGCCTACAATGCAGTAGACACAGGAGACTCAGGTTCATTCCCTGGGTTGAGAAGATCCCCAGGAGAAAGGAATGGCAGTCCACTCTAGTATTCTTGACTGAAGAATTCCATGGACAGAAGAATTCCCTGGCAGACTACAGTCCATGAGGTTGCAAAGAGTTGGACATGATTAAGCAACTAACACTTTCACTTGACTTTTTAGTTCATTACAAAAGTATGTTTATCAAAATATTTAATGATATATTTTCCTTGATTTATGATATTTAAACGTGGCATATATGAATCTCCTGTGTTCTAGTGCCTTGGATCCAGATAAATACTAGACTTAGACTAGTCAGGGCTGGGGTAAATTTCTGAATGTTCAACAAGATAAGGTCCCAATTATTTGGAAAAGGAGGATCTTACTGTAAGAGAAAGTGAGGTTATTTAATGTGGAAAATATGTGTTTAGCATAAACCATAAAAAGCTTAACCCATACACATAGCTCCCTGTGAGTCTATCTGATTCAAAGATCATCTTCTTTGTCCTACGTCAGGCATGGTACAACTTTTTCTATAAATATTTTAGCCTTTGAAAGCCAAATGGCTCTGTTACAACTACTCAACCCTGTTGTAGATTGAAAGCTGCCACCGGCAATACATGAATCAATGAGTGTGGCTTTCTTCTAATCAGACTCCCTTTATAAAAACTGACTAGTTTGCTAGCCCCTGTGCTGAACTCTCCCTCAAAGAAAAAGGACACTCAGTTAAATTCTGAGCATATGCTCTTTGGTTGGTGGGTGACAATACTAAGTGTTCCCAGACAATTTCTCAGTGGATGTTAATATCAAACCATATACAGTGTGGAAGATATAAATGAAAACACAAGAGAAGTTTTTTTGTAACATATTTTGTTTTCATTTTGTCCACCTAGTTCCAGAATGTTGACTGTAATAGCATTTGTCTTTCACTTAGTATTTGTCTTTTGATTATGCTTACTATCTATAAGGCTTCCCTAGTGACTCAGTAGAAAAAAATCCACTTGCCAATGCAGGAGACATGGGTTTGATCCTTGATCTAGGAAGATCCCCTGGAGAAGGAAATGGAAACCCACTCCAGTATTCTTGCCTGGAAAATTCCATGCACAGAGAAACCTGGCAGTTGCATAGAGTTGGACACACAGTGACTGAATGACAACAATCTAATTATAATGACCATCAATATAACTACTTAGCAAATGGTTATTTACCTTTGTTCACTTAGTGCATTTGCTATTTCTTTAGCTGAAGTTTGTATGCTCCGTGGAATTGATTCTCTGCTTTTTTTGTGCTCAATTCATGACTGTTCCCTGGCTGAGCAGAAAGGTGGTAGATACTATGTTCTCCTTCTGTTAGAAGTAAATTCTGAATTGCAATGTGGGCTAAAAACTGATTCTCTTGTTGGGACGAAGTATGGATGGAATCCCATTTCTGATATAAAACTTAGTATGTGGGCTAGCCAAAGTGATCACCAAGGGTCCCATATTATTTAGGAAAAGGAGGATCTTACTGTAAGAGAAAGTGAGGTTATTTAATGTGGAAAATATGTGTTTAGCATAAACCATAAAAAGCTTAACCCATACACATAGCTCCCTGTGAGTCTATCTGATTCAAAGATCATCTTCTTTGTCCTACGTCAGGCATGGTACAACTTTTTCTATAAATATTTTAGCCTTTGAAAGCCAAATGGCTCTGTTACAACTACTCAACCCTGTTGTAGATTGAAAGCTGCCACCGGCAATACATGAATCAATGAGTGTGGCTTTCTTCTAATCAGACTCCCTTTATAAAAACTGACTAGTTTGCTAGCCCCTGTGCTGAACTCTCCCTCAAAGAAAAAGGACACTCAGTTAAATTCTGAGCATATGCTCTTTGGTTGGTGGGTGACAATACTAAGTGTTCCCAGACAATTTCTCAGTGGATGTTAATATCAAACCATATACAGTGTGGAAGATATAAATGAAAACACAAGAGAAGTTTTTTTGTAACATATTTTGTTTTCATTTTGTCCACCTAGTTCCAGAATGTTGACTGTAATAGCATTTGTCTTTCACTTAGTATTTGTCTTTTGATTATGCTTACTATCTATAAGGCTTCCCTAGTGACTCAGTAGAAAAAATCCACTTGCCAATGCAGGAGACATGGGTTTGATCCTTGATCTAGGAAGATCCCCTGGAGAAGGAAATGGAAACCCACTCCAGTATTCTTGCCTGGAAAATTCCATGCACAGAGAAACCTGGCAGTTGCATAGAGTTGGACACACAGTGACTGAATGACAACAATCTAATTATAATGACCATCAATATAACTACTTAGCAAATGGTTATTTACCTTTGTTCACTTAGTGCATTTGCTATTTCTTTAGCTGAAGTTTGTATGCTCCGTGGAATTGATTCTCTGCTTTTTTTGTGCTCAATTCATGACTGTTCCCTGGCTGAGCAGAAAGGTGGTAGATACTATGTTCTCCTTCTGTTAGAAGTAAATTCTGAATTGCAATGTGGGCTAAAAACTGATTCTCTTGTTGGGACGAAGTATGGATGGAATCCCATTTCTGATATAAAACTTAGTATGTCTTTTGTGGAAGCTACAGCTCACCAACAGGTAGATCACCAAGGGCCTATATAATAATATGATTAGAATTACCCCTTTTCTTCATTCTACAACCACCTTTAGTTTCTTAATAAGTCTTGCTCATGGGCCTAAAGATATTGGTTTGTCCATAGTGGGACATCTGTCTATGACAGTCTCTTTTTTTTTTTTTTTTTTTTAGTGTTGTTTTAAATCGCTAGTTAATTGAAAATACAGAGATTTCTCATATACTCTTTATTCAGTCACAGCCTCTCCCTTTATCAATACCCCTCCACTTCATTACATTTGTAATAAGTGATAAACAATGTTTTTCACCTTAAATCATCTATATGCAGTCACACAACCATGACTTATCCAGAAAGACAAAACAGTAATTAAAAATTGAAGATGAGGCCTATGTTCTCATTCCCTATCCTTTACCTGCAGTATGTATCAGGCTCTGATGTGGAGAGGGAGGCAGGCTGATAAAACATTTGCAAGGCAGTGAAAAGGTTTTCAGGCTGAAATATTCAAAAATACATCTCAAGGCCAAGAGGAAATGTATTATACAGAGTACATGGAGAAAAGTGCTCCCAGGATAAAAAATAAAATAAAAACCAAGGCTCCTTGCTCATTTCTACTGAAAAGAGCTTTAAGGTCTTCATTCTTCTTTTTCTGTAGCTAATATATTTCCCAAAGTCTGCAATTATCACACATGAGTAAAGCAGTGAAAATGTGCTGTGTTTTCTACACTACTTCTCATCCTGTCCTTGATAATAATAATTGTGATGGACATTGAGTTTTATTCTGGAAGCACGGTCACCATGTAAAACTAAATTATCAGATTTCAGGGCCAAAAGAACATTTTGTTGGATGTAATAGTTATAAATCACCCCTCTCTAGAATACTCGAAGTTGTGGCTTTTAGCAAAGAAATATATCAAATGTAGTTTAATATTGATTTTTTTTTCCCTTTGGAAATGCATTTCAACCAAGAGGACCCCAAAGCTTAGTAAATCTGCATAAAATCCTTATGCAGGCTACAGTGAAGACTTTCCCCCTTATTTTATGGAGAAATTTTTGTGACAGTTTATTCAATTTATTCTTCCAAATCTGGCTTGCTATATACAGAAGTGCATCATGAGAGACAGTGGCCTCACATTTATTGAGAACATCAAAGTGTGTGTACTGAATAGGAGTGAATGAGCCCCTGACTGAAAGTGACACCACACAGCTCCCTATGAGGCACCTTCCTGGAAGAAGTGTCATCTAAGTATGTTACCATTACCATTTTGCCACATGTGGTCTTCATCAGTCAAGTCATAATTGATTGGACTAGAAGTGCCTGGACAAAAAAATAATCCACCAATAATCTTCCTATAATTGCCTCAACAAAAACAAACCCACCAATATGCTTACTGGATTTTTGTCTTAAGATAGAGAGGGATATTAAATCCAATGATATATATGTGTCATACGGAAATGGAAGGTATGAATAAGCATAAGACTTAAAGTAGAATAAACTGTCTGCTAACTACCTCCCTTAGAACTTTCTGCATAATGTTCACCAACAAGAAAGTTTATTTCCATCACACCACAAATGGGAATTGCTGAGTTAGATTAGGTTGAATGGATTTCTTTATTACAAAGCTTTTCAGAATGTTTAAAATGTAAATATAAATTGGGCATCTCTATGGGAAGTAATACCAAAATTGTGACTGTAGATCTTGGTGGCTTTTTAAATGAGCTTTTAAACATACCATAGGACACTAGATTTACGTGACTACAGTTCAGAAAATGCTGAAATGGAAGAATATGAGAGAGGAGATTTCAGAACAGTGCCAGGTTCACTGAATCCCTTCCATTAGTGGAAGAGTAGAGATACTGAAATCAGGAGCAGTGGATTAAAGTTATAGGAGCATAACAATGTACTTTATTGCTGTATTATTGCCCTGAGTAGAAGATCCTGAAGGCTACTGACTTGTGCTTCACTTTTATAATAATTTGCTTTGAAATTTCGGAACTCTCTCTTACTGTTTAATATTTTTTGTTAAAAACTCATCAATTAAATATATTATATCAATTTAGAGCAATTACTCTAATTCAAAGTTTCAACTGAGGATAGATTCCTTTTGTTTCAATGAGTCAACATTTGAATGGAGACTTCTAATGCACAGGATATGGTTAAAACAATTACAGGCCTGATTGTTGCCTCCTGCCTGAGCCATTGTGAAGTGACAGGAAGCTCTCAGGCAGTAGTGCTGTTGAGGGTTGAAGCTTTCCTCTTACAAGTACAGTAAGATAGAGTTAGGCCATATTCTGGTAGTCTTTCTGGCTGACAAACCAGGATCTAAGTATGTTACCATTACCATTTTGCCACATGTGGTCTTCATCAGTCAAGTCATAATTGATTGGACTAGAAGTGCCTGGACAAAAAAATAATCCACCAATAATCTTCCTATAATTGCCTCAACAAAAACAAACCCACCAATATGCTTACTGGATTTTTGTCTTAAGATAGAGAGGGATATTAAATCCAATGATATATATGTGTCATACGGAAATGGAAGGTATGAATAAGCATAAGACTTAAAGTAGAATAAACTGTCTGCTAACTACCTCCCTTAGAACTTTCTGCATAATGTTCACCAACAAGAAAGTTTATTTCCATCACACCACAAATGGGAATTGCTGAGTTAGATTAGGTTGAATGGATTTCTTTATTACAAAGCTTTTCAGAATGTTTAAAATGTAAATATAAATTGGGCATCTCTATGGGAAGTAATACCAAAATTGTGACTGTAGATCTTGGTGGCTTTTTAAATGAGCTTTTAAACATACCATAGGACACTAGATTTACGTGACTACAGTTCAGAAAATGCTGAAATGGAAGAATATGAGAGAGGAGATTTCAGAACAGTGCCAGGTTCACTGAATCCCTTCCATTAGTGGAAGAGTAGAGATACTGAAATCAGGAGCAGTGGATTAAAGTTATAGGAGCATAACAATGTACTTTATTGCTGTATTATTGCCCTGAGTAGAAGATCCTGAAGGCTACTGACTTGTGCTTCACTTTTATAATAATTTGCTTTGAAATTTCGGAACTCTCTCTTACTGTTTAATATTTTTTGTTAAAAACTCATCAATTAAATATATTATATCAATTTAGAGCAATTACTCTAATTCAAAGTTTCAACTGAGGATAGATTCCTTTTGTTTCAATGAGTCAACATTTGAATGGAGACTTCTAATGCACAGGATATGGTTAAAACAATTACAGGCCTGATTGTTGCCTCCTGCCTGAGCCATTGTGAAGTGACAGGAAGCTCTCAGGCAGTAGTGCTGTTGAGGGTTGAAGCTTTCCTCTTACAAGTACAGTAAGATAGAGTTAGGCCATATTCTGGTAGTCTTTCTGGCTGACAAACCAGGATCTTCCCTGGAAGGTCAGAAAGTACTTAGTAACCATCATAATTTTCTTTGTTCTAAGAGAATCCGCATCACCATCACCACCAATAACCACAGAATTATTATAGGTGGTAATATGTCCAGTTGAAAAGTACTATTTTCTCCATTTTCTTTGTAGATAGATGTAGACAATACATTAGTTATTAGCACAGGCATAACTGGAAAGAGTCTTAGAAAGCTCTTCTGTCTTTCCACTTGTTTTTCTGCCTGTTACCTAGAATGTTAAGTCCTTAAATGTCAGCAGACATTGGGATCAGGAGAGAAAAAACAAACTATTGTTCCAACCACAAGAATAACATGTTCAAATAGGTGCTGAACCAAAGTCAGAATTCACCCATTTCTGACTTTCTGGTTGAACAAAGCAAGTGAACTCATAGATGAAGATTACTCTCTTCATATGATCAGTTTACCTTTAATTGAGTGTTTTGAGGGCTCTGTTTACAACTGCCTAACCCAGTTAGTCTCTAACTTATATAAGAGAGGAAAGAGGATCTAACAAGCTACAAAAGAAAGACAAAGGTTAAAGACCTGACCTGTTAACCCAGACTGCTCTAAATGTCCATAAGGCATTTCTGACAATAACTAAATTTAATCTTCTCTCCTAAATAGAGTGCCCTGGCATTTAAGGATTATTAGGCTACTTAAGCACAGGAAACATATTTAAAGTATATAGCTAGAAGTCCATTGCACCCTCAATTCAAACACAGCCTTTTTTCCTGGGTCCAAGGTATTTCATTACAGTCAATTTTCATCGACATGCTTTTCCACCAACACTTGTTGAAGAAACTGTCTTTTCTCCATTGTAAAATCTTGCCTTCTCTATCATACATTAATTGATCATCAGTTTATGGGCTTGTTTCTGTACTTTTTATACTGTTCCATTGATATATATGTTTTTGTGCCAGTACCATATGTTTGATTATTTTAGCTTTGTAGTAAAGGTTAAAGTTAAAGATCCTGATTCTTCCAGCAGAATTTTTCTTGCTCAAGAAGAATTTTGGCTATCCAGGCTTTTTTGTATTTCCATATAAGTTAAAAAAAAAAATTGTTCCAACTTGTGAAAATGTCATTGGTACTTTGATAGTGATTGCATTGAGCATGTAAATTGTCTTAGAGACTACGTTATTTCCATTTATGATAAAGACTCTTCAGTGTCCATAAAGGAAACATAACCTCAACATAATAAAGGCCATATATGACAAACCTACAGTAATTTAATACTCAACAGTGAAAAGCTGAACGCATTCCCTCTATGATTATGAATGTGACAAAGACGCCCACTCTTACCACTTTTATTCAACACTGTCTTGGAAGTCCTAGCCACAGCAATCAGAGAAGAAAAAGAAATAAAAGAAATACAAATTAGAAAGGAAGAAGTAAACTGTCCTTATTTGCAGATGACATGATACTATACATAGAATACCCTAAAGGAGCCACCAGAAAACCTACTAGAGATCATCAACAATTTCAGAAAAGTTGCAGAATATAAAATTAATTTTCAGAAATATATTCTATTTCTATATACTGACAACAAAAAACAGAAATAAAAGTTAAGGAGGAGGAGCCGCCGGAACCCGCCCGCCGCGAGGAGCCGCCGGAACCCGCCCGCCGCGAGGAGCCGCGGACGCCGCGAGGAGCCGCGGACGCCGCGAGGAGCCGCGGACGCCGCGAGGAGCCGCGGACGCCGCGAGGAGCGGGTAAGTTCAGCCACTCCAACTGGAGGGCTTGCTGAACGGAGAGAGGAAGTCGTCCACGGGTTGCTGACCAGGGACTGGGCACGAGTTGGACGGGGAAGCTCGCGTCCACCTTTGGTACTTAGACACATAACCGGCAGTGGTGGAGGAGCCCGCACTCCCCTAGAGCTGCAGCAGCAGCGGAGGAAGCCGGGGAAAGAGCAGGAATTGAAGACTACAGGCGGGCGCGCGGTCGAGCCGGGGCGCCCCCTCCAACACGGGACTGCGCGCGCCGCGGCCTCCGCCCGACTGACTGGGATCAGCCCACCGTCCCGGCCAGCACCCAGTATGGCAGCAAAGCCCTCATTTTGCTGAACACAAAAACAGAAACCACAGCAACCGGCATATGTTTGATTATTTAGCTTATAAAGAATTTCTTTCCAGCAGAATTTTTCTTGCTCAAGAAGAATTTTGGCTATCCAGGCTTTTTGTATTTCCATATAAGTTAAAAAAAATTGTTCCAACTTGTGAAAATGTCATTGGTACTTTGATAGTGATTGCATTGAGCATGTAAATTGTCTTAGAGACTACGTTATTTCCATTTATGATAAAGACTCTTCAGTGTCCATAAAGGAAACATAACCTCAACATAATAAAGGCCATATATGACAAACCTACAGTAATTTAATACTCAACAGTGAAAAGCTGAACGCATTCCCTCTATGATTATGAATGTGACAAAGACGCCCACTCTTACCACTTTTATTCAACACTGTCTTGGAAGTCCTAGCCACAGCAATCAGAGAAGAAAAAGAAATAAAAGAAATACAAATTAGAAAGGAAGAAGTAAACTGTCCTTATTTGCAGATGACATGATACTATACATAGAATACCCTAAAGGAGCCACCAGAAAACCTACTAGAGATCATCAACAATTTCAGAAAAGTTGCAGAATATAAAATTAATTTTCAGAAATATATTCTATTTCTATATACTGACAACAAAAAACAGAAATAAAAGTTAAGGAGGAGGAGCCGCCGGAACCCGCCCGCCGCGAGGAGCCGCCGGAACCCGCCCGCCGCGAGGAGCCGCGGACGCCGCGAGGAGCCGCGGACGCCGCGAGGAGCCGCGGACGCCGCGAGGAGCCGCGGACGCCGCGAGGAGCGGGTAAGTTCAGCCACTCCAACTGGAGGGCTTGCTGAACGGAGAGAGGAAGTCGTCCACGGGTTGCTGACCAGGGACTGGGCACGAGTTGGACGGGAAAGCTCGCGTCCGCCTTTGGTACTTAGACACATAACCGGCAGTGGTGGAGGAGCCCGCGCTCCCCTAGAGCTGCAGCAGCAGCGGAGGAAGCCGGGGAAAGAGCAGGAATTGGAGACTACAGGCGGGCGCGCGGTCGAGCCGGGGCGCCCCCCTCCAACACGGGACTGCGCGCGCCGCGGCCTCCGCCCGACTGACTGGGATCAGCCCACCGTCCCGGCCAGCACCCAGTATGGCAGCAAAGCCCTCATTTTGCTGAACACAAAAACAGAAACCACAGCAACCGGCACTGTAAGGGAAAGACCACGCCATCAAGACACCACCATCAAGAGCAGATTGGTTTCCAACAGGCAGATATGAAGATAAAAACCAAGGACAGTATTTAACTTTTTTTTTTCTTTTTCATTTTTTCTGCTTGTTTGTGGTGGACTATTTTGCTTATTCAATTGATTGGTTTGGGGTTTATTAGTTTCTTTGTTTATTGGGGGTTTTTTATGTTTTTTTTTTTTTTTTTTTGTAGTTTTCATTTGTTTGATTTATTCTATGTGTTTTTTCTTTGTTTTTCGGTCTCATTATTTTTTTTTTTCTCTTTTTAATTTTTAACCTTCTTTTGACTTTTATTATTTTTTTTTAACTTTAATTTTAATTCTTGAAAACCTCTAATTCTCTTTTCTCTTTCCTCTTTCCCACTGCTTTCTTTCTCTATGTTCTAAATGTAAAACATCTTCCTAGCTATCAATATCCTCTAGACAAATTATTTCCTATCTTTCTGTCTGCACTATTCACTTCCAAATGCACTAAACAGTACACACACTAATCTTTGCTACCTAATCCTATAAAATACTTCCAAGACAAATCTTTTCCTTTTTATTACTTATAGACTCTCCTCCTTGTCACCCCGAGCACATGTCCTAATTTAAAATTGCTTTCATTGTAATTATCCAAGCCAGGACCTTGTGCTAGATCTATTATTCAGGCACTATTTTAATTAATTCAAAGCTTAACGGGCAAGTACCATCTGTGATTGCATGAGTTGCTAGAAAGATTTCCTGCGCCTTATCTCTGTAAAACTGGTCAGTTGTGGGGATTGCTGTATATGTATGTGTATCTTATGATTATGTTAGAAAACATCTGCATGCTTTTATGACTGTCACCCATCAGGGATGCACCTCTTGTTCCTCAGATGCTAGTGTATGAACTAGTGTCACAGAACACCATAGCAAACCAGACATAGAGCCTACACTCCCTGACCAAACATCAAACCAAGGATCCTCGAAGCGGAAGCCCGGATTCCAAGACCCCACACTGATTATCAAAGAACATACAACACTACAGATTATTCACCTGTAAACAAGGTCTATCACCACCCAAGACACAAGCCACTGAACCCTTCTACAAGGACAGAAACCACAGCAACCGGCACTGTAAGGGAAAGACCACGCCATCAAGACACCACCATCAAGAGCAGATTGGTTTCCAACAGGCAGATATGAAGATAAAAACCAAGGACAGTATTTAACTTTTTTTTTTCTTTTTTTTTTTTCTGCTTGTTTGTGGTGGACTATTTTGCTTATTCAATTGATTGGTTTGGGGTTTATTAGTTTCTTTGTTTATTGGGGGTTTTTTATGTTTTTTTTTTTTTTTTTTTGTAGTTTTCATTTGTTTGATTTATTCTATGTGTTTTTTCTTTGTTTTTCGGTCTCATTATTTTTTTTCTTTTTTAAATTTTTTAACCTTCTTTTGACTTTTATATTTTTTTAACTTTAATTTTAATTCTTGAAAACCTCTAATTCTCTTTTCTCTTTCCTCTTTCCCACTGCTTTCTTTCTCTATGTTCTAAATGTAAAACATCTTCCTAGCTATCAATATCCTCTAGACAAATTATTTCCTATCTTTCTGTCTGCACTATTCACTTCCAAATGCACTAAACAGTACACACACTAATCTTTGCTACCTAATCCTATAAAATACTTCCAAGACAAATCTTTTCCTTTTATTACTTATAGACTCTCCTCCTTGTCACCCCGAGCACATGTCCTAATTTAAAATTGCTTTCATTGTAATTATCCAAGCCAGGACCTTGTGCTAGATCTATTATTCAGGCACTATTTTAATTAATTCAAAGCTTAACGGGCAAGTACCATCTGTGATTGCATGAGTTGCTAGAAAGATTTCCTGCGCCTTATCTCTGTAAAACTGGTCAGTTGTGGGGATTGCTGTATATGTATGTGTATCTTATGATTATGTTAGAAAACATCTGCATGCTTTTATGACTGTCACCCATCAGGGATGCACCTCTTGTTCCTCAGATGCTAGTGTATGAACTAGTGTCACAGAACACCATAGCAAACCAGACATAGAGCCTACACTCCCTGACCAAACATCAAACCAAGGATCCTCGAAGCGGAAGCCCGGATTCCAAGACCCCACACTGATTATCAAAGAACATACAACACTACAGATTATTCACCTGTAAACAAGGTCTATCACCACCCAAGACACAAGCCACTGAACCCTTCTACAAGGACAAAAACCCAAAGGAAGGGAGAATTCAACCAAGAAGCCTGGTGGGAATAAGAACTCCATACACACAGACACACACAAAGAAACAAAAATTAACCTAATAATGAAACGTCAGAGAAACACTGTACAAATGAAGGACCAAGCTAGAGAAACACCACTTCAAATGACAGAGGAGGAGATAGACAAGCTATCTGAAAGAGAATTCAGAAAAACTATACTAATGAGGATGCAAAACACCGAAAACAGAATATTAGAGGAAATTAGTGCATTGAGAAGAGACATGCAGGAAATGAAAAATAAGCAAATAGAGACCACCAACTTAATTGCTGAACTCAAAAATACTATAGAAGGTCTCAACAGTAGAGTATCAGAGGCTGAAGAACGGATAAGTGAGCTGGAAGACAGAATGGTGGAAATAAGTGCTGAAGAACAGAACAAAGCCCAAAGAATTAAAAGAACTGAGGACAGCCTCAGAGACCTATGGGACAATATTAAACGCACCAACATTAGAATTATAGGAGTTTCAGAAGAAGAAGAAGAGAAGAAAGACTATGAAAAAATTCTTGAAGAGGTTATAGTTGAAAACTTCCCCAGCATGGGAAAGGAGATAGTCAGCCAAGTCCAGGAAGCACAAAGAGTTCCATACAGGAGAAACCCCAGAAGAAACACACCAAGGCACATACTAATCAAACTAACGCAGACTAAATATAAAGACAGATTACTAAAAGCAGCTAGGAGCAAACAACAAATACCATATAAAGGAAACCCCATACGTTTAACTGCGGATCTCTCAACAGAAACCCTACAGGCCAGAAGAGAATGGCAAGATACATTTAAACAGCTAAAAGAGAATACCCTGCAACCACGAATTCTCTACCCAGCAAGAATCTCATTCAAAATCGATGGTGAAGTCAAAAGCTTCACAGACAAGCAAAAACTAAAAGAATTCTGTACCACAAAACCAGCCCTACAACAAGTGTTAAAGGACCTGATATAGCCAATAAATACAAGAGTAGGAGAAGCCCGGATTCCAAGACCCCACACTGATTATCAAAGAACATACAACACTACAGATTATTCACCTGTAAACAAGGTCTATCACCACCCAAGACACAAGCCACTGAACCCTTCTACAAGGACAAAGACCCAAAGGAAGGGAGAATTCAACCAAGAAGCCTGGTGGGAATAAGAACTCCATACACACAGACACACACAAAGAAACAAAAATTAACCTAATAATGAAACGTCAGAGAAACACTGTACAAATGAAGGACCAAGCTAGAGAAACACCACTTCAAATGACAGAGGAGGAGATAGACAAGCTATCTGAAAGAGAATTCAGAAAAACTATACTAATGAGGATGCAAAACACCGAAAACAGAATATTAGAGGAAATTAGTGCATTGAGAAGAGACATGCAGGAAATGAAAAATAAGCAAATAGAGACCACCAACTTAATTGCTGAACTCAAAAATACTATAGAAGGTCTCAACAGTAGAGTATCAGAGGCTGAAGAACGGATAAGTGAGCTGGAAGACAGAATGGTGGAAATAAGTGCTGAAGAACAGAACAAAGCCCAAAGAATTAAAAGAACTGAGGACAGCCTCAGAGACCTATGGGACAATATTAAACGCACCAACATTAGAATTATAGGAGTTTCAGAAGAAGAAGAAGAGAAGAAAGACTATGAAAAAATTCTTGAAGAGGTTATAGTTGAAAACTTCCCCAGCATGGGAAAGGAGATAGTCAGCCAAGTCCAGGAAGCACAAAGAGTTCCATACAGGAGAAACCCCAGAAGAAACACACCAAGGCACATACTAATCAAACTAACGCAGACTAAATATAAAGACAGATTACTAAAAGCAGCTAGGAGCAAACAACAAATACCATATAAAGGAAACCCCATACGTTTAACTGCGGATCTCTCAACAGAAACCCTACAGGCCAGAAGAGAATGGCAAGATACATTTAAACAGCTAAAAGAGAATACCCTGCAACCACGAATTCTCTACCCAGCAAGAATCTCATTCAAAATCGATGGTGAAGTCAAAAGCTTCACAGACAAGCAAAAACTAAAAGAATTCTGTACCACAAAACCAGCCCTACAACAAGTGTTAAAGGACCTGATATAGCCAATAAATACAAGAGTAGGAGAAGCCTTACAAATCAAACCCCAAATTTCTAAGAAGATGACAATAGGAACATTCGTATCAATAATTACTTTGAATGTAAATGGACTAAATGCTCCAACCAAACGACACAGGCTGGCTGAATGGATCCAGAAGCAAAACCCATATATATGCTGTTTACAAGAGACCCACTTCAGACCTAGAGACACTCATAGACTGAAAGTGAAAGGCTGGAAAAAGATATTTCATGCAAATGGAAATCAAAAGAAAGCTGGAGTAGCAATCCTTATATCAGACAAAATAGACTTTAAAGTAAAGAAGATTCTAAGAGACAAGGCAGGTCACTACATCATGATTAAGGGATCTATCCAAGAGGAAGACATAACAGTCATGAATATCTACGCACCCAACACAGGGGCACCTCAATACATAAGACAGGTACTTTCAGACATAAAAGAAGAAATCAACAATAACACAATAATAGTAGGAGACTTTAACACTCCTCTCACACCAATGGACAGATCAACAAAACAGAAAATTAATAAAGAAACACAAGCCTTAAATGCCACACTGGAAAAGATGGACCTCATCGATATCTTTAGGACGTTCCATCCAAAAGCAGAAGAATACACTTTCTTCTCAAGCGCTCACGGAACATTCTCCAGGATAGACCACATCTTGGGCCACAAATCTAACCTCAGTCAGTTCAAGAAAACCGAAATTATATCAACCATCTTCTCGGACCACAATGCAATGAGACTGGAGATCAACTACCAGAAAAAAACCCTAAAAACAGAAACACATGGAGATTAAACAATACATACCTAAAAAACCAACTGATCGTTGAGGAAATCAAAGGAGAAATTAAACAATTCCTAGAAGAAAATGACAATGAACACACGACAGTGCAAAACCTATGGGATACTGCAAAAGCAGTTCTAAGAGGGAAATTTATAGCAATACAATCCCACCTCAAGAAACTAGGAAAATATGAAGCAGATGACCTAACCCTCCGCTTAAAACAGTTGGAGAAAGAAGAACAAAAACATCCCAGAGCCAGCAGAAGAAGAGAAATTATAAAGACAAGAGCAGAAATAAATGAGAAAGAAACAAAAGAAACAATAGTAAAGATAAATAAAACAAAAAGCTGGTTCTTTGAAAAGGTAAACAAAATTGACAAGCCACTGGCCAGACTCATTAAGAAAAAGAGAGAAGAACCAGATCAACAAAATCAAAAACGAAAAAGGAGAGATTACAACAGATAATGCAGAAATCCAAAGGATTCTAAGAGACTATTATGAGCAACTCTATGGCAACAAACTGGACAACTTGGAAGAAATGGACAGTTTCTTGGACAGGATTAATCTCCCAAGACTGAGCCAGGAAGAAACAGAAACTTTGAACAACCCAATCACAAGCTCAGAAATCAACTTTGTGATTAAAAATCTACCCAAAAGTAAAAGCCCAGGACCAGATGGCTTCACAGCCGAATTCTACCAAACATTTAAAGAAGACCTAATGCCTGTCCTTCTAAAACTCTTTCAAAAAATTGCACAGGAAGGAAAACTCCCAAACACATTCTACGAGGCCACCATCACCCTGATACCCAAACCAGGCAAAGACAACACAAAAAAGGAAAACTATAGGCCAATTTCACTGATGAACTTAGATGCCAAGATCCTCAACAAAATCCTAGCAAACAGAATTCAACGACATGTCAAAAAACTCATACATCACGATCAAGTGGGGTTCATCCCAGGCATGCAAGGCTTCTTCAACATCCGCAAATCAATCAACGTGATACACCATATCAACAAGTTGAAAGACAAAAATCACATGATCATCTCAATAGATGCAGAAAAAGCCTTCGACAAAGGACAACATCCATTTATGATCAAAACTCTTCAGAAAATGGGCATAGAAGGAACCTATCTCAACATAATAAAAGCCATCTATGAGAAACCTACAGCGAACATTATTGTTAATGGTGAAAAACTGAAAGCATTCCCTCTAAGATCAGGAACAAGACAGGGGTGCCCACTTTCACCACTGCTATTCAACATAGTCCTGGAAGTCCTAGCAACAGCAATAAGAGAAGAGAAAGAAATCAAAGGAATCCAGATTGGAAAGGAAGAAGTCAAGCTCTCTCTTTTTGCAGACGACATGATATTATACATAGAAAATCCCAAAGACACGGTTACAAAGCTACTAGAACTAATCAATGAATTCAGCAAAGTTGCAGGATATAAAGTCAACACACAGAAGTCAATGGCATTCCTATACACAAACAATGAAAAATCAGAAAATGAAATCAAAGAGGCAATCCCCTTCACCATTGCAACCAAAAGAATCAAATATCTAGGAATAAACCTACCCAAAGAAACAAAAGAATTGTACACAGAAAATTACAAGACACTCATGAGAGACATTAAAGAAGACTTAAACAGATGGAGAGATATTCCATGTTCCTGGATTGGAAGAATCAATATTGTGAAAATGACCATACTTCCAAATATCATCTACAGATTCAATGCAATACCTATTCAACTACCACTGACATTTTTCACAGAACTAGACCAAATAATAACACAGTTCATATGGAAACACAGAAGACCTCGAATAGCCAAAGCAATCCTGAGGAAGAAAAATGGAGTTGGAGGGATCAGCCTCCCTAACTTCAGACTCTACTACAAAGCAACAGTCCTCAAGACAGTATGGTACTGGCACAAAAACAGAACTATAGACCAATGGAACAAGATTGAGAACCCAGAGATCAACCCACGCACCTATGGGTACCTTATTTTTGATAAAGGAGGAGAAACTATAAAATGGGACAAAGACAGTCTCTTTAACAAGTGGTGCTGGGAGAATTGGACAGCTACATGCAAAAAAATGAAATTGGAACATTCCCTGACGCCATACACTAAGATCAACTCAAAATGGATTAAAGACCTAAATGTAAGACCAGAAACCATCAAACTCTTAGAGGAGAATATAGGCAAAACCCTCAAGGACATCAATCAAAGCAAGATCTTCTCTGACCCACCAACTAAAATAGCAGAACTGAAAAGAAAAATGAACATATGGGACCTCATGAAACTTAAAAGCTTTTGTACAGCAAAAGAAATTACAAAAAAGCTGAACAGACACCCCACAGAGTGGGAGAAAATCATAGCAAATGAAACAACAGACAAAGAATTAATCTCCAAAATCTACAAGCAACTCAGACAACTCAGCACTGGAAAAACGAACAACCCAATCAAAAAATGGGAAAAGGACCTAAACAGACACCTCTCCAACGATGACATGATATTATACATAAAAAATCCCAAAGACACGGTTACAAAGCTACTAGAACTAATCAATGAATTCAGCAAAGTTGCAGGATATAAAGTCAACACACAGAAGTCACTGGCATTCCTATACACAAACAATGAAAAATCAGAAAATGAAATCAAAGAGGCAAACCCCTTCACCATTGCAACCAAAAGAATCAAATATCTAGGAATAAACCTACCCAAAGAAACAAAAGAATTGTACACAGAAAATTACAAGACACTCATGAGAGACATTAAAGAAGACTTAAACAGATGGAGAGATATTCCATGTTCCTGGATTGGAAGAATCAATATTGTGAAAATGACCATACTTCCAAATATCATCTACAGATTCAATGCAATACCTATTCAACTACCACTGACATTTTTCACAGAACTAGACCAAATAATAACACAGTTCATATGGAAACACAGAAGACCTCGAATAGCCAAAGCAATCCTGAGGAAGAAAAATGGAGTTGGAGGGATCAGCCTCCCTAACTTCAGACTCTACTACAAAGCAACAGTCCTCAAGACAGTATGGTACTGGCACAAAAACAGAACTATAGACCAATGGAACAAGATTGAGAACCCAGAGATCAACCCACGCACCTATGGGTACCTTATTTTTGATAAAGGAGGAGAAACTATAAAATGGGACAAAGACAGTCTCTTTAACAAGTGGTGCTGGGAGAATTGGACAGCTACATGCAAAAAAATGAAATTGGAACATTCCCTGACGCCATACACTAAGATCAACTCAAAATGGATTAAAGACCTAAATGTAAGACCAGAAACCATCAAACTCTTAGAGGAGAATATAGGCAAAACCCTCAAGGACATCAATCAAAGCAAGATCTTCTCTGACCCACCAACTAAAATAGCAGAACTGAAAAGAAAAATGAACATATGGGACCTCATGAAACTTAAAAGCTTTTGTACAGCAAAAGAAATTACAAAAAGACTGAACAGACACCCCACAGAGTGGGAGAAAATCATAGCAAATGAAACAACAGACAAAGAATTAATCTCCAAAATCTACAAGCAACTCAGACAACTCAGCACAGGGAAAATGAGCAGCCCAATCAAAAAATGGGAAAAAGATCTAAAGAGACGCCTCTCCAAAGAGGACATACAAATGGTCCAAAAGCACATGAAACGATGCTCAACTTCGCTTATTATTAGAGAAATGCAAATTAAAACCACAATGAGATACCACCTCACACCTGTCAGAATGGCCATCATCAACAAATCGACAGACAACAAATGCTGGAGAGGGTGTGGAGAAAAGGGAACCCTCTTGCATTGCTGGTGGGAATGTAAATTAATACAACCTCTATGGAAGACAATATGGAGATTCCTTAAAAAACTAAAAATAGAAGCACCCTATGACCCAGCAATCCCACTATTAGGCCTATATCCTGATGAAATCCAAACTGAAAGAGGCACCTGTACCCCAATGTTCATTGCAGCTCTCTATACAATAGCCAGAACATGGAAGCAACCTAGATGTCCATCGACAAATGAATGGATCCAGAAGCTCTGGTACATATATACAATGGAATACTACTCAGCTGTTAAAAGAAATGCAGAAGACTCAGTCCTAATGAGGTGGCTGGCTTTAGAACCTATCATAAAAAGTGAAGTAAGTCAAAAAGAGAAAGACAAGTATAGTATACTAACTCATATATATGGGATCTAGTAAGATGGTCATGATAACACACACAGTGAACTCATGAAAAAACAGAGAATAGACATAAAGACATTGTGGAGACCGAACAATGGGAGGGAGTAACATGGGAACCTATACTGTCATGTGTAGAAAAGATAGCTATTGTCATTGTGCTAGGGGAATAGGAGTACCTACAACCACTTGGAGCAATGGTCTGGAGGGATGGGAACCTGGGTGGGGGGAGGGCCAAGGGATATGCATCTGATTGATCTGGGAACATACATGTACAAAAATAAATAAATAAATAAATAAATAAATAAAAGATTAGACAGAAAAAAAAAAAAGTTAAGGAAACAATCTAATTTACCATTACATTAAAAAGCATAAAATGCCTAGAAATAAACCTACCCCAGAAGGCAAAATCCTATACTCTGAAAATCGTAAGACACTGATGAAAGAAACTGAAGACCACACAAACAGATGGAAAGATAAACCATGCTCTTGGATTTGACTATCTCTTTTAAAAGCCTCCACGGTTTATAGCACAAGACCTACAAGACATATTTCTTCTGAAATAGAATTTTGTTATAAGTTATCACCAATTTTATGTTTGGTCCCCAAGATCCTTGTCTCTGACCACACTACTAGAAAGGAATGTAATTAGTTCTCCTCATCAACAAATGGCCTTGGAGAGGTGAGAAAAGGGAACCCTCTTGCATTGCTGGTGGGAATGTAAATTAATACAACCTCTATGGAAGACAATATGGAGATTCCTTAAAAAACTAAAAATAGAAGCACCCTATGACCCAGCAATCCCACTATTAGGCCTATATCCTGATGAAATCCAAACTGAAAGAGGCACCTGTACCCCAATGTTCATTGCAGCTCTCTATACAATAGCCAGAACATGGAAGCAACCTAGATGTCCATCGACAAATGAATGGATCCAGAAGCTCTGGTACATATATACAATGGAATACTACTCAGCTGTTAAAAGAAATGCAGAAGACTCAGTCCTAATGAGGTGGCTGGCTTTAGAACCTATCATAAAAAGTGAAGTAAGTCAAAAAGAGAAAGACAAGTATAGTATACTAACTCATATATATGGGATCTAGTAAGATGGTCATGATAACACACACAGTGAACTCATGAAAAAACAGAGAATAGACATAAAGACATTGTGGAGACCGAACAATGGGAGGGAGTAACATGGGAACCTATACTGTCATGTGTAGAAAAGATAGCTATTGTCATTGTGCTAGGGGAATAGGAGTACCTACAACCACTTGGAGCAATGGTCTGGAGGGATGGAAGCTGGGTGGGGGGAGGGCCAAGGGATATGCATCTGATTGATCTGGGAACATACATGTACAAAAATAAATAAATAAATAAATAAATAAATAAAAGATTAGACAGAAAAAAAAAAAAGTTAAGGAAACAATCTAATTTACCATTACATTAAAAAGCATAAAATGCCTAGAAATAAACCTACCCCAGAAGGCAAAATCCTATACTCTGAAAATCGTAAGACACTGATGAAAGAAACTGAAGACCACACAAACAGATGGAAAGATAAACCATGCTCTTGGATTTGACTATCTCTTTTAAAAGCCTCCACGGTTTATAGCACAAGACCTACAAGACATATTTCTTCTGAAATAGAATTTTGTTATAAGCTTATCACCAATTTTATGTTTGGTCCCCAAGATCCTTGTCTCTGACCACACTACTAGAAAGGAATGTAATTAGTTCTCCCTGAACAATCCTTCACTTTGCCTCAGGGCAATAGTCATCCTCCAGTTTTAGAATACTCAGATTAGCAGATTATGTCCATTGAAACAGAATATGTAAAAATAAGAAATATGTGAAATAATAGGAAATATGTAAAATAGTTGGTTAACTGGTCTTACTCTTGGTTGCATGGAAGTATTAACTGCCTTCTTTTATACTTTCCAAAAATTTGTAAGTGCATGCTGACAAAGGTTTTCTCCCTGACAAAATTAGCCAAGGCCCTTTGAGCCCTCTTCTCAATTAGGCCTTAATCTTATCCTATAAAATCTTGAATAAATAGCAACACAAACTGTAACAACTCAAGACCAAATCCCTGGGATGATCCTGATCTCCCTAAAGAGACTTCCTGAGAAAATCCAAGACCAACAAAGGAGTTTACAGCTTTCTCCAGCTACTACCTGAAGAGAGGGTCTTGTCTTCTAGCCTCTGTGAAAGGGGAGAGGTCTAACTTTGAAAAGCAACAGTCATCAGACACAAATGGCTTTCACATAGACTGACATCTTCTTTCCACTTTTTGTGCTTTCCATTTCCCTGACTCTGCTGAGCCCCTGCTTCTGCCTCCTCCGTATTCCTTCATTTGCTCTTTAAAATCTGCAGTTACTTCTATACAAAGCGAAGCTGAGCTCAGTTATTTTCTTTTTTGTAACAGTATACCACTGATGAAAATATATTCTCACTGGCTTTATTTTCACCAGCATACATTACATTTAATATAGTAATAAAAGAAATTCAGAAAACACCAAATATCATGTATGTGACAAAACCAAAAGTTAAGGAAACAATCTAATTTACCATTACATTAAAAGCATAAAATGCCTAGAAATAAACCTACCCCAGAAGGCAAAATCCTATACTCTGAAAATCGTAAGACACTGATGAAAGAAACTGAAGACCACACAAACAGATGGAAAGATAAACCATGCTCTTGGATTTGACTATCTCTTTTAAAAGCCTCCACGGTTTATAGCACAAGACCTACAAGACATATTTCTTCTGAAATAGAATTTTGTTATAAGCTTATCACCAATTTTATGTTTGGTCCCCAAGATCCTTGTCTCTGACCACACTACTAGAAAGGAATGTAATTAGTTCTCCCTGAACAATCCTTCACTTTGCCTCAGGGCAATAGTCATCCTCCAGTTTTAGAATACTCAGATTAGCAGATTATGTCCATTGAAACAGAATATGTAAAAATAAGAAATATGTGAAATAATAGGAAATATGTAAAATAGTTGGTTAACTGGTCTTACTCTTGGTTGCATGGAAGTATTAACTGCCTTCTTTTATACTTTCCAAAAATTTGTAAGTGCATGCTGACAAAGGTTTTCTCCTGACAAAATTAGCCAAGGCCCTTTGAGCCCTCTTCTCAATTAGGCCTTAATCTTATCCTATAAAATCTTGAATAAATAGCAACACAAACTGTAACAACTCAAGACCAAATCCCTGGGATGATCCTGATCTCCCTAAAGAGACTTCCTGAGAAAATCCAAGACCAACAAAGGAGTTTACAGCTTTCTCCAGCTACTACCTGAAGAGAGGGTCTTGTCTTCTAGCCTCTGTGAAAGGGGAGAGGTCTAACTTTGAAAAGCAACAGTCATCAGACACAAATGGCTTTCACATAGACTGACATCTTCTTTCCACTTTTTGTGCTTTCCATTTCCCTGACTCTGCTGAGCCCCTGCTTCTGCCTCCTCCGTATTCCTTCATTTGCTCTTTAAAATCTGCAGTTACTTCTATACAAAGCGAAGCTGAGCTCAGTTATTTTCTTTTTTGTAACAGTATACCACTGATGAAAATATATTCTCACTGGCTTTATTTTCACCAGCATACATTACATTTAATATAGTAATAAAAGAAATTCAGAAAAAACACCAAATATCATGTATGTGACAGTTAACTCAATTTTTTAGATAATGGTAGTTCATTTGTCAAAGATTTCAAAGAACACTCTAGAGAGTGAAAGGAAATCAGCAAATGAGCTTAGACGAGAAGCAAAGACTTGAATTTGAGGAAGCATTTTTAGGTAGAACGCATCCTGGAAAGACCAGAAATGAGAAAGAAGACAGATCATTCCCAAATAGCTAGAAAGTCATATAGAAATAGACAAAAAGACAGAATGTTTAACTTATTTATATGTGGGTATCATCGTTATGTTGCTTCCCAGGTGGTGCCAGTGGTCAAGAATCAATGCAGGGGATGCAAGAGACATGGGTTGGGAAAATCACCTGGAAAAGGCAATGGCAACCCACTCCAGTATTCTTGCTTGTCTGGGAAATTCCACGGACAGAGGAGCCTGGTGGACTATAGTCCTTGGGGTTGCAAAGAGTAGAAAATAGCTGAACACACACACATACACTTCATCTTTATACCTTAGAACATTATCTGACATGAAAGTCAAGTTTAAGAACTATATTTATAATGAATAAATCAATTACAAAGGAGAATTATTATCCATTTGCCCACTCAGGGAAACAAGACAACCATAGCCTTCTTTATCAAAATATAACCAAAATTTTCTTATATTTGTGAACATCAACCTATAATAGGGTCAGTGACTATATTTTCTATATGCTAAAACACACACACATAAAACAAATTCTATAGAAAATATAAGCATGTTCCTTCATAAAAGATGCTGAGATCAAGAAAGTCCTACTTGAGAGAAAGAACTTTCTAATATATATCATAGGAAAAATGTAGAGATAAAATTGTTGAACATGTTTTTATCCAGGAAACTTCTTTTATTTATATAACTGAATAAAATATTCAAAATTTAAAGTTTAAATATTTTGAATATTTACTATAAATTCCTTCATTTGCTCTTTAAATCTGCAGTTACTTCTATACAAAGCGAAGCTGAGCTCAGTTATTTTCTTTTTTGTAACAGTATACCACTGATGAAAATATATTCTCACTGGCTTTATTTTCACCAGCATACATTACATTTAATATAGTAATAAAAGAAATTCAGAAAAAACACCAAATATCATGTATGTGACAGTTAACTCAATTTTTTAGATAATGGTAGTTCATTTGTCAAAGATTTCAAAGAACACTCTAGAGAGTGAAAGGAAATCAGCAAATGAGCTTAGACGAGAAGCAAAGACTTGAATTTGAGGAAGCATTTTTAGGTAGAACGCATCCTGGAAAGACCAGAAATGAGAAAGAAGACAGATCATTCCCAAATAGCTAGAAAGTCATATAGAAATAGACAAAAAGACAGAATGTTTAACTTATTTATATGTGGGTATCATCGTTATGTTGCTTCCCAGGTGGTGCCAGTGGTCAAGAATCAATGCAGGGGATGCAAGAGACATGGGTTGGGAAAATCACCTGGAAAAGGCAATGGCAACCCACTCCAGTATTCTTGCTTGTCTGGGAAATTCCACGGACAGAGGAGCCTGGTGGACTATAGTCCTTGGGGTTGCAAAGAGTAGAAAATAGCTGAACACACACACATACACTTCATCTTTATACCTTAGAACATTATCTGACATGAAAGTCAAGTTTAAGAACTATATTTATAATGAATAAATCAATTACAAAGGAGAATTATTATCCATTTGCCCACTCAGGGAAACAAGACAACCATAGCCTTCTTTATCAAAATATAACCAAAATTTTCTTATATTTGTGAACATCAACCTATAATAGGGTCAGTGACTATATTTTCTATATGCTAAAACACACACACATAAAACAAATTCTATAGAAAATATAAGCATGTTCCTTCATAAAAGATGCTGAGATCAAGAAAGTCCTACTTGAGAGAAAGAACTTTCTAATATATATCATAGGAAAAATGTAGAGATAAAATTGTTGAACATGTTTTTATCCAGGAAACTTCTTTTATTTATATAACTGAATAAAATATTCAAAATTTAAAGTTTAAATATTTTGAATATTTACTATAAAATCTATAAAACATTGGATCATCAACTGAGTAAATATATAATCATATATAAAGACAAGATCATCAACTTTTTATGTATTAGGTATATATTGATATCTTTGTGGTGCTAAATATACATAGAAAGGAAATATATTATGCACTCATATATAAATTAAATACATAGTATTGTGTTATATATATATATATATATATATGATATCTGAATAAATAATAGAAATAGCAATATAAAGAATCAAGATACATACACTAAAACAAAAAAATCTTTTGTATGTATATATATATATATATATATACACACACACATATACATGCATGCTCATAAAATTATGTAAAATAAAAGTCAAATGATTTCAGTGATAAGTCAGAAAAGGCAATAAATTGTATAAATTGGTTAAGATAAGGTGTTAGTCACTCAGTAGTGTCCAACTGTTTGTGACCACACAGACTCTAGCCCACCAGGTTTCTCCTGATAGGTAGGAACTGGAGTGGGTAGCCATTCCCTTCTCCAGGGCATCTTCCTGACCCAGGGATTGAACCAGGGTCTCCTGCATTGCAGGCAGATTCTTTACTGTCTGAGCCACCAGAGAAGCTAACACATGGAAAATATGAAGGTTTAAATCCTTTAAAGGGAATTATTTGGAATATGAGGAGAATACCAAACTCAAGGAAACGCTATGAGGATGTGTGTAAAATGCAAGAGTAGGATGGGAACAGTGAGAGCGTGCGCTGCGTGGTTCCTTTTTTGTAAGCGTTTGGAATCAGTCCTTTATAAGGGTCAGTGACTATATTTTCTATATGCTAAAACACACACACATAAAACAAATTCTATAGAAAATATAAGCATGTTCCTTCATAAAAGATGCTGAGATCAAGAAAGTCCTACTTGAGAGAAAGAACTTTCTAATATATATCATAGGAAAAATGTAGAGATAAAATTGTTGAACATGTTTTTATCCAGGAAACTTCTTTTATTTATATAACTGAATAAAATATTCAAAATTTAAAGTTTAAATATTTTGAATATTTACTATAAAATCTATAAAACATTGGATCATCAACTGAGTAAATATATAATCATATATAAAGACAAGATCATCAACTTTTTATGTATTAGGTATATATTGATATCTTTGTGGTGCTAAATATACATAGAAAGGAAATATATTATGCACTCATATATAAATTAAATACATAGTATTGTGTTATATATATATATATATATATATGATATCTGAATAAATAATAGAAATAGCAATATAAAGAATCAAGATACATACACTAAAACAAAAAAATCTTTTGTATGTATATATATATATATATATACACACACACATATACATGCATGCTCATAAAATTATGTAAAATAAAAGTCAAATGATTTCAGTGATAAGTCAGAAAAGGCAATAAATTGTATAAATTGGTTAAGATAAGGTGTTAGTCACTCAGTAGTGTCCAACTGTTTGTGACCACACAGACTCTAGCCCACCAGGTTTCTCCTGATAGGTAGGAACTGGAGTGGGTAGCCATTCCCTTCTCCAGGGCATCTTCCTGACCCAGGGATTGAACCAGGGTCTCCTGCATTGCAGGCAGATTCTTTACTGTCTGAGCCACCAGAGAAGCTAACACATGGAAAATATGAAGGTTTAAATCCTTTAAAGGGAATTATTTGGAATATGAGGAGAATACCAAACTCAAGGAAACGCTATGAGGATGTGTGTAAAATGCAAGAGTAGGATGGGGAACAGTGAGAGCGTGCCGCTGCGTGGTTCCTTTGTACTTTGTACATGCCGTTGATCAGCATGGGCAGGCCATCAGTTTGCCCTGCTTCCTGAGAGTCGGTGATACTCTTCAGATTCACCCAACCTATGGAATAGGGAAAGTCATCTGGCTCTTTCAGTGCCATAAGCTCTTATCTGTGGCTTCTCTGGCAACAGGTCTAACCAACTGAGGTTAATCTCAAGGGCAACATGCTCCATCAAACAGAAATTCAATTTATAAGTGAACAGGAAACAATGGGAGAGAGAGAGAGGAGGAGGGATTCACTAGCCACTTCATCTGTTGTCTCTGGAATACTGCTTTATTTTGGTTTGCCTTCTCATTCTAGGTAGGTCCTTTGTGTATACTATCCAGAATCTATGTTTTAGGTTTAGCCAGTGTTTTGTGATTAAATTCTGAGACCCCCAAAATATGTTTATATAATGTAAATCCTCATCAGTTTTTTTCCTACATAGTTATAGTGCATATTGATGGGGTAGGGAAAAATATATGGGACTTCTGTTTTTCAGTTCTTGTTGTAGAGAGGCTATTGGGGGTTAAGGATAGCTCTACATGTTAAAGGTGACCTTTAGTAATGAAGTATGAATACTAAATTCTTCTTAAAACCAAAATCTGTCTAGCACTTCCTATTCAAGATTTAAGATGGATTGGTGATTGTGTCTTTCTTTTTAAACAGTTCTTAAAATTATTTTACTTTTTCAGACTACCCATGAAAAATTATCTTTGATTCTTATCATCACAACTGTGTACAGCCAGTATAACTCTCATTAAACACATGTGTAAAATAAAGCCTAGAGATTTTAAGGTGGCTATTTCATGATCCAATAGCAAAACTGTGGCAATGAATCAGATACCCTAATCTAAGTCCTACAGTATATTCATTTTTCCGAAAGGAATCAGATGGTGTGGAGCTTACCCAGGCCAGAATGGGTAGCCATTCCTTCTCCAGGGCATCTTCCTGACCCAGGGATTGAACCAGGGTCTCCTGCATTGCAGGCAGATTCTTTACTGTCTGAGCCACCAGAGAAGCTAACACATGGAAAATATGAAGGTTTAAATCCTTTAAAGGGAATTATTTGGAATATGAGGAGAATACCAAACTCAAGGAAACGCTATGAGGATGTGTGTAAAATGCAAGAGTAGGATGGGGAACAGTGAGAGCGTGCCCGCTGCGTGGTTCCTTTGTACTTTGTACATGCCGTTGATCAGCATGGGCAGGCCATCAGTTTGCCCTGCTTCCTGAGAGTCGGTGATACTCTTCAGATTCACCCAACCTATGGAATAGGGAAAGTCATCTGGCTCTTTCAGTGCCATAAGCTCTTATCTGTGGCTTCTCTGGCAACAGGTCTAACCAACTGAGGTTAATCTCAAGGGCAACATGCTCCATCAAACAGAAATTCAATTTATAAGTGAACAGGAAACAATGGGAGAGAGAGAGAGGAGGAGGGATTCACTAGCCACTTCATCTGTTGTCTCTGGAATACTGCTTTATTTTGGTTTGCCTTCTCATTCTAGGTAGGTCCTTTGTGTATACTATCCAGAATCTATGTTTTAGGTTTAGCCAGTGTTTTGTGATTAAATTCTGAGACCCCCAAAATATGTTTATATAATGTAAATCCTCATCAGTTTTTTTCCTACATAGTTATAGTGCATATTGATGGGGTAGGGAAAAATATATGGGACTTCTGTTTTTCAGTTCTTGTTGTAGAGAGGCTATTGGGGGTTAAGGATAGCTCTACATGTTAAAGGTGACCTTTAGTAATGAAGTATGAATACTAAATTCTTCTTAAAACCAAAATCTGTCTAGCACTTCCTATTCAAGATTTAAGATGGATTGGTGATTGTGTCTTTCTTTTTAAACAGTTCTTAAAATTATTTTACTTTTTCAGACTACCCATGAAAAATTATCTTTGATTCTTATCATCACAACTGTGTACAGCCAGTATAACTCTCATTAAACACATGTGTAAAATAAAGCCTAGAGATTTTAAGGTGGCTATTTCATGATCCAATAGCAAAACTGTGGCAATGAATCAGATACCCTAATCTAAGTCCTACAGTATATTCATTTTTCCGAAAGGAATCAGTGTTATGGTGTGGAGCTTCATTCTCTCCTTTCTGCTGTTTGTTAGGTGAAAAATTTTGTTAGTAGCCAGGTCTTTATTGGAAACAATCTGGAGAATTGTATCACCTACAATGACAAAACAACTTTAGAATACAGCCATGGCTTCTTCAAAGTAGCATTTAAGACAGATTTGAGATTTGGACTATAGTTTACTGAATTATGAAATAAAAGCCTCAAATCCTTCTAAAAGAGTTTATTGGAAATATACACCCAACTAAGAAATCTAGTTTCTTAGGGAAATCTAGGGAAACTAAATGAAATTTAAAAGTACTTTAAAGATCACTTTAAAACTGTGCTTCATTCACAGAAAACTGGAACATTTTGTAATTATTCCCTTCTGCTTTTTAGTTACAGGATCTGCTGAATTTTTTTTTTCCTTGGTGTGAAATTTAATTTAAGCTGTATACTAATGCCGCTTTTATTAATAAAAATAATTCAGAGACCTGATTCTGTCAAATATCCTCACTTTGTTCCTAACTCAAAGTATTCTCTTAGTTTCCACGAGAAGAAAAGCTAATACAAACATAAAAACTAATTTTCAGCAGAATTAATTTCCAGCAAAAGTTTTCAAAGTGGGCTTCCATGGTGGTCCAGTGGATAAAGAGTCCACCTTTCAGTGCAAGGGGCACAGGTTCGATGCCTGGCCCAGGAAGATCCCACCATATGCCACAGAGAGGCTGGACCAGTGTGCCCAATTACAAGCCAGTGCCCTGGAGCGCATGAGCCCAGAACTGGTACTCTGCAACAAGAGAGGCCACTGCAATGGGAGGCCCACACAGGCCAAAAATTATCTTTTTAAAACGTCTAGCACTTCCTATTCAAGATTTAAGATGGATTGGTGATTGTGTCTTTCTTTTTAAACAGTTCTTAAAATTATTTTACTTTTTCAGACTACCCATGAAAAATTATCTTTGATTCTTATCATCACAACTGTGTACAGCCAGTATAACTCTCATTAAACACATGTGTAAAATAAAGCCTAGAGATTTTAAGGTGGCTATTTCATGATCCAATAGCAAAACTGTGGCAATGAATCAGATACCCTAATCTAAGTCCTACAGTATATTCATTTTTCCGAAAGGAATCAGTGTTATGGTGTGGAGCTTCATTCTCTCCTTTCTGCTGTTTGTTAGGTGAAAAATTTTGTTAGTAGCCAGGTCTTTATTGGAAACAATCTGGAGAATTGTATCACCTACAATGACAAAACAACTTTAGAATACAGCCATGGCTTCTTCAAAGTAGCATTTAAGACAGATTTGAGATTTGGACTATAGTTTACTGAATTATGAAATAAAAGCCTCAAATCCTTCTAAAAGAGTTTATTGGAAATATACACCCAACTAAGAAATCTAGTTTCTTAGGAAATCTAGAAACTAAATGAAATTTAAAAGTACTTTAAAGATCACTTTAAAACTGTGCTTCATTCACAGAAAACTGGAACATTTTGTAATTATTCCCTTCTGCTTTTTAGTTACAGGATCTGCTGAATTTTTTTTTTCCTTGGTGTGAAATTTAATTTAAGCTGTATACTAATGCCGCTTTTATTAATAAAAATAATTCAGAGACCTGATTCTGTCAAATATCCTCACTTTGTTCCTAACTCAAAGTATTCTCTTAGTTTCCACGAGAAGAAAAGCTAATACAAACATAAAAACTAATTTTCAGCAGAATTAATTTCCAGCAAAAGTTTTCAAAGTGGGCTTCCATGGTGGTCCAGTGGATAAAGAGTCCACCTTTCAGTGCAAGGGGCACAGGTTCGATGCCTGGCCCAGGAAGATCCCACCATATGCCACAGAGAGGCTGGACCAGTTACAAGCCAGTGCCCTGGAGCGCATGAGCCCAGAACTGGTACTCTGCAACAAGAGAGGCCACTGCAATGGGAGGCCCACACAGGCCAAAGAATAGAGATGGATGAAAATAAATAAATGAAAAACCAATAAAAGAGGACAAACATTCATTTTTTTTTCAAAGTTGAAGGAGAACTGGGTTCTTGCAATGAAGCATTTAGTATGTAAATACCATTTGGTATAGTAATTACCATTTGGATTTACCTCTGTATATCCTTTATATGGATACTAAATGCACTGCCAACCCAGCTGGACTCTCCTTTCACGCTAATTTTCAAATGCCTTCATGGCCCCCATCAACTGGGGACATAAGAATGAAAGGGGATTTCAAAACCCAAGAATTGGGGCTAAGGTCTGAGCAGGAACTTCCTGGGGATTGAATCCCACAATATTATCTATTTTTGTAAAAGCATGTGTGTGTGTGTGTGTGTGCATGTGTGTGTGTGTGTATGCATGTGTGTGTGTGTGTATGTTTAGCTAATGAAACACTGTTGGCAAAATTTAGAGTAAGGGAATCTCAATTATGTGATCTCAATATGTTTGAACTTTACCACTTGAACAAAAGAATCATTTTAAAAGTACTAGTCCCTTTTTAATGGAGCCCCACGGTGAATTCTTTTGTGATATAAACAATCCCTTCCATAATGCAATGATTCATTCCCTAATTCACAGGTGTGATCAACTTTCATTCACCCAAGCACAGCTATACAGGCATGACCTTAACTTTGCAGAGCTGTCAAATAAATAAATAAATGTGTATTTGCAGTAAGTTGAATTCTATCCCTCCTGGTCCAAGTGTTGAGGTGCACACTTGCCCAAGAATAGCTGTGCACAATGTGTCAGACAGGTAAACTTCTGGGAAATAGCCGTGTCAGACAGACCAGCCTGGCATGAAGTGATCAGCAAAGAGGGTCCTTTTTGAAAATCTAGAATTACCAGACTGCAAATGCAACTGGATTTCAATCATTGGCTGCAATCTTTGGAGAAGCATGGTTTTCCTGTGGGCTTTTGCTTTTTCCATTTACAGACAGGAGGCAATCACTGTCAGTGTCATCAGCATGAAATGTGAATGATGGTGATGGATGAACCCGGAGCAGAGCACACCAAAGACAGCACAGCGGGGGCACTGAGCAAGGGGCGGAGGGGAGGAGACACACAGCTAAAGTGACAGGTTTCTGCAAGAAATAGATGGACAAAATAGGGGGAAAAAAGAGACCTGTGGAATACAATTTAATAAGAGGGAACAATGTAGAGAAATTAGCCTTAGAGGAAGACTGCGTAGCTGTTCTGTCTTGATATTAGAAAGCAATAAATATATGTATGTCATTTACCTGAGGTATTTATTTACAAAAGCTTAAAATAATAACAACCACACTGTCATATCTGGTATTCTGGGGGAACAAACAGCTTTAAAAATAAAAGTGTGTCTTTCCATTGTGTTTTCAAGGTCTTATGAAAATAGATTTCTTGATCCTTTAAGAAATTTGGTCTTGTAGACTGATATGGAACAGACAGAAAGCAGATAGTTCCTAGGAAAGGAATTGATTTTATTATGAAATAGAAATAATGGCTTCAAGGAGCATGGAATTGGACAGGTATAGACATGCAGAAAATCATTAAATGACTTCATTCTGGCTGGGCAAAGCTTATCATAGAAAAAACTGGAAATCTCTGTCTTTCTTTTTCCTCTTTCTCTCTCCCTCCCACCTTCTGTTTTCCCTTGAACATGAAGTTACATAGAGCAAAATGTCAGTCTTTAGTGTCAATAAGACAGATTTTCTTATGACATCTCTGCTTTAGAATACACTGTTTAGGTGTGCTATAACTGTCCTTCCAAGGAGCAAGCCTCTTCTAATTTCATGATTGTTGTCATCATCTGCAGTGATTTTGAGCCCCCCAAAAGAAAATATGTCCCTGTTTTCTTTTTTTTCACCTTCTTTTTGCCATGAAGTGATGAGACTGGATGTCACAATTTATATTAGAAAACACTTTACATTAGAAAGCAAGTTATGGAAATATTTGCTCAAGCTTTATATCTTATCTATTGGGAACCCAGTAACATAGAATAGGAAACCATATAACTCAGGGAAAATGACCTTAATAAAGGCATAGATGTGGAAAAAAAGATAATTGATAGATTACTAGCTCCCTTGCCAGCTAAGACTCTCAGGAACACCTGTGAAGTTAGCTGTGTCAAGAGGCTCAGCACAGAGGTCATGGGTCAATTCATGATGCCCTACCATTGAACAGGAGTGAGGAGTCACAGCACCCTGGTCCCATGCTTCCTGATCCCAAGAAAGAAAACACATTAGAACAAACCTTTAGAATACTTAACTTTTCAAAAGTTACAAAAGTATTATCAGGAGGATTAAGATCAGCGAGTCACGGTTCCCTCAACAATTTACTATAGGGATGCATAATTTTGAATTCACTCTAAATTGTGTCTTGAGAGATACTTCCAGATAGGTACACTCCATAGATGTATCCAGAAATTCTATTTTAGCTAGTAATTTTTTAAAAGTTTGTACTCAACCAGGATTTTCTAAAAGTTTGAGGAGATCCTCAATGATAGTTTCTAAGACTCTAAAGAAAAACAATACTCAAGGTCTTATGATAAATAGTGTGTCTTTCCATTGTGTTTTCAAGGTCTTATGAAAATCCTTTAAGAAATTTGGTCTTGTAGACTGATATGGAACAGACAGAAAGCAGATAGTTCCTAGGAAAGGAATTGATTTTATTATGAAATAGAAATAATGGCTTCAAGGAGCATGGAATTGGACAGGTATAGACATGCAGAAAATCATTAAATGACTTCATTCTGGCTGGGCAAAGCTTATCATAGAAAAAACTGGAAATCTCTGTCTTTCTTTTTCCTCTTTCTCTCTCCCTCCCACCTTCTGTTTTCCCTTGAACATGAAGTTACATAGAGCAAAATGTCAGTCTTTAGTGTCAATAAGACAGATTTTCTTATGACATCTCTGCTTTAGAATACACTGTTTAGGTGTGCTATAACTGTCCTTCCAAGGAGCAAGCCTCTTCTAATTTCATGATTGTTGTCATCATCTGCAGTGATTTTGAGCCCCCCAAAAGAAAATATGTCCCTGTTTTCTTTTTTTTTTCACCTTCTTTTTGCCATGAAGTGATGAGACTGGATGTCACAATTTATATTAGAAAACACTTTACATTAGAAAGCAAGTTATGGAAATATTTGCTCAAGCTTTATATCTTATCTATTGGGAACCCAGTAACATAGAATAGGAAACCATATAACTCAGGGAAAATGACCTTAATAAAGGCATAGATGTGGAAAAAAAGATAATTGATAGATTACTAGCTCCCTTGCCAGCTAAGACTCTCAGGAACACCTGTGAAGTTAGCTGTGTCAAGAGGCTCAGCACAGAGGTCATGGGTCAATTCATGATGCCCTACCATTGAACAGGAGTGAGGAGTCACAGCACCCTGGTCCCATGCTTCCTGATCCCAAGAAAGAAAACACATTAGAACAAACCTTTAGAATACTTAACTTTTCAAAAGTTACAAAAGTATTATCAGGAGGATTAAGATCAGCGAGTCACGGTTCCCTCAACAATTTACTATAGGGATGCATAATTTTGAATTCACTCTAAATTGTGTCTTGAGAGATACTTCCAGATAGGTACACTCCATAGATGTATCCAGAAATTCTATTTTAGCTAGTAATTTTTTAAAAGTTTGTACTCAACCAGGATTTTCTAAAAGTTTGAGGAGATCCTCAATGATAGTTTCTAAGACTCTAAAGAAAAACAATACTCTAAAGAAAAAAAGATTGAACAGTTTTCAATTGCAATAATTTTGTAGAGTCAAAATATGCATATTTTGCAAACATATATGAAATTATACACACACACACACACACACACACACACACACATATGTATTCTGAAGAGATTCCATGAAACTGTGTTTTTTAGGTTAAATAGCACAACTCCATGCAGTTCAAGAAGAAACAGACCTGGACATGGAACATTGGACACTTTCACAATCAGGAAAGGAGTACATCAAGGCTGTATAAGGTTACCCTGCTTTTTGAACTTGTATGCAGAATACATCATATGAAATGCCGGGCTAGATGAAACTCAAGCTGGAATCAAGATTGCCTGCTGAAATGCCAACCACCTCAAATATGCAGATGATACCATTCTAATGGCATAAGAGGAACTAAAGAGCCTCTTGATAAGAGTGGAGGAAGAGAGAGTGAAAAAGCTGGCTTAAAACTCAACATTCAGAAAACAAACATCATGGCATTCTGTCCCATCACTTCATGGCAAACGGAAGGGGGAAAAAGTAGAAACAGTGACAGATTTTATTTTCTTGGGCTCCCAAATCACTGAATTCGGTGATTTCAGGCATGAAATTAAAAAAAGCTTGCTCCTTTAAAGGAAAGCTATGACAGACCTAGACAGAGTGCTAAAAAGCAGAGACATCACTTTAAAGGAAAGCTATACAGACATTGAGAGGGCTGTGTAAATGAATGCCCTACCATTGAACAGGAGTGAGGAGTCACAGCACCCTGGTCCCATGCTTCCTGGTCCCAAGAAAGAAAACACATTAGAACAAACCTTTAGAATACTTAACTTTTCAAAAGTTACAAAAGTATTATCAGGAGGATTAAGATCAGCGAGTCACGGTTCCCTCAACAATTTACTATAGGGATGCATAATTTTGAATTCACTCTAAATTGTGTCTTGAGAGATACTTCCAGATAGGTACACTCCATAGATGTATCCAGAAATTCTATTTTAGCTAGTAATTTTTTAAAAGTTTGTACTCAACCAGGATTTTCTAAAAGTTTGAGGAGATCCTCAATGATAGTTTCTAAGACTCTAAAGAAAAACAATACTCTAAAGAAAAAAAGATTGAACAGTTTTCAATTGCAATAATTTTGTAGAGTCAAAATATGCATATTTTGCAAACATATATGAAATTATACACACACACACACACACACACACACACACACATATGTATTCTGAAGAGATTCCATGAAACTGTGTTTTTTAGGTTAAATAGCACAACTCCATGCAGTTCAAGAAGAAACAGACCTGGACATGGAACATTGGACACTTTCACAATCAGGAAAGGAGTACATCAAGGCTGTATAAGGTTACCCTGCTTTTTGAACTTGTATGCAGAATACATCATATGAAATGCCGGGCTAGATGAAACTCAAGCTGGAATCAAGATTGCCTGCTGAAATGCCAACCACCTCAAATATGCAGATGATACCATTCTAATGGCATAAGAGGAACTAAAGAGCCTCTTGATAAGAGTGGAGGAAGAGAGAGTGAAAAAGCTGGCTTAAAACTCAACATTCAGAAAACAAACATCATGGCATTCTGTCCCATCACTTCATGGCAAACGGAAGGGGGAAAAAGTAGAAACAGTGACAGATTTTATTTTCTTGGGCTCCCAAATCACTGAATTCGGTGATTTCAGGCATGAAATTAAAAAAAGCTTGCTCCTTTAAAGGAAAGCTATGACAGACCTAGACAGAGTGCTAAAAAGCAGAGACATCACTTTGCCAACAAAGGAACTTGAAGTTCCAAGTATTAAAGAGAAAAGATTACAGAACATTATATTTAAAATTTTTACTGCAAAATAATAAAAAGCAGTGATATTATACTCTTAATTTTACTGATTTGGTAAAGTGCCCAGGGACAACACTGTTTATTTTTATGAAAAAAAAACAAAAATAAAAACAAAAACAAAACACCTGATTTCAATAGCCTTCCCACAGAATAACAGCCTCTGCTGAAAAACCTGAATGAATTTTTCCTTATTTTGACCAAGCATCTCGTTTGGCAGTTTGTAGAGAACCAGCTTGTGGGATAATTATTGTGACACTTCTAAAAAATTATCTTTACTCAGTGACCTTTTTATTTTATTTCAAATAAATGAAAGTATTAAAAGGTTAGCAGTGATGAATATAACTATTATTTATCAATTGTTATAAAATAGATACAAATCATTATTCATGTTGCTAATTTTATTTCCTTTCATGGTTACCTCTATCCAAGTAATTTTTAAGGGCACAGCAACTAAAGCTGGTTTCATAAACTTATATAGTGTAGTACTCATATGAACTAATAAAGAAACATATCAAGTTTTATTTTAATTTATAAACTAGATATATAAGTATTTATGATTAAGGAAATAAAGCTAATGTTCTCACTCCTATGGGCCCTAAGTAGTTTCCTAAAAATGAATGTTGATGGTCAAATGTCTTTGCAAAAGCAGGATGTTTTAATAACATTTTTTAAGTCCTTAAACCTCTCTGATTCAGCTTCCCAGCTGTCAGAATTTCCTGTCAGGTGACTAATATTGGGATGATGTGAAGAGGTACTTGAAGAATGTCTGCTTCAAAGTATATTTAAAATTATATATATAAAATAAATATGTATTATGTGTTTTTAAAAATATTTATATATTTATTTGACTGTGCTGGGTCTTAGTTGTAGGACTTGGAATCTTTAGTTGTAGCACATGGGATCTAGTTCCCTGACCAGGGATTGAACCGAAGCCTCCTGTATTAGGAGCACGGTGTCTTAGCCACTGGACCACCAGGGAAGTTCCTATTACGTGTTTGATGTTTTGGAGATAATCTCATTTATCTTCCATTAAAGTACGATTACATAGCATTATAATTAATGGAAATGATTTTCAGAATAAAGGTAATTATGGTCTAATTTACTAATCTAGATATAGAAACAGACTATATTATTTTAAATGTCTATAAAATCCAGACTTTTTACTTTAATGGTATATTTATTTTTCATGACAGATTAGACAGAAAATTTATATATCATTGATGTTGTTCTCGTTACTGGTTCAAATTGCAATTGAAATCAAGGAAATAAAACAGAGAATGCTAGAAAAATTATGGACTATCAATTTGCCACTCTGAAAAATGCTGAAGGGTAGAAAATAGACATAGATGTTCACATATATACTTCTGTAGTATTTATCTATCTCACATATGAAATATATCTCACATATAAAATAAGACAACAAAAGAAATCATGAGTCTTTCTAGGGAAAACATGGAGAGACTACATATATGAAGACAAGCAATACACAGGATAGTGTTTTCTTTTGAAATCTGAGAAGAGTATGGAAACTCCAGATAGATTTGTGCCCATTTCTCTTTTCTTTGTACAAAATACCTGAGAAAGTTGGTTTGTGCTGGAAGAAGGTAGTAGTACATAATACTTGATAGTAGTATTAATGCTAAGAAGAGAAATAAAAGTGATAAAACTCTTCAACAAATTTAGAGCAGGAAAATAAATTTTAGACTATGCCTCTAGCACAAAACGAGTTTCCCTTGTGGCTCAGAGAGTAGTCACCTACAACTCAGAAGACACAGGTAACATCCCTGGGTTGGGACGATCCCCTGGAGAAAGAGACGGCAACCCACTCCAGTGTTCTTGCCTGGAGAATCCTATGAACCAGGGGAGCCTGGCGGGCTACTGTCCACCGGGTGGCAATCACTCAGACACCACTGAGCGATAAACATTTCCACTACTTTCTAACACAAAATGAAGGACACAAAAACACATCATACAAAAAGTGTTTTGATTCATTTTTATCCAAGATTTCACACCAGGAATTCAATAATACTAATATTTGAGGAAACGAAAGATTAAGTAGTAGTATATAATCATTGGGACCCCTGAGAAAAACACACACGTGTACAAGCCCCCTAGTCCAACACACACAGAGAAAAGTCACCTCTGTGCATCCAATGGGAATGGCTTGGGGAATGGAAGCAGTGGCGAAACTAAGAAGCCGTCCCTTCTTTTTATCTCTGGCACTGCTTGTGTATTGCTTATATGTTGTTAGCTTTAAATTGCTATCTTCACGTTTGTGTACCTTCATGAGAACGTCCGCTAAGACGTTGCTTTGGCATCTGACCACTAGGGGGCGCCCTGATTGCATATATTGCTGTACAATCAGTACAGCAGTGATCTTGACAGCAAGTGAGATAAATTTTATTTTGGGGCAATTTCAGTTCTGCATTTGTTTTGCTACTGAAGTATTTTTAACCTCTGACTCAAGGATTTGACATTAGCACATTCTTCACTATGAGATATAAAGCCACTTTTTCTAAGTGCTGTTAATATTCAAATACTTTGGAATGTTTCTTGAAAAGAATGGAAAGCTGAGATTAAGTAGTTTCTTCTAATTTTGCCTCAGCTTTTGGTTCTCTTCATGAAACCCTCAAACCCTCATGGGTATGTGGCATCAATTACTTCAATTTCACACAGTTGCTTATATATATTTTGTATCAGTTTAAGAAACTTTCCAAATGTATATACAATATATATTATAAAATTTAAAATATTTAAAAAATTATTTAAAATAAAATTTATTAGACTATTTAAGTATTTAATTTTACTCTCTTATCACTAGTGTAAAGAACTGATTGCTTTTATCTGTTAACCTACTGGCCATGTTATACATTCTAAATAATATAGTTTCACTAAAATTTTGTATTATATTCATAATTACTAGTGACAAACAGCTTGTCTGATGTTCCAATACAGTTTTCCTTAAGAAAGTAATGAAATAAGTTGTTGAAATTCATATTAAAATAGGAGTATCATATTTCATGAGGGTAGTGAGATTAAATGAACTCTTCTATTTAAGAAATTATCAAAAAAGAATTTTAGAATTATTATCAAATTATTAGTATAACATTATAAATACAGTCATTAGTCTTAGAAAATGTCAGGAAGAATTTTAAGTTTAAAGTGCAGAAAATATTAGTGGTGTATTGACTAAACTACCCATAAAATGATCTACATCTTCCTTGGTCTTTTTTTTTGGAGTTATTTTGAAATTTGGGTGGCCTGGAAAATTGTGTTTTGACTTTTCAGAGGATGTTTATAGTTGTTAGCTTTAAATTGCTATCTTCACGTTTGTGTACCTTCATGAGAACGTCCGCTAAGACGTTGCTTTGGCATCTGACCACTAGGGGGCGCCCTGATTGCATATATTGCTGTACAATCAGTACAGCAGTGATCTTGACAGCAAGTGAGATAAATTTTATTTTGGGGCAATTTCAGTTCTGCATTTGTTTTGCTACTGAAGTATTTTTAACCTCTGACTCAAGGATTTGACATTAGCACATTCTTCACTATGAGATATAAAGCCACTTTTTCTAAGTGCTGTTAATATTCAAATACTTTGGAATGTTTCTTGAAAAGAATGGAAAGCTGAGATTAAGTAGTTTCTTCTAATTTTGCCTCAGCTTTTGGTTCTCTTCATGAAACCCTCAAACCCTCATGGGTATGTGGCATCAATTACTTCAATTTCACACAGTTGCTTATATATATTTTGTATCAGTTTAAGAAACTTTCCAAATGTATATACAATATATATTATAAAATTTAAAATTTTTAAAAAAATTATTTAAAATAAAATTTATTAGACTATTTAAGTATTTAATTTTACGCTCTTATCACTAGTGTAAAGAACTGATTGCTTTTATCTGTTAACCTACTGGCCATGTTATACATTCTAAATAATATAGTTTCACTAAAATTTTGTATTATATTCATAATTACTAGTGACAAACAGCTTGTCTGATGTTCCAATACAGTTTTCCTTAAGAAAGTAATGAAATAAGTTGTTGAAATTCATATTAAAATAGGAGTATCATATTTCATGAGGGTAGTGAGATTAAATGAACTCTTCTATTTAAGAAATTATCAAAAAAGAATTTTAGAATTATTATCAAATTATTAGTATAACATTATAAATACAGTCATTAGTCTTAGAAAATGTCAGGAAGAATTTTAAGTTTAAAGTGCAGAAAATATTAGTGGTGTATTGACTAAACTACCCATAAAAATGATCTACATCTTCCTTGGTCTGGGAGTTATTTTGAAATTTTGTAAGTTATAGGATTGCCAGTGCAGGAGATATGTGTTCAATCCCTGGATCAGGAAAATCCCTTAGAGAAAGAAATGGTAACAAATGATAGTTGCCTGGAAAATTGTGTTTTGACTTTTTCAGAGGATGTTTATCTAGATTGTCAATTCTCAGCTTGTCTAACATTTATTAGTGATTCCAATATGCCTTCCATATGATATTCTTTTTTATGTGGTATTCTTACTTACATCTCTTTTCACAAATCCTTATCCTACATGGTTTTGAAAAATAAAGCTGGCAATACCCAGTTGTCAGAGAAAATAATGTGCCGTTTTGCCTTTAATTTCACGTGGGTTCCTAATATTTCTATCCCATCTCTGATTTTTTTTTCACCTTTCCTTCTTTTTTTAAAAATTATCTTTGCTTTGATTTAGCCTCATTCCCTGGAAAATAAAGCGACATAATTCTACAGAATTATGACTCCAAAATCACATTATGCTTCATATCATCACATTTTAAAAGTAACAATTAGAGGTGATGACAGGGTGCTCCACAAAATATGTATTGCCTCATAATGAGGCAGACATATTAGAGAAAACTCTTGACAAAATGCCATTCATATTCCCACAATAACTCCCAGCCCAGATTTTTGATGCTAGCCAAAAAAATGCTAACACATAGTCAGAACGCAGCATCGACATTTCCATGTTGAATAATTACATTTTTAAGCCAAGATTATTTTAGTTATAAGTAACAGAAACTGATTTTAAATTATTGCAAAAAAGCAGGGATAAAGAGATAATGGGTTTTAACTGCAGGAAGCTTTTCCTAGTGTCTAGAGTCATGTACCAGGAACCTTAGGCAGGAGACAGAGTGACAGAGGATGCAGTGATGGTATGGCCCCATGAGGATAAAGAGATAATGGGTTTATGAGGGTAGTGAGATTAAATGAACTCTTCTATTTAAGAAATTATCAAAAAAGAATTTTAGAATTATTATCAAATTATTAGTATAACATTATAAATACAGTCATTAGTCTTAGAAAATGTCAGGAAGAATTTTAAGTTTAAAGTGCAGAAAATATTAGTGGTGTATTGACTAAACTACCCATAAAAATGATCTACATCTTCCTTGGTCTGGGAGTTATTTTGAAATTTTGTAAGTTATAGGATTGCCAGTGCAGGAGATATGTGTTCAATCCCTGGATCAGGAAAATCCCTTAGAGAAAGAAATGGTAACAAATGATAGTTGCCTGGAAAATTGTGTTTTGACTTTTTCAGAGGATGTTTATCTAGATTGTCAATTCTCAGCTTGTCTAACATTTATTAGTGATTCCAATATGCCTTCCATATGATATTCTTTTTTATGTGGTATTCTTACTTACATCTCTTTTCACAAATCCTTATCCTACATGGTTTTGAAAAATAAAGCTGGCAATACCCAGTTGTCAGAGAAAATAATGTGCCGTTTTGCCTTTAATTTCACGTGGGTTCCTAATATTTCTATCCCATCTCTGATTTTTTTTTCACCTTTCCTTCTTTTTTTAAAAATTATCTTTGCTTTGATTTAGCCTCATTCCCTGGAAAATAAAGCGACATAATTCTACAGAATTATGACTCCAAAATCACATTATGCTTCATATCATCACATTTTAAAAGTAACAATTAGAGGTGATGACAGGGTGCTCCACAAAATATGTATTGCCTCATAATGAGGCAGACATATTAGAGAAAACTCTTGACAAAATGCCATTCATATTCCCACAATAACTCCCAGCCCAGATTTTTGATGCTAGCCAAAAAAATGCTAACACATAGTCAGAACGCAGCATCGACATTTCCATGTTGAATAATTACATTTTTAAGCCAAGATTATTTTAGTTATAAGTAACAGAAACTGATTTTTAAATTATTGCAAAAAAGCAGGGATAAAGAGATAATGGGTTTTAACTGCAGGAAGCTTTTCCTAGTGTCTAGAGTCATGTACCAGGAACCTTAGGCAGGAGACAGAGTGACAGAGGATGCAGTGATGGTATGGCATCATCAACTCAATGGACGTGAGTTTGAGCAAACTCTGGGAGATAGTGATAGACAGGGAAGCCTGGTGTGCTGTAGTCCATGGGGTCGCAAAGAGAAGGACATGAAGGAGCAATTGAACAAAAACCCAGAGCCCATCAGTATTTGAGGAAACTCTTCTTTTTCTCTTTCTCTCTCTGGAAACTTATCACTTATTTCACCTGTCTGTTTTCCTATATGCTTCATTTGCTTTTCTGGAGAATGTTTTTCTGCACTTCTCCATAGTAAATAATCATTTTGTAGATCCTGTTTTCAAGAGTGACCAATACTCACTGATAAGCCTATAAAACAAAATGTACCAGTGAAGGCAACCAAGAGAGTTTTTTAAAGACAGTTGTATAGGGAAGTGAGAATGACCTCAGCTCTGTTGCAACAACAGGTACTTTTAAGTGCTAGGATGAGCTATGTACTAAGTAGTAGGTGGAAGAGTTCTAGAGGGTATTAGAGAGGTTGTTCTCAGTAGGATGTATTGAACATGATGAGTTAGTCCCGCATTTTCAAATGTTTTTATCTGTGATTAGGATGGCAAATGTTTGCCCATTGGCACCCACTGAAGTTGAGGCTCCTCATCTTCCAAAGCAAGTAGGATATGGGGTGCTGTCTTTCTTGATGCTCACATTTTGAGAGGGTGCCTTTCAGGTCTTGAGAAAAATGTTCCTGGGTTGTAAAACTGGCTGGAGGCTTGGAAAAGCCTTTTGCACCTTTCAAAGTAGCGGAGAGATCATTTTAAAAGGCACATTTTCTCAAGTAAGTGCTCTGAGGAAAGGGAGGTCATTAGCTAGAGTCTGGAATCAGTGTCACTAAGGTGTAGTCCAGCTGACAGGATGTCAAGGACCTTCTAGTCAATTAGGGTTCGACATTCTCAAGTGAGTAAAATTGATTGGCTCATGAGAGGTTACATGTCTAACTCAGGTCCAGTCAAAATTAACTATTCAAGTAGTTTAACATGGCTTTCAGAGAAGGACAGTTCTCAGAAGCATGGGTTATAGCTGTGCAGGTCTGCAAAGGCAGCTATGCAAACATCTGCTGCACTATTGCCCTGAAAGCGTTAGTCACCCAGTCGTGTCCAATTCTTTGTGACCCCAAGGACTGTAGCCCACCAGGCTTCTCTGTCCATGGGATTCTCCAAGCAAAAATACTGGAGTGGGGTGCCATTTCCTTCTCCATAAATTGCCCTGAAACGATTGCTTATCATTTTGCAAGTTAAATGCATTAAAGTTTAATCTCCCAAGAAGCCCAAAGAATAAGAAACTTTAAGAAATAAAGAAACTACTGGATCTTCATGCTCTGGAACCTGTTTAACAGAATATGGATATTGATAAAATGTTGTAAAATTGGAAAAAAAGTGTGTCATTTATGAGTACTTGAGATGCTTCTTTATCTCTATGAGATGCCAGTGTATTTCACTGTAATGGAATCTCTGAAATTTATTGGCCACAGGATGCTAGATGATGAATATATGAAAATATTGATCAGTTATATTTTCAATAAATACATGAGTGTGTTGAGCTAAGAACTGTGTAAACCCATATAGGAAGACTCAACTCCCAAATGGCAATTTTAACACACTGTGGAAGAACAAAATAAGAGATGACAAGAGTCGGGTGGGACTAAAATGAAGAGCTATGCAATTCAGCTTGGGTGAGAAGAGAAGGGTCGTTCTCTGAAGGAGGAAATTTTGAACTGAATATAAAAGCAAGAAGAAGAGTACTATATGTGAAGACCACAGAGTGAATAAATGTTCCCATTGGCACCCACTGAAGTTGAGGCTCCTCATCTTCCAAAGCAAGTAGGATATGGGGTGCTGTCTTTCTTGATGCTCACATTTTGAGAGGGTGCCTTTCAGGTCTTGAGAAAAATGTTCCTGGGTTGTAAAACTGGCTGGAGGCTTGGAAAAGCCTTTTGCACCTTTCAAAGTAGCGGAGAGATCATTTTAAAAGGCACATTTTCTCAAGTAAGTGCTCTGAGGAAAGGGAGGTCATTAGCTAGAGTCTGGAATCAGTGTCACTAAGGTGTAGTCCAGCTGACAGGATGTCAAGGACCTTCTAGTCAATTAGGGTTCGACATTCTCAAGTGAGTAAAATTGATTGGCTCATGAGAGGTTACATGTCTAACTCAGGTCCAGTCAAAATTAACTATTCAAGTAGTTTAACATGGCTTTCAGAGAAGGACAGTTCTCAGAAGCATGGGTTATAGCTGTGCAGGTCTGCAAAGGCAGCTATGCAAACATCTGCTGCACTATTGCCCTGAAAGCGTTAGTCACCCAGTCGTGTCCAATTCTTTGTGACCCCAAGGACTGTAGCCCACCAGGCTTCTCTGTCCATGGGATTCTCCAAGCAAAAATACTGGAGTGGGGTGCCATTTCCTTCTCCATAAATTGCCCTGAAACGATTGCTTATCATTTTGCAAGTTAAATGCATTAAAGTTTAATCTCCCAAGAAGCCCAAAGAATAAGAAACTTTAAGAAATAAAGAAACTACTGGATCTTCATGCTCTGGAACCTGTTTAACAGAATATGGATATTGATAAAATGTTGTAAAATTGGAAAAAAAGTGTGTCATTTATGAGTACTTGAGATGCTTCTTTATCTCTATGAGATGCTAGTGTATTTCACTGTAATGGAATCTCTGAAATTTATTGGCCACAGGATGCTAGATGATGAATATATGAAAATATTGATCAGTTATATTTTCAATAAATACATGAGTGTGTTGAGCTAAGAACTGTGTAAACCCATATAGGAAGACTCAACTCCCAAATGGCAATTTTAACACACTGTGGAAGAACAAAATAAGAGATGACAAGAGTCGGGTGGGACTAAAATGAAGAGCTATGCAATTCAGCTTGGGTGAGAAGAGAAGGGTCGTTCTCTGAAGGAGGAAATTTTGAACTGAATATAAAAGCAAGAAGAAGAGTACTATATGTGAAGACCACAGAGTGAATAAAGACAACACAAGATACAAGGAGCACTACAAAGCCTATTGTGCGACAAGAAATTAACTTCCAAGTAAGGAAGCAATGAGAAATGAGACTGGAGAAATAGGCTAGATCACAGAAGGCTCCTATGTGTCTGATTAAAATCTTTGACATTTTATATGCAGCCCTTACTGAGTAATGTCCACTCTAGAAAATGTAATTTAATTCTTAGAGTTATTCCAGGTGTTGTTGCCATAATGTGCTATGAGCTATGTGTTATGCTTAGTCGCTCAGTTGTGTCCAACTTTGCAACCCCATGGACTGTAGCCTGCCAGTCTCTTCTGTCCGTGGGGATTCTCCAGGCAAGAATACTGGAGTGGGCTGCCATGGCATCCTCCAGGGGATCTTCCCAACATTGGGACTGACCCCAGGTCTCCCATATTGCAGGTGAATTCCTTACCATCTGAGCCACCAGGGAAGCCCAAGAATACTGAAGTGGGTAGCCTATTCCTTCTCCAGGGGATTTTCCCTGGCCAAGGAATCATACTGGGGTCTCCTCCATTGCAGGCAGATTGCTTACCAGCTGAGCAACCAGGAAAGCCCACAATGACATATTGTAAAAAACATATGTTAAAAGTAATACAATTCAGGCAGCACCCAAAAAAGGGAAGTGGCAGCTTGCTGTCCTCAACCCCTCTCCTGCCTCAGAACCCCATCCAGCCATACCAAGGGTAGTGATTATCAGTTGGCAAACAGTGTGCTGTATGTACTTCCACAATTTAAGGCTTTGGAAAGCTACTAATTAGAGGAGCAATCCTCAGCCTTTCGGTACTCCCGGGATTGGCTTCATGGAAGACAGTTCTTCCACAGATCATGGGTGGGGATGGTCTCATGATAATTTAAGCCCATTATGTTTACTGTGTACTTTATTTCTACTATTATTGCATCAGGTCCACCTCAGGTCAGTAGTCATTTGATTCTGGAGGTTGGGGACCCCTGATGTGAAGTATTGAGAAGTACAAGCCTGAAAGCAAGGAGAGAAATTTGGGCAAAGGTAATGGCTTATAAGGGCTCGCAAGAGAAATTAGGAAGTGCAACTACAAGAAAGTAGTAAATGTGCAGAAGATGCATGGACACCTTGAAGACATAACTAGGAGTTAATCTTGATGTAGCTTAGTGATTGTGCGACAAGAAATTAACTTCCAAGTAAGGAAGCAATGAGAAATGAGACTGGAGAAATAGGCTAGATCACAGAAGGCTCCTATGTGTCTGATTAAAATCTTTGACATTTTATATGCAGCCCTTACTGAGTAATGTCCACTCTAGAAAATGTAATTTAATTCTTAGAGTTATTCCAGGTGTTGTTGCCATAATGTGCTATGAGCTATGTGTTATGCTTAGTCGCTCAGTTGTGTCCAACTTTGCAACCCCATGGACTGTAGCCTGCCAGTCTCTTCTGTCCGTGGGGATTCTCCAGGCAAGAATACTGGAGTGGGCTGCCATGGCATCCTCCAGGGGATCTTCCCAACATTGGGACTGACCCCAGGTCTCCCATATTGCAGGTGAATTCCTTACCATCTGAGCCACCAGGGAAGCCCAAGAATACTGAAGTGGGTAGCCTATTCCTTCTCCAGGGGATTTTCCCTGGCCAAGGAATCATACTGGGGTCTCCTCCATTGCAGGCAGATTGCTTACCAGCTGAGCAACCAGGAAAGCCCACAATGACATATTGTAAAAAGCATATGTTAAAAGTAATACAATTCAGGCAGCACCCAAAAAAGGGAAGTGGCAGCTTGCTGTCCTCAACCCCTCTCCTGCCTCAGAACCCCATCCAGCCATACCAAGGGTAGTGATTATCAGTTGGCAAACAGTGTGCTGTATGTACTTCCACAATTTAAGGCTTTGGAAAGCTACTAATTAGAGGAGCAATCCTCAGCCTTTCGGTACTCCAGGGATTGGCTTCATGGAAGACAGTTCTTCCACAGATCATGGGTGGGGATGGTCTCATGATAATTGAAGCCCATTATGTTTACTGTGTACTTTATTTCTACTATTATTGCATCAGGTCCACCTCAGGTCAGTAGTCATTTGATTCTGGAGGTTGGGGACCCCTGATGTGAAGTATTGAGAAGTACAAGCCTGAAAGCAAGGAGAGAAATTTGGGCAAAGGTAATGGCTTATAAGGGCTCGCAACAGAAATTAGGAAGTGCAACTACAAGAAAGTAGTAAATGTGCAGAAGATGCATGGACACCTTGAAGACATAACTAGGAGTTAATCTTGATGTAGCTTAGTGATTGATGGCAGTGCAGAATGAAGGATAGGGTGTAGCCTGGGATGACTCTGCCCTATCATTTAATAGTAATGCCAGCATATGTTTACATGCCAGGGCTATAATTCTTTTCACATTGGAAATGGACAAGGTCATTGAAAGTACAGCTGTAAAGAAAGCATCATCATAAAAACTGTAGACAGGAAAAAACAGAAAGAAATCATGGGATGGATGAATAATGTAGAGCCTTAAAATACAAGGCATAGTTATGAGACAACAATTAATTCCCAAAGGCTAAAATGCGCTCCCAGGTGGCTCAGGGGTAAAGAATCCACCTACCAATGCAGGACATGCCGGAGACATGAATTTGATTCCTGGGGTGGGAAGATCTCCTGAAGGAGGAGATGGCAACCGGCTCCAGTATTCTTGCCTGAATTCTGGCATGGACAGAGGAGCCTGGGAGGCTACAGTCCATCCAGAGAGTTGGACATAACTGAGCAACTGAACACACACATAACCAGAGAGAACACACATAGCACACACATACACATAAAGTGGATGAACAATTTGAGGTCTGAAAAGTAAAGTTCACCCAGTTTGCTGAAAGTTAGAAAGTTTTGATATTGACATACTCAGATGGAGCTGATGGGACTTCAGTTTCATCAAGATGAAATAAGATTAACTTTACTACATTGCTGGTCTGAATAAGCTCCTTGGGGCTCAGACAATTTAAAAGAAGTTCAAAGATTCAAAGTATAAAACTCTCCCTCTCTCTTTCCCTGGCTTCCCTACGCATTGGCATCATGTCAGATAAACTTGTCACACAGTGCCAAGCCAACCCGTTATTCTTGGTTCCTTAAAAACTCCATTTTAGAAAGAAGAGAGTTTTCCTCTCTTTATAAAACTACTATGAAACTTAGCATACAAATGATGTAACAAATTGATCCTCAGTTTCCATATTTTTCTTCTCTCATGGGCCCAAACATAACAATTCATGCACCAGTATAGTTCTACAGCCCACACTTTGAATTGCACTAGGCTGGTGATCTTTCAGCATTTCTAAAACCATTAAACCCAAAGCTGAACTTTGCTGAACATAGTGGGAATAGTGTCTGAATAGCCTTACTAATGTGGGGCTTCCCTGGTGGCTTACACGGGAAAGAATCCACCAGTCAATGCAAGAGACCCAACTTTGACCATGGCAGAAACTAGTTTTATAGCCTTACTGGAGAAGAAAGTGGTAGATCCTCAAGAGTCATTTTATGAAAAGAAAGCTTTTCACAACAACAGGAAGTACCTTTCCAATAAGTATAAAGACAATACCCTTGCCCTTTCAAGGTGGATTTGTAAGAATATGACCTAGAAGCAGATACCTAAGTTTAGAAAAGTCCTGTAGGTCTAAAGCCTTAGAACCAATTCATGCTTTCATGTTTTTTCCATGAAAATACCTGCCCATAATTTTTTCTTCCACCTACTAACTTCATGGGCTTCCCTGATGGCTCGGTGGTAAAGACATACAAGGAAAAGACAGGAATAACATATGAATACAAAGACCAAATGCAGAATCTCACAAAGTCATACAGGTGGCTCCAAACCACAGTGTCACTGGGATATGATCATTCCTTTCAGGGTAGATGCTGCAAACTTGTCTTTGTAAGAACGATCTCCTCAATATGGACTGACAAATGCTAGCAAGCAAATATTGCTCTTCAGCGCATGGCAGATTTTCGTAATTTAAGATGAATAATATGTGACAGATTAATGTATGTGTACACATGCAAACAGCTTCCCAGGTGGCTCAGTGGTAAAGAACTTGATGGCCAAGCTGGAGCCAAAGGAGACACGAGTTCAATCCCTGGGTCAGAAATATCCTCTGGAGAAGGAAATGGTAACCCACTCCAGATATCTTTGCTTAGGAAATCTCACAGACAGAGGAGCCTTGAGGGCTACTGTCCCTGGGGTTGCAAACAGTGAGACACAACTTTGTGACTAAACAAGAGCCAGAACTAACTAGCGATGCATACATAGATCATGAAAAGATATTTGCCATTGAGGGCTGATGATGCATATATGCATTTTATAGTATTTTAAACCATTTCCCAGTCTGTGTAATTTTAAGTTTAAAAATGAATAAAACTAGGCACACTTATAAGATTAAATATTCATGTCAGTAATCTTATGAAATAACATTGAAAATATTTCACCAAGTAGGGAGAAATGTCAGCTGAAAATTACCTGCAAACAAAAGTGGTGAGTATCTGTCTCATTTAACTCACTACTTCACTGAAGGAGATATCTTTCTCATGAGATTGCAACAAGTAAGCAAGTGTTGGAAGGAAGGATGTTTTTCCTTTGTTCTGAGTTGTCCTCAGCAATTAACTTAGGGTCTGTCACATTTTCAATGTAGAGGGAATGAATAAATGAGAAGAGCTATATTAATGAGGAAGTTTTGCAACTTTCCTTTTTCCTTATTGAATCAGAAAAGAATCATTTTTCTTTTAAAAAAGAAAACAGGGCTTCCCTGGTGATCCAGTGAGTAAAGAGTCCACCTTGCAGTGTAAGGGGCACTAATTCAATCCCTGACCCGGGAAGATCCCACGTGCCGCAAAGCAGCTGGACCGATGTGTCCAATTATGAGCCAGCTCTCTGGAGCACATGTGCCCAGAGCCGGTGCCCTGCAGTGAGAGAGGCCACTGCAACGGGAGGCCCACACAGGCCAAAGAATAAAGATGGATGAAAAATAAATAAATAAAAAATCAACAAAAAGAGGCCAAAATTGAAAAAAAAAGAAAACAGAAAAAAAATGTACCAAAGTATAAGAAAATCCTGTCTTCAGAACCAAGACTTGTTTCCAAATATTTATACACTGAATATTCAACTGGACATACAATGGTTGAACTTCCTTTTCACATTTTGATCCAATAAATATGAACTTCATGAAGTCTAAGGGGCAGGACAGATGCCATTCATGGGATAAATGCTTAAAGCATCTTTTATTATTTTTCAGCTGGTGCCTTTTGCTGAAGGGTATCTCCTGTTATCCTCAGTGGCAGAAGCACAATAAAAACATTTCACTTTATGGAAGCAATTAGACACACATCTGTTCCAGACCTTCCATATTAAATGCTTGCCCACACAGTCCCTGTGAATTTCAGAATATCTGTTTGCAACAAGGGAGGTTTTAAGTCACATTGATGTATGAGGCCATGTTGTGAGACATGGCCCTCATTCACTTTGGTTCAGTAAAAATACAGCCTTTCATTCCTTGAGTAGCTAAAAACCTGTGGCTATTTCTATTGTGACCAACATAAGAAGGATTATGATAATCCACTTGGATTTTCATATCTGTTTATGTGGATAAAAGATGTGTTTTCACCTCTGTATCCATAGTATTAGCTTGTGGTATATTCAGTAAATCATTGTAGATAGGCTAAATGAATATATGTGTCTGAGAATAGGAAGAAAACTAACTCACAGAAATTCTTACACCCAGATGTCCTATTTGAACATATAGGCTTTGGGGATGAAAGCTGATTTAATCTCTGTACTGATAATTAAAATTATAAATCAATAAGATAAAGTTATATATTTTTTAAACAAATATACACATGCACATAAACATGGTCATACATGTACAAATGGCTACTATTAATTCACAAGTTGATTGGGCTTTAGGAAGTAAGATTCTAGGTGAGATACAAAATATTTCATACAAGATAAAATGGTAAAGATACAAATAATACATATATATATACACCAATATAATTTTTAATGTTATTTTGTAATATATAACTAAGATCATTACAAATTCCTTTTATTTATTTATTTTTTTAAAGATTTGTTTATTTATTTTTGGCGGGGGTCGGGTTGGGGAGGGAGGGGAGTGGGCGGGCCACTTCTATTGGTCTTTCGTTTCTCTATTTTTCATCCATCTTTGCTCTTTGGCTCCTGCGGGCCTCCCATCTTGGTGGCCTCTGTTGTCGCAGAGCACCGTCTCTGGGCGCATGCACTCCAGAGCTCCGGCTCGGTAATAGAACACATGGGTCCAGCCACTCCGCGGCACGTGGGATCTTCCCAGGCCAGGGATCAAACCGGCGCCCCTTGCACTGCAAGGAGGTGTCCTTATCCACTGGACCACCAGGGGAAGCCCACAAATTCCTTTTTAGTTAGTGCAATTTTGTCTTTGTTGCTAGATTCCTACCCTCCTCTTTTTTCCATCTCTATATCACCCTATTTCTGGAATGCATTTTAACACCTGACTTTTAGTTTTACTTTCATATTCAGAATAGGATCCCCTATCCGGGAATGCTTAAGGGAATTCCTCACTCTTTCTTCTCTAGAAGAAATAACTCCCCACCTAGGTATGACAATCCATTCAATTGATAGACTCCTTTTTATTTTGCAAATGAAGTATAGCTGACTTACAATATTACATTAGTTTCAGGAGTATAACATAGTGATTGAGCATTTTTAAAGATGACACACCATTAAACAAGATAGTGATTATGATAGTGACTATGAGGCCCTGTGTTATATGCAGTATAACCTTGTTGTTTATCTATTTTACACACAGTAGGTGCACCTCTTAGTCTCATACCCCTAATTTGTTATGCCCTCCTACCCCATTCCTTTTCATAATCATTAGTTTGTTTTCTATATCTGTGAGTCATTTTCTGTTTGTCATATACATTTATTTCTGTAATTTTTTTTAGATTTTACATTTAGATTTCCACATTTAAGTGACACCATGCTCTATTTGTCTTTGACTTAACTTTGTTAAGCATAGGAGCAGTCATCCATGGTGCTGCCAGTGGCAGAATTTCCTTATCATTTATGACTGAATAGTCATCCATTGATGGACTCTTTGCTGACATATGGTCCCCCCTCCTCCTTCTCTTCATCTCTCACTCTCTAGTCTTACATTTCAGATTTTATTCATATCAGTCATTAGTAATGTTCCACAGGAGGGCAGGGTATTCCAATTATACTATAAAATCCCAAATTCTACTACGTGTTTGAAAAGACTCACATTATGAGTCAGGTGGAGGAAGAGTTTCATTTTTCTTTTTATCTCTGAGCTAAAAATCCCTTAAAAAGAAAAAATTCCTCATGCTTTTGTCCTCTGAATTAAGATGACTCATGCAATCTGTTTTTCCAAGCTTCTCCAATAAGTCCAGCCACTCCGCGGCACGTGGGATCTTCCCAGGCCAGGGATCAAACCGGCGCCCCTTGCACTGCAAGGAGGTGTCCTTATCCACTGGACCACCAGGGGAAGCCCACAAATTCCTTTTTAGTTAGTGCAATTTTGTCTTTGTTGCTAGATTCCTACCCTCCTCTTTTTTCCATCTCTATATCACCCTATTTCTGGAATGCATTTTAACACCTGACTTTTAGTTTTACTTTCATATTCAGAATAGGATCCCCTATCCGGGAATGCTTAAGGGAATTCCTCACTCTTTCTTCTCTAGAAGAAATAACTCCCCACCTAGGTATGACAATCCATTCAATTGATAGACTCCTTTTTATTTTGCAAATGAAGTATAGCTGACTTACAATATTACATTAGTTTCAGGAGTATAACATAGTGATTGAGCATTTTTAAAGATGACACACCATTAAACAAGATAGTGATTATGATAGTGACTATGAGGCCCTGTGTTATATGCAGTATAACCTTGTTGTTTATCTATTTTACACACAGTAGGTGCACCTCTTAGTCTCATACCCCTAATTTGTTATGCCCTCCTACCCCATTCCTTTTCATAATCATTAGTTTGTTTTCTATATCTGTGAGTCATTTTCTGTTTGTCATATACATTTATTTCTGTAATTTTTTTTAGATTTTACATTTAGATTTCCACATTTAAGTGACACCATGCTCTATTTGTCTTTGACTTAACTTTGTTAAGCATAGGAGCAGTCATCCATGGTGCTGCCAGTGGCAGAATTTCCTTATCATTTATGACTGAATAGTCATCCATTGATGGACTCTTTGCTGACATATGGTCCCCCCTCCTCCTTCTCTTCATCTCTCACTCTCTAGTCTTACATTTCAGATTTTATTCATATCAGTCATTAGTAATGTTCCACAGGAGGGCAGGGTATTCCAATTATACTATAAAATCCCAAATTCTACTACGTGTTTGAAAAGACTCACATTATGAGTCAGGTGGAGGAAGAGTTTCATTTTTCTTTTTATCTCTGAGCTAAAAATCCCTTAAAAAGAAAAAATTCCTCATGCTTTTGTCCTCTGAATTAAGATGACTCATGCAATCTGTTTTCCAGCTTCTCCAATATTTGGACTTCTGGTTTCCCTTGCCTTAAACATTTTTGGAGGGTTGGGAGAAGCTTCTGTGGTGGGTCAGACAGTAAAGAATCCATCTGTAATGTGGGATACCTGGGTTTGATCCCTGGGATGGCAAGATCCCCTGGAGGAGGGGTTGGCAACCCACTGCAGTATTCTTGCCTGGAGAATCCCCACGGAAAGAGGAGCCTGGTGGGCTACAGTCCATGGGGTGGCAAAGAATCAGATATGACTGAGCTACTAAGCATAGCACATACACTTTTTTACTTCCACAATATAGGTTAGGACTATATGCTAGTCACTTTTAACTATACAATAAAATATCCAAAACGAGTTTCTCAATGAATATAGTTATACAGGAACCAGGAAGAGTTCAGGTTTAGTAGACAATGTTAAAAACATGGTCCAGTGGGTAAGGACACCGCCTTCCAGTGCAAGGGGTGCCTGGGAAGATCCCACGTGCTGCAGAGTGGCTGGACTGATGTGTCCAATCACCGAGCCTGAGCTCTGGAGCACGTGCACCCAGAGCCGCTGCTCTGCAATGAGAGGCCACTGTGATGGGAGTCCCACACAGGCCAAAGAATAAAGATGGATGAAAATGAATAAATGAAAGACCACTAGAAGTGCCCCCCTAAAAATTACTGAAACAAAGCATATAGAAAGTCAGGACTATTCTCAAACTGACAGAAGAAGATTTAACATCTTCATTATTTTCTTTTCTCAAATCTATGACTGTACATAAAACAGATACGGATTTATTTCATGCTAAGGGACTGTAAATAATGATCATGAGTAAGATCAATAATTTAATGACCATAGTTTTCAGAACAAAAAAAACCACCTGTTTTATTCATGTTTAAGCAAAGAGCTTTAAAATGATTTGGTATGTTTAATGGCAGTATATTTAATGATAATTAAAATTTTACTTGAAATAATATTACAATTTATTGAATATGTAAAAGACTCACATTATGAGTCAGGTGGAGGAAGAGTTTCATTTTTCTTTTTATCTCTGAGCTAAAAATCCCTTAAAAAGAAAAAATTCCTCATGCTTTTGTCCTCTGAATTAAGATGACTCATGCAATCTGTTTTCCAGCTTCTCCAATATTTGGACTTCTGGTTTCCCTTGCCTTAAACATTTTTGGAGGGTTGGGAGAAGCTTCTGTGGTGGGTCAGACAGTAAAGAATCCATCTGTAATGTGGGATACCTGGGTTTGATCCCTGGGATGGCAAGATCCCCTGGAGGAGGGGTTGGCAACCCACTGCAGTATTCTTGCCTGGAGAATCCCCACGGAAAGAGGAGCCTGGTGGGCTACAGTCCATGGGGTGGCAAAGAATCAGATATGACTGAGCTACTAAGCATAGCACATACACTTTTTTACTTCCACAATATAGGTTAGGACTATATGCTAGTCACTTTTAACTATACAATAAAATATCCAAAACGAGTTTCTCAATGAATATAGTTATACAGGAACCAGGAAGAGTTCAGGTTTAGTAGACAATGTTAAAAACATGGTCCAGTGGGTAAGGACACCGCCTTCCAGTGCAAGGGGTGCCTGGGAAGATCCCACGTGCTGCAGAGTGGCTGGACTGATGTGTCCAATCACCGAGCCTGAGCTCTGGAGCACGTGCACCCAGAGCCGCTGCTCTGCAATGAGAGGCCACTGTGATGGGAGTCCCACACAGGCCAAAGAATAAAGATGGATGAAAATGAATAAATGAAAGACCACTAGAAGTGCCCCCCTAAAAATTACTGAAAAAAAAAAGCATATAGAAAGTCAGGACTATTCTCAAACTGACAGAAGAAGATTTAACATCTTCATTATTTTCTTTTCTCAAATCTATGACTGTACATAAAACAGATACGGATTTATTTCATGCTAAGGGACTGTAAATAATGATCATGAGTAAGATCAATAATTTAATGACCATAGTTTTCAGAACAAAAAAAACCACCTGTTTTATTCATGTTTAAGCAAAGAGCTTTAAAATGATTTGGTATGTTTAATGGCAGTATATTTAATGATAATTAAAATTTTACTTGAAATAATATTACAATTTATTGAATAATTAAGAACTGCATAAAATATTAATTAAAAAGAAAGTTATCTATAGCATGTTGAAATAACTGTGACATAATAAAATTACAGAGTACTGAATAGAGTTCTTTGTACTATACAGTAAGTCTTTATTAGCTACCTATTTTATATATAGCAGTGTGTATATGTCAATCCAAATCTCCAAATTTATCCCTCCCCCACATCTGATAACCATAAGGTTTTTTTTTACATATATGATTCTATTTCTGATTTGTAAGTTCGTTTGTACCTTATTTTTTTTTTTTTTAGATTCAACGTATTATCAATATCATGTGGTATTAGTCTTTTCTGTCTGACTTCCTTTACTCAGTATGACAGTCTCCAGGGACAACTATGCTCCTGCAAATAGGATTATTTTGTTCTTCCTTATGGCTGATTAATAGTTCATTATATTATATGTACCACATATTCTTTGTCCATTCTATGGGCATTTAGGTTGCTTCCTTGTTTTGGGAGTATAAATACTGCTGTAGTAACTAATGGGGTGCATGCATTTTTTTTTCAAATTATGGGTTTCTTTGGATATATATCCAGACGTATGACGGATGGATCATGTGGTAGCTCTGTTTTTAGTATTTTAAGGAAAACTCCATAGTATTCTCCATAGTGGCTGTACCAATTTGCATTCCTACCAACAGTATTTTGAAAGTTCCTTTTCTCCACAACCTCCCCAGGTTTTGTTGTGTGTAGATTTTTTGATGGCCATTCTGACTGGTGTGAGGTGATACTCCATTGTAGTTTTGATTTGTGTTTGTCTAATAATTAGTGATGTTGAGAATCTTTTTGTGTACATTTTGGCCCATCTGTATGTCTTCTTTAGAGAAGTCTCTCTTTAGGGCTTCTGGCCATTTTATTTTTTTAATAGGGTTGTTTTCTTCATATTGAGCCACATGAGCTACTTGTATATTTTGGAGATTAATCCCTTGTCAGTTGATTCATTTGCAAATATTTTCTCCCATTCTGTAGGTTGTCTTTTTGCTTTTTTTATGGTTTCCTTTGCTATGCAAAAGCTTTTAAGTTTAATTAGGTCTCATTTATTTATTTTTGCTTTTATTTTCATTACTCTAGAAGGCAGATCAAAAAAGATATTGCTGTGATTTATATCAGAGAGTGTTCTGTCAATATTTTCCTCTAGGAGTTTTATAGTATCTGGCCCTAAATTTAGTTTTGTGTATGATGTTAGGAAGTGTTCTAATTTCATTCTTTTACAAGTAGTAGCACAATTAGAACAACAAACTCAACAATTTTGTTTTATTTTTACTATCTTAATTTATTATGTAATGACCATCAGTCTTTTGGTACTTTGCAAATTATGGTCTCTTTGAAATTAAGGAATCTCTCATTCTCTCTGATTACAGAATTTAACACACTCTTTGTTTTCTAATATGCCCTTTAGTTAATCTTGTTAATTAATGATAGCTAGATTGGAGAACATTTGGGAATGTGTTTGTTTATTTTAATAAGGTTTATATTAAATGAGAAGGGGACTTAGTAAAGTTTTTAAGCCATACAATTATAGGCACAGCATCAGAGTCTCTTGACAGAAATGAAAACTAAAAATCTATTAGATGATGGGCTATGAGGAGGTCTTCCAGTAATTGAAAGTGGCTCCTGGGTTTCAGATGTCACACAACATCATATTTGTGACTATTTTAAAAGCCACTTTTTTCAGCCTCTGTGAAAATGTTGCTTGATTTGTTAACCTCTGAACATTACTGCCTGGAGTGGAGAACAATCAGATTCATTAATTTGTTTCCCTTCTCACTTGATTTAGTACCTCCTCAATAATAGAGCTCACTAGCAATTGTAGTCTTGACTTCCGTACTTGTTAGCAAATTACACTTTAAACTGAATATTAAATTATCATCAAGAACTGTGGATAAAGAGAACATTTCAATCTGGAAAAATAAGTTAAAATGTATTTTTGGCATATCCTTTCAGAGTCATAGGATTATATGCCCCATATTTTTTTAGAAGATAAAAAATCCTGTGGCCTAGGGCTTCCCTGATGGCCCAGTGGGTAAGGACACCGCCTTACAGTGCAAAGGGCTCCGGTTCGATCCCTGGCCTGGGAAGATCCCACGTGCCGCGGAGCGGCTGGACTGATGTGTCCAATTACCGAGCTGGAGCTCTGGAGTGCATGCGCCCAGAGCCGGTGCTCTGCGACAACAGAGGCCACTGCGGTGGGAGGCCTACATGGGCCAAAGAACAAAGATCGATGAAACTAGACAAACAAAAGACCAGTGGAAGCGGCCCGCTCACCCCTCTCCCTCCTTACCCCTGCGAAAATAAATAAATAAATAAATGTTAAAAAAAAAAAATCCTGTGGCCTAACTTTCTCATATTGCATTCTTGCTACGTTAAAAACAGTATAATGAAAAAAGGTGTGTTCTTGAGTATAAATTATTAAACAATTCTTTCATTTCCTAAGTAAGGGATGCTTCATAGAGTTGATGGGTATTGATGAGCACTGTCTTCTAACAAATTAAATGTGTCCCTAAAGAGTCTTAGTTGAAAGGGTTTCAGCTGACTTTAGTAGATAGCTAATTTTTAAACCAAACATTCCACTGTAAATAATTAAAATTTTGGATTAATAACATATATTCAGTATCCCAGAAGACATCAAGAATCATGGCAGTTGAGTTCTGGCAGTTGAGAGGCTAACTGTAGAGATAGGGGGAATAAACAACAACAAAAGTCACTTGTATTCTGAACACACCTATGAAAGCCAGAGGGCAAAAATCATAATCAAGGATCCAAGCAAGGTAGGTGTTTCTCATTTTCATGTGAAAACCCAGATATTTACACCTTTAGGGGGACTGGCAAGCCAGCTTTAGAATTGTTTTCCATATTCCAACCTCAAATATGTGTAACTTCAATAAATGCTGATGTAACTTCATACAGAGTAGAAAAAGGAAGAAAAATTAATAGGAAAAAAAAATCCTTCCTCTGTTTGCCTTCACATGGATTGGTTACATAGTTATACATGTAGTTTGGGCCAGTGACTGTCAAATCTGGAAGTTCATTTGGGTTTATTTCAACTGTTGAAATGTCATTTTTCAAGCAAAGACTAATGTTGAAAATCTTTAACACATCACACATAAAAATCAACTTATACATGAACCAGAAGCAACAACAACAAGAACATAGGAGCATTTGGCCCACATAGACTAAAACATTCGACCTTTTAGAAAATCGTCCTCCCTTCTAACAATAGATGATAAACGTCAACATTATCTGATAGGACCTTTAAAGTATAAAGTTTACATAAGTAAAATTGAAACATAACCTCAAGTAGATCCTGCAGATACGAATACAATAATTATAAAACCTCCAGAGAGCACTCCAGCATTAAGACAGAACAGCTCACTACACATCCATCTCGTACACTGATCACTAAAAATTTAGGCCAGTTTTCAAAAGCAACTACTGAAGACATCAAGGTAAGAAATAAATCTTGAATGAACTTAAAAACAGTATAATGAAAAAAGGTGTGTTCTTGAGTATAAATTATTAAACAATTCTTTCATTTCCTAAGTAAGGGATGCTTCATAGAGTTGATGGGTATTGATGAGCACTGTCTTCTAACAAATTAAATGTGTCCCTAAAGAGTCTTAGTTGAAAGGGTTTCAGCTGACTTTAGTAGATAGCTAATTTTTAAACCAAACATTCCACTGTAAATAATTAAAATTTTGGATTAATAACATATATTCAGTATCCCAGAAGACATCAAGAATCATGGCAGTTGAGTTCTGGCAGTTGAGAGGCTAACTGTAGAGATAGGGGGAATAAACAACAACAAAAGTCACTTGTATTCTGAACACACCTATGAAAGCCAGAGGGCAAAAATCATAATCAAGGATCCAAGCAAGGTAGGTGTTTCTCATTTTCATGTGAAAACCCAGATATTTACACCTTTAGGGGGACTGGCAAGCCAGCTTTAGAATTGTTTTCCATATTCCAACCTCAAATATGTGTAACTTCAATAAATGCTGATGTAACTTCATACAGAGTAGAAAAAGGAAGAAAAATTAATAGGAAAAAAAAATCCTTCCTCTGTTTGCCTTCACATGGATTGGTTACATAGTTATACATGTAGTTTGGGCCAGTGACTGTCAAATCTGGAAGTTCATTTGGGTTTATTTCAACTGTTGAAATGTCATTTTTCAAGCAAAGACTAATGTTGAAAATCTTTAACACATCACACATAAAAATCAACTTATACATGAACCAGAAGCAACAACAACAAGAACATAGGAGCATTTGGCCCACATAGACTAAAACATTCGACCTTTTAGAAAATCGTCCTCCCTTCTAACAATAGATGATAAACGTCAACATTATCTGATAGGACCTTTAAAGTATAAAGTTTACATAAGTAAAATTGAAACATAACCTCAAGTAGATCCTGCAGATACGAATACAATAATTATAAAACCTCCAGAGAGCACTCCAGCATTAAGACAGAACAGCTCACTACACATCCATCTCGTACACTGATCACTAAAAATTTAGGCCAGTTTTCAAAAGCAACTACTGAAGACATCAAGGTAAGAAATAAATCAAAATTTGAAGAATGAACTTCAGTGTGGATAAAGAAACATTTTAAAGATGTTTCATCTTTATTTGCCTCTAAGTCACCATTTATTTTCATCCATCTTTATTGTTTGGCATGTGTGGTCCTCCCATTGCAGCAGCCTCTCTCACTGCAGAGCACTGGCTCCAAGCACACGTGCTCCAGAGCACTGGGTCGTTACTGAACACACTGGCCCAGATGCTCCGTGGCATGTGGGATCTTCCTGGGCCAGGGATTGAACTGGTGCCCCCTGCATTGCAAGGTGGATTCTCTACCCACCAGACCACCAGGGAAGCCCCTTTATTTGCTTTTTTTCTCCTTATTTTTTGGTTTTGTCCCTAAGTTAGTCCATGTAACTATAAATCAAGCATAGACAACAACAAATCTAAGAAAAATATTTTCTTTCTGACTACAGGGCCAATTAAGGAGCCCCTATGAGCTGGACTGTCTGAGAGGAACTCTTATTTTATTTTTCATCTTTTCTTTTCCAACTGGAGATGATCCAAAAACAAAACAAATCAAACACAATTATTTAATTCATAAACTATGAAAATGAGTCTAAGAGGCTGGCAGGTATGGGGAAATCCTTAATTGAACAAAGCTGGAGAAGAGAATTCTCTAACACAGTTTATTATCTGACACGTCCCTGGTTCACAGAGCTGTGAACACACAAAATAAAACATAAGAAACATCACAAAGATTACGTGAAGAGAGTTACACCATAAAGCACCAGCCATGTCTCAGCAAACCTAGATTACCTAGAATTGGCTTTTATAAATAAACTAACATTGGGGTCATTGCCCACAATTAATTGTGATCTGAACCCATCTGAGCTAACTGCCTTGCTAAACTGAACAAACCAACATCCTCCAGAATAATTTGGCAGAGACCCTAGATTCTCACAATATATTTAGAATTTCTAAGAATAACCATTAAGTAAAGTATAAAGTTTACATAAGTAAAATTGAAACATAACCTCAAGTAGATCCTGCAGATACGAATACAATAATTATAAAACCTCCAGAGAGCACTCCAGCATTAAGACAGAACAGCTCACTACACATCCATCTCGTACACTGATCACTAAAAATTTAGGCCAGTTTTCAAAAGCAACTACTGAAGACATCAAGGTAAGAAATAAATCAAAATTTGAAGAATGAACTTCAGTGTGGATAAAGAAACATTTTAAAGATGTTTCATCTTTATTTGCCTCTAAGTCACCATTTATTTTCATCCATCTTTATTGTTTGGCATGTGTGGTCCTCCCATTGCAGCAGCCTCTCTCACTGCAGAGCACTGGCTCCAAGCACACGTGCTCCAGAGCACTGGGTCGTTACTGAACACACTGGCCCAGATGCTCCGTGGCATGTGGGATCTTCCTGGGCCAGGGATTGAACTGGTGCCCCCTGCATTGCAAGGTGGATTCTCTACCCACCAGACCACCAGGGAAGCCCCTTTATTTGCTTTTTTTCTCCTTATTTTTTGGTTTTGTCCCTAAGTTAGTCCATGTAACTATAAATCAAGCATAGACAACAACAAATCTAAGAAAAATATTTTCTTTCTGACTACAGGGCCAATTAAGGAGCCCCTATGAGCTGGACTGTCTGAGAGGAACTCTTATTTTATTTTTCATCTTTTCTTTTCCAACTGGAGATGATCCAAAAACAAAACAAATCAAACACAATTATTTAATTCATAAACTATGAAAATGAGTCTAAGAGGCTGGCAGGTATGGGGAAATCCTTAATTGAACAAAGCTGGAGAAGAGAATTCTCTAACACAGTTTATTATCTGACACGTCCCTGGTTCACAGAGCTGTGAACACACAAAATAAAACATAAGAAACATCACAAAGATTACGTGAAGAGAGTTACACCATAAAGCACCAGCCATGTCTCAGCAAACCTAGATTACCTAGAATTGGCTTTTATAAATAAACTAACATTGGGGTCATTGCCCACAATTAATTGTGATCTGAACCCATCTGAGCTAACTGCCTTGCTAAACTGAACAAACCAACATCCTCCAGAATAATTTGGCAGAGACCCTAGATTCTCACAATATATTTAGAATTTCTAAGATACATTCCAAACCCATATGATATGCAAAGATCAAGGAACATCTAGCTACTCACATACATTTTGTCAATTGATTAAATATAATTTTCTTAAAGAAAAAGCCAATCCCCAGTGATGGACCAGATGCTTGAATTATCGGATAAATATTTTAAAGAAGCTATTATAACTATTCTTTGTAAGTTTAAGTTGAATATCCTTGAAATAAATGGAAAGATAAAAGCTGAAAAGATATTATGCAATGAATAGATATCATACAAGAGAACAAATTGGAAATTTTAAAACAAACTACTGTATATGAAATATAATATAACTAGGGAGCTCAAAACTGAAAGAAAATGACAGAGAAAGAAAGATATGTCAGTAAAAATATCCAATTTTAGAAGCAGGGCAAAACTGAAAACCATTAAACAATATTCTAAGTTTGTACCTAAAAAGAAAAATGTTTTTTTAAAAGTGACTTAATTGTATAGCAAGTGGAAAATTGAAAATAATAAACATAAGAACATAAAGAATAAAATTGAAAATCAAAAAACCAGAGAAAAATAAAATCAAAAGCACGCATGTGTGAAATTGCTTCAGTCATGCCCAATTGTTCACGACGCTATGGACTATAGTCTGCCAGGCTCCTCTGTCCTTGGAATTCTCCAGGCAAGAATACTGGAGTGCTTTGCCATGCCCTACTCCAGGGGATCTGCCCTACTCCAGGGGATCTTCCCAACCCAGGGGTCAAAATCAGGTCTCCTAGTATCCTGCACAGGCAGCAGATTTTCTACCACTATTACTACCTGGGAGCTCAAAACCAAAAGTAGTTTCACTAAAAGATCAACAAAATTGACACAGCTCTATCCAATCTATTAAAGGAAAAGAAATTAAACAAAAATTACCAATATCTGGAAAGAATTAATGTAACTACAGACACTAAAGACTTTGAAGGGCTAATTTAAAATACATAGCCCTAAATTTTTAAAAACTGTTGAAATATACCGATTTCATGACAGGTATAACATACTGAATCTCTTTCTTTCTCTCTTTTTTAAGTAACCTGAATAGTTGTTTTAATTTGCATTCTTCTCAGGACGTATGATATGCAACATCTTTTCATATGTTTATTTGCTATCTCTGTTTTCTTCTTTGGTGAAGCATAGACTTCATAAATTTTAGGTGCATACATATTTATACTTTTATATCATTTTGACTACATGATCCCTTTATCAGAATATAATATCCTATTTACCTATTCATGTGATTATTAATAAAGCCTTACCTTCTCTTTCTCCTTCTTCTCCAATTATTCTGTCTTTAACCTGAACAATTTCCATTGACTTGTCCTTAGTCAGATCTTATCTGTTTTTGTCATTCCTGTTATTAGTTTCATCCAATTTAATTCTTCACTATAATTATTCTGTGTTTCAGTCCTAGAAATTTGGTTTACAGTTTCATTTTTCTGCTTTTATTACTTCATTTTTCCATCCACATTTCTCTATCATTTCATGGAAATCACCTAATGTATTTAAGGAGTTATTTAGAGTCCTTGTTTTCTAAATTCAGCATGAGCCTCTTGAAGATCTGCTCTAATGATTACTGATGATATTTTTTTGACTATGAGATACATTTTCCTGCTTCTTTGCACATATCATAGTTTTGTTTTGTTTTGTTTTTTTGTACAAGACATTTTCTGCACAGAGAACAGTACTGACTGAAGTAGGTAATAATCTTCCCTGAGAAACTTGTTCTTCCCACTCCCAGGCAGCAAGGGTGTGGAATTGTTTACTTTCTCCTTCCAATCATAATTTGAAGCAGGTCAGACCTCATTAGAGCTTTAATTATTATTAATTCCCTGATGATTTCTAATATCTTATGAGTGGTTTCAGGCCATTTCCTCCAGCAAGGCTGTGGGAGGTAAGTACTCTGAGACTCAGGACCTTGTTCTGTTTTCCATCCTACACCCTCAGGTTCTCTTTGCTTCTCTCAAACAGCAACTCATGGTGAAAATTAGGACATGCAAAAAAAACTAGCCCTGTGGTTAAGACACTCCTGGATTAAGGTCTTTTAGGCTTGTCCACATATGGCCATTATTCGTTCAGCTGATTTCTCCTAATTGCAGCAAGATTTACCTGCCTGGGGAAACCTTACTTTCCCATGATCTGTGCCCCAGTAAATCCTCCAGATTTTAATGTGGCCTCTCATTAAACGGATATAAGTTTGTATGATATGCAACATCTTTTCATATGTTTATTTGCTATCTCTGTTTTCTTCTTTGGTGAAGCATAGACTTCATAAATTTTAGGTGCATACATATTTATACTTTTATATCATTTTGACTACATGATCCCTTTATCAGAATATAATATCCTATTTACCTATTCATGTGATTATTAATAAAGCCTTACCTTCTCTTTCTCCTTCTTCTCCAATTATTCTGTCTTTAACCTGAACAATTTCCATTGACTTGTCCTTAGTCAGATCTTATCTGTTTTTGTCATTCCTGTTATTAGTTTCATCCAATTTAATTCTTCACTATAATTATTCTGTGTTTCAGTCCTAGAAATTTGGTTTACAGTTTCATTTTTCTGCTTTTATTACTTCATTTTTCCATCCACATTTCTCTATCATTTCATGGAAATCACCTAATGTATTTAAGGAGTTATTTAGAGTCCTTGTTTTCTAAATTCAGCATGAGCCTCTTGAAGATCTGCTCTAATGATTACTGATGATATTTTTTTGACTATGAGATACATTTTCCTGCTTCTTTGCACATATCATAGTTTTGTTTTGTTTTGTTTTTTTGTACAAGACATTTTCTGCACAGAGAACAGTACTGACTGAAGTAGGTAATAATCTTCCCTGAGAAACTTGTTCTTCCCACTCCCAGGCAGCAAGGGTGTGGAATTGTTTACTTTCTCCTTCCAATCATAATTTGAAGCAGGTCAGACCTCATTAGAGCTTTAATTATTATTAATTCCCTGATGATTTCTAATATCTTATGAGTGGTTTCAGGCCATTTCCTCCAGCAAGGCTGTGGGAGGTAAGTACTCTGAGACTCAGGACCTTGTTCTGTTTTCCATCCTACACCCTCAGGTTCTCTTTGCTTCTCTCAAACAGCAACTCATGGTGAAAATTAGGACATGCAAAAAAAACTAGCCCTGTGGTTAAGACACTCCTGGATTAAGGTCTTTTAGGCTTGTCCACATATGGCCATTATTCGTTCAGCTGATTTCTCCTAATTGCAGCAAGATTTACCTGCCTGGGGAAACCTTACTTTCCCATGATCTGTGCCCCAGTAAATCCTCCAGATTTTAATGTGGCCTCTCATTAAACGGATATAAGTTTGTCCTTCTCTGAAATTGATTAGTTGTTTCTACAGCTTTTCTCTGTCTGTCCTTCATTTTTCATTTTTTTTTTGTTAGTTTATTCCTTGCTTTTCTCCTTCCTTCCATTATTTGTTTTTCTTTCTTTCTTAATTTCAATTTATTTGGTATTCACTTAATTTTACAGCAGACTTACTAGTATTATGTAATCTTTCATAAACTTTCTAGAAGGGACGATGTCACAATCACTTTGATTTTTAAAGTTGATTATTCCTACTCTGTAAATACAAGCCTTCTCAATGAACACAGTGCTTATGAAAAATGCTCTTTGTTACATAAATAGTGGAATAAGGAGGTATTTCTTGTATATACATATTCATATAGTTACATATTCTTGGAAATATGTATTTACTATCCTATAAACCCACTTGTAGTTACTGAAATGCAGTATTGGGCAAATCAAAGGTAAAATAAAACAGAGAGAACAAAAATTTAAAGGAAAAAAAAAATCAAACAGCAGCAAAACACCGACACAGTAAGTAATGAGTAAAATTATGTTGATGTGAGATTCCAGATTAGTTACTTCATCTTGCTGAAAAATACATCCTACAGCATCTGTTTATTTACATATTGCTTCTTTCTTTTATTAGACTTCAAATTTAACCAGATTGTTATATTTGTTGGCTTTGTTTAACATTTTATCCTTCATGCTTTGAGGGCTGCTGTGCTTTCTATATATTAACAATCAAACCACTGTGTAAATATTTGCTTAATGAATGAATTCCATCAGGGTGGAAACCAAACATCTGTGAGTTTATAATTTTAAATAAGAAACAGGATGCAAATCAACTTAAATACATATCATGAGAATGAATGCAATAGTATTTCATAAATGTGTTGATATATTGTATAGAGTTTTCCATCCTACACCCTCAGGTTCTCTTTGCTTCTCTCAAACAGCAACTCATGGTGAAAATTAGGACATGCAAAAAAAACTAGCCCTGTGGTTAAGACACTCCTGGATTAAGGTCTTTTAGGCTTGTCCACATATGGCCATTATTCGTTCAGCTGATTTCTCCTAATTGCAGCAAGATTTACCTGCCTGGGGAAACCTTACTTTCCCATGATCTGTGCCCCAGTAAATCCTCCAGATTTTAATGTGGCCTCTCATTAAACGGATATAAGTTTGTCCTTCTCTGAAATTGATTAGTTGTTTCTACAGCTTTTCTCTGTCTGTCCTTCATTTTTCATTTTTTTTTTGTTAGTTTATTCCTTGCTTTTCTCCTTCCTTCCATTATTTGTTTTTCTTTCTTTCTTAATTTCAATTTATTTGGTATTCACTTAATTTTACAGCAGACTTACTAGTATTATGTAATCTTTCATAAACTTTCTAGAAGGGACGATGTCACAATCACTTTGATTTTTAAAGTTGATTATTCCTACTCTGTAAATACAAGCCTTCTCAATGAACACAGTGCTTATGAAAAATGCTCTTTGTTACATAAATAGTGGAATAAGGAGGTATTTCTTGTATATACATATTCATATAGTTACATATTCTTGGAAATATGTATTTACTATCCTATAAACCCACTTGTAGTTACTGAAATGCAGTATTGAGCAAATCAAAGGTAAAATAAAACAGAGAGAACAAAAATTTAAAGGAAAAAAAAAATCAAACAGCAGCAAAACACCGACACAGTAAGTAATGAGTAAAATTATGTTGATGTGAGATTCCAGATTAGTTACTTCATCTTGCTGAAAAATACATCCTACAGCATCTGTTTATTTACATATTGCTTCTTTCTTTTATTAGACTTCAAATTTAACCAGATTGTTATATTTGTTGGCTTTGTTTAACATTTTATCCTTCATGCTTTGAGGGCTGCTGTGCTTTCTATATATTAACAATCAAACCACTGTGTAAATATTTGCTTAATGAATGAATTCCATCAGGGTGGAAACCAAACATCTGTGAGTTTATAATTTTAAATAAGAAACAGGATGCAAATCAACTTAAATACATATCATGAGAATGAATGCAATAGTATTTCATAAATGTGTTGATATATTGTATAATTTAGAGTATGATATCTGTAGTCTGATTCCTCAAGTTTAAAGACAAGTTCTTCCACTTACTTTGGTATTTGATTAGATTACCTAATATTCATGTACCTCAGCTTCTTCACCTATATTTGAAAAAATAATAGTATTTTTTTCTCAGTGTTGCTATAAACAATGATTAATGTTTGTGAAGTGTTTAGAAGAGTATCCAGCATCAAATAAGTGCAATGTATGTTTGCTATTCATAGTTGTGGTAGTAGTTTAGTAGCTATGTCATGTTTGACTCTTGTGACCCCATGGACTCAATTACATTTGCAAAATACCTTTTGCTATGTAATATGACATCGTTGTTTTTTTGTTTAGTTGATAGGTTAAGTCTGATTTTTTTGCGACCCAATGGACTGTAGCCCATGAGGTTCCTTTGTCCTTGGGATTTCCCAAGTAAGAATACTGAAGTGGATTGCCAGATCCCCCAGCAGATCTTCCCGACCCAGGGATTGAACCTGCATCTCTTTCACTGGCAGACAGATTCTTTACCACGGAGCCATCCATAAAGTCCTATGTAATATGACATAATTAAGGTTATAGTATCATGGGGTCATTTTAGAATTCTGCCTGCTATATGCTCACACCCAACATCTCACAAAAAGGCTTATTGAGATATTTCAATTAAAGATTCTGAGTGTAGTAACAATTATCCAACCTACCATCCCCCTAACTTTTGTTTTACTTTATTATCTTTAACCCTGAGAGCTGGCAGAGTTGAAATGAACTTTTAATGGGCATGAAGTGAAGTGAATGGGAATTTTAGTGAAGTTGGAACTGGTACTCTCTATGATCAAACTAATGAGCCTCTCTCATTGATGGATGCCTAAACTACCAGAAATGCTGTAAACTGAGGATTGGGTCTACGGAGTATTGATAAAATTAAACCAGATTGTTATATTTGTTTGGCTTTTTTTTTTAACATTTCATCCTTCATGCTTTGAGGGCTGCTGTGCTTTCTATATATTAACAATCAAACCACTGTGTAAATATTTGCTTAATGAATGAATTCCATCAGGGTGGAAACCAAACATCTGTGAGTTTATAATTTTAAATAAGAAACAGGATGCAAATCAACTTAAATACATATCATGAGAATGAATGCAATAGTATTTCATAAATGTGTTGATATATTGTATAATTTAGAGTATGATATCTGTAGTCTGATTCCTCAAGTTTAAAGACAAGTTCTTCCACTTACTTTGGTATTTGATTAGATTACCTAATATTCATGTACCTCAGCTTCTTCACCTATATTTGAAAAAATAATAGTATTTTTTTCTCAGTGTTGCTATAAACAATGATTAATGTTTGTGAAGTGTTTAGAAGAGTATCCAGCATCAAATAAGTGCAATGTATGTTTGCTATTCATAGTTGTGGTAGTAGTTTAGTAGCTATGTCATGTTTGACTCTTGTGACCCCATGGACTCAATTACATTTGCAAAATACCTTTTGCTATGTAATATGACATCGTTGTTTTTGTTGTTTAGTTGATAGGTTAAGTCTGATTTTTTTGCGACCCAATGGACTGTAGCCCATGAGGTTCCTTTGTCCTTGGGATTTCCCAAGTAAGAATACTGAAGTGGATTGCCAGATCCCCCAGCAGATCTTCCCGACCCAGGGATTGAACCTGCATCTCTTTCACTGGCAGACAGATTCTTTACCACGGAGCCATCCATAAAGTCCTATGTAATATGACATAATTAAGGTTATAGTATCATGGGGTCATTTTAGAATTCTGCCTGCTATATGCTCACACCCAACATCTCACAAAAAGGCTTATTGAGATATTTCAATTAAAGATTCTGAGTGTAGTAACAATTATCCAACCTACCATCCCCCTAACTTTTGTTTTACTTTATTATCTTTAACCCTGAGAGCTGGCAGAGTTGAAATGAACTTTTAATGGGCATGAAGTGAAGTGAATGGGAATTTTAGTGAAGTTGGAACTGGTACTCTCTCTATGATCAAACTAATGAGCCTCTCTCATTGATGGATGCCTAAACTACCAGAAATGCTGTAAACTGAGGATGTTGGGATCTACGGAAATAGGCCTCAGAGATCACTGACATTGGAGATGAACTGCTTGTGAATCAACCAACAGTTTTGCTGTTTGGTTGAGAAATGATATACATATTTCTGGCCCAAGAAGATTGTGTTATAAGCATTTTTCTATATCTAAGTATCGCCACAGCTTGTGACTAAACATCAAAGGAATTTTTATTGCTTGGTAGAACTGAAATATATTCATGATAAATCAAACCCAACTGTGTCAACAATAAAAGATATTTATGAACCAAAGCAAGTTAATGATTACAATATACCATGTGAAGTGCCACACAGGACACAGAAGTAGATAAAATTTGGTTGTAATCCCATAAAGTATTATATTAAGCATATGAAAATAATATGTGACCTGTTAAGATGAATAATAAGCAATGATCATAAATTTAGGTGTATTTATAGTATATACCATTAAAATTTAAATGAATGCTGTTAATATGTACATCAAGCAAGGGAACATTTAATTGGAAATGTTATTTCTTTGAATTTTATAGTTTTGGAACATTGATTGGAATGGAGGATATTATATTACATTGCCTTAAATAGAACTGGTGTTCAATAATATTTAATGATGTAATTGATTTACATCTACATGCCCAAAGCAAAGAGCTGTGTGTTGCTTTTTTTAAAAAAAAGTCAAGATGAGGCAGTGAAAGTGTATAGCTATTTGCCTAAAGCAAATGATTTTTATGAATATAAGGAATGATTTCTATTTGAGACATTCCTATTGGAGTGTATGCCCCTAGAAGTATAAGAGGAGGAAAGACAGTCAGAATGTATCAGGTAAAGAATGTAGAAGACCATGATTGCCAGGCACCAAGATATGATACAGACAATTCATAGAGAAAGTGAGAGGTCTAGGCATATGAGAAGGATGAAACTTTTTGATCAGAGAATTTTAAGTTTGGATTAAAGTATAGCATGATAAATCTCTCTGAAAACCCATATGGTATAATATAGAGGGAAGTAATGAAAACATACTCAGAGAGAAGAGTTTTTGAACTATTCTCCCCTGGTGGCTCAGTGGCAAAGAGTCTACCTGTAATACAGGAGAACTCAAGAATGGGTCCAAGTCTTGCATCAGGAAGATTTTCCTGGAGAAGGAAAAGGCAACCCACTCCAGTATTCTTGCCTTGGATATCCCCATGGACAGAGGGGCCTGGCAGGCTACTCCAAATATGGACATGACTAAGTGACTCAACCAACAGTTTTGCTGTTTGGTTGAGAAATGATATACATATTTCTGGCCCAAGAAGATTGTGTTATAAGCATTTTCTATATCTAAGTATCGCCAACCTAAACATCAAAGGAAGTTTTATTGCTTGGTAGAACTGAAATATATTCATGATAAATCAAACCCAACTGTGTCAACAATAAAAGATATTTATGAACCAAAGCAAGTTAATGATTACAATATACCATGTGAAGTGCCACACAGGACACAGAAGTAGATAAAATTTGGTTGTAATCCCATAAAGTATTATATTAAGCATATGAAAATAATATGTGACCTGTTAAGATGAATAATAAGCAATGATCATAAATTTAGGTGTATTTATAGTATATACCATTAAAATTTAAATGAATGCTGTTAATATGTACATCAAGCAAGGGAACATTTAATTGGAAATGTTATTTCTTTGAATTTTATAGTTTTGGAACATTGATTGGAATGGAGGATATTATATTACATTGCCTTAAATAGAACTGGTGTTCAATAATATTTAATGATGTAATTGATTTACATCTACATGCCCAAAGCAAAGAGCTGTGTGTTGCTTTTTAAAAAAAAAGTCAAGATGAGGCAGTGAAAGTGTATAGCTATTTGCCTAAAGCAAATGATTTTTATGAATATAAGGAATGATTTCTATTTGAGACATTCCTATTGGAGTGTATGCCCCTAGAAGTATAAGAGGAGGAAAGACAGTCAGAATGTATCAGGTAAAGAATGTAGAAGACCATGATTGCCAGGCACCAAGATATGATACAGACAATTCATAGAGAAAGTGAGAGGTCTAGGCATATGAGAAGGATGAAACTTTTTGATCAGAGAATTTTAAGTTTGGATTAAAGTATAGCATGATAAATCTCTCTGAAAACCCATATGGTATAATATAGAGGGAAGTAATGAAAACATACTCAGAGAGAAGAGTTTTGAACTATTCTCCCTGGTGGCTCAGTGGCAAAGAGTCTACCTGTAATACAGGAGAACTCAAGAATGGGTCCAAGTCTTGCATCAGGAAGATTTTCCTGGAGAAGGAAAAGGCAACCCACTCCAGTATTCTTGCCTTGGATATCCCCATGGACAGAGGGGCCTGGCAGGCTACAGTCCATGAAGTCACAGAGTTGGACATGACTAAGTGACTAAACAAGAACAGCGTAGGGCTTCCCTGGTGGTCCAGTGGGTAAGGGCACCGCCTTGCAGTGCAAGGGGCACCGGTTCCATCCCTGGCCTGGGAAGATCCCACGTGCTGCGGAGTGGCTGGACCGATGTGTCCAATTACCGAGCCGGAGCTCTGGAGTGCATGCGCCCAGAGCCGGTGCTCTGCGACAACAGAGGCCACTGCGATGGGAGGCCCACACGGGCCAAAGAACAAAGATGGATGAAAATAGATAAATGAAAGACCAATAGAAGTGGCCCGCCTGCCCCTTCCCCCCCCCAAATAAATAAATAAATATTTTAAAAAATATATCAAAAAAAAGAATAACATAAATTTATACCTGAATTTTGTTTTATTTAAATTTAAGTAAATTAAATTTAAATATGTTGCATGGTTATGGCTACCCTGTTGAGGGGCACAGGCAGAAAATAACAAATATAAACTCATTAGTCCTAATTCTGAAACCGATTTTTTTTTGGTGTATAAAATTGATAGGTGGACTAATAAAAGATGCAGCAGGCTTCTAAATTCCAGAAAATCCAAATCTAATGAGTTAGAAAACATGAATTATTTCCTAATTTATAATAGGTATTGTAGATTTGGCATTAACATTATCTGCCAAATTGCTGGGCTATGGTGAAATGAAAATATCTCCTGCCATATCAATTGTTGGCTAAAAAAAGATAAACAACTTGAGAATTGTGGGTTAAGTTTTATTTGGGGCATAATTAGGATGGCAGCCCGGGAGGCAGTACTCTAAACAGTTTTGAGAGACTGCTCAAAAAGGCAGCAGGAGGAAAATCAATATATAAGGTTTTGAGGAAAGGGAGAATGTATCAGGTAAAGAATGTAGAAGACCATGATTAAAATAAAGAAAGGATCTAGGCATATGAGAAGGATGAAACTTTTTGATCAGAGAATTTTAAGTTTGGATTAAAGTATAGCATGATAAATCTCTCTGAAAACCCATATGGTATAATATAGAGGGAAGTAATGAAAACATACTCAGAGAGAAGAGTTTTTGAACTATTCTCCCCTGGTGGCTCAGTGGCAAAGAGTCTACCTGTAATACAGGAGAACTCAAGAATGGGTCCAAGTCTTGCATCAGGAAGATTTTCCTGGAGAAGGAAAAGGCAACCCACTCCAGTATTCTTGCCTTGGATATCCCCATGGACAGAGGGGCCTGGCAGGCTACAGTCCATGAAGTCACAGAGTTGGACATGACTAAGTGACTAAACAAGAACAGCGTAGGGCTTCCCTGGTGGTCCAGTGGGTAAGGGCACCGCCTTGCAGTGCAAGGGGCACCGGTTCCATCCCTGGCCTGGGAAGATCCCACGTGCTGCGGAGTGGCTGGACCGATGTGTCCAATTACCGAGCCGGAGCTCTGGAGTGCATGCGCCCAGAGCCGGTGCTCTGCGACAACAGAGGCCACTGCGATGGGAGGCCCACACGGGCCAAAGAACAAAGATGGATGAAAATAGATAAATGAAAGACCAATAGAAGTGGCCCGCCTGCCCCTTCCCCCCCCCAAATAAATAAATAAATATTTTAAAAAATATATCAAAAAAAAGAATAACATAAATTTATACCTGAATTTTGTTTTATTTAAATTTAAGTAAATTAAATTTAAATATGTTGCATGGTTATGGCTACCCTGTTGAGGGGCACAGGCAGAAAATAACAAATATAAACTCATTAGTCCTAATTCTGAAACCGATTTTTTTTTGGTGTATAAAATTGATAGGTGGACTAATAAAAGATGCAGCAGGCTTCTAAATTCCAGAAAATCCAAATCTAATGAGTTAGAAAACATGAATTATTTCCTAATTTATAATAGGTATTGTAGATTTGGCATTAACATTATCTGCCAAATTGCTGGGCTATGGTGAAATGAAAATATCTCCTGCCATATCAATTGTTGGCTAAAAAAAGATAAACAACTTGAGAATTGTGGGTTAAGTTTTATTTGGGGCATAATTAGGATGGCAGCCCGGGAGGCAGTACTCTAAACAGTTTTGAGAGACTGCTCAAAAAGGCAGCAGGAGGAAAATCAATATATAAGGTTTTGAGGAAAGGGGAGTTCCATACCAATAAACAATCATTTTTCAAAGGGTTTTCAGTTAGTCACAAGGATCTGATGTTACCATGAAGGGATTTACTGCTTTTCTAAATATGAGGAGATACAATGACTGAAATAATAAAATCTGTTCCTAAAAACATCCACCTATCTAAAGACCTGTTCCACCAGATTCCCTGGAGCACAGAGTGCCTCACTCCACCCTGAACTCCCTCAGGGGGTGCCGAAGGTCAGCAGCTGTGACAGCATGGGGGTCAATCTCCAGAGGTGGATGGTAAATGTCCTTGTTCAGTCACTGGTGACATAATGCCAAATTGTAGCTGACACAATAAATAAGAAATGTCACAGTCATCAGCAATTTCTGGCCTCCGAACGTGAATGAGGGCTCTCAAAACTGATCCTGTAGGATGCTGCCAACCCCCTGGTGATTGCTGAGGAGCTGGGGGAATACAAGAAGCAAAGAGAACAAGGAAACAAGATTTGGCCTGAGATAGCTGAGGCACATATGTAAGGAATGAATTCAGTGAACCTAGAGGCTTGCATCTTCCCATACCTAGAATGCTGAATTCTTTAACTTGATACCCGATCTTTGATGTTCAGAGTGCCTGTTTTTTTTGTTGCAAACTTGGTTATACCTTGACTTCCCTTCCTGGCTTTTTGGAGCAGTTTTCTCAGAGCTACTGAGGTGCTGTTTTCCGAGCTCAGGGTCCTTAGGTTGTGACTGTAGTTTTTTCAGTCGACAGGCTCATAGCTCCATTTTATTTTTTCCCAGTGGCACAGGGCTCTTCTTGCTGGAGAATCCCATATTGTCTTGAAATTGATAGCATAAGGATTTCTCTTACACATAGACTTAAGTCCAGACAGCTGGTCAATGAACACTTGCCAATACTATTTAATTCTTGTTTTTATTTCTTCAGTTAAAAATCCTTCCAGAAAACAAACTCAGAGATATGCTCTAGTGCTCCGTCAGTGTTAAAACAGATTTCTGAATTGCTTCTCCAACTTTTGCTACATCTCTCACTGTTATCTTTGTTACAGTGTGTATTCCCCAGACATACCAATGTGTTGTTGATGACCGGTTTTCATTAAAAAGCTTAAAGAATTTCTTAATTGTCTTTACATTGGTAGTGATTAAAATAGTCATCAGATGGCCAAGAAAAACACATGAAAAGATGCTCAACAAATAAAAATCAAAACTACAATGAGGTATCACCTCACATCAGGCAGAATCTCCAGCATCAAAAAATCTACAGATAACAACTCAATCCAAAAAATGGGAATAAGACCTAAAGAGACATCTCTCTAAAAAAGGACATACAGATGGCCTAAAAGCACATGAAATGATGCTCTACCTTGTTTATTATTAGAGAAATGCAAACAAAACTACAATGAGATATCACCTCACATCAGTATCATCAAAAAATCTACAGACAATAAATGCTGGAGACGGTGTGGAGAAAAGGGAATACTCTTTATTGGTGGGAATGTAAATTGATATAGCCGCTATGGAAGACAGTATGGAGAATCCTTAAAAAACTAAAAATAGAAGCACCATACAACCCGACAATCCCACTATTAGGCTTACACCCTGATAAAATCAAAACTGAAAGAGACACCTGTACCCCAGTGTTCATTGTAGCACTCTGTTACACAATAGTTAGATCATGGAAGCAACCTAGATGTCCATTGATAAATGAATGGATAAAGAAGCTCTGGTACATATATACAATGGGATAATTCTCAGCCACAAAAAGAAATACAGAAGATTCAGTCCTAATGAGATGGATGAATCTAGAACCTATTATACAAAGTGAAGTAAGTCAGAAAGAGAAGGATAAATATAGTATACTAATATATATATATATATATATGGAATCTAGTTAAGCTCTTTTTTTGTGGGGGGTGGGGTGGGGAGGGAAGGGGGTGGGTGGGCCACTTCTATTGGTCTTTCATTTATCTATTTTCATCCATCTTTGTTCTTTGTCCCATGTGGGCCTCCCATCACAGTGGCCTCTCTTGTTGCAGAGCACTGGCTTTGGGCACATGTGCTCCAGAGCTCTGGCTCGGTAATTGGACACATGGGCCCAGCTGCTCCGCGGCATGTGGGATCTTCCCAGGCCAGGGATCAAACCGGCGCCCCTTGCACTGCAAGGCGGTGTCCTTACCCACTGGACCACCAGGGAAGCCCTCTAGTTAAATTTTACTGATAAATACACACTCAGAGCATTGATGGAAAAACAGTCATAGAGAACAGACTTGTGGACATTGGGGAGAGGAAACAGTGGGTGAGAGATATGGAAAGAGTTACATGGAGCCCTATACTGTCATATGCAAAAGAGATAAGTATTGTTAATGTGCTGTGGGTCGGCATCGTACATGGAGGCTATGCAACAGCCTGGAGGGGTGGGATCGGGGGAATAGGATATACATATGACTAATCTGGAATTATACATACCTGTAAACAACAAAACTCTGTAAAATCAAAACTGTAAAATAAAAAAAAAAAACTTGGACTTGTGAACAAAATAGTCATGGAATACTTTTTTAAGTGCATCTATTATCATATGTATATATATGTATATATATATATGTATGTATGTATGTATGTATGTATACATTTCTTTTTACAGGGTTTTGTTGTTTACTGGCACACATTGACCTGAATCCACCATAGGTATACATATGTTTCCCCTCAAGGATCTCTCCCCTCATATCCCGCCCCATCCTACCCCTCCAGGTTGCTACGATCAATTAAAAGTGGAAACACAGAAGAAAAAAAAGTCCTCTTAGCAGCAGCAACAACACAGAAAATTAACACAACAACAGCAGCAAGTTTTGCTTGGGCTTTTCAATTTCCAACATGCAAAATGAAAGAGTTTTACATCTCAATTATACATCAGAAAATCTAGGATAAATGTCTTTAGCTCTCTAATAAGTGAGCAGGTCTTGAACCAGTAGATTGATTTCAGTATCATATTTCTTTTTCATTGATGTTGGGGTCTTTTGCTACATTTCAACATCTAAAACCTTATGCTCAGTTTAATAACTTTCCCAAAGGAGGTATCAGGTTGTCTCATAGGTTTAAATATATGGCTCAGATGATATAAATAATACATAAAAAGAACCTGTTAGTGAGACTATATGGGAAGGAGAAAAAATGAATAAAATACATATTAAAAATGTTATCATTCTCTGCATCTTCACTGAAATACTGTTAAGTCTATCTGCCAAGGTAAGGGAAATGCTTTGATGCGTACAGTACAGGTGTCATATCTTTCTCTGAGACATTTGTGTGTATGTGAGGCTGAAACACAACAAGCTGAGAAGAAAAACACATTCAAATCCTTCCACACGTCCATATTAAGGCCATAATAAATTCATGTGGAAAGAATTTTTCTCAGCATTTAAAGATCTTTTTTCTGTTTCTTTTTCATGTATAAGCACATCCATTTAGTTATGCAACTCAGTCATCAAATATTCACTGAACAATTACTAGATAACAGGCGGAGTGCTAGACACTGGGATGTCTGTATCTGTAAATGTAAGTAACAACAACCTTTGACTTTTAAAATACACATTCTAGTGGATTCCAAGTATTTTCATTAATGTTGGCAAATACTAACTTCTTAGCTCATGGAGTTTTCAACTTTCTAAATATATGAAGTTTGGAAAACAGTAAAAGATAGACACTAGACTTACTTCTCTGTGATTAAACAGTTTTTGATAAAACCTGAGATGTTTGAGAAATTAAAATCAACATTTTTAGATGGATAACCATGTGTTAGTATGAGAGACACTGGGTTACTTACCTGACAAATACTATCTTCATTTTTCTCATTTAGAGAATCCCATATTTGGTGGCCCTGAATGCTCTTCCAGAGAATAAATCAGGACAGATATAAGAAAATCAAAGTGGTCTCATTTTTCTTTGCAATGATTATTTTAAAACAGACATATGACACACATGTTCAAAGGCATAAAATTGAAATCTACTCAGGTGTTTCTTTGAAAAGTTGATTTAAAAATATTAGTTTCATGTTTAGCATGTAGTGATTCAACATTTTTATAGATTATAAGTAACATTTTATACATTAACAACAAAATAGATTATACTCTATTAAGTAATTACAAAATAATACTTATATTCCAATCTGCTGTACATGTATATACTTATGGCTTATTTATTTTATACATAGTTCAATTCAGGTCAATTGTTCAGCCGGGTTCAACTCTTTACAACCCTATGAACTACAGCACACCAGGCTTCCCTGTCCTTCACAATCCCTTGGAGCTGTTCACATTCATGTCCATTGACTCAGTGATGCCATCCAACCATCTCATCCTTTGTCATTCCCTTCTATTTTTGCCAACATCAGACTCTTTTTTAATGAGTTGTCTCTTTGCATCAGGTGGCCGAAGTATTGGAGCTTTAGCATCATTCCTTCCAATGAATATTCAGGGCTGATTTCCTTTAGGATTGACGGGTTTGATCTCCTTGCAGTCCAAGGGACTCTCAAGAACATTCTTCAACACCACAGTTCCAAGGCATCACTTTTTTGAGACTCAACCTTCTTTATGGCCCAAATCTCACACTTACACATGACTACTGGGAAACCCACAGCTTTATATGTATGTGTACATACATACATACATACACACCATAATTTCTTCATCTATTCATCTTTTGATGTACAGTTAGGCTTCTTCCATAATTGAGCATTATAAATAATGCTACTTTGAACACTAGGATACAATCTATCTTTTTAAATTAGTGTTTTTATTTTCTTTGGCTATATATCGAGGAGCACAGTTGCTGGTTCTACTTTTTTTTGTTTAAGGAACCTCCATACTCATCCCATAGTGACTGCACTAATCTACATTCCCACCAACAGCACCCAGAGTGTCCCATTTCTTCACATCCTTGTCAATATTTGTTACTTGTAAACTTATGGATGATAGTCATTCTGAGAGGTGTGAGGTTTACATTTCTCTGATGATCAGTGATTTTAAGTGTCTTTTCATGTGCCTGTAGACCATCTGTATATCTCCTTTGGGGAAAATGTCTATTCAGGTCTTCTGTTCATTTTTTAATCAAGTTGTGTTTTAAAATATTGAGCTGTATGAGCCATTTATATTTTTTGGATATTAATCCCTTATATCATTTCCAAGCATTTTCTCCTATTCAGTAGGCCATTTTCCATGCTTGTTTTTTTTTTTATTTTCTATATATTTCCTCATGAGTAGGCTCTGCCATTTTAAAAGAATGTCTAGTGGCATTTCTGAAGGTTATAAGAACTCAGACAGATACAGTTCTATAAATTGTCATATGTATTCTCTTATGTCCATAGATCTGGCATTTCTTTTGTTTTGTTTTGTTTTGTTTCACAAACCAGAAATTTAGCATATGTAAGGAATTTTCCCAATTTCACCGTTTGACTTTAGTGCCCTTTACCAAGGTTCCTATTCTTTATGGACAAAAATACTCCTTTACTTGGCGATGTGAGTATATGCTGTACTATATATGCTATCACAGTCTATTCAAGGACTTCCTTTTACTTCTCTCTTATTCCCAGAAGATGAATCCCAATCTAAAGATGATCATCTAACCATGTTTTGAAGTTTGTCAGGTTTTTCCATCACCAACTTTTGAGACTCTAATTTATAAGCTGTGGTTTCTTTGGCTATCCCAATTTGTCTATCTCCTGGAAAATTGTGTGACAATTCAAAAATTACACTTTGGCCCCATCATGCATCTGAGAAGCTTATGCTTTTTTAAAAGTGTAGGAAATTTAGGAGGGTGCTATGTGATTATTTTTAGAGAAAGAAAGCTGAGAAATCAAAATAATAATACCTATCAGCTCAAAGGGCCTGAGAGTAAATGGCAAAGGTGAGCACAGGAATATTCTGGCTACTGAAAAAAAGGAAGAAAAAATGTCTGAATACCTGAAAGCTATGAAAGCAAAGCAAAATGAAAGGCCAAAGTGGTCATCATAGGACTATCATATTTTCCCAGCATGCAACCGTAAGCCTACTTCTTCTCCAAGAAACTTGGAGATCGACCTTAATGTTGGCCTAGTATTTTTAAAGCATGATCTAAGTCTGTGTGTGTGTGTGTGTGTGTGTGTGTGTATGCTCAGTTGCGTCTGACTGTGTGTGACCCTGTGGACTGTAGCCCACCAGGCTTCTCTGTCCATGGTATTTCCCAGGCAAGAATACTGCAGTGAGTAGCCATTTTCTCTAAATCAGGTAGTACTATAAATTTATTATTTGTTATCATTTATTTCCAGTAACCTAGGAGGAGGAAATGGCAACCCACTCCAGTATTCTTGCCTGGAGAATCCAAAGACAGAGAAGCCTGGTGGCTATGGTCCATAGGGTCACAAAGAGTCAGACACTACTAAAGGGACTGAACACACACACACATATTTTCAATAAGGTCTTTGGGGCTACAAAAAAACATTGGTTTCAGAACAGTTTCTCTTTGATATAAATGGGATTTTATGTTTAATTTCTGAGCACTTTTGTCAATGCCAGTTCAATGATTGAGAGGGAAAGGTAATTTTTCACAGATGTGACTTAGATACTGATCTTATTTTTACCATTTTGATCTTTATTACTTTTGTCTCACTTGCCTAAGCATTTCCAAGAAATTTCCCACCTATTTCTCACATAGTAACCTTTCTTTCTACAAGCATAATAGGAAATTATGCACATATATTTTGTTGTTCCTTGTGAGACTGAACAGAAGTGAAATTTCTTGTAATTGATTCTTTGTCTTCCTCCTTGCTTGTAGTATTTCCTTTGCTAGGAAATGTGTGGACGAGAGAGTGAAAATGGCAGAAGTAGCAATTTCTTCGGATGTAGCATATGCCTTCAAGATACCTTCCTGCCAAGGGGTGGAAGCAAACTGTTTTTCTGCCCTAGAGGTCTCAACACTACAACAAGTGGCCTTATCTATCTCAGCTAAATTTGGCTATGCAGCAATGCAAATGCCAAAAAAAGAAGTAGAGTCCAATTTTTCAGATCTTTAATCATACACTTAGCGGATGAACTGATGCCTAAATTTGCTACAGTCATTGGAAAGCAAAGCAAAATGAAAGGCCAAAGTGGTCATCATAGGACTATCATATTTTCCCAGCATGCAACCGTAAGCCTACTTCTTCTCCAAGAAACTTGGAGATCGACCTTAATGTTGGCCTAGTATTTTTAAAGCATGATCTAAGTCTGTGTGTGTGTGTGTGTGTGTGTGTGTGTGTATGCTCAGTTGCGTCTGACTGTGTGTGACCCTGTGGACTGTAGCCCACCAGGCTTCTCTGTCCATGGTATTTCCCAGGCAAGAATACTGCAGTGAGTAGCCATTTTCTCTAAATCAGGTAGTACTATAAATTTATTATTTGTTATCATTTATTTCCAGTAACCTAGGAGGAGGAAATGGCAACCCACTCCAGTATTCTTGCCTGGAGAATCCCAAAGACAGAGGAGCCTGGTGGGCTATGGTCCATAGGGTCACAAAGAGTCAGACACTACTAAAGGGACTGAACACACACACACATATTTTCAATAAGGTCTTTGGGGCTACAAAAAAACATTGGTTTCAGAACAGTTTCTCTTTGATATAAATGGGATTTTATGTTTAATTTCTGAGCACTTTTGTCAATGCCAGTTCAATGATTGAGAGGGAAAGGTAATTTTTCACAGATGTGACTTAGATACTGATCTTATTTTTACCATTTTGATCTTTATTACTTTTGTCTCACTTGCCTAAGCATTTCCAAGAAATTTCCCACCTATTTCTCACATAGTAACCTTTCTTTCTACAAGCATAATAGGAAATTATGCACATATATTTTGTTGTTCCTTGTGAGACTGAACAGAAGTGAAATTTCTTGTAATTGATTCTTTGTCTTCCTCCTTGCTTGTAGTATTTCCTTTGCTAGGAAATGTGTGGACGAGAGAGTGAAAATGGCAGAAGTAGCAATTTCTTCGGATGTAGCATATGCCTTCAAGATACCTTCCTGCCAAGGGGTCTGGAAGCAAACTCGCTCTTCTTACTGCCCTAGAGTGTCCTCAACATCTACAAGCATGATGTTGGTGCCTTACATTATCTGATCTCCAGCATAGAAATGTCTGGCTGAATGCACAGCAATGCAAATGACCAAAAAAAAAAGAAAAAAGGATCAGAAGTGAAAGCCAAATGTTATTTCTAGATCTTAGATGAAGTCTCATACACAACCACCAAGTAAGCCTGGTATGCAAACTGGATGCCTAAACTTTGAGCATAGCAGCTATGTTCCAAATGCTTTCCCCAGTTCAAAGGGAATCGTAGCCAGACTCCTTGAATTTTCTCAAGCATTCCAATTTCAATAATGAGCTACTTTAGCGGGAAGTCAGATACTTCCTACATTCACTAGAAATTTTCTTGGCTACAGTTTTAGACATTTTGGCCAAAACTTAAGCTGAGTAAGCAAGGCGAATCTTTTTTTCTATGCCTATATCACCTTTTTTGTCACTTATTGCAATGATTACTTGCACTTGCTGATGAAAATCATATGACTGGTTTTAAAAATGAATTGAGATATTTTTCACATTCATTTTATTATTGACTCCTTTGATAACTTGCGTTCTGGGAGTTCTACAGTAAACAACTACACAGAGTTGAGTTCCTCCAATTAATCTCAGTTTAGGTGCTTGTTAATTTTCTTTCAACAGAATTGTTAAGAGATTCTTTCCAAAGAAATCATGCCATGAGAGGCATGAAAATATCACACCCATAGATGAAACAGTTTATATTGTAACTTTTTTTCACATACATATCAAAAATTTACTTTTGTGTATAACAGATATGTATCCTTTTGGGGGAAAGTATTTTAAATATCTATTAAATTTTAATCATTATAAGTGTAAAAAATCACTCAAAACCATATCATACATTTTTATATATTCTTTATCACAGAAAATAAGCCTGTATTTCACATTTGGGGGCATGACAATGTTAGCACCATGAACATCAGTTACTGAAATACTATACTAAAAAACTTTAGATATTAAGTTTGAAATGTTTAGCTCTTCATGTAACAGCGTTTCAATATTCCAGACTGCTAAACTGAATGGATAGGCATATGTGTTTTTAATAAAGCAAAAATAAAGCCATTGCTGTTTAACTGCCTGAGTTATCACTGTGCTAGATCTAGTGATCCCATATCATGAATAGATTCAGGAGATTTAATTATGATTTTTGCTTTTGCACTTTAGCTATACTAACAGGAATTTTTATATCCTAATTTCTAGCTAGATATTTGACACGTGTGTGTGCTTAATTCACGTCAGTCATGCCCAACTCTTTGGGACCCTATGGACTGTAGCCTGCAAAGCTCCTCCGTCCATGGGATTCTTCAGGCAAGAATACTGGAGTGAGTTGCCATGTCTTTCTCCGGGGGAGCTTTCAGACCCAGGGATCAAACCCGCATCTCTTGTGTCCCCTGCATTGGCAGATGGGTTCTTTACTACTAGTCCCACCTGAGAAGTCCAGATATTTGGCACTTTGAATAAAATACTAAGGAATATATTAATGACAACAGTGATGGCTGGCTATCATTTAATTTCTCCACTGTAAATGAAATAACATTGTTTTTTAATTTACTTTTTTACCTTCATCTAAATTACGTCACCAGGGCTTTTCTAGTGGCTGGGTCAGTAAAGAATCTGCCTGCAATGCAGGAGACCCAGATTAGATCCCTGTATCAGGATGCTCTCATGGGAGGACATGGCAACCTACTCCTTTATTCTTGCCTGGGAACTCTCATGGCCAGAGCAGCCTGGTGGGCTACAGTCCACTGGGGTGCAAATGACTAAGTGACTAAACCACTACCAAATTATGTCTTAATCATCTTGTAAAGGAAAAAGTAAGCATTATCGGGCAAGAATATTGGACTTGCAGTAAGGACAGGAAGTCAGGGTAATTGAGAACAAATTATAAAATATTTTCCTTTAGAAAGAGAATGTTCTGATTACTGACTGTGGAAAGTTAAGAATTCCAATACTAAGAAAAGATGACCTTTCAGAACTCAACAGTAAAATGACAGAGGTGTTTCTTAGTATGCCACCAAGGGGAAAAATATGTTGTAGTCTTGGAGGCAATGGACTCTGTTATATTTATTTTTGTAACATCAATGTTTAGCATAAATTCTGGCACAAAGAATGCCTTCAATGAATGACTGATGAATAAATAGGGCATTATTTATTCATGCTGAAGCTAGTATTCTAACAGACTTCTTACTAGTGGAATGTAGCTCTTCTGTGACCTGGAAATCACTGATGTGTTTTGAGTAGAATAGCTTTCAAATGGCAGGACCAAAGGAAGGGCCCACATAGATATTTTCTGGGCTCAGAAGCTCAGTGAGAGGACACGACTGTACGGGAACTCCCAGTGAGGCTGTGTGGAATTATTTGTCTGCCACTATCCACTGCCTGAACACCTGCACTCTCTGGAAAGAAAAACACTTTTTACCACACAGATGGGGAAACATGATTTCTCTAGTGGTCTAAAAGTTCTGTTTGAGAAAACTCTAAGTTGAGAAACTTTCTTGTTGGGGGAAAGAGAAAAACGTCACAAAACAAGTTAGACAGAATCATTTGTAACGATCATATCACCAAAAAGGTGGCTTCCTAGGAAATAGTTATTTCAGGCGATTGCGTTTATAGTCTTAGAGTGTCAGAAAGTGCATTTTAACCAATTTCTCTGTTGTTAAATAGAATATAAAATTAATTAGAAAAATCAAAGAAAAACCAATTAATTGGGATTTCCATTTGGTAAAAAATGGGTTGTTTAATAAATGAGTGAGAAATGATCAAAGAATACCTCTCTTTAAAGATGCTAGGACCAGGAAACCAAATGGAAATGGAATACTGTACCTAAAACACTGTCTTCTGTGATTCCATAAATAGGTACTCGCTATGCTAAAGATAAACCAAGAATATTCACAACATTGGCCATTCTATTTTTAAGCAGCCAAGTGTTATCTCATAGATGCACTATCCCAATCATTAGACTCTAATATTTTTATTAAAATATTAGATAATATTAATATAATTTCAGTTTTTCGATTAGGAAACTGCGTCATATGCCAATTATATATATCATGGTAACTATACTGTTTATAAAGATAAAGAATATGTTTTCCATTTCCATCCATCTCTCCAGCACATAGCATATTTTTTTAGTCCCAGAATGGCATTTCAAAGATATTTATTAAATGAATACATTAAAAAAACAAACATTCCCAGATGAGAGTATTAGAATCATATTTATGTCTTTAGTCCCTCAGTCTGCATTTTTTTTTTTTTTTTTTTTTGCTGGGGGGGTGGTGGGCGATGGGTTGGGGAGGGAGGAGGGCAGGCGGGCCACTTCTATTGGTCTTTCATTTATCTATTTTCATCCATCTTTTTTTGTTCTTTGGCCCATGTGGGCCTCCCATCACAGTGGCCTCTCTTGTTGCAGAGCACTGGCTCTGGGCGCATGCGCTCCAGAGCCCCGGCTCGGTAATTGGACACATCCGCCCAGCCGCTCCGCGGCATGTGGGATCTTCCCAGGCCAGGGATCAAACCGGCGCCCCTTGCACTGCAATGCAGTGTCCTTACCCACTGGACCACCATCTAACAGAAAGAAAGCAGATGATTGTCTTGCTTTGTGAAAACAACTCTATTTAGAGAAAAACAATGAAATTAATATCCACATCCTCTAAGAAGGAACCTTTTTTCCTACCAAGGGTTTTAAACATATTACTGAACTCTGGCTCCTGTCTACCTACTTACTAGTTAGAGAAATATATTCATATAATCCTGTTTTGCCTTTTTCTTTCACTTAGTCATTTTTCATCAATTATTAATCAAGGGCTTCCGATGGGCCCGACACTCTTCTCAGCACTAGGGATGTAGTGGTAAATAAGAGTCTTTGTCCTCAAATGATTCATGTTCCATATTCTAGGTACTCTGACCTATCAGAGATGTCATTCAGTATAAATTCATGAATGTTAATTATCAGAACTTCATTTGCCTCATTTATGAAACAGAAATAATAATATCTTTTCACAAGAATGTTATGCAGATAATATATGAAATGTATAAGAAACTATACATATCACAACAATGATGATGATTGAATTTTTAAAGTTTACAGATGGTTGTCTCAGACATTATCTTCTTAAATGTTCAACTAATAATATCAAGATTATGAAACAATATGGTCAAGCACACCACAGTTGGAGTCCTTCCATTGATATCATTAGCTATTTGACCTTGAGAAATAATTAACCTTATTGACAAAAGTTTCTTCATTTGACAAGGGGAAATTCTATTTTGCATGGTTGTTATGAGGATTATGGATAATCTATGCAAATTACCTACTCACTGAATAGTAACTATTGTGCTCAAAAATTATAAGAAGTTACAATTCCATCGAGCAACTGGATCTACTAGTGAGAATATTATTTATTACAAGTATTTCGGAAGAGTATTTGGCAGAATATTTTAAAGATGGCTTATGCATTTTTGATGACATAGAAAGTCTATGCACACTATACATGTGCTCGCCAGAAGATATGCATCAGGATGATTCTGTTAGCAATACTCATAACAGCCTTAACCTGGAAACTGACTTGGTTATCATCCTTGATTGAGTAGCTACTCACACAGTTGAAAGGAATTCACTAATATCAATGAATCTCAGGAATATAATGTTGAGTGAAAGAAGCCAGAAGATACTCTGACTGATGAATCATTTCAGTCATGTCTGACTCTGCGATCCTATTGACTGTAGCCCTAGTAGGCTTCTCTGTCCATGGGATTTTCCAGGTAAGAACAATGGAGTGGGTTGCCATCCCTCCTCCAGGGAATCTTACCAAACCAGGGACTGAACTCTCATTTCTTACATTCCTGCATTGGCAGACGGGTTATTTACCACTACACTAGCACCACTGATAAGTCCAAATGATAGTCTCTAATGCCATTAAAATAATGTACAAAAACACGTTAAATTATGGTTTCATAATTTAAAGCTGTGGTTACCCTTAATAGGCACTAATAGTATAGTGATTGGAAAGGAATATGAAGAGGGCACTAAGGTTTTGCGAAAATTGTTTCTTCCTTTCGATCCCGTTTTACAGAGCCATGTTTATGTTTAGGAAAACTTAGAGAGTTGTCTACCAGTGCAACTTTCCGCACATATGTTTTACTTTAATGGAATTTGAAAAATAGTATAGTCAATAAATATCAAATCTTGTTTTTTAAAATTAAGAACATGAAACATTCACACACAGTTTAAAGATTTTTAGAACATTTTTAATCAATTTACTTTTATTATAGTTAAAATTCAAGAGTAAACATCTAGATCTAGCAGACACTTATCTCTCACACATTTAAAGTCTCCTTTGGTTGATTTTTCCATGCAAATTTGTAACAAGTGCCTTCTAAATCCAAAAGACTATGTCACAAGTTCCTTTGAGACACGTTCCTTGAGACACTGCTTGACATGACATGAATATCAAGTATTCTGAATACAATTGAGCTTTTTAAAAAGTACATGGGAGCACCACAATACCTGTTTTTTTCTAATTATAATTTGCCGATTTTGTGGAAGAGCAGGCAAAAATCATTCATCGCATACCATACTTGCTACATTTATGACCATAGGTATTTCCAGTTTTTAGTGGAGAAAAATGGACATAATAGCAACAAATAATTTTTAGTATTCTCTTTGAGATACTCGGTATTTCCAGCCCTAATTTGAGTCCAATTCATGTTACGGACTGAATGTTTGTGCCCCCTTTAAATTTTTCTGCTGAAGACCTAAACTGCCCTCCCCATAGTGGGACTGTGTTTGGACATGGGGCCTCTAAGAAAGTAATTAAGGTTAAATGAAATCTTAAAAGGTTGAGTCCAGATTCAATAAGAAAAAACATCAGAGTGTTTGCTTAATTTATCTCTACCATGTAACAACAAAGCCAGAAGGCACCATTTACAAGCAAGGAAAATAGCTCTCACCAGAAACCATCACTAGCTGGGACCATTGATGCTGGACTTTCCAGTCTTCAGAACTATGAGGGGCAAAGTTCTAAATTTAAGTCACCTAATCTGACATTTTTTTTTTTTTATGGCAGCCCTTAACAAAAGGTTTTACTTCTCTGAATAAAACACCATAGAGATGAGTTTTGATTGTAAGGTACAAATGAGAGAGAGAGAGAATGGAAAAAAGAGAGGAAGGATGGTAGGTCACTGAGAGTCTCTGAAACAGTCACATTAAATTCCAACCAAAATATTTTCTAAGTCTTCAACTATAAAATCAACTACTAATACTATTACACTATTTAATTCAAAGTGGTATTGCAGTTATAGAAATAATTTTTTTCTTTAAAGATTTGTTTATTTATTTATTTTGGGCGGGGGTCGGGTTGGGGATGGAGGGGAGTGGGCGGGCCACTTCTATTGGTCTTTCATTTCTCTATTTTCATCCATCTTTGTTCCTTGGCTCTTGTGGGCCTCCCATTGCGGTGGCGTCTGTCATTGCAGAGCGCCAGCTCTGGGCGCATGTGCTCCAGAGCTCCGGCTCGGTAATTGGACACATCGGTCCAGCCGCTCTGCGGCACGTGGGATCTTCCCAGGCCAGGGATCGAACCGGCGCCCCTTACACTGCAAGGCAGTATCCTTACCCACTGGACCACCTGGGGAAGCCCAAAAATAAATATTGTAAGAACAATACTCAATAGTTTACAATATTCTTCCCACCATACGTTGAAATAAAAACATAAATGAAGAATGGTCGCTAATATAACTTCCAGTCTAAAGCAAGAGATTGAAACACAGTTTCTACATGTTTACATGTCTAATAAAAAGCGAAAGTTTCTAATAGAGACATATTTGAATATAATATGTGAGACATTTTTATCCAAGTCTAAAGGTAATTGTGTATCTACAGTTACCTAAAAGGAGTCAGACCATAGCAAGGCTCTGGATACTTCTAGGTATCAGTCTCACTCACAAAAAAAAAAAAAAAAAAAAAAAATCTATGAAATAAATATTTCTCCTTTCCTTAGATGAGAAAACTTAGGCTTAGAGAGCATACATATGTCTCTCAGATCACAAAGTTGGCAGTGAAATTCAAGTTGATCTGCTTCTAACTTCTATGCTCATAATTCAGCCAAAAGGAATCTCGGACCTCAGCAGGAGAAGAGTAGGAATATAACAAGCAGACAGTTCAAAAAAAAAAAAAAAAACAACTAAGCTACTTGGCATGCATACACATGAACTAAAATGAGTAATTTTACATAAAATAGATACATTCAGGATTCAAAATAGTATAAGAGAAACTCCTAGGCCTTTTTGGGAGGCTCAAGAACTTTAAGTATGAACATAAAACACAAGCACAATATTTAATATGCTAATAAGTCAAAATTTGTCTAACACAAGGTGAAGGATGGCAGTGTATGTACTTAGTTGTGTTCAGCTTTTTGCGACCCCATGGCTCTCTCTCCAGGCTCCTCTGTCCATGAAATTTTCTAGGCAAGGATACTGGAACAGATGGTCATAACCTATATCAGGGGATCGTCTCAGCTCAGGATTGAAACTACATCTCTCGCATCTCCTGAACTGGCAAGTGGATTCTTTACCACTGAGCCACCTGGGAAGTCCACAAGGTGAGGGAAGGTTAAGTGTATTAGTTTGCTACGGCTGCCATAACAAAGAATCACAGACATGGTGTCTTAAAAAATAGAAATGTATTTTCTCATAATATTGGAGGATAAAAATCCAAGATCAAGGTGCTTTTAAATTTCCAAATTTAAATTCATTATATGTAGTAAATGGCTTACAAAGTTTTGGATATTATTTCTTTGATAACAGAGTGAACAAACTTAGAATCAAAATAACATTATTCTCATGCAGGGATCTAAATTTAAAGAGCCTATTATTTGAATTCAGCAAAACTGAATAATGCTGCTCGGATGAATATCATCTTATGTTTCCTTTAAAATATCATAAGCCACTGGATCAAAAAAAAGTCATGAACTTTACATAGTTTTTCTGATTGGCTTACAATGAAGTATGAACTTCTACTTTTGCAAACAAAGATAAAAGCCATTTTCTTTCATAGTGTTATGGGGTTGATACTGACCTTCTATGGTATGGGAAAACACATGCATAAGGAAGAAATGTGAATATACTGATCAATTTTTTTAAAAAACCAATGATAATCTTCTAAAAGAAAATTTTTTGGCCTCTTTCATTGATTATTTATTTATTTATTTTTCATCCATCTTTATTCTTTGGCCTGTGTGGGCCTTCCATTGCAGTGGCCTCTTTCGGTGCAAAGCACTGGCTCTGGCCACATGTGCTCCAGAGCGCTGGCTCTTAATTGGACACACCAGTCCAGCCACTCTGGAGCATGTGGGATCTTCCCAGGTGAGGGATCAAACTGGTGCCCATTGCACTGCAAGGCAGACTCTTTACCCACTGGGCCACCGGGAAAGCCCCTCTACTGATCAAGTTTTTCAGTCAAAAGTGACATGGGAACTTTCATACCATGGTAATCTTTTCTGTCTTAAATTAACCACAGTGCATTAACTAAAATCCCCCCAGATATATTTGCACTTTAGTTTTGGAGAGACATAGGTCTCTCTATTTCTAGAAAATAAAATACCATCAATTTCATTAATTTCTTAAAGATCATACATGTATCTTAAACACAGAGCCATGAACTCTGTCAACAGTTCCTGAGTGGTATCACTAAAATTGTGAAACATTTGAAATCTGAAAGAAAAAAAAAAAAAACAGATACCTAGGTATCTTTCAAATGAAAAGCTAGTCATAGACTATCCTTCCATGGATTCAGATATTAAGGTGACTTGAAATTTCATTGTCTTTGAGTTATTTATAACACTTTAAGTTGTAGAAATTTGTAATGATGCAAATTTTTCTTATTTTCCATATTGACCCAAAAATATGTGTCCGGTGGAATGCCTTTGTTTATTATCTTATGGATATGGGCTAGTTTTACACTCTTTATAAATTTGTTTCAGCATTCTATATTGCCTATATGTGGTTCTTTAAATTCTCCTTTGAGCCCATGGTAGTATCTTACCAAATCTCGTTTTACTTAAAGGAGCAAATTAAATCTTTATTATATGTCCATTTTATCTTTATATGAATATTTATATTTATACGGTCATAACTTTACCATTTTAAACAAATATTCCTTTAATAGTTTGAATCCCTCTTCAGCCACTGTGCTAATCATGGTGTAATTAATTAACCTCTGATTCCAGATTTCTAGTCCATAAATGGACATAAAAACATCCTCACAAGGTTGAAAAGACCTTTAAATGAGGTGTGGATAGTACTTAGCACAGTGCCTATGACCTGCTTGTCACTCAAGAGCTAGTTTCTTTTATTTCTTTTATACCAAATGACTAACTTTAGTACTAAAAAACTACCTCTAAACTTAGAGGCCAAATCCACCAATGATTTGAGCCTTTTCTAAATCTCTCCTCAGCTTCAGTTCACAGAGGTGCATAACTCTTATCCTAAATAAAAATGTCCTAGAAAGTATGAGTCACAGTCCTTGTTTTTTTGCAGTGAGATAATACGACATAAAATATTTATGAATATAAATGATTATTTTCAATCTTTTTTTTTTAGTTTTTACAAAGATCATGTATACACTGAATATAACAAAGTAACATAAACCAGAAGACATAAAACATAAGTAGTCATAGAGCTGGAAGTGACTGGAGCACAGGAAGACAGATTTGGGACAAAAGTGTTAAAAATATGTCCTGATTAGGTTGCAAAATGCCTAACATTTCTAAAAAATTCATGAACACATCAATGGGAAAACTAGCCCTTTAACACTCACTATAACCAAAAGGGCAGCTCTGTTTCTCTATTATCTTTTCTGAGGAGTTAAGGTCTGGCTGTGATTCATTAATTCAGATTTATCCTGATTCTTTATCCAATTGTTAATATAACATGCTAGTACTACCTAGGCATTTATCTGGACAATCAATACTATCAAAAATACATATAAACAAGTGCAGAAATAAATAACTGGAAATGCATGCATGCTCAGTTGCTAAGTCATGTCCATCTCTTTGCAACACCATGTACTATAACCTGCCAGACTCCTCTGTCCATGGGACTTCCCAAGTAAGAATACAGGAGTAGGTCATTATTTCCTCTTCCAGGGGATCTTCTGGACTCAAGGATCAAAACTGCATTTCCTACATATCCTGCTTGGCAGGTGTGTTCTTTACCACTGAGCCACCTGAGAAGCCCCAAATAAGTGAGAATACACCAAGCTAAAAGGAAATCATCAGTGATAGGTAGTCTATGCTATGGGAGAAAAATTTTTGCAAATTATGTATCAGTAAGGGGTTAATATATAAAATATGCAAAGAATTTTTACAACTCAATGGCAAAATGTGAAAACAAACAATGTCAATATACAGATTTAAAAAATTAACAGTGAATCTAAATAAACATTTTTTTTTCAAATAAGACATATGGCTGCCTAACAGGCCCATGGGAAAATGTTCAATAATTTTAGTAATCAAGGAAATGAAAACCAAAACTACAATGAAATATTACCTCATATTCCTTAGAATTACTATTATCAAAAATGAAAAACATGACAAATGTTGGGAAGAATGTGGAGAAAAAGAAATCCTTGTGCACTCATAGTGGAAATATAAGTTAGTATAGCCACAATGGAAAATAATACGGATATTCTTTAAAAATTAAAAATAAAACTAAAATACGATCCAGGAACTCCACTTCTGAGTGTTTAATGAAAGAAAATGAAAACACTAAATCAAAAAGAAATACGAACCCCCCATGTTCATTGCACCATGATTTGCAATAGCTAAGATATTTATGCAACTTAAGTGTCCATCAATGGCTGGACGGATAAATATGCACATGCAATAGAATATTTTTCTGCCATAATACGAAGGACATCTAGCTGTTTGCAACTATTTCAATGGTTGGATCTTAAGCACATTATGCTACGAGAAATAAGTATACAGAGAAAGATAAATACTATACGATCTCATATGTAGAATGTAAAAAACTCTGGTAGATACAAAGAACAGGTTGCTGGTTGCCATAGGTGGGGTGATAAGGAATGTATACCAATGGGTGAAGGAGGTCAAAAGGTACGACTTCCAGTTATAAACTAATTAAGTGCTGGGGATCTATATAGCATGGTGACTATAATTAGGAATTCTGTATTTATATAAAAGTTGCTAAGAGAGTACAGATCTTAAAAATTCTGATCACTAGAAAAAAGACTGTTATTGTGTGCATATAGGTGTTAACTTATTGTAGTGATCACTTTGTGATGTACACATATATTAAATCATTATGTTGTATACCGGAAACTGGTCAAGTAAAATGATTTGATCTTCAAAATAGATATATTGCTTTGAAGACATCTTGAGTATTTGCTTCAAAGTCATCTTGTCTAGGCAAATGTAAATACATATATACATCCATTACTTCACTGTGTTGCTCAGTCTTCTTGGCAAGGCAGTTATAAAGAAATACTTGTTGCATATTTTAAAACCAACCACAAAGATATACAAGGTATATGGAGAGAGGATGAATAACTGATTTCTAAAAGATGGGATAATTTTGGGGAAGAAACCATCTGGGATTAGAGAGCTGTAGAATACAGACACTTTTCTTTCAAAGTATTTTTCTTTTCTTTATCCAAAAGGTAAGTTTGGTGTTCCTCTGGCTTCTTTTTAGAAAAACTTGATCATTTAGTGACTGTTCATCTCAAATTACTTGGGAAAACTTCCTGTGGTGTCAGAAAACATCAAGAACAGAATTTTCCATATAAAAGAAAATTCAAATTGTCCCCCATTCAGGTAAAATGTTGCCAGGAATTAGTCTTAGAAACAATTCTTCCCATAAAATTTTCAGTCTCAATAACATTACTAAAACAAACAGAGGCCGCGAGGAGCCGCCGGAACCCGCCCGCCGCGAGGGGCCGCGGACGCCGCGAGGGGCCGCGGACGCCGCGAGGGGCCGCGGACGCCGCGAGGGGCGGGTAAGTTCAGCCACTCCAACTGGAGGGCTTGCTGAACGGAGAGAGGAAGTCGTCCACGGGTTGCTGATCAGGGACTGGGCACGAGTTGGACGGGAAAGCTCGCGTCCGCCTTTGGTACTTAAGACACATAACCGGCAGTGTCGGAGGAGCCCGCGCTCCCCTAGAGCAGCAGTAGCAGCGGAGGAAGCCGGGGAAAGAGCAGGGATTGGAGACGACAGGCGGGCGCGCGGTCGAGCCGGGGCGCCCCCCTCCAACACGGGACTGCGCGCGCCGCGGCCCCCGCCCGACTGACTGGGATCAGCCCACCGTCCCGGCCAGCACCCAGTATGGCAGCAAAGCCCTCATTTTGCTGAACACAAAAACAGAAACCACAGCAACCGGCACTGTAAGGGAAAGACCACGCCATCAAGACACCACCATCAAGAGCAGATTGGTTTCCAACAGGCAGATATGAAGATAAAAACCAAGGACAGTATTTAACTTTTTTTTTTTCTTTTTTCATTTTTTTCTGCTTGTTTGTGGTGGACTATTTTGCTTATTCAATTGATTGGTTTGGGGTTTATTAGTTTCTTTGTTTATTGGGGGTTTTTTATATTTGTTTTTTTCTTTTTTTTTTTTTGTAGTTTTCATTTGTTTGATTTATTCTATGTGTTTTTTCTTTGCTTTTCGGTCTCATTAATTTTTTTTTTTTTTTTTTTTTGCTCTTTTTAATTTTTAACCTTCTTTTGACTTTTATTATATTTTTTTAACTTTAATTTTAATTCTTGAAAACCTCTAATTCTCTTTTCTCTTTCCTCTTTCCCACTGCTTTCTTTCTCTATGTTCTAAATGTAAAACATCTTCCTAGCTATCAATATCCTCTAGACAAATTATTTCCTATCTTTCTGTCTGCACTATTCACTTCCAAATGCACTAAACAGTACACACACTAATCTTTGCTACCTAATCCTATAAAATACTTCCAAGACAAATCTTTTCCTTTTTATTACTTATAGACTCTCCTCCCTGTCACCCCGAGCACATGTCTTAATTTAAAATTGCTTTCATTGTAATTATCCAAGCCAGGACCTTGTGCTAGATCTATTATTCAGGCACTATTTTAATTAATTCAAAGCTTAACGGGCAAGTACCATCTGTGATTGCATGAGTTGCTAGAAAGATTTCCTGCGCCTTATCTCTGTAAAACTGGTCAGTTGTGGGGATTGCTGTATATGTATGTGTATCTTATGATTATGTTAGAAAACCTCTGCATGCTTTTATGACTGTCACCCATCAGGGATGCACCTCTTGTTCCTCAGATGCTAGTGTGTGAACTAGTATCACAGAACACCATAGCAAACCAGACATAGAGCCTACACTCCCTGACCAATCATCAAACCAAGGATCCTCGAAGCGGAAGCCCGGATTCCAAGACCCCACACTGATTATCAAAGAACATACAACACTACAGATTATTCACCAGTAAACAAGGTCTATCACCACCCAAGACACAAGCCACTGAACCCTTCTACAAGGACAAAAACCCAAAGGAAGGGAGAATTCAACCAAGAAGCCTGGTGGGAATAAGAACTACATACACACAGACACACACAAAGAAACAAAAATTAACCTAATAATGAAACGTCAGAGAAACACTGTACAAATGAAGGACCAAGCTAGAGAAACACCACTTCAAATGACAGAGGAGGAGATAGACAAGCTATCTGAAAGAGAATTCAGAAAAACTATACTAATGAGGATGCAAAACACCGAAAACAGAATATTAGAGGAAATTAGTGCATTGAGAAAAGACATGCAGGAAATGAAAAATAAGCAAATAGAGACCACCAACTCAATTGCTGAACTCAAAAATACTATAGAAGGTCTCAACAGTAGAGTATCAGAGGCTGAAGAACGGATAAGTGAGCTGGAAGACAGAATGGTGGAAATAAGTGCTGAAGAACAGAACAAAGCCCAAAGAATTAAAAGAACTGAGGACAGCCTCAGAGACCTATGGGACAATATTAAACGCACCAACATTAGAATTATAGGAGTTCCAGAAGAAGAAGAAGAGAAGAAAGACTATGAAAAAATTCTTGAAGAGGTTATAGTTGAAAACTTCCTCAGCATGGGAAAGGAGATAGTCAGCCAAGTCCAGGAAGCACAAAGAGTTCCATACAGGAGAAACCCCAGAAGAAACACACCAAGGCACATACTAATCAAACTAACACAGACTAAATATAAAGACAGATTACTAAAAGCAGCTAGGAGCAAACAACAGATAACATATAAAGGAAACCCCATACGTTTAACTGCGGATCTCTCAACAGAAACCCTACAGGCCAGAAGAGAATGGCAAGATACATTTAAACGGCTAAAAGAGAATAACCTGCAACCACGAATTCTCTACCCAGCAAGAATCTCATTCAAAATCGATGGTGAAGTCAAAAGCTTCACAGACAAGCAAAAACTAAAAGAATTCTGTACCACAAAACCAGCCCTACAACAAGTGTTAAAGGACCTGATATAGCCAATAAATACAAGAGTAGGAGAAGCCTTACAAATCAAACCCCAAATTTCTAAGAAGATGACAATAGGAACATTCGTATCAATAATTACTTTGAATGTAAATGGACTAAATGCTCCAACCAAACGACACAGGCTGGCTGAATGGATCCAGAAGCAAAACCCATATATATGCTGTTTACAAGAGACCCACTTCAGACCTAGAGACACTCATAGACTGAAAGTGAAAGGCTGGAAAAAGATATTTCATGCAAATGGAAATCAAAAGAAAGCTGGAGTAGCAATCCTTATATCAGACAAAATAGACTTTAAAGTAAAGAAGATTCTAAGAGACAAGGCAGGTCACTACATCATGATTAAGGGATCTATCCAAGAGGAAGACATAACAGTCATGAATATCTACGCACCCAACACAGGGGCACCTCAATACATAAGACAGGTACTTTCAGACATAAAAGAAGAAATCAACAATAACACAATAATAGTAGGAGACTTTAACACTCCTCTCACACCAATGGACAGATCAACAAAACAGAAAATTAATAAAGAAACACAAGCCTTAAATGCTACACTGGAAAAGATGGACCTCATCGATATCTTTAGGACGTTCCATCCAAAAGCAGAAGAATACTCTTTCTTCTCAAGTGCTCACGGAACATTCTCCAGGATAGACCACATCTTGGGCCACAAATCTAACCTCAGTCAGTTCAAGAAAACCGAAATTATATCAACCATCTTCTCGGACCACAATGCAATGAGACTGGAGATCAACTACCAGAAAAAAAACCCTAAAAACAGAAACACATGGAGATTAAACAATACATACCTAAAAAAAACAACTGATCGTTGAGGAAATCAAAGGAGAAATTAAACAATTCCTAGAAGAAAATGACAACGAACACACGACAGTGCAAAACCTATGGGATACAGCAAAAGCAGTTCTAAGAGGAAAATTTATAGCAATACAATCCCACCTCAAGAAACTAGGAAAATATGAAGCAGATGACCTAACCCTCCGCTTAAAACAGTTGGAGAAAGAAGAACAAAAACATCCCAGAGCCAGCAGAAGAAGAGAAATCATAAAGATCAGAGCAGAAATAAATGAGAAAGAAACAAAAGAAACAATAGTAAAGATAAATAAAACAAAAAGCTGGTTCTTTGAAAAGGTAAACAAAATTGACAAGCCACTGGCCAGACTCATTAAGAAAAAGAGAGAGAAAAACCAGATCAACAAAATCAAAAACGAAAAAGGAGAGATTACAACAGATAATGCAGAAATCCAAAGGATTCTAAGAGACTATTATGAGCAACTCTATGGCAACAAACTGGACAACTTGGAAGAAATGGACAGTTTCTTGGACAGGATTAATCTTCCAAGACTGAGCCAGGAAGAAACAGAAACTTTGAACAACCCAATCACAAGCTCAGAAATCAAATTTGTGATTAAAAATCTACCCAAAAATAAAAGCCCAGGACCAGATGGCTTCACAGCCGAATTCTACCAAACATTTAAAGAAGACCTAATGCCTGTCCTTCTAAAACTCTTTCAAAAAATTGCACAGGAAGGAAAACTCCCAAACACATTCTACGAGGCCACCATCACCCTGATACCCAAACCAGGCAAAGACAACACAAAAAAGGAAAACTATAGGCCAATTTCACTGATGAACTTAGATGCCAAGATCCTCAACAAAATCCTAGCAAACAGAATTCAACAACATGTCAAAAAACTCATACATCACGATCAAGTTGGGTTCATCCCAGGCATGCAAGGCTTCTTCAACATCCGCAAATCAATCAACGTGATACACCATATCAACAAGTTGAAAGACAAAAATCACATGATCATCTCAATAGATGCAGAAAAAGCCTTCGACAAAGTACAACATCCATTTATGATCAAAACTCTTCAGAAAATGGGCATAGAAGGAACCTATCTCAACATAATAAAAGCCATCTATGAGAAACCTACAGCGAACATTATTGTTAATGGTGAAAAACTGAAAGCATTCCCCCTAAGATCAGGAACAAGACAGGGGTGCCCACTTTCACCACTGCTATTCAACATAGTCCTGGAAGTCCTAGCAACAGCAATAAGAGAAGAGAAAGAAATCAAAGGAATCCAGATTGGAAAGGAAGAAGTCAAGCTCTCTCTTTATTGCAGACGACATGATATTATACATAGAAAATCCCAAAGACACGGTTACAAAGCTACTAGAACTAATCAATGAATTCAGCAAAGTTGCAGGATATAAAGTCAACACACAGAAGTCACTGGCATTCCTATACACAAACAATGAAAAATCAGAAAATGAAATCAAAGAGGCAATCCCCTTCACCATTGCAACCAAAAGAATCAAATATCTAGGAATAAACCTACCCAAAGAAACAAAAGAATTGTACACAGAAAATTACAAGACACTCATGAGAGACATTAAAGAAGACTTAAACAGATGGAGAGATATTCCATGTTCCTGGATTGGAAGAATCAATGTTGTGAAAATGACCATACTTCCAAATATCATCTATAGATTCAATGCAATACCTATTCAACTACCACTGACATTTTTCACAGAACTAGACCAAATAATAACACAGTTCATATGGAAACACAGAAGACCTCGAATAGCCAAAGCAATCCTGAGGAAGAAAACTGGAGTTGGAGGGATCAGCCTCCCTAACTTCAGACTCTACTACAAAGCAACAGTTATCAAGACAGTATGGTACTGGCACAAAAACAGAACTATAGATCAATGGAACAAGATTGAGAACCCAGAGATCAACCCACGCACCTATGGGTACCTTATTTTTGATAAAGGAGGAGAAACTATAAAATGGGACAAAGACAGCCTCTTTAACAAGTGGTGCTGGGAGAATTGGACAGCTACATGCAAAAAAATGAAATTGGAACATTCCCTGACGCCATACACTAAGATCAACTCAAAATGGATTAAAGACCTAAATGTAAGACCAGAAACCATCAAACTCTTAGAGGAGAATATAGGCAAAACCCTCAAGGACATCAATCAAAGCAAGATCTTCTCTGACCCACCAACTAAAATAGCAGAACTGAAAAGAAAAATGAACATATGGGACCTTATGAAACTTAAAAGCTTTTGTACAGCAAAAGAAATTACAAAAAAGTTCAACAGACACCCCACAGAGTGGGAGAAAATCATAGTAAATGACACAACAGACAAAGAATTAATCTCCAAAATCTACAAGCAACTCAGACAACTCAGCACAGGGAAAATGAGCAGCCCAATCAAAAAATGGGAAAAAGATCTAAAGAGACGCCTCTCCAAAGAGGACATACAAATGGTCCAAAAATACATGAAACGATGCTCAACCTCGCTTATTATCAGAGAAATGCAAATTAAAACCACAATGAGATACCACCTCACACCTGTCAGAATGGCCATCATCAACAAATCGACAGACAACAAATGCTGGAGAGGGTGTGGAGAAAAGGGAACCCTCTTGCATTGCTGGTGGGAATGTAAATTAATACAACCTCTATGGAAGACAATATGGAGATTCCTTAAAAAACTAAAAATAGAAGCACCCTATGACCCAGCAATCCCACTATTAGGCCTATATCCTGATGAAATCAAAACTGAAAGAGGCACCTGTACCCCAATGTTCATTGCAGCTCTCTATACAATAGCCAGAACATGGAAGCAACCTAGATGTCCATCGACAAATGAATGGATCCAGAAGCTCTGGTACATATATACAATGGAATACTACTCAGCTGTTAAAAGAAATGCAGAAGACTCAGTCCTAATGAGGTGGCTGGCTTTAGAACCTATCATAAAAAGTGAAGTAAGTCAAAAGAAAGACAAGTATAGTATACTAACTCATATATATGGGATCTAGTAAGATGGTCATGATAACACACACAGTGAACTCATGAAAAAACAGAGAATAGACATAAAGACATTGTGGAGACCGAACAATGGGAGGGAGTAACATGGGAACCTATACTGTCATGTGTAGAAAAGATAGCTATTGTCATTGTGCTAGGGGAATAGGAGTACCTACAACCACTTGGAGCAATGGTCTGGAGGGATGGGGAGGAACCTGGGTGGGGGGAGGGCCGAGGGATATGCATCTGATCGATCTGGGAACATACATGTACAAAAATAAATAAATAAATAAATAAATAAATAAATAAAAAAGAAAAAAAAAAAAACAGAAAAGAAGCCAAAAAAAAAAAAAAAGAGAAAAAGCTAAATTGAGCTGTAAATGTTAATTTAAGACTTTTACCTTTGTCTCTGGTATATGATGTGTGAATTCAGTTGTACGTAAAGGAAACCTATTATCTAGCCACTTTTGGCATCAATAAAATTATAAACACAAGTGGAGAAAGTGTATTTGACATCTAAATCAGATACTTTAAATACTTGTTTCTTTATATAAGAGTCATTTTCTGCAATAATCATTAAGTGCAATAAACAATAGTAAACACAAAAGAAAAGGAGAAAGTAAAACATCCCTTTACTGTATTTCACACATGCATTTCACACATGTAAGTGTGCATATAAAAAAAAAACGAATGAAATCAAAAAAAAAGACAAAAGCATCATTCTTTAAGTTTTCATATTTTAAGTTAATAAATTTTATTTTCAGAGCAGTTTTAGTTTCACAGCAAAATTGAGTAGTAAGTACAGAGAGTTCTCATCCATCTGCTGCCACACAGGTGTAACCACCTCTGCTATCAAGTCTCCCACACTGCACGGGCACATCTCTTATATGCCATGGACCTCCACTGACACATCATCATCATCATCATTTTGATGTTGTATATTCTATGAGTTTTGAGAGATGCATGACATGTTTCCACCATTATAGTGTCACACAGAATAGTTTCACTGCCCTAAATATCTGTGTTGTACCTATCTAACCCCTCTTCCCAGGAACTCCCTAAAACAACAGATCTTTTTATTACCACCATAGCTTTGCATTCTCTAAAATCTCATATAGTTAGAATCATGCAGCACACAGTCTGTTCAGAATAGGTTCTTTCACTTACTAATATGCATTTAAGTTTCCTCCATATCTCTCATGTATTGATAGTGTATTTATCTTAGCACTGAGTAGTATTCCATTGAGGACAGGAAGAGAAGGGGATGACAGAGTGGTATCACTGACTCAACAAACATGAGTTTGAGAAAACTCTGGGAGATGGTGAAGCCTGGAATTCCTGCAGTCTATAGGGTCACAACAAATCAGATACAACTAACTGAACAACAACAACAACAATGAAAAATAGAATTCCATTGCATGGATCTATAAAGTCTATAAAGTTTATCAGTTCACCTGCTGAAGGATATCTTTGTAGCTTCCAGGTATAAGCGATTATGATTAGTGCCATGCAACTCTTTTGGGTAAATAACAAGGAACTCCAGAAAAAACATATGCTTCTGCTCTTTTGACTATGCCAAAGCCTTTGACTATGTGGATCACAACAAACTAGAAAATTACTAAAGAGATGGGAATCCAAACCACCTTACCTGTCTCCTGAGAAACAGGTTAAGACTATAGGTCAAGAAGCAATAGTTGGAGCCTTAGATAGAATAATGGACAGATTCAAAATTAGGAAAGGAGTATGAGAGCACTGTATATTGTCATCCTATTTATTTCACTTCTGTGCCAAGTATGTCATGCAAAATGGGCTAGATGAATCACAAGCTGGAATCAAGATTGCCTGGAGAAATATCAACAACCTCAGATACACAGCTGATACCACTCTAATAGCAGAAAGTGAAGAGGAACTAAAGAGCCTCTTGATGAGGATGAAAGAGGAGAGTGAAAAAGATGGTGTAAAACTCAACATTCAAAAAACTAAGATTGTGGCACCTGGTCCCATCACTTCATGGCAAATAGATGGGGGGAAAATGTGGAAACAGTGACATTTTATTTTCTTAGGCTCCAAAAATCACTGCAGATGGTGACTGCAGCCTCAAATATTAAAAGACAGTTGGTCCTTGGAAGGAAATATATGACAAATCTAGACAGTATATTAAAAAGAAAAAATATCACTTTCTAACAAGGGTCCTTATAGTCAAAGCTATGGGTTCTCCAGTAGTCACATACAAATGTGAGACTTGGACCATAAAGATGGTTCTAAAGCTCAAGCTCCAATAATTTGGCCATCTGATGTGAAGAACTGATTCATTAGAAAAGATTCTAACACTGAGAAAGAGAGAAGGCAAAAGGAGAAGAGGGTGCAAGAGGATGAGATGATTATGTAGCATCACTGACTCAATGGACAAGAATTTGAGCAAACTCTGGGTGACAGTGAAGAACAGGGAAGCTTTGTGCAGTCCATGGAATTGTAAAGAGTCAGACACAATTTAACAACTGAACAAAAACAAATGATTGCTGTATCTACAGCAATATATAGATAGATAGATAGATAGATATAGTAATATATGGTAAAATATAATTTTTTAACAAACTGCCAAATTATCTTACAAAGTGGGTGTACCTAATTCATACTAGCATGAATAAGAATTATTCTGCTTAGCCAATTTGGTGATGTTAATATTTTGAGTTTTGCCCATTCTAGTTATGTATGTATTGGTATCTCATTGTTTTAATTTGCAAAATACCTAATGAAATAAGGACATCTTTTTAGATGTTTATTTGCCATTGGTATACCTTCTTTTGGTGAAGTGTCTTTAAGAGACTGGTCATATTTTTCCCCATTTTTCAATTGGGTTGTTCATTTTCTTATTGTTGAATTTTTAGAGATCTCTGTACACTCAGTTCTGTGTCTGACTTGTTGCAATCCCATGGACTGCAGCTCACCAGGCTATTTTGTACATGGCAGTTCTCCAGCCAAGAATATTGAAATGGGTTGTCATGCTCTCCTCCAGGGGATCTTCTCAACCCAGTGATTGCAGGCAGATTCTTTACAGTCTGAGCCACCAGGGAAGCCCATGTTTTAGATAAGAGTTCTTTACCAGATATGTCTTTTGTAAACATTTTGTCCCAGTTTATGGCTGATCTTTTCATTCTCATGACATTGTCTTTTGCAGAGCAAACAATTTCAATTTTAGCGAAGTCCAGCTTATTAATTATTTATCATGGATTTTTAAAAATCCATTTATTTAAAAAAAATCTTTGCTATGCCTAAGATGGGCTGCCCTGATGGCTAGTTTTTGTGAAGAGTATACAGTCTCTATCTAGTTTCTCATTTTTTCTATTTGCATATGGATATCCAATTGTTCCATAACTATTTACAAACGTGTCTTTTCTCCATTGTATTCCCTTTGGTCCTTATCCATTGGCTTTATTTTTGTGGGTCTATTTCTGGGTGATAGTTTTTTTAACATGATATTTTGAATGTTGATCTGTTAATTATAGTCTTGTATAATAATATTTTATTAAATAATTATCTGGTGGTGGTAGTTTAGTCACTAAGTCATGTCCTACTCTTGCGACCCTACTCTTACGGAGGCCCTCCAAGCTCCCCTGTCCATAGGATTTTCCAGGCAAGAACACTGAAGTGTGTTACAATTTCTTTCTCCAGATACTCTTCCTGACCCAGGGATTGAACCCAAGTCTCCTGCACTGCAGGCAGATTCTTTACCGACTGAGCTATCAGGGAAGCCCCATTATCTAATTGCAATTGGGTTTTAAAAATATAAAATAACTTCAAGGGTAAAATTTTGGAAACTAAGAAATGTACCATTGATGTAATAATTAATTTTCTTAATTCATCTTTAGTTTTAAAGTAATTAAAGCATTAAAATATTAGTTTGTCAAATCTTTAAATATTTTCAAATTCAGTAAGCTATGTCACTTTATGAACTAAAATTCTAATAATATTGAAGTTATAGCAAATAAAATGCAGGATTCCCAAATGACTCTGAAGTTCTGACAGACAACAAATATTTTGTTTTTATTATAACTATGCCTCAAATATTGAAAGGGATATATTTATACCAAAAAAAAAAAAAAAATCATTGCTTATCCAAACTGAACTGATTATTCTGTATTCTAGTTCTTAGATACTTACAAATCAAAAATAGTTCATCTCACTGTTCATGTTCCATTCAAATGAATTTACATTTTTTCATGAAAACACCAAATCAACACAAAAAACAGTATTTATATGCTTCAGTTCAAAATCTTTGTGTCATCATTGTTAATTCCAAATCCCTAATGTAAACATGGGGATCGGTAGAATCATTTGGTTACTTTGCCCAAAGTTAGCTTGAAAAATTTGCCACTACAATCTTGTTCTCAACAGAAATGAGATTTCCTTGCCACATGGCTGAGCCTCCATGTGTCAAGAGGTCAAATGAATAAAAGGTATTTGAAGGTTAACATCTATGTTGAGTTCAATTTTTGCTAAAGGATAAGGAATAAAACTGTCCTAAAATGCAGCTCACATATGTATTACCTTACATTTAACCTCAGTGTAACCACAGCCACTGTTCTGAACTTAGACAAGGGAAAATCCAGACCAAGTGGTCCTTATCCCTTCAGCGTTCTTTTTTTAAACACTGACATTGTTTGGATTACCAGTGCTGTATAGACTGAGAAACCCTTATTTCGATTGTTACCATGGGATAATCCAAATAAGAGCAACTTATACTCAGTTTTATTATTGCTTTTAAATACTATACAGATAACCAACACTTTAGTCAGTTTACTCAAAGTGGACATTCACACTTGAGCCTCCCACCACCCTAAGTTTGGAAGGTCACTTATACTTGGATCATTTTAAAAACTTATTTGTGAAAGAATGGATCTATTAAATAGTATCCTCAGCTTTGCTTGTGTGCTTTTAAGTGTCTCTGTTCTGGAATAAGTAATGCGGGATTTGGGACTCTTTGGTCACTTCACCATAGCACAAATTGCAATTTGAAAACAATGTGAGTGATGTGACAGTACCCTGTTTGGAAACCCCACTTGAAATGTGTAACTTTTTATTCTGTGACTAGCCTACCCTCTCCTTTACATCTTTAATTAAAATCTTAGTGCTCTTTTAATGTTTTCCCATAGCATCTTCATTATGAATATTTAGGTTTTTATCATCTAGAGTTGTGAAAAATGCATTTAGATTGATGTAAATTCTTCCTTTGAGGTCACAGTTTAAAAATCCATGAAATTGTAGTGCTGAGACTATTTTAAAATATTACAGGCTTGCTTCTGTGGAAATGAATAAAAATTACTCAAGTTAGAGCAAGCAAATATTGTTTATTCAGAGTTTGCTATAGCAAGTCAGTCAACCTCCATCACCTGTGTTTGACAGACTTACAGGCAGACAGAAGATCACCCAAGTTTTACAGTAGAAGAAAGAGAAGGCTCAAGGTATGTCCTGATGGGAAAGCTAGAAGATGGGCTAACTAGAGGCAAGATGTCCTGAGACTGGTTAAAGAAGCATATGTGAGTTTCTGTGGTTAGGCCTCAGTTGGTAGAGAAGGTAGAAATTAGGGAAAGTGGTAGTTGGCTAAATCTTGACAGTTTAGAGTCAATTTTTATTCAGACTGTGGCTTGTCATCCTTCTAGTTGTTGCAGACTCTGGGTCGGAGTTCTATTTTTATATATTATCTGGTTATTATCCATTTGTTTGTCAGTCTCTGCTTGTCTTTGTCTTTTTCTGCAGATGCAGAATTTGAGACTCTCAAAAGAAATGCTACATGACACTGATAGAGACTCTTTTTTCTTATCTTATGTGTTTGTTTTATTATCACTTAAATGTATCTATCCAGTTCCAAAATTAAGTACATATTGAGGCTGAACAAGACAGGCAAAGTCTCTACTATTATGTAAAAACAAAACACATTCTTTCCACACAAATCAATGTATAATGAAATGTAAGGTAGTTTCACACTTTACCATGACATCTCAGATATATTTATTATTTTCTATAATTAGGTCCAGAGTGGGGTTCTATACTGCATTTGTAACATGTCAAAGGGTGATGTTTATGATAATGATGTCGCTGGTCTGCAAACCAAACTTTTAGAGCCATTAAAGTGGAGGACTCATTGGGCAATATGTTCCTACCTGCTTTGGCAGTCCATCATTCATAATCTGTCAAGAAGCCTAAACCAGTTTAGGATTGGACCAAAGTAAAGTACAAGCCCTAAGGATGAGATCAATTTGTTTCACGTGACAAAGAGAAATAAACAGCATTTTGCCTTATATGGAAAATTAAAGCTTCAAAGGTTAATATTTGGAATAAGTAGGTTTTTGGGGAGAAAACCAAGACTACTTTCTTACTAAAGAGATTTAACACTATATATATATAGAGAGAGGTGGAATGAATAAACCTAAAGCTATAGAGGTCTTAAATATCTATAAGTGTAATGGGATCAATTTATAGCTTGAGTATAACCAAATTCTTACAACATTTAAGCAAATAAGACTTTCCATATTAAACAAATGAGATTTCTGAAACGGATGTCTGTTTATCAATTCTGGATAAAAGAAGATTAAAACAAACTCTTGAGTTCAAATTGTAATCTCAATAAGCTGTTGCATATCTCAGTGTTACATTCCATTAAGAAACATGGAAAGAATTGTGAACATGATTACACAGTGGGGATATAAATTTTAACTCAAAGCCTTTGGCCAATCTTATTAATACTCTCTATTTCTCGAGTCTCTGAGGCAATTGGAATGTAAATATTACCCAATGATCTCATCTCCATTTTAGTAGTATAAAATTTCAAGTCCTTTTGTCAATAAGACTATTTATTGCATTTTCAAAATTAAATACCATTGTGATTGTGGTCTCTATTTTCTTATCATTTCATCCAGAGAGAAATCAAATAGCTTATAGGCTTTCTATGTTTATTTATTTATAGTTAAGTACATTGTGGCACAGTGATAAATAATCCACCTGTCAGTGCAGAAAATGCGGATTAGATCCCTGGGTGAGGAAGAGCCCTTGGAGAAGGAAATGACAACCCCCTCCATTATTCTTGCCTGGAGAATTCCATGGACAGAGGAACCTGATGGACTAAATTTCATTGGGTTGTAAAGAATTGGACATGACTCAGTTGGAGCGACTGAGCATGCACACAAATATGTGACTAGACTGATTTTTATTTCTTAGCTCATTTTACGTTGTTGGTTCTATTTACTAAGTTCTATTCAGAAAGGAGGACTTTTTCTTAATCTCCAAATTTCCACAACCTGAAGGATCTGTGAAATCCAATGGATTATATAGCCTCATGAAAATTTCAATCCACTAGGAGAAAAATGTGTTCCACAGCTCTGGATGTAAAAAAATAGTCAAAAATTTAAGTGTTCTGAATCAAGTGAAAAGTGACTCTAAACACTTATGGTGGAGGATTCGGAGAAATTCTATCTTATTCACACTGTGCATAGCCACAAACACATGGAGAGCTTTCATACTGATTGAGGAAATACAGAATAAGAAACTATAGACATCCACTTTATGCTCTCAACTGTATACTCATTAGACCAATCCAAGCCTCCAGTCAAAGTCAGCCTTCTGTAGCTCTGCATTCTTGTGTTGGCCTGGGCTCCAGGGAACAAGCCTCCTGTTTAGATTCTCAGCATCTCTATTTCTCTACAGCAGACATCTTGTGCCTCCCTAGGCACCCTCTGGCAATGGGTTACAGTTTATTTTCAGTTACTGATATCTCCCCTCAACACCATAATTTCTTCTACTACTGTCATAGGGAGAAAATTGCCATGTTGTGGCAACTTTAGTCTGAATGCATAATAGATGGCATATGTACATTTTAAAGTCTTCCTAGGTGGTGCTAGTGGTATAGAACCTGCCTGCCAATGCAGAAGACACCAGAAATACCAGTGTGATCACTGAGTCAGGACAATTACCTGGATAAGAAAAGGGCAACCCACTCCAGTATTCTGGCCTCATGAATTCCATGAACAGAGGATCCTGGTGGACTATAGTCCATGGGGTCGCACATAGTTGGACATGAGTGAAGCAATTTGGCATGCACGTACATTTTAAACCGTATGGTTCTAAATCTCAGCATGTTTATCTCCCAAATAGAGAAATTCTTGGATTCTTGCTTGCTTGTCTTCTGGTTGGGTGAGCTAAGAAGACATGGGGAATGAAGGGAAATAATAAAACTCATGTTCTATTCTTCTATAGCAGTGCAGAATAATACATAATAATGAATAATCAATTGCCCTGGGGTGTGTGTGTGTGTGTGTGTGTGTGTGTGTGTGTGTGTGTGTGTGCATACTGCAATATAATAGAAGGGAGGAAAAGAGGAAAGAAAGAAAAGAAAGAAGAAAGCAAGAAAGAGGTATAAATACTAAGTTATGCTATTCAGGGTCTTCTATCTCTCTCTCCTAAGATAAAAGCATCTTCCCATGTCAAATAACTTTCTGATACAAGAGTTTCCCTTTTGAAAGAACTTGAAGGAGATGTTCACTAATGGGACAGCTTTTCCACAATAACTCATAGCTAGAGGCCTTTATTCTACACTTAAATTCAAGTTGCTGTTCTTTTTAACAAATACAAATAGGTCTAAGAATGAGACTCCCCAGGAATCTGTGTTGGAAGACAAGTGTTTCCTCTATCTCAATGCTGTGTTGCATAGTTCACAGTAACCACATGACTTTTTACAATCTTATTCTGGAAATGGCTGAAAAGATAAAAGGAAAATATGCTCACCCTGCTATTTGGTATATGTGACAGTTTTGTGTTTTTTTTTTTTTTTAAGGTACAAACTACTAGGATATTTTCCTTATCAATAAAACTAGAGGCATTATCCCTAACATATTATCTCCTAATACATTATCTCCTCTTCTATCCAGAAATAGCACTATGACTAGAAATTTCACAAAGTTTTACCTAAAAACAAGGTGATCTTTTTGAGTATAAATCTGATATCCAGATACTTGGCATTCAACTCTCTTTAAAATTCCTACTTTTTAAGAATTTCTGTTTTTTTTTTTTTAAAGTTATACCACACTACACTGAGAGATTAGCAAAGTGTTTGGCACATTTTGTCAAGGCACATAATATTTTATGCATAAAAAGCTAAATGCATAAGTCTGTGCTCAGCTAAACTGAGTCACCTTCTGTATCCCAAACCTATCCTCTCACTTCATGGTTCCTAAATATTACAGCAATGATTTGAAATAGTTTGCATTATCTGGGTCTTCTCTGACTGATTGTAACTTCACAGGGACACATCTGTGTCTGTCTTCTTACAGTAGTGTTATCAGAGCTCTAAAGATAGCTAATGGTCAATAACCTTTAAATGTTTGAACAATGGCTGATTCATTAACTCAATGAATGAATGAATGAATGAATGAAATAAAATAAGGAAAAGGAGACCAGAAAATAGGACTAAACAGGTCATTAGAGACAGGATTATTGCTTTATCTTTCTTCCAGTGTTTCTAGACAGTTGAAAAATGAGCAAAAAGACATTAGCATCTCTTACTACTCTCAGACATAAGGTGAAGAAGTGGATAGGGGAAAAAAAAAATCAAAGGTCAAAACTACAGAGGCAACGCAGCTGCTGTATTTTCCTGACATATTTTGATACAAATTCTCTCACCTTACTCTCTTTTGACAATACAAAACATTTCATTTTTCCATATTCTCATTTTTTTTCTTCCTAGTGTGGTTCATATAGTCATTTGTGGTTTTCATCCAGTTGAATTCCACATATTCCTAATTAATGAGATGAAATAATTAAATATTTATCAGAATTTTAATTGATTATGTTGGCTGGTTTTATGTTCCAATCTTACTGGGCTATAGAGCACCCACATATTTGGCAAAGCATGCTGAGTATTTCTGTGATGGTATTTCTACATGTGATTTACATTTAAATTAGTAGACTAAATAAAGCATTATCTCTCCTAATGAAAGTGAGCCTCATCTAATCAAAGACTTGAACATAACAAAAAAAGGCTGAGTAAGAGGGGAATTCTTTTGCCAGACTTTAAGAGCTCGAGATAGGTCTTTTCTGGGTTTTGGACTTAGACTAAATCACCAGCTCTTCTCAAGTCTCAGACCTGTGGGCTTTCAGATCAGAGCTTAACACCATTGGGTCTCCTGGGTTCTCAGAACTTTGGACTCATATTAAAACTGCACTGTTAGCTCTTCTGAACCTCCATCTTGCCAACTACAGCTCTTAGGACTTTTCAGCCTCCATAATAACACCAGCCAATCACTTCCTTAAAGTAAATCTCTTACTGATAGATGAATAGATAGATAAATAGATAGATAGATTGACAGATAGATACATCCTATTGATTCTGTTTTCTGTTTCTTGGGAGGACCTTGATTGAAACACCAAATAGTTCAAATAATTTAATTTATTAACTAGGAATTAAGAAAATGCAACCAATTCTTTCTTATAGAGAATGTGGGAGTTTAAAGACTCAATTCGATATTTAGCTTCTACTATTTTTAACTCTGTTATCTGAGAGTCAAATTTTTCTGAGGCTAAATCTCCTTATCTCTGAAATATACAGTGACATTTATTTCCCACTTCACAAAAGTATTAGGTTAAAATTAAGATATGGGAGAATTTATGATGTGCTTATAATAAATCAGTCAATATTAGATAGCTAAAATATGCAAAAACAACTAAATTTAAAATTTTAGAACAACAATAAACTCATTTTTATCCATTTTTATGATGATTATTTAACTCTGAGGTAATTGACTAGGATAAATCACTGTTATGAAATTGTCTATTAGTCATATGCATGGATAGCTTCTAACCCCACTTTACCTAAACATCAATGAATATAAGTAAAATTAAAATCAATAATTGTTTAAATAAAAACCCAACTGGTCTTATCTCTACAAGGGAGTGAAAGCACTCTTTTTTCTTAGGAAGAAAGTCTTGAGGGAAAGACTAAAACCTGGTTTTTATTCCTTTCTTTTTGGTCACACTTTTTTTTTTTTTTTAAATAATGGACCAATGATCTCAAACAGAAAAAGACAATGAAACAGAAAACAGCTTTTGCAAGAGGACTAGAACAGATAGCTGCATTCTATGGCCTGATGGCCAAGCCCAGACTTTAACGTGTACATCCTCTGAGTTAAGATATTTTTTAAACAGATGAATATTTAAAATCAATTTTATCACAAAGAATACTAACTTTAAAGAGTAACTAAGCAAAATATTATTCTAAAAATGTTTCATTCTCTTCATTAGCGGACAACAACGAAGAGTATAATCATAAAGACTTTGAGTTCCATCAATTACAAATATTGTGGTCATTCGCTTTCTCTCTTGTTATATAAGGACCTACATAGCATCTTTAGTTTTACATTCTAGTTCACAAAGCCTAGAATATTTACTGTGACTATATATAGAAAAGAAAGTGCCTTCTCTTAGTCTAGAGCAATGAGTCAAATTTATTATTTCACGTATAATTTTCTTCTGACATCAAACTATATCAAGTTGGAAGGTTACTTGTTCTCCCAGTTTCCAAATATAGGAAGAGAGTGAATGATTCTTCCAAAGAAAAGAAGCATGGGAACTACTGTTGACCAAACGAAACTCAAGGGAGAATAAAGTCTCCACAGGAAGTGGCCTCCAAATGAGAAAAATGCAAGCAGCCCACGAAAACAAAGAGATGAAATCTAAGGAGACTGTACCATTTAAGATCTTTCGTTTTACCCTGATAATGTCAGCCTGTACTACTGTCACCCAGTAATATCTCTTGGGAGCCAATTTATCCCTGACTCGTATCTGTGACTGTCAGAACTATAATGAGAACATAAAGGAAGCAGAGAGGAGCTTCCTTTAGTTAGTTACTAACATAGGTTCATAAATGATAAAGTTCACATGCCTTCATCTAGCAACCACATTTTGAGAATTTATATCAAGGAAATTATTTGAGAGGATAAACTTTTATATGAAGATAGATAAATATGAAATACATATATGACTGTGAAAAAACTCAGAACAATCCAGATGTTTAATAGTGGTTTATTAAGACCTATCCTTACTTTTGTTAAAATGTTGGGATAGTTTGTTCTTAAAGTTTTAAAATTTCTGTACTGGTACCTTTGTTGTTGTTTAGTCACTAAGTTGTGCCTGACTCTCTGAGACCCCATGGACTGCAGCACACCAGACTTCCCTGTCCTTCATTATATCCCAGCGTTTGCTCAGATTCATGTCCATTGAGTCGGTGATGGCATCCAACCATCTCACCCTCTGCTGCCTTCTTCTTTTGCTTCAATCTTTCCCAGCAAATCAGGATCTTATCCAATGCATTTTCTCTTCACATCAGTCCAAAATATTGGAGCTTCAACTTCAGTGTCAGTCCTTCCCATGAATATTCAGGGTTGATTTCCTTTACAATTTGCTGGTGTGATCTCTTTACAGTCCAAGGGACTCTCAAGAGTCTTCTTCAGCCCCACACTTCAAAAGCATCAATTTTTCTGTGCTCAGCCTACATTAGAACCTTATAAATAACAAATACTGATTCAAATCTACAGCTTTTTAAAGAAATTTGTAAATTTCTATATACTTCTGAGACAGGTGAGTAGGAGAGTTACTGCAAAACTGAGACAACTAAACAGCCAGAGGCACCATGAGAAAAAAATATAAAAAAAGAAAGAAAACAAAACTGCATAGCTTACTCTATCTGATTTATTTAAGAACAACTCAAAGGATTTGATATCTAACAGTGGTTTTAGTAATGGTCTGGTGAAAGCGAAGGCAAGACTGTAAACACACTAAGATGAACTCTGAGAAATGACAGATTCTGATGTTGAGAAGTAAATCTTTTTGAAGAATTAATGGCCCGAAGTGTAGCAGGCATGAAAAACACCACAATTGCAACCCACTGCAGGACAGGTGTTTACCTTAATGTATTATGAGTGCCAAACAGTGAGTTTCAGGTAATACGTTGTCCTTATGGAGATGCGTGAGTTCACTGAACAAAGTTGTTAACTTGAGAATATGCCAGTGAGCATAATGGAGATTTACCCGGGTCTGCATTTTTGTGGTCGATACATTTAAGCACACTAACAGTAGGTAGCCCATCCTTACAGAGATATTTTTTACCTTTTATAAGAGTACTTGTTTCAGAAAGCCCCAGGCCTATGAAATAGAAGGACTTCCTCCTGATACTGCATTAAACACTAGGACAACTCTGTAAAATATTAAGCCATGGCCTTAGCAAGCCTTCCAGATAAATAAAAGTATTTATGAGTATAAGCACACATAACTTAATTTCATCATTTAAAAAGTCTGTCACTTTTATTCTTTCTCATGTGTGTCATATATATGGTTACAAACATAAATGTACAAACATATACATCTCAAATATGTATGTGTATATATATGCATATATATATATATATATATATATATATGCATATATACATAGAAGAAAAGAGAATGTTGGATTAATTCCAGTGAGTCTGGAATCCGCTGATCAATATCCTTAGCATTTCAGAATCATAAATCAAAGCATGTGTTACAAGAGTGTGTGAATGGGTTGTTAGGTATCATTGCTCTCTTAACACTTGGTAGACTCAATAGCCTCCAATTCTAGAGGGCATGAGTTCCTTTAGCTTCCTTTTCCCATGCCCCTACATGAGATTCAGATATTATCTAAAAACAAAACAAATGAGCATCTTAACTCTGATTCAAGCATTTTTCCCCTCCTTCCTTCAATTGCTTTGCATCTCTCAATTATTTTTAGACTCCTGGCATAAGACTTTGTGTTCCTCAAGATGGTGTTCATTCACAGTCAGAAAACATCTAAAAATGTTGTTTTCTATCAGGAGAAGGTCTATCAATTCAAAGTGCCTACACTGTAGAAGCCTCCCCTATAAGATCCAGGCAGAGATGAAGAAGGGGACCTTTGTGATTGACTGTTCAGTTGTAGCTCGTGTTTAAATGCCCATCTATGAAATACAATGAAGGTAAGAAAGGAAGACATAATTGCTTTCCAGTATGAACAGTCTCTTTTACTATAGTTTGAATTAATTGTGGCATTAGGATAAATAATAAATTGATTCCCAAAATTACATAATTAATATGATCCTTCAAGGTGAATATATCCCACTGGAATTATAAAGTTTATGGATAGATACATGTAACTTACATAAAATGTTATCTATGTGTATATATGTATTTATATTACCTACACATATTATTTACCATAGATAATATTGGATGTTTCATCTTATTTTCTCACCATTATATTTTCTGCTATGCATAGTGATCAAAAAACTGATTGATACAGAATTTAAGATAATACAGTGTTATCATCTGTACTTTTATGGAGAAAATAAATAATATTGGAATTAGAGCACAGTCTTCTGAATGATATTATTTTAATGTTTTCCCTGCTGAGTCTAAGTATACTATGTTACTCAAAAGTTTTCCACAATATATTTATATTTTCTACAGTTGCTGAGCAAGGGACTATTTTCATTTTTCTGGCAATTAGGAAAAATGCTTCTATGAATATTTTATTTTTTGATTAATTATTTTTAACATATTAATTTTAATTTTTCTTGGTTACACTTGCATTAATTTCCTGAAATGATATTCCAGGAATGTATTTTTCTGGGTCATAAAACATCAGTATCTTCAGCTTCATTAAATAATGCCAAACGATTATATGTCTGCTCACAGAATGTTATAATTTCCACTGCTAGAAATTCCATCCTGGCTAACACTTGGTATAATCAGATTATGCTGGCCAACATTAATCATTTAATCAATATCAAATTTAATTTTAATTTTATCTGATTCCTCACAAGGTTGTCTCTTTTTGTGAAATATCTTTCAATGATTTTTATCCTTTTGTTTAACTATAGTTTCTGTTTATGCATTGTGATTTGTTAGAAGTCTCTTTATGGTCTTTTGTTGTTTTTTGTGTTATTTTTTCAATCTATCTCTTACTTTTTCATATCTATGTGAAAATACTCTGAAATATAAACTCTGTGGATATAAATATAGTTGAATATAATAATCACTTCTTTAAAACTTTTCCTGCACTGATAACAGGAAAGAATTTTCTTATATTTCAGAAGCTTTATTGTTTAAAATATTTGTATAGGTCCCTGATTGTTCTGGAATTGGTTACCATGTGTGCTATGAGGTAGGAATCCTATTTCACTTTATTTATTTATTTTTTTAGTGCGGTAAAATTGAATCAATTTTATGGAAACTATGTTCTTTATCCAAGTGCTTTGCCCTGCTACATATCAAAAATCAACAGTCTGTATGTTTTGCTTCTTATTTCTATATGCTATACTATAGGGCTATTTCTCAATTTTTTCTTCTCTTTCTGATTTCAATACAGTTGCTCCTAGTTAAAATGTTAAAGGTTTAGAAAGACATGAAGGATAAAAAACAGTCACCAATAATCACAACTAGTATCTGATATGTATTTTTATGGCCATATATATCCATATTTTCTTTTATAAAAAATGAAGTGTGAGCATAGTTTGTATAATTTAAACTACTTTTACAATTACAGTAATTATCTTAATTTTCTCCTGTCATTAAATAGTTTTCTAAGTCATAATTTACAACATCTGATACATTCTTACATAGGTGGTACATCATTTAATTCCTAATTAATGGCATTTCTACTTTCTCTGTAATTTTGATTTCTGAGCTTTACTAAAACTTTTTGAGGCAAACAATGTATATATTATTAGTATTATTATTTTATTGATGAGAAAACTGAAATTCATTCAGTACTGTGTTTTACCAAATGTTGCCCATTTAGGATGATGCCAAGCTGGATTTCAGACTCACTCCATTTCACTTACCATTTTCTTCCTCACATAGTGAACACTAATTGCCTTCATGTTGCAGATATAGATTCATGAAGTGCCAATTATTAATAATATAAGTTAAATTCCTGGTAAAAATTCCACTAAAGAACAGATTTCTTGAGTTTATCAATTCAATTCCTTGCTCTTACAGAAGGCTGACTGGTTGAAAGGTGAAAGCACACCAGCCATCTAGACTAAGTAGGAACCAATCCATGGATCAGCATCAACTTCTTATTATTCTTGACCAGACATGTCTATCACCTTCTCGTGTTTGATATTAGAATCTCTGCATGGGAATAATTTGCACAACTTTATTTTCCCCCACCCCCTCCCCATTTAACACACCACACACTGAGACACTTGATTGATATTGCACTGTGATCAGTCTGTGAAATTTGTCACCTTTATCTCTGATTTACAGTAGACTCTGCTAATAATAAATGCCATTGCTGAAGGTATTCTAACTTTTCTAGACTCTCATGATCAAAGCAAGTGTTATTTTCTTTTTTAAATCAGTGCTTTTTTGTTAGATGCACTCAGAAAACACTGGGTATTGAAGTATCCAACAGTTCAAAGATTATTCCTGCAACATAGGCTAAAAATAACACTAGTTTGATGACTACATGAGTGAGATGGTAACATATTATTATTCTCTTATCACAACCACATGTTGATTTTACCCAGACCTCATATACATCCTTTTGTAAATGATTTTCCTGAGGAAATCATATCAACTTTGAACTTCTTACTGTGGTCATTCAGTAATTATCTTAATTTTCTCCTGTCATTAAATAGTTTTCTAAGTCATAATTTACAACATCTGATACATTCTTACATAGGTGGTACATCATTTAATTCCTAATTAATGGCATTTCTACTTTCTCTGTAATTTTGATTTCTGAGCTTTACTAAAACTTTTTGAGGCAAACAATGTATATATTATTAGTATTATTATTTTATTGATGAGAAAACTGAAATTCATTCAGTACTGTGTTTTACCAAATGTTGCCCATTTAGGATGATGCCAAGCTGGATTTCAGACTCACTCCATTTCACTTACCATTTTCTTCCTCACATAGTGAACACTAATTGCCTTCATGTTGCAGATATAGATTCATGAAGTGCCAATTATTAATAATATAAGTTAAATTCCTGGTAAAAATTCCACTAAAGAACAGATTTCTTGAGTTTATCAATTCAATTCCTTGCTCTTACAGAAGGCTGACTGGTTGAAAGGTGAAAGCACACCAGCCATCTAGACTAAGTAGGAACCAATCCATGGATCAGCATCAACTTCTTATTATTCTTGACCAGACATGTCTATCACCTTCTCGTGTTTGATATTAGAATCTCTGCATGGGAATAATTTGCACAACTTTAATTTCCGCCACCCCCTCCCCATTTAACACACCACACACTGAGACACTTGATTGATATTGCACTGTGATCAGTCTGTGAAATTTGTCACCTTTATCTCTGATTTACAGTAGACTCTGCTAATAATAAATGCCATTGCTGAAGGTATTCTAACTTTTCTAGACTCTCATGATCAAAGCAAGTGTTATTTTCTTTTTTAAATCAGTGCTTTTTTGTTAGATGCACTCAGAAAACACTGGGTATTGAAGTATCCAACAGTTCAAAGATTATTCCTGCAACATAGGCTAAAAATAACACTAGTTTGATGACTACATGAGTGAGATGGTAACATATTATTATTCTCTTATCACAACCACATGTTGATTTTACCCAGACCTCATATACATCCTTTTGTAAATGATTTTCCTGAGGAAATCATATCAACTTTGAACTTCTTACTGTGGTCATTCAGTAAATATTTTAAAAGCAGATGTCATATAAATCAAACAGACAACCTTTGTTGCTTGCAAAGGCATTTGAACAACCTGCAGAAATAATGTTTAGTAAATCTATATATTATATATTTTATATGTATATAAATATATAATATATATAAATATTACTAAATGTAATAACATTTACTATGTAATATATTTAGTATATGAGAATATACAAATGAATAAGTAGGTTATACAAATGAAAGAGAAATGGAAAAGCCTCAAACAAGCAACAGTTGATTAAATAGCATTAGTAGACATCAGGGCCAACTACCTCATGAAAACTGGCAATTAAAAAGGAAAGAATTTTACATTTAGACTGTGTGTCTAATGGGAAACTTCTGCAACTGACAAAGGAAAGAATTCCATCTTGTAAATGTGAAAAACATGATCAAATTAGAAAATCCTTATCATGCAATGCATAAGTGCATGCTCAGTTATTTAGTCCTATCTGATTCTTTGCAACCTCTGGCCATGGGATTATCCCGGAAAGAATACTGGAGAGAATTGCGATTTCCTCCCTCTAGGTGATCTTCTGAACCCATGGATTAAACCTGAGGATTCTGCTTTGTCAGATGGATCCTTTTCCACTGAGAATCCTGGGAAGCCCTCATCATGTAATATGAATGGTTTATTTCAGCCAGCAGTCACCAATGAATGAAACCAACAAGAAAGGGCTAGCTGTCCCTCCATGATCCACTGAACATCTGTAATATCATTAAATCCATGCTACCAAATACTGTGGGCTTCCTGAAGGAAAACACAAAGAAGCACACAGAAACAATTACAGGAGAGTTGTCAAAAAAGAGTCTGGATCCAATCAAACTTCTTGATTTAACTTTCATTTACAGGAAATACTAAAAATAGAAGAATGCATTTGAATACACTTGTTCTGGAAAGAGGCAAAAAGACAAATTCAGAAGACAGGACATTCCACAGGAAATTTTAAGTCAACGGCATAATGAGCATGGGTAGACTCTAGATTTAAAAGGTTTTAAGAGGCAGGATGAGATGGCTGGATGGCATTACTGTTGCTATGAACATGAACTTGGGCAAACTCTGGGAGATGGTGAGAGACAGGGAGGCCTGGCATGCTTCAGTCCATGAATAGCAAAGAGTCAGACACAACAGCACCTGCTAGCTATAGCAGATGGATCTTGTTTGAAGAGTGAATCAGGCAAACTTGCCATAAAAGCACTTTTTGGAAGCAAGTAGGAAATTGTCTTTATGCACTGGTTATTGTTCAATAGCAAATAATTTGCATTAAATTCTCTGGGACCATGTTAGAATGGTGACATAGGAAATGCCTATATTTTCACAAATGTGTAAGGGCTGAACTTAGGAGTAAATGACATAATCAAGGTAGAACTCTGTCTTTTTTCAGTGTTCATCTTTAAAATGTAGGATGATCACGCACAGTTTTTTACACCTCTGCATCTGGTAGTAGCTTATTTTTTACCTACACTCCATCAGCCAAGACTTAGTCAGGTGGTCCTCAAGCACTCTGTAAAGGAAGATGGAAAGTGTAGTCTTCTTGGGTGTCAAATAAAATTAATAAAATGCTAAATATATATCATCATCCCTACCACTTCTTTTTTTTTCATCCTTAGAGGTAAATTATTTATTTCCAGAGATTAGGGCTTTATTTATAAGTATTAACATGTTAGCTAAATTACACGTGCTTACTGTAGACTCATTAATTTCATACTCACATCTATTTTAAGATAACAAAATTAATTTAAACATGTTATAGTTAGGGATTAAACTAGGATGTGGAATCACACAGTCCGATTTCTTCCTAACACCTACGCTAAAATAATATATTAGAGTGCTGTAATATATTTCTTATTTAAAAAACTGTATATTTTTAACCCTAATGTAATCAAGATTTCCAGCCAAACTCATGAATTTTGGCTTCTACACTAATGGGAAAAGGAACATATTTTTCTTTCTAACATAACTCATATTGCAAGGAGATTTCAAAAGAGTCTGGATCCAATCAAACTTCTTGATTTAACTTTCATTTACAGGAAATACTAAAAATAGAAGAATGCATTTGAATACACTTGTTCTGGAAAGAGGCAAAAAGACAAATTCAGAAGACAGGACATTCCACAGGAAATTTTAAGTCAACGGCATAATGAGCATGGGTAGACTCTAGATTTAAAAGGTTTTAAGAGGCAGGATGAGATGGCTGGATGGCATTACTGTTGCTATGAACATGAACTTGGGCAAACTCTGGGAGATGGTGAGAGACAGGGAGGCCTGGCATGCTTCAGTCCATGAATAGCAAAGAGTCAGACACAACAGCACCTGCTAGCTATAGCAGATGGATCTTGTTTGAAGAGTGAATCAGGCAAACTTGCCATAAAAGCACTTTTTGGAAGCAAGTAGGAAATTGTCTTTATGCACTGGTTATTGTTCAATAGCAAATAATTTGCATTAAATTCTCTGGGACCATGTTAGAATGGTGACATAGGAAATGCCTATATTTTCACAAATGTGTAAGGGCTGAACTTAGGAGTAAATGACATAATCAAGGTAGAACTCTGTCTTTTTTCAGTGTTCATCTTTAAAATGTAGGATGATCACGCACAGTTTTTTACACCTCTGCATCTGGTAGTAGCTTATTTTTTACCTACACTCCATCAGCCAAGACTTAGTCAGGTGGTCCTCAAGCACTCTGTAAAGGAAGATGGAAAGTGTAGTCTTCTTGGGTGTCAAATAAAATTAATAAAATGCTAAATATATATCATCATCCCTACCACTTCTTTTTTTCATCCTTAGAGGTAAATTATTTATTTCCAGAGATTAGGGCTTTATTTATAAGTATTAACATGTTAGCTAAATTACACGTGCTTACTGTAGACTCATTAATTTCATACTCACATCTATTTTAAGATAACAAAATTAATTTAAACATGTTATAGTTAGGGATTAAACTAGGATGTGGAATCACACAGTCCGATTTCTTCCTAACACCTACGCTAAAATAATATATTAGAGTGCTGTAATATATTTCTTATTTAAAAAACTGTATATTTTTAACCCTAATGTAATCAAGATTTCCAGCCAAACTCATGAATTTTGGCTTCTACACTAATGGGAAAAGGAACATATTTTTCTTTCTAACATAACTCATATTGCAAGGTAATCTAAGGGCTCAGACATCAAAGTAAGACAAGGTTTGGTTTCAAGTCTTGCTTCATCACTTATTACAAAAGACTCACTTTCTTGAGCCTTAAAAAACCTATAAAAAGGATAATAAGACCCATCTAATAGGTTGCTGTGACAACTAAATATTCAATAAGCCAATTAGGTAAGTTTCCAGGGTAAATGAGAAACAGATTCATCACAACTAGTCCAATATTTATCCCTGGGTCAGGAAGATCCTTTGGAGGAGGGCATGGCAACCTACTCCAGTTTTCTTGTCTGAAGAATCCCATGGATAGAGGAGCCTGGTGGGCTACAGTCCATAGGAATGCAAGCAATATATGCATGTCCATTTCTTTCTTGTAAATTTTCTTTAGGAAAAGTAAAATCTCCAGTTTCTCTCATATGTACCTGAAATGCTACCTATAGAACGTGAGTGCACTTAAAACTGCTAGTGGTGTCTTTTATTTGGTGCTAAGTATATACTAACAACTGGAGAAGGGAATGACAACCCACTCCTGGGAAGAGCCTGAAGAATTCCATGGACAGAGAAGCTTGGAGGACTAAAGTTCATGGGTCACAAAGAGTCACACGTGACTGACTGACTAAGACTACATACTCAAAAGAAGCCGCTGGTCCACATCCACTAAAGCTACCATAGAAAAAGAGAAACTAAAAATGTACTAATTGTAGATCCTCAATTGAGTCTTTTGGAGTTAATAGATATAAAGCCACAAAGAACACATTACAACCTGAAGTCAGTCTACCAAGATCTTTAGACCTGACAGTATCCTACCACTTCTTTTTTCATCCTTAGAGGTAAATTATTTATTTCCAGAGATTAGGGCTTTATTTATAAGTATTAACATGTTAGCTAAATTACACGTGCTTACTGTAGACTCATTAATTTCATACTCACATCTATTTTAAGATAACAAAATTAATTTAAACATGTTATAGTTAGGGATTAAACTAGGATGTGGAATCACACAGTCCGATTTCTTCCTAACACCTACGCTAAAATAATATATTAGAGTGCTGTAATATATTTCTTATTTAAAAAACTGTATATTTTTAACCCTAATGTAATCAAGATTTCCAGCCAAACTCATGAATTTTGGCTTCTACACTAATGGGAAAAGGAACATATTTTTCTTTCTAACATAACTCATATTGCAAGGTAATCTAAGGGCTCAGACATCAAAGTAAGACAAGGTTTGGTTTCAAGTCTTGCTTCATCACTTATTACAAAAGACTCACTTTCTTGAGCCTTAAAAAACCTATAAAAAGGATAATAAGACCCATCTAATAGGTTGCTGTGACAACTAAATATTCAATAAGCCAATTAGGTAAGTTTCCAGGGTAAATGAGAAACAGATTCATCACAACTAGTCCAATATTTATCCCTGGGTCAGGAAGATCCTTTGGAGGAGGGCATGGCAACCTACTCCAGTTTTCTTGTCTGAAGAATCCCATGGATAGAGGAGCCTGGTGGGCTACAGTCCATAGGAATGCAAGCAATATATGCATGTCCATTTCTTTCTTGTAAATTTTCTTTAGGAAAAGTAAAATCTCCAGTTTCTCTCATATGTACCTGAAATGCTACCTATAGAACGTGAGTGCACTTAAAACTGCTAGTGGTGTCTTTTATTTGGTGCTAAGTATATACTAACAACTGGAGAAGGGAATGACAACCCACTCCTGGGAAGAGCCTGAAGAATTCCATGGACAGAGAAGCTTGGAGGACTAAAGTTCATGGGTCACAAAGAGTCACACGTGACTGACTGACTAAGACTACATACTCAAAAGAAGCCGCTGGTCCACATCCACTAAAGCTACCATAGAAAAAGAGAAACTAAAAATGTACTAATTGTAGATCCTCAATTGAGTCTTTTGGAGTTAATAGATATAAAGCCACAAAGAACACATTACAACCTGAAGTCAGTCTACCAAGATCTTTAGACCAGTGTTTGAATCAGGATACTAATGCATCTGATAACACTTATGAGCTATTACTGGGACAGATTTAATTATTTTAATGAAACAAACTATAATGTGATACAGTCTAAAATTTCTCCAGGATAAAACTGATTTTAACATTAATGTTAGAGTTATTAAGAAATATTTATACTTTTTAACTCTACTATCTAAATTTTTGTTTTCTAATTGATCTTTCTGAGAATTTCATTTCATTTCATTTCACTTCCACACAGTACACCTGGCAGGATCTTAGTTTCCTGACCAGGGAGTAAACCTGTGCCTTCTACATTGAAAGCAGAGTCCTAACCACCTGGAAAATCCTAGTTTTTTCCCTGAGAATTTTAAAACCTGACTGTGTTGTCCTTACGCGAACTGATGGTATCGCATTGCTTGTTGCTGATATGAATTTGGAAATTTTATTTTTTATCTGGACAGTGTACCTGTAAGCCTTCTACTTTGATTAGCCCTATCATTTTACAACTTATATTTGGGTTGATTTTCAGTGTCTTACAGAGAAGTTCACTACTTCTTGTAAATATCAACACAGTTGTCCAGCCTGCCATTCCATAGGTCATTACTGAGTCTGACTTTCCAAAATAGAAGAAGACCAGTCATCTCAGGACTTTCTTGGTTTTCTTTGATAAATAATGTATGTGGCCCTCTTAGTCCATCCACTCCAGATGCCGTTGCTTGAGACCCATGATCTTCCAAGAATTCCCTATAATTCTAATGTATCTTCTAGTCTATTAATGCTCAGGTTTAAAAATTAATTGTGAAACATCTGGGTTTATGTCTAGATTTCTTTTTGTATGACTGAGTTCTTTAATTATTTTATGTGCTTGTACATGTGTTTAAAAGTTGAGTGGGAACAAGAACCATGTCTAAATACCTACTGGTATTAGTAATTCCAGTTTCCTGAATGCTGATTAACACAATTTAAGCATTTTGTAGAAGAAAAAAGGCTTGCACGATGGCATCAGAAAGTGAGAGAAACTAATCCATTGTTATCTTCGAACACAAATTATACTTAATTAAAATAGCATTATTGTGTTGTTGGTGTTCATTTGCTAAGTCATGTCTGACTCTGCAACCTCATGAACTGCAGCTTGCTAAACTTCCCTGTCCTTCACTATATCCTGGAGTTCCCTCAAACTCATGTCCATTGAGCCAGTTCATAAAGTATTAAGGATGCGTATAATTTTTATATAATATAAAATATAAACAAGCCACTTGTAGGTAATCAGGAGGTTAATATCCTAAAATATAGAGTCAGAGTCATAATAATAGAAACCAATGCTTTGTTGAGTATCTCCTGTATCTACTACAGATACCCAAATGAGGAGACTTAGTATACCTAATCCTAATTGCTCTGATCTTCTTAGCATTATGCAAGGAGGATACTGTTGATTTTATGGTTTTATGCTTGTTTTCTGAGAAAGCACTTTCATTCACAATAACTCACTTCATTTTGATATTCCCAATGACCTGCACAGTGCCCAATACAAAAAGATATTAGCAGTTCTCACACTTTGCTGGGCCTTAAAAAGAAATCCCCTGCTGTACTGAGTAAGAAGAAGATTCTCAGAAATTCAGTGGTTTTGGGGAGATGCCCATATTCACACTCTTAAACATGTTAACATATGTAACTTTGAAATTCAAGGACGATACTTGGAGAAATGCTATAATAAACCACAAAGGCTTGGTTATAATATTGTTTCATAAGTGGGCAATGGTGTTTGATAAACATTTCCTATGTTTTAAAGAAGATACAAAAAGTCTTAGCAAAAACTTAAAAAGTCAAATGTAATGAAGATTTAAAAGAAGCAAAAAAAAGTCCTGGCAGAAAATGGGAAGGATACCATTCAGCAGAAGTATATTTGTTGGCATGACACCATCATAGTTATCCCACTACAGTAATTGTCAAATTCGCTTTTATACTATTTTTTCCCTGATTGAAGAAAGCCTTTGGTATTAGTCACAGCCTAAGAGTCGGTGGGTGATATCTTTGGGAGCAAGGTGCCTGGCAGCAAGGTGTCAGTCAAGAATGATGTCCTTGCACTTTCAGCAAAAGGTCAAAAACAGAAAGTGACAGTGACTTGGGCTGAGAAGAGGAGGGAGAGTTCTGTCATGCTCCAAAAAGCCTCGTCCCTGAGGTGACAGGTGATGAGAGAGCATCATTCACGGTGTCTTAGCAACCCCTCTATGTGAATCAACTTCATTCATAAGAAGACCTGAGCAGATAAAAAGGTATTGAAACATTTCCTTCTGAAGAGTATTTTAAGAAGCAATTGAATATAAAATATACCTTAATTTTTGCCTTGGCATCCCAGAGAAAACAATTTTGATGTTGTTATCTCTATTCTGTTAATATGTTCTTACTCTTAACTTTCTTCTCATGCTTAGCTGGCAAAACACGGTTCTTCTAGACCTGAGGTGGCCTCATCAAACATCAGTGATAGAATTCTGGCAAGGCCATATGGATACTTTGAAGCAGTGTAAAAACTGTGAAACAACTCCAGTTTCTGCTAAAATATCAAAATGGCTCCAAGAAATATTGGAAAATCTGTGATACTGTCTTTGAGCAGGGGCCTCTCATTCATGACCTTGACAGAAACTGTATTCTCTGACTGCCCGCTGATCTTGCCTAAACATATTCGCCTAAATACTGTTCAGTTCGGGTAATTTAAATAAACACTAATAAAACATCAACTGTAAGCCAGGCATCCGCTATAACAAATAAGTAAGACGGAAATTCTGAACTCAAGAAGCTTATATTTTAGAGGGAGATTCACTGAACTGCATCTGTACATACAGTAAACTGCATTTGAATTTCTTTACTAGCAGAAAATACATGTGTTCTGACTACAGAAGCAAGAACCTCTGCCACCATTGACTTTTAGAATCAAAAATAAAACTAAGTCCAATTGGTTTAAGAAATGGAATTACTGAATCACATAACAGAAACTCTAGAACTCAGGCTAGTTTTAGACATGGCTATATAAGAAGGTCCTATAATATACTAGGACATATAATTCTGTCTGCAAATGTGCATTACTCCCCGTACACCTAAGAGTCGGTGGGTGATATCTTTGGGAGCAAGGTGCCTGGCAGCAAGGTGTCAGTCAAGAATGATGTCCTTGCACTTTCAGCAAAAGGTCAAAAACAGAAAGTGACAGTGACTTGGGCTGAGAAGAGGAGGGAGAGTTCTGTCATGCTCCAAAAAGCCTCGTCCCTGAGGTGACAGGTGATGAGAGAGCATCATTCACGGTGTCTTAGCAACCCCTCTATGTGAATCAACTTCATTCATAAGAAGACCTGAGCAGATAAAAAGGTATTGAAACATTTCCTTCTGAAGAGTATTTTAAGAAGCAATTGAATATAAAATATACCTTAATTTTTGCCTTGGCATCCCAGAGAAAACAATTTTGATGTTGTTATCTCTATTCTGTTAATATGTTCTTACTCTTAACTTTCTTCTCATGCTTAGCTGGCAAAACACGGTTCTTCTAGACCTGAGGTGGCCTCATCAAACATCAGTGATAGAATTCTGGCAAGGCCATATGGATACTTTGAAGCAGTGTAAAAACTGTGAAACAACTCCAGTTTCTGCTAAAATATCAAAATGGCTCCAAGAAATATTGGAAAATCTGTGATACTGTCTTTGAGCAGGGGCCTCTCATTCATGACCTTGACAGAAACTGTATTCTCTGACTGCCCGCTGATCTTGCCTAAACATATTCGCCTAAATACTGTTCAGTTCGGGTAATTTAAATAAACACTAATAAAACATCAACTGTAAGCCAGGCATCCGCTATAACAAATAAGTAAGACGGAAATTCTGAACTCAAGAAGCTTATATTTTAGAGGGAGATTCACTGAACTGCATCTGTACATACAGTAAACTGCATTTGAATTTCTTTACTAGCAGAAAATACATGTGTTCTGACTACAGAAGCAAGAACCTCTGCCACCATTGACTTTTAGAATCAAAAATAAAACTAAGTCCAATTGGTTTAAGAAATGGAATTACTGAATCACATAACAGAAACTCTAGAACTCAGGCTAGTTTTAGACATGGCTATATAAGAAGGTCCTATAATATACTAGGACATATAATTCTGTCTGCAATGTGATTTCACCTGTCAATGAAAGCATTTACTCCCTGTACACTTAGGAGGAAATGACTAAGGCGAGTGAAAAACAACAGCATATTATATACCACTTATTGCTTAATTATTTATCCCGTCCATATTTGAAATCATCATAAGATTATCTTGAATTTCCCCAATTCTGGAGAGCTCGGGTTTCATTATCAAATTTGTCCCACCTTGCTGTTTAATGGGCCAGAAAATGAGCAATTGAGAAGTCACAGTCATCTTGTTACTTCCCTTTGTTTACACTGGAAGTAGACTATAAATCTCAGACCTAAGTAAAATTCCATGCTCAGAACTGGAGAACCATTTATGCTTCTGACTTTGACCTCTCTGGGAGATCCAAGTTCAGATCCAGTTGAGATACTCTTATCTTCTATCTCCCTGTCCAAATCTGCACCCAAGGATTAAGATGTGAGATTAACTGTGGTCTTGGCCTCCTTATTTTCTTCTTTGTTCTGATACATTCACAAATGAATACAACTCATTGCCCCATCCAATGTTACTTTCTTTTATTTTTTTAAAAAATATGCATTTATTTATTTGGGGCTCCGGGTCATAGTTATGGCATGTGTCATCTCTGATCTTCATTATAGGCATGTGGGATCTGGTTCCCTGTCCAGAGCTTGACCAGGGCCCCCACCATAGGGATTGTGGTGTCCCAGCCACTGGACCACCAGGTAAGTCTCTTCTTTCTTTTTTAAATTAAAACAAGACTATAGAGTAAACCTTACGGTGAAGCGTTTCTGCATGAACCTAACCTGATTCCCATTAATCAGACCGTTTCATATCCCACCTTAAAAAATTATTGTTATTTTACTGCTTTTTTTGTCCAATCTGAACGGGACAGAAAATTTTTTTTTCTTTCCGTGTTTATCTAAAAACTTAATGCAAAAATGGTAAATGAATTCCACTGAGCCAAATATATCTCCGATGAACTGAGTCCTATATGAAAATGTAAACCATTATGTCTTTGAGTCCATGGATGATTTTTGTAGGCTTCTGCTTACATACTGGGCCATATAAGCATCAAAGAATTTCTAAAGCTGAATTATGCCAATAGAAAATTTTGACCACACTTCAGAAGCATTTTCCTTGACTTTCGGTGGTGTTACTTTCTGCAAATTCCTCTAGAAAGTAAGGTGAGTGAGCTCTCCAAACTACTTTTGGGAAGCTATAAAATATGCCAAAATATTACTGTCTTTAGTCCTTAGAGAGGGCAGGTAAACTCTAAGGTAACTTTTACCTAAAGGCAGCCTTGTTGCTTCAGGCTGAAGTGACCTTATGTATGTATACTAATGGACTGTGACAAGGATTATTATTTTCTGTATGTTCCATGACTTGAAAAACTATGCTCTACAGATCCACAATAACATTTTCAAACTTACCTAATTGTAAGGCCCACTGTAATATGCAAAGTGAGCTAATCTGAGCAGATTTGCAACTGTCTTCTCATATTCTCATATGCAATGCCTGGAAAACACTTTTCCCACATGGTCCATGGCCTCATTCCTTTCAGTGAAGCTTTCTCTAACCATCCCATATAAGTTAACAACCCTTGATGCCCGTATGTCCTAATGTCCATACTCTGCTTGATCATTTGCTATTACATTTATGACACACTAGAGGTATTTCATTCAATTCCTCCCCTAAGAGCACATACACTTAGAAGACAAGGACTCAGTATATTCATTAGGCTGTTGCTGAGTTTAGAACAGTACTTAATGAAGAAAAGTAGAGTACAAATACATAAAAGATATCGAATCAAATGTCTCATATTTATTTCTTTTTTTAAATATCTATTTAAACTGTTTGCCTTTTTTGTTGTTGTCACAATTTCTTAACAAATGTGTCTGGGGCATTTATACTAATGATTATTAATAGTTTGCCTAAAATGTGTTAAATTCTCTAGGGTGCTGACGGTCTTTATTGTGACAGTACAAATATTTTAAATTGTTATTTCTGGATTTGTAAATAGTCTACTTATAGCTTCTTTCTGTGATTCTATTTTTTTTAAAAGGCTTTTCTTTTCCAAGATATAACTATTTCTCTTTGTTTATTTATAATTTCTTCTTATAGGTTATACTTCCCATTTCAATTTTGAAAAAACAATAAATTTTTGTTTTATTGTATAGAGCAACAAACACAATAAGTTTTTTCAGTCATGTTTACTAAATAAACTACTCTTTTTCCATTCTTTGAAATATCACCTTTACTACATTCTAGATCCCTATATATTTTCAGGTCTGCCATAAAAATTCTTCTAATGTTTTTTGGGTGATCCTTCTGTTCCTGCAGCTGTTTCAAAATGTCCTCAGTATTCCAAATGAGTAATGTTTTATTAATTTGGGCTTAAAACTCATTAAACTTGTTTCTCAAGTTTATCCTAAATATGATAATATTGTAAATAAATGTACTTATTTAAAATTGATAACTCTTCCAGATACAATTTCAAATAATTAAATCCTCCCTAAACCTTCCACAAGAAATCTGGGAATTTTAATCTCTACATTTGATAATTATTTTTGGTAAAAAAAACCCAAAGTATAAAGGAAGAAAATATATTTTCAGCAATACTTTTCCCTATTCATAGATGTGGCATACATTTCTATTTTTAGAACATTAAATTATATTTTGTCCTTTAAATTCACATTTTAGCATTAGATTCTTAATTACCTCAACAGTATTGTGATTATAGAGCACAGAAAGTAATAATCAAAATCTTAGCAAATATAAACTAAAAACTAAGTGTAACTTAAAATCCTTTTCCTCTTCTCTTAATAAGTCATGAAAATTTCTACTCAAACACTCAGAGGTGAACATATGGTGAACATAGCATTCTAAAATGTTCTGTGTGTTTAAGCAAGTATGGGTGCATGGGTGCACAGTTATAAAGCATATATAGAAGCATTTTGTTACTTGCTTTTGAACTTGAAATAGATTGTTATAGATAATGGGCATGGTTATACATTATTATCTATAGTTCTATATGAAAGAGTCAGTTGATCAGTTGTGTCCAACTTTTTGTGACTCCTTGAACTATAAGTCCATCAGGCTTCTCTCCATGGGATTCTCCAGGCAAGAACACTGGAGGGGTTGCCATTTCCTTCTCAAGGGATCTTCCCTACCCAGGAATTGAACCTGGGTCTCCTGTGGTGCAGGGTTATTTCTCACTAGTGTTTTAAGGGGGTTTAATGATCATTCTCTTCTTCTAATTTATTTCTCTTTGAGGTTATACTTCCCATTTCAATTTTGAAAAACAATAAATTTTGTTTTATTGTATAGAGCAACAAACACAATAAGTTTTTCAGTCATGTTTACTAAATAAACTACTCTTTTTCCATTCTTTGAAATATCACCTTTACTACATTCTAGATCCCTATATATTTTCAGGTCTGCCATAAAAATTCTTCTAATGTTTTTTGGGTGATCCTTCTGTTCCTGCAGCTGTTTCAAAATGTCCTCAGTATTCCAAATGAGTAATGTTTTATTAATTTGGGCTTAAAACTCATTAAACTTGTTTCTCAAGTTTATCCTAAATATGATAATATTGTAAATAAATGTACTTATTTAAAATTGATAACTCTTCCAGATACAATTTCAAATAATTAAATCCTCCCTAAACCTTCCACAAGAAATCTGGGAATTTTAATCTCTACATTTGATAATTATTTTTGGTAAAAAAAACCCAAAGTATAAAGGAAGAAAATATATTTTCAGCAATACTTTTCCCTATTCATAGATGTGGCATACATTTCTATTTTTAGAACATTAAATTATATTTTGTCCTTTAAATTCACATTTTAGCATTAGATTCTTAATTACCTCAACAGTATTGTGATTATAGAGCACAGAAAGTAATAATCAAAATCTTAGCAAATATAAACTAAAAACTAAGTGTAACTTAAAATCCTTTTCCTCTTCTCTTAATAAGTCATGAAAATTTCTACTCAAACACTCAGAGGTGAACATATGGTGAACATAGCATTCTAAAATGTTCTGTGTGTTTAAGCAAGTATGGGTGCATGGGTGCACAGTTATAAAGCATATATAGAAGCATTTTGTTACTTGCTTTTGAACTTGAAATAGATTGTTATAGATAATGGGCATGGTTATACATTATTATCTATAGTTCTATATGAAAGAGTCAGTTGATCAGTTGTGTCCAACTTTTTGTGACTCCTTGAACTATAAGCCCATCAGGCTTCTCTCTCCATGGGATTCTCCAGGCAAGAACACTGGAGGGGGTTGCCATTTCCTTCTCCAAGGGATCTTCCCTACCCAGGAATTGAACCTGGGTCTCCTGTGGTGCAGGGTTATTTCTCACTAGTGTAAAATATTCATCAGCTGACTGGGGACTCTGCTCTGTATTATGATCATTCTTATGTTGGCATCAGGAAGTGTTGGAGAAGTTATGCCCTGTTATATGGAAGATGGAAAAGTGAGAAATTCCTGACTGCCTCCTAAACATTTAGCTCACTTAGTTTTGGCCAAAGCAATTTGTATGACCATGACTAAATGCCAGGTGTGGAGCAGTACATTTTTGCCCTCTGCCTGGACAAAGAGCACCAAATATTTGTGACTAGTCCTAAGCTTATTTTCTTAATTATTTGTGCAACTTTATTTTTTCCCCTTGAACCATATTTTCAGAACTAAATGTAAGCATTTGTTGCATTTATAAGGAAAATGGGCCTCATAAATGTAGTCAGGCAGAAAACATATATTTGAGTTCAGTACCTCGTGTAAATCAGGCTCAGCTGGATTTAACTAGATTTTTGAAATTATTCTTGAAGTAACAAGGAAATACCTTCACTAGAGTTTTATCTAAAGATTGAATAGGAAAATAAGAAAACAACAACAGCGATTTTTATTACATAAAACATGAGTACATCTTCACAGTAGTAGGAAAAGTAGTAAGTATTTAAGGTTCTTAGATGGCAACCAGGGATAGTTAATGGGCAAACAGTTTAATTAGGCTGCTTTCAAATTCTATCCTTGGTATCACTAACATTTTCTCCTAAGCATTTTCTCGCTTGAGGGTACAGATGGCTTATTTATTACAATTCTTATAAGAGGAGTTTCAGTGTATCAAATTGCAGGACAGAATTAGTGTTCTATAGCTCCACCTGCTGGAAATCAGCACCAGAACAAATATGAATTACAGTAAAGACATAAAGGTCTAGATCAGAGTATTTAGGAGCAGGAAAAGACCTGTAAGATTGGGTATCAGGATTTTTTTTTTTTTTTTAAGACGTACAAAAAATAATGTGGGAAAGTAAACCACAATTCCAGATGTAATGTAAAAATATCAGCTTTTTGAATTTAGAAGGGAAAAGACATAAAAGGTAGAAGAAACTTCTGCTTAAAGTAAAAAACAATGCTAAGCTGCTGGATATGAAGTCAGTGGTGAATTTTGAAATGGAAACATATATCCCAAAAGAGAGTTGTATTGAAGGTCCCACTTCTTTTGTGACATAATGTCTGTATTCAGGAATTCTGGGTCACACTTTTGCAAAGAACGTTAAGAATCTGGACTGTATCTCAGAGAATAACAACCAGGAAGATGTGATTGGCTCAACTTTACATTATGTGTGGGAAAGCTAATGGAATTTTGACTAAAGAAGGATACATGCAAAAACAAAATCATTGCATTCAAGAACAACAAAACTCTGTAAAATTAAAAAATAATAATAAAATGAAATAAATTTTTTAAAAAGTTAGATCTGCCTTTTAAAAGTAGGGCTATTTTTAATGTAATTTCATATTACTGAAAATCATGGAAACTATAGTGAGTTCTACCATAAATATAATGGAAATGTTTTAAAGATACCAATAGGTAATATGCATTGAGAACTTATAATGTTTCTGGCATCACTGTATAAATTTTAGATATATTGATTCATTTAGATCCCATTAGGGATCAAACCTGCATCTCTTACATCTCCTGAATTGGCAGGCAGGTTCTTTATGACAAGCACCACCTAGAAAGCCCTCAACATTGTGAATTAGGTACTAATATTTGTGTCATTATACAAATGAGGAAACTGAGATTAAAGTGTATTAAATTTTTTAGCTTAATGTCACACTATATATAAAATGAGGGTTTGAACCAAGGCCATCTGGCTGAAGAGATGGTAATTTCAATCACTTCTTTATGGCTAGACTTGATATAGTCAGGGTGATGATCCATGATGGTTAACTACTGAGATTAAGCCCTAACCGGAGTCAACATTTGATAGGCTTTCAGGGTAAGTATAAACTTTTAACTAAAAATTATTTATCTAAAACTGTAGAATATGCCTGTAAGCCCTTGTGACAAAGTGTAGTACCAACGGTAGAGAGGACATATTTCAGCTGTGCAAAAATCTATTAGGTTGGTGCAAATAGAATTATGGTTTCAGACCATGAATTTTAATCATTATATCTAGGCTCAAACACATCTTTATTAATCAAAATAGAAACCATTATAATTAACACATTTTTGCCAATAAGAAATGTTTGTTTATTCCTGTAGCCTAAAAATCCTTATGTCAGTATTCAATGAACTCTTGGAAAGCATTTTCTGCCTCCTGTTATTGTGCAAGAGGTCAGATAAATATGGCAGATAAAGCAAAACCTGTAGCCTAATTTGCTAAAGTTTTGAAATACAGTTGTGCAATGTGAGGTCAGGAACTGTCATGGGAAAGAACTGGACCCATTCTGTTGACCAATATCGGCTACAAGCACTGTAGTTTTCGGTGCATCTCATTAATTCGTTGAGCATACTTCTCAGATATATCCCAGCGGTCTCACTGAAATTTAGAAAGCTGTGGTGGATCAGACTGACAGCAGACCACCAAACAGTGACCATGACCTTTTTTTGTTGTTGTAAATTTGGCTTTGTTAAGTGCTTCAGAGCTTTTTCTTGGTCCAACCACTGAGCTGGTGCTAACTGCTTGTTTTATAATATCCCCTTCTTGTCACACATCACAATCCAATGGTTCATTGTTGCATAGAGTAAGAGAAAATAAGACTTCAAATTACGAATTCATTTTATTTTCTGTCAGTTCATGGGGAACACATTTATTGATGAGCTTTTGCACATTTCCAATTTGCTTCAAATGCTAAACAACTGTAGAATGGCCGATGTTGAGTTCTTAGGCAACTTCTCGTGTTTTAAGAGGATCAGTTTCACTGATGGCTCCCAATTGCTCAACTTCCAAAGGCCGGTCACTATACTCCTCATCTTCAAGGCTCTCATCTCCTTTGTAATACTGCCAGAACCACCACTCTACCTTACGTTCGTTAGCAGTTCCTGGGCCAAATGCCTTGCTGATGTTGAGTTGTCTCCCCTGATTTATGACTCATTTTGAACTTGAATAAGAAAACCGCTTGAATTTGCTATTTGTCTAACATCATTTCCACAGTTTAAAATAAATACAAAATACACAGCAAGTAGTGTCAGTAGCACAAAGTTAAAATAAAATGAATGAAGGGAGAAACATGCATTAAAATAGAATTTAATCATTTTCTAGAAATTTTTTTATTACATTAAATAACCTTGCCAATAAGAAATGTTTGTTTATTCCTGTAGCCTAAAATCCTTATGTCAGTATTCAATGAACTCTTGGAAAGCATTTTCTGCCTCCTGTTATTGTGCAAGAGGTCAGATAAATATGGCAGATAAAGCAAAACCTGTAGCCTAATTTGCTAAAGTTTTGAAATACAGTTGTGCAATGTGAGGTCAGGAACTGTCATGGGAAAGAACTGGACCCATTCTGTTGACCAATATCGGCTACAAGCACTGTAGTTTTCGGTGCATCTCATTAATTCGTTGAGCATACTTCTCAGATATATCCCAGCGGTCTCACTGAAATTTAGAAAGCTGTGGTGGATCAGACTGACAGCAGACCACCAAACAGTGACCATGACCTTTTTTTGTTGTTGTAAATTTGGCTTTGTTAAGTGCTTCAGAGCTTTTTCTTGGTCCAACCACTGAGCTGGTGCTAACTGCTTGTTTTATAATATCCCCTTCTTGTCACACATCACAATCCAATGGTTCATTGTTGCATAGAGTAAGAGAAAATAAGACTTCAAATTACGAATTCATTTTATTTTCTGTCAGTTCATGGGGAACACATTTATTGATGAGCTTTTGCACATTTCCAATTTGCTTCAAATGCTAAACAACTGTAGAATGGCCGATGTTGAGTTCTTAGGCAACTTCTCGTGTTTTAAGAGGATCAGTTTCACTGATGGCTCCCAATTGCTCAACTTCCAAAGGCCGGTCACTATACTCCTCATCTTCAAGGCTCTCATCTCCTTTGTAATACTGCCAGAACCACCACTCTACCTTACGTTCGTTAGCAGTTCCTGGGCCAAATGCCTTGCTGATGTTGAGTTGTCTCCCCTGATTTATGACTCATTTTGAACTTGAATAAGAAAACCGCTTGAATTTGCTATTTGTCTAACATCATTTCCACAGTTTAAAATAAATACAAAATACACAGCAAGTAGTGTCAGTAGCACAAAGTTAAAATAAAAATGAATGAAGGGAGAAACATGCATTAAAATGATATATAGCATAACCAGACTTATTTACAATGTATTCTGATATCAAATGGCAGAGTTCAACACTACAAAACCACAATTATTTTGCACCCACCTAATAATTTTTTGATGTCCAACTAAGGATTTCAGAAGGCATACGAGCACTTACTTAGACCTTTGCACTTATCTCAGAGAGTTTAATGTTTAATTAATTTAATTTTCCAAAGAACTCCATGAAATTGGAGTTATCATTATTCTCCTTTTATAAAAAGACAAACTGAGGTACTGAAGAGCTAAATCATTTGTCTAAGTTCCCACACCTGGTAAATAGTGAAGCCAGTGTACCAACACCTGCTTTAGATTCCATGAGCATAACCACCAAGTTGGACTGCATCTCAGTATTTTCAACTGTGCTAGAGTAGCCAGTACAATGGTGATAAAAATGTCTGGGAGGAAAGGAATATATGTGGTATCCAAAGTTGACAAGACCTAATGGATAAGAGCTTAGAATTATAGCTACCATGGAGAGGGAGGAAGGCAACTTTATTGAGTTCGGACCCAGTGGACATATATATTTTGACGTTATGGAAGGTAGTTATAATTCTTCATGTCAGCTATATATAGACTATTTTAATGTGTTGACCACAGGTACCACACTTATTAGTTCTCCTAGAGTAACAGGAAACCATTGGAGCTAGAGATGAAAAAGCACAAATCCTTTTAATACTCACAGAACACATGGACAAGTACATATAATTCTCCAAAGATATTGGAACCATAAATTGAAATATAATTGGAATTCTTGATCCCTTGGGTATGATCTTTCTTGTGCACCCCCACTTCTTTTTCTCCCTGTTTATAAACAGCACTGAAATCCTGTTAAGTTTGTAAAGTGTGAGAGTTGGGAGGGTTCATACAGCTTAAACAGCTGTGTTCCCCAGTGATGAGGCCATCCAGTGAGTAAAGTGATATTGTTAAGGAACACAGTCCAAAAAAGATTAAAGACAAAAACTCCAGAGTCTTGAATCCCAGCCTGACATATTTTGCTTTCCCTTTTTGTTTGTTTGTCCCATTATGTTTGCCTTTGCTCCCTTCTCTGACTTACCTATATAGCATTGTTTAAGGTACTAAGTGTTCCATGACTAAAGAGCAAGTGGGTGATTTGGAGGAAATCCTAGGGTCTGCTCATTGTCTTTGTTCATTTTACTACAGAGAAGCCCGAAAGAGCTCAGCAAAGTAATCTCATAGGACTGAGTCTGTGTGAGCTAAAAATTGTTAGATTGTGAAAGTCTTTAGAATGGAAGAAGGAAGTGGAAGGCTTATGTGACTTTAATATTTTAGATGATATGCAGAACCAGGCTATACCCTGTCAGTGAAATTAGGAAGAAAAAAAAAAAAAAAGAAAAAAGAAAAGATAGACAAAAGAGGAGTAACTAAGGAAAAAGTGAGCATGGAATATCTAGATTTTATCCGCCTCACTTCTGTACTATTTGTCTTGCTTCTTTCCTCTTCAAGAAATATGGATATAATCAATACCATGTGCCAGGCAGAGGGAAACATGTGGAAGTTCCAGAATTAAATGACCCAGTAATCTTACTAAAGGAAGCAGTATGGAAAATGACAAAATATGATTTGGTAGTAGAGATATGCATATTAGACACAAAGTGTTGCCTTCTCTGTATATTGAAATTGATAGTAAATAATATGATTATTTCAAGAAACATGGCCTAGTATCAGCATGTGAGCATAGACATAGCTCTGGCTGAGGTTATAATAGATAAAGGGTTAAGTATTCTTCTCCACCCAACAACTGACAAAGAAGAACCTCTCAATATTGTGAATTGTAATCATCTGACTGCTGAATGTTCAAAAAGAACATTTGTTTTCAATAGTTTAATAGGTTAAATTCTGCTATACCATTATACCTTTTTAGTACAAACTGACCATCCCATAATTTGTCACCATAAAAGTCCCGATGTATTGGATCTGGACTCTTGAGAGTCAGATTGATAACTGTACTATTTATCTAGCAGCTAATATTCATCTTGGGGAATACTATCATCGAATATAATTTTTAAGCATACTTATCAGTGATACATGAACATTCCACCTCTTGATAAGGCCTATGAGAGCTGTTTGTCTGGAATTTAGCCAGAAAATGGAAGAATATTAGGATTTCATAAGCAAAATTCTATATCTCTTTTGCAACTAGGTTGAATTATCTTCTACAGTAAGACAGTCAGAACATGAGAGAAGTATTAAGAGCTTCAGAAGGGTTATGGGTTTCAATGAGGTCAGTTGAATGATGGCAATCAAGTCAAATTTCTTGGGTGACAAAGAAATTTACGAAACTAGGAACCTGAGTGTTGGTGATATTATCTCAACCCAGATATAAGCAGAGAAAAGAAAAGGATCATTTTGCTTATAGAGGTTGTAACTTTAAAAATAAAGTGTAAAGATTATGCTACACTAGTATTGCTTACAGAAAATTGTTCCTTAAAGTCAGGAAAGGGAGTAGGCATGTGTTGGCAATGGATGTTAAATACAACAATGGAGTCTATTATGCTAATAGTGTAAGTGCTATAAGACTGCTTTTCTTTAATCTTTTCATGGTTACACATATTTAGAGCATTGTATTTTATTTGTCCTATTTTTGTTAAGAAAATTTGCATTTCTAAAAGTACAAAAAAGCAACCCTAATCTCGAGTTGTGCATTAATTCTGTCACAGTTTATACATCTTAGTCATTTGTGAATCTCTCCATATTGTAGTATTTTCTCCGTTTTTAACAACTGATACATTATCCTCATTATGAGGTCATTTTGTACTTATTACTTTGAATGTAATAAAAATAGCTTACAGGAAAAAAATAGACACATACAAGTAAATCTTTGACCAAAGAATATCATAAAAACCTGGGGTAAAGGAGAATCAACCTGATGCTGAGTTTATGAGTAGTTAAAATTGATCCCCACATGCTTTCTTTCTACAACCAAGATTGCCCCAGAGATAGGTATCTACTGGTATCTTCAGGTAGTTATAGGAGTTATATCACATATGTGACTGCTATCTAAGAAGTAGAGGGCTTCCCAGGTGGTGCTAGTAGTAAAGAACCCAGGTGCCCATGCAGAAGACATAACAGATGAGGGTTCTGTAGCTGATTTATATTGACCTATGGCAAAAACAACAACAATATTCTAAAGTAATTATGCTCCAATTAAAATACATTAATCTAAAAAAAAAAAGAAAAAAAGAGAGATGGAGTTTTGCAATCTGGGTTGGGAAGATCCCCTAGAGGAGGGCATGGCAACCCACTCCAGTATTTTTGCCTGGAGAAATCCATGGACAGAGGAGCCTGGAGGGCTACATTCCATAGGATTTCAAAGATTCGGACACAACTGAAGTGACCTAGCATACACACTAAGAAGCAGAACAGCACTTAGTATGTAGAGAATTCTTAGCAGAATTATACAGAATAAATTCTAAATAGATATGCCAAATGTAATAACTGACAACATGTCGATCTTGAACTATTGTGAAAACAAACAAATAAGTCAGTTTGAGATGTATCTTTGAATAATCATAACCACCAGATGATTATAACAACCAAAAAAATTAACAATAAACTTGACAGATCAGATAAATGGCACAGCCACGTCAAGAGGGTAATCTTGATAACTACATTATTACATAATGTGCTAAGCACATTTTATGTTGTTTAGTCATTAAGTGGTGTCCAACTTGAAATTCCATGGACTAAAGCACGCCAGGCTCCTCTGTCCTCCACTATCTTCCCAAATTTGCTTAGGTTCATGTCCATTGAGTTGATAATGCTATATGGCATATAATAAAAAACCTCATTATGAAGAGAGGTAATATTTTATTCACACGTTAGGAAATTAGAGACTTTTCAAACTAGAACACTCACCCATGATCACTAAACTAAAAAGTGGTTGACCCAGAAATCTTATCCAGATCTGCCTTACTTCACAAGTCTGGCCAGAGCTTACTCCGCTAGAAGAGGAGATCTGCATTTCTAATCAAACTTGAGGAGGGTCGTTTGGCATATGTAGACTCTGGATCTCACTGAGAAACACTGTGCTTCCTGCAGCTAAATGCCAGTTCCATGTAATTTAAGAATGCTGTGTTATCAAAGTGCTCTGTTCCAGAAGAAGTCAGCTCCTCATTAACTACCTAGGCAGTAAGTTGTATGCATTATGACTCAGAAGCAAAGAATTTCACATTCACAGAGATAAGCTTCCATTTGAGCAATGTAGGGGAAAAAAAGGACAACTTAAATGTGACTGAAGGCATCAACAGAACAAAGACCAGTAGGGTACAGAATAAGATTTGTTACAAATCTCTGAATTTTAAATGTATAGATACACATTTTAATGGTTTATATTTCCTTTTCAAGTTTTGCTTTTGAAAGGACAGAGGTTGTAATGAATGAACTAGTGGTAAATGACTAGTTTTTCTTTTTTCTTTTTAATTCATGGAAGATAATAATGATAGTGTAATAGGGAGATGGAGGTTGTTGTAGGGGGATGTCTAAGATAGGCTCCAATGATCCCTTCCTTGTGGTAGTAACACCCTTTGTGGAATGCCTCCATTTGAGTGTGGACTAAACCCAATGAGTTGTTTGTAAAAAACAGAATACAACACAGATGAGATGTGATATTAGGTTACAAAAGATTATAACTTCTTTCTCAATGGTAGAGTCTCCCTTCATTGTAGTTTTTACTTGTACACCTTAACAAAGCAAGACATAATTAAGAAGCTCACATGGCAAGAAACTGAAGAAGGTCTCCAGCCAATTAACATTAGTTCTCTGTTCAAGAGCCCTTGACAGACTCAATCATGCCAACTACTACCTTGTGTATGGTTATAAACCTATGCTTCTCCAAGTAAGCTGTCAGATGGGACCTTGATTTGGGCTATACATTAATTACAGCCTTGTAATAAGACTATAAAACAGAAAATCCAGAGAATTTGTGTTCACATTTCTGACTCACAGAAACCTGAAGATAATAACTATGGGTTGCTTTAAGCTAATAAATTTGGAGTAATCTGTTAATGCAGCAATTGATAACTAATACAGAGTAATTTGGGCATCCCAGGTGGCAAAGTGTTAAAAAATCTGCCTTCCAGTGCAGGGGATGCAAGAGAGGCAGGTCAAATCTCTGGTTTCAGAAGATTCCCTGAAGAAGGCAACCTACTCCAGTCTTCTTGCCTGGAAAGTTCCATAGACAAAGGAGCCTGGCAGGCCACAGTTGACTGGGTTACAAAGAGTCGGACATGACTGAACAACTGAGCACACACACACACTCACAGAGGAATTCAGTGATAATGGATGGATAAGTCAGCAATCTCAGAGGTAATTGTCTTTCTCTAGATTGATTATGTATCAGGTACAATCTAAACATCCACAAAACCTGGTATGGACTCAACAGTGATTGCAAGTCACTTTCAACTGTCTTATATATGCATCTTAGGAATGATATATTCCTTTTCCATCAGCTCCATTTTGTAGCCTAAACTGTAGCCTTTAAAAAGAAGGAAGATTGAAAACTGAAATGAAATGTGAAAACATGAATTTAAAGAGAGAATATCCTGTGTGGTCGCCTGTAACCGTGGAAACAAGAGCTCCAGTACTTGGGGCTGCTTCCAATATAATTTTACCACAAATTATAACTGAAATGCATTATAAAATAAAATTTTGAGTCAACTTACATTACTAATTTTGGAACACATTCTTTGTGTAGAGTTAATTGAAAAATTACTTTTAAACAATAGACAATTATGTTAAATCTTATTGTGTTAGTTCATAATTGAGGAATTGCATAACAAAAGACATTTGCTCTGTCATAGAAAAATTGAGCTAAGTTAAATATTTGATTATATGACTATTTTCTTCTTTTATTTTTTATACTAAATCAGTTTTTAGCCTGTCTTAGGAAATGATATAAATAGTCAATGAGGTCTAATATTTTATGGGGTTATCTAATTCAATTTCACACCCCAAACAGCATTTCTTTACTGTTTATCTTATCAGTCTCACTTGCCATAACAGACAAAAAAAAAAAATTAGAACTTAAATAGATAGCTTTTTTTTCTTCAAAATTTCATATATCTTTAAGCACCTTAACCTTCATTGTGACAACTTAAAGAAATGTATTTTAATGCAGATTCTGCATAATGGCCCTCTCAATAATCCTTTGAAGTAGTAACTTTATTGATCTTTATATAAAAACTGGCATACAGAGGCATGTACAGAATAAACAACTCTCCAAGGTCGAATACCAAAGGATAAATTCATACACAAATAATCTGGTCTCAAAGCCCAGTAGCTGAGAAAAGAAGAGGTGCTAACAACAAAACAGAAAAAGAAAGAGGCACCCATCTGAATATAGAGTTCCAGAGAATAGCAAGGTGAGACAAGAAAGCCATCTTAAGTGAACAATGCAAAGAAAGAGGAAAACAACAGAATGAAAAAGACTGGAGATCTCTACAAGAAAACTAGAGATACCAAGAAAGCATTTCATGCAACGACAGGCACAAGAAAGGACAGAAAATGTATGAACCTAACAGAAGCAAAAGATATTAGAAGAGGTGGAAAGAATACACAGAAGAATTATACAAAAAAGATCTTGATGAGCCTAATGGTCATGATAGTATCATCACTCACCTACAGACAGACATCTCAGAATGCAGTCAAGTGCACCCTAGGAAGCATTACTATGAACAAAGCTAGTGGAGGTGATGGAATTCCAGCTGAACTATTTCAAATATTAACAGATGATTCTGTTAAAGTGCTGCACACAATATCCCAGCAAATTTAGAAAACTCAGCAGTGGCCTCAGGACTGGGAAAGGTCAGTTTTCATTCCAATCCCAAAGAAGGATAATACCAAAGATGTTCAAACTACCACACCATTGGACTCATTTCACATGCTAAAGAAGTAATGCTTAAAAGCCTCCAAGCTAGACTTCAACAGTACATGAACTGAAAACTTCCAGATGTACAACCTAGATTTAGAAAAAAAATAGAGGAACAAGAGATCAAGTTTTCAGCATGTGTTGGATCACAGATAAAACAAGGGAATGGGCTTCCCCTGGTGGTCCAGTGGGTAAGGACACCGCCTTGCAGTGCAAGGAGCACTGGTTTGATCCCTGGCCTGGGAAGATCCCATGTGCCGTGGAGCAGCTGGGCTGATGTGTCCAATTACCAAGCCAGAGCTCTGGAGCGCATGTGCCCGGAGCCGGTGCTCTGCAACGACAGATGCCACTGTGATGGGAGGGCCACAGGAGACAAAGAACAAAGACGGATGAAAATAGAGAAATGAAAGACCAACAGAAGTAGCCTGCCCGCTCCTCTCCCTCCCCAACCCGACCCCCACCCAAAAATAAAATAAATAAATAAATCTTAAAAAAAAAAAACAAGGGAATTCCAGAAAAACATCTACTTCTCTTCATTGACTAGGCTAAAGTCTTTGACAGTGTGGATCACAACAAACTGTGGGAAATTCTGAAAGAGATGGGAATGCCAGACCACTTTACCTGCCTTCTGAGAAACCTGTATGCAAGGCAAGAAGCAACAATTAGAACTGGACATGGAACAATTGGACTGGTTCCAATTTGGGAAGGGAGTATGTCAAGGATATACATTGTCACACTGCTTTTTGATTTATACACAGAGTATACATCATGCGAAATGCTGGCCTGGATAAAGCAGAATTTGGAATCATGATTTCCTGGAGAAATATCAATAACCTCAACTATAGAGATGACGCCATCCTTATGGCAGAAAGCAAAGAAGAACTAAAGAGACTCTTGAAGGTGAAAGAGAAGAGTGAAAAAGCTGGCCTTAAACTCATTGAAAAAATGAAGGCCATGGCATCTGGTCCCATGACTTCATGGCAAATAGATGTGCAAACAGTGGAAACAATGACAGGCTTTATTTTCTTGAGCTCCAAAATCATTGTGGATGTTGACTGCAGTCATGAAATTAAAAGGCATTTGCTCCTTGGAAGAAAAACTATGACAAACCTAGACAGTGTAATAAAAAGCAGAGACATCACTTTGCCAACCAAAGCCTGTATAGTCAAAGCTATGGTTTTCCCAGTAGTCCCGTATGGATGTGTGAGTTGGACCATAAAGAAGGCTGAGTAACAAAATGCATTTTGAATTGTGCTGTCAGAGAAGGCTCTTCAGAGTCTCTTGGACTCCAAGGAAATCAAACCTGAAGGACACCGCCTTGCATGGGGGCCCTGGGAGCCCAGGTGGAGCAGCTGGGCTGATGTGTCCAATTACCAAGCCAGAGCTCTGGGCGCATGTGCCCGGGCGGTGCTCTGCAACGACAGATGCCACTGTGATGGGAGGGCCACAGGAGACAAAGAACAAAGACGGATGAAAATAGAGAAATGAAAGACCAACAGAAGTAGCCTGCCCGCTCCTCTCCCTCCCCAACCCGACACCCACCCAAAAATAAAATAAATAAATAAATCTTAAAAAAAAAAAACAAGGGAATTCCAGAAAAACATCTACTTCTCTTCATTGACTAGGCTAAAGTCTTTGACAGTGTGGATCACAACAAACTGTGGGAAATTCTGAAAGAGATGGGAATGCCAGACCACTTTACCTGCCTTCTGAGAAACCTGTATGCAAGGCAAGAAGCAACAATTAGAACTGGACATGGAACAATTGGACTGGTTCCAATTTGGGAAGGGAGTATGTCAAGGATATACATTGTCACACTGCTTTTTGATTTATACACAGAGTATACATCATGCGAAATGCTGGCCTGGATAAAGCAGAATTTGGAATCATGATTTCCTGGAGAAATATCAATAACCTCAACTATAGAGATGACGCCATCCTTATGGCAGAAAGCAAAGAAGAACTAAAGAGACTCTTGAAGGTGAAAGAGAAGAGTGAAAAAGCTGGCCTTAAACTCATTGAAAAAATGAAGGCCATGGCATCTGGTCCCATGACTTCATGGCAAATAGATGTGCAAACAGTGGAAACAATGACAGGCTTTATTTTCTTGAGCTCCAAAATCATTGTGGATGTTGACTGCAGTCATGAAATTAAAAGGCATTTGCTCCTTGGAAGAAAAACTATGACAAACCTAGACAGTGTAATAAAAAGCAGAGACATCACTTTGCCAACCAAAGCCTGTATAGTCAAAGCTATGGTTTTCCCAGTAGTCCCGTATGGATGTGTGAGTTGGACCATAAAGAAGGCTGAGTAACAAAATGCATTTTGAATTGTGCTGTCAGAGAAGGCTCTTCAGAGTCTCTTGGACTCCAAGGAAATCAAACCTGAATATTCACTGGACGGATTGATGCTTAAGCTCAAGCTCTAATACTTTGGCCACCTGATACAAAGAGAGAACTCACTGGAAAAGTGCCTGATGCTGTGAAAAACAGAAGGCAAAAGGAGAAGGGGATGACAAAGTATGAGATGGTTGAATAGCATCACTGAGTCAAAGGACATGAGTTTGAGCAAGCTCTGGGAGATGGTGAAGGACAGAGAATTCTGGTGTGCTGCACTTCATGGGATCACAAAAAGTTGGACATGACCGAGTAACTGAACTATGGCATTGGCATACTGGCCAGTATGTTCATCACACATTGAACAGTGATTTTTTTCATTTGTGCTGCTTCCTCTCTTGCAGTCCCCTCTCCTTCACTCCTTTTCCCTCCCCTCTCTGCTTCATCATTTGATCTATCTACTTCTCTCTCTTTCTCTCTCAATCACTGTCTCTCCAGTTGGCAAACTTTGTGGGCATCTCTTATCTTATCTATTTCTCCTGGTTATATCAGGCTCTCAGTTCTTACCAGTAATGGAAAAAACATGATTTTACAAAGATTTCTACATCCAACAAAATTTATGCTTTTATTTATGTTCTTTATTTTGATGCATAATGTTAACTAGAATTTTAATATATTTTCAACATGAGAAGATCCTGGTATGAATTAATATAAAATATAACAGTTTGGTGTTTCCCAAAACTGAGTAAAGAATATTATAAATTATAGACCCTGCCCTTTCACATTACATCTAATTGAGTCCCACCTCCAACTCATACAGCAAGTGCTCAGAAGTCTTTCATATATTCCTGTCTTTCAAATATTTAAGCTGGAAAATGAGAATAATGCCTATCAAGGATAACCTCTAAGCACTGATGCATATTCCAGCCTAATGATCATGCTTAGCTAGTATAATTGTACAGGTCAATTATTAAGACCAGGAATATGAAGCTACTGCCTGAGTTCAAATCACAGTATCTTCCATTCAAGCTGCACAACCTTCAGCAAACTATGTAACCTTTCTAAGCTGTATTTACCTTTATAAAGTGAAGATAACAGTCTTTACCTCACAGTTTCATTATGAAGGTTAAAAGAGATTGATAACAAATGCTAAATAAGTATTTATAAAATAAAAATATAAATGGAATATTAGCCACCATAAGAATAATAAAATTGGCTCATCTGTGAATGAATCTAGAGTCTGGCATACAGAACAAAGTCAGAAAGAGAAAAATGAATACAGTATATTAATATACATATAGGAAACCTATAAAAATGGTATGGATGAGTCTAGTTGCAGGACAGGGATGGAGACGCAAATGTAGAGAAGGAACTTGTGGACACAAAGGGAAGGAAAAGATGGGATGAACTAAGAAGGTAGCATTGACATATATATATAGTACCATGTGTAAAGTAGATAGCCAATTGGAAGCTGCTGTATCTTAATAGCACTGGGAGCTCAGTTTGATCCTCTGTGGTGACCTGGGGCAGGGAGAAAGGTAGGAGGAAGACTCAAAAGGGTGGGGATTTGAATTACTGTGAAGCAGAAACTAACACTGCATCACAAAGCAATTATACTCCAATCAAAAAAAAAAAAAACACACACACACACAGGGGGGAAATAAAAAGCATGTACATGATGAGAAAGTAGAGGATAGCAATGAGGAGAATGCAACAGAGTAGAATAGCCCTTAAAAGATGTGAAGAAGGTTCAGATCCCAAGACTCCAGCTTCTGTAGCCAAAAAAAGGGCTAAGACTGGACTCCTAGAAGCTGTCTTTGCTCCATTACAATAAATTTCCCTTTTATTTTATAATGTAAACCATCATGGTTGAGCCTGTCTTACAACTAGAAAGATGTATTATTGGAGAATACTACTAATACACAGTAAGAGGATTCAAATTGTTGCTGTTGACAGAATGCCGACTCAATGTAAAGTACACAGGAACGCTGTAATAAAAACATAATGTTGTTTCTTCCAGTCCATTTTACTAGTAGATCCTTCTAATGTAGAGAAACAAAATCTTTGATTTTGTCATGCCCTGCTCAAAAATTGCAATGTCTTAATATGGCCTAAAGAAAAACATCTAATCTTGGTCTTTCAACAGCCCATTTCCTCTCAATAATCGATCCCAGTAAAGTTGTTTTTTTTTTTTTTTTTTAATTTCCCTAAAAAGCAGCTCAATTGTTTATCCCCTGTCCTAATTTCCTCCATATGTTTCTTTTCTTGTCTTGACTTTTGTGGTTTCTAAACAAGAAACATATTTTCTGTGTTATTGCTGTACTCTACATTTTTGCACTCTACCTTTGACATAATTTATGCACCTTTCCTTTACTAGAAATTAAAGTTTATTGTTCTTAGTCACACATCCAAAATGCTTTTCCCAGTCAAGTCCAAACTGTAGGCTGTGGTCATACTGTAAATCCTCAAAACCCAACTCAGCACTGTATCTAACACAGTATTGTGAATAGGACCAAGGCATTATCAAGAGATTTTACAAAGGACCAGTCATTTCATGTAACAGTTGCTCCTGGTAACTGCTTGGAGGAGGCTCATTCATTTCTTAATGCCCTCCTTCCATAGTTCTTAGGTTATCAGAAGATTTGGGGAATCAGCATGTGTACTAAGCTCTAGTTATCTCCAGTAACTGTACTCATGAGCATAATGAGGTTGGTGTTATGAGTGCTTGTAATCAAGAAGTTGGCTCTGGAGGGTGTTTCAGAATCTCGAGCATCTGCTTTATTTAACTGCTCACAGAATGTCATGTTAGCATTAGCACCTTTACCTATTTATAAGCAAGATTTTTTTCATTAAAATCACAATTATACTTGCTCCAGTCTACTTTTTTATGCACATTATAGAGTGATTTATTATTTGCAAAGGATTTAATGACAATATTTATGAAAGTATAGCAGGAGGTAAAATAAAACTAAAATGTATAAATGAATAAAAATGATTTTTGAAAAAATCTATCAAAAAAAACAACAGTTCACATATGGGTTTTATTTTGTAATGAAAAGCAGCCTCACAGATTGGTGAAATGCACTGATCTGCTTCATGGTTCTACTGAATTCTTTATTTTTCTATGGCAAGTAAAACATCTTATTTTGAAAGCTGAAAATGTGTCCAAGTCATGTCAATCTAGTGGGAAAAAATTTAAAAATACAGATGCTAAAGATCATCAATCTAACTGAGTAACATGACCAGCTATGTCTCAACAAACGACTTTTTTAAACCATTTAGTCACAGTCATCTAGAGGAGGATGACAGCTCTGTTTATAAATAGCTCTTTCCTTGATCTGTGGCTCTTCTATGATCTCTATGATCTCAGCTATTAAATGCAAATATAAAGGACAATTGTTCTTACCCACTTTACCAAACCGCCCACTTTAACATTACAAAAGAGTAATTCTGGTAGTTATCATTCAATAATACAGTCCTTAAAAGACTAAGCCATTGTCCATGTTCTTGGGACATTGACTTATATGACTTTATCTTCTTGTATGTATTGAGTGTTCTCATTTGTGTCTGACTCTTGGCCACCCCATGGATTGGAGCCCTCAAGGCTCCCCTGTCCTTGGAATTTTCAGGCAAGAGTACTGGAGGGGATTGCCATTTCCTACGTGAGAGGATCTTTCTGACCCAGCAGTTGAACTCAGGTCTCCTCCAATTCAGGCTAATTCTTTACCATCTGAACCACCAGGAAAGCAACATATATTTCATAGTACCTATTAGAGCCCATAACACCTCAATCTCAATGAATTGGTAAATTTTCAGAAGTATAGATAAGTATTAAGAAGGGTGTGGGCATAGAAAGCACTTTAGGTGCTGAAGCAGATATAAATTCTAATTTCAACGCCACCCTCTACTACCTGGGCAAGTCTTCCACTCTAATTATTGAGTTGTCTGTAATTTGAGCAAATCATTTATTTATTTTCCTACTGCCTCTCAGAAATGGAGTTTCCGCACAAGCAAAAGAGAACCAAGCATGCTAGGACTGACATGAATTACTATGAAGTTCTTTGAGTAGTTCTTGGAAAAAAATAACCATTTGATTAGTTTTAACTTTTATTTCTCCTCATCTTCCCAGATCTAGCCTGTATCTCTGGGGATTTCCTCGTTAAAAATTAAAGTCAGTGCTGATTTCTTTGTTATAAAATAATACTGGATATCTTTTCGCAAGGTCATAATACTGTAAAATTCCCAAGGAAGAATTTCACTTCTGGAATTATTGGATTTCTGAACTCATCTACTTGTATCACTCATTTGTAGTTTTTATCTATTAGGAAACGATCAGAAATATAACATTCAAGATAGTTACCAGAATATGTACAATGTAAGTAATATAAGCATACTTGTCTAAGACAAAAGTACATGTTCCCTCCATAACAGACATACATATCCACACACACATCGTCCAACAAATCTTTAAAATTCTAGGGCTTCCTCTGGTGGTCCAGTGGGTAAGGACACCGCCTTGCAGTGAAAGGGGAGCCGGTTCGATCCCTGGCCTGGGAAGATCCCACGTGCCGCGGAGCGGCTGGACTGATGTGTCCAATCACCGAGCCGGAGCTCTGGAGCGCATGTGCCCAGAGCCGGCGCTCCGCAAGGACAGATGCCACCATGATGGGAGGCCCACAGGAGCCAAAGAACGAAGATGAATGAAAATAGAGAAATGAAAGACCAATAGAAGTGGCCCACCCACTCCCCACCCTCCCCAACCCGACCCCCGCCCTAAGTAAATAAATTAATTAATTAAAAAAAAAAAATTCTATGGTATCAGTTTTACTCCAGAGTGAAGAGTGTGTGTTTACTGTAGAAATAACATTTAGCAACATTCTTCTGCCTGATGGGTATTAAGACAGCAAAGATAAGACAATTCTGCTCCTTTCACATATCCTTGGTACAGCTTTCACAGACATGCTGAAAGATTAAGCACTAGGACTGAACTGAAATTTCCAAAACTGGAAAGAAATAATAACAAATGTGTATTGTATAAAGATCAGAACTATTTGTTTTTCAGCCTTTTCAGCACTATCCATACAATATACACACTGTTCTCTTTTCATGTTTCCATTCTTCTATTTCTCCTATCTAAATGGTCTGCATGGACCTACTTTGAAATGTCTTTACATAAGATGTGGCTAAAGAATATGATTAATACAAAAATATGATTTTTATATGAAACAAATCCAAATAGTATTACATTTTAAATTGCGTTTTTTCCATACTTCATTAGGCATTGCTTCCAAATATATACCTTACATTTAGATGTGACTGAAAAGATTTATCAGTGTTACTTTATATTATCTATGTGGTTCCATCTTTTGATAAATATTTAATTTAGAAAGATAATCTTGTTGTTAACATTTATAATTATTGCAAATCATTTTTAAATAGAACCTGGTAGATTTTGCTAAACTGATGGCTGATGAAAGAGGGTTTGCATATTTGGGGCTCCAATATTTTATATTCTATTTTATCAATCATATGTTTTTACATAAGATAAATATCATTTCATTTTAAAAGAAAGGCACTTTGGGGAAGATAGCAGTGGAATAAAAAAAAAAAAATCTTCATGAGTCTCAAAGGAATCTGAAATCAAATTTTAACACTACCGATGCCAGTGGCCAACGTGAGGCATCTTTGATCAAGTCATTTATTCTCTCTCATCTTTAGTTCGATTAATTGTGCAACTGAGCAGTGGAATGCATCAGGGGAGGAATGTAACTCCATACTGGGGGACTCTGGAAGAATCCAGTGATTATTTAGAGAGTTTCTAGCATAATCTTCTGTTCATAAAAGGTGTTCCACAAATGGTAATGACAAATTTGTGTTTCTAAAGAATTTTTTGTTTATGATTTTATGCTAAAAGATTACAGAGGGGATGCTTTCATTTATTCTATTTTGCAAAACAAAACAACAAAAACAGTATAATGTACACGTGTACCTTTCAAACTTGAAAATTGAAATTAGAACAGAGTACCACGGTTGGATTAAAAAGAGACCATGCAAGTTTTGTCAATGCTTTCAACTACCCTTTCAGAACTTGTCAAAAAATTCTATAAGATTTTAAGAAATGTCTTAAGAGATGACATTCAACATAATATAACAGCCTTTCTTGCAAACTCTTGGATTTAATTAATCAGTGAAGAAAATTTACAACCAACCTATTTATTGAGTGTATCCCAAAGCTTTGCCAAAGCACAGCACAGACAATATAAATCTACCATAGCAATATCTTGCTTCACAGAATCCTTTTCTTAGTTCCTTGGGGGAATATTTATGAAAGATTTTCTCTGGATTTTATTTATTTGTACTGAGGCATGTTGCTATAAAATGATTGCATCATCAGTTGAATTACAGTGCCATCACATACTAACATAGATGCTCAAGAATAGCAAGTAAACCTGAACATCATCAACATACACTGTCTTAAAAATAACCGTACAGACAAATACACAACTCGTTTTGCACATGGAAACTACTACTGTTGAATTTAGGAGTAGTGGTAATAAAGGTTATTGGCATGCTAATGCTGAGACTTTGTCTGACAGTTAACTCAGCTCTTTGGTTTTAATGGAGTTTCTGAAAAACGACTCATAATTTTCTGGGTGATATAGCTCCAGTTACTTTAATTCTGCCATCAAAGAAATCCATCAACAGCCCTTAGTCCTATGGATAAGTATATAAGTCTAGGGATGTTGATGGGTTTTTCTATCACCTTGGAATTCACATTGGCACAGAGATGTATTAATGAACTTACAGAGATAAACAAGATAAAATAAATCATATGCCAACTGACTGTACAGATTGAATATGGAGTATGTACATGTTATTACAGGTTATCTTCTGAAGAACCATTAGATAGGAATCTTACAAAGATTCCTCAAATAAGTAGAGAGTGTATAGACCAACTGACTGAGATGGAGACAGGTCCAAGATTATCTGTGCCCTTTCCTAGAGAAGAAATGTGGTAAAGAGAGCCAAAACAACAAAAACAGTATAATGTACACGTGTACCTTTCAAACTTGAAAATTGAAATTAGAACAGAGTACCACGGTTGGATTAAAAAGAGACCATGCAAGTTTTGTCAATGCTTTCAACTACCCTTTCAGAACTTGTCAAAAAATTCTATAAGATTTTAAGAAATGTCTTAAGAGATGACATTCAACATAATATAACAGCCTTTCTTGCAAACTCTTGGATTTAATTAATCAGTGAAGAAAATTTACAACCAACCTATTTATTGAGTGTATCCCAAAGCTTTGCCAAAGCACAGCACAGACAATATAAATCTACCATAGCAATATCTTGCTTCACAGAATCCTTTTCTTAGTTCCTTGGGGGAATATTTATGAAAGATTTTCTCTGGATTTTATTTATTTGTACTGAGGCATGTTGCTATAAAATGATTGCATCATCAGTTGAATTACAGTGCCATCACATACTAACATAGATGCTCAAGAATAGCAAGTAAACCTGAACATCATCAACATACACTGTTTTAAAAAATAACCGTACAGACAAATACACAACTCGTTTTGCACATGGAAACTACTACTGTTGAATTTAGGAGTAGTGGTAATAAAGGTTATTGGCATGCTAATGCTGAGACTTTGTCTGACAGTTAACTCAGCTCTTTGGTTTTAATGGAGTTTCTGAAAAACGACTCATAATTTTCTGGGTGATATAGCTCCAGTTACTTTAATTCTGCCATCAAAGAAATCCATCAACAGCCCTTAGTCCTATGGATAAGTATATAAGTCTAGGGGATGTTGATGGGTTTTTCTATCACCTTGGAATTCACATTGGCACAGAGATGTATTAATGAACTTACAGAGATAAACAAGATAAAATAAATCATATGCCAACTGACTGTACAGATTGAATATGGAGTATGTACATGTTATTACAGGTTATCTTCTGAAGAACCATTAGATAGGAATCTTACAAAGATTCCTCAAATAAGTAGAGAGTGTATAGACCAACTGACTGAGATGGAGACAGGTCCAAGATTATCTGTGCCCTTTCCTAGAGAAGAAATGTGGTAAAGAGAGCCATGGCTTTGTGTCAAATGGAAGTGAATTCCTCTCAATGAGACATTATGTATCCACAGGGAAGTGACCTGACTTTATCTACCTCAATTTGCCTCTACAAAAATAGAGGGCAATGTCTGTAAAAATTACTGATGTGTCTCTCAGTGTGTTTGAAAAAGAAATGAGAAATATTTGCAGCACCTTACACAATCCATTACAGAGAGTAGGTATTTAAACTATATTAGATAATTATATTCACTCCTTCTTTGCTCCTCTTGATATTTTGTAAAGTCGTTCCTTTCTTTTGAATCCTGTGAGATAATTAGAGTTTTATTTTTAAATATGTTTTCTTTTTCTCTTGGCAGGCGAAACAGCAATCACACCTTCATCTGACTAATATGCACATGTGTCATCCAAATACTTATTTGCTCCCTATGACAGTGCTTACGAGAGAGGCATGATTAGCAAAATACTAGCTACTTAGAATAAGACACCCACATATTACATAAACACTTCTTGTTCCCAAATGTTTGATACATATGTTTAATGTATGAGGGTGACAAAATGATATGCATATATAATCATAGCAACTCAGCTATCTGAGGGAGCAAAATGTCACCAGAACTACATCCCTTGCAGATGTTGTGTTCCCATTCTGGGAACAAGATATGGTCAAAAACAATAAATAAGTTGGGTGAGAAAGTAAATTAGCATAAGTGGCTAGAATTTCCAAAAGCCTTCAGTAAAATAGAAAGTACAGTTCTATGGTGAAACTCCAGTCAACTGCCATCAAAGAAATCCATCAACAGCCCTTAGTCCTATGGATAAGTATATAAGTCTAGGGATGTTGATGGGTTTTTCTATCACCTTGGAATTCACATTGGCACAGAGATGTATTAATGAACTTACAGAGATAAACAAGATAAAATAAATCATATGCCAACTGACTGTACAGATTGAATATGGAGTATGTACATGTTATTACAGGTTATCTTCTGAAGAACCATTAGATAGGAATCTTACAAAGATTCCTCAAATAAGTAGAGAGTGTATAGACCAACTGACTGAGATGGAGACAGGTCCAAGATTATCTGTGCCCTTTCCTAGAGAAGAAATGTGGTAAAGAGAGCCATGGCTTTGTGTCAAATGGAAGTGAATTCCTCTCAATGAGACATTATGTATCCACAGGGAAGTGACCTGACTTTATCTACCTCAATTTGCCTCTACAAAAATAGAGGGCAATGTCTGTAAAAATTACTGATGTGTCTCTCAGTGTGTTTGAAAAAGAAATGAGAAATATTTGCAGCACCTTACACAATCCATTACAGAGAGTAGGTATTTAAACTATATTAGATAATTATATTCACTCCTTCTTTGCTCCTCTTGATATTTTGTAAAGTCGTTCCTTTCTTTTGAATCCTGTGAGATAATTAGAGTTTTATTTTTAAATATGTTTTCTTTTTCTCTTGGCAGGCGAAACAGCAATCACACCTTCATCTGACTAATATGCACATGTGTCATCCAAATACTTATTTGCTCCCTATGACAGTGCTTACGAGAGAGGCATGATTAGCAAAATACTAGCTACTTAGAATAAGACACCCACATATTACATAAACACTTCTTGTTCCCAAATGTTTGATACATATGTTTAATGTATGAGGGTGACAAAATGATATGCATATATAATCATAGCAACTCAGCTATCTGAGGGAGCAAAATGTCACCAGAACTACATCCCTTGCAGATGTTGTGTTCCCATTCTGGGAACAAGATATGGTCAAAAACAATAAATAAGTTGGGTGAGAAAGTAAATTAGCATAAGTGGCTAGAATTTCCAAAAGCCTTCAGTAAAATAGAAAGTACAGTTCTATGGTTAAACTGAAAATACAGAGAAGGTAGGCATGTTTCAAACAAGATTTGGTCTTCACTTATTCTATATTCTTGTCACTGCCCTTCAGACACTATTTAGAATGTTAGGAAGTAACAGAAGATCAGATAAGTTGGCATGTATGGAGCTAAATCAGAGAATATGGAGAGACTAAAAGAAGAGAAAGAATGAGAGAGTAGGAAAGTTGAATAGACTACACAGTCACACATTGAATGAGATTCCAGTGACAGCACTGATGTTTTTCCTACACTCAGAGATCTTTGTTTCCTTCTGGAAACATCCAGCAGCAGATTCCCTTATGCAAGTGATGAGCACTTTTGAAAACTGACACCAACCTATGTAGATATTTAACAAAAAATGATGTGTCAGAAATGAAGAATTCTGTGAGGCTAAAATGATGCCTTCATAAAAATTGCCAATGGATCTTGATTTTACTACTGCTCATCACTAAAATCCAAAATAGATGAAAAAGATGTGGGTTTCTAATTTCATTCAAAACAGAAGTCCTTTGCTGCAGTGTTTACAATGAAATCTAGCTAATATACTCTTCAGATATGTGCATTAGACACTTCACTTACAAAAATGATACACTACAGCCCATGGTCCTCAAAAGATGTTCTGTTCCATGCTACCTACACCTATGTTATGGGAACTAGAAATGCAAATGGCCATTTTTTTTTTTTTTTTTTTGGTTGCCACAGTGATTGATGGGAGGGTATGGCTAAGTATATATGTAGGTCTTCAAGACAGATACTAACTGTTCTGCAATTTTATATATTAATGAGCTGCCACCCTCGATTTCAACCTCTAATACCAATAAGCACCCCATTTACAAAAACCTGGCTAAACACATTGTCTCCTGTGTTTATGATATTTGTTATTCTCTATGTTATATTATTACTTTTGCATAATTCTTTATTTCTCCATAAACTAAAATACTCATAAAAGATTTAGATCATAGCAACTCAGCTATCTGAGGGAGCAAAATGTCACCAGAACTACATCCCTTGCAGATGTTGTGTTCCCATTCTGGGAACAAGATATGGTCAAAAACAATAAATAAGTTGGGTGAGAAAGTAAATTAGCATAAGTGGCTAGAATTTCCAAAAGCCTTCAGTAAAATAGAAAGTACAGTTCTATGGTTAAACTGAAAATACAGAGAAGGTAGGCATGTTTCAAACAAGATTTGGTCTTCACTTATTCTATATTCTTGTCACTGCCCTTCAGACACTATTTAGAATGTTAGGAAGTAACAGAAGATCAGATAAGTTGGCATGTATGGAGCTAAATCAGAGAATATGGAGAGACTAAAAGAAGAGAAAGAATGAGAGAGTAGGAAAGTTGAATAGACTACACAGTCACACATTGAATGAGATTCCAGTGACAGCACTGATGTTTTTCCTACACTCAGAGATCTTTGTTTCCTTCTGGAAACATCCAGCAGCAGATTCCCTTATGCAAGTGATGAGCACTTTTGAAAACTGACACCAACCTATGTAGATATTTAACAAAAAATGATGTGTCAGAAATGAAGAATTCTGTGAGGCTAAAATGATGCCTTCATAAAAATTGCCAATGGATCTTGATTTTACTACTGCTCATCACTAAAATCCAAAATAGATGAAAAAGATGTGGGTTTCTAATTTCATTCAAAACAGAAGTCCTTTGCTGCAGTGTTTACAATGAAATCTAGCTAATATACTCTTCAGATATGTGCATTAGACACTTCACTTACAAAAATGATACACTACAGCCCATGGTCCTCAAAAGATGTTCTGTTCCATGCTACCTACACCTATGTTATGGGAACTAGAAATGCAAATGGCCATTTTTTTTTTTTTTTTTTTTGTTGCCACAGTGATTGATGGGAGGGTATGGCTAAGTATATATGTAGGTCTTCAAGACAGATACTAACTGTTCTGCAATTTTATATATTAATGAGCTGCCACCCTCGATTTCAACCTCTAATACCAATAAGCACCCCATTTACAAAAACCTGGCTAAACACATTGTCTCCTGTGTTTATGATATTTGTTATTCTCTATGTTATATTATTACTTTTGCATAATTCTTTATTTCTCTCCATAAACTAAAATACTCATAGAAATGGATTTAGATCTTGTTAATCTTTGCAGTCTTAAAGTCTACCTTAAAGTCTCTCCATGCATACTAGATACTTAATAAATAATTGCTGAATTAGTTACAAGACCTTGAAAAGCAGGTCTAGGGAACAGAAGTCATCAAAGTGACCAAGGAAGAAGGAAAGGAGTTAGTACTGGATAGTGATTACACTTCTATGCATGGTTAGCATGGTTCAGTGGCTTCTAATTTTACTGACGCTGAATTTAAAATATTTTAAAGAGTTGCCTTTAAACTTCTGTATCAACTTTAAATGAACAGTTTGCTCTCAATTTTAAAGTTATTCATCTTATGTCAAGGCCCTTCAATCTCTGATACTTGATCACATGTCATACTAATACAACTAGTAACCCTGAACCAAACTTCCCATAAATTGTTCCATGAAGTTTTCCTTTTAATCAGTAATTGATCAGTTATTAGTAATTCATTTCTTCATAGATTATTTTCAGTAACTTGTATAACAACTATTCTCCTATTTGAAAATGCCCACTTCTTCAAATAAAGGAACAGTCATTTCATAATTTTTACTATACCAATCCACTTTTTAAGTGAATTTCAATCATCTGTGCTTCTCCACATGCACATGTATATTCTGTTACTTGGAACAGAAGAGTCTTAACCAGGTATGGTGTTGTGTGACCCAGACTTCAGTTGTATTCTGAAAGCTCTGGGTTAAAAGCTAATAAACTGAAGGATTATCTCAGTCACAAAATACATCAAAATAAATAGGTTCTAGTAAATCTTTAAAGTAATCATCAGAAAGAGCTTAAAGCATTTTTCAACAACCAATATATTTCTCTTTTCTGACATGTATCTTGTTTTACAGGTATAGTAGTCATGTTCTGATAAACCAGATGCATAGCTGGCACACACTTCTCCCCTTAATAACTGTTATGCATGGCCGAACCTAAATATCAAAAGTGATGGGATAAAGATTGGGTGACAATATTGGAAAGAACTATCTAAATGGTTATGAATTGTTCTTAAAAAGTAACACAGCACAGTCATTCTTTCACTCATTAGAAAACCATGACATTCTGTAGAATTGGTGCCTTTTGTTCATTAATTGCAAAGTTTGTAGCCCTGCATGAACCTCTTTGCATTTTGTAGGCAATGTCAAAAGGAAACAAAAATAAGTTCTTTCCTTAGCATCCAGTATGGTTTATTGTTATCTACTTTTTGATATTTAACTATGATCTCACTCCTACCAATGACAGGTCATTGAAACATAACACATAATAAACCCAATTAAGATCTTGTTTTCCTCCTTTCTTACAGTCCCTTTACATACTCTCTCTGATATTTGCAATCCTTATATGGAAAGAATCATCTTCTGAATGCATAATATAATAAATGTTTATAAATGACCTGATTTCTATCTGTCTTTCTATCATTGGTGATATATTTATACTTTCTTGTATTATTGTCAACACAAAATATGAAAAATATATGTTGTTATTCAGTCATTGAGTTATACATGACTCTTTGCAACTTCATGTACTGCAGCAAACCAGACTTGTCTGTTTCCCACTGTTTTTTGGAATTCACTCAAATTCATGTCCATTGAGTTGATGATACGATCTAATCATCTCATCCTCTACTGCCTTCTTCTCCTTCTGTCTTCAATATTTCCCAGCATTAAGGTCTTTTATAATGAGCTGGCTCTTCACATCAGTTGGCCAAAGTATTGGAGGTTCAGCTTCAGCATCAGTCTTTCCAATGATACTCAGGGTTGATTTCCTTTAGGACTGACTGGTTTCATCCTCCTTCTCTGCAAGGGACACTCATGAGTCTTCTCCTTTCCCAGAAGGAAAACAGTTTTGACTATATGAGCCCTTGCCAGTAACGTTATTCTCTGCTTTTTAAAATGCTCTGTAGGTTTGTCAGGGCTTTCTTTCCAAGGAGCAATTGTCTTTTCATTTCATAGCTGCAGTCACCATCTGCAGTGATTCTGGAGTCCAAGAAAATAAAATATGTCACTGCTTCCACTTTTTCCTCTTTTTGTCATGAAGTGATGGGACCAGATGTTATGATCTTAGATGTTTTGAATGTTGAATTTTAAGCCAGCTTTTTCACTCTTCTCTTTCACCTTCATCAAGAAGCTCTTTTGTTTCTTTTCATTTTCCGCCATTAGAGTGGTATCAACTGCATGTCTAAGGTTGTTGATACTTCTCCCAGCAATCTTGATTCCAGTTTGTGATTCATCCAGCCTGGTATTTTGCATGACGTACTCTGAATATAAGTTAAATAAACAGGGTGGAGATATGCAGCCTTATCATACTCCTTTCCTAATTTTGAACCAGTCAGTTGAAACAAATATAGGGAACTGAATTGCGGCTCCCAAAAGTAAGCTGAAACCTTAAATCTGGTACCTGTCAATGTGATCATATTTGGAAACAGGATCTTTGCAGATTTTTAATTAAGGTTCTCGATACAAAGTTCTCCTGGATTTAGGGTGGGCTTTGAATACAATGACTGATGTGCTTACAAAAGTAAGGACTTGGGAGACTTGAGACACAGAATAACAAAGAGAATAACAAGAGAAGGTTTTGTGAAGACAGAAATTAGAAGGTGCAAATAAAGGAGTTCCAAGGGTTTATTTGCATCAAAAAAGATGTGCTTTGAATTCTAGCTTGGATATTTTAGCTCAGAACTTTCGATAAGTTACTTAAATAATTTGAGTCTCTTTATTTGTTCATAAAATGGAAATTTAAAAAATCATCCTCAAAGCATTTTTGTGGGGATAAAAGAAAATTACTTACATAACTGTCTAGAATTATGTAGTTTTATTTAAAATATAATAGCTATTTCTCATCAAAAATATTTTTCTCAGAACTTTTCAATATTTCATTGAAATACAGTGTATAAAAAGCACATGCAAATTAATATTCTTTTCCCTTAGACTCTTTTTAATTTGAAAATAATAGTTGCCGGATCCATTACTTATCTCAAAGTGACATTTCAGTTAAAGTCTTTTTTAGATAGGAAAGCATTCATGCAAATAAAGATGCTTCTTATTTCTTACCCCCTGTTTCTCACATCTGATTTTGAATAGGCTTGGGAGATGATATAATTATAAGGATTAATTAGCAGTCAGCAGAATAAAGTCATATTTCTCCACATTAGGAATATGTCAGTACAGAATCACTGAAATTTTCAGAGAAATGAGATCACAAATGTTCACTGCTTGTTAGGTCAGACAACCCAATGAAGATGTACCATTTTTATGTGTATGCTGATTTGCAAAAATGTTACAGAGATAGTCAGATGAAGGGAAAAAAAGATTCATTGAGTTTGCAAGAAAGCCTCTTTAATTGCTAATTAGATAGGAGTACATCAAATTCAAACTAGAAACAATTAGCTCTCCTTCTAAGCAATTAATAATAAGAGAGAGAAGACACTTGAAGGGGCAATGATATTTAGGAGATCTCTTTAGGGTAGACTTGAGCATCAGGTATTTCTTTCCATAAAAGTAATTTAACAGCACTGATACAATAGGAGAGTTGTTTCTTCTGAAAAGGCATAAGTTAGTACATCTTGACAGCCCTAGAGATGAGGATACACGATTCCAATGAGTCCCAACACTCCACGGATTTGCACTTGACTTCTTTATCTCTCCATAAGCTGAGATTATTGGAAGCACACACTGTGAGTAGTTCCGCACTGCATTATATTGGAGGGTGAAACAAACACACAAACAAACAAAATCAGTAATACTGTCTTCTCTTTTGAAACTCCATTTTTGTCTATCACAAATTATATTCTTGAACTGGCTTTCATTTTTTAAAATATGTTCTTAAAAATTATCATTTATCTTGAACACTGTATTTTTGAAATGTCCTTAATGCTTTAGGAAAAAAATTAAGGCAAAATTCAGTGATGTTTAGAATCTTCTATATTGGTTTGGGGCTCCCTGTTATTTGCTGTATGCACTTCAATGATATGAAAATGTATACAGTATGTTGATCTATAAATTTGCTTTAAATAAGATAAGGGATATTTTCTTTTCCCTTAGACTCTTTTTAATTTGAAAATAATAGTTGCCGGATCCATTACTTATCTCAAAGTGACATTTCAGTTAAAGTCTTTTTTAGATAGGAAAGCATTCATGCAAATAAAGATGCTTCTTATTTCTTACCCCCTGTTTCTCACATCTGATTTTGAATAGGCTTGGGAGATGATATAATTATAAGGATTAATTAGCAGTCAGCAGAATAAAGTCATATTTCTCCACATTAGGAATATGTCAGTACAGAATCACTGAAATTTTCAGAGAAATGAGATCACAAATGTTCACTGCTTGTTAGGTCAGACAACCCAATGAAGATGTACCATTTTTATGTGTATGCTGATTTGCAAAAATGTTACAGAGATAGTCAGATGAAGGGAAAAAAAGATTCATTGAGTTTGCAAGAAAGCCTCTTTAATTGCTAATTAGATAGGAGTACATCAAATTCAAACTAGAAACAATTAGCTCTCCTTCTAAGCAATTAATAATAAGAGAGAGAAGACACTTGAAGGGGCAATGATATTTAGGAGATCTCTTTAGGGTAGACTTGAGCATCAGGTATTTCTTTCCATAAAAGTAATTTAACAGCACTGATACAATAGGAGAGTTGTTTCTTCTGAAAAGGCATAAGTTAGTACATCTTGACAGCCCTAGAGATGAGGATACACGATTCCAATGAGTCCCAACACTCCACGGATTTGCACTTGACTTCTTTATCTCTCCATAAGCTGAGATTATTGGAAGCACACACTGTGAGTAGTTCCGCACTGCATTATATTGGAGGGTGAAACAAACACACAAACAAACAAAATCAGTAATACTGTCTTCTCTTTTGAAACTCCATTTTTGTCTATCACAAATTATATTCTTGAACTGGCTTTCATTTTTTAAAATATGTTCTTAAAAATTATCATTTATCTTGAACACTGTATTTTTGAAATGTCCTTAATGCTTTAGGAAAAAAATTAAGGCAAAATTCAGTGATGTTTAGAATCTTCTATATTGGTTTGGGGCTCCCTGTTATTTGCTGTATGCACTTCAATGATATGAAAATGTATACAGTATGTTGATCTATAAATTTGCTTTAAATAAGATAAGGGATATAGAATCTGCCCACAGTGCAGGAGACCTGGTTTGATCTCTGAGTCAGAGAAGATGCCCTGGAGAAGGGAATGGTTACTCCAGTATTCTTGTCTCAAGAATTCCATGAAAGGAGGAGCCTAGCAGGAGGCTGCGGAGAAAGACACAACCAAGCTACTAATGCACACACAGAGATTCTTTGCTTGTTTGTTTGTTTTTAAGGTTGTTTTTTCTTTTTTTTTGGCCACTTCTGTTGTTTTTTCATTTCCATCTTTGTTCTTTGGCCTGTGTCGGCCCCCCACCACATTATCCTCTCTCACTGCAGAGCACCAGCTCTGGGCGCATGTGCTCCACAGCTCCAGCTCAGTAATTGGACACATAGATCCAGTTGCTCCGCAGCACGCGATCTTCCCAGGCCAGGGATTGAACCGGCGGCCCTTGCACTGCAAGGCAGTGTCTTTATCCACTGGACCACCAGGGAAGCCCACACAGGATTCTTAATTAATGGAAATGTAAAATTACATTCTTCCTAAAGAAGAAATGAATATTGAATACACTAGTATAGCATCATGTGTCAATTGAAAAATTAGTCCATACAAGAAGCAACATATACTTATCCTAATCTAATTTAGCTATAGTAAATTTTGGGGAATAAATATTGTTCCATGCTATTAAAAAGCAAAATGACAAAGACAGTTATGATTTGAAGTTTGATTCCTATGGTTCCTTACAGATTGTTGCTGTTCAATTATCAAGTCGTGTATGATTCTTTCTGACCCGTGGACTGCAGCACACCAGGCTTTCCTATCCTTCACTCTCTTTCAAAGTTTGCTCAGACTCATGTACATGGAGTTGATGATGTCATCCAACCCTCTCTTCCTCTGACACCTCCTTCTCCTGCCCTCAATCATTCCCAGATGGGTCTTTTCCAATGAGTCAGCTTTTCACGTTAGGTGGCTAAAGTACTGGAGCTTCAGCTGCCGCATCTGTCCTTCCAATGAACATTCAGGTTTAATTTCCTTTAGGATTGACTGGTTTTATGTTCTTGCAGTCCAAGGGATTCTCAAAAGTCTTCTCCAGCACCACAATTCAGAAGCATAAATTCTTTGGCACATAGATTTCTTTATGGTCCAACTCACATCTGTGCATGACTACTGGAAAATCTATGGCTTTGACTATGTGGAATTTTGAAGGCAATGTGATGTCTCTGCTTTTTGATACACTGTCTAAGTTTATATAGGTCAGAAAAATTAAGATTAAAAAATGGAACCACATAACCTATAACTGCCTGACATTAATCCATTTATTTAGTTAGGAATTATAAGAATATGCTTTGAGAAAATTTCTTATAAAAACAGATATGATATGATCGCAAATATACTTTCTGGATATAGAGTGGGCAGGGAATGTTTAGAGTAATTGCATAAAAAGTAACATTTTTTTTTTTTTTTTAATTTAGAGGAGTGTCTCTAAAATGATGCTTGCCTTTGAAAATCATCTCTAATCTCAAAAAGTCAAGGAGGTCTATAAACTTTCAATCAGAGAGAAACCCAAGTTTGCAATAGTCAGAATAGTAATATACTATTCCATATCTTCAGGAAGTGCATTTCGGCAACAAGTGAGCTTTCCTTGAATACAGTTTTGCACGAAGCTGTCTATTTATTAAAAGAGAAGTAATTAGCTAAAATACAATAGTATAATTTATTTATCCTTTAAATTCTTAAATTTGTGTAGTTTGAAGAGCGAGTTAGAATACTCTACAATTTTAACACACTAGTTATGGAACTAGAAAGCACAGAACAGAGTAGGGTATGGATCGTCATGGTAACACAAAGAATCAAATTTTGCCTGGGGTTTCTACCCATGGTATAATGAACAGAGACTGAAAATTAATTTAAGTACCATATCATGGACACTGACTATCTGGGTTTTCTATTGCTGCACTGGGTTTCTGTGGTGGCTCAGATGGTAAAGAATCCAACCGTAATGTGGAAGACCTGGGCTCAATTTCTGGGTTGGGAAGATTCCCTGTAGAAGGGAAAGACTACCCACTCCTGTACTCTTGCCTGGAAAAGTCCATGGACAGAAGAGTCCATGAGGCCTCAAACAGTCAGACACAACTGAGAGACTAACACACATAAATTGCTACATAATAAGCCATAAGAAAACATAAGGATATAAAACAGCAAAAAAGTTCTTATTTGTCACTAGTCTGTTAGATAATTTCACTCAGCTTTGCAGTGTTTTTGATCCATGTGATATTGGAATGCCAGGCCATCAGGAAAAATGCAGACTGGCCTGAAACATTCAAGATGGTTCACTACCATGGTTAACTGGTGGCCTAGATCTCAGACAGGACCTGCAGTAAGAGCAAATGAGTTCTCCCTTGGCCCTTATACTGCAGCTTCAATATTCCAGAGGAAGAAAGGAGAAGCTTTCAGCCATCATAAAGTCTAGGTTTCTAGAAAGTCACTACTGCAATATTCCATTGGTCAAAGTCAGTCACAAAAGCTAGTCATGATTTTAGGGGAAAAAAAAAGAAGCTGTGCCTCTTGATGTAAAGTGTGACCTAAGCCCAGAGATCAGTCATTGTTGGACATCATCTCCAGACAGTCAGCTACTACGTTACTGAATATATATTTAGCCTTAAATTGAGAGTTTTAATAACTTGGGTATGATTCATTGTGTAACATAGGTCCATATTTTCTGTAATTGTTCCACATTTTGTTTTTATTTGAAAATAACTCCACTGATTTTTAAAGATAGCTATCTAAACTATACAAAGTCAGTTAATAAATACTATAATGCTTGAATGGGCAAACCAAGTAGCTATGTAATCATATGGCATGTATAACCCATAGAAGTGTAGAAAATACAGTCTTTTTCATGGAGTTGGAAGCTACAGGTCTAGAGTATGGATCGTCATGGTAACACAAAGAATCAAATTTTGCCTGGGGTTTCTACCCATGGTATAATGAACAGAGACTGAAAATTAATTTAAGTACCATATCATGGACACTGACTATCTGGGTTTTCTATTGCTGCACTGGGTTTCTGTGGTGGCTCAGATGGTAAAGAATCCAACCGTAATGTGGAAGACCTGGGCTCAATTTCTGGGTTGGGAAGATTCCCTGTAGAAGGGAAAGACTACCCACTCCTGTACTCTTGCCTGGAAAAGTCCATGGACAGAAGAGTCCATGAGGCCTCAAACAGTCAGACACAACTGAGAGACTAACACACATAAATTGCTACATAATAAGCCATAAGAAAACATAAGGATATAAAACAGCAAAAAAGTTCTTATTTGTCACTAGTCTGTTAGATAATTTCACTCAGCTTTGCAGTGTTTTTGATCCATGTGATATTGGAATGCCAGGCCATCAGGAAAAATGCAGACTGGCCTGAAACATTCAAGATGGTTCACTACCATGGTTAACTGGTGGCCTAGATCTCAGACAGGACCTGCAGTAAGAGCAAATGAGTTCTCCCTTGGCCCTTATACTGCAGCTTCAATATTCCAGAGGAAGAAAGGAGAAGCTTTCAGCCATCATAAAGTCTAGGTTTCTAGAAAGTCACTACTGCAATATTCCATTGGTCAAAGTCAGTCACAAAAGCTAGTCATGATTTTAGGGGAAAATAAAGAAGCTGTGCCTCTTGATGTAAAGTGTGACCTAAGCCCAGAGATCAGTCATTGTTGGACATCATCTCCAGACAGTCAGCTACTACGTTACTGAATATATATTTAGCCTTAAATTGAGAGTTTTAATAACTTGGGTATGATTCATTGTGTAACATAGGTCCATATTTTCTGTAATTGTTCCACATTTTGTTTTTATTTGAAAATAACTCCACTGATTTTTAAAGATAGCTATCTAAACTATACAAAGTCAGTTAATAAATACTATAATGCTTGAATGGGCAAACCAAGTAGCTATGTAATCATATGGCATGTATAACCCATAGAAGTGTAGAAAATACAGTCTTTTTCATGGAGTTGGAAGCTACAGGTCTAGAGTTGTGAAAAAATTCAAGTAGAGGGTTGGTTTTAATTCTGGGCAAACACTATGTTGCTTGATTTCTTGGAAACTTGTTTCATCATTTATTAAAGAGCAATAACATAGTAGTGAATATTCTTGTCTAACAATGTAGCCTCTACTTTATAACTATCAATATTTAGTAGCACCCATATTTTGTTAGGGTAATTATTCATTCACCAAACTGCATTGTGTGGGCCTTTGGTGATTTCACTAATCATTGCATTTCATCCTTCTGATCAAAATGATGGAGTCTTAACCAGTTCAAAGAAAATAAATTTAAAAACACTTGCAATACTTGAGACAAAGAAAGCATCCCTTTCTCTGGAAAAAAAAAAAAAAAAAGATCTTGTAGCGCCAGGAGTTGTCAGCAATGCTATTATATAGTGAGGGAGACACGTCTTAACACGATCCTGACCATACAGATTGCATTCAAAGAAGAGAGAATGGAAAACTCCATTGTTAGTGATGCTGTTGTGCTATTGGAACTACCTTTTGAAACAAGCTACCTCTGCTTTCAGACATTTCACATCTGAGAGTCAGAACCTCATTGTTCTGAATCTCGCTGTATTGGAATTTCCGATACTAGCAGAATTAAAAGTCTTAAAAAGGTGAGTATTATTCATAAAATAGTTCTGAGGCGAAGTCGGAAATTTTTTACAAAACATTTAGTATAGTTGCCTAAAAAAAGGATCCTTTCTTTCATTCATTGTGTTGAAATATGGCAATATTTCTAGTCAATCAAACTATTTTAATTTTTTCTCAAGAAAAAGGTCATTTCTTTAATTTAGTTATGGAAAAAAAAAAAACCTACGAGTTTGAGTCCATTTGACTTTACTTTAAATACATAAAGTAGAACTATCTGCAATTACAAGCTTACTTACCAGAGGAATATGATATAAATAAAAAAACACAATAAAATGTAATTATAGAAGCTGGTTATTTTTTTTTTTTTGAAAGGAGTTTATGTTGGATAAGGAAGAGCTGATTTCTATTATTTTTTATGATTATAGTATTCTATTTATATTCTCGGCACTGAATTAATTTCCTTGTCTAATGTTCACCTTGCTGAGGATCCTTTTAAAATACTTTAATGAGCTGAGTACATAAATCATCTTTGTGAACACAAATACACTGGAGGGAGCTTTTTTAAGATTTTAGAGTGGGAGATAAGTCAGTCAAAGACTTCAAGTCCCATTTTTTAATCTGTCAAAGTGAAAATAAATAGCATTTGCTCTTTTTCATAGGCTTAACAGTTGTGAAATCTTTTAAAAAAGTAAAGAATTACAGAGAGCTATGCCATGTATTATGAACATAGTCTACCCAATATAGTCTTAGCATTAGTATGCACTTTTTGAATTTTTAACCATAAGCTAGCCTTATTCCTTAATTGTAAGGGAAATTTATGCCTATAGGCAAATATCCCTATTATGAATGAGAATTTCCTAAAGGTTGTACTGTAAAATGCTGCTGCTGCTGTTTGGTTGCTAAGCTGTGCCCAACTCTTTGCAACCTCATGGACTATAGTCCACCAGGCTCCTTTGTCCATGGGATTTCCCAGGCAAGAATCCTTGAGTGGGTTGCCATTTCCTTCTCCAGGGCATCTTCCCAAACCAATGATCAAAGCTGTCTCCTGATTGGCAGGCAGTTTCTTTACCACTGAGCCATCTGGGCAGCCCATATTATAAGTCACCTGAAATTCAAGAATTCACAGCTATATGTTAAAAACCAAACTAAAAAAACAATTCATTCACATCTTCCTTAGCTGTGTTCATATATGCTGCTCTTTATTCTAATTTTAAACATTTTATATATGTTTATTCTAATACAGAAGAAAATTTTATTAAAATGTCCATGCTTCTCTAGTTTTCTTTGCCTTAATCACCAGAATCAGAACCAAACGCAGGTGAACATCAACTTAAAACTAATGTTTTGTAATTCTATAATGTGCATGTCATAATTACTTAAATTTATTTTAGATTCTCACTCATGTAACAGGTTCATTCATGCAGGTGGCAAATACTTGCCAGTTCCATAGAGAGTCACTAGGCACTAAAGAAACACTCCTTAATTTACTGGTTGGTAAAAACTTCATATTTAGGGCTTCCCAGGTAGCTCAGTGGTGAAGAGTTCACCTGCCCAATGCAGGAGACACCAGTTCGATCCCTGATCTGGGAAGATCCCAGATCCCAGAGCAACTAAGCCCATAAGCCACAACTATTGAGCCTGTGCTATAGAGGCTCAGACACACAACTACTGAGCCCATGAGCCACAACTATTGAGCCTGTGCTATAGAGGCTCGGAGACACAACTACTGAGCCCATGAGCCACAACTATTGAGCCTGTGCTATAGAGGCTCGGAGACACAACTACTGAGCCCATGTGCCACAACTATTGAGTCCACATGCTAAAACTACTGAAGCCCGTGTTGCCCTAGAGCCTGAGTTTCGCAACAAGAGAAGTCACCATAACAAGAAGCCTGCTCATCTCAACTAGAGAGTAGCCCCCACTCCCTGAAACTAGAGAAGAGCCTGCAGCAGCAGTGAAAACCCAGAATAGCCAAAGATAAATCAATCAATAAAATTAAAAAAGAAAACACTTCATTTTCATATACTGAACTGCTTAAAGAGAATCCCACCTATATTTCTTTTTCAGCACGAGCATCCCAAATCTCCCCTTTCATAGACACACCAAACTTTTTATCTGAAAAAGAAACATTGAAGGGAACATAAAGACTCATTTATTACCTAATTGGGAATATAGTTGCAATTTTCAATTTCTTTAAAACCGTAAAGCTCTTACGCCCTGCATATCTACCTTGTCTGTTGGGAAACTGAGGAAAGCATATTTGTATAGTTTGCTTTATTTTCACCACTCACAGAGACATAAACTTAGGAGACATCAAAATCCCATTAATATAGAAGGAAATGCGAGATCAATATCATGAAAAGGAAATTGATCCAAGAATCATGATTCTAATCTGAGATCTATAATTATCTAGCCTTTGTGAAATCCATTTTCCTAAGACTCAGTATTTTATTTTTGTTAAATAAAAGATAATAACTTTTAGGTCCTCAAGAGAAGTACATAGAGAATTATTAAGTCAAAAATGAGCTAACCAACAGAATAACTATTTAGGTATATATCAGAAGGTAACATACCAAAAAGGCTACTTGCATGTTATATATGCACACCTTAACTCCCTACTTCTGGGCCTTACTACATATAACATTCTGCCTCCTTGATAATCTCTCTGGATTTCCTGTTTCTTTTCACTCTACAATAGCATAATCCATTCGTAGGAGTTTCTACCGACCACCATCACCATGCTATTCCGGTCTCAGTATCTGAATTAATCCTTGTCTACTGCCTGATTCTGTTCTTCATTGCAGGCTCTGGTCAATTCATATCATGAACTCTGGCCATTGAAAAACATAATTATTTTGCTGTAATTCTTAGGATTTAATTTTGATGGCTAGTGAGAAGACCAAAAAAAAAAAAAGAGAGAGAATTACTTTTCACTAGATACTTAATATTTAATTTTCTTTTCTCTCATCCATATAAATACCAGAAAATGAGTATTTTGTCATAAATGACTCCATGGAGATTAACACCACACCTTCAAAGTTTTATTTACATAATATTGAAAGTCTGAAATGACTTTCTTTGCTTCCTGTGGCTAGTTAAGAGGCTTATTCCATAAAAGGCTAAAGAGGAAAATCTGTGATAATTAAGGATTTTCTCTCATGTTCAGATGAGGTGGAAGGAACAGGAAAAGGAATAAAGGATTCATAATATGGATTATGAATTATGCAAATTTTCTACTTGGAATATAACAAATATCAATGAACTGTATTGTAATTATTAAAATAACTAAATCTGAAGTTTTCTGAACATAATGGAAATCATCTAAACCTCTTTTATCTACTGATAATCTTTCTTTAAAAAAATTACATTGACTTTGAAACAATCCCCAAATATGTGGAATGATTAACAGAGCTGTAACCACTGTTATAAGCCTCCTGAGAACAGTCAGTGTAATAAACTGGCATATTAGTTCTACAGGAAAAAAAAAAAAAAACTGGTTCAACTAAACACAATCAGTGATAAACCAACTAATTTCACATGCAAAGAATATTAAAGAGTTGTGGATTTTGACTAGTATCAAACTTATTAATCTGATCTTTTGACAAAAGCAGACATAACACCATACCTTGTTCTCCTCAAATACTCAAATCTTATAATCTTTCTGTTTTATAAAGGAGTTTTGCTGGCTATTTAGAGCATAAACAGACTCTCAAAATTTGATGAGGCAATAGTTGTTGTTCTCTGACTCTTTGCAACCTCATGGACTGCAGCACACAAGGATTCCCTGTCCTTCACTGTCTCAAACTCATATCCATTGAGTCCATGATAATCTCTCTGGATTTCCTGTTTCTTTTCACTCTACAATAGCATAATCCATTCGTAGGAGTTTCTACCGACCACCATCACCATGCTATTCCGGTCTCAGTATCTGAATTAATCCTTGTCTACTGCCTGATTCTGTTCTTCATTGCAGGCTCTGGTCAATTCATATCATGAACTCTGGCCATTGAAAAACATAATTATTTTGCTGTAATTCTTAGGATTTAATTTTGATGGCTAGTGAGAAGACCAAAAAAAAAAAAAGAGAGAGAATTACTTTTCACTAGATACTTAATATTTAATTTTCTTTTCTCTCATCCATATAAATACCAGAAAATGAGTATTTTGTCATAAATGACTCCATGGAGATTAACACCACACCTTCAAAGTTTTATTTACATAATATTGAAAGTCTGAAATGACTTTCTTTGCTTCCTGTGGCTAGTTAAGAGGCTTATTCCATAAAAGGCTAAAGAGGAAAATCTGTGATAATTAAGGATTTTTCTCTCATGTTCAGATGAGGTGGAAGGAACAGGAAAAGGAATAAAGGATTCATAATATGGATTATGAATTATGCAAATTTTCTACTTGGAATATAACAAATATCAATGAACTGTATTGTAATTATTAAAATAACTAAATCTGAAGTTTTCTGAACATAATGGAAATCATCTAAACCTCTTTTATCTACTGATAATCTTTCTTTAAAAAAATTACATTGACTTTGAAACAATCCCCAAATATGTGGAATGATTAACAGAGCTGTAACCACTGTTATAAGCCTCCTGAGAACAGTCAGTGTAATAAACTGGCATATTAGTTCTACAGGAAAAAAAAAAAAAAACTGGTTCAACTAAACACAATCAGTGATAAACCAACTAATTTCACATGCAAAGAATATTAAAGAGTTGTGGATTTTGACTAGTATCAAACTTATTAATCTGATCTTTTGACAAAAGCAGACATAACACCATACCTTGTTCTCCTCAAATACTCAAATCTTATAATCTTTCTGTTTTATAAAGGAGTTTTGCTGGCTATTTAGAGCATAAACAGACTCTCAAAATTTGATGAGGCAATAGTTGTTGTTCTCTGACTCTTTGCAACCTCATGGACTGCAGCACACAAGGATTCCCTGTCCTTCACTGTCTCAAACTCATATCCATTGAGTCCATGATGACATCCAACAATCTCATCCTCTGTCAGTCCCTTCTCCTCCAGTCCTGTGTTTACCAGGATCAGGATCAGAGTCTTTCCCAGTGAATCAGCTCTTCTCATCAGATGGATATTTTGGAGCTTCAGTTTCAGCATCAGTCCAGCCAATGAATATTCAGGGTTGATTTCCTTTAGGATTCACTGGTTTTGTCTCTTTGCTGTCCAGGGGACTCTTCAAGAGTCTTCTCTAGCACCATTATTCAAAAGCATCAATACTTCAGTGCTCAGCTTTCTTTATGGTCCACTCTTGCATCTGTACATGACAACTGAAAAAAAAAATAGCTTCAACTATATGAACCTTTATCGGTAATGTGATGTCTCTGCTTTTCAATACACTGTGTAGGTTTGTCATAGGTTTTCTTCAAAGAATCAAGCATCTTTTACTTTTACAGTTGCAGTCAGTGTCTGCAGTCATTTTGCAGTCCAAGAAAATAAAATTGGTCACTGTTTCCACTTTTTCCCTTTCTACTTGTCATGAAGTGATGGGACTAGATGACATGATCTTAGTGTGATGAGTTTTAAGGCTGCTTTATCACTCTTGTCTTTCACCCTCATCAAGAGGCTCTTTAGTTCTTCTTTACTTTATGGATGTCTGAGGTTATTGATATTTCTCCTGGGAATCTTGATTCCAGTTTGTGATTCATCCAGCCTGGCATTTCACATGATGTACTTTGCATATAAGTTAATAAGCAGGGTGACAATGTATAGACTTGACACATTCTTTTCCCAATTTTGAACCAGTCCATGTTCTTTGCCCAATTCTAATTGAAACTTCATCTGAATACAAGCTTCTCAGGAAACAGGTATGGTAGTCTGGTATTCCCAATTCTTTAAGAATTTTCCACAAGTTTTTGAGATTTACACAGTCAAAGGCTATAGTATAGTCAATAAAGCAGAAGTAGATGTTTTTCTGGAATTCTCTTGTTTTCCCTATGATCCAGCAAATGTTGGCAATCTGATCTCTGGTTCCTCTGCTTTTTCTAAATCCAGCTTGTAAATCCGGAGTTCTTGGTCATGTACTGCTAAAGCATAGCTTGAAAGATTTTAAGCATTACATTGTTAACATGTGAAATGAGCTTCCCCCAGTCCTGTGTTTACCAGGATCAGGATCAGAGTCTTTCCCAGTGAATCAGCTCTTCTCATCAGATGGATATTTTGGAGCTTCAGTTTCAGCATCAGTCCAGCCAATGAATATTCAGGGTTGATTTCCTTTAGGATTCACTGGTTTTGTCTCTTTGCTGTCCAGGGGACTCTTCAAGAGTCTTCTCTAGCACCATTATTCAAAAGCATCAATACTTCAGTGCTCAGCTTTCTTTATGGTCCACTCTTGCATCTGTACATGACAACTGAAAAAAAAAATAGCTTCAACTATATGAACCTTTATCGGTAATGTGATGTCTCTGCTTTTCAATACACTGTGTAGGTTTGTCATAGGTTTTCTTCAAAGAATCAAGCATCTTTTACTTTTACAGTTGCAGTCAGTGTCTGCAGTCATTTTGCAGTCCAAGAAAATAAAATTGGTCACTGTTTCCACTTTTTCCCTTTCTACTTGTCATGAAGTGATGGGACTAGATGACATGATCTTAGTGTGATGAGTTTTAAGGCTGCTTTATCACTCTTGTCTTTCACCCTCATCAAGAGGCTCTTTAGTTCTTCTTTACTTTATGGATGTCTGAGGTTATTGATATTTCTCCTGGGAATCTTGATTCCAGTTTGTGATTCATCCAGCCTGGCATTTCACATGATGTACTTTGCATATAAGTTAATAAGCAGGGTGACAATGTATAGACTTGACACATTCTTTTCCCAATTTTGAACCAGTCCATGTTCTTTGCCCAATTCTAATTGAAACTTCATCTGAATACAAGCTTCTCAGGAAACAGGTATGGTAGTCTGGTATTCCCAATTCTTTAAGAATTTTCCACAAGTTTTTGAGATTTACACAGTCAAAGGCTATAGTATAGTCAATAAAGCAGAAGTAGATGTTTTTCTGGAATTCTCTTGTTTTCCCTATGATCCACCAAATGTTGGCAATCTGATCTCTGGTTCCTCTGCTTTTTCTAAATCCAGCTTGTAAATCCGGAGTTCTTGGTCATGTACTGCTAAAGCATAGCTTGAAAGATTTTAAGCATTACATTGTTAACATGTGAAATGAGCACAATTTACAGTAGTCTAAACATTCTTTGGCATTGCCCTTCTTTGGGCTTGGAATGAAAACTGACCTGTTCCGGTCCTGTGGCCACTGCTGACTTTTCCAAATTTACTGCCATATTAAGTACAGGACTTTAATAGCATCTTTCAGGATTTAAACTAGCTCAATTTCAAATCCATAATCTCCTCTAGCTTTGTTCATAGTAATGCTTTCTAAGGCCACTTGACTTCATTCTCTAGGATGTCTGGTCTAAGTGAGTGACCACAGAATCATGGCTATCCAGGTCATTAATACTTTTGTATGGTTCTTTTTGCATTCGTGACTCCTTAATCTCTTCTGTTTCTGTTAGGTCCTTACCCCTTCTGTCCTTTATCGTGTCTATCCTTGAATGAAATGTTCCCTTGATATTTCTGATTTTCTTGAAAAGATCTCTAGTTGTTCCATTCTGTTGTTTTTCTCAGCTTCATTGCATTGTTCACTTTAGAAGACTTTCTTATCTCTCCCTGCAATTCTCTGGCACTCTGCGTTTAGTTGAGTATATCTCTCCCTTTCTTCCTTGCCTTTTGCTTCTCTTTTCTCAGCTATTTGTATAGTCTCATCAGACAGCCATTTTGACTTTTTGTATTTCTTTTTCTTTGGGCTGGTTTTGGTCACTTCCTCTGGTACAATGCTATGAACCTCTGTCTATAGTTTTATAGGCACTCTGTTTAAACACATCTAATCCCTTGAATCTGTTCCTCACCTTCACTGTCAAAGGTGAGTTTCTAAGATTCTTAAGTGTATTTTTGAATGTTCAGTCCTGATAGAAAACTCTGGAAATTTTCGCTTAGCCTGATGTTATTGGAGAGATAATCTCTTCTAAGTGATTTCTACATTGTGGCCAGTGTGTCTCCATGCCCTTGCACTTTGTAAGTAATCTGGTGACTAATAATTATGCCCTTAGCTTTTTCATAAGCTCATTTTAAAATTGAGAGAATAAAGTACATAATGTCTCACCCATGTGCTTTCTATTAATTGTGGAACTTCTATCCAAATAAAGGACAGGAAACGGGCACCATGGGTGCTTTTTAAAAAAATTCTTTGGCATTGCCCTTCTTTGGGCTTGGAATGAAAACTGACCTGTTCCGGTCCTGTGGCCACTGCTGACTTTTCCAAATTTACTGCCATATTAAGTACAGGACTTTAATAGCATCTTTCAGGATTTAAACTAGCTCAATTTCAAATCCATAATCTCCTCTAGCTTTGTTCATAGTAATGCTTTCTAAGGCCACTTGACTTCATTCTCTAGGATGTCTGGTCTAAGTGAGTGACCACAGAATCATGGCTATCCAGGTCATTAATACTTTTGTATGGTTCTTTTTGCATTCGTGACTCCTTAATCTCTTCTGTTTCTGTTAGGTCCTTACCCCTTCTGTCCTTTATCGTGTCTATCCTTGAATGAAATGTTCCCTTGATATTTCTGATTTTCTTGAAAAGATCTCTAGTTGTTCCATTCTGTTGTTTTTCTCAGCTTCATTGCATTGTTCACTTTAGAAGACTTTCTTATCTCTCCCTGCAATTCTCTGGCACTCTGCGTTTAGTTGAGTATATCTCTCCCTTTCTTCCTTGCCTTTTGCTTCTCTTTTCTCAGCTATTTGTATAGTCTCATCAGACAGCCATTTTGACTTTTTGTATTTCTTTTTCTTTGGGCTGGTTTTGGTCACTTCCTCTGGTACAATGCTATGAACCTCTGTCTATAGTTTTATAGGCACTCTGTTTAAACACATCTAATCCCTTGAATCTGTTCCTCACCTTCACTGTCAAAGGTGAGTTTCTAAGATTCTTAAGTGTATTTTTGAATGTTCAGTCCTGATAGAAAACTCTGGAAATTTTCGCTTAGCCTGATGTTATTGGAGAGATAATCTCTTCTAAGTGATTTCTACATTGTGGCCAGTGTGTCTCCATGCCCTTGCACTTTGTAAGTAATCTGGTGACTAATAATTATGCCCTTAGCTTTTTCATAAGCTCATTTTAAAATTGAGAGAATAAAGTACATAATGTCTCACCCATGTGCTTTCTATTAATTGTGGAACTTCTATCCAAATAAAGGACAGGAAACGGGCACAGTCATTATGTCAGAGGAAGGGCACTGTCCCTGTGTTGTGCATGTTCAGTTCTATGATTAAAAATGATCATTTTTTACTGTATAATGAACTATATTTGATTCCAGTAATATTTCTCTGATGAAGCTTCTGCTTTTGCAGTGGCAATAACTGGGACCATGATACTGAGTAGACAAAATGCAGCTTATTTATTTGGCCTGAGGTAGGTACCACCTAAGATTAATACCTTGAATATGTCTGAATGTACCCATCAACTGTGCATTGCTTTGTACTTCAAGGATCAACTTTAATTTCTGACTCTATGTTCTTTTTACTGTACTTTTTTCTTTGTCTTTTCTTTTACAGGTCTTCATTTTCATAGTCTTAGTGTTAACCTCTTTAAAAGTTGATGAATGTGCATTGAGACTGCACATTGAGAATTGCACAGACATCTTTAAACTACATCTTTAGTATTATAGAAGAATACGGTAGCTCCTTTGGATTCTCAACATGTAACCTGGTCAGCAGGAGTAAAATTGGGACTCTGGTTGAGGGCAACGTAAGAAATAGAATCAATGACAACAGATCTTAACTGAGCAATTAATATGCACCAGGTACCTTGCTAAACATTTTAACAAGAGTTACCTGACAGTTATAAACACCATAGGAAATGAAGAGTTAGTGGGCTCAGTGATTCTGTTCAATTCACAGCTAGTAAGTGGTAGGTCCTAATCACCCTGAGGCCAGCGCCCATAAATTACTGACCAGCATGCCTGAGTCAATGTGTCCCAGGCTTGAGGCTATCACTCCAGCCTTTATGAGTGAACCTTCATTGTAATTGAGGCATACATATGGACGACTATATCTTTATACTAAGAGCATCTCCTCTGAGTTTTCTTATTTTTTTTTTTTTAATAAACCCTGGTACTTTAATATGTGATCACTCTTTAATACAAACTAGCAGACTCTACTGGGATTCTAAATAAATGTGTTGACTGTATCTCCTGTTTCATATGCCTATATGCTGTAATAACTTTATCATTGGCAAAAAAGCTTTTTTTCTCTTTTTATATTTTGCTACTATTTATTAAATATAAGAGAAAATGGCTGTTGGTCACGATTATGTTGCATTGATCTGATCCTTTTCTAGACTTTTACAATTAAAACTAGTTATTTTTTTTAACATCAGATCATGCTGGGAAAATGTCATCTATTTTTTTTTTTTCTGAGAAACTGAGTTTCACCAAAATTATAGTACCCAGTGTAATTTGGGCAGATAAACCATAATGTAGAGTTCTGCAGAGGACTGAGCCAAAAGAAACTGTTACCACTTAATTGAAAACCCCATATGTTTTTATTTTAAATTTAAACTCATATGGTACACATCCACTGTGCATTGCTTTGTACTTCAAGGATCAACTTTAATTTCTGACTCTATGTTCTTTTTACTGTACTTTTTTCTTTGTCTTTTCTTTTACAGGTCTTCATTTTCATAGTCTTAGTGTTAACCTCTTTAAAAGTTGATGAATGTGCATTGAGACTGCACATTGAGAATTGCACAGACATCTTTAAACTACATCTTTAGTATTATAGAAGAATACGGTAGCTCCTTTGGATTCTCAACATGTAACCTGGTCAGCAGGAGTAAAATTGGGACTCTGGTTGAGGGCAACGTAAGAAATAGAATCAATGACAACAGATCTTAACTGAGCAATTAATATGCACCAGGTACCTTGCTAAACATTTTAACAAGAGTTACCTGACAGTTATAAACACCATAGGAAATGAAGAGTTAGTGGGCTCAGTGATTCTGTTCAATTCACAGCTAGTAAGTGGTAGGTCCTAATCACCCTGAGGCCAGCGCCCATAAATTACTGACCAGCATGCCTGAGTCAATGTGTCCCAGGCTTGAGGCTATCACTCCAGCCTTTATGAGTGAACCTTCATTGTAATTGAGGCATACATATGGACGACTATATCTTTATACTAAGAGCATCTCCTCTGAGTTTTCTTATTTTTTTTTTTTTAATAAACCCTGGTACTTTAATATGTGATCACTCTTTAATACAAACTAGCAGACTCTACTGGGATTCTAAATAAATGTGTTGACTGTATCTCCTGTTTCATATGCCTATATGCTGTAATAACTTTATCATTGGCAAAAAAGCTTTTTTTCTCTTTTTATATTTTGCTACTATTTATTAAATATAAGAGAAAATGGCTGTTGGTCACGATTATGTTGCATTGATCTGATCCTTTTCTAGACTTTTACAATTAAAACTAGTTATTTTTTTTAACATCAGATCATGCTGGGAAAATGTCATCTATTTTTTTTTTTTTTCTGAGAAACTGAGTTTCACCAAAATTATAGTACCCAGTGTAATTTGGGCAGATAAACCATAATGTAGAGTTCTGCAGAGGACTGAGCCAAAAGAAACTGTTACCACTTAATACAAATGAAATATTACCTTTCCCATATATGCTTTTTTATATCTCAATATATATTTGAATACTTCCAATTTCAAAATATAGATAAAAACTCCTTATTTTCCTTTTAAAGTCTTAAAATTAAAGAAAAAATATCAGTGGCATTAGAATATATTGAATGTTTATATTTATTTTCTTATTTGGTTTACAGCATAAAACAAATGTACCAGGATGCAGACAACAGAAAATCCCATCAAAACTGATACTCTCTTATTTATGTAAATAGATATACTGACAAAATTAAATAATATAAAAATGGTCTTTTATCCTTATATCTAATTGATTATTTTTCTCTTTCTTTGTTCTTTTATAAATTATGAAAGTACGATAACACATTTACAGGGGACTTGAAAAATATAGAACAAAATTGCACATATTTTCACTATCTATTAGAGTTATTTTTAGGTAGATAAATTGAGATTTTTAGTTGAAGTTTTAATCTTAAACTCTCAAAAATCAATAGAAAAGTAGAAGAATATAGTATACCTGAAAAGCACCATGAACCAACTCAATGTAATTGAGATTTATACAATTTTCACACAACAGTAGGGTATAAATCATATTCAAGTTCCCATATACTATAAACTAGGAAACATTGGAATGTATCCAGGGACATAAAACAAGGTGCAAAAATTTATAGTCTAAAGGTATTTAAATCATACAGTGTTGCTCTCTTATCACTGTGGAATAATACTAGAAATCAATATCAAAAGATATTTAAAAATAATCCACAGATTTTCAAGTGCAATGTGACATTTACCAGGAGTGATCTTTAACTTAACCACTGAAAGCTCAGTAAAGTTAAAAGACTGAAAAAAACACAGAGGGTGATTACAGAGAAGAAACCATTTAAATGAGAAATTAAATGTCTACTTTTAAATTAAGATATTATAAAATTTTCCTTTATCTTTATATCTCCTTGACTCTTAACTCCCTTATAGTTTCTACTTTTATCGCTTAATTTTTTTTTTTTACATCTTTTCTAGTTTTATTCTCTTTAATGCTGCTGAACTATAAGTGTAATTTGTGAACTGCTGCTTTTCTGTTTCTTCTTTTAACTTGTCTCTTGTTTCCATTTCCTCCTCTTTGCACCATCACATTATTCCCTGTCACCTTGATCTCCCCCAAACATGACTTTTTCCATGTTGTGAAACTTAGGTCAGATCTCTTCCTAGTTATCATTAGCTCAAGTAGAGAAATTTTTTCCAAATACACTGTGATTAAAATAAAAAAGCATCCTTAGATAACAGAAGACACACATGACAGTCAATAAGCTTAAAAAAATAATGTAACAGAATTAAAGTTGAGAATTTGAAATGAATAGGAAGTCAGGAAAGAGCTGAACATCTATTTGGTGAAAATTCGTGAATACTGCCTATAAGAATTAGGGAAGGAAATCAAAATGGAAAATATGTACCATATCTGCCCAACATTTGTGGGGGGGCACTTCTATTGATCTTTCATTTACTTATTTCCATCCGTCTTCATTTTTTGGCCTGCATGGGCCTCCCATCATAGTGGCCTCTCTCCTTGCAGAGCACTAGCTCTGGGCACATGCTCCAGAGCTCCTGCTTGGTAATTGGACACTGGTACAGCAGCTTCATGGCACGTGGGATCTTCCCAGGCCAGGGATCAAACTGGCACCCTTGCACTGCAAGGCAGTGTTCTTACCCAGTGCACCACCAGGAAGCCCTGCTCAACATTTTAAATCCACGGTGCAAAAATTTATAGTCTAAAGGTATTTAAATCATACAGTGTTGCTCTCTTATCACTGTGGAATAATACTAGAAATCAATATCAAAAGATATTTAAAAATAATCCACAGATTTTCAAGTGCAATGTGACATTTACCAGGAGTGATCTTTAACTTAACCACTGAAAGCTCAGTAAAGTTAAAAGACTGAAAAAAACACAGAGGGTGATTACAGAGAAGAAACCATTTAAATGAGAAATTAAATGTCTACTTTTAAATTAAGATATTATAAAATTTTCCTTTATCTTTATATCTCCTTGACTCTTAACTCCCTTATAGTTTCTACTTTTATCGCTTAATTTTTTTTTTTTACATCTTTTCTAGTTTTATTCTCTTTAATGCTGCTGAACTATAAGTGTAATTTGTGAACTGCTGCTTTTCTGTTTCTTCTTTTAACTTGTCTCTTGTTTCCATTTCCTCCTCTTTGCACCATCACATTATTCCCTGTCACCTTGATCTCCCCCAAACATGACTTTTTCCATGTTGTGAAACTTAGGTCAGATCTCTTCCTAGTTATCATTAGCTCAAGTAGAGAAATTTTTTCCAAATACACTGTGATTAAAATAAAAAAGCATCCTTAGATAACAGAAGACACACATGACAGTCAATAAGCTTAAAAAAATAATGTAACAGAATTAAAGTTGAGAATTTGAAATGAATAGGAAGTCAGGAAAGAGCTGAACATCTATTTGGTGAAAATTCGTGAATACTGCCTATAAGAATTAGGGAAGGAAATCAAAATGGAAAATATGTACCATATCTGCCCAACATTTGTGGGGGGGCACTTCTATTGATCTTTCATTTACTTATTTCCATCCGTCTTCATTTTTTGGCCTGCATGGGCCTCCCATCATAGTGGCCTCTCTCCTTGCAGAGCACTAGCTCTGGGCACATGCTCTCCAGAGCTCCTGCTTGGTAATTGGACACTGGTACAGCAGCTTCATGGCACGTGGGATCTTCCCAGGCCAGGGATCAAACTGGCACCCCTTGCACTGCAAGGCAGTGTTCTTACCCAGTGCACCACCAGGGAAGCCCTGCTCAACATTTTAAATCCACAAAATTCCACTTTGTGCCACCCTAGGGTTTGTGGTTCATTTTCCAGATATACACAATCAAAAGTTGAAATCCAGTAAAATTTAAGATGACTTTTGACATAGTCTCAGGTGCTACTAGAAAGCAGATTACTTTAAATCAGCTTCAAACATAAGTAAACAAGTGAACAAATGAATAAATAAAATACTCTAAACTCAACATGGATGGTGCAGAAAGGAACAGATGCTCAAGAGCAGAGGGAATTAAATGATGGCCAAGATAAAAGAGAAACAAGGTCTGTCATTAGATGGCTACTCACTTTATTTTTGTTCTCAAATGGATAAAACAGCATATGTAGAAAAGAAAATAACTAGCAAAATAGAATTCATCTTTGATTCCTTAAGAATCACATCAAATGTCTGTGGGCATTCAACTTAATAAAAGAAAAAGAAGAAAAGATAACAGGCTATAACCTAATTAGTGATAATATATGTTGCTTATTCACCCTCTTTTAATAAATAGTGTGTATAAATGAAACCATTCTAGATTTTCATTTTTTTCCTCCTAAAAAATTTGTTCATGGAAGAAAAGCAAGCACATCGATGGTACATTTTTTTTTTTGTCTTTTCTATTTCTATATTCTTTGTGTGAGACAAAAGATTAAGAATTGAGGTTTGCATCATGTATATCTCATTTTCAAGTGACTTATCTGTTCTTTTTACTTTTTGATAGGAAACAAACTATTGAATTTCATTTTCTTAATGAGGCAACAAAAAGATGGCTAGAAAGTAAAGCATCCTAAGGTCCCCATCCCTTTATATATGGACTGACTTATGACTGCTTTGACCAGTAGAGTGCAGCAGAAATGATGCCATATCAATTTGAGGATTATCATTTGAAAGAGCTGTGGCTTCTGCTTTGGTCCTATGAAGTCCTCAGTCAACATGAAAGTCTGACTATCCTGCTGGAGATACCACAAGGAGAGACCTAAGATTACATGGTGAGGGTAAAGTGGCCAGCTGAGTTGTGTCTTCTGGTTGTTACTTCCGCAATGCCAAATATGTAAGTAAAATCATCTTGAACCCACCAGACTTGCCCAACCAATAGTTAAACTCCCCCAAGTAGCCCCAGTTGATTTCAGATGAGCAAATAAATTGTCCAACCAAACTTTACCTATATTTCTGACATGCTTAGCTGAGAGATACACAAAAAATCATGCTGTTCAGGCCACTGAATTTTGAATTAGTCTGCTGTGCAGCCATACCTCGATGAAACACTGGGCATACAAACTGACTTTAAGCAGAGGAGAAAGCCATATCTGTAAAATTATTTCAGAGTTTAGAAAGAAAAACCTACTTAATTGCCACAACCCAAAGTTTTAATGAAAATAATACATTTTTTCTTCCTTTTTTAATCCAGCTGGAATTTCTTTCAACTCTGAAGACGACCAGGAACTTCCCAGGGAGCACAGTTCTAAAGAATCTGCCTACCAATGCAAGAGACACACGATAAGGTGGTTTGATCCCTAGGTCGGGAAGATCCCCTGGAGTAGGAGATGGCAGTATTTATCAGTATTCTTGCCTGAAAATCCCCTGGACAGAGAAGCCTGGAGGACTGCAGTTCATGGAGTCACAAAGAGTTGGACACAACTGAGCGCACACATACACTCATACACTGAGCCTGATCAAACTGTAATGGGAAATTATCATTATAAGATGGGAGTCCTCTGATTTGTATGAGTGACCAGGTTTCACATACACTCATGAAAGATGGACTGCCTTGTCAAGTTTTATAATAATATATGCCAAACTTTAGAATATCTCCATATAGTATTACTTTTTAAGTTCTAAATTCTGTTTAGAAAAAAATGAGTAATAGTACACCATATAGATTTTGTAATACTGTATATAAAAATGTGGACCTTCCAGGTGGCACTAGTGGTAAGGAACCCACCTGACAAAACAGGAGATGAAAGAGACTGGGTTTAATCCCTGGGTCTGGAAAGATCCCCTGGAGAAGGGAATTGCAACCCATTTGATTGTTCTTGCCTGGAGAATTCCATGGACAGAGATTCCTGGAGGGCTATAGTCCACAGGGCTGCAAAGGACCAGACAAATGGAAGTATTTAGTACTCCTGCACACCATCAAAATGTACGTCCATATATAATCAGTTATTTTAATAAAGATTTAATTGAGCTCTCATTACACAAGCCCCATTCTAGGCTTTTTCTTTAAAAAAACAAAAAAAAAACTTTTATTTTACTTTTAACTTTTACAGAGTTTTGTTGTTTACAGATATGCATGTTCCCAGATTAGTCATATGTATGTTCCCCCCTTCCCACCCCTCCCGACCATCACACAGCACCACTGGAGGATCTCCTTTACTCACAGAGCAACGACTATAGCTATTTTCTTCACTTATGATAGTACAGGCCTTCTTTCTACTTCCTTTATGCCTCCCACCCTCTGTTCCTTCCCCACAATGTCCACATGTCCGCTGTCTATGTCTGTCTTTCTGTCGCTTCAGGCTTTTTCTTATTACTCTGGTTGATAGAGGTCTCATATCTGTCCAAAACTTTAACTGTCACCAGCTACCAACTGTATGTCATTATATTTCAGTGACTTTAGCAATATCAGTTAGTTTTCATTTTAAATATTGTTTACAATTATCATGTGGATATATGCATATATATACATATATATATACATATATATATATATATATACACATATATATGAAAGAAAACAAATATATCTGTATACTTTTAGAAAGACACCTTTCTATAAAGAACATAGGTACACATGTATGTGCTCATTTTGTCTCAAGTTAGAATAGATTGTAATGGGAACTACCGAACTAATCCCAAGAAAAGAAAATAGCTTGGAGAGAAAAGATTAGAAAGGGAACATAACCCTTACTTTTATTCCTTCCAAAACCAACCCTAGAAATGCAAGATAACTTTTTCATCTACAGTCAATATACTCTTATCAGCTTGGGAAGGGTGGTTTGCTTGGAAAGGATATCAAAATTTCATTTAATGGACTTGCCTGAAGTAATGTTTCAGTGCAAGCATTCACATTAGTGATATTGATGTTCATATTTTATGTGGAGGAACAATATTGGTGTGACCTGGTCACTCATGCAAATCAGGAGACTCCCATCTTATAATAATAATTTCCCACTACAATTTGATCAGACTCAGTGACCTGGAGGTAATAAATGAGTAAGTCAACAGACCAAACAACAGATAAATAAATCAACTGCCAATAACATTCTTTCAAACCATGCAGTCCCCTGGGATTGATATGTTTAATTAAGGAAAGTAAACTGTGCTGTGCTGAATCACTAATGATGTTCTGAATCAAATACTATTTAAATGATTTGTCTTGCAATATTTGCATACTAATTAAATTATCCAACACTGTATGAACAGGCAATAAAAGAAATAGAAATAAGATTTATTTTATCACGTAGTGGCTTACTTTAAATCTAGCAAATTATATGAATCAAAATAAAAATGAGAATCTCCTTTACTCACAGAGCAACGACTATAGCTATTTTCTTCACTTATGATAGTACAGGCCTTCATGCTACTTCCTTTACGCCTCCCACCGTCTGTTCCTTCCCCACAATGTCCACATGTCCACTGTCTATGTCTGTCTTTCTGTCGCTTCAGGCTTTTTCTTATTACTCTGGTTGATAGAGGTCTCATATCTGTCCAAAACTTTAACTGTCACCAGCTACCAACTGTATGTCATTATATTTCAGTGACTTTAGCAATATCAGTTAGTTTTCATTTTAAATATTGTTTACAATTATCATGTGTATATATGTATATATATACATATATATATATATATATATATATATGTATATATATACATATATATGAAAGAAAACAAATATATCTGTATACTTTTAGAAAGACACCTTTCTATAAAGAACATAGGTACACATGTATGTGCTCATTTTGTCTCAAGTTAGAATAGATTGTAATGGGAACTACCGAACTAATCCCAAGAAAAGAAAATAGCTTGGAGAGAAAAGATTAGAAAGGGAACATAACCCTTACTTTTATTCCTTCCAAAACCAACCCTAGAAATGCAAGATAACTTTTTCATCTACAGTCAATATACTCTTATCAGCTTGGGAAGGGTGGTTTGCTTGGAAAGGATATCAAAATTTCATTTAATGGACTTGCCTGAAGTAATGTTTCAGTGCAAGCATTCACATTAGTGATATTGATGTTCATATTTTATGTGGAGGAACAATATTGGTGTGACCTGGTCACTCATGCAAATCAGGAGACTCCCATCTTATAATAATAATTTCCCACTACAATTTGATCAGACTCAGTGACCTGGAGGTAATAAATGAGTAAGTCAACAGACCAAACAACAGATAAATAAATCAACTGCCAATAACATTCTTTCAAACCATGCAGTCCCCTGGGATTGATATGTTTAATTAAGGAAAGTAAACTGTGCTGTGCTGAATCACTAATGATGTTCTGAATCAAATACTATTTAAATGATTTGTCTTGCAATATTTGCATACTAATTAAATTATCCAACACTGTATGAACAGGCAATAAAAGAAATAGAAATAAGATTTATTTTATCACGTAGTGGGCTTACTTTATGAAATCTTGAGCAATTATATGTTTATATGAATCAAAATAGAAGAATGAGAATCATGTCACATAAAAATTATGATTGTTTATAGTTGTAGGTTTAGGACACCATTCTGCAATGAGTGCTTTAGACTCATAACTTTTGGTCATTATGGAGAATACTTTTCATTCTCTCAGTGAACACACTGTGATTAAATTAGGATGATAGGTTACACCTGACTTAATTTATAAACAAATTAATAAACAAACAGAATGGAGTAGGCAAAACTACAGCACAATAAAACCAAAAGCAATAAGATATCCACTGTCTCCTGTAACTAAAATGTTTAGAGATACGGGCAAGGTTTAATGCATAAACCCAGCATTATCTTAAAGGAATCCTTTCTTTTTAAAAATTTATTTTTTAATTTAAGGATAATCGCTTTGCAGAGTTTTATTTTTCTCTGCCCAACATAATGTTTTCTCTGACTCTTATTCTATGACTGCAGCTCCATATGACGAATTGCTATATAGGGTAAATATTTAGAAAGTTATACACTAGAAGTATATTTTAATATAGTTCAATGACCTATATTTTAATCACTGTGTAGTCTTGGTTTCTTTATCTCTGCCTTAGTGTTCTCATCTGGGCCCTCATATCCTTATCTGAAAGGGAAGACAACAATAATACCTAGCCCATATTTTGAGAAGTTTCAGTGAATGAATAAGTAAAGGTAAAGCTCTCAGTTTTGTCTTAAGTGTAACATAAGTCCTACAGATCAGGTAGATATAATTCTTGTTATTGTGGTCAGAAAATTAGTGCAATGATTATTGACTTTACATCTCAAACCATCAAGCAAATAAAACTTCAATGTTCTTCTCATAACTATGAAGACTCTTGAAATCTTTTTTTACCTTTGTCCCAACTAAACTTTAATCCTTAGGAGTAATAAGGTAAACCAAACAACAGATAAATAAATCAACTGCCAATAACATTCTTTCAAACCATGCAGTCCCCTGGGATTGATATGTTTAATTAAGGAAAGTAAACTGTGCTGTGCTGAATCACTAATGATGTTCTGAATCAAATACTATTTAAATGATTTGTCTTGCAATATTTGCATACTAATTAAATTATCCAACACTGTATGAACAGGCAATAAAAGAAATAGAAATAAGATTTATTTTATCACGTAGTGGGCTTACTTTATGAAATCTTGAGCAATTATATGTTTATATGAATCAAAATAGAAGAATGAGAATCATGTCACATAAAAATTATGATTGTTTATAGTTGTAGGTTTAGGACACCATTCTGCAATGAGTGCTTTAGACTCATAACTTTTGGTCATTATGGAGAATACTTTTCATTCTCTCAGTGAACACACTGTGATTAAATTAGGATGATAGGTTACACCTGACTTAATTTATAAACAAATTAATAAACAAACAGAATGGAGTAGGCAAAACTACAGCACAATAAAACCAAAAGCAATAAGATATCCACTGTCTCCTGTAACTAAAATGTTTAGAGATACGGGCAAGGTTTAATGCATAAACCCAGCATTATCTTAAAGGAATCCTTTCTTTTTAAAAATTTATTTTTTAATTTAAGGATAATTGCTTTGCAGAGTTTTATTTTTCTCTGCCCAACATAATGTTTTCTCTGACTCTTATTCTATGACTGCAGCTCCATATGACAAATTGCTATATAGGGTAAATATTTAGAAAGTTATACACTAGAAGTATATTTTAATATAGTTCAATGACCTATATTTTAATCACTGTGTAGTCTTGGTTTCTTTATCTCTGCCTTAGTGTTCTCATCTGGGCCCTCATATCCTTATCTGAAAGGGAAGACAACAATAATACCTAGCCCATATTTTGAGAAGTTTCAGTGAATGAATAAGTAAAGGTAAAGCTCTCAGTTTTGTCTTAAGTGTAACATAAGTCCTACAGATCAGGTAGATATAATTCTTGTTATTGTGGTCAGAAAATTAGTGCAATGATTATCGACTTTACATCTCAAACCATCAAGCAAATAAAACTTCAATGTTCTTCTCATAACTATGAAGACTCTTGAAATCTTTTTTTACCTTTGTCCCCAACTAAAAATCCTTTAATCATCCCTTAACTCATCCATATAAGTAGCAATATTAGAATCGCCAGTTTAGTCTGGGAGTGGTATCAATCCAAGCTGAACCAAGACATATCCACTAAAATTTCAGATATACTTTGTGTATGCTTTACTATATTCCAGTAAATGAATCAATACCTAAACTGTTATTATATATACTATATATGGTGTGCTGAATAAAGTGTTATCTTCTAAAATGGTTTAACTTTATAAACCTATTGGCTAATAATGCACATATGTGTGCATCTGTAAACACATTCACAACTAAAATGTGTGTACTTTGGAAGGGCAGATAGAATTGTTATTTGAAGCTTTTATATGATGGGTGAGGTAAAAACTGAGCCAGACTTGAGTAGATAAGAATTAAGAAAATTCAAAATGGAGAATATGATATAGTATTGTATACTGCAGTGTGGTGCAAAAAAAAAAAAAAAAAATGACCACACAGAATCGTTTTATATAAATATGGTAAGAACATAAACAAGATTAAATAGATAATGTATGTGAAAAGTAGTAGACAACAACATTTAAAGAATAATTGGCTTTGCAGTCAAGAGAGGAAATTGGAGTTGGTCCTAAGTAGGGAGCCATACAAAGTCCTTGAGTCCTTTACTCATATGAGGAAATCAGTCATTTGCAAGAAGTAATTTGACTGAACTACACAGAGACTGCTGAAGGTAAGGGAGTCAGTTACCACGTTGTACAGTAATTTAAGTTTGAGGTGCTAGAGCAGTAAATAAAGTAGCAGCAGTGAAACAACCAGGAAACAAAGACAAGCTTTAGTGAGAAATTTAATTTATAATATGAAGGGAAATGTCTAGACAATATTTTAGCTTAGTAATCAAAAATGATGGTAGTGTTGATGCAAAAGTAGAGAAGGAATGAGAGTGATATTAAGGAATGAAAATCAAATGTTAAATGCTGGGTTATGTTTTGGAAACAGGAATTTTACAGTAGAGAATTTATAGCTCGGGTTGAATATATAAAGGAGAAGTTCACTTGAGAGGTCAAATCTGGAGCATCTTGGAAGAGTCGTCAATATCTTCACATGTTTCAAAGCTAAACCTGGAGATTAAAATATACTCTTGAATTTCCAACCAAAGAAAGCTCTTCTAGAATGTGTCCACTTGTTAGGTCTCCTTTTATGAGTCCTTTGAATTAATTGGTGTAAATAATCAAAAGGTATTCTCACAGAAAGATTCCAGTGATTAGAATCAAAATTATTACTTATACATATAACTGTTGCCATTATTTTGATTAAAGGTAGCATGCTATAATATGTAAGTGTGTACATGCTCAGTTGCTAAGTTGTGTTCAACTCTTTGCAAACCCAGGAACTATAGCCTGGTAGGCTTCACTGTCCATGGAATTTCAATCAGTGGCAAATAAGAGTTTGTACTCTATTTCCTAAATTTGATGTTTTAAAGTTTCTCATAATCATCCAAAAAGCCAAGGGTATGGTCTGATCTGTGGAATCAGCAAATCTGCTTTGACTAAAGTAGGATAGAAACGGAGTCATAATCCATTTAATGTCTTCTGTTGTTAGTAGGAAGTAAGAACTTTTTACCGTATGCTGAATGCAAAATAGATGTTGTTCAGTAGATTTGACTGTGGACCCTCAATTTTTTACTTTTAAGACAACATTTAAAGATGCCAGATTGCTCTCATCATGAGTGTCAACCATTCATTAGCTTAATGGAAAAAGGTAACAGATTATGTATATAATAGTCATCCAGGGAGAAGATATACATTTACAACCCATAACACTTATGTAGATAGATTGTAGACATAATAATCCTCCGCAGGAGGGAGAGAGACAAACAATTACTCTAATGGAAGGCAAGAGAATGTGATTAACATTAAATGCTACCCAAAGACAGATACTTGTGGTGGGAATGACAGGCAGGGCAGGATAGCTGTATAACTTGGTCTAGAGTTTTGGGCAAGAGAGGTAGGGAAGATAATAAATGTATTTAGATGCCACAGTTTGAAGAAATCATTATAGGTTTGCCTTTTACTTTTTGAAGGAATCACTGTTTTTTCCTGCTGTGATAAACTGAATTAATAAAATGGTTTCTAAAGATAACACATGTTAATTCTCCATAAACATGGTAAGATGTCATGCTTATGATGATATTAGGTTACATATCAGAGTTGACCCTCAGACAGGGAGATGATCTTACTTGGTCTTACCTAATTACATGAGCCCTTAAAAATAAAACAAAACATGAATATATATATTTGTCTGATGGCAGAAGTCAGAGAGATTTAGAACATGGGAAGTCTGGATATAATGTGGGACTAACAATAAAATTGGTGACCTGAGAAGTGTGGCAGCCTTAAGAAAATGAGAAAGGACCCATGGGGCTAAAGGCCAACAAAGTAAGGAGATCCTTGTTCCTGCTATTTCAGAGAACTAAATTCTGCAGCGAGAAGGAATGAGCTTGGAAGAGGATCCCTATTTCTTTTTTATTTGTAAAAAAATTGTTGGCCTCTTTTGTTGACTTTTTATTTATTTATTTTCATCCATCTTTATTCTTCAGCCCGTGTGGGCCTCCCATTGCAGTGGCCTCTCTAGCTGCAGAGCACCAGCTCCGAGCACATGCATTCCAGAGCACTGGCTCATGACTGGACACACAGTCCAGCCATTCCATGGCATGTGGGATCTTCCTGGGCCAGGGATCAAACTGGTGCCCCTTGAACTGAAAGGTGAACTCTTCACCTACTGAACCACCAGGGAAGCCCACCAATTTCTAGTAAGAATGCAACTGGCTGCAATTTGATTTTACCTTTCTGAGACCCTGAGCATAGAACCCAGCTAAGCTCCACTGAATTTCTGACATATAGAATTGGGACAGAGAAAATGCAACACTAGAAAATAAAGCTGAAGCCACAATACTTTGGCCACCTGATGCAAAGAGCCAACTCATTGGAAGACCTTGATGCTTGGAAAGACTGAAGGCAAAAGAAGAATGGGGTAGCAGAGGATGAATTGGTTAGATAGCATCCCTAACTCAACTGGCATAAATTTCAACGAACTCTGTGAGACAGTGGAGAAGAAAGCCTGGCATGCTGAAGGCCATAGGATTGCAAAGAATTGAACACAAACTTGTTCACAGAACAATCATGATTTTGTTAGAGCTGAAAAACCAATTTTTACTACAATAGTAAACACATACAATATGTACTTAAAAATAAATTCAAATATGCAATATGGATAGCCATGAATCATAGAAATATGTCATCACTGGAAAAGAATTCAAAGCATAGGTAGTTATGAAGAGTGTAATAAATGCAAATGTATTTGTTTAGACTACTAGCTGTTAAACTGAGAAACAGAGTATTTTAAGAAAATATCTTTGGTTTATACTGTTGGGCTTATCAACATGTAATGAAATGCAGTATGTGGCTAAACATAGATTTTGAGTTTTTCTTTTCTTTGAATTATTATGATAGTATTTATTAAGTATATGATTTATCTGTACTTACAAATGATAGAAAGCGTTACACTTTTTGATCTATAGTTGTCTCATGTGGGAAATCTTCTTAGTAAGGGAGTAAATATTTAAGAAATTTCCTCTTTATTTTACTTTCCATTCTGATTGTGAAAATGATTATAATAGAGAATAAATATTCATTTATATTTAGGGGACTGAAGTTTCAGATGTATTCTGGCAGGCAGCAATTGTGAAGTGGGAGATGAAGAAGGAAGGAAAACAAACCATTCTGTTATAATAACACTACCACCAATGTATATGAAATCATACTAACACAGAATTTCTAGGTTTGAGTAACTATTGTGGTGTTCCCTCATGCTCTTTTCTGTTGTTGGACACACTGAGCTTTCTATTTGCTTTTTTTTTTTTTTTTCATTTGTCTCTCATGATAATTTCCACTAATTTCCAGAAAAATATGTGCATTGCTACTGCATCTGTGGTGAGAAATCATAGCAATCCCTTAATTTTAACTTTGTCCTTCTATTTATCCTACTGTTTTTCTGCCATTTTATAAGACTTTGTGATTCTACTGAGTGTGAATTTTTTCTATATAGTTACACTGGGAACATAAATTTCAACGAACTCTGTGAGACAGTGGAGAAGAAAGCCTGGCATGCTGAAGGCCATAGGATTGCAAAGAATTGAACACAAACTTGTTCACAGAACAATCATGATTTTGTTAGAGCTGAAAAACCAATTTTTACTACAATAGTAAACACATACAATATGTACTTAAAAATAAATTCAAATATGCAATATGGATAGCCATGAATCATAGAAATATGTCATCACTGGAAAAGAATTCAAAGCATAGGTAGTTATGAAGAGTGTAATAAATGCAAATGTATTTGTTTAGACTACTAGCTGTTAAACTGAGAAACAGAGTATTTTAAGAAAATATCTTTGGTTTATACTGTTGGGCTTATCAACATGTAATGAAATGCAGTATGTGGCTAAACATAGATTTTGAGTTTTTCTTTTCTTTGAATTATTATGATAGTATTTATTAAGTATATGATTTATCTGTACTTACAAATGATAGAAAGCGTTACACTTTTTGATCTATAGTTGTCTCATGTAGGAAATCTTCTTAGTAAGGGAGTAAATATTTAAGAAATTTCCTCTTTATTTTACTTTCCATTCTGATTGTGAAAATGATTATAATAGAGAATAAATATTCATTTATATTTAGGGGACTGAAGTTTCAGATGTATTCTGGCAGGCAGCAATTGTGAAGTGGGAGATGAAGAAGGAAGGAAAACAAACCATTCTGTTATAATAACACTACCACCAATGTATATGAAATCATACTAACACAGAATTTCTAGGTTTGAGTAACTATTGTGGTGTTCCCTCATGCTCTTTTCTGTTGTTGGACACACTGAGCTTTCTATTTGCTTTTTTTTTTTTTTTTCATTTGTCTCTCATGATAATTTCCACTAATTTCCAGAAAAATATGTGCATTGCTACTGCATCTGTGGTGAGAAATCATAGCAATCCCTTAATTTTAACTTTGTCCTTCTATTTATCCTACTGTTTTTCTGCCATTTTATAAGACTTTGTGATTCTACTGAGTGTGAATTTTTTCTATATAGTTACACTGGGAACATAAATGTTAACAGTTTTACTTTTTCTATGTTATGCTTGTTTAGATGGCTTTAATATTAAATGATCAATGTTTTAAATCACAATTCAAATAATAGATGCAACATGATCTCTATTTGACTGTAGAAATGAACCATGAAAGTGGTTCAGTATGACTTCCAGATGGTCAAATTAGAAAACACTTTGAATTGCCAGAGTTGATGCCTTGCAATGCAGTTGATTAGTTGCTCTCCACTCTCTCCACTCTTTCTATTCTTCTCACCAAAAGTAAATGTAAGCAATTATCAATAAGGTTAAAAATTTGTTTCTAAATTCAAAATGCTTTTCTGAACTTTTGTTACGGGACCTTTCCATATTCGATAATATTGACCATACCTTCCTCCTTGAAATTACACATTCCTCTGAACATCTTGAGTTCTTCCACTTCCCCTCACGCTTTTTTTTTTTTGGCCACTTCTATTGGTCTTTCATTTATTCATTTGCATCTGTCTTTGTTCTTTGGCCTGTGTGGGTCTTCCATTGCAGTGGCCTCTGTCGCTGCAGAGCACTGGTTCTGGGCGCATGCGCTCCAGAGCTCCGGCTCGGTAATTGGACACATCTGTCCAGTCGCTCTGAGGCACATGGCATCTTCCCAGGCCAGGGATCGAACCGGTGCCCCTTGCACTGCAAGGCGGTGTTTTTCCCCCCCCCTCTTCCCAGGAATAAAATTCATTTATTTAGGATGGTCTCACCTTTAAAAAAAAAAATTGTTATAATAACACTACCACCAATGTATATGAAATCATACTAACACAGAATTTCTAGGTTTGAGTAACTATTGTGGTGTTCCCTCATGCTCTTTTCTGTTGTTGGACACACTGAGCTTTCTATTTGCTTTTTTTTTTTTTTTTTCATTTGTCTCTCATGATAATTTCCACTAATTTCCAGAAAAATATGTGCATTGCTACTGCATCTGTGGTGAGAAATCATAGCAATCCCTTAATTTTAACTTTGTCCTTCTATTTATCCTACTGTTTTTCTGCCATTTTATAAGACTTTGTGATTCTACTGAGTGTGAATTTTTTCTATATATTTACACTGGGAACATAAATGTTAACAGTTTTACTTTTTCTATGTTATGCTTGTTTAGATGGCTTTAATATTAAATGATCAATGTTTTAAATCACAATTCAAATAATAGATGCAACATGATCTCTATTTGACTGTAGAAATGAACCATGAAAGTGGTTCAGTATGACTTCCAGATGGTCAAATTAGAAAACACTTTGAATTGCCAGAGTTGATGCCTTGCAATGCAGTTGATTAGTTGCTCTCCACTCTCTCCACTCTTTCTATTCTTCTCACCAAAAGTAAATGTAAGCAATTATCAATAAGGTTAAAAATTTGTTTCTAAATTCAAAATGCTTTTCTGAACTTTTGTTACGGGACCTTTCCATATTCGATAATATTGACCATACCTTCCTCCTTGAAATTACACATTCCTCTGAACATCTTGAGTTCTTCCACTTCCCCTCACGCTTTTTTTTTTTTTTTTTGGCCACTTCTATTGGTCTTTCATTTATTCATTTGCATCTGTCTTTGTTCTTTGGCCTGTGTGGGTCTTCCATTGCAGTGGCCTCTGTCGCTGCAGAGCACTGGTTCTGGGCGCATGCGCTCCAGAGCTCCGGCTCGGTAATTGGACACATCTGTCCAGTCGCTCTGAGGCACATGGCATCTTCCCAGGCCAGGGATCGAACCGGTGCCCCTTGCACTGCAAGGCGGTGTCCTTACCCACTGGACCACCAGGGAAGCCCTCCTATCACACTTCTTATCTGTATTTCTTTGTGTCCCTATCCACTTCTTCCCAGCCATTTGGTGTTGAAATCCTCAGGTTTTTTTATAGGCATAATATCTTACTCTATATTCTCCCTGTAGGTGATTTCAACTATTAGTGATATGCAGGTCACCCTCTATTTTGCATGTCAAACCTAGACTTCCCTCTGGGTTTGACATGCTCCCAGGGGGTGTACACAATTCCAGGGGATGTACACAACTCCCCTGGGATGTACACAACTGCCAGAAGAGGTACACCACTGCCAATTTCTAATCTCCTCTTGGATATGTGGCAGCCATCCAAACTTAATACGCTCAAAGCCAAACTCAGAGATACGCTGCATCTATTTGTTATCTATTTCTGTGTAACAAATTACCACACAACTGGAGGTTGAATACAAATCAAATATTTATTTTCTCTGACAGTTTATTTAGTCAGAAATCTGGGAGTAGCTTGACTAGATTATTTTGGCTTGGTATTCACTCAGATGTAGCCCATGCCTGCAGGCATTTAAGGTCTGATGAAAGGTAGAGGATATATTTCTAAAGTACCTTACTCATAAGTCTGGCCAATCAAGATTGTCAGTTATCAGAAGGCCTACTTTCATTTCCATATGGGCTACAGCTGAGGCCTGCTGAAGTGTCCTTACAACATGATGGATGGCATCCCCAAGAGACTAATGCAGTATGGTCTGTGTTAAAATATCACCTCGACAGTATTCTATCAGGTACTCAGGTCAATCAGAATTCAGAATGTGAGGAGAGTACACAGAAATTGTGAACACCAGATAGTAAGGATTCTTGGGGACCATCTTGGAACCTCCTAGCACATTATATAAGCTCATTTTTTTCTAGATTTTGAGGGATAATGAATAGGCAAGCCAAAGATCTAAGAGTCACTCTTGACACCTTTCTATCCTCAATCCTTTTGTCTTCAGGGCATTGCTTACCTTTATGACTTTGCTTCTCAGGTATGTTTTGAATATATTGCTTTATCAAATCTACTGCTTCCACCTTAAATTAAATGGGTTCAATTGCATATATTTTCATCTTCTTATAATCAGTTATTTGCACTGAAATTAACCTTTTTAAAGTACAAATTATTTTGTGTGATAATTTTTCTTAAAATATTTCCCTGAGGGGCTTCCCAGGTGGTCCAGTGGGTGGAGAATCCACCTTGCAGTGCAAGGGACACCGGTTTGATCCCTGGTAGGGGAGGATCTCACATGCCGTGGAGCAGTTGGAGCCATGTGTCCGGTTGTGAACCAGTGCTCTGGAGCACATGTGCCCAGAGTCAGTGCTCTGCGATGAGAGAGGCCACTGCAATGGGAGGCCCACACAGGCCAAAGAATAAAGATGGATGAAAATAAATAAATGAAAAACCAATAAAAGAGGCCAAAGGTTAAAAAAAAAATCCTTATTTCCTGTTGATCTTGGTTAAAGATGCTAACATGACTTTCATATGACTTTCATAATCCTATGTGGCATCTATGTACTTCAGTTATGGCTCATGTGATATCTCCCTTTCTGCTTGTTATAAAACAATCACAAAAGCAATTGATACATGTGGAAAATTAACTTATGTGCTGAGCACCATAAAAGACCATATGATACATTTATTCAAGTTGCTTAATTTAGAAAGATAAATTGAACATAGCTAACTGTAATAAAAGATACACTGTGGAAAGTATCCTAATATGACAATAGTGTGTCTCTTCTAGGTTCAAGAACAGTCTCTAGAAGGTTTGGGATTGTCAGGTTCTTCACATGCCTTCTTCCATCTTAGAAATTCACCAGTTCTGCCATTTTCATTATACAAACACAAACCATACAAAACACATTGTCTCAGCGAAGCAAGTGTTCATACTTATTAAAATATCACGGAAATTGATGTGACATGAAAGTCACAGGGTGATATCTGACCTTGCAACCTTCAGTCCCAAATTTCTAGAGACAAGTTAAATACTCTGCTTGAAGCCTGCTGTTGTGTGAGTTGTCACAGGTAATCTCTTGACCTTCTCTCCAGGCCAAAGACACTTCCAGCTTCATAGAGTATCTTACACTCAGTGACTATCATGAAATTTATATTCACTTCCTTCTTTATCCCACATAGAAGAAATTGCTAGAATATTATAGAAATAAAATTCATTCATATCTTTTAAGCTATGGTATATTTTAGCTATGTGCTTGTTACAATTATACATATGTTTATATATATTAATATCGCTATCTATAATTGTATTTATATTTGTATTGTGAGTGCTAGCTGCATTATGAAACATGATTCAAAGGAACATTTGCCAAACATAAGTTTAATCACAGAAACTAGCAAAATGTGTTGTTGTTTGTTGTTCAGTTGCTAAGTCATGTCCCAGTCTTTGCTACCTCATGATCTGCAGCATGCCAGGTTTTCACACAGGCCAAAGAATAAAGATGGATGAAAATAAATAAATGAAAACCAATAAAAGAGGCCAAAGGTTAAAAAATCCTTATTTCCTGTTGATCTTGGTTAAAGATGCTAACATGACTTTCATATGACTTTCATAATCCTATGTGGCATCTATGTACTTCAGTTATGGCTCATGTGATATCTCCCTTTCTGCTTGTTATAAAACAATCACAAAAGCAATTGATACATGTGGAAAATTAACTTATGTGCTGAGCACCATAAAAGACCATATGATACATTTATTCAAGTTGTTTAAAATTTTTAGAAAGATAAATTGAACATAGCTAACTGTAATAAAAGATACACTGTGGAAAGTATCCTAATATGACAATAGTGTGTCTCTTCTAGGTTCAAGAACAGTCTCTAGAAGGTTTGGGATTGTCAGGTTCTTCACATGCCTTCTTCCATCTTAGAAATTCACCAGTTCTGCCATTTTCATTATACAAACACAAACCATACAAAACACATTGTCTCAGCGAAGCAAGTGTTCATACTTATTAAAATATCACGGAAATTGATGTGACATGAAAGTCACAGGGTGATATCTGACCTTGCAACCTTCAGTCCCAAATTTCTAGAGACAAGTTAAATACTCTGCTTGAAGCCTGCTGTTGTGTGAGTTGTCACAGGTAATCTCTTGACCTTCTCTCCAGGCCAAAGACACTTCCAGCTTCATAGAGTATCTTACACTCAGTGACTATCATGAAATTTATATTCACTTCCTTCTTTATCCCACATAGAAGAAATTGCTAGAATATTATAGAAATAAAATTCATTCATATCTTTTAAGCTATGGTATATTTTAGCGATGTGCTTGTTACAATTATACATATGTTTATATATATTAATATCGCTATCTATAATTGTATTTATATTTGTATTGTGAGTGCTAGCTGCATTATGAAACATGATTCAAAGGAACATTTGCCAAACATAAGTTTAATCACAGAAACTAGCAAAATGTGTTGTTGTTTGTTGTTCAGTTGCTAAGTCATGTCCCAGTCTTTGCTACCTCATGACCTGCAGCATGCCAGGCTTCTTTGTACCTCACTAACTACTCGAGTTTGCTCAAAGTATCATCCCTGGTGGCTCAGACAGTGAAGAATATGCCTGCAAGGTAGAAGACCCCAGTTCAATCCCTAGGCTGGGAAGATTTCCTTGAAAAGGGCATGACAACCCACTCCAGAATCCTTGCCCAGAGAATTCCACAGACAGAAGAGCCTCATGGGCTACAGCTGATGGGATCGTAAAGAATCTGACACAACTTAGTGACTAACATAGACACATGTCCATTGAGTTTTGAGTTGGTAATGCCATCCAACCAACTCATCCTTTGTTCTCCCCTTTTCCTCCTGCCTTCAATCTTTCCCAGCATAAGGGCCTTTCCAGTGTGTCAGCTCTTCACATAAAGTATTGTTGCTTCAGCTTCAGCATCAGTCCTTCCAAAGAATATTCAGGGATGAGTTCCCTTAGGATCGATTTGATCTCCTTGCTGTCCAAGGGACTCTCTAGAGTCTTCTAGCATAATAGTATGAAAGCACCAATTCTTTGATGCTTAGCCTTTTTATGGTTCAACTCTCATATCTGTACACGACTAAGTGCAAAAAAGCACAGCTTTGATTATAGAGACCTTTGTCAGTTAAGTGATATCACTGGTTTTTAATGTGCTAAGGTTGTCATAGCTTTTCTCTGAAGAAGCAAGCGTCATTTAATTCCATGGCTGCAGTCACAATCCACTGTGATTGTGGAGTCCCACAAAATAAAATATTTCACTCTTTCCATCAGTTTCCAATCCATTTGTCTTAGAGGGATGGTGTTACTAAGCTTACTCTGCTAGCCTCATGATAAGTCAGTGAATTTGAGACGAGGTGTTGGGACTAGGAAGGGACTTTATTTGGGAGCTGGCTAACTGAAGGGATAGCAGGGTAGTGCCTGAAAATAACCATCTTGTCAGGGTATGGTTGGCAGATTCTTTTATGGATCAGAGATGGGGGATGGGGAGGTGAGGAAACAAAGGAAAAAGACCATTTGATTTCTGCATATATCTCCTAGAATGGCAAACCTCAGCTGAGGATGTGTTGACTCCACCTCCTCACAGTCATTTCATGGGAGGTGTGAAATGGAATACCTCTTGTCATATCAACAAACAAAGATGTCACATATATCTGCGAGTCTGGCCTCTCCAAATGTGAATTTTTGGACTGTGCTGGTAATCAGCAGAGGAGGGATACCAGGCACTGCACCACTGCCACACAAAGAATTCAGGAATGTCACAGTCCTTCACAGGTTGGCAGGGTCAGGCTGTCTCCTTGAGACAGGCCTTTATGTATTCTTATAATAAGAAAAGTGGCAAAATAAGGGTTAAAGTCACAGAAGCAGATCCAGTTCAATTTCAAAATTAATCCTTCATGATTACAATGAGAATTAAGAGGCCAGGATCTAAATTTTTTTGAATGTTGAGTTTTAAGCCAGCTTTTTAATTCTCATATCTTACTCTCATCAAGAGGCTCTTCACTGTTTGCCATTAGAATGGTCTCATGTGCATATCTGAGGTTGTTGGTATTTCTCCCAGCAATTTTGACTCCAGCTTGTGATTCACCTAGTCACAGAGGAATTGGGAGGTAAGATGAAGTGATGGATGATATGATTCAAGTAGATTGACAAAGGCTAGCTATAAGAGATGGTATAGGAATATCAAGGTTGAGTTATTCTATGGAACACAGACATACATGGAAGAATGTGTTCCAGGCACTGAGTCAGACAAGTGCCAGGAAAACCTGGAAGCAGTATTAACCTCAATTTGGTGATACTAGAGTATTTGATATATAGCACTGTAAAACAAGAGGCAGTGCTGTAAATGAAAGATATTGATATATCATGCTGGGTGTAAAGAAGTGGATTTTTCCCCAAGGAACCTTTCATTAGGAATTCAAGGCCTTCAGACCTTTATACCTCTGAATACAACTAGTACCAGATATTCTGTAAACAAGTCTGCTGGTCTGCATTAATTTTTAAGAAATTTAATGACATAAAATTAGGTAATTCTAAAACTGAAGGGATCGGGGCTTCTTTTAGGTTGGGCAGATTCTTTTATGGATCAGATGGGGATGGGGAGGTGAGGAAACAAAGGAAAAAGACCATTTGATTTCTGCATATATCTCCTAGAATGGCAAACCTCAGCTGAGGATGTGTTGACTCCACCTCCTCACAGTCATTTCATGGGAGGTGTGAAATGGAATACCTCTTGTCATATCAACAAACAAAGATGTCACATATATCTGCGAGTCTGGCCTCTCCAAATGTGAATTTTTGGACTGTGCTGGTAATCAGCAGAGGAGGGATACCAGGCACTGCACCACTGCCACACAAAGAATTCAGGAATGTCACAGTCCTTCACAGGTTGGCAGGGTCAGGCTGTCTCCTTGAGACAGGCCTTTATGTATTCTTATAATAAGAAAAGTGGCAAAATAAGGGTTAAAGTCACAGAAGCAGATCCAGTTCAATTTCAAAATTAATCCTTCATGATTACAATGAGAATTAAGAGGCCAGGATCTAAATTTTTTTGAATGTTGAGTTTTAAGCCAGCTTTTTAATTCTCATATCTTACTCTCATCAAGAGGCTCTTCACTGTTTGCCATTAGAATGGTCTCATGTGCATATCTGAGGTTGTTGGTATTTCTCCCAGCAATTTTGACTCCAGCTTGTGATTCACCTAGTCACAGAGGAATTGGGAGGTAAGATGAAGTGATGGATGATATGATTCAAGTAGATTGACAAAGGCTAGCTATAAGAGATGGTATAGGAATATCAAGGTTGGGTTATTCTATGGAACACAGACATACATGGAAGAATGTGTTCCAGGCACTGAGTCAGACAAGTGCCAGGAAAACCTGGAAGCAGTATTAACCTCAATTTGGTGATACTAGAGTATTTGATATATAGCACTGTAAAACAAGAGGCAGTGCTGTAAATGAAAGATATTGATATATCATGCTGGGTGTAAAGAATTGGATTTTTCCCCAAGGCACCTTTCATTAGGAATTCAAGGCCTTCAGACCTTTATACCTCTGAATACAAACAGTACCAGATATTCTGTAAACAAGTCTGCTGGTCTGCATTAATTTTTAAGAAATTTAATGACATAAAATTAGGTATTCTTACTTTCTAAAATATTTTAAAAATGTTTTAAAACATTTTAAATATTTTAAATGGCTTAATGATTTTTTAAAATGCTTACAGAACCTAAGATAAACCTCATAAGAAATCAATTTGTTAGCAGCAGGCATGCCGGAGGCCTCATTGAAGCCCTCCCCCAACTGCCACCCTTCCCCTGGAGTGAGCTGTCGGCTTGTTGGCAGCTCAGCCGGGGCTTGGACTCTAGCTGTGTCAGTGTGTTATGATGTCATTTCGTACCAATCCAGTTAGTGGACATCCAGTAGCAAAGTGAATACTCAAGACTGTCTAGTACAGACGATGGTTGCATTGACTTTCAATTTAAGAAACACCCTCCTAAGATCCCATATAAGGCCATTGTGCTTGCTACAGTGCTGTTTTTGATTGGTGTCTTTCTCATTATCATAGGCTCCCTTCTGCTGGCCAGCTATATCAGCAATGTGGGGTGGTGGGTGGGGGGGCAGATCAGGTCATTCCTGTCCTGCGTATTGGTATCCTGGTGTTCCTGCCAGGATTTTGCCACATGTGCATCGCCTACTACTGTTCGCTAACATGCATCCAAGGCTACCAGGGATACTTCTATGATGACATACCAGACTTTGATGACTAGCACCCAGCCAGCCCTCAAGAAAAGAGTTACCGATGGAACTGAGCCCAGCTTTAAGACACTGAGCAGGACCTATGGCTAAGGGCTAAGGAGGTCTGCAGTTTGCAGATGTTTGACAAAACAGTGGTCAGTTCTATGGGTCCATCCTAAAAGATGTTAACTGGTCTCACAAGTAACTGTTCTTAGGACATTCTCTATTTTTCCTTTCCTGGCCCTGGCAAAAGTTCCCGACAACTGTTTTCACATGAATATGTATCATAGGATATTAGCAAGGTAAATTGTTTGGGAAAATGAGAGGTGATTCTGCAGTCAATGGCATTGCTGCCACCACCCTTTTTAGAGCTGAGTGTTCTTCTAAACACTCCTCATTGTCAGTATGTTCTTGTGGCAAATGGAAGAATGCAGTATGTCAGATTTCTTAGTACCAAGTAATGTATTTTGAAAGTACCTAAGTGTCTTATCCCCATACTCTTAACTTTGTGTTCTAGTGGAAGATCTTGGCAAAATCAAATATAAATGTGGTGCATCTACAAAAGAAAAAAAAAAAAAGGAATCAATTTGTTGTTATATTTAGACTAAATACTCTGATTTCTACCTAATTGTTAGGAGTAGAGTAGAAAGCAGCACTAGAGTTGAGAATGTTTCATTAAGATTTGTCAACAGCTAAGATGGTGGCGGTGAAGGACATGTACTCATCTCTCCTGCAAAATCGCCTGAATTGCAACAAGTTCTTGAAAAACCATCCACAGGAGGAGGTTGGATCTGATCACCAAAAAGATACCCCACATCCAAGAACGAAGGAGAAGCCGCAACAAGACAGGAGGAGAGGCGCAATCGCGCTTTTAAAAGTCAAACCTCATACCTGCCAAAGAGGCTGGGTGGGCCAAATACGCAAAGCCTGTTGCAAATCAAGACCTGGGAAAGGAGCAGTGACGCCCACAAGGGACTGAGCCAGACATGCTTTAGAGGGTCCAAGTGCCCCCTTGAGCTAGAAGTGCCCTTGAGCAGTCCTCGGAAGGACAGCACTCAATTCCCTTTGAAGGAGGTTACCATTAACCCAACCATAGAGCCACCGAGTAGGACTGGAAATTCTGTGCGCACTGTGATCCGCTGAGACTGAGCCCAGCTTTAAGACACTGAGCAGGACCTATGGCTAAGGGCTAAGGAGGTCTGCAGTTTGCAGATGTTTGACAAAACAGTGGTCAGTTCTATGGGTCCATCCTAAAAGATGTTAACTGGTCTCACAAGTAACTGTTCTTAGGACATTCTCTATTTTTCCTTTCCTGGCCCTGGCAAAAGTTCCCGACAACTGTTTTCACATGAATATGTATCATAGGATATTAGCAAGGTAAATTGTTTGGGAAAATGAGAGGTGATTCTGCAGTCAATGGCATTGCTGCCACCACCCTTTTTAGAGCTGAGTGTTCTTCTAAACACTCCTCATTGTCAGTATGTTCTTGTGGCAAATGGAAGAATGCAGTATGTCAGATTTCTTAGTACCAAGTAATGTATTTTGAAAGTACCTAAGTGTCTTATCCCCATACTCTTAACTTTGTGTTCTAGTGGAAGATCTTGGCAAAATCAAATATAAATGTGGTGCATCTACAAAAGAAAAAAAAAAAAGGAATCAATTTGTTGTTATATTTAGACTAAATACTCTGATTTCTACCTAATTGTTAGGAGTAGAGTAGAAAGCAGCACTAGAGTTGAGAATGTTTCATTAAGATTTGTCAACAGCTAAGATGGTGGCGGTGAAGGACATGTACTCATCTCTCCTGCAAAATCGCCTGAATTGCAACAAGTTCTTGAAAAACCATCCACAGGAGGAGGTTGGATCTGATCACCAAAAAGATACCCCACATCCAAGAACGAAGGAGAAGCCGCATCAAGACGGTAGGAGGGGCGCAATAGCGCTTTTAAAAGTCAAACCTCATACCTGTCAAAGAGGCTGGGTGGGCCAAATACGCAAAGCCTGTTGCAAATCAAGACCTGGGAAAGGAGCAGTGACGCCCACAAGGGACTGAGCCAGACATGCTTTAGAGGGTCCAAGTGCCCCCTTGAGCTAGAAGTGCCCTTGAGCAGTCCTCGGAAGGACAGCACTCAATTCCCTTTGAAGGAGGTTACCATTAACCCAACCATAGAGCCACCGAGTAGGACTGGAAATTCTGTGCGCACTGTGATCCTGCATGAGACTGAGCCAGACTCACCTCTGAGTACTCTGATGTCTCCTGCAGCAGGATCGGGGTCACTGTGGAAGTGCTTCTCATAGAGCGTGTGGGAATAAGTCCTTTGTGAGAGAGACACCATTTTCCCTACTATAGTTTGGCTGCTGATCAAACTACAGGGAGGAAATTTAGCTCCACCCAGCAAGAAAAGGGATTTGGATTAAGGATTAAGAAACTCCCAGGACCAGCCTGGGCGGGCCTTTTAGTTCTGGAATGTGCCAAAATAAACAAGCAGTGAAAAAGGTCTTCAGATCACACCATTACCAGAGGCAAGAACAAGACTGATAATTCCTGAATAGTTAGCAAGAGGCAGAAGAACATAAACACTATTTTCACGTTTTGTCTGGAGCTGGAGTTACTGCTGGATTTTTTAAATTTCATTTTATTTCTTATTCTTTTTTTATCGCTTTTTTTTCTTTTTTTTTTTCACTTTTTTTTTTTCCCCTTTTTTCCAAACCCCCTAAGCTCCCCTGTTTTTTTTGTTTGTTTCCTCCACTGAATTCTATTGAAGCTACTAATCTTATCAGTAAGACTGAATATATTCAAGTTTACATTTTTTTTTTTTTTCCCTTTCAAACCACATATTTTATTTTGGTACAAACTTCTGGTTCCACATTGGTATTTCATGGTTCTATGGGGGTTTTGTTTGTTTTTATTGTTTTTGCTTCGTTTTTCTATATTTTCCTATATACTTATCTCTGTTTTAATTTTTAAATTTTTTATATGTATTACTACTTCCTCTATAACTATTTCTTTGCTTTTTCTGATGCTCTTTTCCTACAACACTAAACTAATACATACAAATCCTTATCTCCCTATATTTAACTATGCATTATTATTCTATATTTCTCTTCTATCCTCCCTTTCTCTTTTTCCCTTTCCTCACCATATTTCCTAGTCTGTTCTGTCCTCATTGTCTTATCCCCAACTGGGACTCTGCTCTAGCATTATTCTCCAATTTGTGCTCTAGCTAGTTTGGTTATTAACTGGTAGATATCATTCTTGGTTTTCTTTATTCACCATGCTAAATATTGTACTGTATTTTTGGTTGGAATGCTGGGTTATGTTATGTCTGTATATGTTTGTGTGTATAATTTAGCACACTAGATAATATTTGCATGATATTTTAATTGCCATTTGTCAGAGGTATACCTTCCGTTTCTCATTTGCATATATATGTTTTAATACCATTTAATGTCATAACAAACCAGTCATAAAATCTTCATTCCCTGGTCAGGCAACAAGCCCCGGGGCTTTAGGGAGGGAGCACTGACTCCAAAACTCTACAATACTAGAGAACACCTAACACTAGAGAGCATTAAACAGTGAGAACACCAACAAAGGTAAGCACTTGTATGCAAGTCCTGATATCACCCAACCACCAGTATCACCCAGAATAAGACGCCTCATCCAAACAACAAATACCTACAGATGTAACTTAAAGTCTGGGAAAAGGAAACCCCAAACATAGTTAATAAAAATTAGTAATAACAATGAAATGGCAGAGAAATACCACACAAGTGAAGGAACAATCTACAAACGCACAAGTTCAATAAACGGAGAGGAATTAGACAATCTTTCTGAAAGCAAATTCAGAAGAATGATAGTAAACATGATCCAAAACTCTGAAAACAGAATTTTAGAGAAATTGTAAGAAGCAATAACACAGTGAATAAAGAAATAGAAGAACTTTAAAAACAACAAACAGAGACAAACAACTCAATTGCTGAACTGAAAAACACTGTAGAAGGAATCAAGAGCAGAGTATCTGAGACAGAAGACCGGATAAGTTAGCTGGAAGATGGAATGGTGGAAATAACTGCTGAAGAACAGAGTCAAGATCAAAGAATGAAAAGAGCAGAGGATAGCCTCAGAGACCTCTGGGATAATATCAAATGCACCAATATTCTAATAATAGGGGTTCCAGAAGAAGAAGGAAAAAAAGAAAGGATATGAAAAATATTTTGAAGAGATGATAGTTGAAAATTTCCCCAACATGGGAAAAGAAATAGTCAATCATGTCCAAGAAGCGCAAAGAGTACCATACAGAATAAACCCAAGAAGAAACACACCAAGACACATATTAATGAAGCTAACACAAATTAAACTCAAAGATAGAATTCTAAAAGCAGCAAGGGAAAAGCAACTAGTGATATACAAGGGAAACCCCATATGTTTAACAGCTGATCTTTCAACAGAAACTCTGCAGGTCAGAAGATAATGGCAAGACACATTCAAAGTGCTGAAACAGAATAATCTGAAACCAAGAATACTCTAACCTTCAAGGACCTCATCCAAAATTGATGGAGAAATCAAAAGCTTTACAGATAAGCAAAAATTAAAAGAATTTTGTCACACCAAACCAGTCTTACAACAAGTGTTAAAGGGACTTATATAGACAAGTATAAGAGAAGAAGAAACATCTACAAAACAAAGCCATCATAACACCTAAGAAGATGACAATAGGATCATTTGCATCAATAATTACTTTGAATGTAAATGGACTAAATGCCTCAACCAAAAGACACAGAGTGGCTGAATAGATTCAAAAACAAGACCCATACATATGCTGCCTCTAGGAAAGTCACTTCAGACCTAGAGACACTCATAGACTGAAAGTGAGAGGATGGAAAAAGATATTCAATGCAAATAGAAATCAAAAGAAAGCTGGAGTAGCAATCCTCATATCAGTCAAAATAGACCTGAAAATAAAGATTATAAGAGACAAGACAGGACACTTCATAATGATCAAAGGATCGATTCAAGAGGAAGACATAACAGTCATGAATATCTATGCACCCAGCACAGGAGCCCCCTAATACATAAGACAAACACTTTCAGACATAAAAGAAGACATCAACAATAACACAATCATAGTAGGAGGCTTTAATACTCCTCTCACACCAATGGACAGATCATCAAAACAGAAAATTAATAAAGAAACACAAGCCTTAAATGCCACACTAAACGAGATGGACCTCATGGATATCTTTAGGACCTTCCATCCAAAAGCAGAATAGATTTTTTCTCAAGTGCTCATAGAACATTCTCCAGAATAGACCTCATCTTGGGTCACAAATCAAACCTCAGTCAATTCAAGAAAACTGAAATTATATCAACCATCTTCTCGGACCACAATGCAATGAGACTAGAGATCAACTACAGGAAAAAAAAAAAAACTAGAAACACAAACACATGGAGATTAAACAACACATACCTAAGAAACAAATTGATTACCGAGCAAATCAAAGGATTAACAAAAAAACTCCTAGAAGAAAATGACAATGAATACACAACAGTGCAAAACTGCACTGCAAAAGCAGTTCTAGGAGGGAAGTTTATAGCAATTCAACCCTACCTCAAGAAACAAGAAAAACATCAAACAGGCGACCTAACCCTACACTTAAAACAATTGGAGGAAGAAGAACAAAACAGCCCGAAGTTAGCAGAAGAAGAAAAATCATAAAGATCAGAGCAGAAAGGAATGAAAGAAACAATAGTAAAAATAAATAAAACAAAAAGCTGGCTCTTCAAAAAGGTAAACAAAATTGACAAGCCACTGGCCAGACTCATAAAGAAAAAAAGAGAAGAACCAGATCACCAAAATCAAAAATGAAAAAGGAGAGATTACAACAGATAATGCAGAAATCCAAGGGATTATAAGAGACTGTCATAAACAACTCTATGGCAACAAACTGGACAAACTGGAAGAAATGGACAGTTTCTTGGAGAAGATTAATTTTCCAAGTCTGAACCAGGGAGAAATAGAAACTATAAACAACCCAATCACAAGCTCAGAAATTGATTTTGTGATCAAAAACCCATCCCAAAATAAAAGCCCAGGGCCAGATGGCTTCACAGGTGAATTCTACCAAACATTTAAAGAGGAGCTAATGCCTGTCCTTCTAAAACTCTTCCCAAAAATTGCACAGGAAGGAACACTTCCAAACACACTCTACAAGGCCGCCATCACCCTGATACCAAAGCCAGGCAAAGATAACATAAAAAAAGAAAATTATAGGCCAATTTCACTGATGTATTTAGACACCAAAATCTTCAACAAAATCTTAGCAAACAGAATTCAACAACACATCAAAAAACTCATACATCATGATCAAGTTTGGTTCATTCTAGGCATGCGAGAATTCTTCAATATCTTCAAATCAATCAATGTGACACACCATATCAGCAAATTGAGAGACAAAAACCACATGATAATCTCAATAGATGCAGAAAAGGGCTTTGACAAAATCCAACACCCATTTATGATAAAAAACTCTTCAAAAAATGGGCATAGGAGTACCCTATCTCAATATAGTGAAAGCCATATATGAGAAGCCCACAGCGAGCATTATTTTCAATGGTGAAAAACTGAAAGCATTCCCTCTAAGGTCAGGAACAAGACAAGGGTGTCCACTTGCACCACTATGATTCAACATAGTCCTGGGAATTCTAGCAACAGCAATAAGAGAAGAAAAGCATGGATGTTAGACATATGGACATTGTGGGGAATGAACAGTGGCTGCAAGGTGTAAAGGAAGTAGCATGAAAACCTGTACTATCATATGTAAAGAAAATTACTATTGTCATTGTGCTGTGAGAAAAGGGGATCCTGCAGGGGTGCTGTGTCATGGTCTGGAGGGGTGAGATGGGGGGGAAGATATATATGACTAATCTGGGAACATATATATCTGTAAACAACAAAACTCTGTAAAAGTTAAAAGTAAACTAAAAGCTTAAAAAAAAAAAATCGGTCAACAGCTCTTCAATTTGTCTATCCCTTCTCAGCATACAATAAGAGCCCTATTTGTCTTCTCAGAACTCACAGAACTTCTTGGAACCATGTAGACACATATTATATGATTCCAGTAGGTTGTAACGGTGAATGCTAAAATTACTCTTTTGTGGCATGCAAAATGTTATTTCTCTAAGCAAAAGGTAACTTGTTTTATCTTGGCTGTATCAAAGAAAGCCAGAACTGAACACTGAAGTGGCCAGATGGCTTCGTACCAAATTTAAAGAGGAGCTAATGCCTGTCCTTCTAAAACTCTTCCCAAAAATTGCACAGGAAGGAACACTTCCAAACACACTCTACAAGGCCGCCATCACCCTGATACCAAAGCCAGGCAAAGATAACATAAAAAAAGAAAATTATAGGCCAATTTCACTGATGTATTTAGACACCAAAATCTTCAACAAAATCTTAGCAAACAGAATTCAACAACACATCAAAAAACTCATACATCATGATCAAGTTTGGTTCATTCTAGGCATGCGAGAATTCTTCAATATCTTCAAATCAATCAATGTGACACACCATATCAGCAAATTGAGAGACAAAAACCACATGATAATCTCAATAGATGCAGAAAAGGGCTTTGACAAAATCCAACACCCATTTATGATAAAAAACTCTTCAAAAAATGGGCATAGGAGTACCCTATCTCAATATAGTGAAAGCCATATATGAGAAGCCCACAGCGAGCATTATTTTCAATGGTGAAAAACTGAAAGCATTCCCTCTAAGGTCAGGAACAAGACAAGGGTGTCCACTTGCACCACTATGATTCAACATAGTCCTGGGAATTCTAGCAACAGCAATAAGAGAAGAAAAGCATGGATGTTAGACATATGGACATTGTGGGGAATGAACAGTGGCTGCAAGGTGTAAATAGAAGTAGCATGAAAACCTGTACTATCATATGTAAAGAAAATTACTATTGTCATTGTGCTGTGAGAAAAGGGGATCCTGCAGGGGTGCTGTGTCATGGTCTGGAGGGGTGAGATGGGGGGGAAGATATATATGACTAATCTGGGAACATATATATCTGTAAACAACAAAACTCTGTAAAAGTTAAAAGTAAACTAAAAGCTTAAAAAAAAAAAATCGGTCAACAGCTCTTCAATTTGTCTATCCCTTCTCAGCATACAATAAGAGCCCTATTTGTCTTCTCAGAACTCACAGAACTTCTTGGAACCATGTAGACACATATTATATGATTCCAGTAGGTTGTAACGGTGAATGCTAAAATTACTCTTTTGTGGCATGCAAAATGTTATTTCTCTAAGCAAAAGGTAACTTGTTTTATCTTGGCTGTATCAAAGAAAGCCAGAACTGAACACTGAAGTGGTTAAAAATAGATTTTACTCAGGAAATACTAAAATATAAGAAAAAAGAAGACCTCCTATAGAACTGGGCTCAATTCTGAACACAAGGAAAAGTGTGAATTGTATAGTCCAAGGAGCAAGGTGGAGAGGTCAGTGGATGCAATATTACTAGGAGAAAACTTCAGGGCTAGAGTGGATTCTGGCTAAAGGGACTTTACAGGATTCTTGCTGAAGACAGGACTCGATGAATAATGGGGAAGAAATTTGGTGACACACTTAAAGAGATCAGAGATCCAGGGTGAGATTTCTTGCCAAAGTGACTTAACAAGACTCTTGCTACCATGGGTCAGGTAAAGAGGAACACAGAATTCCAAACACTGAAACCTCCAGGAGAGTAGGATTCAGAGCAGACAGACAAAGCTAGGTCAAGGAGGTGATCTTTTCATTTAAAACACACACGTCTAAATCAATCACAGAATACTAAGGAAAGATCAGCAGCACTTTGCCAAAATTTCAGCAAGACCACAAATGCCACTATGAGCATTCAGTAATATCAAATATTATACATTCATCCATGGTTTATCTTTAGATATTCTTATAGAAACTTTTCTTGCTTTACTGAAAGGCTGAGTCTTAAAGCATTAAAAGTTGATTAATCTTATTTGTAGTACCTCATCTGGTTGATTTTTCTCCTCTGATGAAATGAATTCTACCTTTAACTAATGGATGATGGTGGTGATAACAGAGGACATGTTAATCACTCAGCTCTAATGATAGATGGTCACTGCATTTAATCAAATGTTATTTGACAGAGAATTGTCTTGGGGGTTTGTTTAAGTAGTAATTCAGATAATGGCAGCATGTGGTGGGGTAGAGGAAATACTGCAACTTTAATAATATGGTTAGGCTGTGACATGAAAAACCACACTGTATCTTATAAAATTTCCAAGCCTGCACACAGTATTATTAAAATGGACTATGATTTTTAGGAAAAAAAAAAAAAAACCCGGTGAGAAATACTTAAACATTAAATGCCAAATAGCCTTTCGAACCATTATTATATTTTTTCCTTAATTGAAATTCAACCATGTGCTAGCTAGGAGTACGGTCAACATATTATGAATTCTTCTCTTTGTCATCTAAATAGTTTCTATCTATTAAAAAATATTCAATATGCATTAAATTGCTGCCATACCAGTCTTTATTCTGAAAACTAAATGTTTTAAATCATACATGGTATACAATTTGCTGAATAGATCTTGCTTCAAATTTGAGAGTGCTTTTAAATATTTGTTCATATATAAAGAGGTACTACAATTTTTAAAAAATCAGTCTGCCTTCTTAATTAACATAGTAAAACACCATTCAAAACTTCCAAAATTGAAAAAACAAGTGAGCAAAGAACAACAACAATACTAAACCAATAACTAACATGAGAAAGACTGATGTCACACAAAAAATAAAGAATCTTTAAAGCTTGGTTTGATGTATCTGAGTAAAACACATAGGATTAGAGTCTAAGCTGGTATTTTCTTACAGAAAGGAAATCTTTAGGGACTCATACTAAACTAGGAGAGAAAAATCTCCAGCCATAAAGCAAGAAGATTTGTCACTGTACAAAGTTATTCGTTGTGACAGCAGTGCTGGGCCAATAGACACCTCAAAACTCAAACACAGAACAAATTGCCATTTATTCTGATAATGCTTCTGAAATTCAGGGATTTAGGCTGGGTGCGGCTGTGTGGCTCATCTGGCGCAGGAACGCTCACACATCCGACATCCAGCTGATGTAGCCTGGACAAGAGGGAAGAGAGACAGCGGTGCTTGTGATTCTCACCAGTGTATTACCCCAGGTAGGTTCTCATAGTAATGACTTATGGGACAAGCCAAACTCACACATGGAGTAGGAGTTGAGTCCGGGGAAGAATAGGGGCAGGGGGAAATGACAAAGTTACTGTCTGAGCAAAGGTTACCAGTAAAATGTGCATGCATACTCAGTTGCTAAGTTGTGTCTGACTTTGTGCGACCCCATGAACTGTAGCCCACCAGGCTCCTCTGTCTATGGGATTTCCCAGGCAAGAATACTAGAACAGGTTGCTCGTCCCCTCTCTAGGGGATCTTCCTAACCCAGGGAGCAAAACCACATCTCCTGCACTGGCAGGCGATTCTTTCAGTCACTCAGTCAGACTTTTGTTGTTTAGTGTCCAACTTTTGGCAATCCCATCCTGTCCTCCACTATCTCCCAGAGTTTGCTCAAGTTCATGTCCCCTGAGTCAGACTGAGAGAGTATCAATACAATCAAGTTGCAGTGACAAAAAGAGACACCTGAGGAGTGGTGAGGTAATATAGCCACTAATGCACTCAGCTGAATACAGAGTGTCTAGGAACTTGTTAGGACATGCTTAGCAGAATTACAATGAAGACAGTGAAAAGCTCGACTTTCTCACTCCTCATTTTCTCTTGCCTTGCTCTGTGAGGGAAAGAGAAACTGGTAGAATTTAACATCCGGCATCTCACATTGTAATGCCCTCAGGAAGATACATACATCATAGATAAGAAGTGTACAGAGTAAAGAAAAATCCACAGAGCATTGTATCAGTCAAAAGCAAAAACTAGTAAAACACATAGGATTAGAGTCTAAGCTGGTATTTTCTTACAGAAAGGAAATCTTTAGGGACTCATACTAAACTAGGAGAGAAAAATCTCCAGCCATAAAGCAAGAAGATTTGTCACTGTACAAAGTTATTCGTTGTGACAGCAGTGCTGGGCCAATAGACACCTCAAAACTCAAACACAGAACAAATTGCCATTTATTCTGATAATGCTTCTGAAATTCAGGGATTTAGGCTGGGTGCGGCTGTGTGGCTCATCTGGCGCAGGAACGCTCACACATCCGACATCCAGCTGATGTAGCCTGGACAAGAGGGAAGAGAGACAGCGGTGCTTGTGATTCTCACCAGTGTATTACCCCAGGTAGGTTCTCATAGTAATGACTTATGGGACAAGCCAAACTCACACATGGAGTAGGAGTTGAGTCCGGGGAAGAATAGGGGCAGGGGGAAATGACAAAGTTACTGTCTGAGCAAAGGTTACCAGTAAAATGTGCATGCATACTCAGTTGCTAAGTTGTGTCTGACTTTGTGCGACCCCATGAACTGTAGCCCACCAGGCTCCTCTGTCTATGGGATTTCCCAGGCAAGAATACTAGAACAGGTTGCTCGTCCCCTCTCTAGGGGATCTTCCTAACCCAGGGAGCAAAACCACATCTCCTGCACTGGCAGGCGATTCTTTCAGTCACTCAGTCAGACTTTTGTTGTTTAGTGTCCAACTTTTGGCAATCCCATCCTGTCCTCCACTATCTCCCAGAGTTTGCTCAAGTTCATGTCCCTGAGTCAGACTGAGAGAGTATCAATACAATCAAGTTGCAGTGACAAAAAGAGACACCTGAGGAGTGGTGAGGTAATATAGCCACTAATGCACTCAGCTGAATACAGAGTGTCTAGGAACTTGTTAGGACATGCTTAGCAGAATTACAATGAAGACAGTGAAAAGCTCGACTTTCTCACTCCTCATTTTCTCTTGCCTTGCTCTGTGAGGGAAAGAGAAACTGGTAGAATTTAACATCCGGCATCTCACATTGTAATGCCCTCAGGAAGATACATACATCATAGATAAGAAGTGTACAGAGTAAAGAAAAATCCACAGAGCATTGTATCAGTCAAAAGCAAAAAACTAGTCAATGCAGTTATGAATTTGCAACAGGAATTGAGACCTGGGTTGCAGGGAGGGAGAGATGACATTTAGAATTAAAAAAGGAAAACTAAGAGGAAAATCAATGTTAAGAATACACAGTTGATGAGAATATTAAGCTATAAAATGAAGACCATCTTTATTTGGATTATTTCTGGTATGGAGTTATAATGAGCAAATTTGCTGTGACTTAAGCACAAGTTTTATACAGCCATAGGATTTCAAGTTTTTGGATAAATACTTAGAAGTGGGATCATTGGATTTTATGTTAAATATATGTTTCCCTTCATAAACAAAAACTGTCAGTTGTATTTAAAATTGTATGTGGGGGTATTTTGCCTCTCAGCCTTTTGACTAAGATCACATATAAAACTGTGTATCATTTCATATTCCAACTAGCAATATATAAGGAGTTGTAGCTGCTGTGTATCTTTACCAACACTTGGTATTGTCAGTCTTTTTTACTTTTAGGTTTCTAATAAGCATAGATTTTGTTTTTTGTCTTTTGTTTTTGGTGGGGGGCGGGTTGGGGAGGGAGGGTGGCGAGCGGGCCACTTCTATTGGTCTTTCATTATCTATTTTCATTCATCTTTGTTCTTTGGCACCTGTGGGCCTCCCATGGCTGTGGCCTCTGGTGTCACAGAGCACAGGCTCTGGGCACGCACTCCAGAGCTCCGGCTTGGTAATTGGACACATCAGTCCAGCCACTCCGCGGCACATGGGATCTTCCCAGGCCAGGGATCGAACCAGCGCCCCTTGCACTGCAAGGCGGTGCCCTTATGCACTGGACCACCAGGGAAGCCCCCAAGCATAGATTTAACATGAATTTTACCAAAGACTAAGGACACTGAACATATTTCATGTGCTTGTTTGTTATCTTAATATATTCATTAGCAGAATATAAGTGAAATATTTCTCCTATATCTTAAAATTGGATTCTTCATCTTATGCAGAGTTGCAAGATCTCTTACTATATTCTGAATACAACTCTAACAAACAAATGATATGTTGTTAATGATCTCTTCTAGTCTGGGTTTTTCCCTTTCATTTTCAAAATAGTGTCTTTCAGTGTCTTTTTCCTTTGAGACAGGGCAAGGCATATGTGTGTGGGTGTGTCTGTGTGTGTGTGTGTGTGTTTACAGTAAATACTAGAAACATAATACTCCTTTCTAATTTACATTCACTGAGTTCCTTCAGTTTATTAGCCCAGTTGCATGTATACAAAGACATTTCCTCAATCATAAAACACAATTCAAATGTAAAATATACCACATAAGAATACAAGAAAGCATTCATTCTTCCAAAGTTCCATGTTTCTTTCACTCCTTCAAAGATTGAATTGCCTTCAAAAACAGTGATCCTGGACAAAGAGCATAAATTTCGGTAATATTTTAAAAATGGAGAGTGGAAAAAAAAAAAGGAAAAAATAGAGGGTTGCTGATAGTCATTCATAGAACTATAAGGGGAATAAAAGGACCTTTAGGTGTTATTTAATATATTCTCAGTAACTCTAAAAACCATTGTTTTAAGCAAATTCTATTAATTTTTTTCATTTTCTTCCTGAAAATATGGTTCACTGATGTTAAAGTATGTTGGTCTAACTCCACTTCACTTAATCTCTGCAGAGAACATGAGGGCATTTGTATTATCTTAATGATTACAGAATGCTACTATAACATGCTAAAGTGAAAATGTTAGGTCACTGAGTCCTGTCCAACTCTGTGACCCTGTGGACTGTAGCCCTTCAGACTCCTCTGTCCATGGAATTCTCCAAGCAAGAATACTGGAATGGGTAGTCATTCCCCAAAGGATCTTCCTAACCCAGGGATAGAACCCAGGTCTCCTGCAAGGCAGGTAGATTCTTTACAGTTTGAGCCACTAGGGAAGGCCAATAACATGCAATGCTATGTCCAAAATGCAGTACTGTAGCATGTAGAAACACTGCTGGTTTATAGAACTAATCCAGTTGAGAGAAGTGATCCAGAGTTTCTTACTGCATTTGAAACCAATAAACTATATAAAATAAATTTAAAGAGATGTGGTCATTTGTTTCCTTATGGAGGAAACAAAAGTCCTTGAGTAAATTGGATTCTTCATCTTATGCAGAGTTGCAAGATCTCTTACTATATTCTGAATACAACTCTAACAAACAAATGATATGTTGTTAATGATCTCTTCTAGTCTGGGTTTTTCCCTTTCATTTTCAAAATAGTGTCTTTCAGTGTCTTTTTCCTTTGAGACAGGGCAAGGCATATGTGTGTGGTGTGTCTGTGTGTGTGTGTGTGTGTTTACAGTAAATACTAGAAACATAATACTCCTTTCTAATTTACATTCACTGAGTTCCTTCAGTTTATTAGCCCAGTTGCATGTATACAAAGACATTTCCTCAATCATAAAACACAATTCAAATGTAAAATATACCACATAAGAATACAAGAAAGCATTCATTCTTCCAAAGTTCCATGTTTCTTTCACTCCTTCAAAGATTGAATTGCCTTCAAAAACAGTGATCCTGGACAAAGAGCATAAATTTCGGTAATATTTTAAAAATGGAGAGTGGAAAAAAAAAAAGGAAAAAATAGAGGGTTGCTGATAGTCATTCATAGAACTATAAGGGGAATAAAAGGACCTTTAGGTGTTATTTAATATATTCTCAGTAACTCTAAAAACCATTGTTTTAAGCAAATTCTATTAATTTTTCATTTTCTTCCTGAAAATATGGTTCACTGATGTTAAAGTATGTTGGTCTAACTCCACTTCACTTAATCTCTGCAGAGAACATGAGGGCATTTGTATTATCTTAATGATTACAGAATGCTACTATAACATGCTAAAGTGAAAATGTTAGGTCACTGAGTCCTGTCCAACTCTGTGACCCTGTGGACTGTAGCCCTTCAGACTCCTCTGTCCATGGAATTCTCCAAGCAAGAATACTGGAATGGGTAGTCATTCCCCAAAGGATCTTCCTAACCCAGGGATAGAACCCAGGTCTCCTGCAAGGCAGGTAGATTCTTTACAGTTTGAGCCACTAGGGAAGGCCAATAACATGCAATGCTATGTCCAAAATGCAGTACTGTAGCATGTAGAAACACTGCTGGTTTATAGAACTAATCCAGTTGAGAGAAGTGATCCAGAGTTTCTTACTGCATTTGAAACCAATAAACTATATAAAATAAATTTAAAGAGATGTGGTCATTTGTTTCCTTATGGAGGGGAAACAAAAAAGTCCTTGAGTAAGAATGGGAAAAACACCTAAATTCCTTATTATATCCTTATATCCTAAAGCCAAGTCAGAATATCCTCAGGATTCTTGCTAGCTTAGAGGCATTTAGGTCACTTCAGCCTACAGCTGTAAACAGACTCTGCAACAACTTGTTAATGATATATTGATTTGGTCCAATATTAAGTTTTATCACAGTAACTAAGTAAGAGGGTCATATCAGGACTACGTATATATCTGCCATTATATAATTCAACAGAATAAGGGTGAAAATGCATTTCCAACCTGCCATTTTTTAAGCAGCCTGCCTGCAAAAAAATTACATATGCCATACATTTTATGAGTTGCTGCACATATTAAAAACTGTAAAACATTCACATAAAAATATGTTATACATATTAAAATTGTACAGCATCCCTGTACCTTAGCACAGTATCTCATAGTCAAATGCATCTGGGAAAAGAATGAGAACCAGGGATCAGCTTCTCATCTCCTTCCTGCCAAGCCTATCCAAGCACAAAGCTTCCTTTTAAAGACAGAGGAAGCTTTGTGTTGGATCTGCTCTGCAAGGAAACAGAACCAGAGAACTGAAGTCAATAGATGCTATGTGCAGTTGCAATAGCAGGATGCCCTCTCCAAATGGTATTACATTTAAATAGAATCTGCATTTCTTTCATATAAGAAATAAAATTTGTATGAAGAGAATCCTGCAAGACACATCCATAACTAATTTTCAGGCATGCATTCATTCGTGCCCCAAATTCACTTCAACTACTGTGTCCCAAGCCAGTGTAAGTCACTGAAGGCAATTATCCTTACCTCCCAGAAAGTCAGGTTGTTTATTAATTTTCTGTAACTACCAAGTAATTTTATGCTATTTCTTAAGTACCTATAATTGACTGGCTTGACTGAACAAAAAAAATAGGCTGACATGAGGTACATATTGCAATCTATCATTTCTTTTAAGAATATAAAGTGTTTCTCGGTGGTTCAAGAAGGATAATGCTGCCAGATGGTTCCTATAGCAAAGTACTGTGTTCACTACAAGTGTAAGTGCTGGAAGAAATTAGGATCTTTGTGAAGGCTGCTGGCAGCAAATAACAGCAGAGGACAAACCTTGAGTTAAGGAGAAACAGGCTCTGAGCTTAAAATAATAAGCCAGTTTGGAAAACCGATGGTTGCTAGCTTAGAGGCATTTAGGTCACTTCAGCCTACAGCTGTAAACAGACTCTGCAACAACTTGTTAATGATATATTGATTTGGTCCAATATTAAGTTTTATCACAGTAACTAAGTAAGAGGGTCATATCAGGACTACGTATATATCTGCCATTATATAATTCAACAGAATAAGGGTGAAAATGCATTTCCAACCTGCCATTTTTTAAGCAGCCTGCCTGCAAAAATTACATATGCCATACATTTTATGAGTTGCTGCACATATTAAAACTGTAAAACATTCACATAAAAATATGTTATACATATTAAAATTGTACAGCATCCCTGTACCTTAGCACAGTATCTCATAGTCAAATGCATCTGGGAAAAGAATGAGAACCAGGGATCAGCTTCTCATCTCCTTCCTGCCAAGCCTATCCAAGCACAAAGCTTCCTTTTAAAGACAGAGGAAGCTTTGTGTTGGATCTGCTCTGCAAGGAAACAGAACCAGAGAACTGAAGTCAATAGATGCTATGTGCAGTTGCAATAGCAGGATGCCCTCTCCAAATGGTATTACATTTAAATAGAATCTGCATTTCTTTCATATAAGAAATAAAATTTGTATGAAGAGAATCCTGCAAGACACATCCATAACTAATTTTCAGGCATGCATTCATTCGTGCCCCAAATTCACTTCAACTACTGTGTCCCAAGCCAGTGTAAGTCACTGAAGGCAATTATCCTTACCTCCCAGAAAGTCAGGTTGTTTATTAATTTTCTGTAACTACCAAGTAATTTTATGCTATTTCTTAAGTACCTATAATTGACTGGCTTGACTGAACAAAAAAAATAGGCTGACATGAGGTACATATTGCAATCTATCATTTCTTTTAAGAATATAAAGTGTTTCTCGGTGGTTCAAGAAGGATAATGCTGCCAGATGGTTCCTATAGCAAAGTACTGTGTTCACTACAAGTGTAAGTGCTGGAAGAAATTAGGATCTTTGTGAAGGCTGCTGGCAGCAAATAACAGCAGAGGACAAACCTTGAGTTAAGGAGAAACAGGCTCTGAGCTATACATAAGCCAGTGGAAAACCGAGATGGAATAAGAACAAGTTTTAAGAGAAGAAACATGTTAAAAAAAAAAAAACTGATTTGGTAATATGATCAATCATACATCGGAAACTTTAATAATTAATCAAGGAGTTCTCAAACCAAAAATCTCAAATCATCTAGTCACACTATTCCACATGTCCAAAGCAGGAAATGTCTGTGTAGATTAAACAGGTAGCTTCTAAACTAGTCAGCAGTGGATCTGAATCCTGACTCTAAAACTTGGCAGTAGTATGGAATGTATTTAACTAACTTCCTTGAGCTTCAGTTTTGTCATGAAAATTAGTTTACACAACAATCAAGTGGAATTTATTTCTAAAATACAAAAACTATTCAACACAAGATTAAATTAATGAAGTGCATAATACTAACAGAATAAAGGTGGGAAAGCATGATCATCTCAAAAAATAAGCATCTGACAAATTTTGATACCATTTCATGATTAAAAGAAAAAACAAAAGAAACTCTAATAAACTAGAAGTAGAAAGCGTGTGTGTGTGAGTGTTTAGTCAGTTCAGCAGTGTCTGACTCTTTGTGACGCCATGGACTGTGGCCTGCCAGGATCCTCTGTTCATGGGGATTCTCCAGGCAAAAACACTGCAGTAGATTGTCATGCCCTCCTCTAGGACACCTTCCTGAGCCAGAGACCAAACTTGCCTCTCTTGTTACTCCAGCACTGGGAGGCAGGTTCTTTACCACTAGTACCACTTGGGATATCCCTCAACCTAATTAAGACCAAAGACAAAAAGTCCAAAGGTACTAACATACACAGCATGAAGAAGGAAAGCTTTCCCTCTCATATCAGGAACAAACCAAGGGTGCCCTCTCTCATTGCTTTTATTCAACACAGTACTGGAAATCCTGGCTGTAGAGATTAAGCAATAAAAAGAAATACATTCACATCTCCACTGCATCATGTTAACTTTTCTCCAATTCTGCTGAACTGGACATGTTCCATGAATGGTTCTTCAGTTATTCTCCATTTTATTTTGTAGAAATCCCTATTTCACTTGAGTCAGTTTTTTTTTTTTTTAAGATTTATTTATTTACTTATTTTGGTGGGGGTGGGGTGGGGAGGGAGGGGAGCAGGCGGGTCACTTCTTTTGGTCTTTCATTTGTCCATTTTCGTCCATCTTTGTTCTTTGGTCCATGTGGGTCTCCCATCGCGGTGGTCTCTGTCGTCGCATAGCACCCGCTCTGGGCACATGCACTCCAGAACCCGGGCTCGGCAATTGGACACATCGGTCCAGCCGCTCCGCAGCACGTGGGATCCTCCCAGGCCAGGGATTGAACCAGCGCCCCTTGCACTACAAGGCTGCGTCCCCACCCACTGGACCACCAGGGAAGCCCGAGTCAGGGGTCTTTTATGCAATTTACTTGAAACCCATACCAGTGATCTCAGAAATCCTGAGTGGTCCTAAGTCAGTGGCTCAGAAACAGAAGAGGGCAGCAGAAGCAGTCAAAGGGCTGGCACAAGCATCTGCTTCAGGGCATAGTGGACTGGGGCCTGAGAACCAAAACTTCCAGCAGATCACACTGCTCCTCCGAAGACCATCCTTTGAGAACCACTGCCCCAGGTGTGCAACCAGTAGCAACTAGGTCCCAGTGACTTTAAATTTCAAGAATCAAAATGAAGTCCACATTTCAAAAGCAGAATCTCAAAAAAAAAAAAAAAAAAAAGCAGAATCTCTGTTACACTTGTCCTATTTCAAATCCTATCAGACAGCACCAATCTACAGCCTTTCCATGGGGCAGAAAGTAGACTAAATAGAACTTCCTTAGGTTAACTCTGGATTTGAAGACCTGATCCACTTGGCTGTTAGCAAGTTCCTCCCATGGGCTGATTCTCTACCATTTTACCCACAAAGGCTTGTCTGTTGGTTTAAGTTTAATATGATGGAATTGCCTCTGGCGACTGGCCTCTTCCTCTCCATTGTCACCCCCAGCCCTTCCCACCTCATTCTGAGTAGTTTACTTCTGCCTGTTTTTTTCTCCCCTGCTCCCTCCCAAATTCACATGTCTTCCTGAAATCCTGTCCTTTGAGAATAGGACTAGTGCCTACTACTGGGTCTACACAGACCTCCACTGAGCAGTCAGGGTCTTCTCTGACTCCACAAAGCCCCTTTCTTTGAATGATCAGTCGGCCCGCTCTTGACAGACTTGTTTTTGCCCATCCCTCCCTCCGGACTCGCTCTTAGGTTGTCCCCTACCACCTTCACCAGCCATCCAGGTATGATCATCCTCCACAGCCCACTCTCATTCCCCTACTTCCAAGAGGCTGAGGGGTTTGAACTGCATCATGTGATGAAATGAACCTCACTGAAGATCTTGTGGCACCTTACTTTAAAAAAAAAGGTGTTTATTTTTGCTGATTGTAAAATTAATGTGCTGATTTTAGAAATATTGGAAAACAGAAATGTAATAGAAGGTAAGAAAAAGGTGAGGAGTACACATCAGTATTTTAAACCAAGATAATCCCTTAATATCTTGTCTTTTAGGGGGCATAATTTTTTTACATTGTTATAATCATACTATGTGCTTTATCTTGCAATTTTATGTTCCCATTTCCCTGTATGGTTATTGCAGATACTTTATATTGGTATTAGTATATTTTGTTGTGTTATCATCATTTATCTAATTTGCTTTCAATTATTAAGAATTTGGTCAATTTCCAGATTTTCAGTTATAATGTGATGAGCACTTTGTAAATAAAATGTTTTTGTGTGTTTTGCATCAATCCCTTAGGATAGACTCAGTGCCAAGTTGCCAAAAACATCTCCATTTTAGTCTTCATCCTTAGGGTAGTCAGCTAAAATAAAGCAAACAAGCATGCTACTAATACAAGCCATAAAAACAAATTAAAAAACTCAACCTTCCAATAATAGCTGAAAGTGGTATCATATTTGAGCTTTGAATTCTTTGCTTATTATGACTTTGATCATTATTATCTCTGCCATTTTACCCACAAAGGCTTGTCTGTTGGTTTAAGTTTAATATGATGGAATTGCCTCTGGCGACTGGCCTCTTCCTCTCCATTGTCACCCCCAGCCCTTCCCACCTCATTCTGAGTAGTTTACTTCTGCCTGTTTTTTTCTCCCCTGCTCCCTCCCAAATTCACATGTCTTCCTGAAATCCTGTCCTTTGAGAATAGGACTAGTGCCTACTACTGGGTCTACACAGACCTCCACTGAGCAGTCAGGGTCTTCTCTGACTCCACAAAGCCCCTTTCTTTGAATGATCAGTCGGCCCGCTCTTGACAGACTTGTTTTTGCCCATCCCTCCCTCCGGACTCGCTCTTAGGTTGTCCCCTACCACCTTCACCAGCCATCCAGGTATGATCATCCTCCACAGCCCACTCTCATTCCCCTACTTCCAAGAGGCTGAGGGGTTTGAACTGCATCATGTGATGAAATGAACCTCACTGAAGATCTTGTGGCACCTTACTTTAAAAAAAAAGGTGTTTATTTTTGCTGATTGTAAAATTAATGTGCTGATTTTAGAAATATTGGAAAACAGAAATGTAATAGAAGGTAAGAAAAAGGTGAGGAGTACACATCAGTATTTTAAACCAAGATAATCCCTTAATATCTTGTCTTTTAGGGGGCATAATTTTTTTACATTGTTATAATCATACTATGTGCTTTATCTTGCAATTTTATGTTCCCATTTCCCTGTATGGTTATTGCAGATACTTTATATTGGTATTAGTATATTTTGTTGTGTTATCATCATTTATCTAATTTGCTTTCAATTATTAAGAATTTGGTCAATTTCCAGATTTTCAGTTATAATGTGATGAGCACTTTGTAAATAAAATGTTTTTGTGTGTTTTGCATCAATCCCTTAGGATAGACTCAGTGCCAAGTTGCCAAAAACATCTCCATTTTAGTCTTCATCCTTAGGGTAGTCAGCTAAAAATAAAGCAAACAAGCATGCTACTAATACAAGCCATAAAAACAAATTAAAAAACTCAACCTTCCAATAATAGCTGAAAGTGGTATCATATTTGAGCTTTGAATTCTTTGCTTATTATGACTTTGATCATTATTATCTCTGTACGTCTATGGGGCATTTGCATGTCTATTTGTATGAGCTTCCCTTTAAATTCTGGGTTTTGCTTTATTAAGCAATCAAACTAATTACTATTTTTATATGTGATTTTTTTCCCATTTCATGTCCTATTAAACATGAGAACCTTCTCAATCTGGAGATTTAATAAATTCATATTCATATTCCTAGAAAAAAAAGAAATAAAATACTCTAAATTGGAGTGGAAGAGGTAAAAATAATCCTGTTTGCAGATGACATGATCTGATAACTAGGAAACACTAAAGATTCCAGAGAAGTTTTAATTAATAAATAAATCCCTCATATCTGCAAGACACAAATTAACACACACAAATCAGTTGAATTTGTGATTGGTTTGATCTGCAAAGAGATCAAACCAGTCATCCTAAAGGAAATCAACCCTGAATATCCACTGGAAGGACTGATACTGAAGCTGAAGGTCCAATATTTTGGTCAACTGATGTTAAGACACAACTGGCTGGAAAAGACCCCGATGCTGGGAAAAATAAAAGGTAGAAGGAGAAGGGGACAAAAGAGAATGAGATAGTTGGAGGGCATCACTGACTCAATAGTCATGAGTTTGAGAAAACTCTGGGAAATGGTGAAGGACAGAGAAGTCTGGAGTGCTGCATTCCATGGGATCCCAAACAGGAGGACACAACTGAGTGACTGAACTGAACTCATTTCTACTTATGCATTCAGTGAATGTTCATCAATTGCTTGCCATCACCAGGCACTGAACCAAGTGCTGGGTACATAAGAACAAACAAAGTGGACATGTTTCCTGCCCTGATAAAGCTTACACTTTAGCTTAATGTATGCTGAATTAAAAGTTATTATTTTTATATATATACACACATACATATTGTGTTAGTTGCTCAGTCATGTTCAGCTCTTCTCAGCCCCATGGGCCGTAGCCCTCCAGGTTCCTCTATCCATGGAATTCTTCAAGCAAGATTACTGGAATGGATAGTCACTCCCTTCTCCAGGGAATCTTCCTGACCCAGGGATAAAATTCAGGTCTCCCACATTACAGGCATATTCTTTGCCATCTGAGCCACCAGGGAAGCCCCATAAATATATATATGCATTTTTCATGGTTATTTTTTAAAATAAGGAAGGAAAACAGAGTCAGAGCTGAAAGAACACAAGTGTTGTGTTATAGAACTCTGGGTTCAAAGCCAGGCTTCTCTTTTTATTAGTCTTTAGGCCTTAGACATGTCACTTATCTTGTGTAAGACAGTTGGTTAACATACTAGGCTATCGTAAGGAATAACTGAGATAATGCTGTTAATCTCCTAGCACAAAATAGGCTTTCACAAATATTTATTTGCTATAAACCTTCACCCTCAAATATAATAGATTTATGTTTTATGATCTTGACCACATTTATATAATAATTGTTCACAAATAATTCTGCAGATTATACATCTTAACCATTAGTATCACATAGTTCTCTAACATGTATTTGTGTATTGAACTTCCTTTAGATATTTAAGATACATTCATTGGAGATATATATTGATCTTTATCTTCAATTGGACACAGGCTGGAATTGTCTACATCCAGAATTTGTTAATATATTTTGATGTTAAATCAAAGTTAATCAAAATCCACCCACATTTTAAAAAGGAAGAAAATGATTCACTGAGACCATCAGTGTGGGCCAATGATTTTAGGATTTTCTAAGAAAAACGTTCTCAAAAAATGATAGATTAATGGAAGGTGATTTCTAAAGCAATTCATCTCCTTGTTACAATTTTACTAGCCAAAATGGCCTCTTGTGTCATTTTTTGAAACACATCACTTTTTTTGTGTGATATCAGAGTGTCACAAAGCTCTGAAGTATTTAAAAATTTTCCAGTATATAAATGTGCTATAGTATACTTGAAGGATTTCAAAATGAGATTCTTATGTCGTTGAAAAGCCACAACAAAAGGGGAAAACCACAAATCCATCTTAATTAAACTCAAATTTCAGAGGTATAATTTTGACTGAATAATTACAAACTGTGGTTAAAAAAGTGAAATCTTCTCCCTGTGCATGGTGTTTGCCATAAAACAGAAGCAAAATAGATACTTCTTCAAGCAAGATTACTGGAATGGATAGTCACTCCCTTCTCCAGGGAATCTTCCTGACCCAGGGATAAAATTCAGGTCTCCCACATTACAGGCATATTCTTTGCCATCTGAGCCACCAAGGAAGCCCCAAAAATATATATATGCAATTTTCATGGTTATTTTTTAAAATAAGGAAGGAAAACAGAGTCAGAGCTGAAAGAACACAAGTGTTGTGTTATAGAACTCTGGGTTCAAAGCCAGGCTTCTCTTTTTATTAGTCTTTAGGCCTTAGACATGTCACTTATCTTGTGTAAGACAGTTGGTTAACATACTAGGCTATCGTAAGGAATAACTGAGATAATGCTGTTAGTCTCCTAGCACAAAAATAGGCTTTCACAAATATTTATTTGCTATAAACCTTCACCCTCAAATATAATAGATTTATTTTTTATGATCTTGACCACATTTATATAATAATTGTTCACAAATAATTCTGCAGATTATACATCTTAACCATTAGTATCACATAGTTCTCTAACATGTATTTGTGTATTGAACTTCCTTTAGATATTTAAGATACATTCATTGGAGATATATATTGATCTTTATCTTCAATTGGACACAGGCTGGAATTGTCTACATCCAGAATTTGTTAATATATTTTGATGTTAAATCAAAGTTAATCAAAATCCACCCACATTTTAAAAAGGAAGAAAATGATTCACTGAGACCATCAGTGTGGGCCAATGATTTTAGGATTTTCTAAGAAAAACGTTCTCAAAAAATGATAGATTAATGGAAGGTGATTTCTAAAGCAATTCATCTCCTTGTTACAATTTTACTAGCCAAAATAGCCTCTTGTGTCATTTTTTGAAAGACATCACTTTTTTTGTGTGATATCAGAGTGTCACAAAGCTCTGGAGTATTTAAAAATTTTCCAGTATATAAATGTGCTATAGTATACTTGAAGGATTTCAAAATGAGATTCTTATGTCGTTGAAAAGCCACAACAAAAGGGGAAAACCACAAATCCATCTTAATTAAACTCAAATTTCAGAGGTATAATTTTGACTGAATAATTACAAACTGTGGTTAAAAAAGTGAAATCTTCTCCCTGTGCATGGTGTTTGCCATAAAACAGAAGCAAAATAGATACTTATAAGGGAAATGCCTGCTCAGGCATAACTCTTGCATTGTCATTCCAAATCACTAATAAATCATTGGCAGGTCTTTATTCACCAGCAATAGTTCTGTCTTCCATGATTATCAACTCTCTCTGCTGAAGCAGGTAATCAAATCATTCAAGCACTTTGAGACTTAAATATCTTGTAGGAGAAATGAAAAAGTTCATGTTCAAGCATAAACAGAAGACAAATGTATCTCTCTAGTCCATGAGGCAGAAACTCAGCCAGTAGATAACTGTTGAAAATGAAGGCTGGAAAGGAGAGGGTTTTGAAGAGTTATCCCCTGGAAGAAATATCAGAGATAACTTCTGGGGTGGTTGTATTCAGTTTAGTCATCTAAGGACAATTATGGACAATTTCAGGATAAGAAAGAAATTTGCATTGACTAGAGGGCAATTTTTAATAATGTTTTATTTTCTATAACTTCTAATATAATTTCCTTTGGTGATAAGATAGATATATAACTGTTTCCCTAAATCAAATTTAAAAGTTGAAAATTCTTTAAACATATTATTCCTTTCTCATTGCTCAATCCCTCAGTCCCATACTCTAATATAATTACATGATTTAGTATGAATACTAAGAGATTAAAAAGTAAACATTTTCATTCTGATCCTATTGCACTTCTAATAAAATTACCAATAAAAATTTTTATTTCTATGTTTATTTATCTAGCTGTCTGCAAACATATCTATCATCTATTTATATCTCCATATAGATGTAATGAAAACCTGATTTGAATTGTGAATTTCCTGAGATTTAGTTTTTTTACTTAAATATATACATATTTCTTTTATGTTAAACTGAGCTTATATAGTAATGTAAACAGTTTAACTTCAACCTTTGTAAAGGCTTATAGTATCTGACAATATCAATGTCCTGTATTTTATTTAACCATTCACTGATTGATATTTACATGATTTTAACATATTACCAACATTACATTATAAACACTACTAAAGGGAACAACATTGAGGGGCATCTTTGTTCAAACACATTAGCACTTAGGATAAATATCCAAACACATCAGCACATAGCATAAATGTTTAAAGGTGGAGGTCTAGAATGGTGGTCTGTACTTTTGAAATTTTGATATATATTTCTGACTGTCATGAAGGAAATTATCAATTTACAAACTAGCCTATCATTCTCAGTATAATTTATGACCTAGCCAAAAGATTCAGAAACAATACTAAATAAGAACTGAAATCATGCTTACTTTTTGGTCCTTGTAAACTTGAGCTGTGTCTTTCTTGGCTTTTATAGGTACAGCCACATGCTTATCTATAAGTATGACCAATATTTTTGACAGAGTAAACAGGGAATTGACAAATCTGAAGATCTGTTAATCTTCTAGAGAAGACAATAGCAACCCACTCCAGTATTCTTGCCTGGAGAATCTCATGGATAGAGGAGCCTGGTGGGCTATAGTCCATGGAGTCACAAAGGGTCAAACACGACTCAGCAGATAAGCACAAAAAATTAGAAATTTCTTATTGGAAACAGAGGTTTTGTTTTCAACTTTTGTGATTCTTTATAGAGGCAGAAATTCTCAGACAGAGATAGTAAAAAACGCCATTACTCTTAAAATCCTGCTGCTTTATTTAGCAAGATTTTGTCAGGCACTAAGATTGGAACTGGATTGAATTTAAAAGAAAGCAAATTATAGCATTTCCTCAAGTGAAATTCACATACAATGTTATATTACTGACTCCTGAGTGGTTTAAACTGCTGTCAACTCTTAGCTGAATTTTCCCAGAATATTTCATAAGTCTTTCTTTGTGAGTTTCATATTTGAGAGATACCCAATATGTGTCTTATTTTCACAAGAATCATATTTGTAATTCATTTTTAGGCCATGGGAAAAGCACTTAGTCTGATCTAGTTAAAAACCATCATCTAATTCAAGCTTCCTATGTGGTTTTGTTCAGTAACTGGGGTGGCTCAGATGGTAAAGAATCTGCCTGCAATGAAGGAGGCCTGGGTTCAATCCTTGGGAGGTAGATCACCTGGAGAAGGAAGTGGCAACTCACTCCAATATTCCTGCCTGGAGAATCCCATGGTCAGAGGAGCCTGGCAGGCTTTAGTCCATAGGGTTGCAAAGAGTCAGATATGACTGAGTGACTAACACTAACTCAATGGCATTCAGGAGATTTATATTTTAATTCTGGTTGTATAATTCATTAACCACAACATTCAAATGAGTCACTTAAATGTTCTGGACACCAGTCCCTTATTTACTGTAATTTCTTGAATCAAGGGCTATTTTAAGATTTTCCAACTCCAAGAAAATTCTAAAGGTTAGAATTATTCTTTAATTCTAAAAAGAAAAGAATAATTTTTTTCTTTGTACATGTGACTTTTCTTTACACATTTGATTTTTCTTTGTTGTGGTTGTTTAGTCACTTAAGTTCTGCCTAACTTTTTTGTGACCCTATGCGTTGTAGCCTACCAGTCCATGAAGTCACGGAGGATTTCCCAGGCAAGAATGCTGGAATGAGTTGCCAGTTCCATCTCCAGGGAATCTTCCCGACCCAGGAATTGAATCCATATCTCCTGCTTGGCAGGTGGATTCCTTACCACTGAGTCACCTGGGAAGCCATTTACTACAACAATAACTCTCCAAAGGTGTGCATTAAATCTTGTAAAAATTGACAAATACTTTTGGAAACCATTTGATTTTCTTAAACGAGGATGCTCACCATGATCTTTAAGACGAGAGACTTGAGTCCTTTGGAAGCAGTTTTAGTTCCTTGCTCTGTAACATGCCCATTAGCTAGTTACTAAATATTTAGCTGCTATCTGAAAAATCAGGTTAATATTTATAGTAGCTAGGTCATACAGACACTGAATCAAATGGATGCGTTAGTGAAACAACATTTGTCATATCAGATACTCATATATGCTATTAGAATTGTTGTTATGATTACCCTGTAAGACATCAGAAGGATGTTGCTCTTTATCATTTCATGAATCAAGTCAGCCTTGCTTACAAAAAGTAAGAAGTACCCTTGGATGGCTCAGATGGTAAAGAATCTGCCTGCAATGAAGGAGGCCTGGGTTCAATCCTTGGGAGGTAGATCACCTGGAGAAGGAAGTGGCAACTCACTCCAATATTCCTGCCTGGAGAATCCCATGGTCAGAGGAGCCTGGCAGGCTTTAGTCCATAGGGTTGCAAAGAGTCAGATATGACTGAGTGACTAACACTAACTCAATGGCATTCAGGAGATTTATATTTTAATTCTGGTTGTATAATTCATTAACCACAACATTCAAATGAGTCACTTAAATGTTCTGGACACCAGTCCCTTATTTACTGTAATTTCTTGAATCAAGGGCTATTTTAAGATTTTCCAACTCCAAGAAAATTCTAAAGGTTAGAATTATTCTTTAATTCTAAAAGAAAAAGATAATTTTTTTCTTTGTACATGTGACTTTTCTTTACACATTTGATTTTTCTTTGTTGTGGTTGTTTAGTCACTTAAGTTCTGCCTAACTTTTTTGTGACCCTATGCGTTGTAGCCTACCAGTCCATGAAGTCACGGAGGATTTCCCAGGCAAGAATGCTGGAATGAGTTGCCAGTTCCATCTCCAGGGAATCTTCCCGACCCAGGAATTGAATCCATATCTCCTGCTTGGCAGGTGGATTCCTTACCACTGAGTCACCTGGGAAGCCATTTACTACAACAATAACTCTCCAAAGGTGTGCATTAAATCTTGTAAAAATTGACAAATACTTTTGGAAACCATTTGATTTTCTTAAACGAGGATGCTCACCATGATCTTTAAGACGAGAGACTTGAGTCCTTTGGAAGCAGTTTTAGTTCCTTGCTCTGTAACATGCCCATTAGCTAGTTACTAAATATTTAGCTGCTATCTGAAAAATCAGGTTAATATTTATAGTAGCTAGGTCATACAGACACTGAATCAAATGGATGCGTTAGTGAAACACAACATTTGTCATATCAGATACTCATATATGCTATTAGAATTGTTGTTATGATTACCCTGTAAGACATCAGAAGGATGTTGCTCTTTATCATTTCATGAATCAAGTCAGCCTTGCTTACCAAAGACAGTAAGAATGTTACCCTTGGATGTCCAACTTTCTTTAGCAAAGCAGGACATTTGGTGAGTAAGTCATAGTCAGAGCCCCAGATTTGCAAATCACAGATATCAAAAAGAAAGTAAAAACAAAAACCTATCACTACATGCATCTGGTACATTCTCAGGACAGAAAATTATTTAGGATGAAAGGCTTCACTAAACAAAATCCTAAAGAGCAGTATCTCTAACTCAGTCTTGTCCAGGTGAAGCTGAAATTTCTCCAGAAGTCAAAAAAGGTGACTTGAGTAATTGGTGACTTACTCTAGAGTTGTGACACTTGTTCAAAGATTTCTACTCAAAATCACTGGAAGCTGTAACAACAACAAAAAAGAGATCTGAAACATTCCTGGGATGTATAAAGAAACCTTGATTAAAGTAGTGGCAGAGTGCAATTTTATGATGTATCTAAAAAACACTGTGGTGTTTGTTTATTAAGTCCTGATGTTGAAACTTTGTGTTCGAAAAAAATTAGGAACAATCACAACTTCAATGCAGGTTTCCACACATCCCATCAGTATTAGAAATCCAGTTGGTAGGTTGAGATCAGTTCAGGTTTTTCATTGCTTATCAGGACTATAAGTTCAGTTTAAATGATCTCGTGGGACTCCTACTGAAATTTCTCATACTGACACAAATCAAAGCTTCTTAAACTTACTTATAAATTTTTGGAGAAAAAATTTTTGGAGAAAAAAAGGCCAAAGTAAGGCTTATTTAGGATAAAAACATAAATTGGCATGATAATGTACAATCAGGATGAAATAAGACATAAAAGAAATTTTCCATTAGGACTTTTACATAAATTAATTGGCTATATATATATCTTCTAGTGTGAAAAATATTTTTCTACTGAGATTTTGCTTGTATCTATTTTGTGCCTTAGATTCAGCTACTCTGTTAAAATTGATCCTACATCTTTATCTCAGTCTCTCAGGTTATACCCAAACCTCATAGTGAGACAATAATTTGTTGTTTGGAGTACAAATTGTAGGAGGTTTTAAGAGGAAGATCTAAGGCCATGAAAAGAAGAATCTTAAAAATATTTACATATTCTATCCAGAGAACTAAATTCAGAAATCCATGCCATGAAACCAAAATAAAATATTACCTAAAAATTTACGAGGAAATCTATTCAATTTTCTATTTAGTAATACATAAAGTAAATCTAAATGATCCAAATATCACTACATGCATCTGGTACATTCTCAGGACAGAAAATTATTTAGGATGAAAGGCTTCACTAAACAAAATCCTAAAGAGCAGTATCTCTAACTCAGTCTTGTCCAGGTGAAGCTGAAATTTCTCCAGAAGTCAAAAAGGTGACTTGAGTAATTGGTGACCTACTCTAGAGTTGTGACACTTGTTCAAAGATTTCTACTCAAAATCACTGGAAGCTGTAACAACAACAAAAAAGAGATCTGAAACATTCCTGGGATGTATAAAGAAACCTTGATTAAAGTAGTGGCAGAGTGCAATTTTATGATGTATCTAAAAAACACTGTGGTGTTTGTTTATTAAGTCCTGATGTTGAAACTTTGTGTTCGAAAAAAATTAGGAACAATCACAACTTCAATGCAGGTTTCCACACATCCCATCAGTATTAGAAATCCAGTTGGTAGGTTGAGATCAGTTCAGGTTTTTCATTGCTTATCAGGACTATAAGTTCAGTTTAAATGATCTCGTGGGACTCCTACTGAAATTTCTCATACTGACACAAATCAAAGCTTCTAAACTTACTTATAAATTTTTGGAGAAAAATTTTTGGAGAAAAAAAGGCCAAAGTAAGGCTTATTTAGGATAAAAACATAAATTGGCATGATAATGTACAATCAGGATGAAATAAGACATAAAAGAAATTTTCCATTAGGACTTTTACATAAATTAATTGGCTATATATATATCTTCTAGTGTGAAAAATATTTTTCTACTGAGATTTTGCTTGTATCTATTTTGTGCCTTAGATTCAGCTACTCTGTTAAAATTGATCCTACATCTTTATCTCAGTCTCTCAGGTTATACCCAAACCTCATAGTGAGACAATAATTTGTTGTTTGGAGTACAAATTGTAGGAGGTTTTAAGAGGAAGATCTAAGGCCATGAAAAGAAGAATCTTAAAAATATTTACATATTCTATCCAGAGAACTAAATTCAGAAATCCATGCCATGAAACCAAAATAAAATATTACCTAAAAATTTACGAGGAAATCTATTCAATTTTCTATTTAGTAATACATAAAGTAAATCTAAATGATCCAAATATCACTTAGTCAGGTCTATAAAAGCTATAAAATATGTGTCTATTCAATGAACTGTAGTGAAATTATTATAAAGTCATCTAACATGAAAATGTTTAAAGATGCATCACAAGACGCTAAGTGAAAAAGTAATGTATACATAGTGTATATTTCTATGTGTGTATATATATATATAGAAAGGCAGGGTTCCAATTCTGAATTTTTTGACTCCTTGTATGTGACAGTACAGGAAGAGATGGTTCTTCTGCCTGTCTGACTCTGTCTAGTACAACAAAAGAGCTACCTCCTGAAAAGTATTTCCAGTAAGTGACTTTATGGACTTTGAGCTTTCCCAAAAGTGCAATAAAATTTCCTTTGCAAAGAGGGTCTCATATGTTTGGAAGTGTAAGTGGAGCATGTGGCAGGGAATTCCAGACCTGGTGGAATGGTAGACATGCTCACTGCAGCCGCATAGCTAGTGGTTCTCTGGACTCCTTGTTCGTGGTAGAAAATAACAAAAGAAGTGTCAAAGTCAAGTCCTAGAAAGGCCCAGTATTTCTCAAGCAGGCAGTTTTAAGTCTGTGTTCCATTTAATTTTTTAAATTAATCCATGAAAATGTATCCAGAAGTAAAACAAATTTCCTACTTAATATCATCAGAAATTAGAGGTTTACTGTTTCTCTGTGTATAATCTAAGTGTGCTTTATTACCTCTCAGGATTCTTCCCTGTCCTGATTATCTGTCAGCTGATCTGTGCTTACTCCTGCTTCATTCCCAATCTCTGAATTACAGGCTTCAGTTCCATAATTAAGGTTTGAAAGAACCATCTCACTATCTACTGGGAGAACAGAATGTGGGACAGATATCCTAAAAATTCCAAGCTACAATTTAATATCTATTAATAAATAGATAATAGATTCTACAAAGTACCAATGTCAACAATTTTTTGTTTCTTTCTATTCATGATGATTTCCAAAGGACTTATACAGAATGGACTTCTCAGGTGGCTCTAGGAGGTTTTAAGAGGAAGATCTAAGGCCATGAAAAGAAGAATCTTAAAAATATTTACATATTCTATCCAGAGAACTAAATTCAGAAATCCATGCCATGAAACCAAAATAAAATATTACCTAAAAATTTACGAGGAAATCTATTCAATTTTCTATTTAGTAATACATAAAGTAAATCTAAATGATCCAAATATCACTTAGTCAGGTCTATAAAAGCTATAAAATATGTGTCTATTCAATGAACTGTAGTGAAATTATTATAAAGTCATCTAACATGAAAATGTTTAAAGATGCATCACAAGACGCTAAGTGAAAAAGTAATGTATACATAGTGTATATTTCTATGTGTGTATATATATATATAGAAAGGCAGGGTTCCAATTCTGAATTTTTTGACTCCTTGTATGTGACAGTACAGGAAGAGATGGTTCTTCTGCCTGTTTGACTCTGTCTAGTACAACAAAAGAGCTACCTCCTGAAAAGTATTTCCAGTAAGTGACTTTATGGACTTTGAGCTTTCCCAAAAGTGCAATAAAATTTCCTTTGCAAAGAGGGTCTCATATGTTTGGAAGTGTAAGTGGAGCATGTGGCAGGGAATTCCAGACCTGGTGGAATGGTAGACATGCTCACTGCAGCCGCATAGCTAGTGGTTCTCTGGACTCCTTGTTCGTGGTAGAAAATAACAAAAGAAGTGTCAAAGTCAAGTCCTAGAAAGGCCCAGTATTTCTCAAGCAGGCAGTTTTAAGTCTGTGTTCCATTTAATTTTTTAAATTAATCCATGAAAATGTATCCAGAAGTAAAACAAATTTCCTACTTAATATCATCAGAAATTAGAGGTTTACTGTTTCTCTGTGTATAATCTAAGTGTGTTTATTACCTCTCAGGATTCTTCCCTGTCCTGATTATCTGTCAGCTGATCTGTGCTTACTCCTGCTTCATTCCCAATCTCTGAATTACAGGCTTCAGTTCCATAATTAAGGTTTGAAAGAACCATCTCACTATCTACTGGGAGAACAGAATGTGGGACAGATATCCTAAAAATTCCAAGCTACAATTTAATATCTATTAATAAATAGATAATAGATTCTACAAAGTACCAATGTCAACAATTTTTTGTTTCTTTCTATTCATGATGATTTCCAAAGGACTTATACAGAATGGACTTCTCAGGTGGCTCAGTGGTACAGAATCAGTGTGCCAATGCAGGAGACTCAGGTTTGATCCCTGGGTTGGGAAGATCACCCTGGAAAAGGAAATGGCAGCTCACTTCAGTATTCTTGCCTGCAAAATTCTATTGGCATAGGATGCTGGCAGGTTAAAGTCCATGGACACAACTGAGCATACACATGGGCAGAGACCCTGGTGGGGCCCCAAAGAGTTGGATACAACAGACACAATTGAGTAACTGAGCATACTTGACTTGACAATTGATTTAATTACCTATAGATAATTGGTGATGTGGTTAATAAGAAGAAAAATATTTTAAATGAAATTTGGAAGGAAATTGTCATTCCATTTTATGTCTTATCACTTATATTTCATTATAGTTAAAAAAAAAAAAAAGAACCGGTTCTAATATATAAGAGTCAGGACTGTGGTCTGGCATGCCTTATGCTGAAAACCATGATTTGAGGTATTTTTGTCATCCTGTAATCAACAGATATTTTCTTTGTTTCTATTTAAATTTGCCAGTTGACTTATTTGTTTACAAAAAAAAATGCTTCGTAAAGAACTGGAATGATAAAGAAAATATGGAACATCCATTTATACCAAGAACTAAAACGATGGTCTAGGGAGGAAGGTAAAAAATGGAGACAGCTTGAAGTCCTAGAAAGGCCCAGTATTTCTCAAGCAGGCAGTTTTAAGTCTGTGTTCCATTTAATTTTTTAAATTAATCCATGAAAATGTATCCAGAAGTAAAACAAATTTCCTACTTAATATCATCAGAAATTAGAGGTTTACTGTTTCTCTGTGTATAATCTAAGTGTGTTTTATTACCTCTCAGGATTCTTCCCTGTCCTGATTATCTGTCAGCTGATCTGTGCTTACTCCTGCTTCATTCCCAATCTCTGAATTACAGGCTTCAGTTCCATAATTAAGGTTTGAAAGAACCATCTCACTATCTACTGGGAGAACAGAATGTGGGACAGATATCCTAAAAATTCCAAGCTACAATTTAATATCTATTAATAAATAGATAATAGATTCTACAAAGTACCAATGTCAACAATTTTTTGTTTCTTTCTATTCATGATGATTTCCAAAGGACTTATACAGAATGGACTTCTCAGGTGGCTCAGTGGTACAGAATCAGTGTGCCAATGCAGGAGACTCAGGTTTGATCCCTGGGTTGGGAAGATCACCCTGGAAAAGGAAATGGCAGCTCACTTCAGTATTCTTGCCTGCAAAATTCTATTGGCATAGGATGCTGGCAGGTTAAAGTCCATGGACACAACTGAGCATACACATGGGCAGAGACCCTGGTGGGGCCCCAAAGAGTTGGATACAACAGACACAATTGAGTAACTGAGCATACTTGACTTGACAATTGATTTAATTACCTATAGATAATTGGTGATGTGGTTAATAAGAAGAAAAATATTTTAAATGAAATTTGGAAGGAAATTGTCATTCCATTTTATGTCTTATCACTTATATTTCATTATAGTTAAAAAAAAAAAAAAGAACCGGTTCTAATATATAAGAGTCAGGACTGTGGTCTGGCATGCCTTATGCTGAAAACCATGATTTGAGGTATTTTTGTCATCCTGTAATCAACAGATATTTTCTTTGTTTCTATTTAAATTTGCCAGTTGACTTATTTGTTTACAAAAAAAAATGCTTCGTAAAGAACTGGAATGATAAAGAAAATATGGAACATCCATTTATCCCAAGGAACTAAAACGATGGTCTAGGGAGGAAGGTAAAAAATGGAGACAGCTTGAAATTGTATAATCATTATACATATACTTTGTATATGTGAATACTCAGACAAGTCCAGAACCTTTGGACTTTTTGTTTTTACTCAATTAATAGGATATATGTATGTATGTATGTGTATATATATATATAGTAATGCATATCTTAGTTTCAGAACCACTGTTGGTTTGATAGGCTTCCACATGGCCTAATAAGATTTTTCTAATATATTTTCTGAAATAAAGAAAAAAAAAACAGCTGCAAAAATACTTCTAATTTGACTGTAGATTACTCTTGATTGGTCAAAAGTTATTCTATGGGTACAAATTCACTCTAGTTGGTTGTGGACATCTGGGTTTTCTATAGGGTTTAGAGTCGACTGATATACTCATTCTGCATGTTTCCCTTGTTAGCCAAGGCTGTTGCTTGCCAAAAATAAGAAAAAAAACTCTCTTAAAAATGAGAAGAATTTACTGAATATCAACAGTATGGAATACAACAGTATAGACAATCTGCTTGGAAAATAAGTAGAAACTAAGGCAGCTGTGAGGTAGACCCAAGACATAGAAAGTGTAACAAGAGCTTCTTAACATGACCATTGTGGCCAGCATTGTAGAACATTTCTATTTTATTTTTTGAGAAGGGAATTAATATTGCTATGTCCCTGGGACTTCCCTGGCAGTATAGGGATTAAGTCTTAACCTTCCAATACAGTGGGTGTGAGCTCAATCCCTGGTCAGGGAGCTAAGATGCCACGTGCCTCACAGCCAAACAACCAAAACACAAAACAAAAACAATATTGTAACAAATTCAATGAAGATTTAAAAAGTGGACCACATCAAAAGAAACCTTTAGAAAAATATTGCTATGACCTTCATTATTCCATATAAAGAGAATTCCTCCATATATGAACAGAATTAAGTATTACATAGCTCCAAATAACGAATATTTTGCTACTTATTTGTGCTCATCATTCATTTGGGTTTAACTGTCCCAAATATACTTCCCTTTCCCCCCATTTCACCTTTACATGTCCAGATTTGTATGTCCAGTTCCCTGAAAGCCACCTCCAGCTAATTTGTAATTTGTCTGACAACTATGTTTGAGATGCCACTATGTATGTAACAAGGTGCTGATACTTCATTCTCAGTATCTTCAAAACTTAGCTCGTCATTTTGCTCTCTTGCTATTTATTTTCGGTACTTTCTTGCTCTGTGGTTAACATCAAATATTAATATTGAAGATTCAACCTGGAGTTCTCCCTTCCCCTCCTCTAGTCCACTGCCAAATCATTCTTACTTTCCCTTAACATTTCAGGAACATATTCCTTATTCTTTATTTCTGCTACTGCTACTGCTATTGCTGTTACCCAGTTTATGTCACATAGCCATAGTGCAACTCGACAGCTTTTGTCCAGATAAACTGAGCTTTATTTTACTTTAATTTCTGTATTTTTGGCTATATCCTATGCATTAGTGAATCTTGTAGCACATTAGTGTAAGGTAATGAATTTTACAGTATGCTTGTTAAATGTTAATTAAAATTTAATCAAAAGCTACTAAATAATTAAACCTACCAACAATCCCAAATTTCATTTTATGCCCATTTTCTGCCTCTTTTCATGTAAATAAGTGGTTATGAGAACTAGGAGAATAACCATGTAAATCTTAATGTCAGCATAACATCTATGCTCTGTATATATTAATGATGATTATGTTTTCATTATTCATGTTGTCTACATTTTTGTTTCCTACACCAAACAATGTAAATTAGGGGCAGGTGGGGCCAGCTCTGTACTGGAACACAATAAGAACTTAAATTGTTTTTTAACGTAAAGAACAACAAAATTCTGGCCAATGGGTGCCTTTCCTTAAATCAAGCCAGAATTACCAGCCATTAGATATTATTCTTAGCTGTGTCAGTTTAAATATGAACTACATTTGCTAGCATATGGAGAAAACTGAGCAAAAAAAAAAATATTGTAACAAATTCAATGAAGATTTAAAGTGGACCACATCAAAAGAAACCTTTAGAAAAATATTGCTATGACCTTCATTATTCCATATAAAGAGAATTCCTCCATATATGAACAGAATTAAGTATTACATAGCTCCAAATAACGAATATTTTGCTACTTATTTGTGCTCATCATTCATTTGGGTTTAACTGTCCCAAATATACTTCCCTTTTCCCCCATTTCACCTTTACATGTCCAGATTTGTATGTCCAGTTCCCTGAAAGCCACCTCCAGCTAATTTGTAATTTGTCTGACAACTATGTTTGAGATGCCACTATGTATGTAACAAGGTGCTGATACTTCATTCTCAGTATCTTCAAAACTTAGCTCGTCATTTTGCTCTCTTGCTATTTATTTTCGGTACTTTCTTGCTCTGTGGTTAACATCAAATATTAATATTGAAGATTCAACCTGGAGTTCTCCCTTCCCCTCCTCTAGTCCACTGCCAAATCATTCTTACTTTCCCTTAACATTTCAGGAACATATTCCTTATTCTTTATTTCTGCTACTGCTACTGCTATTGCTGTTACCCAGTTTATGTCACATAGCCATAGTGCAACTCGACAGCTTTTGTCCAGATAAACTGAGCTTTATTTTACTTTAATTTCTGTATTTTTGGCTATATCCTATGCATTAGTGAATCTTGTAGCACATTAGTGTAAGGTAATGAATTTTACAGTATGCTTGTTAAATGTTAATTAAAATTTAATCAAAAGCTACTAAATAATTAAACCTACCAACAATCCCAAATTTCATTTTATGCCCATTTTCTGCCTCTTTTCATGTAAATAAGTGGTTATGAGAACTAGGAGAATAACCATGTAAATCTTAATGTCAGCATAACATCTATGCTCTGTATATATTAATGATGATTATGTTTTCATTATTCATGTTGTCTACATTTTTGTTTCCTACACCAAACAATGTAAATTAGGGGCAGGTGGGGCCAGCTCTGTACTGGAACACAATAAGAACTTAAATTGTTTTTTAACGTAAAGAACAACAAAATTCTGGCCAATGGGTGCCTTTCCTTAAATCAAGCCAGAATTACCAGCCATTAGATATTATTCTTAGCTGTGTCAGTTTAAATATGAACTACATTTGCTAGCATATGGAGAAAACTGAGCTTTTAGGCGTTCAGTAATTTGTGAGACGGTTTGTCTAGTTTACTATTGCATATAACCTTCTTGGAAGATTTTTTCATTTGAATCAGCTCAAGCATAGCTATTAAATGAGCTGCCTTCATGATTCCAAATCTCAAACCAAAAATAGTAACATGTTTTAGATGAAGTCCTCAGTATGCTTGGGGAAACTCTGACTCCCCCAAGAGAAACACAGTATCTGTCCTTTTCCATAGCACAGAAATATACACATCCCTGTAATCATGTTATATATTATTGAAACTTGTTTCTTTATACACGGGACATTATGCTGGAATTACTGGGGAAATAGCTAGCCTGTGAGTGTTTAACACATAACCAGAGAGATAAAATGTACCAAAATGTGCTTAACAGACCTCTTATGATAAAGAAATGAACAGAAAAATATACTTCTTCCTTACTATATAAATTGACAATATGCTTTAGCTCTGGCCGATTGCACAGATCCTGTCTATTAAATGTTAAGTCTCCACATCCTAAAAGATATATCTGTCTATCAGAGGATAAGACTACACTAATCCTCCCTATAGGATTGGAAATGAAATTGAAAGGGAGCTCTGGGGGAATTTGCCCTATTGGTTTAGAGTGTAGATCTCATAAAGCCCTTTTGCTGCCAAGTAGGATCGATTATTTTTCAAATGTGGAGGAGTAGAGACATAAACTATCCTTCCTTCCCATTACCACAAGAGTCTATGGTATTTATAAAATGCTATATTTCAGTGTCAAAATCCAGTGTTCATATGTATTATAGATCTTTTGTCTTGTGAGTAAGGGTTTCAAATAGCTTTTATAAACATATTCATGCTTAATGTCAGCATAACATCTATGCTCTGTATATATTAATGATGATTATGTTTTCATTATTCATGTTGTCTACATTTTTGTTTCCTACACCAAACAATGTAAATTAGGGGCAGGTGGGGCCAGCTCTGTACTGGAACACAATAAGAACTTAAATTGTTTTTTAACGTAAAGAACAACAAAATTCTGGCCAATGGGTGCCTTTCCTTAAATCAAGCCAGAATTACCAGCCATTAGATATTATTCTTAGCTGTGTCAGTTTAAATATGAACTACATTTGCTAGCATATGGAGAAAACTGAGCTTTTAGGCGTTCAGTAATTTGTGAGACGGTTTGTCTAGTTTACTATTGCATATAACCTTCTTGGAAGATTTTTTCATTTGAATCAGCTCAAGCATAGCTATTAAATGAGCTGCCTTCATGATTCCAAATCTCAAACCAAAAATAGTAACATGTTTTAGATGAAGTCCTCAGTATGCTTGGGGAAACTCTGACTCCCCCAAGAGAAACACAGTATCTGTCCTTTTCCATAGCACAGAAATATACACATCCCTGTAATCATGTTATATATTATTGAAACTTGTTTCTTTATACACGGGACATTATGCTGGAATTACTGGGGAAATAGCTAGCCTGTGAGTGTATAACACATAACCAGAGAGATAAAATGTACCAAAATGTGCTTAACAGACCTCTTATGATAAAGAAATGAACAGAAAAATATACTTCTTCCTTACTATATAAATTGACAATATGCTTTAGCTCTGGCCGATTGCACAGATCCTGTCTATTAAATGTTAAGTCTCCACATCCTAAAAGATATATCTGTCTATCAGAGGATAAGACTACACTAATCCTCCCTATAGGATTGGAAATGAAATTGAAAGGGAGCTCTGGGGGAATTTGCCCTATTGGTTTAGAGTGTAGATCTCATAAAGTCCTTTTGCTGCCAAGTAGGATCGATTATTTTTCAAATGTGGAGGAGTAGAGAGACATAAACTATCCTTCCCTTCCCATTACCACAAGAGTCTATGGTATTTATAAAATGCTATATTTCAGTGTCAAAATCCAGTGTTCATATGTATTATAGATCTTTTGTCTTGTGAGTAAGGGTTTCAAATAGCTTTTATAAACATATTGGCATTGATTTTAAAAAGTCTAGAGAGTCACCTAGGGAATCATCAGTTTATGCTAAAATATACACTTTTTAAATGTGTTTAATCCTTTCAGTGACAAAAGTAAACATTTTAAGCACATGTTATGAAGGATTTAGAGTTATGCTCTATTGTAGAAGACATCTATTTGTGTAATCTATTTGCATAGTGATCTATTTGTACATTTTTTCTGAAATTTTACATACCTATTTAGGCAAAGCTAAATTTAACTATTTTAATAAATTGGACCTTCCGGTTATTTGCTCTACTTCCTACTCTAGATCGTGACCACTGTTGTTGCTGTTTAGTCACTAACTTATATCCTACTCTTGCCATCCCATGAACTAAAGACCACCAGGCTCCTCTGTCCATGTGATTCTCCAGGCAAGAATACTGGAGTAGGTTGCCATTTCCTCCTCCAGGGGATCTATGATGTTGCACCATAAACCTTGGGCACTGATGGTGATGCTTAATTTTATTTGAGAAATTATTGATAGACAGATTACAGTTGGTATCCCCGAACACAATCAAATCAAAAACATATTTATGGCGCAAATACCTTATTTCTTATACGTGGTTCTTTCTTTTAATTTGTATTACTCCATTTCCATAAATAAAATGACAACACATATAGACAAGTGTTATATTAAGACAGAAATACAGTCAAACATATATTTGAAGATGGCAAACACAGACATTTTCAGATAACTAACCTCCCTATAGGCATCTGGAACATGAAAATTGAAAAAGATATATCTGTCTATCAGAGGATAAGACTACACTAATCCTCCCTATAGGATTGGAAATGAAATTGAAAGGGAGCTCTGGGGGAATTTGCCCTATTGGTTTAGAGTGTAGATCTCATAAAGTCCTTTTGCTGCCAAGTAGGATCGATTATTTTTCAAATGTGGAGGAGTAGAGAGACATAAACTATCCTTCCCTTCCCATTACCACAAGAGTCTATGGTATTTATAAAATGCTATATTTCAGTGTCAAAATCCAGTGTTCATATGTATTATAGATCTTTTGTCTTGTGAGTAAGGGTTTCAAATAGCTTTTATAAACATATTGGCATTGATTTTAAAAAGTCTAGAGAGTCACCTAGGGAATCATCAGTTTATGCTAAAATATACACTTTTTAAATGTGTTTAATCCTTTCAGTGACAAAAGTAAACATTTTAAGCACATGTTATGAAGGATTTAGAGTTATGCTCTATTGTAGAAGACATCTATTTGTGTAATCTATTTGCATAGTGATCTATTTGTACATTTTTTCTGAAATTTTACATACCTATTTAGGCAAAGCTAAATTTAACTATTTTAATAAATTGGACCTTCCGGTTATTTGCTCTACTTCCTACTCTAGATCGTGACCACTGTTGTTGCTGTTTAGTCACTAACTTATATCCTACTCTTGCCATCCCATGAACTAAAGACCACCAGGCTCCTCTGTCCATGCGATTCTCCAGGCAAGAATACTGGAGTAGGTTGCCATTTCCTCCTCCAGGGGATCTATGATGTTGCACCATAAACCTTGGGCACTGATGGTGATGCTTAATTTTATTTGAGAAATTATTGATAGACAGATTACAGTTGGTATCCCCAAACACAATCAAATCAAAAACATATTTATGGCGCAAATACCTTATTTCTTATACGTGGTTCTTTCTTTTAATTTGTATTACTCCATTTCCATAAATAAAATGACAACACATATAGACAAGTGCTATATTAAGACAGAAATACAGTCAAACATATATTTGAAGATGGCAAACACAGACATTTTCAGTAAATAGTTGATATGGATTGTTTGGGAGGTGTTTTGGTTAAAGCACATTGATACATTTGTAACAGAGCAATACAACTCTGACTATGTAGATCCTTTCCTTTAGCTCTAATCTTTTGTGCTCTGTTACATGCACTTAGTCATGCTGGTCTGGAGTTTTGTAAAAAAAAATGTTGTCTAAAGCCTGAAATATACAGGCTCTATCTCCTAGATTTGACCTTGAAAGGTATAAGGCTTTTCATTCCTATACAGGTAAAAATGTGCTGAAGAAAAAACCAACTGTCTTATTGGCGGTTTATAGAAACATTGTAACCAGACCTACCTGGACAGCTGCAACAAAGAACTCCAGCACAAGAAGTTTGCAGCAATGAGTCACACCCCCATCCCTTTTAGTATAAAAGAGGTCTAGATTCTATCTCTCTTAAGATGGTTCTTTGGGACAGTAGTTACCATCTTCTCGTTATGCTGGCTTTTTTTTAATAAAGTCAGCATTCTTTGTCCCAACACCTCATTGTGTGACTAGCAGTACAAACTAGAATTCAGTAACAAAGTTATTCGAGAAGCCTTCATTGAGCTATGATTGTTTGCTGAGGGTGAAACTGTAAACATGATTATCATAGGCTCTGTCCCTCTGAAATTTTCAGTTTCGTAAAGATAGAAGTCAATAAAGGCAATAGCAAGTTCAGTGTGATAAAGAATTAGAAAGAAAACAAAGATGGTGAGACAATAAGGATGAATAAAGATAAATTAAGATGGTAGGAGATACTACAAAATAAATGTAATATTTGAGATGTAAAACTTAAATAGGAATAGAGAGGTCACTACAGGGGATTTACGAAGAGATCTAAAACTAAAGAGAAAATGGCTAGGAACTGAGGTTTCAATTTCATTTTCTCTTTGAACTGGACTATAAGGAAAGTCTCAGCAAATATTAACTCGCTGAAGGAATTGTTTTTACTTATTTTATTGTAGTTGTTGAAAGATCAGTCAATAAATAAATGGAGAATGTTTATTAAACATTTTTTAAAATGTGATCAACCTGGTTTCTGTCCTCAAGAGGGTTAAAATAAACTTATGGAGACAAAATTACTAAATAAGAAATAATTAGAGAAGAAAAAAAAGTCCAAGAAATGGTATAGTGATTTATAAGAAAACTAGATCTGTGCAAGGTATAGTAATTCATTTAGAGAGTGGTACAACTCCCTAGACATGGCTCTAAAGGAGATCTACTCTTTATAAAGCAAAGATCATCATCTGTGTGCCACCTCAAGAGAATAAATAAAACTTGAATTTATTCAACAGACAATTCACGTCTATGCATAGTGGAAGGAAAAATATATTCAGAGGCTAACAACTGTGATTTTGTCTGCCAATAAAAATGTGATCTTGGGGAAGGAAGTTGTAACCATTCATTTCCATTCTCAGTTTCCTCATCTATAAAATGAGATAATAGCATCTTTCCTATCTAACAAAATGGGTGCTCTGAGAACTAAATGAGATAATATTTGTACAAACAGCATTGATATTACCTGTTCAAATAGTGATAGAAATAAGATTAGTGATTACTTAGAATTATACATTGCATAAAGAGCCTTATATTAGTTATTATTTCTAATTTTAAAAAATTATCTGTAAATAAATGTGTTTATTTTATGTTCAGTCACCCAGTTGTGTCTGACTCTTTGAGGCCCAATGGGCTACAGCCTTTTTTTGATTTTGTGACAATTTTTTTAAGTTGCTGAGGGTGAAACTGTAAACATGATTATCATAGGCTCTGTCCCTCTGAAATTTTCAGTTTCGAAGTCAATAAAGGCAATAGCAAGTTCAGTGTGATAAAGAATTAGAAAGAAAACAAAGATGGTGAGACAATAAGGATGAATAAAGATAAATTAAGATGGTAGGAGATACTACAAAATAAATGTAATATTTGAGATGTAAAACTTAAATACGAATAGAGAGGTCACTACAGGGGATTTACGAAGAGATCTAAAACTAAAGAGAAAATGGCTAGGAACTGAGGTTTCAATTTCATTTTCTCTTTGAACTGGACTATAAGGAAAGTCTCAGCAAATATTAACTCGCTGAAGGAATTGTTTTTACTTATTTTATTGTAGTTGTTGAAAGATCAGTCAATAAATAAATGGAGAATGTTTATTAAACATTTTTTAAAATGTGATCAACCTGGTTTCTGTCCTCAAGAGGGTTAAAATAAACTTATGGAGACAAAATTACTAAATAAGAAATAATTAGAGAAAAAAAAGTCCAAGAAATGGTATAGTGATTTATAAGAAAACTAGATCTGTGCAAGGTATAGTAATTCATTTAGAGAGTGGTACAACTCCCTAGACATGGCTCTAAAGGAGATCTACTCTTTGTAAAGCAAAGATCATCATCTGTGTGCCACCTCAAGAGAATAAATAAAACTTGAATTTATTCAACAGACAATTCACGTCTATGCATAGTGGAAGGAAAAATATATTCAGAGGCTAACAACTGTGATTTTGTCTGCCAATAAAAATGTGATCTTGGGGAAGGAAGTTGTAACCATTCATTTCCATTCTCAGTTTCCTCATCTATAAAATGAGATAATAGCATCTTTCCTATCTAACAAAATGGGTGCTCTGAGAACTAAATGAGATAATATTTGTACAAACAGCATTGATATTACCTGTTCAAATAGTGATAGAAATAAGATTAGTGATTACTTAGAATTATACATTGCATAAAGAGCCTTATATTAGTTATTATTTCTAATTTTAAAAAATTATCTGTAAATAAATGTGTTTATTTTATGTTCAGTCACCCAGTTGTGTCTGACTCTTTGAGGCCCAATGGGCTACAGCCTTTTTTTGATTTTGTGACAATTTTATTAAGTTGTATTTTCAATGAATATATCCACTTCATTTACATATTTGTTGGAATAGATGGATATGTTCAAAATCCTCTCACTATGTCTGTAGGAACTGTAGGGCCTTCCATTCATGATATGAGTTTCCCCGCTTTTCTTTTTTACATTCTAGCTAGGAGTATCAGTTTATTTATCTATTTTCAAAGAATTAACTTTTTCTTTTTCATTTGTCTCTATTTTTTACTACTGTTAATATATAGAGTTTCTGGATTTTGGTTTATTTATTGTTGTTCAGTTACTCAGTCATGTCTGACTCTTTGCGACCCTATGGACTGCAGTAAGCCAGATATCTCTGTCCTTCAGCATCTGAATGGGCAAAAGCTAGACTAGAACTTGCACACAGACACTAATTCTTCTAGTCTGTGCAATTTAAATAGCCCACTCTGGACCTTAGTTTTGCCTCAGAAATTAAGAAGCCTAAAAATTTACCTGCACTGTAGGATTGAATTTTTAAACCAATGCATAGTTGATTCTTTGTTTTTATAAATAAGCTTTTATTGTGTGTCTAAGCAGGTAAATACGAATTCCAATCATTTTGTAGGTTTAAATGCTGGTGACATTTATCTTAAAGTGAGAAAGAGCGAAAAAACCCACTCTGTTTAAAGGTGTTGGGCTTCCCCTGGTGGTCCAGTGGGTAAGGACACTGCCTTGCAGTGCAAGGGGCGCCAGTTCGATCCTTGCCCTGGGAAGATTCCATGTGCCGCGGAGCGGCTGGACCCATGTGTCCAATTACCGAGCCGGAGCTCTGGAGTGCATGTGCCCAGAGCCGGCGCTCTGCGATGACAGAGGCCACCACGATGGGAGGCCCACAGGAGCCAAAGAACAAAGACGGATGAAAATAGATAAATGAAAGACCAATAGAAGTGGCCCGCCCACTCCCCTCCCTCTCCAACCCGACCCCCACCCAAAATAAATAAATAAATTAATTAAAAAAAAAAAAGGTGTTATGTATTTCCCCAAAGAATTAAAACATAATTTTGATAGAAGGGGCTGTTTTCTGGTAAGGCAAAGTATTTGCTTATCTGGACCCAACTGGAATATAATCTTTTCTAGGAAGACTTCTGTTCTCTCCCAGGTAGTTAAACAATCCCTCTTTGTAATTCCTTAGTACTTGTTAAAACCTTAATTGTAATAGCTAATGTGAAGTGTTATGAGTGTTATGAAAGTCTTTCAAAATGATTTAATGTTGAAACAGAATTTCTGATTAAGTTGAAATGTTACTTCCTCCTGATTGGTTTCATTTCTTTAAAAGTCTTTAAAAGAAATATTCCTTAGAGAGGCTCATTAAGTTGTAACTTTAAGCAAATTGATTGTACATACTTAATTGTTTAGTTCCCTTAAGAATTGTATCTCGAGTAACAATATCAAAATCATTTTGACAGTAGATGTGATGATTTCAGCTTTCAGTCAGAAAGAAAATACAACCCAGTGAACTGAGAGCCATATATAAACACACACAAAGATAAAGGACTGTCCATGTATGTGTTCTATACCCACACAGACATACACATATACAAATAAGCATGTATATACCCAAGTGCAACTAATGTGTACACATTGGGCGACACTGACATTTCACGTTCTGAAACTTTCCTGCCATTTGTTGCCTAGGTAGGAACTATCTCTGTTCCACTGTGTTACTTTGTCTCCTGATAACAAAGTTGATTCAGCTTCTGGCTAGATTATTTTTTAAGTTTTGATATATGGAATCAGTTTCAGTGAACAAAGGATGTCTTAGGGAGGCTGTTAAATCAGTTTTGTAAGGATTACTTCAAAGAGAGACACAAAATTATAGACAGCATATAAGGGAAGCATAATTGGCAAAAACAAAAAGGAAGTGTCCAATTACCGAGCCGGAGCTCTGGAGTGCATGTGCCCAGAGCCGGCGCTCTGCGATGACAGAGGCCACCACGATGGGAGGCCCACAGGAGCCAAAGAACAAAGACGGATGAAAATAGATAAATGAAAGACCAATAGAAGTGGCCCGCCCACTCCCCTCCCTCTCCAACCCGACCCCCACCCAAAATAAATAAATAAATTAATTAAAAAAAAAAAAGGTGTTATGTATTTCCCCAAAGAATTAAAACATAATTTTGATAGAAGGGGCTGTTTTCTGGTAAGGCAAAGTATTTGCTTATCTGGACCCAACTGGAATATAATCTTTTCTAGGAAGACTTCTGTTCTCTCCCAGGTAGTTAAACAATCCCTCTTTGTAATTCCTTAGTACTTGTTAAAACCTTAATTGTAATAGCTAATGTGAAGTGTTATGAGTGTTATGAAAGTCTTTCAAAATGATTTAATGTTGAAACAGAATTTCTGATTAAGTTGAAATGTTACTTCCTCCTGATTGGTTTCATTTCTTTAAAAGTCTTTAAAAGAAATATTCCTTAGAGAGGCTCATTAAGTTGTAACTTTAAGCAAATTGATTGTACATACTTAATTGTTTAGTTCCCTTAAGAATTGTATCTCGAGTAACAATATCAAAATCATTTTGACAGTAGATGTGATGATTTCAGCTTTCAGTCAGAAAGAAAATACAACCCAGTGAACTGAGAGCCATATATAAACACACACAAAGATAAAGGACTGTCCATGTATGTGTTCTATACCCACACAGACATACACATATACAAATAAGCATGTATATACCCAAGTGCAACTAATGTGTACACATTGGGCGACACTGACATTTCACGTTCTGAAACTTTCCTGCCATTTGTTGCCTAGGTAGGAACTATCTCTGTTCCACTGTGTTACTTTGTCTCCTGATAACAAAGTTGATTCAGCTTCTGGCTAGATTATTTTTTAAGTTTTGATATATGGAATCAGTTTCAGTGAACAAAGGATGTCTTAGGGAGGCTGTTAAATCAGTTTTGTAAGGATTACTTCAAAGAGAGACACAAAATTATAGACAGCATATAAGGGAAGCATAATTGGCAAAAACAAAAAAGGAAAAAAGATGATTTTTAAAAAGGTCACAGATATGGATTCTGTATCTTTTTTACACCATCGAAGAGTGAAACTTGACTTCAGATATTTTTTTATTCTTTAATTACACTATCACTGTAATTCAGGCCCATGCGGGGCTTCAGTTGCATTCCTTCTTATAATATATGCCTTCTGTTATGTTTATATACTTATATTTTTACTAATTAAAATACCAATATCTATGTGTATGAGTTCATATATTCATACATTACATGTATGTGTATAAGTATATATAGTCCCATGCTGTTTGTCATTATCTGAATGGCAATTACTTTTTATTTTTAGTTATTCTAGTGTGTTAAAACCATGATGTATTTTAAAATCAGTGGTGTCCTAGTATTATGTGTTGTTTACAAAAATTTTCCTTACTTATGCAAAAATATTATACATGTATCAGCCTAGATTTAATTAATATATAAGTTTTATTTTATAGGCAAACTGTTGAGGTGATCTTTAAATTAATGATATTAATTTATATTAAGCACTTTTTGAGAACTGTTTATTTTTAAAGAGTTTTTCAGAAATCCAAAAATATCAGATTTTTCTGCTGATTTTTTAATGTCTTTGAAACAATAATACACGTGCTTAATTTAAAAAAGAATCCTAGATCAGGAATGAATACATGCATATACCAAAGATGTACAATACCAAACATACTCAGAAACTTAAGCACCCACAATCTGGTGGAAAACTCTCTTAATTTTAAATTTAACAACAAAAAATAAATCTTATTTCAAGTTTCTTTTAAATTATCCAGTCACTTTTTCATTACCAATTAAACTGCAGCATTTTAGTAAAAGATTGGTCATTAAATTAATTATGGTTTCTTCATGGACTATTCTGGGGAAGTAAGGGGTGGTGATGTGTCTAGGTTAAGTTTCTTAGATTCAACAAATATTTTTCAGCACCTTACACATTCTAAGAATTGAGATAAGGCCCTATTAATTATAGAAAATAGTTAGATGTTAGACAGATAGATACATACATACGGGTTGCCATTCCCTTCTCTAGGGCATTTTTCCCGACCCAGGAATCCAACCCTGATCACCTGCATTACAGACAGATTCTTTACTGTCTGAGCCACCAAGGAAGCACCATATACATACATGTGTCTGGTCATTCAAACATGTTTGACACATTTGCAACCCCATGGGCTGCAGCCTGCCAGGTCCTCTGTCCATGGAATTCTCCAGGCAAGAATACTGGAGTGGGTTGCCATTTCCTTCTCCAGTATACATACCTAAGTACTGAGAATTTCCTTTGGACTCATCAACAGTTTATATATCTTCCTTAACTCAGAATCCTAAGTTAAAAATAAAAGACGGGATGCGAAAGGTTTCACTTTAAAAATTTTTATGTTCCTTAGTACATATTATTTTGTTAATTTGTATCATTTTAAAAATCCTCCTTATATAGAGAAAGATTCATACTTTATTGGGTACAGATTTGATCATTTTCAAAATAGTATGAGATCAGTGATTTGGAATACATGGATAAATCTATGAAAATCATCAATATTTTTTAAAATACCTTTATGAGTGCAAACTGTTGAGGTGATCTTTAAATTAATGATATTAATTTATATTAAGCACTTTTGAGAACTGTTTATTTTTAAAGAGTTTTCAGAAATCCAAAAATATCAGATTTTTCTGCTGATTTTTTAATGTCTTTGAAACAATAATACACGTGCTTAATTTAAAAAAGAATCCTAGATCAGGAATGAATACATGCATATACCAAAGATGTACAATACCAAACATACTCAGAAACTTAAGCACCCACAATCTGGTGGAAAACTCTCTTAATTTTAAATTTAACAACAAAAAATAAATCTTATTTCAAGTTTCTTTTAAATTATCCAGTCACTTTTTCATTACCAATTAAACTGCAGCATTTTAGTAAAAGATTGGTCATTAAATTAATTATGGTTTCTTCATGGACTATTCTGGGGAAGTAAGGGGTGGTGATGTGTCTAGGTTAAGTTTCTTAGATTCAACAAATATTTTTCAGCACCTTACACATTCTAAGAATTGAGATAAGGCCCTATTAATTATAGAAAATAGTTAGATGTTAGACAGATAGATACATACATACGGGTTGCCATTCCCTTCTCTAGGGCATTTTTCCCGACCCAGGAATCCAACCCTGATCACCTGCATTACAGACAGATTCTTTACTGTCTGAGCCACCAAGGAAGCACCATATACATACATGTGTCTGGTCATTCAGACATGTTTGACACATTTGCAACCCCATGGGCTGCAGCCTGCCAGGTCCTCTGTCCGTGGAATTCTCCAGGCAAGAATACTGGAGTGGGTTGCCATTTCCTTCTCCAGTATACATACCTAAGTACTGAGAATTTCCTTTGGACTCATCAACAGTTTATATATCTTCCTTAACTCAGAATCCTAAGTTAAAAATAAAAGACGGGATGTGAAAGGTTTCACTTTAAAAATTTTTATGTTCCTTAGTACATATTATTTTGTTAATTTGTATCATTTTAAAAATCCTCCTTATATAGAGAAAGATTCATACTTTATTAGGTACAGATTTGATCATTTTCAAAATAGTATGAGATCAGTGATTTGGAATACATGGATAAATCTATGAAAATCATCAATATTTTTAAACTACCTTTTATGAGTGCAAAAGAAACCCTAAGACCCATATACTATCTCATAAAAACTTTTTGAAAAGTAATTATTTTCTTTTCCATGCATTTGCTCCCATTGTGTAAAATGTGCTTTGCTCAGTTACCCTAAGTGGCTAAATACTAGGCATTGTGAGAAAGCCAAAATGTATTAAAAGAGGACAATATTGGGCTTCCCTGGTGGTCCAGTGGGTAAAAAGGTCTGCCTTTCAGAGCAACAGGCACTGGTTTGATCCCGGGCCCAGGAAGATCCTACCATATGTTGCAGAGCGGCTGGACAGGTGTGTCCAATTAGGAACCAGCTCTCTGGAGCACATGTGTCCAGAGTCAGTGCTCTGCAATGAGAGAGGCCACTGCGATGGTATGCCCACACAGGCCAAAAATAAAGATGAATGAAAATAAATAAATAAAAACCAATGAAACAGGCCAAAATTAAAAAAAAAAAAAGGTCTATATAAAAAAAACTATATTAAATTCTCTCATTGACTATAAGAGCCGTTATAACTTGTCCTTTTTGTGATTGCATGATTTTCCTAATATCACAGTTAGCTTTTGAAGAATCAGGACAAAAACCAGTATGATTTCTGATTTATTATATGTTTCTCATATTGACATATACAGTATATTATAATAAAGATAACATTATACCCAAATGGATAAAAGAGTATTTTCAGTATATGATAATATCACTGAATATATTATGATGGAAATATGAACCTCAACACCACTTCATACACAAAAATCTATTTCAGATGTATTGCCATATGAAATTTAAAAAAACAAAATAATAAAGTATACAAAAGTACATAGAGACTGTTTTTCTCTTTAACATATAAAAATATTTTGTAAACAAGACACCAAAAGATCCATGCATAAATAGATTTTCAATAATTTAAATAGGATTAAAAATGAGACATTTTTAATTTAAATGTATTATTTTTAGAATTAAAAGGCAACTGTATCCTGTGAAGAAATTTGCAATGGATCTTTATTATTTGAGACACTAGAGAAGCCCCAGAGATTTTCAATGGGTCTATTTGGTAATATCCTGTCATCCTAAACACAGACACACATACACATGAAAAAAAAAATGAGAAAAAGAAAAGAGAGCAGGCAGTAAATGGGCAACAGTCTTAGTCATTTACAAAGAGAATATCTAAATGACAGGCACATGAATATGTGCTCAATCTCATTGGTCATGAGTAAGATACAAACTAATGTTGCAACAAATATAGTTCTTATCCACTGGAATCACTAAGGGAAACTGACACTCCAAATACTTTGGGAGCTGAAACATCTGGAACTGCTCAGATTTTATATTGGTACAGTCAGCCTGGAAAATTGTTTTGAAGTATGTATCAATGCTTCATTTGAGCATAACCATAACATATGACCTTAAAAACCACACTTGCAGGCATTTCCTTAAATATATAAGTATATATTCATTAAAAGACATATTCAAGAATCTTTATGACAGCATTACGTTGAATGATCCCCAGCAGGAAACAAGTTAGAGGTCCATGAGTGTAGAATATATAAAAAAGATGTGACATATGCATTAAGGCAAAAGTATACAGCAGTGTACCTAAATAATGTATCATACACACAACAGCATGACTGAAACTCAGGAACCCATTAAGGAAAGGAAGACACGTTCAGGTGGGTCATGATGACACGGATCCACTTGTACAGTTTTCAATGTAAGAGAAACTGGGAATACACATAACTGATAGGAAAGAGTTAAATTAATTTGTATATGACTATTCAACATTCACAAAGGAAGTTCTTCCTGTTTCAAAGCAAAATAAGACACAGTTATGTCTTAGTATTAGAACTATTTTCTCTTATAATTTCTACATTGACTATACGTAACTTTGGTGATAAAAAACATATATTACAAAGATGTGTCTACAGAGTTCCTTTATATAGCAGAAATACTTGAGCAGATTGTTCAGGATTTAGTTATTTTGCAAAAAGGCATTGTCCATGGAATTCTCCAGGCAAGAATACTATGGGCTTCCCCTGGTGGTCCAGTGGGTAAGGACACTGCCTTGCAGTGCAACAGGCGCCGGTTCAAGCCCTGGCCTGGGAAGATCCCACGTGCCGCAGAGCGGCTGGACCGATGTGTCCAATTACCGAGCCAGACTCTGGAGTGCATGTGCCCAGAGCCGGAGCTCTGCAACGACAGACGCCACCGCGATGGGAGGCCCACAGGAGCCAAAGAACAAAGACGGATGAAAATAGAGAAATGAAAGACCAATAGAAGTGGCCTGCCTGCTCCCCTCGCTCCCCAACCCGACCCCCGCCCAAAATAAATAAATAAATAAATCTTAAAAAAAAAAAAGAATACTGGCGTGGATTGCCATTGCCTTCTCCAGGGGATCTTCCCCACCCACCCAGTGATTGAACCCAGGTATCCCACACTGCAGGCAAATTCACAGATTCTTTACCATCTGAGCCAACAGGGAAGCCCACAAAGCAACACAGAATGCATAAATGCTTATAAAACCATTTTACACTTTCATATTAAGTTACTTAAAAATTAATAAAGCCCAGCTTATTATTATCATATGTCAGTTTCATGTTTAATCTTGTAATGAGCCTTCAATGGTAAATAAAGGCATCGATGAAGTGAATGTTTAGCAAAATCAGGTTAATATTCAATCTTCAGCTCCTTTCCATTTGACCCATGTTTCTATATTGCCACGTTGTTTTAAGTATCTTCTCTAATGTGTTTGTTCTCCCTTGTTCTCATTAATAAAAACTGTTTATCCAATGCATTAATCAGTGAACACAAATGATACCCACTGGCAATGAGAAACTATTTGTTATTTTGTAAGATCTGCTTCTTATTAATGGTGTTTTGCTGGTTATTGCAATTAGGCATGTGGAAAATTTTCAGAAGTGACTTATGATGATTAATTCCTGAGAAAGCAAACCCTCCTGTTCTTTTATATAAATGAGGAGAGTCTAAGATTTATAGATGTTGGACAACTTCTCCAAATTCAAAAAAAGCAAACAGCACAGTCCTGTCTCTTTGTACAAGAACAGGGCTTCCTGTATCGTGAAAATAGGAATCAAGAAATACTTGAGCAGATTGTTCAGGATTTAGTTATTTTGCAAAAAGGCATTGTCCATGGAATTCTCCAGGCAAGAATACTATGGGCTTCCCCTGGTGGTCCAGTGGGTAAGGACACCGCCTTGCAGTGCAAGGGGCGCCGGTTCGATCCCTGGCTTGGGAAGATCCCACGTGCCGCGGAGCGGCTGGACCGATGTGTCCAATTACCGAGCCAGAGCTCGGGAGCGCATGTGCCCAGAGCTGGCGCTCTGCAACGACAGACGCCAGCATGATGGGAGGCCCACAGGAACCAAAGAAAAAAGACTGATGAAGATAGAGAAATGAAAGACCAATAGAAGTGGCCTGCCTGCTTCTCTCCCTCCCCAACCCGACCCCCGCCCAAAATAAATAAATAAATAAATCTTAAAAAAAAAAAAGAATACTGGCGTGGATTGCCATTGCCTTCTCCAGGGGATCTTCCCCACCCACCCAGTGATTGAACCCAGGTATCCCACACTGCAGGCAAATTCACAGATTCTTTACCATCTGAGCCAACAGGGAAGCCCACAAAGCAACACAGAATGCATAAATGCTTATAAAACCATTTTACACTTTCATATTAAGTTACTAAAAAATTAATAAAGCCCAGCTTATTATTATCATATGTCAGTTTCATGTTTAATCTTGTAATGAGCCTTCAATGGTAAATAAAGGCATCGATGAAGTGAATGTTTAGCAAAATCAGGTTAATATTCAATCTTCAGCTCCTTTCCATTTGACCCATGTTTCTATATTGCCACGTTGTTTTAAGTATCTTCTCTAATGTGTTTGTTCTCCCTTGTTCTCATTAATAAAAACTGTTTATCCAATGCATTAATCAGTGAACACAAATGATACCCACTGGCAATGAGAAACTATTTGTTATTTTGTAAGATCTGCTTCTTATTAATGGTGTTTTGCTGGTTATTGCAATTAGGCATGTGGAAAATTTTCAGAAGTGACTTATGATGATTAATTCCTGAGAAAGCAAACCCTCCTGTTCTTTTATATAAATGAGGAGAGTCTAAGATTTATAGATGTTGGACAACTTCTCCAAATTCACAAACAAAAGATGGCAACAGCCATTGCTGACAGTGTCCTTGCTCTCAGATTTTGTACAAGAACAGGGCTTCCTGTATCGTGAAAAATAGGAATCAAGAAAAAATATCATGAAAATCCTGCCCAGCACATCAACCTCTCTTAATATCTCAATCAACAATCCTTAAGATTTCTACTAAAGTAATCCTAACAGCAGAGAATGAACTTGTGTCACAAGAACCCCCAGGTATTTTGGTCAGAAGCAAGTATCACACAAGTTTCCTTCAAAGATGAACACTTTGTTTTTCATGTTAATGCATATTTTGCCGTGTGATCTACAGATACAAAAGTTTGTTTTTAACAGAAACATAATGTAAAATATGCATAGTACTCATCAGGAAAGTTATATACCTCAATTATCCAATAGCCACATACCCCCTGAATAACTGCAGTTATCTAAGAGTGAAAAAAGGCCCTGTAAAACAAAAAGTTAACAATTAATAAGGTGCCTTATCTTTTCTTACTTAGGGCCAGAAATTTAAGAGTATCTCTTTTGTGTCAGGGGCCTCTCTGGTGCCTAAGTGTTAAAGAACCCACCTGCCAATGCAAGAGACACAAGTTCGATCCCTGGGTCAGGAAGATCCCCTGGAGGAAGAAATCACAACCCACTCCAGTATTCTTTGACAGAAAATCCCATGGACAGAGGAGTCTGGAAGGCTACAGTCCATGGGGTCACAAAAGAGTCAGATATGATTTAGTGACTCACAATCAACAACAAATCACATCATTGGCATTTATTTCAGGCTACAAACCTATGGTAGCAGGAAGAGTCAGAATGCATATATTTGGGGGGAATCTGGAGCAACTCTCTTCACTTGTCTGAACCTAAGTTTCTTCATTTATAAACTGAGAATGACAAAGTTAGATTTCAAAGAATCTCAAGTGACAATGTGCATATGTATGGAAGTGCTTCTAGAAACCATGAAGAGCTATGTACATTTAAGGTTCTATCATCGTATTTCTATATTTGTTAGGCTTAGGGTTGAGATGCTATGGATACAATAGCGTACCAAATAGCCCCATGTTTACCATCCAGTGAGACTAAAAAGTTATCATGTTTAGAAAGCAAACCCTCCTGTTCTTTTATATAAATGAGGAGAGTCTAAGATTTATAGATGTTGGACAACTTCTCCAAATTCACAAACAAAAGATGGCAACAGCCATTGCTGACAGTGTCCTTGCTCTCAGATTTTGTACAAGAACAGGGCTTCCTGTATCGTGAAAAATAGGAATCAAGAAAAAATATCATGAAAATCCTGCCCAGCACATCAACCTCTCTTAATATCTCAATCAACAATCCTTAAGATTTCTACTAAAGTAATCCTAACAGCAGAGAATGAACTTGTGTCACAAGAACCCCCAGGTATTTTGGTCAGAAGCAAGTATCACACAAGTTTCCTTCAAAGATGAACACTTTGTTTTTCATGTTAATGCATATTTTGCCATGTGATCTACAGATACAAAAGTTTGTTTTTAACAGAAACATAATGTAAAATATGCATAGTACTCATCAGGAAAGTTATATACCTCAATTATCCAATAGCCACATACCCCCTGAATAACTGCAGTTATCTAAGAGTGAAAAAAGGCCCTGTAAAACAAAAAGTTAACAATTAATAAGGTGCCTTATCTTTTCTTACTTAGGGCCAGAAATTTAAGAGTATCTCTTTTGTGTCAGGGGCCTCTCTGGTGCCTAAGTGTTAAAGAACCCACCTGCCAATGCAAGAGACACAAGTTCGATCCCTGGGTCAGGAAGATCCCCTGGAGGAAGAAATCACAACCCACTCCAGTATTCTTTGACAGAAAATCCCATGGACAGAGGAGTCTGGAAGGCTACAGTCCATGGGGTCACAAAAGAGTCAGATATGATTTAGTGACTCACAATCAACAACAAATCACATCATTGGCATTTATTTCAGGCTACAAACCTATGGTAGCAGGAAGAGTCAGAATGCATATATTTGGGGGGAATCTGGAGCAACTCTCTTCACTTGTCTGAACCTAAGTTTCTTCATTTATAAACTGAGAATGACAAAGTTAGATTTCAAAGAATCTCAAGTGACAATGTGCATATGTATGGAAGTGCTTCTAGAAACCATGAAGAGCTATGTACATTTAAGGTTCTATCATCGTATTTCTATATTTGTTAGGCTTAGGGTTGAGATGCTATGGATACAATAGCGTACCAAATAGTCAAACATTTTTTTCTCATACTGTTTACCATCCAGTGAGACTAGAAAAACGTAATTATTATATATGTTACATAGGTCAATAAAGCCTTATCTAGATATTAGACTTAAATTTAGAACCTGAAACCATTAAAATGCCTAGAAAAAAAGTATAGGAACAATGTCAAAGCTTTTTGACACTGGTGCTGGCAATGATTCTTTTTTGGATACAACACATAAAACACAAGCAACAAAAGTAAAAATAAACAAGTGGGACTACATCAAAACTAGAAAGCTCTTGAATAACAAAGAAAACCATCAATAAGACAAAAAGGCAACGTATAGAATAGAAGATAATACATGCTTGATAAGAAGGCCACACAGTTCAATAGCAAAAACTAAAAAAATTCAATTAAGAAATGGCTAGTGGACCTAAATAGACAATTTTAACCATCAAACTCTTAGAGGAGAATATAGGCAAAACCCTCAAGGACATCAATCAAAGCAAGATCTTCTCTGACCCACCAACTAAAATAGCAGAACTGAAAAGAAAAATGAACATATGGGACCTTATGAAACTTAAAAGCTTTTGTACAGCAAAAGAAATTACAAAAAAGTTCAACAGACACCCCACAGAGTGGGAGAAAATCATAGCAAATGAAACAACAGACAAAGAATTAATCTCCAAAATCTACAAGCAACTCAGACAACTCAGCACAGGGAAAATGAGCAGCCCAATCAAAAAATGGGAAAAAGATCTAAAGAGACACCTCTCCAAAGAGGACATACAGATGGCCCAAAAGCACATGAAACGATGCTCAACCTCGCCTATTATTAGAGAAATGCAAATTAAAACCACAATGAGATACCACCTCACACCTGTCAGAATGGCCATCATCAACAAATCGACAGACAACAATTGCTGGAGAGGGTGTGGAGAAAAGGGAACCCTCTTGCATTGCTGGTGGGAATGTAAATTAATACAACCTCTATGGAAGACAATATGGAGATTCCTTAAAAAACTAAAAATAGAAGCACCCTATGACCCAGCAATCCCACTATTAGGCCTGTATCCTGATGAAATCAAAACTGAAAGAGGCACCTGTACCCCAATGTTCATTGCAGCTCTCTATACAATAGCCAGAACATGGAAGCAACCTAGATGTCCATCGACAAATGAATGGATCCAGAAGCTCTGGTACATATATACAATGGAATACTACTCAGCTGTTAAAAGAAATGCAGAAGACTCAGTCCTAATGAGGTGGCTAGCTCTAGAACCTATCATAAAAAGTGAAGTAAGTCAAAAAGAGAAAGACAAGTATAGTATACTAACTCATATATATGGGATCTAGTAAGATGGTCATGATAACACACGCAGTGAACTCATGAAAAAACAGAATAGACATAAAGACATTGTGGAGACCAAACAATGGGAGGGAGTAACATGGGAACCTATACTGTCATGTGTAGAAAAGATAGCTATTGTCATTGTGCTAGGGGAATAGGAGTACCTACAATCACTTGGAGTGATGGTCTGGAGGGATGGGGGGGGGAAATGGGTAGGGGGAGGTTCAAGGGATATGCATCTGATTGATCTGGGAACATACATGTACAAAAATAAATAAATAAATTCATTAATTAAACAAAAAAATTAAAAAAAAGAAGATATTCAAATAGCAGGTACATGAGAAGGTACTCAACATCACTAATCATCAGGGAAACATAAGCAAAAAAAAAAAAGAAACACAATGAGAAGTCAACTCACACCTGTAAGCATTGCTTTTATAAAAAAGATAAAGGAAAGCAAGTACTGCTGAGAATCTGGGGGGAAAAGGGAACAGTTATACACTACCAGTAGGAATAATATAGGTACAACTTCTATAGAAAACATTATGGAGGTTCAAACTGAAGTACCATGTGATCCAACAATTCCACTAGTGGGTATATCTCTGAAGGAAGTGAAATCACCATCTCAAAGAGATAACTGTACTCTTCCGTGTGCACATGCATGTTCAGTCTCTCAGTGGGGTCTGAGTCTTTGTGAGTCCATGAACTACATCCTGCCAGCCTCCTCTGTCCATGGGATTATCCAGGCAAGAACACCGGAGTGGGGTGTTATTTCCTCCTCCAGGGGATCTTCCTGACCCAGGAATTGAATCTGCAAGTATCCTGCAGCTCCAGGATTGGCAGGCATATTCTTTACCACTGTGCTGACTGGGAATCCCACTCTTTCATACATTCCAACATCATTTACAATGTCAAGACACAGAAACAACATATAGTTCACTAATAGATAAATGGATAAGGAAAATGTGGCCTCTATACATAATTTATCCATAAAAAGAAGAAAATCCTGCCATTTGTAGCAACAAGGATGAAACTTGAGTGAAATAAGGCAGAGAGAGAGACAGTACTGTATGGTCTTACTTATATGCAGAAAAAAATAAAGAAACACAAAATAAACAAGCAAACCAACTCATAGAAACAGAGAACAGATTGTTAATAGAGGTAATTTTCAAGGAGGCAAATGAGTGAAGCTGGTCAAAAGATGCAAACTTTCACTTATAAGATAAATGTAGGATGCAATGTACAACACGGTGACTTTGAAATTATTGTATTATACTACATATGTGAAACTTGCTGAGTAGACCCTAAAGGTTCACACATACACAAATGGTTTTTGCAACTATATGAAGTGATAGATATTCACTACCATTGTGGTAATCATTTTGAAATATGTACATATGTCAAATTCTGTTATTTGCCTTATATATGGCCAATTTTTATAAACAAAATTATAAATGTAGGTAAGTAGATTAAAACTAGATTCCATGTAACTGTGGGATAGAAAATTTAAACACCAGGCTTTCATTATTTTAACATGAAAAGGAATGCAAACAGTCAAGACCAGTTGGCATAAAATCATAGAATCTATCTATGATTAATTAGGAATAAAATCTGGAAAAAAAGGGAAATGCATCATTGCTTGTGGAATATCTTATCTCTTAGAGATGAATGCATAATTCTGACTGGAGATTTCTAAAAGACTGGTTTCAGCTGTCAGTTCAATTAAATTCATGTAAGAAAATAGTAAACGCAAACAACCTGTCTTTTCCTATCATACTCTAGTATCTTAACACGTTATCTCCTACAGCTTTCTTCTCAGTTTCCCTTCCCATATTCAATCCAAAACAAAACATTGGATAAGTCTAAATCAAAGTAGATCCAATCAATGTAATCTGAATAAAATGAAACAAAGTGATTGAATGAAATAAAATTTAAACCAGATAAATATATTTATTAAATATAGAATATTTATCATATAAATTCAGAATAAACTAAATGAATTAATTCAACCCATTTAAGACACAATTCTATAGAATATAATAGTGGAATAGTCAAAATACTATGTATAATCATTATAAAATCATTTTATAAGGATATAGAATGTGGCATGCATGCATGTTCAGTCACTTCAGTCATGTTTGTCTCTGTGTGACTCCATGGACTGTAGCCTGCCAGGCTCCTCTGTCCATGGGATTTCCTAGGCAAGAACACTCAAGTGGGGACTTCCCTGTTGGCCCAGTGGGTAGGGACACCGCCTTGCAGTACAAGAGGCGCCGGTTCAATTCCTGGCCTGGGAAGATCCCACATGCTGTGGCACAGCTGGAACGATGTGTCTAACTGCCGAGCCGGAGCTCTGGAGCATGTGTGTCCAGGCCAAAGAACAAAGGTAAATGAATGAAAGATCAACAGAAGTGGCAAAAAAAAAGAGAACACTGGAGTGGGTTGCCATTTTCTTCCAGACAATGTAATAAAAACAAGTGCAAAACACCTTAACATATGAAACCAAATGTGAGAGTCATACCATTGTGGTATAGATATTCACTACCATTGTGGTAATCATTTTGAAATATGTACATATGTCAAATTCTGTTATTTGCCTTATATATGGCCAATTTTTATAAACAAAATTATAAATGTAGGTAAGTAGATTAAAACTAGATTCCATGTAACTGTGGGATAGAAAATTTAAACACCAGGCTTTCATTATTTTAACATGAAAAGGAATGCAAACAGTCAAGACCAGTTGGCATAAAATCATAGAATCTATCTATGATTAATTAGGAATAAAATCTGGAAAAAAAGGGAAATGCATCATTGCTTGTGGAATATCTTATCTCTTAGAGATGAATGCATAATTCTGACTGGAGATTTCTAAAAGACTGGTTTCAGCTGTCAGTTCAATTAAATTCATGTAAGAAAATAGTAAACGCAAACAACCTGTCTTTTCCTATCATACTCTAGTATCTTAACACGTTATCTCCTACAGCTCTCTTCTCAGTTTCCCTTCCCATATTCAATCCAAAACAAAACATTGGATAAGTCTAAATCAAAGTAGATCCAATCAATGTAATCTGAATAAAATGAAACAAAGTGATTGAATGAAATAAAATTTAAACCAGATAAATATATTTATTAAATATAGAATATTTATCATATAAATTCAGAATAAACTAAATGAATTAATTCAACCCATTTAAGACACAATTCTATAGAATATAATAGTGGAATAGTCAAAATACTATGTATAATCATTATAAAATCATTTTATAAGGATATAGAATGTGGCATGCATGCATGTTCAGTCACTTCAGTCATGTTTGTCTCTGTGTGACTCCATGGACTGTAGCCTGCCAGGCTCCTCTGTCCATGGGATTTCCTAGGCAAGAACACTCAAGTGGGGACTTCCCTGTTGGCCCAGTGGGTAGGGACACCGCCTTGCAGTACAAGAGGCGCCGGTTCAATTCCTGGCCTGGGAAGATCCCACATGCTGTGGCACAGCTGGAACGATGTGTCTAACTGCCGAGCCGGAGCTCTGGAGCATGTGTGTCCAGGCCAAAGAACAAAGGTAAATGAATGAAAGATCAACAGAAGTGGCAAAAAAAAAGAGAACACTGGAGTGGGTTGCCATTTTCTTCTCCAGACAATGTAATAAAAACAAGTGCAAAACACCTTAACATATGAAAACCAAAGTGTTGAGAGTCAGTAGGTTTAATTCCTATCAGATACTTAAAATGTTTTAATTGAATTAAACAAAATTTAAATAGTTTACTGCAGAATTTTGCATCCATTTTAAGTTTAAATAAAATTCCAAAGAACCTTATTCCAGAAACATTTCTGTTTTTCAAGGTAGATAAAATTAATTCAATTTGATCCTCCACAAAATAACAAGCTTAACTCAGATTCATTCAATTCACATATATTAAATTTAATAAGTCAATAATTCTGTAGCCAGCAAAATTATTCTTTAAGAGTGAAGCAGAAATAAAAAACTTTCTCAGATAAACGAAAACAAAAACTATTACAATTCATTGCCAGTAGACTTGCCTGGCAAACAATATTCTCAGGAAAAAAAAAAAAAAAATTATCTTTAACTTGGCTAAGCACAACAAACAACAAATATGCCAACAAAAACAGGCGAGACACATTATGAAGCAGGGGACCATCACAACAGAGCCCAGGAATAGAAAAAGAATATAAAATGAATATTTAGAACAACTCCATGCCCACAAACAAAATGATAACAAACAAAATTAACCGATTCCATGAAAGACACAAGTATCAGAAACAAGGAAAAATAGATAACTTGGATAACTCTATTGTTTAGTTGCTCAGTTGTGTCCTACTCTTTGTGACCCCATGGACTGTAGCCTTCCTGGCTCCTCTGTCTGTGGAATTTTCAAGACAAGAATACTAGAGTGGGTTGCCATTTACTCCTTCAAGATCTCTCTTTATCTATTAAATAAATTTAATCACTTATTAATAGTCTTTAAAAGAAGCAACCAGTTCAGATTCACTCATTTCCTTGTGAGTTCTATAAAACATTCAAGAAAGAATAATACCCATTCTCCATTTCTCCATAATCTCCACGGAAACTAGACTCTGAGAGAACACTCTTAAACTCATTTTCTGACACCAGTATTACCCTAAAACCAAAACCATATAAAGACGTTACAAAGAAGGAAAACTATAGGTCAATGTCTCTTGTGACAATGGATGCAAAATTCCACAATAAACTGTTGGCAAATTAAACCTAAAAAAAGGAATTATACACCACAGTCATGTGCCAATGGTTCCTAAATTGGACCCTGTAAATGAAGGGCAAGAGAGACTGATAAAAGAGGCAGACCACTTCACATGGGTTTAATAGGCAAGGGGTCTTGCATCCAAGGCTTGTCCTGAGAAGCCACAAGAGAAATAGATCTCCTGCCTGCCAGCATCTTAAAAGTTTATAGAAAGGCTTTAAATGGAGTCAGTCACCTATATCATCTAGATAGCCTCAACAAAACATTGCTTCTTAAAAAAATAAATAAATAATTTATTTTTATTTTTGTGTTGGGGTATAGTTGATTAACAATGTTGTAATACTTTCAGGTGAACAGCGAAGAAACTCAGCCATATATAACATGTATCTATCCTCCCCCAAATTCCCCTCCCATCCAGCTTGTCACATAAAGCTGAGCTGAGTTCCATGTCCTATACAGTACCTGCTGGTTATCCATTTTAAACATAACAGTTTGTATTGTCCATCCCCAACTCCCTAATGATTCCTTTCCTCATCTGTACCCCCAGCAACCATGTTTGTTCTCTAAGTCTGTGAGTCTCTTTCTGTTTTGTAAGAAAGTTTGTTTGTACCATTTCTTTTTAAATTCCATATATGAGATGTTATCCAATATTTATATCTCTGACTTATTTCACTCAGTATGACATTCTCTATGTCCATTCACATTGCTGCAAATTACACTATTTTATTCTTTTTAATGACTGAGTAATATTTCATTGTGTATACGTACCACTTCTTTATCCATTCCTCTGTCAAAGGACATTTAGGCTGCTTCCATGTCTTGGCTGTCACAGACAGTGCTGCAATGACACTGGGGTGCATGCATCCTGTTGGATCATGTTTGTCTCTGGATATATACCCAGATTTCAGGATCATATATTTTTTTTTAAGTAATCTCCATACCAAACTGCTTTTTCATGACTGTGTCCTGGAAAACCAAAACCATATAAAGACGTTAAGGGAAAACTATAGGTCAATGTCTCTTGTGACAATGGATGCAAAATTCCACAATAAACTGTTGGCAAATTAAACCTAAAAAAAGGAATTATACACCACAGTCATGTGCCAATGGTTCCTAAATTGGACCCTGTAAATGAAGGGCAAGAGAGACTGATAAAAGAGGCAGACCACTTCACATGGGTTTAATAGGCAAGGGGTCTTGCATCCAAGGCTTGTCCTGAGAAGCCACAAGAGAAATAGATCTCCTGCCTGCCAGCATCTTAAAAGTTTATAGAAAGGCTTTAAATGGAGTCAGTCACCTATATCATCTAGATAGCCTCAACAAAACATTGCTTCTTAAAAAAATAAATAAATAATTTATTTTTATTTTTGTGTTGGGGTATAGTTGATTAACAATGTTGTAATACTTTCAGGTGAACAGCGAAGAAACTCAGCCATATATAACATGTATCTATCCTCCCCCAAATTCCCCTCCCATCCAGCTTGTCACATAAAGCTGAGCTGAGTTCCATGTCCTATACAGTACCTACTGGTTATCCATTTTAAACATAACAGTTTGTATTGTCCATCCCCAACTCCCTAATGATTCCTTTCCTCATCTGTACCCCCAGCAACCATGTTTGTTCTCTAAGTCTGTGAGTCTCTTTCTGTTTTGTAAGAAAGTTTGTTTGTACCATTTCTTTTTAAATTCCATATATGAGATGTTATCCAATATTTATATCTCTGACTTATTTCACTCAGTATGACATTCTCTATGTCCATTCACATTGCTGCAAATTACACTATTTTATTCTTTTTAATGACTGAGTAATATTTCATTGTGTATACGTACCACTTCTTTATCCATTCCTCTGTCAAAGGACATTTAGGCTGCTTCCATGTCTTGGCTGTCACAGACAGTGCTGCAATGACACTGGGGTGCATGCATCCTGTTGGATCATGTTTGTCTCTGGATATATACCCAGATTTCAGGATTATATATTTTTTTTTAAGTAATCTCCATACCAAACTGCTTTTTCATGACTGTGTCCTGGAAAACAACTCTAGCTATGGGAACAGTGAGTGGAATATGAATTCCAAGAACAGGGAAGGGCATAAGGAGTCTAAGATTGCCCAGGTCCAATTCTAGTGTCAACTGGTGGTCATCTCTTTTTGATGACCTCCTGTTCCAGATATCAAAGGCTATTTATTCACTAAAAATAAATAATGGAATTTTCCATATCAACAAGGTAAATAAAACATATGTTCATATAATCAATGTCAAAAAAGCATTTAACAAAATCCAACACCCATTCATAGTTAAAAACACTCATAAACCTTAATAGAGGGCAATTGCCTCAAGTTGATAAGGAATATTTTTAAAAAGCTGTATCTAACATCGTATTTAATTGTGATAGACTGGATGTTTTCTCTCTGAAATTAAGAACAAGTCAAGGATGTCTTCACTCATTGTTTCTACTCAGCATTGTATGGAAGTCCTTGATAGTGTAATGAGGCAGAGCAAGAAAAAAAAAAAAAGGTATATAGATCATAAAGAAAGAAAGTCCTTTAAAAATTATTCATCAAAAAAAATATTCATCATTGGTGAGCATAATCTAATTAAACCCTTTCCAGATCACTCCACCTACTTGTTGAATTCCAATTTTGGTTATATACAAGTAGTAGAGAAACTTTATTCCATCCAGAAAAAAAAAATCACTTTGGTTTAATTTAGAGAAAGTTTTAGTCATAATGATAGCTTCTTAATATGTTTGTGCTTATTAAAAATATGAGTAGCCCCTATACTTTGAATTTATTTGAGTCCTGGGTCTTTATAGATTTAAGAATCTTATATAATATTTGAAAATCATTGGACCAGACTACTTTAATTCAATTAAATGCCCCACTAAATTTTCCATAATATGGTAGATTTCAACTTAATCCAATTAAAATATCTGTTAAATTTCTGAAATATGGTATAATTTCCTTGACTGAACATTATAACTGCTTTGGAAACTTTACAAAATTACCCAATGACCCTGTTTCACCTTTTGCAATCCTGATTCGTTTTAGGATAAGTCTCTTGCACAGGTAATTTTAAAAAATTCTCCACATGACTTTTAATGCAAAGCCAGTTTTGAGAACCACTAGTTTAGGAACGGTTATTATTGGTACAGATATTGATAAAAGTAGTCATAGGCTTGCTTCATTGCAATTTCCTTTAGACTAGGTTATACCAGGTATATCAAAACAAAATATCTAATAACATTTACAGAAACATTAATGAGATGGAAGCCCAGGTCCAATTCTAGTGTCAACTGGTGGTCATCTCTTTTTGATGACCTCCTGTTCCAGATATCAAAGGCTATTTATTCACTAAAAATAAATAATGGAATTTTCCATATCAACAAGGTAAATAAAACATATGTTCATATAATCAATGTCAAAAAAGCATTTAACAAAATCCAACACCCATTCATAGTTAAAAACACTCATAAACTTTAATAGAGGGCAATTGCCTCAAGTTGATAAGGAATATTTTTAAAAAGCTGTATCTAACATCGTATTTAATTGTAATAGACTGGATGTTTTCTCTCTGAAATTAAGAACAAGTCAAGGATGTCTTCACTCATTGTTTCTACTCAGCATTGTATGGAAGTCCTTGATAGTGTAATGAGGCAGAGCAAGAAAAAAAAAAAAAGGTATATAGATCATAAAGAAAGAAAGTCCTTTAAAAATTATTCATCAAAAAAAATATTCATCATTGGTGAGCATAATCTAATTAAACCCTTTCCAGATCACTCCACCTACTTGTTGAATTCCAATTTTGGTTATATACAAGTAGTAGAGAAACTTTATTCCATCCAGAAAAAAAAAATCACTTTGGTTTAATTTAGAGAAAGTTTTAGTCATAATGATAGCTTCTTAATATGTTTGTGCTTATTAAAAATATGAGTAGCCCCTATACTTTGAATTTATTTGAGTCCTGGGTCTTTATAGATTTAAGAATCTTATATAATATTTGAAAATCATTGGACCAGACTACTTTAATTCAATTAAATGCCCCACTAAATTTTCCATAATATGGTAGATTTCAACTTAATCCAATTAAAATATCTGTTAAATTTCTGAAATATGGTATAATTTCCTTGACTGAACATTATAACTGCTTTGGAAACTTTACAAAATTACCCAATGACCCTGTTTCACCTTTTGCAATCCTGATTCGTTTTAGGATAAGTCTCTTGCACAGGTAATTTTAAAAAATTCTCCACATGACTTTTAATGCAAAGCCAGTTTTGAGAACCACTAGTTTAGGAACGGTTATTATTGGTACAGATATTGATAAAAGTAGTCATAGGCTTGCTTCATTGCAATTTCCTTTAGACTAGGTTATACCAGGTATATCAAAACAAAATATCTAATAACATTTACAGAAACATTCTAGAATGAGATGGAAGCCCAAATACCTGAATAAACCTACATATTAGAGTACTGTTTCTTGAAATGTAATATATAATCAGTCATCTGGGGACTTGTTAAATTGTATCACAAATTTTGACTTACATAGTCTTGAGACAGGGAATGACTTTCTAAATTTTTAGCAAGCTTCTGTACAATGCTTACTATGATTCTACCAGCCTATGAGTCACACTTTAAGTATGAAGACAGAAGACTGTGTAACTACAGGGGCTACCATTGGTGAATTTAGCCTTAGGTATAAAATATCAGCATTCTAGCTCAGCAATCATTCTTTCTTTCCTCAACATAAAACAGGACTTGCATACACTCTCTAAAACAGGACTTGTATGCATTCATTCTGTAATGAAAGATTGTGGTATATAAGAACTTTATATGTTCCTCATACTTAGGAAAGCATATTTATATACACTTGAGAGACCATACTGAGGAAAACTTAATTTTTCCTAATTATTAAAAGTCAAATTATTTGCACACTTAGTCACTTAAAGATCATTAATTATAGACTATTTAAAACAAAGCTAACACAGTACCTTCTTTGTAAATAAATATCTTAATGTCTTGTTGATGCATTTGGAGCTTAAGTTTTGGGACCATGCACACACTGAGAATGTCACTTTGTGCTTAACCTTGGCAACTGGCAATTTTCATCCTCTAGTCTTGGCAGTAATTTTGGAAGAACTAGAAAAGCAAACCAGGAAACATGGTGGCAGAGTAAGTGTTGTAATTGGATGAGACATGAGAGAAACAACATGTAAACAATTAATTTAGTTTCTCAATTAATATGCAAGTAAATGTAGGAATCAGCAGAGGATTTCAACAGATGTAAATTATACTGTCATGTGTTCAGAGTTCCTTTTAACTACTGACTAGGATTTCTTTTTTCTCAATTTTAATTCAAAAACCTTAACCAGGTTAATTGATAGCTATGAGAACTGGCTAGTTGGTGAGCAGGGAGAAGGCAGCAGGTCATAGCCACTAGGGCCTGAAACTGAATCCATTCAAAAAGTGAAATGTTTCCAAGAAAATTTACTTTTCAAAGGTGGTTGTTCTTGGACTTGATAGTCCTATCTAAAATTGGCTGAATGTTATACTGCTTTCCTTGGATCATGTCAATAATATGGCAATATTCTGAAGCTGTTTCTTAGACATTTTAAGTCAAAATTTGACTTACATAGTCTTGAGACAGGGAATGACTTTCTAAATTTTTAGCAAGCTTCTGTACAATGCTTACTATGATTCTACCAGCCTATGAGTCACACTTTAAGTATGAAGACAGAAGACTGTGTAACTACAGGGGCTACCATTGGTGAATTTAGCCTTAGGTATAAAATATCAGCATTCTAGCTCAGCAATCATTCTTTCTTTCCTCAACATAAAACAGGACTTGCATACACTCTCTAAAACAGGACTTGTATGCATTCATTCTGTAATGAAAGATTGTGGTATATAAGAACTTTATATGTTCCTCATACTTAGGAAAGCATATTTATATACACTTGAGAGACCATACTGAGGAAAACTTAATTTTTCCTAATTATTAAAAGTCAAATTATTTGCACACTTAGTCACTTAAAGATCATTAATTATAGACTATTTAAAACAAAGCTAACACAGTACCTTCTTTGTAAATAAATATCTTAATGTCTTGTTGATGCATTTGGAGCTTAAGTTTTGGGACCATGCACACACTGAGAATGTCACTTTGTGCTTAACCTTGGCAACTGGCAATTTTCATCCTCTAGTCTTGGCAGTAATTTTGGAAGAACTAGAAGAGCAAACCAGGAAACATGGTGGCAGAGTAAGTGTTGTAATTGGATGAGACATGAGAGAAACAACATGTAAACAATTAATTTAGTTTCTCAATTAATATGCAAGTAAATGTAGGAATCAGCAGAGGATTTCAACAGATGTAAATTATACTGTCATGTGTTCAGAGTTCCTTTTAACTACTGACTAGGATTTCTTTTTTCTCAATTTTAATTCAAAAACCTTAACCAGGTTAATTGATAGCTATGAGAACTGGCTAGTTGGTGAGCAGGGAGAAGGCAGCAGGTCATAGCCACTAGGGCCTGAAACTGAATCCATTCAAAAAGTGAAATGTTTCCAAGAAAATTTACTTTTCAAAGGTGGTTGTTCTTGGACTTGATAGTCCTATCTAAAATTGGCTGAATGTTATACTGCTTTCCTTGGATCATGTCAATAATATGGCAATATTCTGAAGCTGTTTCTTTTTCATTTTATTTATTTTACTTTTTACTTTTACAGTGTTTTGCTATTTACAGATATGTATAATCCCAGATTAGTCATATGTATATCAGTGGCTGAAGCTATTTCTTAATTTACATGGATACATTTTAATAAACTGAGTGTGTAAGCATCTAGATGGTATCCACACAACTGTTCCACAAAAGCACCCATGCAGGCAAATATACTCTGGCACACAGACTTGCAGTTAATAATGTGTATTATATTTTCAGATGCATAGTTGCTTTAGTCAATTCATATACTTTTCTCTATCGAACCAAACATTTTTAAAGCTCATTACCACATCACTATATAATTATAATTTCACTCGGCACAGCATTTTCTTGTTGATTGCAGAGTGGAGAAGAGTTCCCCTTGGTGCTTTTGTCTCTCATCTGAAGCAATGAATCTAACTGCTGTGACCATTTATGAGAAAAAGCTGGCACACCAAAGGCCCCAGATGGAGGTCATTCTAGTGTGTTTCCAGGGGCAGCATCTGTGCCTTGCATTGGCTTCTGGGCCAGATCCTCGAAAGACCTCTTGAACTGCTTTAGTGTTGACATTTAGAATAGCTCCTGATTTCATTTTCAGATTAAGTTCAAATAACCTACATTTATAACTGGGTTATCTTCCTGTATTTTATTGATGAAAGACTTACACATTCCTGAAAAATTGAGCAATAGTTGATGCATATGTATAGCAGTTTATAAAATGATCAGATTAACAGTCATGATGTTAAAAATCACCCCTCCTCTTCAACCCCAAACAACAGTTAAATGATATGCTCTACTGGACGGTAGATGCTCAATGATATTTTTTATATTATAAGTATTGAATCATGAAACATTAAAATTGGAATTTCAATTTTGTGAACAGGAACTTTATAGGAGGTCTATAATTACATGTGTGGAATGAATGAGTGATTTCTAAGAAGTTGCTTTGATTGATGTGATCACTTCTGCAGTTAGACTTCAAAGTTTCTCTCTCATGTCATGAAAGAAAAAACTTTTGTTGAAAACAAAACTGTTTTCCTCTTAAATGTCAAGACCAGATACAAGTAAAAGAATACAGCAAAGGCTTATTTAAATAATAAACCCTCAATAAAGAGGGTTTATGACTCCATGAATTAAGTGTGTATCTTCAAAGATGTGTAAAATTCTACAACTTCAAATGTCAATGCTTGACTAAATGCACACCACAAAACTCCCTAAAAACAAACCATTTCTAGACTATCACTGTAAATTAAATTATTTGCATTGACCTTGGCCATTTTAACATAAAGTGGGCATTATCAAAAGTCAAAATGAAATGTTCTACAAAAAGTTCCATGGTAAACACAGTTTGATTTCAATATCATTTTTAAAAATTGCTTATTCTCTAGAATTATTTTGATTATAATTATATTCCTATTTCTTAGTTCTATTATTTAAAGTTCATCAACTGACACCCCAGTCTACACAATGACTTGTATTTTCATTGAAATCCTAGTCTCTTCCAGAGCTGGGCTTCTGCACCTTCAAACTCAGCTTCTCAAGATCAAAACCAAGACACTCATTCACACATGCTTTCTAATTCCTAAGTTCCTTCATGTTTAAGTACAAGGCATTTATATTTACTACTATTTTCACTCACATGTTTCACCTCTTTATTGTGTAGGGCAAACATATGAAAAAGCACACATTTTATTAACATACTTTAACGGTAATTTTATTGATGAAAGACTTACACATTCCTGAAAAATTGAGCAATAGTTGATGCATATGTATAGCAGTTTATAAAATGATCAGATTAACAGTCATGATGTTAAAAATCACCCCTCCTCTTCAACCCCAAACAACAGTTAAATGATATGCTCTACTGGACGGTAGATGCTCAATGATATTTTTTATATTATAAGTATTGAATCATGAAACATTAAAATTGGAATTTCAATTTTGTGAACAGGAACTTTATAGGAGGTCTATAATTACATGTGTGGAATGAATGAGTGATTTCTAAGAAGTTGCTTTGATTGATGTGATCACTTCTGCAGTTAGACTTCAAAGTTTCTCTCTCATGTCATGAAAGAAAAAACTTTTGTTGAAAACAAAACTGTTTTCCTCTTAAATGTCAAGACCAGATACAAGTAAAAGAATACAGCAAAGGCTTATTTAAATAATAAACCCTCAATAAAGAGGGTTTATGACTCCATGAATTAAGTGTGTATCTTCAAAGATGTGTAAAATTCTACAACTTCAAATGTCAATGCTTGACTAAATGCACACCACAAAACTCCCTAAAAACAAACCATTTCTAGACTATCACTGTAAATTAAATTATTTGCATTGACCTTGGCCATTTTAACATAAAGTGGGCATTATCAAAAGTCAAAATGAAATGTTCTACAAAAAGTTCCATGGTAAACACAGTTTGATTTCAATATCATTTTTAAAAATTGCTTATTCTCTAGAATTATTTTGATTATAATTATATTCCTATTTCTTAGTTCTATTATTTAAAGTTCATCAACTGACACCCCAGTCTACACAATGACTTGTATTTTCATTGAAATCCTAGTCTCTTCCAGAGCTGGGCTTCTGCACCTTCAAACTCAGCTTCTCAAGATCAAAACCAACACACTCATTCACACATGCTTTCTAATTCCTAAGTTCCTTCATGTTTAAGTACAAGGCATTTATATTTACTACTATTTTCACTCACATGTTTCACCCCTCTTTATTGTGTAGGGCAAACATATGACCCTTTTTATTAAACATACTACACATTAGAACACTTGTATTATGAAATCACCTTTAACTCTATATAGCAATTTATCACATAGTGATTGTTAATACTAATAAAAAGCATACAGAATACAGAAAGATTACTGATAATGATTCAGATCTTTAAAAAACTGAATACCCAGTATAGTACGTGCCTTGAAATAAATCATTAACACCTTCAAGAGGGCATGTGATTTGAATTAAGATTGAATAATAGGTAAAGGTGGTTATATTAAATTAACCCTTAGTTCTAGTTCATCATGTAACACACATAACAAATATGCAAGGGATTTATTACTATTTTAATTTTCCAAATGAGAACTAAGTTTCAGAAACATTCAATAAAGTACTAAAGAAAACAAACAGTGAGTAATGGGTTTGGATTTTAAGTTGGTTCTTAACCATTTTTTATTCCATTCTACCACATAGGATACTTAGGACAAATGATGATCCTTCTGGAGAAACAAAAAACTGTACACTATGTAATATGCACACACTCAGTCTTTTAGTCATATCTGACTCTATGAACCATGATTCGTAGCCTGCCAGGCTCCTCTGTCCCTGAGATTTCCCAGGCAAAAATGCTAGAGTGGGTTTCCATTTCCTTCTCCAGGGGATCTTCTCAACCCAGGTATTGAACCGATGTCTCTGCACTGGGAAGTGGATTCCTTACCACTGAGCCATGAGGGAAGCAATCCCTTAAGATAATAATGAGCAAACCATGATCCACATATGTCAAAAGAATTTCCTAAAGACATTCCCAAAGTCTACTCTTGGAGTTAGGACTAGACTCATATATTTTGATTGCTAGTTTGATTTCTTTTCCTCTCAACAGCCTATAGAATGATATTAGAAAAGCTATAAATGAGGATATTGTTAAGAAAAATAAACATATGCTGAGAGCATTTACAACTCTCTCCCAAATGCTGAACATTAAGAACTCATGAATGTTTTATATGGCTCCATAAACTAAAGTTCAGGTATCAGTAGCATGAAATAAAGGGGAGAAAGTTTTACTGCTGATTATACATTGTCTTTTCAGAAAACAAAGCTTGAGGAATACTTTCCTTTATTCAGATGATCAGAACAGCAAATGAAGTAGATAAATCATCTACTTCAAGAAGAGGTTGACATCTTGAAATATAGCAGAAGGAACATCGATGAGCCATGGATATCACAAAGAATTGCTGAAAGAAGTTTTCCAAAAGAACATCTACTTGAGGGCTATTTAATTAGGATACTAATTATTACTTATTGGGTGGTAGCTTGTTCCTTGGATTGTTCCATAGCAAATTAGTTCACATAAACTGTTTTTCAAAAAAAAAAACCCTTAGTTCTAGTTCATCATGTAACACACATAACAAATATGCAAGGGATTTATTACTATTTTAATTTTCCAAATGAGAACTAAGTTTCAGAAACATTCAATAAAGTACTAAAGAAAACAAACAGTGAGTAATGGGTTTGGATTTTAAGTTGGTTCTTAACCATTTTTTATTCCATTCTACCACATAGGATACTTAGGACAAATGATGATCCTTCTGGAGAAACAAAAAACTGTACACTATGTAATATGCACACACTCAGTCTTTTAGTCATATCTGACTCTATGAACCATGATTCGTAGCCTGCCAGGCTCCTCTGTCCCTGAGATTTCCCAGGCAAAAATGCTAGAGTGGGTTTCCATTTCCTTCTCCAGGGGATCTTCTCAACCCAGGTATTGAACCGATGTCTCTGCACTGGGAAGTGGATTCCTTACCACTGAGCCATGAGGGAAGCAATCCCTTAAGATAATAATGAGCAAACCATGATCCACATATGTCAAAAGAATTTCCTAAAGACATTCCCAAAGTCTACTCTTGGAGTTAGGACTGGACTCATATATTTTGATTGCTAGTTTGATTTCTTTTCCTCTCAACAGCCTATAGAATGATATTAGAAAAGCTATAAATGAGGATATTGTTAAGAAAAATAAACATATGCTGAGAGCATTTACAACTCTCTCCCAAATGCTGAACATTAAGAACTCATGAATGTTTTATATGGCTCCATAAACTAAAGTTCAGGTATCAGTAGCATGAAATAAAGGGGAGAAAGTTTTACTGCTGATTATACATTGTCTTTTCAGAAAACAAAGCTTGAGGAATACTTTCCTTTATTCAGATGATCAGAACAGCAAATGAAGTAGATAAATCATCTACTTCAAGAAGAGGTTGACATCTTGAAATATAGCAGAAGGAACATCGATGAGCCATGGATATCACAAAGAATTGCTGAAAGAAGTTTTCCAAAAGAACATCTACTTGAGGGCTATTTAATTAGGATACTAATTATTACTTATTGGGTGGTAGCTTGTTCCTTGGATTGTTCCATAGCAAATGTACAGCAATAAAATCTATAGTCTTAGACCTGGGAAGGACAGATCTGAAGAAGTATACTGTTAACATATTTACACACAAGATATATGTTCAGAAGAAGTTAACCATCCTGCTCAGAAATTTTAGTGCTAATTTTTTATAATTAAACTAGTTTCCATAAAGGTAAAACCTATTAAATATATAACAGTATAGAATATGATTTCCATTTTTTTTTCTGAAGCAGGTACATAAACTGACATATTTGCTGACTCTTGTAGTCTGATTTCAGGTTTGAAATAACGTTCAATTCAACAAATATTTTTGTTGGATCTAAACAGATCTGGTTCATAAGATCAGCAACAACTATAAAGGGATGGTCTAGAATGTTAAGTTTTCCTTCCCTATCTGATGAAAAACTCTACACTATACAGTCTACTTTGGTTCACTATAGTCAGACCATTTTATTCATTTAGGAGGGAGCTAAGCATTGGCACACTCTTTACTTATTTTATGTTTAGGCAAGTCTGTTATTAGAGAGACAATGGTGAGATGTCCAGCCTTTCCTGAATGATGACTTCATTCTACTTCAAGAAGGAGATTTAAATCACCTTCCCAATTTGATATTTTCAATGGAGCATATTTTTTGGAACATGAATCTGAGGTCATTTTAGAACCAGCCAGCAGTCTCCTCCTTCTTACTTGACTACTGCCTTCCAGATTAATTACGAAGATGAACAATCATAGCATGATACCTAGGATGCCAAGAGATAGATCTGATTTATTATTAGAAAAAAGATTATTCTGAGAACTCCGACTTAAACATGTGATGAATATGTTAAGTGTAGGCAAACAAAAGCATGAAATATATTCAATAGTATTGTGTAAATACCCATTCTTATAATCTTTACAAGTTAATCAGAAGTGTACATTTCATTTTCTAATCATTTTGATTCTATTCAGGGTAATACAGAGTCTTATTATACTTTTAGCAAAATTGACAAGAAATCCTTATTGAATCTAGCTATGTTGTTTTTCTAGATGGTTGAATTTCTTGGATTAGAGTCAAAAAGAAGAAAAGAAGGAAAAAATTAACTTGAAATCACATCCTGAAATCAAGTTGATTCATAATCAGTGTTTCCTAGTTTTAAGTGAAATGGAGCATATGTAAATACACAGTTTTGAGAGTTTCATTTACCATCTTGATACTAGGGACAGTCATATTGATATAGCACATACACACCAAGATTTATTGCCATTCATTCTGAATGAATAAAAGAATGACTAAAGCTGACTCTTGTAGTCTGATTTCAGGTTTGAAATAACGTTCAATTCAACAAATATTTTTGTTGGATCTAAACAGATCTGGTTCATAAGATCAGCAACAACTATAAAGGGATGGTCTAGAATGTTAAGTTTTCCTTCCCTACCTGATGAAAAACTCTACACTATACAGTCTACTTTGGTTCACTATAGTCAGACCATTTTATTCATTTAGGAGGGAGCTAAGCATTGGCACACTCTTTACTTATTTTATGTTTAGGCAAGTCTGTTATTAGAGAGACAATGGTGAGATGTCCAGCCTTTCCTGAATGATGACTTCATTCTACTTCAAGAAGGAGATTTAAATCACCTTCCCAATTTGATATTTTCAATGGAGCATATTTTTTGGAACATGAATCTGAGGTCATTTTAGAACCAGCCAGCAGTCTCCTCCTTCTTACTTGACTACTGCCTTCCAGATTAATTACGAAGATGAACAATCATAGCATGATACCTAGGATGCCAAGAGATAGATCTGATTTATTATTAGAAAAAAGATTATTCTGAGAACTCCGACTTAAACATGTGATGAATATGTTAAGTGTAGGCAAACAAAAGCATGAAATATATTCAATAGTATTGTGTAAATACCCATTCTTATAATCTTTACAAGTTAATCAGAAGTGTACATTTCATTTTCTAATCATTTTGATTCTATTCAGGGTAATACAGAGTCTTATTATACTTTTAGAAAAATTGACAAGAAATCCTTATTGAATCTAGCTATGTTGTTTTTCTAGATGGTTGAATTTCTTGGATTAGAGTCAAAAAGAAGAAAAGAAGGAAAAAATTAACTTGAAATCACATCCTGAAATCAAGTTGATTCATAATCAGTGTTTCCTAGTTTTAAGTGAAATGGAGCATATGTAAATACACAGTTTTGAGAGTTTCATTTACCATCTTGATACTAGGGACAGTCATATTGATATAGCACATACACACCAAGATTTATTGCCATTCATTCTGAATGAATAAAAGAATGACTAAAGCTGACTTACTGTAAATTTCAAGCTTCATAAAAGCTTTCCAGGCAGTAATGCTTTACAAATGACTGATCACCTGACAGTCATTTTGTTTTATAATTGAACATTAAAAAATTAGTGATTGGTGTAGAATATAATTTCAAAATAATTAGGAATACCAACTATACTTGAGTATTTTATTTATTTTCCTGTGGTACTCAGATTAATAATTATAGCTTCCCATTCATATGGGAAGTTCAACTTCTAAAAAAGTTATCAGAAAGTTATTTGAAATATTCATGGTCTTTTGGCAGTCTTCCTTTTTAATGCCATAAAGCTTGAAACATTTATAGGTGTCTGATATCAATCCAGAAGCTATTCTGGAAACCTAGTAGAATCATAAAAATGCCAATATCTGGTGTCCTTAAAGTAAGGACAACCATTGTTTGCGAATTTTATGTTTATGGAACTTTTAACATTTCAATGGAGTAAAACAGAGTTGATTAGTTTTTATCACCTTGACATTTACTTTCAATCAATAGAAGACCATGGGCTATTATTCAGTTTAGAGTCAATTAAGTCATTTAAATTAGATTTCAACCAATATCTTGGAGGTATATTATAAAATGTCAGCAACTGGGTAAAATTCAAAGATAAAGTTACCCTGACCTGACTTGAATATACAAAATTTCATGCTATGTATCCTGGATTTTTCATTTGATTCTTTTTAAAATAAAATTATTGGATTATAACTAATCTATAATGTTGTTAGTGTCTACTGTAAAGCAAAATTAATCTGTTATACATATACATATATCCACTCTTTTTCTTAAAGATTCCTTTCCTATACAGGCCGTTGCAATTCCCTTTCCTATACGATTTTCTTGGATTAGAGTCAAAAAGAAGAAAAGAAGGAAAAAATTAACTTGAAATCACATCCTGAAATCAAGTTGATTCATAATCAGTGTTTCCTAGTTTTAAGTGAAATGGAGCATATGTAAATACACAGTTTTGAGAGTTTCATTTACCATCTTGATACTAGGGACAGTCATATTGATATAGCACATACACACCAAGATTTATTGCCATTCATTCTGAATGAATAAAAGAATGACTAAAGCTGACTTACTGTAAATTTCAAGCTTCATAAAAGCTTTCCAGGCAGTAATGCTTTACAAATGACTGATCACCTGACAGTCATTTTGTTTTTATAATTGAACATTAAAAAATTAGTGATTGGTGTAGAATATAATTTCAAAATAATTAGGAATACCAACTATACTTGAGTATTTTATTTATTTTCCTGTGGTACTCAGATTAATAATTATAGCTTCCCATTCATATGGGAAGTTCAACTTCTAAAAAAGTTATCAGAAAGTTATTTGAAATATTCATGGTCTTTTGGCAGTCTTCCTTTTTAATGCCATAAAGCTTGAAACATTTATAGGTGTCTGATATCAATCCAGAAGCTATTCTGGAAACCTAGTAGAATCATAAAAATGCCAATATCTGGTGTCCTTAAAGTAAGGACAACCATTGTTTGCGAATTTTATGTTTATGGAACTTTTAACATTTCAATGGAGTAAAACAGAGTTGATTAGTTTTTATCACCTTGACATTTACTTTCAATCAATAGAAGACCATGGGCTATTATTCAGTTTAGAGTCAATTAAGTCATTTAAATTAGATTTCAACCAATATCTTGGAGGTATATTATAAAATGTCAGCAACTGGGTAAAATTCAAAGATAAAGTTACCCTGACCTGACTTGAATATACAAAATTTCATGCTATGTATCCTGGATTTTTCATTTGATTCTTTTTAAAATAAAATTATTGGATTATAACTAATCTATAATGTTGTTAGTGTCTACTGTAAAGCAAAATTAATCTGTTATACATATACATATATCCACTCTTTTTCTTAAAGATTCCTTTCCTATACAGGCCGTTGCAATTTTGAACAGAAAACCCTTTGCTATACAGCAGGTTCTTATTTGTTAATTCGTATTGTTACAGTGAAAAGGAAAAGAGAGGAATGAGTTTTTCTCTTTCCCTTTCCTGAAAACGAAGAAGATTAAAGAGAATAATGAGCAGGCCTGAACATTCTTAGTTTTTTTTTTATTTAACTGCTCCAAATTCTGCATGTCTATAACTAAGTTTGTTTTTCTGTCCCCTGCAGGAACTACAATTCACATTGTTTTCTTCTACTCTATACTAAATGTATCTCCTATCTAGTGTTCACCCTTTCAACACCTGTCCCCTTGTAGTTACATATCAGAAAGAAGGCTGCAGAGTCACCAAATTGACAGATTCAATTACTGGGGTATTGATGTCAGTTTATGACTGTGTTTGAAACAACACAAGAGGAAGAAATCAAGATCCTCACCAACTCCTGACTGCAAGCCCTTGCCTGATACAAGCCCCTAACTTCACATGGAGATGGGGACCAGTTCTTGAGGCATGAGCCTACTGTGTTGCCCTCTCTGCCTGCTGAGGATTAAACTCACCTTTCTGTGTCCTCCAAACTCTGTTTCCGTATTTTGTATTTGACTTCGGAGGGCAGCAACGCTATTGAATTTCATTTTGAGTTGAAAACAAAAGTAATGAGGGTTTCCTCAGAATTCCAAAGACTGGGTAGGATTTAACTCTTACCATATTTTAAAAGCAAAGCAAGTGAAAAAGGTTGGATGGGCGGAGAGGAGAAGCCCTAATTGTGAGAACATAGGAAAAAAAAAAAAATTGAGCCAACTGTTGTTGCCCTGTGCAGTTTTCTAGAATCTCATTCCTATTCTGGAAAGTACTCAAAAGACAAATAAGGGCATCAGTTTGGTAAATCGTTTTCTCTGGTATGTTTTATCACGAAGACGGGTCATCTCAGAGGTTAACTGTAGTTTCTTATTCTCTGATTCAAATTGAAGTTTGCTTATGAGCCCATCAAATTTTACAACTCCTATCTGCAGTTGTTTTCCTAGTTTTGAATTGGAACCTTTTCTAAAATTGTGTGTGAGGAGGTGAGTTATAATATGTGCCAAGAAATACAATTTAAAATACAATTAGTGTGAAGATGATTTATTTTTATATGTGGGATTAGATTTGCCTTTATACTTGTGTGAACATTGATTTTATCTGTATTAAAGTATAATTTATTGGTTCACTAGAAAGACAATTATGATTACTGTGAAATTGTTAGGTGGTATAAATACTTCACATATAAGTCTTCTGGAAATGAAATATTTTGTGAGTGGGTACACACCAAACACTACAAATATGAATACAGTACAGTAGTCATGTTGGAAAAACTTATCTATGTGCCCAGAAGTCAATGAATAGGAATCATAGATGGACGTAATTGATAAAACAATACCCCACATTAGTATTCTTTCAGCTTTGTAACTTTAGTCTACATATTTAACTTAGGGCAATTTTGGAGAGTAAGTGGATTTTCTTTCTGAGAAAGTAAAGCTTATAGATAGAAAACATTTTTCATTCTGTTTGTAATATGAAGAATCATGTATCTATTTTATGTCAAAAATGATTTACTAGAAGAAATCATTTTAGATATCTTTTCAACTATAAGAGAATTTCACAGTTCTTCATGTTTTTTTTTTTTTTTTTTTTTAACATTTTTAATGAATTTATTGTCAATGGTTAAAAAGTACAGGGAGGAAGCAAGTTCAGTCTCCAGCATTTTCCAGCCATGGAACTAACTACATAGATTGGGAGGCTGGAGAGACAAAAGTAATGGGGAATTCCAAAGACTGGGTAGGATTTAACTCTTACCATATTTTAAAAGCAAAGCAAGTGAAAAGGTTGGATGGGCGGAGGAGAAGCCCTAATTGTGAGAACATAGGAAAAAAAAAGTGAGGCAACTGTTGTTGCCCTGTGCAGTTTTCTAGAATCTCATTCCTATTCTGGAAAGTACTCAAAAGACAAATAAGGGCATCAGTTTGGTAAATCGTTTTCTCTGGTATGTTTTATCACAAAGACGGGTCATCTCAGAGGTTAACTGTAGTTTCTTATTCTCTGATTCAAATTGAAGTTTGCTTATGAGCCCATCAAATTTTACAACTCCTATCTGCAGTTGTTTTCCTAGTTTTGAATTGGAACCTTTTCTAAAATTGTGTGTGAGGAGGTGAGTTATAATATGTGCCAAGAAATACAATTTAAAATACAATTAGTGTGAAGATGATTTATTTTTATATGTGGGATTAGATTTGCCTTTATACTTGTGTGAACATTGATTTTATCTGTATTAAAGTATAATTTATTGGTTCACTAGAAAGACAATTATGATTACTGTGAAATTGTTAGGTGGTATAAATACTTCACATATAAGTCTTCTGGAAATGAAATATTTTGTGAGTGGGTACACACCAAACACTACAAATATGAATACAGTACAGTAGTCATGTTGGAAAAACTTATCTATGTGCCCAGAAGTCAATGAATAGGAATCATAGATGGACGTAATTGATAAAACAATACCCCACATTAGTATTCTTTCAGCTTTGTAACTTTAGTCTACATATTTAACTTAGGGCAATTTTGGAGAGTAAGTGGATTTTCTTTCTGAGAAAGTAAAGCTTATAGATAGAAAACATTTTTCATTCTGTTTGTAATATGAAGAATCATGTATCTATTTTATGTCAAAAATGATTTACTAGAAGAAATCATTTTAGATATCTTTTCAACTATAAGAGAATTTCACAGTTCTTCATGTTTTTTTTTTTTTTTTTTTTAACATTTTTAATGAATTTATTGTCAATGGTTAAAAAGTACAGGGAGGAAGCAAGTTCAGTCTCCAGCATTTTCCAGCCATGGAACTAACTACATAGATTGGGAGGCTGGAGAGACAGTCTGGAAAACATGGACTTATTGCAGACTTTCAAGGTAAACAAACTGAACATCATCTAGGCTCCCAATCTAACCCTCAGGTGTCTTGGCAAGAAAAAAAGGCTGAACCAGAGGTAGGTTTGGTCAACAAAGGTCCATACAGTCAAAGCTATAGTTTTTCCAGTAGTCATATGCAGATATGAGAGTTCTACTGTAAAGAAGGCTGAGTGCTGAAGAATTGATGCTTTTGAATTGTGGTGTTAGAGAAGACTCTTGAGAGTCAATTTGACAGCAGAAAGATCAACCCATTCAATCCTTAAGGAAGTCAACCCTGAATATTCATTGGAAAGGCTGATGCTGAAGCTACAATACTTTGGCCACCTGATGTGAAGAGCTTACTCATTCGAAATGGCCCTGATCTTGGGAAAGATTGAGGGCAGAAGGAGAAAAGGGCAACAGAGGATGAGATGGTTGGATGCATCACTGACTCAGTGGACATGAGTTTGAGCAAACTCCAAAGACAGTGAAGAATAGGGAAGTCTGGTATACTGTAGCACATGGCATCACAAAGAGTTAGACACAATGACTGAACAGCATACCAATATTTGAAAAAATTCCTGAATAAGAAAAAAAAACTGTGTTTTTCTGTTAGAAAAATGTATCTATCTAGAAGGTTAAAGATGTATTTGCTAATTAAATGGGTGATTCTCTGATTATCATAGGCTCTAAGTCCTTATAGAGTGTGTTCTCTGAAGACTGAGTAGAATTGAAAAATAGTAAGAAATAGGGAATAAATTTTTCTTCTGGTTGTTCAAGGAAAGTCACTTTGGAAATGTCAAGGTCATTTTAGTATAAAGAATAGGGTCACTTTTAGTGTGGTAAACAATATTGAATGACCTGATTTATAGAAATGGCAGCTAAGAATATACACTATTGTCACAATCCAAGTCTTTCTTATATAAATCTTATAAAAAGTATGTATCCTGCAGAAGCAGAAGAGCTTGGAGAAGGGAAAATAAATAAATTATATGTTTTTAAGATTTACTTGGTGTTAGTAGCTGTTGTTCATAAAATTCTATGGCTGCCCATTGAAATCTCAAGCAGTCTTGATGATGTGATTCAATTATAAATGAGAAGACCTCAGTAGCTTCAGTAAATATTGCATTTTTAAATTGCATCTTAAATCAGACAATAAATTATTAATTTCTTCCTGCCTGAAGCCCTTGTAATGTTTAGTAAGAAAATCCAAATTCTACCTACATATATGATATCAGGAGATTCAATGTTAACCACAGAAAACAACAATACAACAAAAGCAGTAATCATGGTGCCTCAGACAAGCACTAGAATGTTTATGAAAGGTCTTTTACTTATTTTTATTAGTAAGAGAATCTGACAATAGAACCATAAAAATATCAAAGTAAAGATGCTCAATAAATTTCTTAAACAATGTCTGCCAGAGAGACAATTAGGAAATAAAACTTACCATAGAAATACCCAGTTTATAAACCAATAAAAACCAAAAAGGTTTTTAAAGGGATGCTCAATAAATTTCTTAAACAATTGAGGCAGAAGGAGAAAAGGGCAACAGAGGATGAGATGGTTGGATGCATCACTGACTCAGTGGACATGAGTTTGAGCAAACTCCAAAGACAGTGAAGAATAGGGAAGTCTGGTATACTGTAGCACATGGCATCACAAAGAGTTAGACACAATGACTGAACAGCATACCAATATTTGAAAAAATTCCTGAATAAGAAAAAAAAACTGTGTGTTTTTCTGTTAGAAAAATGTATCTATCTAGAACGTTAAAGATGTATTTGCTAATTAAATGGGTGATTCTCTGATTATCATAGGCTCTAAGTCCTTATAGAGTGTGTTCTCTGAAGACTGAGTAGAATTGAAAAATAGTAAGAAATAGGGAATAAATTTTTCTTCTGGTTGTTCAAGGAAAGTCACTTTGGAAATGTCAAGGTCATTTTAGTATAAAGAATAGGGTCACTTTTAGTGTGGTAAACAATATTGAATGACCTGATTTATAGAAATGGCAGCTAAGAATATACACTATTGTCACAATCCAAGTCTTTCTTATATAAATCTTATAAAAAGTATGTATCCTGCAGAAGCAGAAGAGCTTGGAGAAGGGAAAATAAATAAATTATATGTTTTTAAGATTTACTTGGTGTTAGTAGCTGTTGTTCATAAAATTCTATGGCTGCCCATTGAAATCTCAAGCAGTCTTGATGATGTGATTCAATTATAAATGAGAAGACCTCAGTAGCTTCAGTAAATATTGCATTTTTAAATTGCATCTTAAATCAGACAATAAATTATTAATTTCTTCCTGCCTGAAGCCCTTGTAATGTTTAGTAAGAAAATCCAAATTCTACCTACATATATGATATCAGGAGATTCAATGTTAACCACAGAAAACAACAATACAACAAAAGCAGTAATCATGGTGCCTCAGACAAGCACTAGAATGTTTATGAAAGGTCTTTTACTTATTTTTATTAGTAAGAGAATCTGACAATAGAACCATAAAAATATCAAAGTAAAGATGCTCAATAAATTTCTTAAACAATGTCTGCCAGAGAGACAATTAGGAAATAAAACTTACCATAGAAATACCCCCAGTTTTACCTTCCAGAAACCCATGATCACAGAAAGATTCACTTAAAGTAGAATGAGGCAAATATTATACTTATGTTTGGTATTTGTGGTGATAATACATTTCAATATAGGTTGTAACCATATAAACATATAAGGTATAGTCCTTAGTGTTTACTTCTCAATGAGACAGTATTGTTGACTTAAACGCCTGGTCTTTTCCACTGTGCCTACTAGTGACTGGGCAACAATTTCATGTAAAAAAAAAGATGTCTATGTGATACTAATTACTAGTGAAAAAAGCAATAATTGGGTGTTTATTACATATCAGTAATAAATCATAAAAGCAGGGTACCAGTCCTCAGTCAAAATTAGAAAAGTATGTATATATAATGAATAAATTAGAGAGAAGTTCAGCAAGAATACACAATAAAAGAAATGGAAAACTTTTGTTAAAGCCATTCAGTAAAAGAGTTCTTTTCACTATATAATTTTTGTAATTTCAAGATTTGTTTAAAACTTTAAACAGGTAGTAGCTTATTTAAAATTAAAATAAAACTAAACTCTGCTAGTTAGAGGGTGGGCTATTCTTTGAAAACCCATAAGAACCTCATCTGACAAATAGAGGGTCTAATAAATAAAGTATCTACTTTTTTATAAGCACTCAATAAGGTGCTAGTAACGAAGGGAAGCAATAAGAAACCACTTAAGTAACCAGAAAAGTGACCCAGTTGTGAAATTTGTTGTTTGTTAGTCAAAGAAGCCCCTTTCATGTAATTCCTTCAATACCTTTAGGACTTGTGAAATATTTAGAACTAAAAGATCTGAATCATATCATTTATTTCTCCAAACACTTTCAACAGCTCCTTGTAATCTGCAGAACGATGTCCAAGTGTCCAAACCTAATATCCTGAGCTTTTTCAACCTTGTGTGAAATAATATTTCTGATTATATTTATTCATATGCTTCATACTAAAATATAGCATCAGATATGCTTCCCCTAAATATAACCCGGTCTTTTTATATTTTCTGGTTGAGAAATAAAGATCTCCTGTGCATTTGAGGCTTCAAATTTATCACCTTTGCAAAACTCTTCCTGATGCTAACAATCAAAGTCAATATTGAGTGGTTTTCTCTGTAGCAAAGAAATCCTCACATACACATAATTTCAGAACATCTTTCTTTAACAGGAAGTTATATATAATTCCCAGCTATTTGTTTTAACAAACATAAAGGCAGATTTTCAGTCACATTCATTTTGTATTCCTGGCAGTATCATCGACTTGGGTTTTCTATGTAATAGGCATTGTCTAAAAATCTGTTGAATTGTCAAATACATTTTTTTAAAAGCGTGAATTTATTTAGTGTTTGGGATGAATAGAGATGGTTATAGGTCTATTGTAAACTATTTTGTTTTCTGGATTATAATGGCTTAAATTACATTTTTCAAAATATCAGATCTCTAGTTATATAAAAGTGGTAAAAGTATCAGGTGTATTTGTGTGTGTGTATGTGTGTGTGCGTGTATGAGAGAGAGACAGAAACAGAGAGAGAAATAACATAACTTACATTCTGAGATATTCTCATTTTGGGAAAAATATTTCCAAGCTTTCATTCTATAGCCATTAGTAACAAGATTGTAACTCTCTTTCATACTATTTGCCTTTTTCCCAATTATACTATTTGTTAAATTTCCCCCAATTATTCCTTACTTCCATATTTTCCTTTACTTACATAACAAAATTGTTTCCAGAAATGCATGTTAGAGGAGAGTTTTGACAATGGGTGCCTGCCTATTGTGAAAATCTATTGTAGAAACCTGTGGCTTAATCTAGGAAATTTATAATATTCATTGACTTCTAAAGCATGCATTGGAGGCTTCCCTGGTGGTCCAGTGGGTAAAGACACCACCTTGCAGTGCAAGGAGCACCGCTTCCATCCCTGGCCTGGGAGGATCCCGCATGCCATGGAGTTGCTGAACTGATGTGTCCAACTACCAAGCTGGCGCTCTGGAGCGCATGTGCCTGGAGCCAGTGCTCTGCAACAAGAGAGGACACAGCAATGGGAGGCCCACACAGGCCAAAGAACAAGGATGTATGAAAATAAATAAAGGAAAGACCAATAGAAGTAGACAAAGAAAAAAGTCTTTAAAGTACACATTGCATTCCGTTTGTAAGATTTCTGAATTTGGTTGGATCAGAAGTATAGAGTTTGATGCTTTTTTCATTGTGCTTTCATGCTGAAGGCTTTTAAAAGAAGGAAAAGATACCATAAGTAAATCTGCTCTGGAAAGATATCCAAAATATTTTTTCTTTCTCTAGAGTGGCAGATAGTTCAGATAAACACACAACCTTTGAAGTACTTATAAGAAGAAACCTCTACTCTGGTCCAACTCATCACTTTCTGATTGTAATACAGTAGAGGAGCTTGGATTTTAAGAGGCTGGAGAACATGGTGAACAAATATGTGATCCAAACTATTTTATTTAGATGACCTTATTTGTTCAGTTTAGGGCTTCCCAGATGGCACTGGTGGTAAAGAATCTATCTACCCATGAAGGAAACACAAGAGATGCAGATTTAATTCATGGTTTAGGAAGATCCCGGGGGATGGAAATGCCAATCCACTCCAGTGTTCTTTTTTTTGGTGGCGGGCTGGGGGGAGGAGGATGCTTTATTTTATGTTTCAATTGAGAAATAACAGCTTTACAGAGTTGTGCTGTTTACTGTCAAACATCAATATGAATCAACCACAGGTATATAGCCACAGGTACACATATGTTCTGTATGTGCACTCCAGTATTCTTGCCAGAATACTCCATGGTCAGAGGAGCCTGGTGAGCCACAGTTCATGGGGTCACAAAGAGTCGGACATGGCTGAGCAATTGAGCACCGTCTGTCCTTTTATTTGTTAGCATGATGTGTGAGCAATCATTGCACTGGGACTTTTAGGTGAATCATTTGGGTTTTTACCCATTAATAGGTCATGACTTCCATGTGTTTAATTTTGAAAAGAAATAATTCCCCACCTGTGAATCAGGTAGCTTAGAATTTGCTCTCAGGGCTTCTGAGACTGTAAAATTTAAGCTAGAAGAAAACTACCCTAAAATTTTTTATGAGCATTATCTGTAGCAGGGCATAGTAATGAATATATATATATATATATATACACATAAATATATGTGTGTATATATTATATCTTATTTAATTTTGGGAGATGGGATAAGGTTACCCTTGAATTACCCTTACCTTTCAGGTAAAAATTATTCATATCAAGCATTAATAACTTAAGAAAAATACTCAAAATGAAATAGTTAGTAGACATCCAAACCAGAATTCATACCCATGCCTGGGAGACAGAGATCCATGATATTTTCATATTAAAATTTGTCTCTGGTATTTGAAAATTATCAACACATCCTTAAGCACTCCAGAGTAAACATTTAAAACTTTATGAAGGGTTTCCCTGGTGGTCCAGTGGATAAAGACACAGCCTAGCAGTACAAGGGGTGCCAGTTCAAATCCTGACCTGGGAAGATTCCACGTGCCTCGGCACAACTGGACCAACATGTCCAACTACCGAGCAGGAGCTCTGGAGCACATGTGCCTGGAGCTGGTGCTGTGTAACGAGAGAGGCCACTGCAATGGGAGGCCAAGACAGGCCTAAGAACAAAGATGGATGAAAAATAAAGAAATGAAAGACCAATAGAAGTGGCCAAAAAAACAAACAAACAAAAAGACCTGACACAGCCAAATAAATAAATGAATAAAATAAAAATTAAAAAAAAAATAAAAACTTGGTGAAACCATTGATTCCATTTTCAAAATTCATGAAGGTGTTATTAAACTATTTTATGGAAAAATGAGTAACTGAATGACTATCTTTAATACTGTATATTTTCCATTTTGCTCAGAATACTAAAAATCAAGATATATCAGAAGTTAATGAATCAAATTATAGCAATTCATCCAATATCAATTATTGTGGGAAACATTCAATGCTGAATAATTCCTACATCTTGATTTAAGTGGAGACAACCCAAGTACACTTACAGTCTCTGATTTACAGAAACTGAAAATGTTACTCATTCAGTCCTGTCCAACTCCTTGCAACCCTATGGACTGTAACCCTCCAGGCTTCTCTGTCCATGGAATTCTCCAGACAAAATACTCGAGTGCGTTGCTGTTCGCTTCTCCAGGGTATATGCCCAACTAAAACTGAAAATACTTTGTGCCTTTTATATTCTTTTGATGCATGTTCTCTTTAATTTGCTTACATTTGTTGCGCATCTTAAGCAATAGAGCATAATAGTCTTTTTATATACTTGCTTGCTAGTATCATCAACTATTTTATTCCATTTCTATTGCCTGACTATTTTTCCTTCTTATGACATTTATTTTTGTCTTCATGTATCTAGCAATTTTTGTGCAAAGTCTGCCATTTAGAACTTTATGCTTCTGTATACTGAATTATACGTGCGTGTGTGTGTGTATGTATGTGTGTGTGTGTGTGTGTGTTTCAAGACTGATGATCTTTCTTTTCAGTAGGCAGTTATTTAAAGACAAGTATGCTTCACTGGGGGCTTCCGACCTGGTGCAGTGGTAAAGAATCTACCTGGCATCATACAGGAGACCCAAGAGATATGGGTTTGATCCTTGGATCAGGAAGATCCCCTGAAGAATGGATACCCCACTCCAGAATACTTGCCTAGAGAACCCTATGAACAGAAGAGCCTGGAGGGCTGCACTCCATGGGGTCACAAAGAATCAGAGAGCACTGAGCAACTGACACTAGCCACTAGGTATCTTTCGAGGCTTATTTTTAAGCTCTTTGAAGGCCTATGTGATGTAGTTTTTATTAGCGTGCTAATTTCCCTTCATTTCTAATGTGTTTTTTTATTTGTGGTCTCAGTCAAGTGGCTTGTGTATTCATAGAAGTTATCTCTATACTGGCTACAGGAAACAAAAATTTTTTTAGCTCTGAGTAAAATCTGAAACTTTTAAATCTTACAATTCCCCAGAATGTTCTTTTCCAGTACATTTTTAGATATATCTTTCATATCACTGAACATGTAGCTTTGTATAGTAGACAGATTTTTTCCTCATGATTATAGTTTAGCACCTAACACAAATTTTGAATATTTCTGCCAGTTTGCAGTTTATTCAGAAGTATATGTGAACACTCTTTTTTCCTACACACCTTACACAGTACATACCCACCTGTGGGGAAAAATACCTACTCTTGAATTCTGTAATAACTATTTCAATGCCCTTTTTTCTTAAGATAGTATGCATCTATTACAATTTATTTGAATAAACATGTTTGGATAAATATGTTCATTATCATTTTATTCACCATGCTAAGTTTATCTTAAATTATATCTAAATAATAATTCAGTATTTTCTTTTTACTTTTAAGGAACAAACTATCATATATGTGTATCTGATATTATAAAATATCATATATTACGAATATTTTCTTAAGTTTAGAAGCTACTATAATCAATTTCTTAGTGTTCCCATCTTAGAAGGGAAACTATATAGTCTAGGATATTAGTTTATCCACTCTAATAAACATTTCTAGAATACTATATTCTTTTAATAATCCAAGGGAACAAGATTTTGTAATTTGTAAATGGACATAATGAGGTTTTCCAAAATAATTTTAGTGAGGATTAAAGGAAGTAATATGCGTAGAGAGCAGGGAACAATTTCTGGTATCTAGTAAGTTTTCAATTGTAGCTGTTGCAGTTACTACTTTCAAAATCAATGAAGACTGATAGAAAGCAATTTCTTTTCCCATACACTATGTTTATCAGGGTTCAAATTCTTTATCATGCTGAGTGTTCCCTCTATAACACTAAGTGAATTACTTAGCCTCACTCAGTCTCTTTTTTCCCGCCTGTAAAATAGAAACTATAATAACATCTATCTCACAATGTTATGAAAATTACATAACTAAATGAGGGAATTTAACAAGGTCTTGGGAAACCAAACATGTCTATAAAATTGCATTAATTACAGAATATTGTTTTGAATCATATTCATGCTTCCTTTTATTACATGAAACTAACTTCTGGCTTTAACATTATTTCACAGGGCAATTACAAGTTCTAAACCACAATCTCTTCCCCAAGCCTGAATGGAATAGTCCATCTTTTAGCCTACTTTAACTAAATGGGGTTACATTAAGACATTTTGTTTGCCTCTCAAAGTAAATCCTTATAAGCCTCGGCAAAGCCAATGAGTACTCCAAGCATTTGCCATCTCATGGGTGAGGGAAATGCCTCGCTTATGTAGCTAAGTAGCTATATCCTTCATTTCATCAGCTGTCCTAAGATAGTATGCATCTATTACAATTTATTTGAATAAACATGTTTGGATAAATATGTTCATTATCATTTTATTCACCATGCTAAGTTTATCTTAAATTATATCTAAATAATAATTCAGTATTTTCTTTTTACTTTTAAGGAACAAACTATCATATATGTGTATCTGATATTATAAAATATCATATATTACGAATATTTTCTTAAGTTTAGAAGCTACTATAATCAATTTCTTAGTGTTCCCATCTTAGAAGGGAAACTATATAGTCTAGGATATTAGTTTATCCACTCTAATAAACATTTCTAGAATACTATATTCTTTTAATAATCCAAGGGAACAAGATTTTGTAATTTGTAAATGGACATAATGAGGTTTTCCAAAATAATTTTAGTGAGGATTAAAGGAAGTAATATGCGTAGAGAGCAGGGAACAATTTCTGGTATCTAGTAAGTTTTCAATTGTAGCTGTTGCAGTTACTACTTTCAAAATCAATGAAGACTGATAGAAAGCAATTTCTTTTCCCATACACTATGTTTATCAGGGTTCAAATTCTTTATCATGCTGAGTGTTCCCTCTATAACACTAAGTGAATTACTTAGCCTCACTCAGTCTCTTTTTCCTGCCTGTAAAATAGAAACTATAATAACATCTATCTCACAATGTTATGAAAATTACATAACTAAATGAGGGAATTTAACAAGGTCTTGGGAAACCAAACATGTCTATAAAATTGCATTAATTACAGAATATTGTTTTGAATCATATTCATGCTTCCTTTTATTACATGAAACTAACTTCTGGCTTTAACATTATTTCACAGGGCAATTACAAGTTCTAAACCACAATCTCTTCCCCAAGCCTGAATGGAATAGTCCATCTTTTAGCCTACTTTAACTAAATGGGGTTACATTAAGACATTTTGTTTGCCTCTCAAAGTAAATCCTTATAAGCCTCGGCAAAGCCAATGAGTACTCCAAGCATTTGCCATCTCATGGGTGAGGGAAATGCCTCGCTTGCGGTAGCTAAGTAGCTATATCCTTCATTTCATCAGCTGTCCTACTCCAGAGAGCAAGACACAATGGCTTCCAGGCAATCTGGGAACAGTTGCCATGCCCTATTAACGAACATAAAGAGAACAGTATGTTTTCCTCAATTATCCACGGCTGTACTCTTCACTGCTGCTTCTGTAGCCCTTTATGATACTACAGAAGCAGGCAGAGGGACAATGATACATTGAAGGCAACTTCAGGCTTCACATTGTACACTGCTGATGACCACATGTTGCCCACAGCGAAAAGATCAGCAGCTTTTGCTGTTTGTACTCAATATAGTCTCATGGGAAAACACTGGTGAACGTAACCAGAAACTGATTCTGTTTTAAAATCTCTTTGGATGAAGGATCTAAAAATATACCTTGCAGGCGGGTAATAATTTGGCAGAACTATTTGTTATGACTTGCAAATTTTGAACCTCAGCCAAAATGGAGGTATGTGAGGTATGAATTGTGATTACTAATATTTTTATGGAGTTGTTATGAAAAACATGGGAAAGCAAAGCATAAATACACAGTAATTAATTACAAGGCAACCTATATACAAATTCTCCACTAAAGTGAATAGCCTCATCAGAAAGCACGTAATATTTTGTGAAGATGCCTGGTGGTCCAGTGGGTAAAGAGTCTGCCTTGCAGTGCAAGATGCATTGGTTCGATCCCTGGCCCAGGAAGATCCCATGTGCTGTGGAGCAACTGGACCAGTGTGTCCAATTAGAGCCAGCACTCTAGAGCACATGTGCCCAGAGCTGGTGCTCTGTAACGAGAGAGACCACTGTAGTGGGAGGCTCACAAAAGCCAAAGAATAAAGACGGATGAAAATAAATAAATAAGTAAATAACCAATAAAAGAGGCCAAAAAAAAGAAAGATGTCCAACAAACTACTGAGAATTTGAGACAAAGAAAAAATCACAATCTACACAGCTTCTCTAGAAATGTTTTAAAGTGAGAAATTGTAATAGAATACAATACTATATAATATAATGAATTAAAGTATGATATCACTGTATTAATTGCAATAAGTAGTTAAATATGAGAAAATTATTCCAAGTTTGAGGAAGGAATGCTTACTGCTAAAGTTACAATTCACATAAGATGTGCACTTAAATATGCATACTAATTCAACTCTACCTTGTTGTTGTTCAGTCTGTAAGTCCTGTCTAACTCTTTGCAACCCCACAGACTGTAGCATGCCAAGTTTCTCTGTCCTCCACTATCTCCCATGTTGACTAAAATTCATGACCATTGAGTCACTTAGCTGCATTTGAATTATTTCTGTTTGGTGATTGCTATCACAAAAAATGGAGCCTTTGATTATAAGATGAATAAAGTTTGGGAAAATATTGAAAATTTGTGGATTTTTTTTCACATGAGATCTCACCTTTCATTTTATTATTTTCTCCCACAGAACTGTCTCTGCTTCCTTGTATTTTACATGATTGATCTTGCTAATTGATGATTCTAAGCTCAAGGAGAGAGTGAAGGACAGAGAAGCCTGGGGTGCTACAATCCATGGAGTCATAAACAGTCGGACACAACTGAGTGACTGAACAACAAAGAGGTTTTTTATTTGTTTCACAAAACTCATATCTCACAAATTATAGATATGTGATTTGATTGTTTTAAAGTCCCAAAGTGCTGGTGACAACAGTTTTCTTTCTGTCCTTTCTCAAAATCAGATAAAATTTTAAATCATCAGGGAATTGGTGAATGCATCATGGATGATGATCATATTTGTTAGTTCTCAGGTGTATGGTTTGGCATCCTTCAACCAAATCATGTTTTTGCACATGTACATGAATTCAGTCTCCAACTATGGAGTCAGTGTCAAAATATTTTGGTTGGAACAAAGTCTCCTTGGAACGGAGTCCCATGTAACAGATGTTATATATCCAGTCAATATGAATGATGCTCTAACCACATTTACTCTTTTGATTAGTTCTTTTGGAAACTTGCAGAAAAAACAATTTGGCTTCAAGTTCTTAATGCAAATACTGAATTCAAGATCTCTATACAAAATACTAAAATCAAAACAGAATGAAAAATCTGAGTAAATAAAACTGCTGATTGAAAGTTTATGAAACAGGGCTTCCCCTGGTGGTCCAGTGGATAAGGGCACCGCCTTGCAGTGCAAGGGGCGCCAGTTCGATCCCTGGCCTGGGAAGATCCCACGTGCCGCGGAGTGGCTGGACTGATGTGTCCAATCACCGAGCCGGAGCTCTGGAGCGCATGCGCCCAGAGCCGGCGCTCTGCAACGACAGACGCCACCTCGATGGGAGGCCCACAGGAGCCAAAGAACAAAGACGGATGAAAACAGAGAAATGAAAGACCAATGGAAGTGGCCTGCCGGCTCCCCTCCCTCCCCAACCTGACCCCCGCCCAAAATAAATAAAAATAAAATAAAATAAAAAGAAAGTTTATGAAACAAATGACTCCCGTTTCTTCTTTTTGGCATAGGACTAGCAACAAATACTCACAACAATATACCCTAACTGGAAGTTCAATGCATGGACTTTGTAATGGGCCGCTTCTTCAAAATGAGTAACTAACACATTAAGAGAGCAGGAAGAAAAATCAGATTGGAAATTTCCATTGTGATAAAAGCAAATAGCCTTGTGAAATCAAAAGACTCAATAGGGGGGCTTCCCTGGTGGTCCACTGGGTAGGGACACCACCTTGTAGTGCAGGGGGTGCCGGTTTGATTCCTGGCCTGGGAGGATTCTACGTGCCATGGAGAGGATGGACCAATGTGTCCAACTACTGAGCAATGTGTCCAACTGGGGTGCATGTGCTCAGAGCTGGTACTCTACAACAAGAGAGGCCACTGCAATGGGAGGCCCACACAGGCCAAAGAACAAAGACGGAAATAAATGAAAGACCAATAGAAGTGGCCAAAAAAAAAAAAAGACTCACTAGGCACAAATCCTTCTATTTCAACCTTTAAAAAAAAAAAAAAAAATGAAGTAGAGGTGATTTACACCACTGTGTTAATTTCAAGTATTACAACAATTGATTCATTTATACATATATATATATGTATTCTTTTTCAGATTGAAAGTGGTGATCGATTATTAGGAAATATTTTATTCAAAGATACACAAGATATAGAATAAAAGTAGACTGTTATATGTAGGCTTAGTCAAAAAAAAAAGAGATTTACTGTACTGTGTAACTGTGAAGTATTTCCCTTCATATACTTTTGCTAGCCAGTGTTTAATTTCCTGTGCTCAAACATCACTTTTCATCTTATTGAGTAAGTTTTCTTCAATGTCAAGGTTTTATATAGGACTATTCTGGAAGAAGAACATGTAAAATAAACTAAGAATGCTGACTGCTGCATTTTATGAAAGTTTTTATTTATGGACATTAAATCTAGTCATTGAAACCTATGGAACAGAGAGTAGAATATTGGTTACTAGCAGCTGTTTAAAGGTAAAAGGCATCAGCTATAGGATGAATAAACTCTGGGGATCTAATGTAGAGTGCCACCATGGTGACTGTAGTTAATAATACTGAGTTGTGTATTCGAAATCTAAGGGACTGGACCTTAAGAATATTTACTGTATACACACCAAAGGGTAACTGTGTGAGTTGACTGGGTGCATTAATTAACCCGATTCAGGAATTATACATATTTCAAATGCCACATTGTCCACTTTAAATATATTCAATTGTTATTTGTGTATTATAGCTCAACAAAGCTGAAAAATTAAAAATGAAGGCTTCAACAAATAAAATCTAATGTAGAAACAAGTTATAAAGCAGATAAATACAGACTTGTCCATACAAATTAATGCTCAATCAGCACGTAGTTCTCCTCTTACCTGTCATGTACTGCAAGTATGTGTACAGTCCACCCAAAGATTCTCAGACAGGCACAGACAAGGAGACTGAGAGACAGAGAAATAGAGAGGGGGTTGGGGTGGAGGGAGAGAGGGGAGGGGAAGAACATGGGTAATCTTTGATGCTGTTCTCAAGAGAAGATTAAAAAAACAATTTTAATATCTCTGCTCCATATTGTTTCCACTCTTGTTGCTGTATATAAGAAAGCATATCAATATTTACAAAGCAAGTTTGCTTTATAATTATAGGCTGTAACTAACTTATTTTCACAATTATTATACAAATTATTCATATTTCTTTTTATTCAAAGATACACAAGATATAGAATAAAAGTAGACTGTTATATGTAGGCTTAGTCAAAAAAAAAAGAGATTTACTGTACTGTGTAACTGTGAAGTATTTCCCTTCATATACTTTTGCTAGCCAGTGTTTAATTTCCTGTGCTCAAACATCACTTTTCATCTTATTGAGTAAGTTTTCTTCAATGTCAAGGTTTTATATAGGACTATTCTGGAAGAAGAACATGTAAAATAAACTAAGAATGCTGACTGCTGCATTTTATGAAAGTTTTTATTTATGGACATTAAATCTAGTCATTGAAACCTATGGAACAGAGAGTAGAATATTGGTTACTAGCAGCTGTTTAAAGGTAAAAGGCATCAGCTATAGGATGAATAAACTCTGGGGATCTAATGTAGAGTGCCACCATGGTGACTGTAGTTAATAATACTGAGTTGTGTATTCGAAATCTAAGGGACTGGACCTTAAGAATATTTACTGTATACACACCAAAGGGTAACTGTGTGAGTTGACTGGGTGCATTAATTAACCCGATTCAGGAATTATACATATTTCAAATGCCACATTGTCCACTTTAAATATATTCAATTGTTATTTGTGTATTATAGCTCAACAAAGCTGAAAAATTAAAAATGAAGGCTTCAACAAATAAAATCTAATGTAGAAACAAGTTATAAAGCAGATAAATACAGACTTGTCCATACAAATTAATGCTCAATCAGCACGTAGTTCTCCTCTTACCTGTCATGTACTGCAAGTATGTGTACAGTCCACCCAAAGATTCTCAGACAGGCACAGACAAGGAGACTGAGAGACAGAGAAATAGAGAGGGGGTTGGGGTGGAGGAGAGAGAGAGGGGAGGGGAAGAACATGGGTAATCTTTGATGCTGTTCTCAAGAGAAGATTAAAAAAACAATTTTAATATCTCTGCTCCATATTGTTTCCACTCTTGTTGCTGTATATAAGAAAGCATATCAATATTTACAAAGCAAGTTTGCTTTATAATTATAGGCTGTAACTAACTTATTTTCACAATTATTATACATGAAGGCAGTTATAATGCACATGCATTTTCTTTTTTATCAGAAATAACTACTGGAGCTAGTGGACTTGCTTATAATGAAGAGCACCAGCAATAATTAAGTTAGCAATGATGATGAGTTTAAATAACAATTAGCATTGCAAAGAAACTTGCTTGCAAAGAAAAAAACTTGGTTACACTTCTAAATTTCTCATGGATTTTAAGTCATTAAATACTCAAAACGACCCTGTGGTATAGTTATTATTATTATCTCTGAATTACAGACAAGAAAAGCAAAGATAAGGTAAGGTGCCTGTGACCACACAGTAACAAGCGCTGAAACTTGAAATTTGGACTTATGTATGGGATTTTACGTTATATATCTCTCATGGAACTACACTCAAAACATTAACAAAGCAAAAATACAAAATATAAAACATCAAGTAATGTGCAGAATCACTAAACTGTTCATACAGGAAGATGATTGCAACTGCACACATGCACTCACAGAGGAAACTCCATGCCAATCGGAGCAAGTGTAAGTGAACATTAAATGAACATTCACATTATTAATTTCTCAGTGACATTTTATAAATATTGACTACTTTTTCTTTATACACTCTATGCAAGTTTTATATAAGTATAGAAACACTATATTACTCTCTGTAAGAGCAATGCTGTATTTGGGCAACTACATTTTATGCAATTTTCAGAGTACCTCATCTCTTTTCATACAACTATTTTAATTTATCAGTTTCTGTTTCAACATATACTATCCAGGATTTCTTGATGAATCTGAATCTCTCATTGAATCGCTCCAGTATTACGAAGCTATCAAAATATTTGAACAAACACTGCTATCTTCAAAAAACAAGATATCAAAAGAAAAAAAACACAAAACCTTTATTTAAAGCATGGAAACATTATTCATATCTGACAAAGAAATAGTGCTTCTGCTAACTTCTCCATAAGCTGCAGTTAAACCTGTCTTGTAATTATTAAGGCATAAATCAGATGAAATGTTCTTTTCCAGTCTTATGTGGTCCTGAAAAAAAGCTCAATATTTACAAAGCAAGTTTGCTTTATAATTATAGGCTGTAACTAACTTATTTTCACAATTATTATACATGAAGGCAGTTATAATGCACATGCATTTTCTTTTTTATCAGAAATAACTACTGGAGCTAGTGGACTTGCTTATAATGAAGAGCACCAGCAATAATTAAGTTAGCAATGATGATGAGTTTAAATAACAATTAGCATTGCAAAGAAACTTGCTTGCAAAGAAAAAAACTTGGTTACACTTCTAAATTTCTCATGGATTTTAAGTCATTAAATACTCAAAACGACCCTGTGGTATAGTTATTATTATTATCTCTGAATTACAGACAAGAAAAGCAAAGATAAGGTAAGGTGCCTGTGACCACACAGTAACAAGCGCTGAAACTTGAAATTTGGACTTATGTATGGGATTTTACGTTATATATCTCTCATGGAACTACACTCAAAACATTAACAAAGCAAAAATACAAAATATAAAACATCAAGTAATGTGCAGAATCACTAAACTGTTCATACAGGAAGATGATTGCAACTGCACACATGCACTCACAGAGGAAACTCCATGCCAATCGGAGCAAGTGTAAGTGAACATTAAATGAACATTCACATTATTAATTTCTCAGTGACATTTTATAAATATTGAATACTTTTTCTTTATACACTCTATGCAAGTTTTATATAAGTATAGAAACACTATGTTACTCTCTGTAAGAGCAATGCTGTATTTGGGCAACTACATTTTATGCAATTTTCAGAGTACCTCATCTCTTTTCATACAACTATTTTAATTTATCAGTTTCTGTTTCAACATATACTATCCAGGATTTCTTGATGAATCTGAATCTCTCATTGAATCGCTCCAGTATTACGAAGCTATCAAAATATTTGAACAAACACTGCTATCTTCAAAAAACAAGATATCAAAAGAAAAAAAACACAAAACCTTTATTTAAAGCATGGAAACATTATTCATATCTGACAAAGAAATAGTGCTTCTGCTAACTTCTCCATAAGCTGCAGTTAAACCTGTCTTGTAATTATTAAGGCATAAATCAGATGAAATGTTCTTTTCCAGTCTTAGTTTATTATCTAGTCAGGATGGGGCTAAAGCAATTATTTCCAGAGCATCTAAAGATTTCTTGATTTCTGTAGAAATCAAAAATAATGTTATTTAACAAGCAATTATACTCTGTGTACCAACTTCATGGCAGGCATCATGTCAGGCATCTGAAGAACCAGCTTAAATACATGGTATCAGCCATCAATCTATAGGAAGTATAGTCCATTATAGTCTACATAGTCTATGATTTATAATCTATTAAGAACGATCAGCAACTCATTCAAATATTCTTGTGTGGGAAATCTTATGAACGTAGCCACTAAATAGCAATAAAGATCAGACAAAAATAAAGTGTGACAAAAAATGATGTATTCATGATGGAAAACTGAGAAACATGCTAAGGAAGGAAATAGGAAGAACACCTGAATCAGACTTTCATTCATGGGTCAATCTTAGATTCCTGGAAGAATTTTAAACTACTTGAATTTTCAAATTTAAAATTTGCTCACAAATGTGCATTATCAGGCAGAGCAATTAGCCTGTGTGAAGTCTTGGTAGCATGACACCATATGCCTTCCTCAGTAAACCTCATGCTATTTATTTTGGTAAACAGCACAAATAGAAATATGCTTGGAGATGAGGCTTGGGAGGGACTAACATGCTAATCTGCGTTAACTGAGGGTTTCTGGTGGCTCAGACAGTAAAGAGTCTGCCTGCAACGTGGGAGACCTAGGTTTGATCCCTGAGACAGGAAGATTCCTGGAGAAGGGAAGGTTCTGCCATGCCAAAAAAAAGTTGGGAGACCTAAGGTTTTTGTACTTCTTTTATCATTTTTGTTTCTGTTTCAACATATACTATCCAGGATTTCTTGATGAATCTGAATCTCTCATTGAATCGCTCCAGTATTACGAAGCTATCAAAATATTTGAACAAACACTGCTATCTTCAAAAAACAAGATATCAAAAGAAAAAAAACACAAAACCTTTATTTAAAGCATGGAAACATTATTCATATCTGACAAAGAAATAGTGCTTCTGCTAACTTCTCCATAAGCTGCAGTTAAACCTGTCTTGTAATTATTAAGGCATAAATCAGATGAAATGTTCTTTTCCAGTCTTAGTTTATTATCTAGTCAGGATGGGGCTAAAGCAATTATTTCCAGAGCATCTAAAGATTTCTTGATTTCTGTAGAAATCAAAAATAATGTTATTTAACAAGCAATTATACTCTGTGTACCAACTTCATGGCAGGCATCATGTCAGGCATCTGAAGAACCAGCTTAAATACATGGTATCAGCCATCAATCTATAGGAAGTATAGTCCATTATAGTCTACATAGTCTATGATTTATAATCTATTAAGAACGATCAGCAACTCATTCAAATATTCTTGTGTGGGAAATCTTATGAACGTAGCCACTAAATAGCAATAAAGATCAGACAAAAATAAAGTGTGACAAAAAATGATGTATTCATGATGGAAAACTGAGAAACATGCTAAGGAAGGAAATAGGAAGAACACCTGAATCAGACTTTCATTCATGGGTCAATCTTAGATTCCTGGAAGAATTTTAAACTACTTGAATTTTCAAATTTAAAATTTGCTCACAAATGTGCATTATCAGGCAGAGCAATTAGCCTGTGTGAAGTCTTGGTAGCATGACACCATATGCCTTCCTCAGTAAACCTCATGCTATTTATTTTGGTAAACAGCACAAATAGAAATATGCTTGGAGATGAGGCTTGGGAGGGACTAACATGCTAATCTGCGTTAACTGAGGGTTTCCCTGGTGGCTCAGACAGTAAAGAGTCTGCCTGCAACGTGGGAGACCTAGGTTTGATCCCTGAGACAGGAAGATTCCTGGAGAAGGGAATGGGTTACTCCAGAACTGCAACAAGTGTGCTAATCTACAAAGTTTGGAATTGATACAAAAAGTTAGACAGAGTTACTAAAATATCTAAAGCAGACTATTCATACGAGTGTGTTTTTTTTTTGAGAGATTATTCAGCTGACCATATTTAAAATGGATATGAGGATCCTAATTCTGTTGGTGGTGGTGGTCATTCGTTAAGTCGTGTCCAACTCTTTGGGACTCCATCAACTGCAGTCTGTCAGGCCTCTCTGTCTTCACGATCTCCCAGAATTTGCTCAAACTCAAGTCCATTGAGTCAGTGAAGACTCAATCTCAACCATCTAGATTAGATAGGGGTTATGTAGATTAGAGATTAGAAAACTAGGGATGCTGTCGCACCAATACAAGTTTTCAAAGGCACGAGCATAAGGTAGGAAAAAATGGTGACGCATGTAAGAATTATTGCGGAAGTAGCTATACAGCATGATCAGATATAAAATATGGAAAGGGGCAGTAAGGGAGAATGAAAAGGACAAATGTAATCCTCAGTTTTCTGTTTTGAACAAATAAATTCTTGCTACCATTACTTACTGAGGAAAGAGATACTGTAAAATATGTAAGGAACAACATACGAAGGATTTGGTTTCTGATATGTTGGTTATGAGGTGCCAGTGGAATATTTAGGAAAAACATTTCTGTTAAGTAGTGATGATCTGAGATATCTGAAATAAAGCTACAGACTCAGAAGTCATTAAAATTGCATATAGCAATGAAAACTATAGGCTTCAATCAGTTCACTGATTAGAAATACAGACATCTAAGGGATAAACTGAAAACAAATTTAAAATTTGCTCACAAATGTGCATTATCAGGCAGAGCAATTAGCCTGTGTGAAGTCTTGGTAGCATGACACCATATGCCTTCCTCAGTAAACCTCATGCTATTTATTTTGGTAAACAGCACAAATAGAAATATGCTTGGAGATGAGGCTTGGGAGGGACTAACATGCTAATCTGCGTTAACTGAGGGTTTCCCTGGTGGCTCAGACAGTAAAGAGTCTGCCTGCAACGTGGGAGACCTAGGTTTGATCCCTGAGACAGGAAGATTCCTGGAGAAGGGAATGGGTTACTCCAGAACTGCAACAAGTGTGCTAATCTACAAAGTTTGGAATTGATACAAAAAGTTAGACAGAGTTACTAAAATATCTAAAGCAGACTATTCATACGAGTGTGTTTTTTTTTTGAGAGATTATTCAGCTGACCATATTTAAAATGGATATGAGGGGATCCTAATTCTGTTGGTGGTGGTGGTCATTCGTTAAGTCGTGTCCAACTCTTTGGGACTCCATCAACTGCAGTCTGTCAGGCCTCTCTGTCTTCACGATCTCCCAGAATTTGCTCAAACTCAAGTCCATTGAGTCAGTGAAGACTCAATCTCAACCATCTAGATTAGATAGGGGTTATGTAGATTAGAGATTAGAAAACTAGGGATGCTGTCGCACCAATACAAGTTTTCAAAGGCACGAGCATAAGGTAGGAAAAAATGGTGACGCATGTAAGAATTATTGCGGAAGTAGCTATACAGCATGATCAGATATAAAATATGGAAAGGGGCAGTAAGGGAGAATGAAAAGGACAAATGTAATCCCCAGTTTTCTGTTTTGAACAAATAAATTCTTGCTACCATTACTTACTGAGGAAAGAGATACTGTAAAATATGTAAGGAACAACATACGAAGGATTTGGTTTCTGATATGTTGGTTATGAGGTGCCAGTGGAATATTTAGGAAAAACATTTCTGTTAAGTAGTGATGATCTGAGATATCTGAAATAAAGCTACAGACTCAGAAGTCATTAAAATTGCATATAGCAATGAAAACTATAGGCTTCAATCAGTTCACTGATTAGAAATACAGACATCTAAGGGATAAACTGACAAAGAAGGTATCACAAAGGAGATCAATGAAGATTTGTTCAGGCAAAAATGACAGTGATACCTAGGAAAGTGATTCCTATAAATTATCGCCTAGGGCATAGATGTTACAGCCAGACTACCTAAATTAAAAATTGGGCTCTATATCTATATAGATATATACATTTTGACAAGTTGCTTAAATTCCTTGAGCCCATGTGTTAATCCATTAAATGGGGATATTAATAGTACATATCCCACGGGATTACTGGGAAGATTAAACATTAAATAATTTAAGCTTCTGGCATAAGATGAAAACTCAATAAATGTCAGCTCTCATTATCCTTCTCTGAGATATAAATGACATGCAACATTATATTAATTTCAGGAACATAACTTAATAATAATATAACATAATAATTTGATATTTGTATATATTACAGAATACAATTTGTATATATTGCACAATGTTTAGTCAACTAGTCAACCTCTATCATCACATAGTTACAAATTGATTTTCTTGTGATGTGACCTTCTAAGATCTCTCTTAGTAGCTTTCAACAATTCAATACAGTACTGAATTAACCATAGTCACCATGCTGCACACTGCACCCCCAAGACTTACTTATTTTATAACAGGAAGCTTGTTCCTTTCCACCTCTCACCCAGTGCACCTTGACCTCCCACCTCAGGTAACCACCAGTGTGCTCCCCTTTGTCTATGATTCCTGTGAGTTTAGTTTTTAGATTTTTTTTTAGTTTCTATATATAAGTGTGATCATATGGCAGTTCTCTTTCTCTGCCTTATTTCACTTAGCAGTTTTTTTCCCTCAGGGACCATTCATATTATCGCAAGTGGCCAGATGCCCTTCTTTGTCATGGCTGAATAATATTCCATTGTATGTATATATGCCACATCTTCTTTATCCATTTATCTGGGCATTTAGATTGTTTCCATATTGTTAATGATGCTGCAATAACAATATCTATTTTTAACTTATTGAGGAAACTCTATATTGCTTTTTATTTTTCCTAAACCAATTTGCATTTCCACCATGAATGTATTTCCAACCAACTTTTTCTCCATATCCTCAACACGTCTTGTTATCTTTCATCTTCCTGATGAAAGTCATTCTAATATATGTGAGGTGATACCTCATTGCAGTTTTGACTCTTATTTCCCTGAGAATTAGTGATGCTGAGCCTCGTTTCATGTATCTGTTGGACATTTATATGTCTTCCTGGGAAAAATATCCATTTACTACCTCTAACCATTTTTTTTAAAAACAGAATTGTTTCATTTTCTGTTTGTTTATGACTTCTTTATATATTTTGGATATTAACACTTTATATGGCTTGCAATTTTTTTCTCCCCTTGTCTAGGTTGCCTTTCATTTTGTTGTTTCTTTTGGAGTTCAGAATCTCTTAAGGCTGAGGTATCTTGAAACTGAGGGCAGTTATCATTAATAATAAACTATAAATGGCTATGGTTTAACTATCAGTAAGCCAATAAATAATAAATTATAAACTTCCTTCACTGATAAGTCTCACTTCAACTGTGTTTCATAAAAAGTTGTATATACTTGCAGAATATTAGTGATTATATGTGTGGGGGTTTAATTTTGAACTCTCTTCTGTTCCATTGGTCTATGTGACTATTCTTATTCAAGTATCATACTCATCAGATTAGTCTGAAATCAGAAAGTGTGATGCCTTCAGTTCTGTTGATCTTTCTCAGGTTTGCTTTGGCTATATGGGGTCTTTTGTGGCATCATACAGCTTTTAAGATTTTCTTTTCTATTTCCGTAAATAATTGGAAGAAACAAATAATGATTTCATTGTCACTCTGTATATTTTTCAAGTTATTTGCACTTTTACTTACATGACAAACATGTAGGTACCTGTGATAAAAATTTGCTCCTTCACAGCTGCTTAAGAAGTCCTGAACGCACCATACCTAATTTTGGTGAGTGCACTCTGAAAGCAAATGTGGTTTCAATCCTCTGTCCATATTCCCAAGAATTGTTTTAACTATTTAAACATAAAGGATTCTGCAGTGTATCTAGGGAGCAATTCAGGAGCATACATCAAAATCCTTCAAAAATATATCACTCTTTAGGGGCTTCCCCTGGTGGTCCAGTGGGTAAGGACACCGCCTTGCAGTGCAAGGGGTGCCGCTGGCCTGGGAAGATCCCACGTGCCGCTGGAGCAGCTGGACTGATGTGTCCAATAACTGAGCTGGAGCTCTGGGGCATGCGCCCAGAGCCAGTGCTCTGTGCAGAGCCCAGTTGCAGTTTTGACTCTTATTTCCCTGAGAATTAGTGATGCTGAGCCTCGTTTCATGTATCTGTTGGACATTTATATGTCTTCCTGGGAAAAATATCCATTTACTACCTCTAACCATTTTTTTTAAAAACAGAATTGTTTCATTTTCTGTTTGTTTATGACTTCTTTATATATTTTGGATATTAACACTTTATATGGCTTGCAATTTTTTTCTCCCCTTGTCTAGGTTGCCTTTCATTTTGTTGTTTCTTTTGGAGTTCAGAATCTCTTAAGGCTGAGGTATCTTGAAACTGAGGGCAGTTATCATTAATAATAAACTATAAATGGCTATGGTTTAACTATCAGTAAGCCAATAAATAATAAATTATAAACTTCCTTCACTGATAAGTCTCACTTCAACTGTGTTTCATAAAAAGTTGTATATACTTGCAGAATATTAGTGATTATATGTGTGGGGGTTTAATTTTGAACTCTCTTCTGTTCCATTGGTCTATGTGACTATTCTTATTCAAGTATCATACTCATCAGATTAGTCTGAAATCAGAAAGTGTGATGCCTTCAGTTCTGTTGATCTTTCTCAGGTTTGCTTTGGCTATATGGGGTCTTTTGTGGCATCATACAGCTTTTAAGATTTTCTTTTCTATTTCCGTAAATAATTGGAAGAAACAAATAATGATTTCATTGTCACTCTGTATATTTTTCAAGTTATTTGCACTTTTACTTACATGACAAACATGTAGGTACCTGTGATAAAAATTTGCTCCTTCACAGCTGCTTAAGAAGTCCTGAACGCACCATACCTAATTTTGGTGAGTGCACTCTGAAAGCAAATGTGGTTTCAATCCTCTGTCCATATTCCCAAGAATTGTTTTAACTATTTAAACATAAAGGATTCTGCAGTGTATCTAGGGAGCAATTCAGGAGCATACATCAAAATCCTTCAAAAATATATCACTCTTTAGGGGCTTCCCCTGGTGGTCCAGTGGGTAAGGACACCGCCTTGCAGTGCAAGGGGTGCCGCTGGCCTGGGAAGATCCCACGTGCCGCGGAGCAGCTGGACTGATGTGTCCAATTACTGAGCTGGAGCTCTGGGGTGCATGCGCCCAGAGCCAGTGCTCTGTGACGACAGAGGCCACCACGATGGGAGGCCTACAGAAGCCAAAGAACAAAGACGGATGAAAATAGAGAAATGGAAGACCAATAGAAGTGGCCCGCCCGTTCCCCTCCCTCCCCATCCCACTCCCCAAAAATATAAATAAATAAAATAAATGTTAAATATATATATATATATATATATATATATATATATATCACTCTTTGACCAATCATTCCCCTTCGTATAACCATAAAAGACAGGAAGATAGTTGAAAAATATGCATAAGTACTACAATAGTATTTGGTATGTGGTTATTGTATATGAGCAACATTATGAAAGGAATAACACAGTGAAGCTCAAGTATGAACATTTGAAATGACATGCAGCTTGGGATATTGAATAAAAGGAACGATTAAAAAGAAATGTGAACACAGTGCAAACTAAGTTGTTGCCATGAGCAATCATCAGACACAATAAGTTCTGAAATGCCTAGATTTTACCTATTGTGAAAGTGTCATAGTTTAAACTTAATAAACCTTCTATGAAGTTTAACTAAACTTTAACTTTTCTATCATACATATTGGAATTCAACAGTTTATTTTGTTCCATAGAGCTGAGCCCTGGAAATGACAGTCCCATTTTTCAAAGGACTGGAACAATCAAGGTAAATTGGAGCAATCAATCCTTCAGCTATAGTAAACATCTTGACTGTATATGCTACACAGAAGGCCCTAAATTTCAATGCTCTGTATTTTCAGCCATTTATGTTTTCAATTTGAGAAACCTAGGGAAAAGTCCATGAAGAAAATTTTCATTTTGTTATAATATGAATCTTTAGGTCATATTTAGAAAATATGCCTCATAAAAATATATGCCAAAATAATAGCATCAATATCAGCAACAATTAGCAAATAATTAAAACTTGATATGTTCCAGAAAGTGCTCTACATTTTTTTCCAAATGTTCCATTTAATTTCTAAAAAAGCAAATAAATAAACAAAATAACATGTGACATAGGTACTATCATAATCTTCATTTTGCATGTAAGAAAACAAAATCACAGATCTTTTAAAGTTTCCAGACGATGCAGACAAGATGCAGTCTGGACCACCACTGTGAAGTCCATACTCTCCACTTGGGTCAGACTAGAAGTAGTTGTGTTAGGTTGTGAAATGCCAAGACTCTTGTTTTCAGTTTTGTGCTCAGAACATTGCTTTCTTCCTTTAACTTTTATCATCAGAATAACAATGAACAAAGATTGGTCCTCTTAACCAAAGTGTATGATACATTACTATTAACTAGAGGCACAATGTTGTACAGCAGCTGTCTAGAGCTTATCCATCTGGCTTAACTGTAATTGTGTGTCCTTTGTTTACTCTTTATCTCCCTCTACTGCCAGACCCTGGCAACTACCACTCACTCAATTCTACGAATTTGGCCATTTTATTAATAGACGCCTTATGTAAGTGAAACCATGCAACATCTGTCTTTCTATCATGGACTTATTTCATGAAATGCAGTGTATTCAAGTTTCATCAGAGTTATATACAGCAGAATTTCCTATTTCAGCTTGAACTATTGATCATGAAGTGGTACAACAGGTGAAAGGTAAATTGAGACTCATCACATGGGATTTGTGAGGCTTCTCTGTAAAATATGTATTTACTGAGGAGAAGACTAGACGTTCAGTGCTTGATTGTACTTAGGATCAAAAAGAGAAAGAAGAGCAATTGAAGACAAGATTGTAAGTATCCTCCCTATCCAGACCATACACAACGTCTAATTTTTACAGAATTAAGATTTCCAAGTTCTGATGCATGTGAGCTCTCAAAATTCCTATGAATTTGTCAGAAAATCTTTTTTAAAATGTGAGCATTTTTTCAACTGACAAACTACAAAGAGAATTCAATAGATTTTCATTTTGCACATAGCAAAGAATTCCTTAAGAATAACCTATTAACTACATTATCAAAGACCACTAAAACAGTATTTCTAAATTATATGCATATGTGTATTATTGGAGGTGGTCTGCTGAGCTCCCAAAAGTTCCATTTAATTTCTAAAAAAGCAAATAAATAAACAAAATAACATGTGACATAGGTACTATCATAATCTTCATTTTGCATGTAAGAAAACAAAATCACAGATCTTTTAAAGTTTCCAGACGATGCAGACAAGATGCAGTCTGGACCACCACTGTGAAGTCCATACTCTCCACTTGGGTCAGACTAGAAGTAGTTGTGTTAGGTTGTGAAATGCCAAGACTCTTGTTTTCAGTTTTGTGCTCAGAACATTGCTTTCTTCCTTTAACTTTTATCATCAGAATAACAATGAACAAAGATTGGTCCTCTTAACCAAAGTGTATGATACATTACTATTAACTAGAGGCACAATGTTGTACAGCAGCTGTCTAGAGCTTATCCATCTGGCTTAACTGTAATTGTGTGTCCTTTGTTTACTCTTTATCTCCCTCTACTGCCAGACCCTGGCAACTACCACTCACTCAATTCTACGAATTTGGCCATTTTATTAATAGACGCCTTATGTAAGTGAAACCATGCAACATCTGTCTTTCTATCATGGACTTATTTCATGAAATGCAGTGTATTCAAGTTTCATCAGAGTTATATACAGCAGAATTTCCTATTTCAGCTTGAACTATTGATCATGAAGTGGTACAACAGGTGAAAGGTAAATTGAGACTCATCACATGGGATTTGTGAGGCTTCTCTGTAAAATATGTATTTACTGAGGAGAAGACTAGACGTTCAGTGCTTGATTGTACTTAGGATCAAAAGAGAAAGAAGAGCAATTGAAGACAAGATTGTAAGTATCCTCCCTATCCAGACCATACACAACGTCTAATTTTTACAGAATTAAGATTTCCAAGTTCTGATGCATGTGAGCTCTCAAAATTCCTATGAATTTGTCAGAAAATCTTTTTTAAAATGTGAGCATTTTTTCAACTGACAAACTACAAAGAGAATTCAATAGATTTTCATTTTTGCACATAGCAAAGAATTCCTTAAGAATAACCTATTAACTACATTATCAAAGACCACTAAAACAGTATTTCTAAATTATATGCATATGTGTATTATTGGAGGTGGTCTGCTGAGCTACCAGGGAAGACCATTATTGTAGGTATCAAGGCTCTGATACAGCAACTTAAGGAGTCAGCTAATGTTTCCATGCAGATGGCTAGAGAAGATGTGTTATACAAGAATGATTTGATGGTATCTTGACTTGGTCTTGATTTCCATTTGCAGACTTGTTAACTCATTAACTGTAAGTCATTATCTGTTTAATATGTTGTGGATTATTTGCATAACCCTAGAGCATGTATATATTTGCATATTTGTGGTCTATAACTTTCCAAAAGCTAGGCTTTCAGACATTTATGTGCTATAGCTAAAACATGAATCATCTATACCTCTGTTGCTAAAAGAAACAGACATATATATTCCTCCAAACATTGCTTTTGGAGTATGACACTTTGGCGAACTGTTGTAAATAGTTTTGGGGGAAAAGGCACATGAAAAATTGCAAAATAACCTCAAGGTAAGTGTAATTAAATTATTCCCTTATTCTTAATATTGGTGAGACTAAAAGATACAAACTAATTGAAATTGATGTGCATTTTAATCATCTTTTGTTATATTAAAAATTACCCTCAAATTAGAGGCTTACAGCAACAATAATACTTATTACTATTCAGTGTCTGTGGATCAGAAATTTTGACTGGACACAATGGGGATGGCTTGTCTCTGCTCTGTGATGTATAGGGCTTCAGCTGAAAGATTGGAATTTTAGGGGTGCGGTGTTTTCCGCATGGGCTCACTCACTTTACTGGCAGCTTGGTTCTATTCTCCATGAATTTCATATATGAACCTTTCTGCAGGGCTGCCAATGGGTCCTCGTAGCATATGCTAGCTTCTCTTTAGAGACGTTGAGACGAGGACGGGTAGGGCATGGAAGCACCATGCTCTCTTCTGTAACTTGTTCTATGCATCACTTCTATCTGTCTTCTCTCAAGTTACATTCTTTTATAACAGACTGGTGATCTAGTGAACAAGTTATATTCTTTTATAACAGACTGGTGATCTAGTGAATATCAATGTTTCTCTAAGTTTGGGGAATCACTCTAGCAAATTAGTCAGACCCAAGGAAGAGGTCACGGGAACCTCTGGCGATAGCTCTCAGTCAGAAGCACAGGTAACAGGGCTTCCCTGATAGCTCAGTGGTCAAGAGTTCACCTGCCAATGCAGGAGACACAGGTTCAATCTTCCTGGTCCATGAAGATCCCACATGCTGCAGAGCAACTAAACCCATGAGCCACAACTGTGCAGCCTGTGCTCTAGAGCCTCAGAGTCATAACTGTTGAGCCCACAGGCCACAACTACTGAAGCCAGTGTGCCCTAGAGCCCAAGTTCCACAACAAGAAAAGTCACTGCAATAAGATTTCACATGCTGTCGAGCAACTAAGTCTGTAAGCCACCACTATTGAGCCTGTATTCTAGAGCCTCAGAGCTGCAACTACTAAGCCCATGAGTCCCAACTACTGAAGCCATTGTGCCCTAGAGCCCGAGTTCCACAAGAGAATATACCACTGCAAGAAGCCTGCTCACCTCAACTACAGAGTAACCCCCACTTCTTGCAACTAGAGAAGAGCCTGTGGCAGCAGTGAAAATCCAGAATAGCCAAAAAAAAAATAAAAATAAATTTTAAAAATTTAAAAAACAAAGGAAAGAAGAAACATAGGTAACAGTCTGGGCTTGTGACTGGTGTCACAAGGGTCACAGGTGGGTGCAGAGGTGATCTTGTAGGACTGGGCACTCAACCTAATACTCTCTTTGAGCAGATCTGAGTTGAATTGAATTAGATGACACTCTGCTGGCATCCAGACTCCTCAACATACACAACTGAAATTTGCTCTCAGAACACCTAAGTAAGTTCCAACTTTTGAAATAGGGCCTGTCATAGTATCTGTGGGTACACTTTTAAGTTTGCATAAATTATTCAAAGATTGACAAATTGAGGTATTTTTTTTTTGTAGCTTACTGGAACTGGGAGCATATTCTAGGTTAGGAAAGCCCATTTTATGGATGTTATTGGCATCCATGAGGATGAATCCATCCAACAACTCTCAAATGGAAGTCCTCCTTAAGGAAATGGTAGTATTAACACATGTGTAGACTATCTCCTTGAAAGATGCACCCAGAAGCAAAACGAGGAAATAAATGGTGAAAATGTGACTTTTTCTGAGGTTCTGAAGTTGTTCAAGTCATTTAGATGAGTTCGATAAATTTACTTATTAGTATCCTTCATGATCACAGTTTGAATCAAGTTGATGAGGCCTAGAACAGGTAGGTGAAACTAACCATATTAAGAATGCTTTCAGAGAATCAATTGCAAAGAATGACTTGTTTGTAAAACAAAACCACATTAGTATTGAAATGCATAGAACAATGTTTTCAGGAAGAAATTCATGTCTAAAAAGTTGAATAAAGATGAAGCATGACTCTACTGTGATCTCAAATATTAAAGTTAAGGCAATAGCAAAGTTTTTAACCAAAATAATGTTATTCCAGGGCAAGACATCACAAGGAATAAGTTGAAAAAAGTGGATTTGAAATGTGAAAACTTTTATAAGAATATATAAAAGCCAAATTATTACAAAGTGATGATAAACTCCTTACTTTTTAACTACTGTTATTCAGTTTCTCAGTCATGTCCAATTCTTTGTGACTCCCACGGACTGAAGGAGGCCAGGCTTACCTGTCTTCACTATCTCCTGAGCTTGCTCAAACTCATGTCCATAGCGTCAATGATGCCATCCAATCATCTCTTCCTCTGTTGACCCCTTTTACTTCTGCCTTCAATCTTTTCCAGCATCAGGGCTGGCTTTTTGCATCAGGTGACCAAAGTATTGGCATTTCAGCATCAGTCCTTCCCATGAATATTTAGGATTGATTTCCTTTAGAATTGACTGGTTTGATCTCATTGCTGTCCAAGGGACTCTCAAGAATTTTTTTAAACTAATATTTCCAAAAAGTAAGTTCCAACTTTTGAAATAGGGCCTGTCATAGTATCTGTGGGTACACTTTTAAGTTTGCATAAATTATTCAAAGATTGACAAATTGAGGTATTTTTTGTAGCTTACTGGAACTGGGAGCATATTCTAGGTTAGGAAAGCCCATTTTATGGATGTTATTGGCATCCATGAGGATGAATCCATCCAACAACTCTCAAATGGAAGTCCTCCTTAAGGAAATGGTAGTATTAACACATGTGTAGACTATCTCCTTGAAAGATGCACCCAGAAGCAAAACGAGGAAATAAATGGTGAAAATGTGACTTTTTCTGAGGTTCTGAAGTTGTTCAAGTCATTTAGATGAGTTCGATAAATTTACTTATTAGTATCCTTCATGATCACAGTTTGAATCAAGTTGATGAGGCCTAGAACAGGTAGGTGAAACTAACCATATTAAGAATGCTTTCAGAGAATCAATTGCAAAGAATGACTTGTTTGTAAAACAAAACCACATTAGTATTGAAATGCATAGAACAATGTTTTCAGGAAGAAATTCATGTCTAAAAAGTTGAATAAAGATGAAGCATGACTCTACTGTGATCTCAAATATTAAAGTTAAGGCAATAGCAAAGTTTTTAACCAAAATAATGTTATTCCAGGGCAAGACATCACAAGGAATAAGTTGAAAAAAGTGGATTTGAAATGTGAAAACTTTTATAAGAATATATAAAAGCCAAATTATTACAAAGTGATGATAAACTCCTTACTTTTTAACTACTGTTATTCAGTTTCTCAGTCATGTCCAATTCTTTGTGACTCCCACGGACTGAAGGAGGCCAGGCTTACCTGTCTTCACTATCTCCCGAGCTTGCTCAAACTCATGTCCATAGCGTCAATGATGCCATCCAATCATCTCTTCCTCTGTTGACCCCTTTTACTTCTGCCTTCAATCTTTTCCAGCATCAGGGCTGGCTTTTTGCATCAGGTGACCAAAGTATTGGCATTTCAGCATCAGTCCTTCCCATGAATATTTAGGATTGATTTCCTTTAGAATTGACTGGTTTGATCTCATTGCTGTCCAAGGGACTCTCAAGAATCTTTTTTAATTAGTATTTTTTATTCTGCTGTATTTGTCATCCACGATGATTTGCTCACTTTGCATGTAAAATAAATGAGTTAATTATATAATCTTTGATATAAGGTCAGTAATTATCAGCCCCACTTCTTCCCCAGGCAGTCATTTCACAACTAACCCATGTGTGATTGATTACTGAATCTCCGTGGATATTTTTGATCTCATCATCACAAAGAACACTATTTCACAGATGTTTAGCAGGAATGTTGAACATTTTTTCAATATATCTATTGGTCATTTGTATTTTTTTCTTTCTTAGGGAAATGTTTATTCAAGTTTTTTGCACATTTTTTTTTTAAATTTTTTGTGGGGGTGGGGTGGGGAAGGAGGGGAGCAGGCGGGCCACTTCCACTGGTCTTTCATTTGTCCATTTTCATCCATCTTTGTTCTTTGGCCTATGTGGGCCTCCCATGGGGTGGCCTCTGTTGTCGCTGAGCACCAGCGCTGGGCGCATGCACTCCAGAGCTCCGCCTCGGTGATTGGACACATCGGTCCAGCCGCTCCCCAGCACGTGAGATCTTCCCAGGCCAGGGATCGAACCGGCGCCCCTTGCACTGCAAGGCGGTGTCCTTACCCACTGGACCACCAGGGAAGCCCTTCTGCCCATTTTTAAATCACTTTATTTTCAGTATTGAGTTATAAGCTATTCCCTACATATTTTGTATATTAATCCACTGTCAGATATATTTGCCTGCCAATATCTCTTCCATTACAAAGGTTGCATTTTCATTCTGTTAAAAAATAAATGTGAAATTTTATAGAATATATAAAAGCCAAATTATTACAAAGTGATGATAAACTCCTTACTTTTTAACTACTGTTATTCAGTTTCTCAGTCATGTCCAATTCTTTGTGACTCCCACGGACTGAAGGAGGCCAGGCTTACCTGTCTTCACTATCTCCCGAGCTTGCTCAAACTCATGTCCATAGCGTCAATGATGCCATCCAATCATCTCTTCCTCTGTTGACCCCTTTTACTTCTGCCTTCAATCTTTTCCAGCATCAGGGCTGGCTTTTTGCATCAGGTGACCAAAGTATTGGCATTTCAGCATCAGTCCTTCCCATGAATATTTAGGATTGATTTCCTTTAGAATTGACTGGTTTGATCTCATTGCTGTCCAAGGGACTCTCAAGAATCTTTTTTAATTAGTATTTTTTATTCTGCTGTATTTGTCATCCACGATGATTTGCTCACTTTGCATGTAAAATAAATGAGTTAATTATATAATCTTTGATATAAGGTCAGTAATTATCAGCCCCACTTATTCCCCAGGCAGTCATTTCACAACTAACCCATGTGTGATTGATTACTGAATCTCCGTGGATATTTTTGATCTCATCATCACAAAGAACACTATTTCACAGATGTTTAGCAGGAATGTTGAACATTTTTTCAATATATCTATTGGTCATTTGTATTTTTTTCTTTCTTAGGGAAATGTTTATTCAAGTTTTTTGCACATTTTTTTTTTAAATTTTTTGTGGGGGTGGGGTGGGGAAGGAGGGGAGCAGGCGGGCCACTTCCACTGGTCTTTCATTTGTCCATTTTCATCCATCTTTGTTCTTTGGCCTATGTGGGCCTCCCATGGGGTGGCCTCTGTTGTCGCTGAGCACCAGCGCTGGGCGCATGCACTCCAGAGCTCCGCCTCGGTGATTGGACACATCGGTCCAGCCGCTCCCCAGCACGTGAGATCTTCCCAGGCCAGGGATCGAACCGGCGCCCCTTGCACTGCAAGGCGGTGTCCTTACCCACTGGACCACCAGGGAAGCCCTTCTGCCCATTTTTAAATCACTTTATTTTCAGTATTGAGTTATAAGCTATTCCCTACATATTTTGTATATTAATCCACTGTCAGATATATTTGCCTGCCAATATCTCTTCCATTACAAAGGTTGCATTTTCATTCTGTTGACTGTTTCCTTGGCTGTGCAAAAGTTTTTTACTTTGATGCAGTTCCACTCATCATTTTTGCTTTTGTTGCTTGTATTTTTGGTGCCACAAAGAAATCTTTGCCTAGACCAATGTCATGGAGTTTGCCCCTTTGTTTTCTTCTAGGAGTTTTATAATCCTTTGCTCATTTCTTGCTGCAATTCTATTAAATTAATCAAAGTTGCTGTTCCAGGGCATCTCCTTTCTCTTCTTGTTCCTTGTCTGACCTCTCTTGTCGGGAAAATGTAACATCAACACCAGTTACAGAACTGATTGAAGCTTTATGGTGTATGTCTTCACAGAAAAAAAATATATTTCTTTTTGAAACATTCCACTTTTATTTTCTTTATCTGCCAAACTATGTTCACACTTACACAAATATCTAAACTCATGTTACAACATACCTTTAAATTATTTCCTATTATTCATATTGCTTTGTTAAATCTCTTTTTCATATTCCTTATTAGCTTTTATCTCTTTATTCTCAAATTTAATCAGAAAGGAACATTGTTTTCTCACTTGCTCACTTCTAATACTGCCCTATTTTTCATTCTTTTTCTACTGACATTCTTCAAAGAAAAGTTTACTTTTAATTCCTTTCCCTCTTAATTAATTTTTTTTAAAGATTTATTTATTTATTTATTTTTGGGCGGGGGTTGAGTTGGGGAGGGAGGGGAGCGGGCGGGCCACTTCCATTGGTCTTTCATTTCTCTGTTTTTCATCCGTCTTTGTTCTTTGGCCCATGTGGGCCTCCCATCGCGGTGGCGTCTGTTGCCACAGAGCACCGGCTCTGGGCGCATGCACTCCAGAGCTCCGGCTCGGTAATTGGACACATCTGTCCAGCCGCTCTGCGGCACGTGGGATCTTCCCAGGCCAGGGATCGAACTGGTGCCGCTTGCACTGCAAGGCGGTGTCCCTATCCACTGGACCACCAGGGGAAGCCCTTAATTAATTTTTATATTGCCTAAACCCTTGCTTCTGACTTCCACTGTTACTGGGAAAAGGCGCTTTACAAAGTTATCTATATTTTTATAATTCCTAAAGCCAATGACTTGTTTCATTCTTCAAGACTTTAACACTATTTTCCTGATTTTTTCGATCTGCCCCCTTTTCCAAGAGTCAACTCTCATCTTTTACTTAACTGCCTGCCTCTCTATTGTGCTAACTTATTTCCATTAAAAAAAAAAAAAAAAAATCTTGGCATTCTCAAACAAATTATCCTCAACTTTTCCTTGGTATATATATTTTTTTTTCCTCAGAAATTTCATTTACTCTTCTTGAACCTTTATCTTAAGTGGATATCATCGAAATTAAGATGAGCATGAACATCTTAATTCTTATTTCTAATGGATTGCCTTCAAAATTGACCCCCAAACAGAAAGGGCAAAGAGAGGCCAAAGAGTCAGACAACTCCAGATTAATAGGTGACACTTTTAATAAGCAAGGAAACTTACACAGGAGGTTTGTCTTAAGTGACTGAAAGAAGACAATGTTTCCAAACTTGCCCACCAGGAACTTAAGAGTTCATTTAGAGGCCTTATAGGGTTCAGTCCTGTATTCACTCCAGATGGTTTCAATAATACCTTATTCTCTCAAAGTTGTGTCCTTGAAATGGTTTCTTGTAATGTGTGGAACATATATTCCAAAGACAAACTTGGGGTCAGGAGCTTCTGTTTGCCCAGGTCTAATTCCAGGATCAACTGCTCTCACATGTTCAAGCAAGCTTCCAGGATTTCTCCCCATGTGTCTTGTCTTCCAGTTTTCATTCTTGGTACTCCTTATTTAATTAGGACTTACTGGCAGACAATAGGATATTCCCAAAATGAAACCATGGGATTTCTGTGGATATGTAATTTTAAAACGGTGGTTTCTACCATGTCTTCTCTTGAATCACTTGCTCTGAGGAAAACCAGCTTCCATTCCATGAAGCCTATGGAGAAACTGAGCTCTCCTATCAACAAAAACATTAATTTGCCACCCATGCAAGGGAACTGACTTGGAAGCAGGTGCTAGAGCTGCAGTCTAGCCTTTAGATGCCTATAGCCCTAGACTGCAACCTCATGAGAGCCTTTGAGCCAGAACTACTCAGCTGAGCCACTTTTTGATTCCAGATACAAATAAAACTGTATAAGATATCGCTTTAAATTTCTGTGTTTCAGAGGGTTTTCTTTCTTCCTTTTTCTTTCTTTTTTTGGGGGTGTGTGCTGGGTGTTTGTTACTGCAAGGAGGCTTTCTTTAGCTGTGGAGAGTGGGATCTGGTCGTGGCATGTGGGTTTCTCACTGGGGTGGATTCTCATGTTATGGATCATGGACTCAGTAGTTGTGGCAGGTGGGCTCAGCAGTTGCACTTTGTGGGCTCCAGAGTGTGGACTCAGTAGCTGCAGCACAGGAGCTTAGTTTTTCTATGGCATGTAGGCTCTTTCTGAACCAGGGATCAAATCAGTGTCCCTTGCATTGTAAAGCAGATTCTTAACCAACGGACCACCAGGGAAGTCCAAGGTGCTTTTATTCCCCCAGTAATGATAACTAAAATGTCATATTATAGATAAAGAGATAGCAATTTTTTCTATAAAGGGGCAGATACTATATATTTTATGCTTTCAGGTCTCTAGAATCTCTGATGCAACTATTCTGCCACTGCTGTGTAAAAGCTCTTGTAGGCAATATTTAAGGGACTAAGCATGATTGCTTTAATAGAACTTTGTTTACAAAAACAGATGGTGAGTCGTATTTGGTGTGTGTGCCAGAGTTTTCTGCTCTCTTTTAGAGTGGGAAAAAAGAGTTTCAGTAACATCTTCACAAAATGAATAATCAGCTGATTTAAAGGAATCATCAAAGTAAGAATCCGAAAGATAGATGGCATTTTCAAAAATTTTTCAGCTAAATAGCTTAGTTTTCTTTACCTTGCCGAAGTTATTGTTTTTTATATAGCTTTGTGTACATCATGGGATTTCTGTGGATAGGGTAATTTCCCAAAATGAAACCATGGGATTTCTGTGGATGTAATTTTAAAACGGTGGTTTCTACCATGTCTTCTCTTGAATCACTTGCACCGAGGAAAACCAGCTTCCATTCCATGAAGCCTATGGAGAAACTGAGCTCTCCTATCAACAAAAACATTAATTTGCCACCCATGCAAGGGAACTGACTTGGAAGCAGGTGCTAGAGCTGCAGTCTAGCCTTTAGATGCCTATAGCCCTAGACTGCAACCTCATGAGAGCCTTTGAGCCAGAACTACTCAGCTGAGCCACTTTTTGATTCCAGATACAAATAAAACTGTATAAGATATCGCTTTAAATTTCTGTGTTTCAGAGGGTTTTCTTTCTTCCTTTTTCTTTCTTTTTTTGGGGGTGTGTGCTGGGTGTTTGTTACTGCAAGGAGGCTTTCTTTAGCTGTGGAGAGTGGGATCTGGTCGTGGCATGTGGGTTTCTCACTGGGGTGGATTCTCATGTTATGGATCATGGACTCAGTAGTTGTGGCAGGTGGGCTCAGCAGTTGCACTTTGTGGGCTCCAGAGTGTGGACTCAGTAGCTGCAGCACAGGAGCTTAGTTTTTCTATGGCATGTAGGCTCTTCCTGAACCAGGGATCAAATCAGTGTCCCTTGCATTGTAAAGCAGATTCTTAACCAACGGACCACCAGGGAAGTCCAAGGTGCTTTTATTCCCCCAGTAATGATAACTAAAATGTCATATTATAGATAAAGAGATAGCAATTTTTTTCTATAAAGGGGCAGATACTATATATTTTATGCTTTCAGGTCTCTAGAATCTCTGATGCAACTATTCTGCCACTGCTGTGTAAAAGCTCTTGTAGGCAATATTTAAGGGACTAAGCATGATTGCTTTAATAGAACTTTGTTTACAAAAACAGATGGTGAGTCGTATTTGGTGTGTGTGCCAGAGTTTTCTGCTCTCTTTTAGAGTGGGAAAAAAGAGTTTCAGTAACATCTTCACAAAATGAATAATCAGCTGATTTAAAGGAATCATCAAAGTAAGAATCCGAAAGATAGATGGCATTTTTCAAAAATTTTTCAGCTAAATAGCTTAGTTTTCTTTACCTTGCCGAAGTTATTGTTTTCTTATATAGCTGTATAGTATTTAAGTGTACAGTGTGGAAGAACTTCGTAGCCTAAAATATCCCACTTAAAATGAAGAGTCCATGACTTTTCCCATTACATTCTCTGCAGCTATTTCAGGGCTATCTTTTTAAAGTCTTTAACTTTCATTGGAGGAAAAACACTTAAAGGTGGAATGAAGATAACAGCAGAAAAATTAACAATAGGAGGCTTAATGGGCCTTTTTTCTGCCCATAAGCAGAAGACAGTATCATACTCATCACTTCTCCTAAATTACAGGATAGACTTCTTATAAGCACCCCATACAGGTTATTACAAGAGAGTGCTTTAAAATTGGTTAAATGACTCCATTTTCATTAGTAAAACATCTACTGGCAATGTCTGTTTAATGACCATAACAGTAATTTTATAGGCAAAAATCTAATAGAGTTGCAAAAAGATCTTAACCCTAAATTAATTCTACATAGGTATTGTAGATTTTTAATGAAAAATTTTACTAATGGGAATAGTTAAGTACTTCAAACAAAGGAGTAAGTTTAAAAATGCAGTTTATGACAGGCAAAAACTTTGAAAATTGTTTTGGATTTGAACCTGAGAGACTGAAGTTGTATCCTCTACTGATGAACTCCACTTTCAAGATGTGAGTGGGTGGCCCCATGCATTTCTGATGACCAAATTTATACTATTTCAGGTGTTTTTTGAAACAGATATGCCTATCCTAGATTTTCTTCTATGTATTTCTGAAAACTCATGCACCTCTAGAATCTTTTTTTGATTGCAACTATTCTGCCACTGCTGTGTAAAAGCTCTTGTAGGCAATATTTAAGGGACTAAGCATGATTGCTTTAATAGAACTTTGTTTACAAAAACAGATGGTGAGTCGTATTTGGTGTGTGTGCCAGAGTTTTCTGCTCTCTTTTAGAGTGGGAAAAAAGAGTTTCAGTAACATCTTCACAAAATGAATAATCAGCTGATTTAAAGGAATCATCAAAGTAAGAATCCGAAAGATAGATGGCATTTTCAAAAATTTTTCAGCTAAATAGCTTAGTTTTCTTTACCTTGCCGAAGTTATTGTTTTTTTATATAGCTGTATAGTATTTAAGTGTACAGTGTGGAAGAACTTCGTAGCCTAAAATATCCCACTTAAAATGAAGAGTCCATGACTTTTCCCATTACATTCTCTGCAGCTATTTCAGGGCTATCTTTTTAAAGTCTTTAACTTTCATTGGAGGAAAAACACTTAAAGGTGGAATGAAGATAACAGCAGAAAAATTAACAATAGGAGGCTTAATGGGCCTTTTTTCTGCCCATAAGCAGAAGACAGTATCATACTCATCACTTCTCCTAAATTACAGGATAGACTTCTTATAAGCACCCCATACAGGTTATTACAAGAGAGTGCTTTAAAATTGGTAAAATGACTCCATTTTCATTAGTAAAACATCTACTGGCAATGTCTGTTTAATGACCATAACAGTAATTTTATAGGCAAAAATCTAATAGAGTTGCAAAAAGATCTTAACCCTAAATTAATTCTACATAGGTATTGTAGATTTTTAATGAAAAATTTTACTAATGGGAATAGTTAAGTACTTCAAACAAAGGAGTAAGTTTAAAAATGCAGTTTATGACAGGCAAAAACTTTGAAAATTGTTTTGGATTTGAACCTGAGAGACTGAAGTTGTATCCTCTACTGATGAACTCCACTTTCAAGATGTGAGTGGGTGGCCCATGCATACTGATGACCAATTTAGTTTTTCGGCTGCCTCCATGCACCTCAAATTTATACTATTTCAGGTGTTTATTTTGAAACAGATATGCCTATCCTAGATTTTCTTCTATGTATTTCTGAAAATGAAAACTAACAAGGTGGGATCATGGTTCATGTGAAACAGAGGGTTTCAATCAACCTGTCCAAATCAATGAACAATTTCTTTGCTTGCAGCACTACCAAGACTAGATCAAATCTCAATTTTAGTATATTCCATAAAAGAGTCAAGGATTATTCTAGAATTTTATTGCAATACAAATTGACAGAATAATTAAGAAATCACTAGGACATTACATCATTTTGGTGATTAGTGATTATTATTGCAAAATATATATTCACTGAATGATTCAGTTTGTCATTCAAATGGTTGGACTAATGTGAATCAAATAGGTTCTGTTAGTGATTTTATGCATGGAGATTTAAGGTGAATCCCTTATTCTGTAAAAGATTCATTGTCTTAAAATGGAAAAAGGTGAATTATGTGAGTTTGACAAAATAGAAACAGCTTAAGCTTTTGACCACCTATGTACGAACATTTCCTGCACAACTGACAAAAATCTTAATTGAATTTCCTGAATTTGTACTTAGGAAAATTAGACTTAGAATATTTATGTGACTTAATGTATTTAGAAAGAGAATATGTGTCAAAATGAAGACTAAATACTGAGATTCCTAATCATCATCTACTTTCCTTATGTAATATAGCTTTAAATGCAGAACTAGATCAAAGTTATAAGACATCTCATGCTGCAGTGAGTTCTGCCACTTGCCTTATCAGTTTCCAAATTTGTACAAAAATGACCTTGACCATCATAAGAATTATGAATTAGCCTGAAAATATAAATTGGGCATCACAGCCAATTAAATGAACATGTTATGGAATGTCATTCATATATATCTGATGTTCATGATAATTAAAGTTCATTCATCCATGATCCAGAAACAGTTGGAGCTGACCTAGTATCAGTTCCACCAATTTTTTGCTGTGTGACTCTGGTCAAATTGTCTGTAAATATCAGTATCAGAGTTTATATGAGAATCACGTTAGGTACTATATTTGTACCTAATAACAGACTAATCATTCTTAGAAAGTCATTATCACCATGGAGTCAATGATGTATGAAGATAATTAAACATTTTAAAGATACCTCTCACGGTGAAGGGATCATTTTACATAGTCGTTTGAATATTATTCAACCTCTGTATGGGAATGCCTGACCTAACACACTACACTTGAAGCTCATTTCATTTCCCTCTGGCATTTATTAGATGTTCACTCTCTTTTCCATTAGAATATGTGCTTCTTGAGGAATCATGTCTAACTCCTTTCCCTGCCACATTACCCTTACTTAGTACACTAATGGACTCATAAAGGCCCTTAAATAAACTTATTTTGATGACTAGAAAAGCACACTGAAGAACCGATATCACCTGAGTCTTACCCACAATGTAACTTAAACGCCAACTCTTTCTCATCTATCTATTTGTCTATCCATCCATCCATCCATCCATCTAACTATACACATACTATTAACTATACACTAACTATACACATACATACTATTAGCTTTCATATGCATGTTACACCCTATTGAAAAATCCTACAGGAAGGGAAACTGTCTAGCAATATGGACTGTCTAAAAAAGGAGTGAGTATAGAGATGTTACTGCTCTGGCTGCAGCTCTTACAAAGGGCTCTTAAACATATTCTCCATTGAAGCATATGCTTGATTTTCTGAGAGTTTATATAATTATTGCTATTGATTTCTTGTGTATCTTTCTTTTAGCCTGATAACACATATGCACCCCTTCACTTTTGCATTTAATGTGTTACCAAACATACATTTTAGTGAAAGTGTTTTTTAAACAGAAATTACTGGATATATGGTAAGAAATGATGATGATAGAGAAGGCAGAAGAGGGAAATAGAAGGAGGAAGAGTGGAAAAGGAGGAGGGTGATAAAGGAAAAGAAGAATGAAGAAGAGAAGAAGTGGGGTAGTGGTTATCACTACACTCTTCTTATAGCTCTGGAATCGAGGACAAAAAATAGACAACTGAGGGTGTATTCCACATTAAATTAGTACATTTAGTAAAGCAGAATTTATATGTCCTGGATTTACTGTCAACTCATCATTGCTACTAATAAAAAATAAAAAAATGGCTTATTTAATCCTATGTGTCGTCTCATTAGTGGATTTTATGTTTTCTTAAGTAGATGAAGTTAGCTATTGCACACAACTGTGTTTCTGCCCCCATATCATTCTGCATTAGGTATATTCAGCAATGGAATACTTATTTTACATTAAATTTCACTTATTTGATCCCTAACTTTGTCTCTGGTCATTTCCTTTCTCATACTAGGGTAAAAAAATCACAAAGTGCACTTTAAAATGCACTTAGATATGAATAAAAGTGTCTTGTCACTGTAAATCAATTCTCTGTATCTTTGGAGAGTGTGCGTGCACATGTGTGTATTTATGTTACATAGATATAGATATAGATACAGATATACACATTGTGTTTCCCACTTATGTTAGACAGTTACAAACATCTAATAATTTATCAGACACTTCCTCCATGGTTCAGACTCCTATAAATCAGAGCTTCCATATAAGAGATATCATTTCAACTGTTCCATGATATATTATGAAGGTAATGTTAATATTTAATGACTTTTGAAGAGCTGTCGAAGCCTTCATTAATTTATTCAGATGGCTCTAGTTAGGCAGTGCCACGAAATATGTATTTATAATTTATTTTATTCTGTGCCATTTTCTTTATTTTTCTGACTTTCATATTGATAAATAGTTGCTTTATATTGCATATTACAAAGTATGAAAATGAGTATTTGATATTGTAAAGTCATATTGCTGCTAATGGAGTCATTTTATCTTTGGACTTTACTGATGATATTAAAAAAATAAATATGACCATAAAGTCTTACAATTTCCAGAGGATGAAAGCCTGTATCTCTAAATCTCTCATTCCTGAATATTAATTCTTAGTGTTTCGCCCTTTAAATCCATCATTTCCCTTTCTTCCTTTTAAGAAGCTAGATCGCTCTCTTCTTAACAGTTCCATTTCACTCAAGTGATTGACCATATTTTCATTTTCTTTTTATCCTTGGCTGACTTGGTTGCAGAGTCTTTAAGTTTTCTAGAATTTAGAATTAGTCATTCCAATACGGAAGTCAGACCTATCAGTTCTGTCCCCAAACTCTGCAATTTCAATAGGGTTTCAGGTTTCTCATTTCTATTATAGTAAATGCCAAAGTTCCTCCAGTAATGTGGAAAATCCTGACTAATATTTCTTCTCCTAATGCCCTATTTGCTCACATACACCTTGCCTTGCCTTCTTATCCTCGTACTTTCCTTGCCTCGCTTCATTATTATCTTTGAACTCTGTCTTTCAATTCAAACTTGTCCCTCCCTTAAAAGTTTTGCTCAGCTCTTTTCTTATAACCCTATTTATTTTGCTTACTTTCTCCCCACTTTCAAGTCTTTTTCTCAAGTCCAGTCTTCTCACTGAAACCAAATGTGACCACCTGTTTTAACATTGCAACCTAAATCCATCTTGGACTGATTCTTAATACCCTACAAAACTTTTCTTCCTCTGCCTCATACTCATCACTCCCTAACATATTATAGAATGTCCTAATTTGTTATACTTTTAATTTGCTGTTTATTTTTGTTTAGTCTCTCTCTGCTGGAAGGAACATTCTGGAAGTACCAATAATCTTATTTTTTTTCACTGATGTTGCTGAAATCCTTAGAGTACCTAGTATCTGATTAATAAATATGTGTAGAGAAAGAAAAGGGATATTCAAGACTATTTATTCCATACTGATGTAAATGAAAGACTGAAATGATTTTAAAGTATAAGTATTTGATATTGTAAAGTCATATTGCTGCTAATGGAGTCATTTTATCTTTGGACTTTACTGATGATATTAAAAAAATAAATATGACCATAAAGTCTTACAATTTCCAGAGGATGAAAGCCTGTATCTCTAAATCTCTCATTCCTGAATATTAATTCTTAGTGTTTCGCCCTTTAAATCCATCATTTCCCTTTCTTCCTTTTAAGAAGCTAGATCGCTCTCTTCTTAACAGTTCCATTTCACTCAAGTGATTGACCATATTTTCATTTTCTTTTTATCCTTGGCTGACTTGGTTGCAGAGTCTTTAAGTTTTCTAGAATTTAGAATTAGTCATTCCAATACGGAAGTCAGACCTATCAGTTCTGTCCCCAAACTCTGCAATTTCAATAGGGTTTCAGGTTTCTCATTTCTATTATAGTAAATGCCAAAGTTCCTCCAGTAATGTGGAAAATCCTGACTAATATTTCTTCTCCTAATGCCGTATTTGCTCACATACACCTTGCCTTGCCTTCTTATCCTCGTACTTTCCTTGCCTCGCTTCATTATTATCTTTGAACTCTGTCTTTCAATTCAAACTTGTCCCTCCCTTAAAAGTTTTGCTCAGCTCTTTTCTTATAACCCTATTTATTTTGCTTACTTTCTCCCCACTTTCAAGTCTTTTTCTCAAGTCCAGTCTTCTCACTGAAACCAAATGTGACCACCTGTTTTAACATTGCAACCTAAATCCATCTTGGACTGATTCTTAATACCCTACAAAACTTTTCTTCCTCTGCCTCATACTCATCACTCCCTAACATATTATAGAATGTCCTAATTTGTTATACTTTTAATTTGCTGTTTATTTTTGTTTAGTCTCTCTCTGCTGGAAGGAACATTCTGGAAGTACCAATAATCTTATTTTTTTTCACTGATGTTGCTGAAATCCTTAGAGTACCTAGTATCTGATTAATAAATATGTGTAGAGAAAGAAAAGGGATATTCAAGACTATTTATTCCATACTGATGTAAATGAAAGACTGCAATGATTTTAATCATAGGATAAGTAATCCTTTAAGTCTCATCTATGAGAGAAATTGTACCAACTGAGAAATAAGCGAAAGTGATTGTTTTTGGTAAGAACTCAAAATTTTCATTTGAAGGCAGTACTTTGAATTGTTAAAGTATGTGCAATTTTTCATCTGATTTGTATATAAATGTGTGGAATCCATTTAAATAGTGTTTTATTATTTTTTTAGTCTGCTTAGTGATTTTGTTTGTTTGTTTGTTAATTTATTTGGCTGTACTGGGTCTCCTAGTTAGGGTGCCTCTGAGCTTAGTAGCTGCAGAGGCTATGCTTACCTTCATATGGGATCTTCGTTCCCCAACCAGAAATCATATCTGAACACCCTACATTGGAAGGTGAATTCTTAATCATTGGACCACCAAGGAAGTCCTAGTAAACTTTAAATTTATAGCAATAACTCAAAATACTGCAGGTAAATTAACTTCATTGCCTATGCCCTCAGACAGGCAGCATAAACTGTATGATGTTACATTCTTTTCTTTCCAAGGGTATATGTCAGCAAAGAAAAATTTGGAATATAACATGTGAAAAGGAAGTTACAGAGGTCACAATAAGATACAAACTTTTCTATCTTAGGCGAAAAAAGAGGTTCCAGGAAAAGCTGCTTATTTTTATTAAGGGATACTTCTGAAAATCACGGTTTGCTACTTCTTGGCTAGATGGCCATATAAGGATCCGTTCATTTCTCTTTCTGATATCAGCTGCCAGCTATCTGCTTCATATTGTGGGTAGAAAGATCAATCAGAACTTTAGTCATCCTCTTAAAACCATTTGAGTATAAATGGGATAATTGTTACGTTCACCAAATGTATCCTGTTGAGAAGTGGAGATCTGGGTCCCACTCTTGGTAGAATGTCCTAATTTGTTATACTTTTAATTTGCTGTTTATTTGTTTAGTCTCTCTGCTGGAAGGAACATTCTGGAAGTACCAATAATCTTATTTTTTTTCACTGATGTTGCTGAAATCCTTAGAGTACCTAGTATCTGATTAATAAATATGTGTAGAGAAAGAAAAGGGATATTCAAGACTATTTATTCCATACTGATGTAAATGAAAGACTGCAATGATTTTAATCATAGGATAAGTAATCCTTTAAGTCTCATCTATGAGAGAAATTGTACCAACTGAGAAATAAGCGAAAGTGATTGTTTTTGGTAAGAACTCAAAATTTTCATTTGAAGGCAGTACTTTGAATTGTTAAAGTATGTGCAATTTTTCATCTGATTTGTATATAAATGTGTGGAATCCATTTAAATAGTGTTTTATTATTTTTTTAGTCTGCTTAGTGATTTTGTTTGTTTGTTTGTTAATTTATTTGGCTGTACTGGGTCTCCTAGTTAGGGTGCCTCTGAGCTTAGTAGCTGCAGAGGCTATGCTTACCTTCATATGGGATCTTCGTTCCCCAACCAGAAATCATATCTGAACACCCTACATTGGAAGGTGAATTCTTAATCATTGGACCACCAAGGAAGTCCTAGTAAACTTTAAATTTATAGCAATAACTCAAAATACTGCAGGTAAATTAACTTCATTGCCTATGCCCTCAGACAGGCAGCATAAATTGTATGATGTTACATTCTTTTCTTTCCAAGGGTATATGTCAGCAAAGAAAAATTTGGAATATAACATGTGAAAAGGAAGTTACAGAGGTCACAATAAGATACAAACTTTTCTATCTTAGGCGAAAAAAGAGGTTCCAGGAAAAGCTGCTTATTTTTATTAAGGGATACTTCTGAAAATCACGGTTTGCTACTTCTTGGCTAGATGGCCATATAAGGATCCGTTCATTTCTCTTTCTGATATCAGCTGCCAGCTATCTGCTTCATATTGTGGGTAGAAAGATCAATCAGAACTTTAGTCATCCTCTTAAAACCATTTGAGTATAAATGGGATAATTGTTACGTTCACCAAATGTATCCTGTTGAGAAGTGGAGATCTGGGTCCCACTCTTGGCTTAATTATGTCCTCGCTGTATGATCTAAGGCAAGTCATTTAACCAGACTAATGTCCCCATTTATTTATCAATCTATAATTAATACCAAATCTTAGGTTCAAATGATCTAATACTATGTAAAATATTTTAAAGGCATTGTTCAACTGTTAAATAGTTTTACTAGTATAGTATATTAAAATATTTTAATTTCATAATAAAAATTATCTAATAAGTCTGTCTTCCAGTTTAGTGAAATAATAGTCAAAGGCAAAAAAAAAAGAGCAAAAAACAAAACTCATAAAATGATACTATTATATTTAAAATACTCATACCCTTCTTGTGATAAATGGACAATATTCTAAAGTTCTATGATTTCCAAAAGTCATTGATATGACTAGCAACACTATTGCCTTTGGAAAAAAGCCATAGAGGAATTAAGGTTCTTGCCAGGGATGGCCACATAAATAACTCAAGTCTTTCAAAGTGGCAGTATATTTTGGTTAATTTACCATTAAGAGAATAATTGCTCGCCAGTATAATTTACCAGTATATCCTCAACATAGTGCTCTGAGATGAACAGAGATTAAGTTAGAACTGACCTGATGTTTTATTACTGCCAATTGTAAAGAACAGTAAGATCTTTTGACTGTCAAAATATACAAGCTGATATGGAAATTATGTATTTTTGGTAGAGTGTAACTCTGGAATAGACTCATGTATATAAATCTGAGTTATGATCTATTGTCAATAATGAGTGTAAGTCACATTACTGACAAGAAAACCAAACCCTTGTATTCTTTCTTTAGTATACACATTATTTCACTGGGACTTATTCATAAGAAGACAATATATGATCAAATATTTGCTTTTTTAGTCATAGATTCAGAGCTGCGGTTGAGTGTGAACATAAGCAGTGGTGGTGTATGGTTTAAATGTTAAATTTGTATATATTTGTGTGTGTGTGTGTGTGTGTGCATGGAACTCAGAAGACACTTGTTTTCTTCTGTTTTCCTGACAACATATTATGGATTTATGGACATGTGATCTCTGGATAGGTAAGTTTTTGCTATAATATGACATTTCACAAAGTTAGCTGTTTACATTTCCAGGAAATCATAATGAAGAAAACAGTTTTATATTGCTTATGAGGAGCACTAAAATAAACCAATGTGATTCCTAAATAGTTTTTTTTTTTTTTTCTCTAAACCTGACAGAAGGGGATTACTTAACAAAGCTGGAAAAAATCACTTCAAAGTGAATTTCCAACAGTTTACTGACACAGGCCATTACAGAATAACCTCAACTATTAGCAAGCTGAGTTCGGTCACATTTCCTCTTATTTCACCTTTGAATTATTCTTGAGGCAGTGCTTATTCTCTGGACAGCATTGCCAATACAGTTTAGCTAAGTGTGAGGCCTGTTCGTCAGCCTCTTAGTTCTGTTTTGCTAAGAATTCGGAGAGTAATTACTCCCCAGAGGTTGCAGCCTGTCCTGTGCAATACGTGCTGAGCAATCTGACCAGAGATTCTGATACTTCCAAGCCTGGTCTCCTGCCAACTCAAACAGCAGGAAGATTCTTGCATCACACTGTATTTTCAGTATGCAAAGCCAAGGAAGATCTCCTGGATACTTTCCTATAATTTTAGATTTTCAAAGCATTGGGTTCCTTAACTATTATATTTTATGAAAGCACTGAAAATGTTATACCAAAAATTTATTATTTTTCATTTGCCTACATAATGCACACTTTTGGGGCTAAGGGATTTCAAGTTGTAACCATTCTTTTGTATTAAATTGGGTCATTTTTCCATAGAACACAAATGATGATGTAGCAGATGGAGATCTCTGTGCTGACTGTCAAACTGTAACCTTTGACAGTGTAAAAACAGATAAAATAAATTAGCCAATATTTTTGAAAAACATGTCAATGAAATGCATATTTTTTATTGGAAATGTGTATTTAAAAAAACACCTCAGGAAATGTTTGACTTTTTGGTTGATATACAGATATATTATTTTTTGAACAACCTTAACACTCATTTAAAATATTAAAGTAATACATATATGTGTATCATATATGTACATATATGTATATCAAGAATATATATATAGAGAGACTGTAAACAACAAAACTCTAAAAGCAAAAAATAAAAACATGAAAGAATATATATAGACTTTAATAAATTATATTTTTGAGATTATTTTATTGTTGAATTGCTTACAATAAGCTAAACAAAATATATTTTAAGAAAGATATACTCATCATTGAAGAAGGACATTTTATAATGAAAGAAGAAAATGAAGACCCTAGTTTGTAAATTTTCTATTAGAACCATTACCATTGAGGGCTTGCATAACTAAGTGAGGCTATGAGTCATGCAACAACCTCACATATGCAGATGATACCACTCTAATAGCAGAAAGTGAAGAGGAACTAAAGAACCACTTCATGAGGGTGAAAGAGGAGAGTGAAAAAACTGGCTTGAAATTCAACATTCAAAAAACTAACATCATGATATGTGCTCCCATTACTTCAGGGCAAAGAGAAGGGGGGAAAGTGGAAACAATAACAGATTTTATTTTCTTGGGCTCCAATATCACCACAGATGGTGACAACAGCCATGAAATTAAAAGATACTCATTGGAAGGAAAGCTATGACAAACCTAGATAGCATATTAAAAAACAGAGACTCCACTTTTCTAACAAATGTCCATATAGTCAAAGCTATGGCTTTTCCAGTAGAATTACAGTAAAATCTTAAGTGAAAGCAAAGTGAAAATGAACATCCACATAAGATCTTTCAAAATGAACCTAAGACATAGTAGGATAATATAGCATATAATCTGATAAACTAATAAACGTTATTTTCATTTGCCTACATAATGCACACTTTTGGGGCTAAGGGATTTCAAGTTGTAACCATTCTTTTGTATTAAATTGGGTCATTTTTCCATAGAACACAAATGATGATGTAGCAGATGGAGATCTCTGTGCTGACTGTCAAACTGTAACCTTTGACAGTGTAAAAACAGATAAAATAAATTAGCCAATATTTTTGAAAAACATGTCAATGAAATGCATATTTTTTATTGGAAATGTGTATTTAAAAAAACACCTCAGGAAATGTTTGACTTTTTGGTTGATATACAGATATATTATTTTTTGAACAACCTTAACACTCATTTAAAATATTAAAGTAATACATATATGTGTATCATATATGTACATATATGTATATCAAGAATATATATATAGAGAGACTGTAAACAACAAAACTCTAAAAGCAAAAAATAAAAACATGAAAGAATATATATAGACTTTAATAAATTATATTTTTGAGATTATTTTATTGTTGAATTGCTTACAATAAGCTAAACAAAATATATTTTAAGAAAGATATACTCATCATTGAAGAAGGACATTTTATAATGAAAGAAGAAAATGAAGACCCTAGTTTGTAAATTTTCTATTAGAACCATTACCATTGAGGGCTTGCATAACTAAGTGAGGCTATGAGTCATGCAACAACCTCACATATGCAGATGATACCACTCTAATAGCAGAAAGTGAAGAGGAACTAAAGAACCACTTCATGAGGGTGAAAGAGGAGAGTGAAAAAACTGGCTTGAAATTCAACATTCAAAAAACTAACATCATGATATGTGCTCCCATTACTTCAGGGCAAAGAGAAGGGGGGAAAGTGGAAACAATAACAGATTTTATTTTCTTGGGCTCCAATATCACCACAGATGGTGACAACAGCCATGAAATTAAAAGATACTCATTGGAAGGAAAGCTATGACAAACCTAGATAGCATATTAAAAAACAGAGACTCCACTTTTCTAACAAATGTCCATATAGTCAAAGCTATGGCTTTTCCAGTAGAATTACAGTAAAATCTTAAGTGAAAGCAAAGTGAAAATGAACATCCACATAAGATCTTTCAAAATGAACCTAAGACATAGTAGGATAATATAGCATATAATCTGATAAACTAATAAACGTTAGTAAAACAGAAATAGTTGATTTTACAAACTTTTAACATCATTGGGAATAATTGGCATGCCAACTTTTTATGTCACATGTTAATAAAGTTGGGGCAAGTGGAAATAATCATAGTTGTAAAGTTATTTCTGACTAGAGACTAAATTCTTGGCTCATTTTGTCCAAAAGAATCTTTTGTTTAACAAACTATTATTGAACTTTTAGTTAATGTGGCATTGCTATATGCCCAGAAATGACAGTGGTGGCTATGGATAAAAAGTTCCTGGCCTTTTATTTCCCGTTATTCACAAGACTGCTTGTATATGTGTTGTGCTTAGTCATTCAGTCATGTCTGATTCTTTGCGACCTCATAAATTCTAGTCCACCAGGTTCCTCTGTTCATGGAATTCTCCAGGCAAGAATATTGGAGTGAGTTGCCATGACCTCCTCTAGGAGATCTTCCCAACCCAGGGATTGAACCCAGGTCTTCCACATTGCAGGTGGATTCTTTATTGTCTGAACCACCAGAGAAGCTCTGCTTATGCCTATTCACAACCTATTTCCTCTATAAAACGAGTCTTCTGCTATGACACAATTTCTTCAAATGTTTTAAGTTATCGAGGGCATTTTGCAGAGGAGTTTATTGGCAGCAGGAGGAGGGGAGCTCCTTTTGAAGGACAGACTACTCGAGAGAAGGTTTGAACAAAAAGGAAAAGTTTCATTTTTGCAAGGAGGAACTAAAGAACCACTTCATGAGGGTGAAAGAGGAGAGTGAAAAAACTGGCTTGAAATTCAACATTCAAAAAACTAACATCATGATATGTGCTCCCATTACTTCAGGGCAAAGAGAAGGGGGGAAAGTGGAAACAATAACAGATTTTATTTTCTTGGGCTCCAATATCACCACAGATGGTGACAACAGCCATGAAATTAAAAGATACTCATTGGAAGGAAAGCTATGACAAACCTAGATAGCATATTAAAAAACAGAGACTCCACTTTTCTAACAAATGTCCATATAGTCAAAGCTATGGCTTTTCCAGTAGAATTACAGTAAAATCTTAAGTGAAAGCAAAGTGAAAATGAACATCCACATAAGATCTTTCAAAATGAACCTAAGACATAGTAGGATAATATAGCATATAATCTGATAAACTAATAAACGTTAGTAAAACAGAAATAGTTGATTTTACAAACTTTTAACATCATTGGGAATAATTGGCATGCCAACTTTTTATGTCACATGTTAATAAAGTTGGGGCAAGTGGAAATAATCATAGTTGTAAAGTTATTTCTGACTAGAGACTAAATTCTTGGCTCATTTTGTCCAAAAGAATCTTTTGTTTAACAAACTATTATTGAACTTTTAGTTAATGTGGCATTGCTATATGCCCAGAAATGACAGTGGTGGCTATGGATAAAAAGTTCCTGGCCTTTTATTTCCCGTTATTCACAAGACTGCTTGTATATGTGTTGTGCTTAGTCATTCAGTCATGTCTGATTCTTTGCGACCTCATAAATTCTAGTCCACCAGGTTCCTCTGTTCATGGAATTCTCCAGGCAAGAATATTGGAGTGAGTTGCCACGCCCTCCTCTAGGAGATCTTCCCAACCCAGGGATTGAACCCAGGTCTTCCACATTGCAGGTGGATTCTTTATTGTCTGAACCACCAGAGAAGCTCTGCTTATGCCTATTCACAACCTATTTCCTCTATAAAACGAGTCTTCTGCTATGACACAATTTCTTCAAATGTTTTAAGTTATCGAGGGCATTTTGCAGAGGAGTTTATTGGCAGCAGGAGGAGGGGAGTTCCTTTTGAAGGACAGACTACTTGAGAGAAGGGTAGTTGAACAAATAATGATGTATTGAAACATGTTGAGGTAGCACTGTTTTTCTGCTTTAAGGTTCTAATGACTAAAATGTTATAAAATGCTGCCTTGTAGAAAAAGATGAGACATTCAAACAACACTGTAGACTGCATGCAACTCTAACGTGTTGTTACCTCTCCTTCAAACAGTCTTTTTGACTTGGGTTTCATTGACTCTGTTTTCAGACTTAATCTTTATCAGTCTAAGTCAATCATGGCACTCCATCTGTCTTACCAACGATAGCTCAGAAGCCTTGGCTTAAAGCAATCGACATATTATTCCCTGATGATTACTATTGGTCCACAAGTCAGCACATAGTTTACATTAGCTCAATCTGAATGAAGAGAAGCATTTTGATTCTATGATTAAATGAACAGCTCTCTCTACTTCACTGACTGTGAAGAGGGAATCTGTTCTCATTAATACTGGAAGCCATTTTCAGTTATGAGAGAAGTCAACCTGAAGGAAAACCAAGAGAGGTATGGAGTCTATAATTTCCCACTGTTTATTGCCACACTATGTGTTAAAGAGCAAATTTTCTCACCTTTACCATTTTAAGTTGGGTTTTCTGTAACTTGAAGCTTAAAAAATCCTAAATTGATTATTACAGATAAGTATTTTCCTAGAACCCTGTTCTATCTGACTTTTAGTTACTTTTCATGGTGTTTGAAATCTGTAGAATATATATTCAATGACATTGTAAGACAACTAGTTCCAACCGAGGATAGCATGTCTTCTTTTCACATGTGTCAAATACTTGAATGATTATCTAAAAAACAGCAATAAATACATGAATGGTTTACTACTTAGGAAAGTGAAAGTGTTAGTTGCTCAGTTGTGTCTGACTTTTTGTGACTCCATTAACTGTAGCTCAACAGGCTCCTCTGACTGTGGAATTTTCCAGGCAAGAATAGTAGAGCAAGCAGCCCTTCCCTCCCAACCCTGGGATCAAACCCAGGTCTTCCACATTGCATGTAAGTTCTTTACCATCTGAGCTTATGAGACATCTCTAAATTTTAGAGTTGTATTTAGAAATCTAATAAATATCTAGACTATAACTCATATTTCAAGCAATTCTACTTTTTCTTTATTTTTGCTGCTATAAATACTTAAGTACATTATTACTGTTTATTTGACCCCATGTTCTTATTATTACTTTGTCTTTGCATGAATAATACACTTGACAATGTTTTTTTCAGTTTGCAGTCATTTTCTACAATCATAGGAACTTCTGCACATTTTTTAAATTTTAAAATTATATTAATAGGGATATTTATTAATACAATTTATACCTTAAGGAAAGTTGGTAAAATGGAAGAAGGAGGAGGATGTGACTGAAAATAATTTAACACCAAGCTGTCATAAATATGCTACAGGCTCATCAAATTTAGTGACTGATTCTAGAAAAATTAACCTGATGAGAAACTGATGGGAAATACTAATTAGAAAGGAAAAATAAAAGCTGAAAAATTAAAGTTATAAGCTTATTTTCAAAGGATATAAAAATACAGAGATCCATATTGATAATCAAATAGTAAGTGTTAGGTAACATTGATCAAAAGAACAGAAAGAACGCTTATTACTTAGGAGAAAGGAAATTGTTACATAAATTCAATAGAAAGAATGTGTTCAGCTAAATCAGGGATTATGAACAAGTTAGCAAGCTACAGAGAAGAAACAAGATCTTAGTAGGAGATTGCAAACTCTTTATTCTTGAGAAAATAAAAGTCATATAAACCAAGAGAAAAGGTGAATTTTTCAAAAATGCAGATGAGGATCTAACTAAAATTGGCCTATATTGGACTAAACTCTTTGTAATTTTGTCAGTGTGTTCAGCTCTCCTCCATGATAATGGTTAATATAGTTTAAAAATAACCTGGGAGCAGAGCCAAGATGGTGGAGGAATGAGGGGAAGATTTCACCAGCTCCCCAACAGAATCACCAGAACTAATCAGGAAATGAAACACCACCAACAAACCAGCCACTAGACGACAGAAAAACTCCTTAGGTCTGTGAGGGTCGAAGAATGAACAGCCAGAACTTTCACGGAGCTACTGTTCTGAGAACCCTCTATCCTAATCCCCACGCCGGACCAGATTGACGGAGAGCGTGCCAGCAAGTCCCCTAAAAGGGGGCCCTAGTGGAGCGTCAGGGGAGAGAGGGCAGCAGTAGGCGCAAAAATTACAAGAATCCGCCTAGATCGCCAGCAGAAATTAAGACACTGTGAAGATAGGATACTGGAGCAGGGCCGGGCAGAATGCAGTTGGCAAGTTCCCCACAGAGTGCTGCCTGAAGACCTGGAGCTGGAAGGCAGTGCCCAGTGCGATAATCGTGCAGCTTGGCCGGGCGAAAGTCGTGACTTTCCGCCTGGCACCGGGTAAGCTCAAACACTCCTATGGGGGGCTTGCTGAATGGAGAGGGGAAGTTGCCCACGTATTGCTTGCTGAGCAGGGACCCGGCATGAGTCAGACGGGGAAGCTTGTGCCTGCCTTTGGGACTTGGACGCGTAACTGGCAGTGCGCGCGCGCCAGTGGTGGAGGAGCCCATGCACCCCCATAGCTACACCCGCAGCGGAGAAAGCCGGGGGAAGGGTAGGTATTGGAGGCTACGGATGGGTGCACAGCAGAGCCGGGGTGCCCCCGCCCAACACGGGACTGCGCACGCGCTGCAGGCCCCCACCCAACGGACTGGGATCAGCCCGGCCAGCAACTGAGCCTGCAGCAAAGCCATTATACTGCTGAAAACAAACCACAGCAACCAGTGCCCTAAGGGACAGGCTACATCATCAAGACAGCACCATCGAGAGCAGATTGGCTTCCACCTGACAGATGAGAGGATAAAAACCAGGGAGAGTATTTAGCTTTTTTTGTTTGTTTATTTGTTGTGGACGGTTCTGTTGATTTGATTGATCGGTCAGGTTTGGTTTTTGTGTGTGTGTGTGTGTGTGTGTGTCTTCTTATTAAGTTATTCTTCCCTTTTTAATTTTTAATTTCTTTTTCTTTGACTGTTAATTTTTAATTTTTTAAAAAATTTTAATTCTTGGAAACTTCTAATTTTCTTTCCTCTTTGCCACTGCTTCCTCCCTCTAGGTTCTAAATGTAAAACTTTCTCCTATCTACCACTATACTCTAGATAAATATTTCATACCTTCCTGTCTCCACTACTCACTTCCAGCTCCACTAATCAATACAACACACTAATCTTGACTATGTAACCCTATGAAATCCTTCTAAGACAAATCTGTTCCTTCTCATTACACATACACTCTCCTCCTCCTTACCCCCAACACATGTCTTAACTAAAAATTGCTTTCAATGAAATAGTCCAAGCCAGGACCTTGCCCCGGATCTATTTTTCCAGGCACTATTTTAATTAATTCAGAGCTTAATGGGCAAGTATCATCTTTGATTGCGTTGTTTGACAGAAAAATTTCCTATGCTTTATCACTGTAAGACTGTTTAGATGTGGTTATTGCTGTGTATGTATGTATATCTTATGACTATGTTAGAAAACATCTGCATGCTTTTATGACTGTCACCCATCAGGAATATACTGCTAGCTCCTCAGATGCTAGTATTTGAACTAATATCATAGAACACCATAGCAAACCAGACATAGAGCCTACACCCCCTGACCAATCATCAAACCAAGGATCCTCGGAGTGGAAGCCCTGATTCCAAGACCCCACAATATCAAAGAACATACAACATTAGAGATTATTCATCTGTAAACATGACCTAACACCACCCAAGACACAAGCCATTGAACCCTTCTAGAAGGACAGAAACCCAAAGGAAGGGAGAACTCAACCGAGAAGCCTGGTGGGGAAAAGAATTCCATACAGACAGATACACACAAAGAAACAAAAACTAACCTAATAATGAAACGACAGAGAAACACTGCACAAATGAAGGACCAAGCTAGAGAAACACCGCTTCAAATGACAGAGGAAGAGATAGACAAACTATCTGAAAGAGAATTCAGAAAAGCTATACTAATGAGGATGCAAAACACCGAAAACAGAATATTAGAGGAAATTAGTAAATTGAGAAGAGACATGCAAGAAATGAAAAATAAGCAAATGGAGACAACCAACTCTGAACTCAAAAATACTACAGAAGGCCTCAACAATAGAGTATCGGAGGCTGAAGAACAGATAAGTGAGCTGGAAGATAGACTGGAGGAAATAATTGGTGAGGAACAGAACAAAGCCGAAAGAATTAAAAGAACTGAGGATAGCAGCAGAGACCTATGGAACGATATCAAACACACCAACATTACAATTATAGGAGTTCCAGAAGAAGAAGAGGGGAAGAAAGGCTACGAAAAAATTCTTGAAGATCAACCCTATTGACTATGTAACCCTATGAAATCCTTATAAGACAAATCTGTTCCTTCTCATTACACATACACTCTCCTCCTCCTTACCCCCAACACATGTCTTAACTAAAAATTGCTTTCAATGAAATAGTCCAAGCCAGGACCTTGCCCCGGATCTATTTTTCCAGGCACTATTTTAATTAATTCAGAGCTTAATGGGCAAGTATCATCTTTGATTGCGTTGTTTGACAGAAAAATTTCCTATGCTTTATCACTGTAAGACTGTTTAGATGTGGTTATTGCTGTGTATGTATGTATATCTTATGACTATGTTAGAAAACATCTGCATGCTTTTATGACTGTCACCCATCAGGAATATACTGCTAGCTCCTCAGATGCTAGTATTTGAACTAATATCATAGAACACCATAGCAAACCAGACATAGAGCCTACACCCCCTGACCAATCATCAAACCAAGGATCCTCGGAGTGGAAGCCCTGATTCCAAGACCCCACAATATCAAAGAACATACAACATTAGAGATTATTCATCTGTAAACATGACCTAACACCACCCAAGACACAAGCCATTGAACCCTTCTAGAAGGACAGAAACCCAAAGGAAGGGAGAACTCAACCGAGAAGCCTGGTGGGGAAAAGAATTCCATACAGACAGATACACACAAAGAAACAAAAACTAACCTAATAATGAAACGACAGAGAAACACTGCACAAATGAAGGACCAAGCTAGAGAAACACCGCTTCAAATGACAGAGGAAGAGATAGACAAACTATCTGAAAGAGAATTCAGAAAAGCTATACTAATGAGGATGCAAAACACCGAAAACAGAATATTAGAGGAAATTAGTAAATTGAGAAGAGACATGCAAGAAATGAAAAATAAGCAAATGGAGACAACCAACTCTGAACTCAAAAATACTACAGAAGGCCTCAACAATAGAGTATCGGAGGCTGAAGAACAGATAAGTGAGCTGGAAGATAGACTGGAGGAAATAATTGGTGAGGAACAGAACAAAGCCGAAAGAATTAAAAGAACTGAGGATAGCAGCAGAGACCTATGGAACGATATCAAACACACCAACATTACAATTATAGGAGTTCCAGAAGAAGAAGAGGGGAAGAAAGGCTACGAAAAAATTCTTGAAGAGGTTATAGTTGAAAACTTTCCCAGCATAGGAAAGGAAATAGTCAACCAAGTCCAAGAAGCACAAAGAGTTCCATACAGGATAAACTCCAGAAGAAACACACCAAGGCACATTCTAATCAAACAAACACAGACTAAATATAAAGACAGATTACTAAAAGCAGGTAGGAGCAAACAACAAATAACATATAAAGGAAACCCCATACGCCTAACTGCAGATCTCTCAACAGAAACCCTGCAGGCCAGAAGAGAATGGCAAGACACATTTAAATGGCTAAAAGAATAACCTCCAACCAAGAATTCTCTATCCAGCAAGAATCTCATTCAGAACTGATGGAGAAGTCAAAAGCTTCTCAGACAAAAACTAAAAGAATTCTGTACCACAAAGCCAGCCCTACAACAAGTGTTAAAGGGCCTGATATAGCCAATAAATACAAGAGTAGGAAAAGTCCTACAAATCAAACCCCAAACTTCTAAGAAGATGACAATAGGAACATTCGTATCAATAATTCCTTTGAATGTAAATGGATTAAATGCTCCAACTAAAGGACACAGGCTGGATGAATGGATCCAGAAGCAAGACCCATATATATGCTGTTTATAAGAGACCCACTTCAGACCTAGAGACACCCATAGACAGAAAGTGAGAGGCTGGAAAAAGATATTCCATGCAAGAAATGAAAAATAAGCAAATGGAGACAACCAACTCTGAACTCAAAAATACTACAGAAGGCCTCAACAATAGAGTATCGGGAGGCTGAAGAACAGATAAGTGAGCTGGAAGATAGACTGGAGGAAATAATTGGTGAGGAACAGAACAAAGCCGAAAGAATTAAAAGAACTGAGGATAGCAGCAGAGACCTATGGAACGATATCAAACACACCAACATTACAATTATAGGAGTTCCAGAAGAAGAAGAGGGGAAGAAAGGCTACGAAAAAATTCTTGAAGAGGTTATAGTTGAAAACTTTCCCAGCATAGGAAAGGAAATAGTCAACCAAGTCCAAGAAGCACAAAGAGTTCCATACAGGATAAACTCCAGAAGAAACACACCAAGGCACATTCTAATCAAACAAACACAGACTAAATATAAAGACAGATTACTAAAAGCAGGTAGGAGCAAACAACAAATAACATATAAAGGAAACCCCATACGCCTAACTGCAGATCTCTCAACAGAAACCCTGCAGGCCAGAAGAGAATGGCAAGACACATTTAAATGGCTAAAAGAATAATCTCCAACCAAGAATTCTCTATCCAGCAAGAATCTCATTCAGAACTGATGGAGAAGTCAAAAGCTTCTCAGACAAAAACTAAAAGAATTCTGTACCACAAAGCCAGCCCTACAACAAGTGTTAAAGGGCCTGATATAGCCAATAAATACAAGAGTAGGAAAAGTCCTACAAATCAAACCCCAAACTTCTAAGAAGATGACAATAGGAACATTCGTATCAATAATTCCTTTGAATGTAAATGGATTAAATGCTCCAACTAAAGGACACAGGCTGGATGAATGGATCCAGAAGCAAGACCCATATATATGCTGTTTATAAGAGACCCACTTCAGACCTAGAGACACCCATAGACAGAAAGTGAGAGGCTGGAAAAAGATATTCCTTGCAAATGGAAATCAAAAGAAAGCTGGAGTAGCAATCCTCATATCAGACAAAATAGATTTTAAAGTAAAGAAGATTCCAAGAGACAAGGCAGGTCACTACATCATGATTAAGGGATCCATCCAAGAGGAAGACATAACAGTCATGAATATCTACGCACCCAACCACAGGGGCACCGCAATACATAAGACAGATACTTTCAGACTTAAAAGAAGAAATCAACAATAACACAATAATAGTAGGAGACTTTAACACTCTTCTCACCCCAATGAATAGCTCATCCAAACAGAAAATTAATAAAGAAACACAAGCCTCAAATGCCACACTAGAAAAGATGGACCTCATTGATATCTTTAGGACGTTCCATCCAAAAGCAGAATACATCTTCTTCTCAAGTGCTCACGGAACATTCTCCAGGATAGACCACATCTTGGGCCACAAATCTAACCTCAGTCAATTCACAAAAACTGAAATTATATCAACCATCTTCTCGGACCACAATGCAATGAGACTAGAGATCAACTACAGGAAAAAAACCGCTAAAAACACAAGCACATGGAGATTAGACAACACATAACTAAAAAGCCAACTGATTACTGAGGAAATCAAAGGAGAAATTAAACAATTCCTAGAAGAAAATGATAATGAACATACGACCTTGCAAAACCTATGGGATACCGCAAAAGCAGTTCTAAGAGGGAAATTTATAGCAATACAATCCCACCTCAAGAAACTAGGAAAACATGAAGCAGATGACCTAACCCTCCGCTTAAAACAATTGGAGACAGAAGAACAAAAACAACCCAAAGCCAGCAGAGGAAGAGAAATTATAAAGATAAGAGCAGAAATAAATGAGAAAGGAACAAAAGAAACTATAGTAAAGATAAATAAAACAAAAAGCTGGTTCTTCGAAAAGGTAAACAAAATTGACAAGCCACTGGCCAGACTCATCAAGAGAAAGAGAAAGAAGAACCAGATCAACAAAATCAAAAATGAAAAAGGAGAGATTACAACAGATCATGCAGAAATCCAACGGATTCTAAGAGACTATTATGAGCAACTCTATGGCAACAAACTGGACAACCTGGAAGAAATGGACAGTTTCTTGGGGAAGATCAATCTCCCAAGACCTAGAGACACCCATAGACGTAGGCTGGAAAAGATATTCCTTGCAAATGGAAATCAAAAGAAAGCTGGAGTAGCAATCTTCATATCAGACAAAATAGATTTTAAAGTAAAGAAGATTCCAAGAGACAAGGCAGGTCACTACATCATGATTAAGGGATCCATCCAAGAGGAAGACATAACAGTCATGAATATCTACGCACCCAACCACAGGGGCACCGCAATACATAAGACAGATACTTTCAGACTTAAAAGAAGAAATCAATAATAACACAATAATAGTAGGAGACTTTAACACTCTTCTCACCCCAATGAATAGCTCATCCAAACAGAAAATTAATAAAGAAACACAAGCCTCAAATGCCACACTAGAAAAGATGGACCTCATTGATATCTTTAGGACGTTCCATCCAAAAGCAGAATACATCTTCTTCTCAAGTGCTCACGGAACATTCTCCAGGATAGACCACATCTTGGGCCACAAATCTAACCTCAGTCAATTCACAAAAACTGAAATTATATCAACCATCTTCTCGGACCACAATGCAATGAGACTAGAGATCAACTACAGGAAAAAAACCGCTAAAAACACAAGCACATGGAGATTAGACAACACATAACTAAAAAGCCAACTGATTACTGAGGAAATCAAAGGAGAAATTAAACAATTCCTAGAAGAAAATGATAATGAACATACGACCTTGCAAAACCTATGGGATACCGCAAAAGCAGTTCTAAGAGGGAAATTTATAGCAATACAATCCCACCTCAAGAAACTAGGAAAACATGAAGCAGATGACCTAACCCTCCGCTTAAAACAATTGGAGACAGAAGAACAAAAACAACCCAAAGCCAGCAGAGGAAGAGAAATTATAAAGACAAGAGCAGAAATAAATGAGAAAGGAACAAAAGAAACTATAGTAAAGATAAATAAAACAAAAAGCTGGTTCTTCGAAAAGGTAAACAAAATTGACAAGCCACTGGCCAGACTCATCAAGAGAAAGAGAAAGAAGAACCAGATCAACAAAATCAAAAATGAAAAAGGAGAGATTACAACAGATCATGCAGAAATCCAACGGATTCTAAGAGACTATTATGAGCAACTCTATGGCAACAAACTGGACAACCTGGAAGAAATGGACAGTTTCTTGGGGAAGATCAATCTCCCAAGACTGAGCCAGGAAGAAACAGAAACTTTGAACAACCCAATCACAAGCTCAGAAATCGAATCTGTGATTAAAAATCTACCCAAAAATAAAAGCCCAGGGCCAGATGGCTTCACAGCCGAATTCTACCAAACATTTAAAGAAGAGCTAATGCCTGTCCTTCTAAAATTCTTCCAAAAATTGCACAGGAAGGAAAACTTACAAACACATTCTACGAGGCCACCATCACCCTAAACCCCAACCAGGCAAAGACAACACAAAAAAGGAAAACTATAGGCCAATTTCTCTGATGAACTTAGATGTCAAGGTCCTCAACAAAATCCTAGCAAACAGAATTCAGCAACACATCAAAAAACTCACACATCATGATCAAGTCAGGTTCATCCCAGACATGCAAGGATTCTTCAACATCCGCAAATCAATCCATGTGATACACCATATCAACAAATTGAGAGACAAAATTCACATGATCATCTCAATAGATGCAGAAAAAGCCTTCGACAAAGTACAACATCCATTTATGATAAAAACTCTTCAGAAAATGGGCATAGAAGGAACCTATCTCAACATAATAAAAGCCATCTATGAGAATCCCACAGCGAACATTATCCTCAACAGTGAAAACCTGAAAGCATTCCCTCTAAGATCAGGAACAAGACAGGGGTGCCCACTTTTACGACTACTATTCAACATAGTCCTGGAAGTCCTAGCAACAGCAATAAGAGAAGAGAAAGAAATCAAAGGAATCCAGATTGGAAAGGAAGAAGTCGAGCTCTCTCTTTTTGCAAACGACATGATATTATACATAGAGAATCCCAAAGACATGGTTACAAAGCTACTAGAGCTAATCAAGGAATTCAGCAAAGTCGCAGGATACAAAGTCAACACACAGAAATCACTGGCATTCCTATACACATAAAGAATCAAATATCTAGGAATAAACCTACCCAAAGAAACAAAAAAACTGTACACAGAAAATTACAAGACACTCATGAGAGAAATTAAAGAAAACTTAAACAGATGGACAGATATTCCATGTTCCTGGGTCAGAAGAAACCATATTGTGAAAATGACCATACTATCAAATATCATCTACAGATTCAATGCAATATCTATTCAACTACCAGTGACATTTTTCACAGAACTAGACCAAATAATAACACAGTTCATATGGAAACACAAAAGACCTCGAATAGCCAAAGCAATCCTGAGAAAGAAAAACAGAGCTGGAGGGATCAGCCTCCCTAACTTCAGACTCTACTACAAAGCAACAGTCATCAAGACAGTATGGTACTGGCACAAAAACAGAACTATAGACCAATGGAACAAGACTGAGGACCCAGAGATAAGCCCACACACCTATGGGTACCTTATTTTTGACAAAGGAGGTGAAACTATAAAAAGGGAGAAAGACGGCCTCTTCAGCAAGTGGTGCTGGGAAAATTAGACAGCTACATGCAAAAAAAATGAAGTTGGAACATTCCCTGACACTATACACAAACATCAACTCAAAATGGATTAAAGACCTAAATGTAAGACCAGAAACCATCAAACTCTTAGAGGAGAATATAGACAAAACCCTCAAGGACATCAATCAAAGCAAGATCTTCTCTGATCTACCTATTAAAATAGCGGAACTGAAAAGAAAAAGGAACATGTGGGACCTCATGAAACTTAAAAGCTTTTGTACAGCAAAAGAAACTACATAAAAGCTGAACAGACATCCCACAGAGTGGGAGAAAATCATGCCAATGAAACAACAGACAAAGAATTAATCTCCAAAATCTACAAGCAACTCAGACAACTCAGCACAGGGAAAACGAACAACCCAATCAAAAAATGGGAAAAAGATCTAAAGAGACGCCTCTCCAAAGAGGACATACAGATGGCCCAGAAGCACATGAAACGATGCTCAACCTCGCCTATTATTAGAGAAATGCAAATTAAAACTACAATGCGATATCAACTCACACCTATCAGAATGTCCATCTTCAAAAAATCTGCAGACAATAAATGCTGGAGAGGGTGTGGAGAAAAGGGAACCCTCTTGCATTGCTGGTGGGAATGTAAATTAATACAGCCTCTATGGAAGACAGTATGGAGATTCCTTAAAAAACTAAAAATAGAAGCACCCTATGACCCAGCAATTCCACTCTTAGGCTTATCCTGGTGAAATCCAAACTGAAAGAAGCACCTGTACCCCAATATTCATTGCAGCTCTCTATACAATAGCCAGAACATGGAAGCAACCTAGATGTCCATCGACAAATGAATGGATCCAGAAGCTCTGGTACATATATACAATGGAATACTACTCAGCTGTTAAAAGAAATGCAGAAGACTCAGTCCTAATGAAGTGGCTGGGTCTAGAACCTATCATAAAAAGTGAAGTTAAAAACAGAAAGACAAATACAGTATACTAACACACATATATGGAATCAAGTAGGATAGTTTTGATAACACACGCAGTGAACTCATGGAAAAACAGACAGAGCATAGACATAGGGACATTGTGGGGAAGAAACAGGGAGGGGGAGGCATGGAGGGAGTAACATGGAAACCTATACTGTCATGTGTGGAAAAGATAGCTATTGTCATTGTGCTAAGGGAATAGGAGTGCTCGCAATGGCATGGGGCGATGGTCCAGAGGGGTGGGATGGGGGGCACAAGGGGGGTGGGGACCATGGATATGCATATGACTGATCTGGGAACATACATGTCTATGAACAACAAAACTCTGTAAAAGCTTTAAAATAAAGAATAAAAAATAATAATAATAAAAAAAACCTGAAATGAACTAACTTTGGTGTATGAAAGATTGGAGATAAGTGTTTGAAGATACTTCGATTTAAATAGAGAATAAACTGAGCCTGAAACTTTGGAAAATTCTTAGGTACTTCGGACTCATTTTATTTCCTTCTGAACTCAAAGTAATTTTACATAATTAATGAAGTATTTGTGGATGAATGGTAACTCACCTTTGTCATCACAATGGAGGAGAAAACAGTTTAAGTTTCAGTGTGCATGCCCAGAAACTTGTTAAAAATACAGATTGTGTTGTTGCAACAAAAGTCGGATTAACTGGAACATGATAAATGTTCATTCCTTTTTCTTATTCCTGATAATTTGTTGTACAAGTAGTCCAGGCTGCTATCATGGCTCCAACTATCATGAATCCAGGTTCTTTTCTTTTTAAGTATAATACCTGCAGTACCTCACTCATGAGCTTAAAATGCTGCTCTAGCTCTTGCCACTATATCTGACTTGGTAACAATATGAGACTAAAAGACCCAAAATGATTTCAAAGTTATGTGGGCCAATACAGTTCCATTTTGAACTGGGTTATTTTAGTTATCTTTCTTTTATTTGCAGTTGAAAGAATTCTAGTTCACTCAGGCTCTCAGTCACCTATAAAATAACTTGTAAATTTGTAGCCTTGCAAAACCTATGGGATACTGCAAAAGCAGTTCTAAGAGGGAAATTTATAGCAATACAATCCCACCTCAAGAAACTAGGAAAACATGAAGCAGATGACCTAACCCTCCGCTTAAAACAATTGGAGACAGAAGAACAAAAACAACCCAAAGCCAGCAGAGGAAGAGAAATTATAAAGATAAGAGCAGAAATAAATGAGAAAGGAACAAAAGAAACTATAGTAAAGATAAATAAAACAAAAAGCTGGTTCTTCGAAAAGGTAAACAAAATTGACAAGCCACTGGCCAGACTCATCAAGAGAAAGAGAAAGAAGAACCAGATCAACAAAATCAAAAATGAAAAAGGAGAGATTACAACAGATCATGCAGAAATCCAACGGATTCTAAGAGACTATTATGAGCAACTCTATGGCAACAAACTGGACAACCTGGAAGAAATGGACAGTTTCTTGGGGAAGATCAATCTCCCAAGACTGAGCCAGGAAGAAACAGAAACTTTGAACAACCCAATCACAAGCTCAGAAATCGAATCTGTGATTAAAAATCTACCCAAAAATAAAAGCCCAGGGCCAGATGGCTTCACAGCCGAATTCTACCAAACATTTAAAGAAGAGCTAATGCCTGTCCTTCTAAAATTCTTCCAAAAAATTGCACAGGAAGGAAAACTTACAAACACATTCTACGAGGCCACCATCACCCTAAACCCCAACCAGGCAAAGACAACACAAAAAAGGAAAACTATAGGCCAATTTCTCTGATGAACTTAGATGTCAAGGTCCTCAACAAAATCCTAGCAAACAGAATTCAGCAACACATCAAAAAACTCACACATCATGATCAAGTCAGGTTCATCCCAGACATGCAAGGATTCTTCAACATCCGCAAATCAATCCATGTGATACACCATATCAACAAATTGAGAGACAAAATTCACATGATCATCTCAATAGATGCAGAAAAAGCCTTCGACAAAGTACAACATCCATTTATGATAAAAACTCTTCAGAAAATGGGCATAGAAGGAACCTATCTCAACATAATAAAAGCCATCTATGAGAATCCCACAGCGAACATTATCCTCAACAGTGAAAACCTGAAAGCATTCCCTCTAAGATCAGGAACAAGACAGGGGTGCCCACTTTCACCACTACTATTCAACATAGTCCTGGAAGTCCTAGCAACAGCAATAAGAGAAGAGAAAGAAATCAAAGGAATCCAGATTGGAAAGGAAGAAGTCGAGCTCTCTCTTTTTGCAAACGACATGATATTATACATAGAGAATCCCAAAGACATGGTTACAAAGCTACTAGAGCTAATCAATGAATTCAGCAAAGTCGCAGGATACAAAGTCAACACACAGAAATCACTGGCATTCCTATACACATAAAGAATCAAATATCTAGGAATAAACCTACCCAAAGAAACAAAAAAACTGTACACAGAAAATTACAAGACACTCATGAGAGAAATTAAAGAAAACTTAAACAGATGGACAGATATTCCATGTTCCTGGGTCAGAAGAATCCATATTGTGAAAATGACCATACTATCAAATATCATCTACAGATTCAATGCAATATCTATTCAACTACCAGTGACATTTTTCACAGAACTAGACCAAATAATAACACAGTTCATATGGAAACACAAAAGACCTCGAATAGCCAAAGCAATCCTGAGAAAGAAAAACAGAGCTGTAGGGATCAGCCTCCCTAACTTCAGACTCTACTACAAAGCAACAGTCATCAAGACAGTATGGTACTGGCACAAAAACAGAACTATAGACCAATGGAACAAGACTGAGGACCCAGAGATAAGCCCACACACCTATGGGTACCTTATTTTTGACAAAGGAGGTGAAACTATAAAAAGGGAGAAAGACAGCCTCTTCAGCAAGTGGTGCTGGGAAAATTAGACAGCTACATGCAAAAAAAATGAAGTTGGAACATTCCCTGACACTATACACAAACATCAACTCAAAATGGATTAAAGACCTAAATGTAAGACCAGAAACCATCAAACTCTTAGAGGAGAATATAGACAAAACCCTCAAGGACATCAATCAAAGCAAGATCTTCTCTGATCTACCTATTAAAATAGCGGAACTGAAAAGAAAAAGGAACATGTGGGACCTCATGAAACTTAAAAGCTTTTGTACAGCAAAAGAAACTACATAAAAGCTGAACAGACATCCCACAGAGTGGGAGAAAATCATGCCAATGAAACAACAGACAAAGAATTAATCTCCAAAATCTACAAGCAACTCAGACAACTCAGCACAGGGAAAACGAACAACCCAATCAAAAAATGGGAAAAAGATCTAAAGAGACGCCTCTCCAAAGAGGACATACAGATGGCCCAGAAGCACATGAAACGATGCTCAACCTCGCCTATTATTAGAGAAATGCAAATTAAAACTACAATGCGATATCAACTCACACCTATCAGAATGTCCATCTTCAAAAAATCTGCAGACAATAAATGCTGGAGAGGGTGTGGAGAAAAGGGAACCCTCTTGCATTGCTGGTGGGAATGTAAATTAATACAGCCTCTATGGAAGACAGTATGGAGATTCCTTAAAAAACTAAAAATAGAAGCACCCTATGACCCAGCAATTCCACTCTTAGGCTTATCCTGGTGAAATCCAAACTGAAAGAAGCACCTGTACCCCAATATTCATTGCAGCTCTCTATACAATAGCCAGAACATGGAAGCAACCTAGATGTCCATCGACAAATGAATGGATCCAGAAGCTCTGGTACATATATACAATGGAATACTACTCAGCTGTTAAAAGAAATGCAGAAGACTCAGTCCTAATGAAGTGGCTGGGTCTAGAACCTATCATAAAAAGTGAAGTTAAAAACAGAAAGACAAATACAGTATACTAACACACATATATGGAATCAAGTAGGATAGTTTTGATAACACACGCAGTGAACTCATGGAAAAACAGACAGAGCATAGACATAGGGACATTGTGGGGAAGAAACAGGGAGGGGGAGGCATGGAGGGAGTAACATGGAAACCTATACTGTCATGTGTGGAAAAGATAGCTATTGTCATTGTGCTAAGGGAATAGGAGTGCTCGCAATGGCATGGGGCGATGGTCCAGAGGGGTGGGATGGGGGGCACAAGGGGGGTGGGGACCATGGATATGCATATGACTGATCTGGGAACATACATGTCTATGAACAACAAAACTCTGTAAAAGCTTTAAAATAAAGAATAAAAAATAATAATAAAAAAAAAAAACCTGAAATGAACTAACTTTGGTGTATGAAAGATTGGAGATAAGTGTTTGAAGATACTTCGATTTAAATAGAGAATAAACTGAGCCTGAAACTTTGGAAAATTCTTAGGTACTTCGGACACATTTTATTTCCTTCTGAACTCAAAGTAATTTTACATAATTAATGAAGTATTTGTGGATGAATGGTAACTCACCTTTGTCATCACAATGGAGGAGAAAACAGTTTAAGTTTCAGTGTGCATGCCCAGAAACTTGTTAAAAATACAGATTGTGTTGTTGCAACAAAAGTCGGATTAACTGGAACATGATAAATGTTCATTCCTTTTTCTTATTCCTGATAATTTGTTGTACAAGTAGTCCAGGCTGCTATCATGGCTCCAACTATCATGAATCCAGGTTCTTTTCTTTTTAAGTATAATACCTGCAGTACCTCACTCATGAGCTTAAAATGCTGCTCTAGCTCTTGCCACTATATCTGACTTGGTAACAATATGAGACTAAAAGACCCAAAATGATTTCAAAGTTATGTGGGCCAATACAGTTCCATTTTGAACTGGGTTATTTTTAGTTATCTTTCTTTTATTTGCAGTTGAAAGAATTCTAGTTCACTCAGGCTCTCAGTCACCTATAAAATAACTTGTAAATTTGTAGCCTTGAACCTTAAAGCCCTTCATAATCTGGGCAATGGCTGTAGCCCCTGCCATATATGTAGTATTTTATTGATACAACAAATTATCAGGAATTTCCCATTAAATAGTATGGTCATCCTGTTCTCAGTTTCTGCTCTTTTTCCAAGCTAGGAATGCCCGATTCTCCACTCCTGCCTTTAACTTGTTATCTCCCGATCATCATCTGAGATTGCTCTCAGAATAAATCACTTTCTGCATCAATCTTTCTCTTTGCTTCCAGGCAGAGTACCCCTACTCTCTTCCCTCAGTGACAACCTACAAATATCTCAAATACTGCTTTTACTGGAATGTGCTGTATTATTTATTTTTTGACTCTAAAATTGAGGGCTACAATGACTTACAGTCCCTCTTTCATTTCCCTCCCAACACACATTCTGACCCAAAGTAGAAGTTTAATAAAAATGATTGCATAAATGAACTAGATAATGAAACTACAGAAATTGAAACTGTCAATTTCACAACCCTCTCTGCAAGATTTATTTTTGGAAAAAAAGGAAAAGATTGGACTAGAAGCGAAAACACCAGAATTGAGTTTGACTTTAGAACTTAATTTTTCCCCCAAGCCCATTCATTTTGTCATCTGTACTGATAATTAATGAAGTATTTGTGGATGAATGGTAACTCACCTTTGTCATCACAATGGAGGAGAAAACAGTTTAAGTTTCAGTGTGCATGCCCAGAAACTTGTTAAAAATACAGATTGTGTTGTTGCAACAAAAGTCGGATTAACTGGAACATGATAAATGTTCATTCCTTTTTCTTATTCCTGATAATTTGTTGTACAAGTAGTCCAGGCTGCTATCATGGCTCCAACTATCATGAATCCAGGTTCTTTTCTTTTTAAGTATAATACCTGCAGTACCTCACTCATGAGCTTAAAATGCTGCTCTAGCTCTTGCCACTATATCTGACTTGGTAACAATATGAGACTAAAAGACCCAAAATGATTTCAAAGTTATGTGGGCCAATACAGTTCCATTTTGAACTGGGTTATTTTTAGTTATCTTTCTTTTATTTGCAGTTGAAAGAATTCTAGTTCACTCAGGCTCTCAGTCACCTATAAAATAACTTGTAAATTTGTAGCCTTGAACCTTAAAGCCCTTCATAATCTGGGCAATGGCTGTAGCCCCTGCCATATATGTAGTATTTTAGTGATACAACAAATTATCAGGAATTTCCCATTAAATAGTATGGTCATCCTGTTCTCAGTTTCTGCTCTTTTTCCAAGCTAGGAATGCCCGATTCTCCACTCCTGCCTTTAACTTGTTATCTCCCGATCATCATCTGAGATTGCTCTCAGAATAAATCACTTTCTGCATCAATCTTTCTCTTTGCTTCCAGGCAGAGTACCCCTACTCTCTTCCCTCAGTGACAACCTACAAATATCTCAAATACTGCTTTTACTGGAATGTGCTGTATTATTTATTTTTTGACTCTAAAATTGAGGGCTACAATGACTTACAGTCCCTCTTTCATTTCCCTCCCAACACACATTCTGACCCAAAGTAGAAGTTTAATAAAAATGATTGCATAAATGAACTAGATAATGAAACTACAGAAATTGAAACTGTCAATTTCACAACCCTCTCTGCAAGATTTATTTTTGGAAAAAAAGGAAAAGATTGGACTAGAAGCGAAAACACCAGAATTGAGTTTGACTTTAGAACTTAATTTTTCCCCCAAGCCCATTCATTTTGTCATCTGTACTGATATTTTCATACAAAGGGTATTTTACAATGGCTATTAGCCCTCTTGTCTTCATTCACTTTTTGTCACTTACTCACTCCTGCTTAGACATAAGAAAGGTGACTAATGTGATAAATCTGGAAGAAGGAATTAGCAATGGATCTGTTCCAATTAATCCCTTCTCATACTCACTATGATATGTGCCAATCTGTGGGCATCAGATGTTCAGATTTGCTTTGTGTTGTGCACTATAACACTTTACCATTTCAGAGGAGTCTTTCAATTAGCCCCCTATTGGAGTGATTATGTGTGTAATTATGAATCATTTAGCAGTAAGAGTATTAACAAGCCTGTTTAGTCACAAACTAAGCCCCATCTTCCAATGGCTTTATCAGCACCAGATAAAGTGCTCTACCTTGTGTCTATATCTGAATGTGTTCAAAATTAGCCTCAGCAAAAGACAGATTCTCAACCATCTCAAAACTCTATAGATCAGTGAAATAATTTATGCCCTTACAGATTTTGGAAAAATTTAATTGCATGTACCTGGCATTATATGAATGTTAGGAGAATTTTTTTGGGTGGGGAGGGGAGTGGGCGGGCCACTTCTATTGGTCTTTCATTTCTCTACCTTCATCCGTCTTTGTTCTTTGGCTCCTGTGGGCCTCCCATCGCGGTGGCGTCTGTAGTTGCAGAGCACCGGCTCTGGGCGCATGCGCTCCAGAGCTCCGGCTCGGCGATTGGACATGTCAGTCCAGCCGCTCCGCGGCACGTGGGATCCTCCCAGGCCAGGGCTCGAACCGGCACCCCTTGCACTGCAAGGCGGTGTCCTTACCCACTGGACCACCAGGGGAAGCCCCATATTAGGAGAATTAAATGAATCATACATATTCCACAACCTCAGGGAACTCTCATCTGAGGAAAATGAGCATCCTTCCCAACATTTTAGTTAAACAACTTCAGTATTCCATAAGAATATTAGGGACTCTATAACCTAACTGATCAGTAGTCATTGGGAAAAGTCTAATAACTAAAGAACTTCTAGCCATTCCCTTCTCCAGGGGATGTTCCCAATCCAGGGACTGAATTTGGGTCTCCCACTTTGCTGGCAGTTTCTTTAACATATGAGCCACCAGAAAAGCCCACTTACAAATAGAGTTATTCAGGAAGACCCTCTGGGCAAGGAGATCGGGAATCCAACTTTCTTGTTTGTTTATAAACTATCCAGGTGATTCTCATTATCAATATTTTATTAAATTTTAGGAAGTGTTAATTCAATGTCTCACCACAGTCGAAATCCAAAGCCTCTATTGCTTGATACCACTGCAAGCATGTGGTAACTCATAGGACTTTGGGGTTTATACAATGAGTTAGAGGAGTGGTACAGACCTTTCCACAGAATTACTAGTATCTAGTGAGATGTTGATTGGTCTCACACAGCACAGAGGTGTGTACAGGCATGTCTGCACACACACAGACACACACATATATTTGTGGATACCTTGGAGATTCTTGTAGTACAACACATTTGGAAATACTACGAAAAATTAAATCAAAGAGTTTCAATGGATTTATTGGAGATTTAGTATCTTGAAATACATTGTGATTCTTCAAGAGCTGGTTAAGGTATCCCTAATTTCCATTTATATTATAGCCTAAAATCCTATTTAATTGGAGCAGATGTGGGACTTAAGAGTTCATATATGCAAAATGTATTATGAGTTATAAATATTAATACTCATTATATCATTGTGTAATATTATATACCTGTAAACTAACTTCTGTTTGATTTGGTTAAATTAATATTTTAAATACATTTAAAAAAACTGTCCACAAAATTTTCAAAACTGAGAGTTTTTGTTTTGTGTTATTTAGCATTAAATAGATTTCCATAAATTGTAATGAATTATGGAAATAAGAATAATGGCACTGAAAATATAAGAATGTTAATATTAAATCATACAGAAATGATTCATAGACTACCATTAGTTAGGGTCAGACTTTTTTCAATAAATGAGTTTTTGCCAAACTTCCACAAATCATTTGCTTAAAAACTTTTGTAGTCTATCAGTTGTTTTCCAAGTTAGAACTAAAGCCTCCAGGCTACAACATAGAAACATTCAGAATCACAATGTTTTAACACTTGACATATTATATAACAAGGGCAGATGGACAACTAGAAACCTGCAGAAATAAACAAAATATGAATCTGATATTTGGTTTTCTGAAGTGCATTCTTTTACTCTAATTTTTCTCCTCTTAACTCTTCCCTTTCACTGTTTATGGAGCTATTTAAATTGTTTCCAGTTATAAGTGAAGGTAAGTGTAAAAATCCATACAAAAGTTATATGTATAGATGAATTTAAACAGAAGTATATAAAAGGCAATTGTTTTACTTAGAGATTAAACGTATCAAGCCCTTTTCAGTCATTAGCACTTTCCCTCAAACCAGTTTATTGGTTACCCATCTTGAAATACTGGCCCAAGGGACCAAAAAAAGCACTCATGAATTGGCTGTTCATTACCTTGAGAGAAAGAAAAAAAAATTAAGAAAAATTTAAACTTCTATGATGACGGCTCATTTAGGATTGATGTATAAAACTTCTGATTTAGAATTCTTGGGTTCATGAAATGCTTATGTATACTGATATCTAGAGAAATTTTACTAAAATAAACTTAGAATACAATATTACAGACATCAGATTAGAATACAAAACAGTTTCTTCCTGAGAGTCAGGAACTGATAGAGACAGCATAATAGTCTCTGCTCAACCTCTGTTAAATCCGTAAAATAGAGCAGGAAAAAAAATTATGGCTATTGCTTATTAGGGCCATGGAAGACCTTAATATGTCACCATGGGAATAGAACCTGAAGAAATATGGCAATAAACTTTCCATTCTAAAATGTCATTGATTCTGCAAGGCACCAGTTCATAAAAGCCTGGTTTTGTGTGGATTAAATAGATTTCCATAAATTGTAATGAATTATGGAAATAAGAATAATGGCACTGAAAATATAAGAATGTTAATATTAAATCATACAGAAATGATTCATAGACTACCATTAGTTAGGGTCAGACTTTTTTCAATAAATGAGTTTTTGCCAAACTTCCACAAATCATTTGCTTAAAAACTTTTGTAGTCTATCAGTTGTTTTCCAAGTTAGAACTAAAGCCTCCAGGCTACAACATAGAAACATTCAGAATCACAATGTTTAAACACTTGACATATTATATAACAAGGGCAGATGGACAACTAGAAACCTGCAGAAATAAACAAAATATGAATCTGATATTTGGTTTTCTGAAGTGCATTCTTTTACTCTAATTTTTCTCCTCTTAACTCTTCCCTTTCACTGTTTATGGAGCTATTTAAATTGTTTCCAGTTATAAGTGAAGGTAAGTGTAAAAATCCATACAAAAGTTATATGTATAGATGAATTTAAACAGAAGTATATAAAAGGCAATTGTTTTACTTAGAGATTAAACGTATCAAGCCCTTTTCAGTCATTAGCACTTTCCCTCAAACCAGTTTATTGGTTACCCATCTTGAAATACTGGCCCAAGGGACCAAAAAAAGCACTCATGAATTGGCTGTTCATTACCTTGAGAGAAAGAAAAAAAAATTAAGAAAAATTTAAACTTCTATGATGACGGCTCATTTAGGATTGATGTATAAAACTTCTGATTTAGAATTCTTGGGTTCATGAAATGCTTATGTATACTGATATCTAGAGAAATTTTACTAAAATAAACTTAGAATACAATATTACAGACATCAGATTAGAATACAAAACAGTTTCTTCCTGAGAGTCAGGAACTGATAGAGACAGCATAATAGTCTCTGCTCAACCTCTGTTAAATCCGTAAAATAGAGCAGGAAAAAAAATTATGGCTATTGCTTATTAGGGCCATGGAAGACCTTAATATGTCACCATGGGAATAGAACCTGAAGAAATATGGCAATAAACTTTCCATTCTAAAATGTCATTGATTCTGCAAGGCACCAGTTCATAAAAGCCTGGTTTTGTGTGGATTAAGATATATAAATTATATAATTACCTTAATACCCTTGTTTTACAACATTACAATGTAGAAGGAAAAAAGTATATGAATAAAATAAGACTTTCTAAACCCCACAGGTACCCAAATTCCTTGCAGATATGTTCACCAATGTCACATTCTAAATACTTAAGAAGGAAAAAAGCTAAAAGCTTATCAAATATAACTAACATAGAGAATAAGGCCAGGGAAAAATTATTATTTTTTAATTGAGTTTTAAATAAGTATACATTGAATAAAATAAAATTATTACAAGTAAATCATTATTGCACATCTCTAGGCAAAGTAGTAGTCATATGATACAGACAGTTGATAGAGACTATGAACACTTTAGTGTCAGTGGAACTGCAGAGAAAATATATCTTCACACACATATATTTTCACACATATTGTATGAACTGTGCAAAATATGTTTTCACACAGTTAGGGTTTCTCAGAAAAAGGAAACTGAACCCTCAGTTAAAGGACACACTTTAGAAGTTAAAAGGTGATTGAAAACCTAGAAAATCTTTGTAGAGTTGTAACAGTTTACCTTCCCAGAGCTCGAAGGGTGACAGAACTCTCAAACAAAGGATTGTAAACTAGAGACCTTCCCCTTCTCTTCCCAGAGATGAGTTTACCTTTGGGAGACTGCATTTCTCACTCTTTCTCAGGAGAGGAGAAAGGGGCTTGATTATTTAAGGGTTGTACTCTCATAGCCCTACATAAAAAGCACATGAAGGGTCCATCTGGTCATATCACAGTAAAAGGAAGATGGGCAGAGGTAAACAATGCAGTTGTCTGTAAGTAAAAATAGTCTAACCTTGATTTAAAAAATGTTTAATTTCAAGCCAAAATAACTAGAGATATTTTAGGAAAATTGAACACCCTCCAGTCATTTGTTCACTCTATTCTTTGTATTTTTCCCAGCTATTTTATTGGGGGGAAGGAATAGCTAGGGAGTTTGGGATAGGCATGTACACGGTACTATATTTAAAGTGGATAACCAACAAGGTCCTACTGTATAGCACAAGGACCTCTGCTCAATGTTATGTGGCAACCTGGATGGGAGGGCAGTTTGGAGGAGAATGGATACCTGCATATGTATGGCTGAGACCCCTCCCTGTTTGCCTGAAACTATCACAGTGTTTGTTAGTTGGGTATTGCTGTTTAGTTGTTACGTTCTGCATACTCTTTTGTGATCTCAAGGACTGTAGCCTACCAGGCTACAAACCAAAAAGTTTAAATGAGGGAAAAACAAAACAAAAAACCTAGCATCTAGGCCAGCACACACTGATAAAAAAGTAAATATACAGCAACTTTAAAAGATTTCACATTTGAGTACCCAGAATATTTATCCTACATTTACTACATTTATCATGTTCATTCCGTTATTCATTCCATCCAGTTGTTTATTCATGTAATATTTTTGATTTTTCATTTAAAAGTGAATTGCAGATATTATCACGCCTCTATCTAAATGCTTTACTACGAATTACCACTAGAGTTTAATAATTTACTGGCCTGTTTGCTAGGTTGCTTCAGACCTATCTGATTATTTACAGCCCTATGGACTCTAGCCTACGAAGCACCTCTGTCCACGGGATTCTTCAGGCAAGCATACTGGAGTGAGCTGCCATGTCCTCCTCCAGGTGATCGTCCCAACCCGGGGACAGAACCTGCATCTCTTGAGGCTTCTGCATTGCAGGCAGATTCTTTATCACTGAGCCATCAGGGAAGCCCTGATTTCCTGGCATTTAGTATTTATTTAAAACATATTCATTTATCATGAAATTTATGCAAAGGACCATCACAAATATTAAATTTTTCTTTGCCAAGTTTTGAAGTTTGCATGTAGTCCTGTAACCCACACCATGATAAAAGAATATTAAATTCTCCCAGAAGCTCCCTTGAGGCCCTTTCCCAGTCAGTGACTACTCACCCCTCAAGGAAATCCCTGTTATTTTTCTGTCCTTGATAGTCATGCCTATTCTAGAATTTTATATATACAGTATATATTCTTTTAAGGCTTATTTCTCTCAGTGTAAGTTTCTTGAGGATTGTTCATATTTCTACAGATATCAATAGTTTATATACTTTTTGTTGGGTACTGTTTTGTGGGGCTCTGAATTGAAAGAGGACTGTTTTAAGCATAAAGAAGCTTAAGCACATGTTTACAGTTTGGAGCTAAGATGGCGCCTACAGGGAGGGGTGTGGGAGTGAAAAGAAGCTTAAGCACATTGTTTCAGCTTGCAGCTAAGATGGCGCCTACAGGAAGGGACATGGAAATGAAGGGAAGCTTAAGTGCATTGTTTAAAGAAGTTTAAGCACATGTTTGCAGCTAAGATGGCGCCTACAGGAAGAGGCAGGGCGTGATCTAAATTGTTAATTGATGGTCAAAATTTCTGATTGGTTCCCCTGGCTTCCGCGCTCGTGAATGATTGCTTGGTCTTTAGCTTGATTGGTGTAATCTATAGGAAGTCCCGTGCAAAACCCCCTTCACTTGCCTATAAAAGCTGTGGATCTTCATTAATAAAGCGGAACTACTTCGATGGAACCCCTGTCGCGTCTGATTGTCCCTTGCCTTCAGCCGAGGGGCTGCGGGGCGGACAGTTCAAGATTCGCCTTTCTCCGAGATCTCCCGGTTCCGCCGGGAGTAATCCCTGCTGCCTTCCCTTTCTGCGGAAGGTCCCCACACTGTTTCATTATCAAGATATATCATACTTCATCCATATTCTTATATAAAGAAAGCCTCTGTGATGATTCTAATATAAGCCCCCTTTTTGTGTGTGAGCACATGCTTTGATTTTTCACGGTAAATATCAAGCAGTAAAATCACTAGATCAAAAAGTAACTGTATGCTTAGTTTTATAAGAAATTGCCAAAAAATTTTTTCCAAAGTGACTGTACCATATACATTGCTGCCAGGAATATATGAGAGGTTTCTACATGATCAGAAACAAGAGGTATCACCAGTCTTCAATTATATATTAATTCTGCTGTGTGTAGAATGGTTCTAATTAAGATTACCTTCATGTTGGAAACTATTTTTCATGCTTTTTGGTCTTTTTTTTTAAATTTTTCTGATGTGACTGTTCATGTTTGTGTGTGTGTGTCTTCATACTAATATAGCAGTTTTCTTTTTTCCGCTCACTTTATGCTTTTTGAACTATAATTGACATATCACATTAGTTTCAGATGTACAACATAGCGATTCAACATTTTTATATATTATGAAATGATTACCATGATAAATCTAGTTTTCATCTGTCTCCATACAGGGTTATTACAATAATATGGATAATTTTACCCATGCTGTGTATTTCACCCCCATGACATAGAGTCATGAACTTTATTATAGTCAGAACGTTTTACCTTTTCATCATCTTCACCTCTTTATCTATTCCCTGACAACAAAAATGACTGTTCACATTTTTTGCCTGTTATTTTGACTCCTTGTCTTTTATTATAGAATTTTAAAGTTTATTTACATTTTCTAAGGTTTTCGTTTCCACGTACCTACTACCAAAATAGAATTAAAATCTTCTCCAATTCAGAAAAACCTCTTCACAAAAGTGGAAGAGAAAGAAAACAATTTTATTGTGAATGGGCATTAAATCAGAGTGTGACGTACATCACAGACTATCAACTCAGATAAAGTTGATATGAAAATGTAAAAATAAAGGTCACACTTAATGAGTCAAAACAGATATGTCCCTTTATTTGCACACTCTCAAGACAAACAATAACTAGTTCTCACGTAAGGGGACTTGACCACATCCTTTGTCACACACAGTTTATTCTAAATGCACAAGTAATTTGGATGACTGTCAAATTTCTATGAGTTTACAATAAAGGTAATTTTGCACATAGCATTGAGTATCTACCCAAATTGTGCCCCTCCCCTCCTACAGAAACTGAGAGATGATGATTTATTACAGCTTGCTCCAAGGTCCTTGGGTCAGAAAGGTGGCAAGCGGCTGGTTCAGTTTATAAAACTTTACATGCATTTCAAAGGTGTAGAGATAACTTAAGATTACAAGTTTTCTGAAGTAACTACTCTAAGAAAAGACAGCTTTTCTTTTTCTTAGTTTTTGGCAGAGAGAATTATGCCTCTTACTTGGATTTGGCCTTACCAAATCCTAACTGCATTACTATGAAATACCAACATTAAAATTTTTTGATGATCTTTATTGATGTTTCTACATTTCTATGGGCACATAGCAGCCATCTAAATATTAGGTCCATAATTATGACTTCTTTATTGCTTATATTTTCAAATTACTGTCCAAATATTAATTGGTAGTTCTTTATGCAGTCTTGCCCAATTTAAGTCTACAGGATGCCTAAACCCTGGAGTCTGATAATCTAAACTTTTAATTAAGAATTTTCTTTGCAAGGTCCATAAAGTTTTCTTGAGTTTTGATTATGTAAGTACCATCACATTTATATGACAGTTTAGGAACTTAGAAATGGTTCTATATTCCAAAATAATTTCCCCAGATATTACATGCAAAGATATCCATGACTATCATCATTTATTATCATGACTACTATCAAAGTTTTTTAGGAGGGATCCATTGAAAGTAAAAGATTGAATTTTCAGTGCTTAATATATATGGCTATGAAGACAAACATCCCTTACGGGTCTTTTTTTTTTCATCAGATCCAGATGAATAGTTATATTATCATAATATTCAACTATATCCTTATGAGTAACAGGCATTTAACTTTGTGACTGACAAGAGACCTGTCTTTGACAATCTCTATCTGTAAATGTCAGATTTCTATTTAACTATTAATTCAGTGTTTTTCTTTTCTACATCATCCTTCCAATGGAACATTTAAGAAAACATTTCTGTGTCAAATTAAGAGCTTGAATACTTGCTTATGTACTAATTACTTTACTTTCTTTTTATAAAAATGTACTTATTAATTCTTTTTTACTCTGTTGAAAATGAGATTGTTGGACTTCGAAGTCCATATATTAGCCATACTGAAGTATGTGCTCCTGCTCAGTCCCTCAGTCATATCTGACCCTTTGTGACCCCTATGTACTGTAGCCTGCCAGGCTGCTCTGTCCATGGGATTTTACAATTTAGAGCTAATCATAAATAAGACTGTGGGAACAAGTACTGAGAGTACATAGAGAAAGAAAAAGTAAAATAACAATACCATGTTGTTTTCCAGACAAAATGTGACGCAAAGAAATTGAAATAGCCTTACTATGACTAAGACTGATTATAAGAATAGTAGTCAGTTTCCATGAATATATATTTCTTTTTCAGTTGAGTTCACTACCACCATCAGTTAGTCCAAAATTTTTAAGTTTTAAAACATTTTGGGGAACCACAGTCCAGTTCTGTATCGGCGCTGGCTTCATCAGGAAAGGATGGATTATTAGGTTTTGCTTGTTTGTCTTAATCTTCACTAAGAATTGGCTACATGTGTGACTGGCCACATGTGAAAGTGTATGTCTTGGCACTCAGACAGCCACCTTTCCAACATCTGAACACTGACAGTGTGACACTTTCAGACACATGGATTCTCTTGGTCAATGGGGTGACCAACCTCTTCCAAGTCTTTTCAAGATGGTATCATGTCTCAGGACTTCTAGGGAAGAGAGAAGTCTTTTAAAGCAGTGATTGTGATTGTAAGAGGTTGAATCAGGCATAGGGCATAGTCTCAGACCCAAATTTATAGTTCTGCCAAACAAATTTGAAGGGTAAAATTCCATGCTTGCTTATAGGTGTCATTCTCATTTTTAACAAAGCTAATAATAAAACTCTGGGTCATCTTAGTGTATGTGGTATGTTGTAGAATCTCAATCAGTCGGCTATTTGGTTTGATTTATTAGCTCCACTTGTCCTGAGAACTGAGATTTATAGGACCTTATAATGTTGGCATAATGCTCAAATAACAGTGGAAATAACCTGACTTCTCCTGTCCTAGTCAATGTGCTCTGGTATCCCCAAAATGGAAATTACATGTTCTGAGAGAGTCTATTCTGCTTCCCCAGAATGGTTCAGCAGTAAAGAATCCACCTGCAATGCAGGAGGCATGGAGACATGGGTTTAATTCCTGGGTGGGAAAGATCTGCTGGAGAAGAAAAGGCAATCCACTTCAGCATTGTTACCTGGAAAATTCTATGGACAGAAGAACCTGGAGGGATATAGTCTATAGGTTCACAAATAGTTGGACACAACTGAGTGACTAAACAACAGAAAACAACAAGGACAGTCTATGTTACTGCCTGCCTGTTTTTTTGTTGTTTGTTGTTGTTGTTACAGAATTCTGTTGTTTACTGCCACACATCAAGGGGAGAAGACTTCAGGTCATTCAGACATCATACACACCATAACTAGACAGAATCTCTTGCCTTTTACAGGCATTAGTTCTTGGAATTCCAACCATTACCAGGTTGGAAGGGAGAACTTCCTGTGACTACCTTAGCAGTAGCCTGTAAAGAATTCTGCTGACACATAGCACACCACTTTAATATGTTTCAAATCATGTATTCTTTTTCTGGTAGTCTTATTAAAAGTCTAGTCTTCTTAAAAATCTCTTTTATTCATATGAATTTGTTAATGGTACAACACGAACCAAGTAAGTTGGGACTATATTATAGGAATTACTTTGTTAAGTAAATCCCATTGTTGTGTTTTTTTTTTTTTTTTCATGAAAACCATTTATTAAACTTTCAGGAATTTTATAAGTCAGTTATTAAGCATAGACATTCTTAAATGCATAATAAATGAATCACAAACTTAACATACACCCTGATAACAACTACAATGATAATAGTGACTGATATTGAGAGGTTTAAAGATAAGGTTGAACTGGAATTTTAGACAATATTAACATGGAAGTACAAAAGAACATGGAAAGATAGAGTATCAGAGGATTTGCAAATCTCATTGTTTGACCAAGTTTCTTTTAGTCCCTTTTTTAATTCACTCGTCTATTTTCCTTTGTGAAGCATATATTTTGTAAAGGAGCAGAACCTTTGTTCAGCGTTCTTGATACATAATTGACAAAACTATAAGATGCTCAAGGTGTGATGATTTGATATACATATGCATTGTGAATTTCTTTCTCCATTAATACTTTACCTCATGGATCTATTTTTTGATGATAACATTTAATTTCTGTATTCTTAGCAAATTCCAATTACATAACACACTGTTTTCCACTGTAGTTACCTTGTTACACCCCAAAATGGAAATTACATGTCTAATTTCTGCTGAGCAGAAAGAAAAGGGCAAATGGGTTTAATTCCTGGGTGGGAAAGATCTGCTGGAGAAGAAAAGGCAATCCACTTCAGCATTGTTACCTGGAAAATTCTATGGACAGAAGAACCTGGAGGGATATAGTCTATAGGTTCACAAATAGTTGGACACAACTGAGTGACTAAACAACAGAAAACAACAAGGACAGTCTATGTTACTGCCTGCCTGTTTTTTTGTTGTTTGTTGTTGTTGTTACAGAATTCTGTTGTTTACTGCCACACATCAAGGGGAGAAGACTTCAGGTCATTCAGACATCATACACACCATAACTAGACAGAATCTCTTGCCTTTTACAGGCATTAGTTCTTGGAATTCCAACCATTACCAGGTTGGAAGGGAGAACTTCCTGTGACTACCTTAGCAGTAGCCTGTAAAGAATTCTGCTGACACATAGCACACCACTTTAATATGTTTCAAATCATGTATTCTTTTTCTGGTAGTCTTATTAAAAGTCTAGTCTTCTTAAAAATCTCTTTTATTCATATGAATTTGTTAATGGTACAACACGAACCAAGTAAGTTGGGACTATATTATAGGAATTACTTTGTTAAGTAAATCCCATTGTTGTGTTTTTTTTTTTTTTTTTTCATGAAAACCATTTATTAAACTTTCAGGAATTTTATAAGTCAGTTATTAAGCATAGACATTCTTAAATGCATAATAAATGAATCACAAACTTAACATACACCCTGATAACAACTACAATGATAATAGTGACTGATATTGAGAGGTTTAAAGATAAGGTTGAACTGGAATTTTAGACAATATTAACATGGAAGTACAAAAGAACATGGAAAGATAGAGTATCAGAGGATTTGCAAATCTCATTGTTTGACCAAGTTTCTTTTAGTCCCTTTTTTAATTCACTCGTCTATTTTCCTTTGTGAAGCATATATTTTGTAAAGGAGCAGAACCTTTGTTCAGCGTTCTTGATACATAATTGACAAAACTATAAGATGCTCAAGGTGTGATGATTTGATATACATATGCATTGTGAATTTCTTTCTCCATTAATACTTTACCTCATGGATCTATTTTTTGATGATAACATTTAATTTCTGTATTCTTAGCAAATTCCAATTACATAACACACTGTTTTCCACTGTAGTTACCTTGTTACACTTTAGATTGTCAGAACTTATTCACCCTTTAACTGAAAATATATGCCCCTCTTTCAAACTTCCCCTATGTCCCTCACTTCTAGACCCTGGCAAACACCTTTATACATACTTTTTCTATGAGCTTGAATATTTTTTTTTTTTTTAGATTTCACATGAAAGTGATACCACACAGTATTTATCTCTCTCAGCCTGACTTACTTCACTTCATATAAGGCACCATCATGCATGTGTGCTTAGTCAGTTCAGTCATGTCTGACTCTCTGGGACTCTATGGACTGTAGCCCACCAGGCTTTTCTGTCCATGGGATTCTCCATATTTAACAATACTGGAGTGGGTTGCCATGCCTTCCTCTAGGGGTATCTTTCTGACACAGGGATCAAAACAGCGTCTCCCACACTGCAGGAAAGTTCTTTACCCACTGTGCCACCTAGGAAGCCCATAATGCCCCGTAGGTTCATCCATTTGCTTACTGTAAATGATTTCCTTCTTTTTAAAGACATTTGAATACTATTCCTGTCTGTATGTGTGTGTGTATGTGTGTGTGCATGCACATATGCGGGTGCATGTGCCTATGCATTTTCTTGAGCCTTTCATCTACTGACAGACACTTTGGTTCTTTTTATACCTTGGCTGTTGTGAATAGTGCTGCAAGAAAACATGAGTAGAGATGCCTTTTGGAGAAAATAATTTTGTTTCCTTTAGATATGTGCGCAAAAATGGAATAGCTGGACCTTTTTTTTTCAATCTTTAATGCTTTGCAATTTCAAAAGAACATGGAAAGATAGAGTATCAGAGGATTTGCAAATCTCATTGTTTGACCAAGTTTCTTTTAGTCCCTTTTTTAATTCACTCGTCTATTTTCCTTTGTGAAGCATATATTTTGTAAAGGAGCAGAACCTTTGTTCAGCGTTCTTGATACATAATTGACAAAACTATAAGATGCTCAAGGTGTGATGATTTGATATACATATGCATTGTGAATTTCTTTCTCCATTAATACTTTACCTCATGGATCTATTTTTTGATGATAACATTTAATTTCTGTATTCTTAGCAAATTCCAATTACATAACACACTGTTTTCCACTGTAGTTACCTTGTTACACTTTAGATTGTCAGAACTTATTCACCCTTTAACTGAAAATATATGCCCCTCTTTCAAACTTCCCCTATGTCCCTCACTTCTAGACCCTGGCAAACACCTTTATACATACTTTTTCTATGAGCTTGAATATTTTTTTTTTTTTTAGATTTCACATGAAAGTGATACCACACAGTATTTATCTCTCTCAGCCTGACTTACTTCACTTCATATAAGGCACCATCATGCATGTGTGCTTAGTCAGTTCAGTCATGTCTGACTCTCTGGGACTCTATGGACTGTAGCCCACCAGGCTTTTCTGTCCATGGGATTCTCCATATTTAACAATACTGGAGTGGGTTGCCATGCCTTCCTCTAGGGGTATCTTTCTGACACAGGGATCAAAACAGCGTCTCCCACACTGCAGGAAAGTTCTTTACCCACTGTGCCACCTAGGAAGCCCATAATGCCCCGTAGGTTCATCCATTTGCTTACTGTAAATGATTTCCTTCTTTTTAAAGACATTTGAATACTATTCCTGTCTGTATGTGTGTGTGTATGTGTGTGTGCATGCACATATGCGGGTGCATGTGCCTATGCATTTTCTTGAGCCTTTCATCTACTGACAGACACTTTGGTTCTTTTTATACCTTGGCTGTTGTGAATAGTGCTGCAAGAAAACATGAGTAGAGATGCCTTTTGGAGAAAATAATTTTGTTTCCTTTAGATATGTGCGCAAAAATGGAATAGCTGGACATATGGTAGTTCTATTTTTAATTTTTTAAGAAATCTCTATATTGCTTTTCATAGTGGCTGTAGCAATTTACATTACCACTGATGCTATATAGAGTTTCTTATTCTGAAAATACTCACCAGCATGTATTAGCTCTTATCTTTTTGTACAGGAGTCATTCTAACAGATAGGAAGTGGTATCCCAATGTGATTTTTTTTTTGCATTTCCCTGATTATTATTGATATTGAGCACCTTTTCATATTTTCTGTATGATTTCTTTGGAAAATGTCTGTTTAGGTCCTTTTCCCATTTTTAGAATGTTACTTAGTGCTCTTTTGTTTTTGCTGTGTTTTGCTTTTGCTGTTGAGTTGCATGAGTTTCTTGGATAGTGTGAATATTAACCCCTTATTAGACATGTGGATTGCAGATATTTTCTCCTATTCCATAGGTTGTTTCTATAGTTTCTTGATAATTTCCTTTGCTGAGCATCAGCTTTCTAGTTTGATGAAGTCCCACTGATTATTTTTGTTCTTGTTGCCTTTGCCAAAAGTTTATTCTTGTATTAAAAGCCAAACTTGCAGCAGCTTTTGCAGCTCCATCAGCAAGATTACTGTGTTTAGAAGCTTCATCCTTTGGCCCTATGAAAGCTTTCCAATGAATCACTGATACCTAAGCAGGGAGTTGTAAAGCCTCTGACAAAGCATGTATCACTTTTTCATGATGCATCTTAGTTCTCACTGAATTAAAAACCTATTTTTAAAAATTTAGCCTATTTCGCAGCTTCCCCTGGTGGTCCAGTGGGTAAGGACACCGCCTTGCAGTGCAAGGGGCGCCGGTTTGATCCCTGGCCTGGGAAGATCCCACGTGCCGCGGAACGGCTGGACCCATGTGTCTAATTACCGAGCTGGAGCTCTGGAGTGCATGCGCCCAGAGCAGGTGCTCTGCGACAACAGAGGCTGCCATGATGGGAGGCCCACACGGGCCAAAGAACAAAGATGGATGAAAATGGACAAATGAAAGACCAATAGAAGTGGCCTGCCTGCTCCCCTTCCTCCCCACCCCATCCCCCTCAAATAAATAAATAAATAAATTTTAAAAAAATTTAGCCTATTTCATGACAGACATGAATCATGCATTTATTAGTATATAAACTCATTAAATCCAGAATCAAGAATTGCAGCTCTTGTAAGAGCTATTAACTTGTCTGGCTGTGTAAAGATCAAGCATGAACTGCCAAGGAATTATGATGTCACCCCAGCATAGGAAGTCTTAAGTGAGCCACTTTTGTCTTAACCTATCAATAAACCTGATCAAATAGGGAATGAAAAAGGAATAGTAGATAAGTCAGGGTTTTTTAAAAAATTTTGGCATCCCCAAAGCTGACGGAGAGGCTACAGGTAAATTCAGGTTTTCAAACACCTCTTTAGATTCTAGAGTGCAGACCATAAGATCTGGAGAATTAAATAATTTTTTCCATCAGTGGTTTGTTCTCTCTGCAAAAACCAGGAATCCACTGTACGTTACTGGGCTAGTTCCCAAAATTTTTTTTTTTTTCTTTTGGTAGTGGGCTGTTTTGTCTTCAAGACATACTGACTCACAGGTTGTAATACTTGGCCTACACAATGAATGTCCTTAATGTTTTACCTCAGTTGAGCAATACTGCAACTTTTCCATTGAGACTTTGTATCCTTTGGCCCTATGAAAGCTTTCCAATGAATCACTGATACCTAAGCAGGGAGTTGTAAAGCCTCTGACAAAGCATGTATCACTTTTTCATGATGCATCTTAGTTCTCACTGAATTAAAAACCTATTTTTAAAAATTTAGCCTATTTCGCAGCTTCCCCTGGTGGTCCAGTGGGTAAGGACACCGCCTTGCAGTGCAAGGGGCGCCGGTTTGATCCCTGGCCTGGGAAGATCCCACGTGCCGCGGAACGGCTGGACCCATGTGTCTAATTACCGAGCTGGAGCTCTGGAGTGCATGCGCCCAGAGCAGGTGCTCTGCGACAACAGAGGCTGCCATGATGGGAGGCCCACACGGGCCAAAGAACAAAGATGGATGAAAATGGACAAATGAAAGACCAATAGAAGTGGCCTGCCTGCTCCCCTTCCTCCCCACCCCATCCCCCTCAAATAAATAAATAAATAAATTTTAAAAAAATTTAGCCTATTTCATGACAGACATGAATCATGCATTTATTAGTATATAAACTCATTAAATCCAGAATCAAGAATTGCAGCTCTTGTAAGAGCTATTAACTTGTCTGGCTGTGTAAAGATCAAGCATGAACTGCCAAGGAATTATGATGTCACCCCAGCATAGGAAGTCTTAAGTGAGCCACTTTTGTCTTAACCTATCAATAAACCTGATCAAATAGGGAATGAAAAAGGAATAGTAGATAAGTCAGGGTTTTTTAAAAAATTTTGGCATCCCCAAAGCTGACGGAGAGGCTACAGGTAAATTCAGGTTTTCAAACACCTCTTTAGATTCTAGAGTGCAGACCATAAGATCTGGAGAATTAAATAATTTTTTCCATCAGTGGTTTGTTCTCTCTGCAAAAACCAGGAATCCACTGTACGTTACTGGGCTAGTTCCCAAATTTTTTTTTTTTTTTTTTTCTTTTGGTAGTGGGCTGTTTTGTCTTCAAGACATACTGACTCACAGGTTGTAATACTTGGCCTACACAATGAATGTCCTTAATGTTTTACCTCAGTTGAGCAATACTGCAACTTTTCCATTGAGACTTTGTATCCTTTTGGAGTGAAGAATATTAACAAAGCAAAGTAATATTAATAAATCAAAATATCACCTCTTATTCTCATTCTTGTTCTCTCTCTCTAGTAGAGGATTAAAGGGAAAGTGTAAGACAGTCCTGAAATTTCTGAGGAATACTTTATCATGAATACTGGACTCTGTTAAAAAAAAAAAAAAAACAAACAAATAAAAACATAGACTCATCTAATAGAGAAGAAGAAAGGAAGAAGGATGAGAGAGGAAAGAAAGAAAGCAATTGCAAAACACATATCTATTACCGAGAAAATATTTGCAGATAATAGTTCCAGAATCACAAGTCAGAATAGTTGCAGGGCTGTGGACTATAGATTATCTAAATTTATATAATACTTGGCTATCTTTATCAAATTAACATTCCTTTTGTTCTTGGAGGTATTACAGAATGAGTAATTTTTTTCTCAAATATTCTTTGCTGTTCAAATTATCTTAATCATTTTTATTCCTTTTAATGAAGTTCTAAATTGAGGATACAGTTTTACATATGGCCACGGCTTATCCTTATAGTAAACTACTTCTAATGTTTTTCTTCATGTTCCTCTTCAGTTGCTAAGACAGGTTCAGCTATTTGTGATCCCATGGACTGCAGTATGCCGGGCTCCTTTGTCCTCCACCATCTCCTGGAGTTTGTTCAATTTCATGTCCAGTCAATCAGTGATGCCATCTAACCATCTCATCCTCGGTCCCCTCCTTTTCCTCTTGCCCTCAATCTTTCCCAGCATCAGGGTCTTTTCCAATGAGTCAGCTCTTCACTTCAGGTGACCAAAGTATTGGGGCTTCTTTAGTTCCTCTTTGCATGTCTGTGGTGGTTAATATGTCTACCAGCAATATTGCCTTCCCCCAACACTGGATTGTCTTGATGTCTTGCCAAATATCTTACATAGTAACACAGGTATGGGTCTGTTTTTAAACCTCTCATAAATGTTCTTGATCTGTTTGTTGATTTTCATGTGATCTTTTATTTACAGATTATTACATTTTTATCTTTAACATGGGACACAGTCATTTGATACAGAGAGATAATGATGCTCTATACATTTTTCATATAACTTCCTGATTTCAGTGGTTCTGTGAGTAAGTAACTGTAACAGACAGATGCTTGTAGAGTTTGGGTTTATGCAAACCTGGAGAATGGTGTTTTCCAAAATTATTGCAGTATTATCATATCTGGAAATCATAGGAATTCTTCTATAATTAATGGAATAAAGAATTATAGTTCTAGAAGAGAACTTTTATGATTATACTTCCTGATTGTTTTGACACATTTTATCTGGCCTCTGAGAAAACAGATTTACATTTGCCAGTAGGTAGTCTAATAGAGGCTCTGCTAAAGTTTTCTAAAATGTGGCAAATCTAGTTTTGTAACCTAAAAGAAAGCATCTTAAAGTAAAGAAAAATAGCAATAATCGTACTGCTCTGAATTCCTTTTACCCATCAAACATTAAATTTTAGAAATTACTCTGAGATCCTGTAAACATCATTTCAAATGAGTGTATCTTCATAAAGATTAATTCCTCTTAATTTGTCTACTTCAATAATAAATATTTTATAATAACATGCTCTGCTCCTTTAAATCCAATTCTCATATCCTGCTGACTCTTTAGCAAGTAGACAAGGGCATTTCAAACATGGAGCAGTTTTATTGGTATGTTTTATAGCATTGAATGTTATTCAGCAAACAATTCATATCTGTGTTTTCCCTGAATTTCTTTCTAACAAAAAGGAATAGTAATGTACGATATTCTGCGTATGTCATTAACTGGTGTCAGTTTAAGCTGGCATCATGCAAGAGCCTCAGGGAATCTAGTACGTTTAGACCGTAATGTTCACCCCTGTCATTCTTTCCAGTCCCTGTTTCCACTCTTCTCTAGAAGTATTTCTCTTTTAATAACATGACTGGGTGGCCTCAATAATGGTCAGAAGTTACTGCAACAAGCAGTACTCATTTCTATCTTTCCATTTCCAAAATACAGGAAATGAAAAATATCCAAGGTGCTATTACTGGATGCCACTCACAATACTAGAAGACATTGTTCAAAGGCTGAGTTATTCCTTCCCAAGGTGCTCAGGTCCTGTATGCTTTGATTTCACGGCACTAATTTTTCACTGCATTTATGACTTCTGTGTGACCATCATGATCACAAAACACAGTCAAATGCTTCCAGCATGAAAATCACAGAGCGGTTTCACTGGCAAACTTTTGAACCTATACTCACAGCACAGTTTATTTCAGTCAGTAATTCTAGAATGAGAACTTTTCATTTTGGAATATAATTCTTCTATAATTAATGGAATAAAGAATTATAGTTCTAGAAGAGAACTTTTATGATTATACTTCCTGATTGTTTTGACACATTTTATCTGGCCTCTGAGAAAACAGATTTACATTTGCCAGTAGGTAGTCTAATAGAGGCTCTGCTAAAGTTTTCTAAAATGTGGCAAATCTAGTTTTGTAACCTAAAAGAAAGCATCTTAAAGTAAAGAAAAATAGCAATAATCGTACTGCTCTGAATTCCTTTTACCCATCAAACATTAAATTTTAGAAATTACTCTGAGATCCTGTAAACATCATTTCAAATGAGTGTATCTTCATAAAGATTAATTCCTCTTAATTTGTCTACTTCAATAATAAATATTTTATAATAACATGCTCTGCTCCTTTAAATCCAATTCTCATATCCTGCTGACTCTTTAGCAAGTAGACTAGGGCATTTCAAACATGGAGCAGTTTTATTGGTATGTTTTATAGCATTGAATGTTATTCAGCAAACAATTCATATCTGTGTTTTCCCTGAATTTCTTTCTAACAAAAAGGAATAGTAATGTACGATATTCTGCGTATGTCATTAACTGGTGTCAGTTTAAGCTGGCATCATGCAAGAGCCTCAGGGAATCTAGTACGTTTAGACCGTAATGTTCACCCCTGTCATTCTTTCCAGTCCCTGTTTCCACTCTTCTCTAGAAGTATTTCTCTTTTAATAACATGACTGGGTGGCCTCAATAATGGTCAGAAGTTACTGCAACAAGCAGTACTCATTTCTATCTTTCCATTTCCAAAATACAGGAAATGAAAAATATCCAAGGTGCTATTACTGGATGCCACTCACAATACTAGAAGACATTGTTCAAAGGCTGAGTTATTCCTTCCCAAGGTGCTCAGGTCCTGTATGCTTTGATTTCACGGCACTAATTTTTCACTGCATTTATGACTTCTGTGTGACCATCATGATCACAAAACACAGTCAAATGCTTCCAGCATGAAAATCACAGAGCGGTTTCACTGGCAAACTTTTGAACCTATACTGCACAGTCTTAGTCAGTTTCAGTTTTCAACAGATGTGATGCCTATGATAAAATTACATATGATATTGTCACTTGAGACCTTTGATTTTATACAGGGTAAATATCTCCTATCATCCTGCTAATATTTATTTTGCATATGGCCATATTTCTGACAGCCATAATAACTTTGTTGTTGTCATTTAATTGCTAAGTCATGTCCAACTCTTGTGACGCCATGGGCTATAGCCCGCTAGGATCCCCTCTCCATGGGATTTCCTGGGCAAGAATACTGAAGTGGGTTTCCATTACCTTCTCTAGGGGATCTTCCCAACCCAGGGATCCAGTTGGCATCTCTTGCATTACAGGTGGATACTTGATTGCTCAGCCACCCACTGAGGAAGCTCTGCAATTGTTTAGGAAGGTTTGTCATTTAAACTACTTTGGGATCCCTTTTTATAGTTCGTGTCCATTTTAGGCCTTCTAAGGAATCTTCCATACCCATCCCCAATTCTCACCGTAGGAATCTTACAATGTTATAGCAAAGGCATGCATGCATGCTAAGTTGCTTTAGTTGTCTCCAACAGTTTGTGACCCTATGGACTGTAGCGCTCCAGGCATCTTTATCCATCAGATTCTCCAGGCAAGAATACTGGAGTGGGTGGCCACACCCTCCTAAAGGGGATCTTCCCAACCCAGGGATCTCTTATGTTTCCTACTTTGGTAGGTGGGTTATTTACCACTAGCACCACACTGGGAAGCCCCTATATTGAAGGAAACTTCTCTTTTCATTTTTATGTATTTTCAGAAGACTTTCTCCCTCTTTCCTCCTCATTCTCTGTCACTCTGTCCTCTTCTATCATTGACTGAGTGTGCAGTCTCTTTGAAAATAGAAAGCAAATGTCCATTAACTGACATCAGTGAAAGTGTCTTATTGGTCCTTGTCCCTAGCTACTGAAAACAGGCTCTGCAAACATTTCTTGATCCACTGCTATCTTAGCAACTAACTTCTGAGCCATAGCATGAAAGCAGGCATCTTCTCTCTGATGAGCAGTACTTTAACTTGCACAGATCTACGGTTCTTGACACTCTCGAATCCCAGACAAAGCTTCTATATTCTTAGACACTTCTCCTGAAGCATTGTTCATTCACAGAATACAAATGACTTCACGTTTCAAAACAACGTCTTTCTTTTTGCTGCCTGGTGACCAGCATACTTCTCTCATCTTAGTTATATACTAGAAGATGTCTTCCCCTGGGATTGAAGACCACTCTTGAGATTCATCTCTTGTTCTGAATTGTTATACTTTTAAAATAATAATTTTCTATTGTTTGACATAAGACCTTGGCCTTGTTCAAATGATAAATGTATCAACTTGGGGGGTGGGGGGCACAATACCTTGCTATATCCTAGGACCCTGATGATATCAGATATTATACATTATTTTGCTAGGCAGAGGCTTAAGCTTTAGGATTTCCAGGTATAAGACTGATTCAACATTTTTACGATGCATATATTTAGGCAGGCCCCTTTCAACAATATTCCTGAATATTATAAGAAAATCAAAATACTGATTACTTTTATTAGAACTCCTGGAGACTTGGCAGTATTATCCAAAAATTTTAGCTCTTTGGTGGACTTCTGTTGTGGGCCAGTGGTTAAGAATCTGCCTGCCAATTCAGGAGATGCAGGTTTGGTCCCTGGTCCAAGAAGATTTCACGTGGCACAGAGCAACTAAGCCCGTGTGCCACAGCCACTGAAGACTGGGCATCCTAGAGCCATGCTCTGCAACAAGGGAAGCCACGGCAGTGAGAAGCCCATATACCACAACTAGAGTAGCCTGTTTTCCACAGCTAGAGAAAGCCCTCATGCAGAAACAAAGATCCAGTGCAGTCAAAAATATACAGATTAATTTTTTAAAAGATCTCTTTTGTTATGCTGAACTCTGGTTGTATGTTTATAAGGTTACAGACTAGGATGAAAAATAAATTAGACAATTTTCCTATGCAGGTACGATGAGATGCCCAATTTATATAATACATTGCAGAAGAAATGTCAGAATCTATTGGATAAATCCTAAGCGAATAAAGTTTATGTGTTGATTATCTGGTTTTAAGGAATCTCTGTAACCTGACCTTGCAAGATTATGTTTCTCTTCACTGGGACCAGAGTTGAGGCCAGATATTTCCCGCTTGACCACAGATGATAACATAATACCATCTCAGAATGTCCTCACTTATTTACTTTGCCAGTAAAGGAATTATAGAAAGTGCTGGACTGAGACACATAGGCTTTCAGGATATGTTGAACAAAGCACCTCTCCATGGAGAAGTAAGTGAGGATCATCATATATTTGCTAATATTAATGATCATCTAAGTGTGCTGAGCTAAACCTTTGCATATATCAACTAAATTAAAAATGAAAAGAAACCTTTTACATTGGTACTATTGTGTTTTCCATATTAAAAAAAAAAAAAAGCAAACTGAGATGAGATAGGTTAAGTGACTCATCTAAGTTCATGTGGCAAATGAAAGACAGGGTCAAAACACTTAACTCAGGTGGTTTTACTCCAGAACTTGCCCTCTTGTTAATTAAGCAACACAGAAACTCCCAATCTGACCAAGTATGGTGTAGCTGAACTGAAATTTCTTCAGAAAATTGTGCCAAATGTTATCAGCTTCTAGTTATTTTCTTTAAATATGTTTCATACAAATTTCTATTGTTCTAAAATTGAGTGAATTTGTACTTATCCCTGGTTATCAATACTCCATCATGGTCATGGATGTAGGTTCAGTTCTATAGCCTGTAAATGACAGAACCTGATTTAGTAATTTTAGTAAAAATGAAACAAAGTGGTAGGTTCTTTTAGATGACTACCAGTCTTGAAAATGATAAGCAGGCTGTTATTCTCCTGAGAATTCTCTTCCGTAACATTCACATGGACCTCTACAGTGGCTCATTCAGTTGAAATGATCGGTCTTCATTACATTGCCTAAAAGTCTGAATCAGTTATGGAAGTATTCTGTTTTCCTGGGTTGTTGCTCTCTGCAGCCATACCTCCAGCCCAGGTGTGTGATACAGAGTTATCCAACATGAATACTTCTTATCTTACTAAACTCCCAATTTCCATATGCAGGTACGATGAGATGCCCAATAAAATTCATTGCAGAAGAAATGTCAGAATCTATTGGATAAATCCTAAGCAAATAAAGTTTATGTGTTGATTATCTGGTTTTAAGGAATCTCTGTAACCTGACCTTGCAAGATTATGTTTCTCTTCACTGGGACCAGAGTTGAGGCCAGATATTTCCCCGCTTGACCACAGATGATAACATAATACCATCTCAGAATGTCCTCACTTATTTACTTTGCCAGTAAAGGAATTATAGAAAGTGCTGGACTGAGACACATAGGCTTTCAGGATATGTTGAACAAAGCACCTCTCCATGGAGAAGTAAGTGAGGATCATCATATATTTGCTAATATTAATGATCATCTAAGTGTGCTGAGCTAAACCTTTGCATATATCAACTAAATTAAAAATGAAAAGAAACCTTTTACATTGGTACTATTGTGTTTTCCATATTAAAAAAAAAAAAAAGCAAACTGAGATGAGGATAGGTTAAGTGACTCATCTAAGTTCATGTGGCAAATGAAAGACAGGGTCAAAACACTTAACTCAGGTGGTTTTACTCCAGAACTTGCCCTCTTGTTAATTAAGCAACACAGAAACTCCCAATCTGACCAAGTATGGTGTAGCTGAACTGAAATTTCTTCAGAAAATTGTGCCAAATGTTATCAGCTTCTAGTTATTTTCTTTAAATATGTTTCATACAAATTTCTATTGTTCTAAAATTGAGTGAATTTGTACTTATCCCTGGTTATCAATACTCCATCATGGTCATGGATGTAGGTTCAGTTCTATAGCCTGTAAATGACAGAACCTGATTTAGTAATTTTAGTAAAAATGAAACAAAGTGGTAGGTTCTTTTAGATGACTACCAGTCTTGAAAATGATAAGCAGGCTGTTATTCTCCTGAGAATTCTCTTCCGTAACATTCACATGGACCTCTACAGTGGCTCATTCAGTTGAAATGATCGGTCTTCATTACATTGCCTAAAAGTCTGAATCAGTTATGGAAGTATTCTGTTTTCCTGGGTTGTTGCTCTCTGCAGCCATACCTCCAGCCCAGGTGTGTGATACAGAGTTATCCAACATGAATACTTCTTATCTTACTAAACTCCCCAAAATGAGAGCTAAAAGCAAATGATCTGATGGAATTACCATCATATCCTTACTACATATATAGATAGATAGGTAGATAGATATAGACATATATGTATATATTTTAGGGATTCCCATACCTCTTGAAACATGAGTATCCTACACAGTATCCTACTTGTTAAGAATTGGGCTTGGGTAAGAAGACTGCAGTCGGTAATTCTGGCATTACTACTAGGTGATTTAGGACCATTTCCTCCAAAGTCCTTTGCTTCAGTTTCTTCATCTTTACAATAGAAGCATTCATAAAAAGAATTATAAGATTCAATGAAGCAACGCAAATAGCACATTTCTTCACAAATAGCAAATATTTAACATATATCTACTCCCATTGGTATTAATAGCAATACTAGTCACAGCAGTAGTGTGCTTCTGATACTATTGTACAAGTATCTTTTAAATGCAGTTGAATATTATTTAAGGCCTGCTCTTAATCATTTAAATTCTAAGGTATAATAAAACCACGAATCATAGAATCATAATTTTCCTATTTTATATACACAGCATATCAATTCCTATTTCATATTTTGTTTCTAAAAAGGTAAATAAAATATCAACTTTTTTTCATTTTTCATTGCCTTGATTTTGTATAAATTGTATAGATTTACTTTAAATAATTTCACAAAGGGACAGCTTTGGCTATCAATGTATAAAATATTAATGCTACCCACATACAAGGCATGTCATCTTTTCATACAAATTTCTATTGTTCTAAAATTGAGTGAATTTGTACTTATCCCTGGTTATCAATACTCCATCATGGTCATGGATGTAGGTTCAGTTCTATAGCCTGTAAATGACAGAACCTGATTTAGTAATTTTAGTAAAAATGAAACAAAGTGGTAGGTTCTTTTAGATGACTACCAGTCTTGAAAATGATAAGCAGGCTGTTATTCTCCTGAGAATTCTCTTCCGTAACATTCACATGGACCTCTACAGTGGCTCATTCAGTTGAAATGATCGGTCTTCATTACATTGCCTAAAAGTCTGAATCAGTTATGGAAGTATTCTGTTTTCCTGGGTTGTTGCTCTCTGCAGCCATACCTCCAGCCCAGGTGTGTGATACAGAGTTATCCAACATGAATACTTCTTATCTTACTAAACTCCCCAAAATGAGAGCTAAAAGCAAATGATCTGATGGAATTACCATCATATCCTTACTACATATATAGATAGATAGGTAGATAGATATAGACATATATGTATATATTTTAGGGATTCCCATACCTCTTGAAACATGAGTATCCTACACAGTATCCTACTTGTTAAGAATTGGGCTTGGGTAAGAAGACTGCAGTCGGTAATTCTGGCATTACTACTAGGTGATTTAGGACCATTTCCTCCAAAGTCCTTTGCTTCAGTTTCTTCATCTTTACAATAGAAGCATTCATAAAAAGAATTATAAGATTCAATGAAGCAACGCAAATAGCACATTTCTTCACAAATAGCAAATATTTAACATATATCAACTCCCATTGGTATTAATAGCAATACTAGTCACAGCAGTAGTGTGCTTCTGATACTATTGTACAAGTATCTTTTAAATGCAGTTGAATATTATTTAAGGCCTGCTCTTAATCATTTAAATTCTAAGGTATAATAAAACCACGAATCATAGAATCATAATTTTCCTATTTTATATACACAGCATATCAATTCCTATTTCATATTTTGTTTCTAAAAAGGTAAATAAAATATCAACTTTTTTTCATTTTTCATTGCCTTGATTTTGTATAAATTGTATAGATTTACTTTAAATAATTTCACAAAGGGACAGCTTTGGCTATCAATGTATAAAATATTAATGCTACCCACATACAAGGCAACTTAGCAGTCATCTACAATAGAGATGATTACCCAAGGTCCCACTCACGAGCAGCAAGGGTGAAGACTCAAATATATTTTGTGGAGGAGACAATTCTACCCTCTACAAATGGCTAAGCTTGAGGGGAGTTGAAGAGTGGCTGCAAGAAGCACAAACAATCTTCCAGAGTGCTGGTAATGCTCTTGTTCTTGATCTAGGGGCTGTAGTTTCAATTTATAAAAATTCATTTGGCTATTCCCTTATGATATGTGCAGTCTTCTCTATAGACGTTATGCTTCAGTTAAAACAATTATGTCAAAAACAATAAAAAAAGATTGGAGGTGATTGCTACTGTCAGCAGCTTTAGCATCCAAAGGTTCTGCTTGTTCTTTCATTCAGAAAACCGCTACATGCTTGGGCTTACTTTTTCTATATTGTTTTATAAATTGCTTACATGTTTCCCCCCATTTTCAAATAAGAAAACTGAAGCTTAGGAAGTTTGGGTAATCAGAAGACACACATAGATAAATATCTGTGTGTGTGCATGTGTATGTATTGTTTCTGTAATATTGTTGACATTGAAAACATTAATCAGAAAGTTTCAGACTATCTTCTTCTCCTACAATGCTTATTCATCATCATTCTCATAAATTGAAAATAATTCATTGTTATCCTAAATGCAAGTTACTTTCATCTTGACACTAACAATTATAATGCAACTCATAAAAATAAAATACCTACATGAAAAATTTATCATAGCAAGTAGATTTGAAAGTCTAAAGCTCTACAGTTTTAATGAAAATTTGGGGGAATATTAATTTTAAGGGGCCTGCTCTTAATCATTTAAATTCTAAGGTATAATAAAACCACGAATCATAGAATCATAATTTTCCTATTTTATATACACAGCATATCAATTCCTATTTCATATTTTGTTTCTAAAAAGGTAAATAAAATATCAACTTTTTTTCATTTTTCATTGCCTTGATTTTGTATAAATTGTATAGATTTACTTTAAATAATTTCACAAAGGGACAGCTTTGGCTATCAATGTATAAAATATTAATGCTACCCACATACAAGGCAACTTAGCAGTCATCTACAATAGAGATGATTACCCAAGGTCCCACTCACGAGCAGCAAGGGTGAAGACTCAAATATATTTTGTGGAGGAGACAATTCTACCCTCTACAAATGGCTAAGCTTGAGGGGAGTTGAAGAGTGGCTGCAAGAAGCACAAACAATCTTCCAGAGTGCTGGTAATGCTCTTGTTCTTGATCTAGGGGCTGTAGTTTCAATTTATAAAAATTCATTTGGCTATTCCCTTATGATATGTGCAGTCTTCTCTATAGACGTTATGCTTCAGTTAAAACAATTATGTCAAAAACAATACAAAAAGATTGTAGGTGATTGCTACTGTCAGCAGCTTTAGCATCCAAAGGTTCTGCTTGTTCTTTCATTCAGAAAACCGCTACATGCTTGGGCTTACTTTTTCTATATTGTTTTATAAATTGCTTACATGTTTCCCCCCATTTTCAAATAAGAAAACTGAAGCTTAGGAAGTTTGGGTAATCAGAAGACACACATAGATAAATATCTGTGTGTGTGCATGTGTATGTATTGTTTCTGTAATATTGTTGACATTGAAAACATTAATCAGAAAGTTTCAGACTATCTTCTTCTCCTACAATGCTTATTCATCATCATTCTCATAAATTGAAAATAATTCATTGTTATCCTAAATGCAAGTTACTTTCATCTTGACACTAACAATTATAATGCAACTCATAAGAATAAAAAATACCTACATGAAAAAATTTATCATAGCAAGTAGATTTGAAAGTCTAAAGCTCTACAGTTTTAATACCTTGTCTAACCCATAGGTTGATACAAAATAGAAAAAAACAAGTGAATACAACAAGTCATGATTAATCATTTATTCAGAATCAAAGAGTAAAATGTAATCGTTCATTTTCTCCTAGCAGAGTGCTTTATACCATAAATCCAATTGATTTGAATGAAAAGAGATTAATCACTTTCTGCAAACTTTAGGTTTTACAACAATAAATGAACTGGGAAAAAAGTCACATTCTCAAGAAAATACACTCCATCCTTGATGTTTTTCCAAGCCAATTTTTTACTGTGTTTGGACTGACCAGTGTTCTTCAACTTTTTCAGGCTTTCAGACACATGCACACACAATCTCTCACTCAAAGAGCAATGTTCGTCTGAGGATATTACTTAAATAGCTCATAATAAAAAAATAAAATAGATTTCCCTATAGTCTCAGTGGTAAAGAATCCCCCTGCCATTGCAGGAGAAACAGTTTAAACCCATGGTCCTGAAAGATCCAATATGCCTTGGAGCAACTAAGCCTACACACCACAACTGCAGAGCCTGTGCTTTACATCCCAGGAAACATAACTACTGAAACCTGTACAGCTAGAGCCTGTGGTTTGCAACATGAGAAGCCACTGTAATGAGAAGCCACAAGGGAAGCCACTGCAATAAGCCTGTGCACCACAACTAAGAGTAGTTCCTGCTCACCTCAACTACAGAAAGTCCTTGCAAAGCAATAAATACTCAGCATAATCAAAAAAAAAAAAATTAAGAAAAGGTATGTAGGAGACTTCAACCTCTTACAAAGAGGTAAATAAAACAAATTAGACTTTACACATGTAGACAGAAAGGAGGTACATTTAATGTCCTTTGGTAAAATGGGTACAATTACCAAAGTGCATTAAATAACAGAAGTTCTGAGACTCAGTTTCAAGTAACATAATGGGAGAAAATGAAATTTTAAAGACATGGAAATAAAAGTCATATTTTTATTTAAGTTGCATAACATTCAAGCAAAACAATTATTTCTTCTGTGGTGGGGTCCATGAAATGTGGAATTTTAGATGCATCAGAAAAATCAGAAAGCAAATATTTACTGACATCTCTAGTAATGCTCTCTTTCGTATACAGAGACTATTCTAGTGACCCACTAATTTCTCTGAATTAGTTTTGAGACCAGGTCTAAGAATTGTCTTGAGAACCCCTTTCTTTTGATTGTATTGAGTCTTGGGAGCATGTAAAGATCCAACTATAAAGGATATACTATGGACCCAAGGTCAACAGCAGAGATAAACTAGGATTTTAATGAAAATCTTATATGTATTATTACCATATTCTTTCCACTAACTAAACTGAATAAGGATGTTGATATGCAACCTAATATTTGCTATTTGGTTGAATTAATATCTTCTCATACACTTTCTTAAAAAACATACAAACTCACTCACTCAAAGAGCCATGTTTTTCCTTGCATTGTTTATCTCAAAATTTTTAATATGAAAATGTTATTTCCTGGAAATTGTGCTTATAATATTTGTATATTGAATGTATCATACCTGTAAAAATGCAGCCTGAAATTTTTAATGCAGTCACAGATTATGCACTCTTACTTTTTCATCTTTTTTGAATGGAAAAAATATTATTTTAACCACTTATATCCTAATTTACAACATGATGTGAATTCTTGAATTTCAAAACTGACGAGTGCTAAATCATTCGAAATTTTATTTTGCCCTTCTAGATGAAGCACATATTGAAATCCATAAAGTCTGTGTTTACCAGTTAAAGTGACTAGCTGGTAGTTATACAAAAATCATCGAGGCAGGTATCTGTATTTACAACCACTACCCCACCACCCCCCCAACAAAACATCATTCAGTTTTTTCAGGTCCAATTACAGACAGAGTTTGAGACAGTATTCCAAGCATGACATTCCTATTTTTCAGCTCCATGTTGCAGATCCACATGATATCAAAGCTTTATTTGTTCACAGCCATTTTTTTAAATTAATTTTTACTGGAGTATAATTGCATTCCACGGTGTATTAATTTCTGCTCTGCAACAAACAAAGTGAAGCATTTACATATATACACATATTCAGTCTTTTGTTTAGATTTCCTTCCCATTGTGGTGGGGTCCATGAAATGTGGAATTTTAGATGCATCAGAAAAATCAGAAAGCAAATATTTACTGACATCTCTAGTAATGCTCTCTTTCGTATACAGAGACTATTCTAGTGACCCACTAATTTCTCTGAATTAGTTTTGAGACCAGGTCTAAGAATTGTCTTGAGAACCCCTTTCTTTTGATTGTATTGAGTCTTGGGAGCATGTAAAGATCCAACTATAAAGGATATACTATGGACCCAAGGTCAACAGCAGAGATAAACTAGGATTTTAATGAAAATCTTATATGTATTATTACCATATTCTTTCCACTAACTAAACTGAATAAGGATGTTGATATGCAACCTAATATTTGCTATTTGGTTGAATTAATATCTTCTCATACACTTTCTTAAAAAACATACAAACTCACTCACTCAAAGAGCCATGTTTTTCCTTGCATTGTTTATCTCAAAATTTTTAATATGAAAATGTTATTTCCTGGAAATTGTGCTTATAATATTTGTATATTGAATGTATCATACCTGTAAAAATGCAGCCTGAAATTTTTAATGCAGTCACAGATTATGCACTCTTACTTTTTCATCTTTTTTGAATGGAAAAAATATTATTTTAACCACTTATATCCTAATTTACAACATGATGTGAATTCTTGAATTTCAAAACTGACGAGTGCTAAATCATTCGAAATTTTATTTTGCCCTTCTAGATGAAGCACATATTGAAATCCATAAAGTCTGTGTTTACCAGTTAAAGTGACTAGCTGGTAGTTATACAAAAATCATCGAGGCAGGTATCTGTATTTACAACCACTACCCCACCACCCCGCCAACAAAACATCATTCAGTTTTTTCAGGTCCAATTACAGACAGAGTTTGAGACAGTATTCCAAGCATGACATTCCTATTTTTCAGCTCCATGTTGCAGATCCACATGATATCAAAGCTTTATTTGTTCACAGCCATTTTTTTAAATTAATTTTTACTGGAGTATAATTGCATTCCACGGTGTATTAATTTCTGCTCTGCAACAAACAAAGTGAAGCATTTACATATATACACATATTCAGTCTTTTGTTTAGATTTCCTTCCCATTCAGGTCATGAAGGAGCATTGAGTTCCCTGTGCTATACAGTAGATTCTCATTAGTAATCTATCTTATCAATGGTAGTGTATATGTTGGAGAAGGAAATGGTGACCCACTCAAGTATTCTAGCCTAGCAAATCCCATGAATGGAAAGGCCTGGCAGGCTACAGGCCGTGGGCATCACAAATAAACACATAGGGATTTCCCTAGTGGCTCAGTGGTAAAGAATATGCCTGCAATGCAGGAGAACTGGGTTCAGTCCCTGGGTTGGGAAGATTTCCTGGAGGAGGGCATAGTAACTAACTCCAGTATTCTTGCCTGAAGAATTCCATGGACAGAGAAGCCTGACAAGCCACAGTCCATGAGATCAAAGACTTGGACAGGTCTGAAGCAACTAAGCAGCAGTAGTGTACATGTGTCAATTTCAATCTACCAGTTTGCCCCAACTTACCTTCCCACTTTGGTAACCATATATTTGTTCTCTCTTATCTGTGACTAGTTAAATGGTACAAATAAACATATTTACAAAGCAGATATAGAATCAAAGATTTATTTTTTTCCACAGCTTTAATAAGATTCTTTGTCCATGCCCCTCTCCAGTTGAGGTGAACTTTTTATAAAGAATAAACTTAAGTTCTAACTGAAGCTCAGGTGAAGTATGGAGGTAAGCAGACCCCAAAGAGGTGATCTGCCAGGCTTCAAGTTCTTAAACGTGGCCTAGAAATCTGAGAACTAGAGGCTGGGCCACAAAGATATAAGATAGCTTACTGACCATATAAAACCTCACAACAAGAGGAAAGTGATTACCAACCTCGAGGCAGGTATCTGTATTTACAACCACTACCCCACCACCCGCCAACAAAACATCATTCAGTTTTTTCAGGTCCAATTACAGACAGAGTTTGAGACAGTATTCCAAGCATGACATTCCTATTTTTCAGCTCCATGTTGCAGATCCACATGATATCAAAGCTTTATTTGTTCACAGCCATTTTTTTAAATTAATTTTTACTGGAGTATAATTGCATTCCACGGTGTATTAATTTCTGCTCTGCAACAAACAAAGTGAAGCATTTACATATATACACATATTCAGTCTTTTGTTTAGATTTCCTTCCCATTCAGGTCATGAAGGAGCATTGAGTTCCCTGTGCTATACAGTAGATTCTCATTAGTAATCTATCTTATCAATGGTAGTGTATATGTTGGAGAAGGAAATGGTGACCCACTCAAGTATTCTAGCCTAGCAAATCCCATGAATGGAAAGGCCTGGCAGGCTACAGGCCGTGGGCATCACAAATAAACACATAGGGATTTCCCTAGTGGCTCAGTGGTAAAGAATATGCCTGCAATGCAGGAGAACTGGGTTCAGTCCCTGGGTTGGGAAGATTTCCTGGAGGAGGGCATAGTAACTAACTCCAGTATTCTTGCCTGAAGAATTCCATGGACAGAGAAGCCTGACAAGCCACAGTCCATGAGATCAAAGACTTGGACAGGTCTGAAGCAACTAAGCAGCAGTAGTGTACATGTGTCAATTTCAATCTACCAGTTTGCCCCAACTTACCTTCCCACTTTGGTAACCATATATTTGTTCTCTCTTATCTGTGACTAGTTAAATGGTACAAATAAACATATTTACAAAGCAGATATAGAATCAAAGATTTATTTTTTTCCACAGCTTTAATAAGATTCTTTGTCCATGCCCCTCTCCAGTTGAGGTGAACTTTTTATAAAGAATAAACTTAAGTTCTAACTGAAGCTCAGGTGAAGTATGGAGGTAAGCAGACCCCAAAGAGGTGATCTGCCAGGCTTCAAGTTCTTAAACGTGGCCTAGAAATCTGAGAACTAGAGGCTGGGCCACAAAAAAGATATAAGATAGCTTACTGACCATATAAAAACCTCACAACAAAGGAGGCCAAATGTGATTACCAACCTGAAGAGCATAGCGAAGATAAGAAATATGTTGATTCAACACAATTTGTATGGGAAAGTTGAATTATAGAGAACAGACCAACCTTGAGATCCTATTTCATTTGTTTTGGTATAATTTTCTAATATTCACGAGCAAATTATTTCAACATTTTTCATCTTTGTAATTTGTTAGGTCATCATTTGTCAGTGATACAAAACAGCATCTCATTTACAAATTCAACAACTGGCATCCTCATAGGATTGTTTGGAGGATTAACTCACATAATACATTTAAAAGCCCCAATACAACTGCCTATTTCAAAGCTTGTTGCTGTTGTCACTGAGCCTTTATGAATGCTAGCAGTCATCATTCCTATATGATAAATTTATTTCTTAGTGTGCAATATTGTACGCAGCACTCTCTTATAAAAGTATACTTTTCTTTCCAATGCCTCTGATAAAAATATACAAGATATTAAATGAAAGTCTCCTGAAGGACTGCAAAACATTTAAACTACATTCCCTCCACATCCGAAATCTCTCTCTGCTCACTTTCATCTCATAAGATATTGTCAAACCATATGCAATTTCATCCCCTCACTTTGTTCTATTTGACCAATTCCAATATACCATATTTTTTTAGATGATTGTCTCAGTTTCCCCCTTTTTTGTTGATATAGACATGAACTGAGTACATATCCACCATTACCCACTGCTTAAGTTAGTTTATTCAAGCAGCAGTAGTGTACATGTGTAAATTTCAACCCAGACTTACCTTCCCACTTTGGTAACCATATATTTGTTCTCTCTTATCTGTGACTAGTTAAATGGTACAAATAAACATATTTACAAAGCAGATATAGAATCAAAGATTTTTTTTTTTCCACAGCTTTAATAAGATTCTTTGTCCATGCCCCTCTCCAGTTGAGGTGAACTTTTTATAAAGAATAAACTTAAGTTCTAACTGAAGCTCAGGTGAAGTATGGAGGTAAGCAGACCCCAAAGAGGTGATCTGCCAGGCTTCAAGTTCTTAAACGTGGCCTAGAAATCTGAGAACTAGAGGCTGGGCCACAAAAAAGATATAAGATAGCTTACTGACCATATAAAAACCTCACAACAAAGGAGGCCAAATGTGATTACCAACCTGAAGAGCATAGCGAAGATAAGAAATATGTTGATTCAACACAATTTGTATGGGAAAGTTGAATTATAGAGAACAGACCAACCTTGAGATCCTATTTCATTTGTTTTGGTATAATTTTCTAATATTCACGAGCAAATTATTTCAACATTTTTCATCTTTGTAATTTGTTAGGTCATCATTTGTCAGTGATACAAAACAGCATCTCATTTACAAATTCAACAACTGGCATCCTCATAGGATTGTTTGGAGGATTAACTCACATAATACATTTAAAAGCCCCAATACAACTGCCTATTTCAAAGCTTGTTGCTGTTGTCACTGAGCCTTTATGAATGCTAGCAGTCATCATTCCTATATGATAAATTTATTTCTTAGTGTGCAATATTGTACGCAGCACTCTCTTATAAAAGTATACTTTTCTTTCCAATGCCTCTGATAAAAATATACAAGATATTAAATGAAAGTCTCCTGAAGGACTGCAAAACATTTAAACTACATTCCCTCCACATCCGAAATCTCTCTCTGCTCACTTTCATCTCATAAGATATTGTCAAACCATATGCAATTTCATCCCCTCACTTTGTTCTATTTGACCAATTCCAATATGCCATATTTTTTTAGATGATTGTCTCAGTTTCCCCCTTTTTTGTTGATATAGACATGAACTGAGTACATATCCACCATTACCCACTGCTTAAGTTAGTTTATTCAATCCTTCTAGGCCAGGAGTAGCGGTTGCTCCCTCTCTGTGCATTCAAAGCACTGTCTTGTGTTGGATATTGCCTGTAATTTCTGCTCAAAGCTTATCTACCTGAGTCTTCTCTCTCCTTCTGAGCTTGAGCCTCCACCCCACCACAGACTTTTTCCCTTCTGACGTCCTGTGAAACTTAGTGTTGAAAACATTCTGTTTAGATGAATTTGACCACAGCATTTTCCATGCACTGAATGTGACAGAAAGCAAAATTTTAAGATTCTTCATATTTTCTGTCATCTTTGGACTGAAAGGAGATGCCCAACTAATTTTTCACATGGGCATAGATTTTTATAAAATTTTAAAAACTAAACATTTTAGGATTTAATAAGGCTATTGATTGTACCTTTCATCATACTGCTCTGATATCAAATAGTGGAAGTGTCTCTCAGTGGATCCACTGCCTCTTTCACAGGAAGTTGAGACGCAGTGGGACACTCAGTTGGGTTGCGTAGAGTTTAGGTTTCCATGTACATTTAGTAAATGTTTATAATTATACATATCTGTGTGTGTATAAGCACAGGCCTACCTTGGAGATTTTGGAGGCTTTATCCTGATGCTGCAATAAAGCAAATACTGCAATAAATCAAGACAACTGATTTTGTTTTCCAAGTGCATAAAAAATTATGTTTACATACGCTGTAGTTAAGAAAGTGCACTAGCATTATTTCTAAAAAACAATTTGCATACTTTAGTATTACTAAAAAATGCTAACTATTATCTTCACCTCGAATCAGTCATAGTAGTGACATCAAAGATCACTGACCACAGGTGACCATAACAAATATAATAATAACGAAAAAATATAAATACTGCTAGAATTACCAAACTGTAACAAAGAGACAAAAAAAAAAGTGAAAAAAAATGGTTATTTCAAGGACTGAAAACTTTAAACTACATTCCCTCCACATCCGAAATCTCTCTCTGCTCACTTTCATCTCATAAGATATTGTCAAACCATATGCAATTTCATCCCCTCACTTTGTTCTATTTGACCAATTCCAATATACCATATTTTTTTAGATGATTGTCTCAGTTTCCCCCTTTTTTGTTGATATAGACATGAACTGAGTACATATCCACCATTACCCACTGCTTAAGTTAGTTTATTCAATCCTTCTAGGCCAGGAGTAGCGGTTGCTCCCTCTCTGTGCATTCAAAGCACTGTCTTGTGTTGGATATTGCCTGTAATTTCTGCTCAAAGCTTATCTACCTGAGTCTTCTCTCTCCTTCTGAGCTTGAGCCTCCACCCCACCACAGACTTTTTCCCTTCTGACGTCCTGTGAAACTTAGTGTTGAAAACATTCTGTTTAGATGAATTTGACCACAGCATTTTCCATGCACTGAATGTGACAGAAAGCAAAATTTTAAGATTCTTCATATTTTCTGTCATCTTTGGACTGAAAGGAGATGCCCAACTAATTTTTCACATGGGCATAGATTTTTATAAAATTTTAAAAACTAAACATTTTAGGATTTAATAAGGCTATTGATTGTACCTTTCATCATACTGCTCTGATATCAAATAGTGGAAGTGTCTCTCAGTGGATCCACTGCCTCTTTCACAGGAAGTTGAGACGCAGTGGGACACTCAGTTGGGTTGCGTAGAGTTTAGGTTTCCATGTACATTTAGTAAATGTTTATAATTATACATATCTGTGTGTGTACAAGCACAGGCCTACCTTGGAGATTTTGGAGGCTTTATCCTGATGCTGCAATAAAGCAAATACTGCAATAAATCAAGACAACTGATTTTGTTTTCCAAGTGCATAAAAAATTATGTTTACATACGCTGTAGTTAAGAAAGTGCACTAGCATTATTTCTAAAAAACAATTTGCATACTTTAGTATTACTAAAAAATGCTAACTATTATCTTCACCTCGAATCAGTCATAGTAGTGACATCAAAGATCACTGACCACAGGTGACCATAACAAATATAATAATAACGAAAAAATATAAATACTGCTAGAATTACCAAACTGTAACAAAGAGACACAAAGTGAGAAAATGCTATTGGAAAAGTGACACCAAACGATTTCTTTGACACATGGTTGTCACAAGCTTTCAATTTATAAAATCTGTAATATCTGTGAGCTACAATAAAAAGAATAGCAAGGGGAGATAAGAAAGCCTTCCTAAGTGAACAATGCAAACAAATAGAGGAAAACAGTAGAATGGGAAAGATCAGCGATCTCTTCAAGAAAATTAAGATGCCAAGGGGACATTTCATGCAAAGATGGGCAAAATAAAGGAGAGAAATGATAAGTACCTATCTGAAACAGAATAGATTAAGAACTGGAAAGAAGACACAGAATAACTGTACAAAAAAAAAAAAAAAAACCTTAATGACCCAGATAACCACAATCATTTGGTCACTTACCTAGAGTCAGACATCATAGAATGTGAATTCAAGTGGGACTAGGAAGCATTACTACTAACAAAGCTATTGAAAATTATGGAATTCCAACTGGACTGTTTCAAATTCTAAAGATAATGCTGTTAAAGTCTTGTACTCAGTAAGACAGCAACATAGAAAACTCAGCAATGGCCACAAAAAAGGTCTGTTTTCATTCCAATCACAAAAAAGGGCAATGCCAAAGAATGTTCAAACTAACACACACTTCTGCTCATTTCATATGCTAGCAAGGTAATACTCCAAATCCTCCAAACTAGGCTTCAACAGTACGTGAACCAAAAACTTTGAGATGTGCAAGCTAAATTTAGAAAAGGCAAAGGAACCAGAGATCAAATCACCAACATCCATTAAATTATAGAAAAAGCAAGGGAATTCCAGAAAAAATCTATTTCTGCATTACTGACTATGCTAAAGACTTTGTGACTATTTGGATCAACAACAAATTGTGGGAAATTATTAAAGAGATAGGAATGCCAGACTGTCTTACATACCTGCTGAGAAAATTGTATGCAGACCAAGAAGCAACATTTAGAAGCTTACATGGAACGATGAACTGGTTCAAAATTGGGAAAGGGGGTGCATGAAGTCTGTATAGTGTCGCCCTTCTTATTTATACTGTATGCAGAGCACATCACAGAAAATGCTAGGATGGATAAATCATGAGCTGGAATCAAGGTTACTGAGGAGAAGTATCAATAACCTCAGATATGAAGATGACACCACCCTTATGGTCAAAGTGAGGAGGAACTAAGCAGTCTCTTGATGAAGGTGAAAGAGGACAGTGAAAAAGCTGGTTTAAAACTCAACATTAAGGCCTCCCTGGTGGTCCAGTGGGTAAAGAGTTCGCCTTGCATTGCAAGATGCACTGATTCGATTCCTGGCCTGGGAAGATCCCACATGCCACGGAACAGCTGAACCAGTGTGTCCAATTATGAGCCAGTGCTCTAGAGTGCACACAAACAGAGCCAGTGCTCTGCAATGAGAGAGGCCACTGCAATGGGAAGCCCACACAGGCCAAAGAATAAAAATGGATGAAAATAAATGAATAAATAAACAATTAAAAAGGCCAAAATTAAGAAAAAACACTCAGCATTACAAAAACGAAGATCATGGCATCTAGTCTCATCACTTCATGGGAAATAGATTCGGGGGATGGAATTGAAGTGGTGGCAGATTTTTATTTCATCGGCTGTGGATGATGACTGCAACCATGGAATTAAATGATGCCTGTTCCTTGGAAGAAAAGCTATGACAAACCTAGACAGTACATTAAAAAGCAAAGATATCACTCTGCCAACAAAGGTTCATATGGATAAGTCTATAGTTTTTCCAGTAGTCATGTATAGATGTGAGAGTTAGACCATAAAGAAGGTTAAGCACTGAAGGACTGATTCTTTCAAATTGTGGTTGTGGAGATGACCCTTGACAGTCCCCAGGACAGCAAAGACATAAAACCAGTTAATCCTAAAGGAGACTGACCCTGAAGAGTTATTGGAAGGACTGAAGCCGAAGGTGAAGCTCCAGTACCTTGGCCACAAGATGCAAAGAGACAACTCACTGGAAAGATCCTGATTCTGGGAAAGATTGAGGGCAGGAGGAGAAGAGGATGACAGAGGATGAAATGGTTGGATGGCGTCACTGACTCAATGGACATGAGTTTGAACAAACTCTTGGAGATTGTGAAGCATAGGAAAGAGTAACATGCACCACCCTGTATAGTGTCCCTTCTTATTTAGACTGTATGCAGAGCACATCACAGAAAATGTTAGGATGGATAAATCATGAGCTGGAATCAAGGTTACTGAGGAGAAGTATCAATAACCTCAGATATGAAGATGACACCACCCTTATGGCCAAAGTGAGGAGGAACTAAGCAGTCTCTTGATGAAGGTGAAAGAGGACAGTGAAAAAGCTGGTTTAAAACTCAACATTAAGGCCTCCCTGGTGGTCCAGTGGGTAAAGAGTTCGCCTTGCATTGCAAGATGCACTGATTCGATTCCTGGCCTGGGAAGATCCCACATGCCACGGAACAGCTGAACCAGTGTGTCCAATTATGAGCCAGTGCTCTAGAGTGCACACAAACAGAGCCAGTGCTCTGCAATGAGAGAGGCCACTGCAATGGGAAGCCCACACAGGCCAAAGAATAAAAATGGATGAAAATAAATGAATAAATAAACAATTAAAAAGGCCAAAATTAAGAAAAAACACTCAGCATTACAAAAACGAAGATCATGGCATCTAGTCCCATCACTTCATGGGAAATAGATTCGGGGGATGGAATTGAAGTGGTGGCAGATTTTTATTTCATCGGCTGTGGATGATGACTGCAACCATGGAATTAAATGATGCCTGTTCCTTGGAAGAAAAGCTATGACAAACCTAGACAGTACATTAAAAAGCAAAGATATCACTCTGCCAACAAAGGTTCATATGGATAAGTCTATAGTTTTTCCAGTAGTCATGTATAGATGTGAGAGTTAGACCATAAAGAAGGTTAAGCACTGAAGGACTGATTCTTTCAAATTGTGGTTGTGGAGAAGACCCTTGACAGTCCCCAGGACAGCAAAGACATCAAACCAGTTAATCCTAAAGGAGACTGACCCTGAAGAGTTATTGGAAGGACTGAAGCCGAAGGTGAAGCTCCAGTACCTTGGCCACAAGATGCAAAGAGACAACTCACTGGAAAGATCCTGATTCTGGGAAAGATTGAGGGCAGGAGGAGAAGAGGATGACAGAGGATGAAATGGTTGGATGGCGTCACTGACTCAATGGACATGAGTTTGAACAAACTCTTGGAGATTGTGAAGCATAGGAAAGAGTAACATGCTACAGTCCATGGAGTTACAAAAAGTCAGATATAACTTAGTGACTGAACAACAACAATAAAGGGAAGTAGAATAAAACATGGTATACATTTTATACCATTAATACAAAACATATAAGTGTGTATATATTTTATGCATGTTGCATATACTTTACATTCACTTCTGTGTGTACCTAAATTATTGCCAGTCTTACTACCATAGGAACAGCTTTCATCTCACAGACTCACAAGAATGATAACAGTTTCAGTATCAGTGTTCATCTCAGACTTGTGAATTTTCCCCACAGCTTTGAAGAACAGAATTATGTGGGCATGGGATGAGGTACAAGGTGTAAATTGCATAAAGCCAAACTCAGAAAGTTCTATATGTATTAGAACTAATGTATAAAAGACACTTGATAGAGATTTTTCCAATTTTTCAATAATCCTAAGCATGTGTTTGACATTGCTAGGAAAACATTGTGAGCCTGAAAAATGTGGAAAATTATTCAAATTATCCAAGCTAGAAGAATGAAAGATTATTATTATTTTTTAAATTTTCTCCATGAAATTGTTGGATGGCATCACTGATTCAATGGACATGAACTTGGGAAAAGTCCAGCAGATGGTGAGGGTCAGGAAGACCTGGTGTGCTGCAGTTCATGAGGTCACAAAGAGTTGGACACAACTTAGTGATTAAACAACAACATGAAACTAATATCACAAAAATACTGGAAGTGGAAAGATGTGGTCAATGACTATACCATGGAAAAGAAAAGAGAATAGCATTGACAGAAATATTTTCCAACAAACAAAATCTATTTTGGATCTTGATTCTATTGCACAATACTCTCCAGTTTCTTATTCAATAATCCATTTTCTGTGTTCCTCTATTTAGTCTGAAATAATACATTAGCAAATAGTTGAAAATAGACAGTATTGTTGGCATGGATTAATTACATTAGCACAGTCATGTTACTGAGATTTAAACAGCTAAATATATATTTAACTTACTTTGTGTCTTCTCCAAATTCTATAATTTTCTGAGTAAATCAAAAGAGCTTTTGTGTAAGTGTTGCTGGAGTGGAGTCCAGTTATATTTCAGCTAGTTGACCTACTTATTGTCAGTGTCGAGGATGATTTGTTTGAGTTGATCTTAATAGGGATGTTCTTCAGATCCCTGTTTCTTCCTTGAAAAATGGTCACAAACTGCTGAAATAAAAAGGGAAGTAGAATAAAACATGGTATACATTTTATACCATTAATACAAAACATATAAGTGTGTATATATTTTATGCATGTTGCATATACTTTACATTCACTTCTGTGTGTACCTAAATTATTGCCAGTCTTACTACCATAGGAACAGCTTTCATCTCACAGACTCACAAGAATGATAACAGTTTCAGTATCAGTGTTCATCTCAGACTTGTGAATTTTCCCCACAGCTTTGAAGAACAGAATTATGTGGGCATGGGATGAGGTACAAGGTGTAAATTGCATAAAGCCAAACTCAGAAAGTTCTATATGTATTAGAACTAATGTATAAAAGACACTTGATAGAGATTTTTCCAATTTTTCAATAATCCTAAGCATGTGTTTGACATTGCTAGGAAAACATTGTGAGCCTGAAAAATGTGGAAAATTATTCAAATTATCCAAGCTAGAAGAATGAAAGATTATTATTATTTTTTAAATTTTCTCCATGAAATTGTTGGATGGCATCACTGATTCAATGGACATGAACTTGGGAAAAGTCCAGCAGATGGTGAGGGTCAGGAAGACCTGGTGTGCTGCAGTTCATGAGGTCACAAAGAGTTGGACACAACTTAGTGATTAAACAACAACATGAAACTAATATCACAAAAATACTGGAAGTGGAAAGATGTGGTCAATGACTATACCATGGAAAAGAAAAGAGAATAGCATTGACAGAAATATTTTCCAACAAACAAAATCTATTTTGGATCTTGATTCTATTGCACAATACTCTCCAGTTTCTTATTCAATAATCCATTTTCTGTGTTCCTCTATTTAGTCTGAAATAATACATTAGCAAATAGTTGAAAATAGACAGTATTGTTGGCATGGATTAATTACATTAGCACAGTCATGTTACTGAGATTTAAACAGCTAAATATATATTTAACTTACTTTGTGTCTTCTCCAAATTCTATAATTTTCTGAGTAAATCAAAAGAGCTTTTGTGTAAGTGTTGCTGGAGTGGAGTCCAGTTATATTTCAGCTAGTTGACCTACTTATTGTCAGTGTCGAGGATGATTTGTTTGAGTTGATCTTCATAGGGATGTTCTTCAGATCCCTGTTTCTTCCTTGAGATGGTCACAAACATGAGGTAAAAGCAGAATCTCTTTTAAATACTGATAATCAATCTGCAGCTGTGGATTGAAAATAAGAGTAGCAGCCATGTATTTCAGTATCTTTGCTATTTTAACACTTCACAAAAGTGTTGAAACTGTGACTTAGGAATATTATTTGCAGGCTTTTCATTAATTGTTGTTTAGGAATATTATTTGTGATATTTTTCTTTTCTAGGACCAAATGTTATTTTTCATAGAGAAAATCTAGTATGGAAAGAACTGGTTCAAAAGAAAATAATCCATTGTCTTTGGTTTCATGCAGTTACCAGGACTTTGGTAATATTTACCCAAATAAACATAGAGTTTATTTATCTTTATCTATTAGATTCTAATTGTATCACTGTTCCTCACAATTTCTCTCTTGTATTTTTTTTTTCTGGTGAGAAAGAAAACTTTCTCATAACTATTTCTCCATCAGATACTTTTTGACAAAAAATGTTCTACCCTTTTATGAAGGGTTCAAAGAACAAAGAATGATTTCAACCACAGAGCCAAGTATCTTAGAATTATGATTCATATGCTATAAATCATTTAATTCACGAATCATTAACTTACTAACTGAACTGCATCATGAAATATATTTTTCTTCAATGAAGTTGGAAAATTTTACTTATGCATTAATCAGATGTTAAACTGAATGTAAAAAAAAAAAAAAACTAATCTCTAATAGCATTTGAAGGATAGGCCAAGTGATGTGAAAATGAGCAAATTACTTCAATACATGTTTTTATGAATATTTCTGGAAGTAGTTTATGATTCTCAAACATTTTGGTGTAGAGAAGATTCAGGACAATGGCTAAAATTCATATTCTAGACCTCAAACTAGAGATTTTTACTCAGGTGTTCTGAAGAGTGACGCAGATGTATATTTTAATCAAGAACCAGTATCAGTTCAAATAGTTGTTCTCATTCTGGGCATGAACAATGGGTGGGAGTCACAGAGGCAGTAACATGGAAACCTATACTATCATATGTGAAAAAAGATAGCTATTGTCATTGCGCTGTGGGAATAGGAGATCCTGCAGGGTCGCTGTGCAAAAGCCTGGAGGGATGGGATAGAGGGACTGGGAAGAGGGTGGAGGAGGGAGGGGGCTAGGGATACACATATGACTAATCTGGGATTATACTTATCTGTATACAACAAAACTCTGTAAAAACAAAAAGTAAAATAAAAATAATTATTAAAGTGAAAAAGAAGAAAAACAAATGTTTGTCCTCATTTTGGAAACAACATATAGTTTGTTGAGAGATGCAGTTTTGATTATGTCCTTGTGTTTCCAGTGAAAATGAAATCAGAGATATAGTACTCCAGGGGGTTCATAGTAGCTCAAATAAATGACTGACTTGAGTAAACCTACAGCAAATCTCCCCAAGTGGCACTAGTGTAAAGATTCTCCATGCCAAAGCAAATGACACAAAAGACATGGGTTCTATACTTGGGTTGGGAAGATCCCCTGGAGTAGGAAATGGTGTCCCACATCAGTATTCTTACCTGGAAAATTTCACTGACAGAGGAGCCTGGTGGGCTACAGTCCATGGGGACACAAAAAGTTGGACACGACTGAAGTGACTAAGCATGCACACCTTTGAGGTCCAGAGGTAAAGAATCCGCTTACCAATGTAGGAGACACTGGTTTGATCCCTGGTCTAGGAAGATTCTACATGCCACACAGCAACTCAGTCCATGCTCCACATGCTCTATGCTCCACAACTACAGAGCCTGCACTCTAGAGCCTGTTGAGCACAACTACTGAGCCTGTATGCCACAACTACTTAAGCTCACGTACCCTAGAGTCAGTGTTCTACAGCAAGATTAGCCACTACAATAAGAATCCCATGTACCACAACTAGATAGTAGACCCCGCTCCCCACAACTAGAGAAAAGCTCATGCAGCAATGAAGACCCAACAGAACCAATGAATAACTAAATTTTTAAAAGAATTATAACAATACATAATTATCAACAATTAAAATGTTAGTTACTCAGTTTTGTCCAACTCTCTGTGACCCCATGAACTGTAGCCTGACAGGCTCCTTTGTCCATGGAATTCTCCAGGCAAGAATACTGTAGTAGGTAGCCATTTCCTTTTCCAGGGGATCTTCCCAACCCTGGAATCAAACTTGGGTCTCCTGCATTGCAGGCAGATTTACCATCTGAGCCACCAGAGAAGCCTTGTTGCTTTTATTACATTCAGTTCTTTTTTTAAAAAAGATTTATTTATTTATTTATTTATTGGGCGGGGGTCGGGTTGGGGAGGGAGGGGAGCGGGCGGGCCACTCCTATTGGTCTTTCATTTCTCTATTTTCATCCGTCTTTGTTCTTTGGCTCCTGTGAGCCTCCCATCGCGGTGGCGTCTGTCGTTACAGAGCGCTGGCTCTGGGCGCATGCGCTCCAGAGCTCCGGCTCGGTAATTGGACACATCTGTCCAGCTGCTCCGAGGCATGTGGGATCTTCCCAGGCCAGGGATCAAACCGGTGCCCCTTGCACTGCAAGGCGGTGTCCTTACCCGCTGGACCACCAGGGGAAGACCTACATTTAGTTCTATCTGGATAATTGCCTTGAGGACACCTTTCTGAATCTTATTTTCTTATTCATTAAATGAGGGTTTGGCCCTCATCTTTCAAGGTTGCAACTAAATTGGAAGTATGAAGCATGTGGTGTGAAGTCTGAATGCAGTGGCTCAATTTTCTCACAGTAGATGTCAAGGCAGAGACTAAGAATATATACTATAGTAGATGCCAGTGGAAAATAACTTAGAAATTCAGTTTCCTCAACAGACCACCAGGTTCCAAGTTTTGAGAAAAAAAAAAAAGATTTAAGTTTAAGCTACAATGATTTGACGTTCAAAAGACTCTGAACACTTGGAATTGCCTTTGCTTTGGTCAATATTGGCTCAGGACTTTTGGTTGGGGGCCATCACTACATTCATCTTGAGAAACATATAAAGCTGAAGGTGGTATTTTGAGCTCAGAATTTCATTGCTAACCTGAGATGGACAAATACCTTGCTTTGTAAAGGATGAGCATGGAAATAATACCACTTACTGGATAGATTTTGGCAGAATAACATACATTAAACTATTTTGATACCACCACTTGTGTATTTTAATATGATTTAGGAATGTTAAAATATTACCAAAGTATGTTAAGGTTCACCAACTTTAAGACCTAATATGTAGTTTTTGGATATTACATGAAAACTCTATAATAGAAAAAAAGACATTCCATAGACAGGATCTTACTGTTGCTGGACATTATTGGAACTGTTATTAGAATTATTAGAGTTGTTATCAGAATTAGAATATATTAGAATTATACTGGTGAACAGTATTAGAAATATGATTCATTGGCAAGATTGGAACACACATGGTCCCCTAATAATGAGTTCCTTGAGAGTATTTGATGGGACTTATTCCTGGGAATAGATTTAGAATTATTTTAAACTTACTATTCCATAATATAAGCTACCTGCCAAAAGAATTATATATTTCAGAAAAACTGAAAACAAACAGAAATGTCTCATTTCCTATTTACACTAAACATCAGGACACATATGGTCAAAAGAAGGAGGAAAATACATTATTTCTTCATTAATCTTATTTTCCTCAAATTTTCTGCAACTGATATAACTTTTCTGCCCCATAAAATGACAAAAAAAACAAAAACAAAACTGATCTTATAGTCTTTTCTTTCAGCTTTTAATAGATGCACAAAATAGAAAACAATTAAATTGGGGCTTCTTAGTCAAAATTCATTATGATCTGTATTACTCTTTAGGAACTATCAAATAAATAGATCAGTGAACTACATGCAATTAAGTGTTTATCTCTGTTTAGTTATAAAATATCCACAGCAAGCTATCATCATGAATCTATATAATCATTCAAATAAATTCTCATGCATTAAATACCATCTGATAAACCAGTCCCAGAAAATAATGAAGGAAGCATACTATCTGCATAGTAATATATAATATAAAAACTTCTATACTTTTTATTTAGAATTTGCAGAGTATAAATAATGAGGAAAAATATATAAATCAGTGTTTGCACAGAAGTTTATGATACAAGAAACATGTTATATTAAAGATAGTATTAGATTTGAGGACAAAAATCTTGTATTTTAGCTGTATGACCTTGTGCATGGTTATATTTTGGTATATAAGATAAATCATGCTAAATGGGAGACTTTAAAGGTAGAAACTGAAAGTGAAAAAACCCATCAAATGATGTGACATTGAAGACTGAGCATCAGTATCTAGAGTAACTCTGTAGACGCTGATTTTTATTAGTTGATAATGTATTTAGAAACAAATAACATTTTTCCCACCTCTGTCCATTCTTCCTCAACCCCCAGAGTATTAAATTTAATTCAATGTTCCTCCAGTGCTCTCATTGTTGAGGTTGTTAATCTGATACGTCAATCTCACCTGGTTTAACAAACTGGTGTTTTCACAACTGTGGTACCACAGTGTCCAGTTATTTTGTCTTGATAAAAGACAACTGTCAAACTTTAGCTACAGCCAATTTAAGAATGATTCTCTGTGCTTGCTATTTCTGAATATACAGGGGTTGATTTTATTTATTTATTTTCCATTCATGGAAGTACTTTCTTTGCCTTCTGGAAATTGATTCTGCACTCAGAAAATATTTACAGCTCTGCCTGAAAATAGCCATATGAAAAATTTTAAACTGCCAAACTATTTTCCAAACTTTGGTATAATCAAAAATTGATGCCATTATTTACCATACATTTCATCCATCTCAAGTGTATGTTTTATGATTTTTAGTATATTCACAGATAAGTGCAATTATCTTCAGAGTAAATTTTTTAAATTTTATGACTTCAAAAATATGAGCTAAATTCACATTGTCGCCAGTTCCAATAGAGAATAATAAGCCAATAATCCTAGAGGTGACATCAATGAAAGCAGGTACATTTAATTAAATGATTTTCTATAAACTGTAATAATAATAAGTTCAAATATTTGTAAGTCCTTATTTTGTTAGCCATTATTTAAATTTAAGTACAGGTCCTATATAAAAATGCAATTGTAGTAACTAGAATGTTTCATATATTCTTTTGTCAAGGTGAATCAATAATACCTTTTTAATTAAATGGTTTATTTATTCAGCACACAAGTTTTGTTTTCTTGATATCTGTCAGATAGTTGAGAAGATATCAAATGCACAGCCGTTGACTTAAATTAATTTTCAGTGTCTTTTAAAGACATCTATAACAGAACCCAGAAATTAGAATTAAACACAAGGCCTCTGCTAAAAGTGAGCACAGATAGTAAAAGAAGTTGAAGAACTTAGATTATTACTCTGGCAACATTACTGAGTACAGTTATTTTTCAATGATTAGATGAACAAATAATACAGGAAGAAGGAAGTCCTGACTGAACAATCATCAAGTGCAAAAGCATGCAGTTATAATAGTGAATATGCCACCTTTGCAGAAATTCAATCAATTTCTTTTTTCTAAATGTATTATTTACATTAAAATAAAGCATACAGTATAGACAGACATTTTCATGTATTCAAGAGGCTTGTAATTGAATGCGAAGTTAACGTGACAATAATAAGAACTCGAGGGCTTTATGCAGAGTGTAACATATGGATATTTGGGTGAGACTGAACAAGTCTGAGACTGTGTTGGAAGGCTAGACTGAAGGCATGGGGGTGAAATTGAAGGCTGGAGACTTGTTAGCAGAATCCAAATCAGAATCAAGAGTGAGGATGTAAAATGGTATATCTACTTTGAAAAACAGTATGGAAAAATTTTAAACTGCCAAACTATTTTCCAAACTTTGGTATAATCAAAAATTGATGCCATTATTTACCATACATTTCATCCATCTCAAGGGTATGTTTTATGATTTTTAGTATATTCACAGATAACTGAAATTATCTTGAGAGTATATTTTTAAATTTTATGACTTCAAAATATGAGCTAAATTCACATTGTCGCCAGTTCCAATAGAGAATAATAAGCCAATAATCCTAGAGGTGACATCAATGAAAGCAGGTACATTTAATTAAATGATTTTCTATAAACTGTAATAATAATAAGTTCAAATATTTGTAAGTCCTTATTTTGTTAGCCATTATTTAAATTTAAGTACAGGTCCTATATAAAAATGCAATTGTAGTAACTAGAATGTTTCATATATTCTTTTGTCAAGGTGAATCAATAATACCTTTTTAATTAAATGGTTTATTTATTCAGCACACAAGTTTTGTTTTCTTGATATCTGTCAGATAGTTGAGAAGATATCAAATGCACAGCCGTTGACTTAAATTAATTTTCAGTGTCTTTTAAAGACATCTATAACAGAACCCAGAAATTAGAATTAAACACAAGGCCTCTGCTAAAAGTGAGCACAGATAGTAAAAGAAGTTGAAGAACTTAGATTATTACTCTGGCAACATTACTGAGTACAGTTATTTTTCAATGATTAGATGAACAAATAATACAGGAAGAAGGAAGTCCTGACTGAACAATCATCAAGTGCAAAAGCATGCAGTTATAATAGTGAATATGCCACCTTTGCAGAAATTCAATCAATTTCTTTTTTCTAAATGTATTATTTACATTAAAATAAAGCATACAGTATAGACAGACATTTTCATGTATTCAAGAGGCTTGTAATTGAATGCGAAGTTAACGTGACAATAATAAGAACTCGAGGGCTTTATGCAGAGTGTAACATATGGATATTTGGGTGAGACTGAACAAGTCTGAGACTGTGTTGGAAGGCTAGACTGAAGGCATGGGGGTGAAATTGAAGGCTGGAGACTTGTTAGCAGAATCCAAATCAGAATCAAGAGTGAGGATGTAAAATGGTATATCTACTTTGAAAAACAGTATGGAAGTTCTTCAAGTGGTAAAACAAACTTGCCATACAACAACAGCAATTTGACTTCTATTTATAGACTCAATAGAAATGAAAACAGATATCTATATAAAAACTTAAATGATTGCAGCAGCATTAATTATAATAGCCAAAAGCTGAAAACAGCCCAGCTGACATTCAACCAATAGGTGGATAAATAAAATATGGGATATCCACACAACAGAATATTATCAGGCCATTCAAAAGGAACAAAGTACTATTACATGTGGCAAGTTGAATAATCTTTGAAAACTTTATGCCGAGAGGAAACCATCATAAATCAAAATCTGATTGAATTCATATGAAAACCCAGAATAGGGAACTCTATGGAGATTAATGTTTGCTTAAAGCTGGAGGTGGGAAGTAGGATGAAGGAATATGGGAGTGATAAAGTGCATAATGTTTATTTTTGAAGTGGTAAAAATGTTTTAAAATTTACTGTGCAGATAATTTCAGTTATCTGTAAACACACCAAAAATCATACAATTGTACACTTTAAGTGGATAACCTGTATGGTAAATAAATTATATCTTAATAAAGGTGTTGATTGTCATCCTGCTTATTTAACTTATATGCAGGGCACATCATGAAATGCCAGCCTGGATAAAGCACAAGCTAGAATCAAGATTGCCAGGAGAAATCTCTCTAACCTCAAATGACACCACCCTTTTAGCAGAAAGTGAAGAGGAAATAGCCTCTTAATGAAGGTCAAAGAGGAGAGTAAAAACGCTAGCTCAAAACTTAACATTCAAAAACTAAGATCATGGCATCCAGTCCTATCACTTCATGGCAAATAGAAAGGGAAACAATGGAAACAGTAACAGATTTTTTATTTTCTTCGGCCCGAAAATCACTGTGGATGGTTATTCCAGTCATGAAATGAACAAATATTTGTTCCTTGGAAGGAAAAACTATGACAAACCTAGACTGTATTAAAAAGCAGAGGTATTACTTGACCGACAAAGGTCTGTTTAGTCAAAGCTATGGTTTTTCTCTTAGTCATGTATGGATGTCAGAGCTGGACCATTAAAAAGTCTGAGCAGCGAAGAATTGATGCCTTTTAACTGTGGTGCTGGAGAAGCTCTTGAGAGTAGTCCCTTGGACTGCAAGGAAATCAACCCAGTCAATCCTAAAGGAAATCAGCCCTGAATATCCATTGAAAGAATTGATACTGAAGCTGAAGCTTGAATATTTTGACCACCTGATATGAAGAGTGGACTCATCAGAAAAGATCCTGATGCTAAGAAATACTGAAGGCCAGAGGAGAAGGGGACAACACAGGATGAGGTGGTTGGATGGTATCACTGAATTAATGAACATGAGTTTGAGGAAACTCCAGGAGATCATGAAGGCCACAAAAGCCTGGCATGTTGCATTACATGGGGGTCACAAAGAGTCAAACAGAACTGAGTCACTGAACAACAACCAAAGCTGTTTACAAAGGAAGAAAAAGCAGTTGAAAGCCTGAAAAAAGGCAATAGCATTAATGATGAAAAGGAAAGGACTGAGAAAGTTGATAGATAAAAAAAACTTCAAAGTCAAGTGGACTTCTTAGCTAACTGAGATGGGGTGGGAGAATGAGGGAAAAGAGGGAAAAATAGGGAGATACCTGGTTTATTGTTTAGAAAAGCAAGTGAATGATGGTGTTCCCAATTATTGAAAAGAGGTCTTTAGGAATATTGTGCATGTTTAGAGTTAATGTGGTAAGACATAATTAGTTCTATGGTTTATTTGTTGAATTTAAACTGCTTGTGTGATATATGTGAGGCTCACCAGTAGGTTAATATGGAATATAAAATGTAGACCTGAAGATCACCAGTGACTATGTAGACAAATTAACTTCTAATAATAGAAGGTTTCTCTAGAAAGACTGGGCTTCCCAGGTGGCTCAGTAGTAAAGAACCAACCTGCCAATGCAGGAGACAAAGGAGAGGCAAGTTTTATCCTTGGGTCAGGAAGCTCCCCTGGAAGAGGAAATGGCAAGCCACTGCAGTATTTGTGCCTGGACTATCCCATGGACAGAGAAGCCTAGCATGTGACAGTCCATAGGTTTGCAAAGAGGTGTATGCAACTGAGCATGCACTGCTGCTCCTGCTTAGTCACGTTTGCCCATGGACCTGTCATCCATTAAAAGTCTGAGCAGCGAAGAATTGATGCCTTTTAACTGTGGTGCTGGAGAAGCTCTTGAGAGTAGTCCCTTGGACTGCAAGGAAATCAACCCAGTCAATCCTAAAGGAAATCAGCCCTGAATATCCATTGAAAGAATTGATACTGAAGCTGAAGCTTGAATATTTTGACCACCTGATATGAAGAGTGGACTCATCAGAAAAGATCCTGATGCTAAGAAATACTGAAGGCCAGAGGAGAAGGGGACAACACAGGATGAGGTGGTTGGATGGTATCACTGAATTAATGAACATGAGTTTGAGGAAACTCCAGGAGATCATGAAGGCCACAAAAGCCTGGCATGTTGCATTACATGGGGGTCACAAAGAGTCAAACAGAACTGAGTCACTGAACAACAACCAAAGCTGTTTACAAAGGAAGAAAAAGCAGTTGAAAGCCTGAAAAAAGGCAATAGCATTAATGATGAAAAGGAAAGGACTGAGAAAGTTGATAGATAAAAAAAACTTCAAAGTCAAGTGGACTTCTTAGCTAACTGAGATGGGGTGGGAGAATGAGGGAAAAGAGGGAAAAATAGGGAGATACCTGGTTTATTGTTTAGAAAAGCAAGTGAATGATGGTGTTCCCAATTATTGAAAAGAGGTCTTTAGGAATATTGTGCATGTTTAGAGTTAATGTGGTAAGACATAATTAGTTCTATGGTTTATTTGTTGAATTTAAACTGCTTGTGTGATATATGTGAGGCTCACCAGTAGGTTAATATGGAATATAAAATGTAGACCTGAAGATCACCAGTGACTATGTAGACAAATTAACTTCTAATAATAGAAGGTTTCTCTAGAAAGACTGGGCTTCCCAGGTGGCTCAGTAGTAAAGAACCAACCTGCCAATGCAGGAGACAAAGGAGAGGCAAGTTTTATCCTTGGGTCAGGAAGCTCCCCTGGAAGAGGAAATGGCAAGCCACTGCAGTATTTGTGCCTGGACTATCCCATGGACAGAGAAGCCTAGCATGTGACAGTCCATAGGTTTGCAAAGAGGTGTATGCAACTGAGCATGCGTGCACTGCTGCTCCTGCTTAGTCACTTCAGTTGTGTGTAACCCCATGGACTGTAGCCCACTAGGTCCTCCATCCACAGAGTTCTCCAGGCAAGAATACTGGAGTGGGTTGCCATGCTCTCCTCCAAGGAGATCTTCCCAACCCAGAGATGCAACCCAGGTCTCCTGAAGTGCAGAAAGAGTCCTCATCACTGAGCCTTCTCATATATAGTTGTGACCCCATGGACTATAGCTTGCCAGCCTTCTCCGTCCATGGAAGTTTCCCAGCAAGAATACTGGAGTGGGTTGCCATTTCCTTCTCCATGCATGCACTAGAAAGGATATTTTGAGATATTAGTAAAGAGAATGAAAACTTGGAGACCATCATGGCAGGAAGAGGAAGAGGAAGAAGGATCTTCCCAACATTATTTTGGAGTTAATGGATTGATTTTGAGTAAGAGTTTGAAGTGAATGATATGGTGCATGCATGTATGCTAAGTCTCTTCAGTCATGTCCAACTCTTTGTGAACCTATGAACCACAGCCAACCAGACTCCCCTGTCCACAGCATTCTCCAGGCATGAATACTGGGGTGGGTTACCATGCGTTCCTCCAAAGGATGTTCCCAATACAGGGATCAAGCCCATGTCTCTTCCATCTCCTGCACTGGTAGCTGGGTTCTTTACCACTAGCACCACCTGAGAAGTGCAAATGCGATGCTATAAATTGTCTAATATAGTGGTTTTTAAATACAGGAACGGCTAACACAGATCAATTGATTCTCATGAAATCATAACAGAAGGTCAAATATAAAACAGATAAAATAGTTACTCTGGTAATGGCAGAGCATATAAAGCATGAATGTTATTCAAGTATATATTTAGTTTCCGGAATTACCTCTATTTATTATTTTCTCTAATTATTTTCCTTATACTTCAGTTTTAATTCTATATTAATCCATTGTTTCATACCATTCATTGCCCTCAAATTTCTATAATCTTTAGTTGAGCATGCTTATTTATCACACATGGGCTCTATTCTTAGTATAAAGAGGGGAAATGGGTTTCTCTTGCAAGTACATAGACTATTTCTTCAGTTAATATTAGCCTTAGACAAAAATACTAGTTATTACTTCCATTAAGAGGAAAGAATTCCTCTGGGACTTTCTGTAAGGAATCCTCACAATTGGCAATTTGCAAAAATATGGCAAGTGTTTCTCTTAGAATAGGGACAATACTAGTGCCTCCACTTTTATTCTGTTAGTTTATCCAGCCCTTGAACCTTTTTTGAGGATCTATGTCTAAATACATCACTTTCACTTTTTTTTTTTTTAAATATTGACTTATTTTACTGTTTTTTTTTTATTTATCTATTGTCATCCATCTTTATTCTTTGACCTGTGTTGGCCTCCTATTGCAGTGGCCTCTCTTGTTGCAGAGCACTGGCTCTGGGCACATGCATCCCAGAGTGCTCGCTCGCAGTTGGACACACTGGTCCAGCCACTACATGGCACGTGGGATCTTCCCAGGCCAGGGATTGAACCAGTGCCCCTTGCAAGGCAAGGTGGACTCTTTACACACTGGACCACCAGGAAAGCCCTCATTTCCACTTTTTAGATACTAATTCTTTAGCTTTAGTCTGAAAGCAGAAGCCAGTCCTGCCAGCTCTTCTATTTTCCCTGAAAAACAAACAATATTAATCATCTACTTATACAATTACTAATAGTTAAAAAACCTCCTTAATAGTAATTATTCACTGCCTGTGTCAAGCTTTTGTAGATCACAGTTGACTAAGAATTGCCCTAGGAAAATCTATGCTGATAATATACATGCTCTCTACCTATTGGATTGTATATGCTTGCTTCCTTCCTTTCTTAAGAAATTTGTACCAGTGACAGCACACATTCCAATTTTCAACACTTAAAATTTAATGTTTATTTTAAAAATTATTCATTTATTGCCAGATAAAACCACTGGCAAAAGTAGATGTGTATCCTATCATATTTAAACTTTTGGACTTCATAGAAATATCTCACTTATACCAGGGTACTGTTCTATAATTATATACATACTTTTAAAATCCTTTTTCTTCTAAATGTATTTTATCATTTTCCTATTATTTAGGTCAGAAGTTAGCAAACATTTTCTCTAAAGCACCAGAAAATAAATATTTTTGATTTGGTAAGCAACAAATTGTGACCTATTCTTTGTTTTGTTTTGTTTTGAACAATCCTTTAGAAATGTAAAAAAGTTCTTAGCACAGGCCTCAGGCAGTTTGCCAGCACCTGACTTAGACTCTTGACTTCAGTTGTAATTCTGAAATCATCAATGTTGTTTAACCCTTTATGATGTTCATTACTGAAACAAAGAGTTCCAGATTCTAAATTTTATTAATTTTGACCAATGCCCTTGTTTCATTGCAAATGTGCCTACTAAATTTAAATTGATCGATATATTGAAGGTAAGTTTTAGATTTCATAGGCCAAGAAATAGCACCACTTTATGTACAGTTATCCTTTATTTTCAGTAGGTAGAGTTTGAATTTTGCATTGAAAAAATACAGGAAATATATCACTACTAAAAATGCAGAAAATTTACATCATGCAATCTGTGTATGTTTTTATAAATAAAATAGTCATAATAGGGTTTCACACCTTAAATATTTTTCTCTACATTAGCAACTTCTTGATATTGAGCACACAAAAGTTTACCAATCTATTGCCAAAAATTGTTACCGACCTGGAAGTCAAACAGAATTGGACACTGATAAAACTAAAGAAAAGTTGATGGTGTGAATAAATGGGAATAAAGGATTTTTTCTTTACTTGCAGTAATAGTGAAAATGTCTAACCCTACCAGCACTGCAAACAAAAACTAAAAGACAACAAAATGGTGTATTTATCCAATGGAATCAATTGCATATATTTATTTAAAATGTTAATCATTTTTTTCACAGGACAGTGTTCACAATATGCTAAAGAGAAAAAGGCCTTACTTCAAAAGAAATACAGTATCTCTGTTTATTAAATAGCTGAGCCACCAGGAAATGGCTCAGACAGTAAAGAATCTGCCTGCAATGTAGGAGATCTGGTTTCTATTCCTGGATTGGGAAGATCCCCTGAAGAAGGGAATGGCAATCCACTCTAGTATTCTTGCTTGGAGAATTCAATGGACGGTCTGTTGGGCTACAGTCCATGGGGTCACAAATTGTTGTGGACACGGCTGAGGTATTAATACACAGCCTCCAAATCACATGTCAGGCTTTCATCCAAGGATGGCTTCTCCTTTGTCCTCAAAAACACTCTGGAGGCCTTTGCTCTGAAGTGCCAATGGGCCACTCCAAGTAATGTCCTCTCTGGCCTCTGATAAATGTGGAAATGTTTTTCCCTCCTGGAAGAATCTTAATCCATGCAGCATTGACCTTTAGAATGTAATTTTTGAAATTCATCAATTGTTGTTTAACCCTTTTATGATGTTCATTACTGAAACAAAGAGTTCCAGATTCTAAATTTTATTAATTTTGACCAATGCCCTTGTTTCATTGCAAATGTGCCTACTAAATTTAAATTGATCGATATATTGAAGGTAAGTTTTAGATTTCATAGGCCAAGAAATAGCACCACTTTATGTACAGTTATCCTTTATTTTCAGTAGGTAGAGTTTGAATTTTGCATTGAAAAAATACAGGAAATATATCACTACTAAAAATGCAGAAAATTTACATCATGCAATCTGTGTATGTTTTTATAAATAAAATAGTCATAATAGGGTTTCACACCTTAAATATTTTTCTCTACATTAGCAACTTCTTGATATTGAGCACACAAAAGTTTACCAATCTATTGCCAAAAATTGTTACCGACCTGGAAGTCAAACAGAATTGGACACTGATAAAACTAAAGAAAAGTTGATGGTGTGAATAAATGGGAATAAAGGATTTTTTCTTTACTTGCAGTAATAGTGAAAATGTCTAACCCTACCAGCACTGCAAACAAAAACTAAAAGACAACAAAATGGTGTATTTATCCAATGGAATCAATTGCATATATTTATTTAAAATGTTAATCTTTTTTTTCACAGGACAGTGTTCACAATATGCTAAAGAGAAAAAGGCCTTACTTCAAAAGAAATACAGTATCTCTGTTTATTAAATAGCTGAGCCACCAGGAAATGGCTCAGACAGTAAAGAATCTGCCTGCAATGTAGGAGATCTGGTTTCTATTCCTGGATTGGGAAGATCCCCTGAAGAAGGGAATGGCAATCCACTCTAGTATTCTTGCTTGGAGAATTCAATGGACGGTCTGTTGGGCTACAGTCCATGGGGTCACAAATTGTTGTGGACACGGCTGAGGTATTAATACACAGCCTCCAAATCACATGTCAGGCTTTCATCCAAGGATGGCTTCTCCTTTGTCCTCAAAAACACTCTGGAGGCCTTTGCTCTGAAGTGCCAATGGGCCACTCCAAGTAATGTCCTCTCTGGCCTCTGATAAATGTGGAAATGTTTTTCCCTCCTGGAAGAATCTTAATCCATGCAGCAGAAGGGATGGACAAATAGAACTTTGGCCAACAGAACCACTCGTCTAACTTCATCAATGGAATCCTTAAATTCCGTCCCTCCAAGTAATGATGCATGGAAGGCAGATGTGCAATCAACAACGAAAGAGATCACATTCAATAATGTAGTGATTATGGCCTAAAGACCTCATGAAGATCTAGGAATTTTTACCCTATAAAATTCTGAACAGAAGCTTCATCATGAATAGGAAATGAAAGCACTGCTCACATTTTCCTAAATAACAAACCAGGGCTTTCATTCATAGTCATTATCAGCAAAGCACAGCAACAACCTTTGTCAGAAACATTGAAAACCAATATTTACCAGTGGCATGAATAATGATGCAAAATCACTAGGAGTGATAAAAAGGCATTAAATCAATAAATTAGAGAACAGTGGAAGCTGAAGACCTTTAGTGTTCTCACAAACATCATTGCTGAAGAGTCATGTTATTGTAGGTAATACCAAGTGGCTACCTTCTTCTCATGTATATTAGTGTTCTAGGGCTGCCATAACAAGGTTCCATATACCAAATGGCTTAAACAACAAAAAAGCATTATCTTACAGTTCTTGAGGCCAGAAGTCTAAGAACAAGGCTTTAACAGAGATACATTCACTCTCAAGGTGTTAGATCTCTTTCAGGTCTTTCTCATAGTTTCATGAGTTGTGGTGGGTTAAGTCCATTGTTTACATGGTGTACTCCCTGCACATGTTTCTGTGTCTAAATTTTCCTTTTAATAAAGACATCAGTTATATTGCTTTAGGGATCCATCCTACTACAGTATGACAACATCTTAACTCATTACATCTGCAACAGTCTGATTTCCAAATAAGGTCAAATTCTGAAGCACTAGAGCTTAAGGCGTTAAGATATGAATTTGAGTTAATGTTGCTTAACCCACTACGCTAAGTGTTAGAGGATATGGATTTACCCTGCAAGAGCTTACTTAACAAAAAAGGACATACACACACACACACACACACACACACACACACACACACACACACACACAATGGCTTCCTGGACATGAATAGTGAGAGACAGTACCTGGACATTGTGGAGAATTCTCATGTGATTGGACAATAAACACATGAGCTAGTGCCTCGTCTCTATTGATCACTGCCACTGTATACTGGAAAATCAATATATCTTACATGGGCCAATAAGTTTTATAATATATTTTCAAATCAAATCAAACTGTTAATATAGATAGGGTTCATGCATGCATGTTCAGTCACTTCAGATGTGTCTGACTCTTTGTGACACTACAGACTGTAGCTTGCCAAGCTTCTCTGCCCCATTGCCATGCTCTCCTCCAGGGGATCTTCCTGAGCCAGGGATTGAACCCATGTCTACTGTGACTCCTGCACTGCAGAATTCTTTACCTGCTGAACCACCAGGGAAGCCTTATACAGAGGGTTACCAAAAAAATGTAACTTGTCTGAGATTCACATACATCCAGAGGACAACCCTGATGGTGTCCTTGACAATATTACCAGAATTTTATTCTAACTTTTTAAAATCAATGAGTCTATGTTTGTTTGTTTATTTTGTTGTCATTCAAATGGAACTGTCAAAATGAGTGATTTTAGTATGTATTTAAGTTTGCCATTTTTTAATTGGGAAACCAGTTAGCATTTTCTAAGCTAATTTAAATGCCTCTAATAATAGGCTTACTTTAATTCTAAAAATATTGTTCTAGAATAGGCTATTTCTGGAAAAAAAAATCTGCACTCTCATGAGGTATGTACTTAATTAATTATCCAAAATTATGATTTGTTTCTACCATTGTCTTTCAGATGCAAGTAGCTTACAAATATTTTCTTAATGAAATATTACATAATAGCACCAATAGAAAAGTGACAGTATGCTGAAGAAAGGTTAATCATTTATAAGACTGGAATTCTTTTGTTCTTTTCAGTCTAAATATTAAAATTAGGGCAACTGTGGAATAAGTGAGATTATAGAATGTGTTATGGCATCATTTAATAATCTTTAGAGTTTCCACAAGAATAATGACTAATGGGAGAAGTGGCCAACATGGCAGATTTGAAAGGCCTTGACTTCTTCTCCTCTCAGGGGCACACCAAACTTACATGGAAGATCCACATATGGGAGGACAATTATAATTACAGAACTTCTCCCCCAAGAGGGAAGGGTCTGAGACCTACATTGGTCACCCCAGTCCAGAGGTAATGCACTGGGGAGACAGGCCCAGAAAATTTGGCTTTGAAGGCTAGTGGGACTTACTTTCAGAAAAGGTAGAAGGCTGTATAAAATAGAGATCCCATTTTTTTTTTTGATATATTTGGGGAGGGGGGGGGCGGGTTGAGGAGGGAGGGGGGCAGGCGGGCCACTTCTATTGGTCTTTCATTTATCTAGATTTATCCATATTTGTTCTTTGGCCCGTGTGGGCCTCCCATCACGGTGGTCTCTGTTGTCGCAGAGCACCGGCTCTGGGCACGTGTACTCCAGAGCTCCGGCTTGGTAATTGGACACATTGGTCCAGCTGCTACGCAGCACGTGGGATCTTCCCAGGTCAGAGATTGAACTGGCACCCCTTGCACTGCAAGGCAGTATCCTTACCCACTGGACCACAAGGGAAGCCCTATAGATTCCATTCTTACAGAGTACACATAAAATCTCACACACTCCAAGACATAGGGCCATGTGGAACCACTAGACTGCAGGCCAGCCACATGTACCAGCAAATTTATGATAGTCATCCAATTTAATGGATGATCTATAAGAAGTGGAAAAATTCCTGGAAACATACAAATTCCCAAGCCTGAAGAAGGAAGATAGGAAAATATGCACAGACCAAATTGACAGCAATAATATTAAGTTGGTAATTTAAAAACCCAAAACCTCCCAATAATCAAAAGTCCAGGACCAGATGACTTTGCAGGTGAGCTCTACCAAACTTTTAAAGAGTGAAAATTATACCATATCCTTCGACACAAGAAAGGTTAATCATTTATAAGACTGGAATTCTTTTGTTCTTTTCAGTCTAAATATTAAAATTAGGGCAACTGTGGAATAAGTGAGATTATAGAATGTGTTATGGCATCATTTAATAATCTTTAGAGTTTCCACAAGAATAATGACTAATGGGAGAAGTGGCCAACATGGCAGATTTGAAAGGCCTTGACTTCTTCTCCTCTCAGGGGCACACCAAACTTACATGGAAGATCCACATATGGGAGGACAATTATAATTACAGAACTTCTCCCCCAAGAGGGAAGGGTCTGAGACCTACATTGGTCACCCCAGTCCAGAGGTAATGCACTGGGGAGACAGGCCCAGAAAATTTGGCTTTGAAGGCTAGTGGGACTTACTTTCAGAAAAGGTAGAAGGCTGTATAAAATAGAGATCCCATTTTTTTTTTTGATATATTTGGGGAGGGGGGGTGCGGGTTGGGGAGGGAGGGGGGCAGGCGGGCCACTTCTATTGGTCTTTCATTTATCTAGATTTATCCATATTTGTTCTTTGGCCCGTGTGGGCCTCCCATCACGGTGGTCTCTGTTGTCGCAGAGCACCGGCTCTGGGCACGTGTACTCCAGAGCTCCGGCTTGGTAATTGGACACATTGGTCCAGCTGCTACGCAGCACGTGGGATCTTCCCAGGTCAGAGATTGAACTGGCACCCCTTGCACTGCAAGGCAGTATCCTTACCCACTGGACCACAAGGGAAGCCCTATAGATTCCATTCTTACAGAGTACACATAAAATCTCACACACTCCAAGACATAGGGCCATGTGGAACCACTAGACTGCAGGCCAGCCACATGTACCAGCAAATTTATGATAGTCATCCAATTTAATGGATGATCTATAAGAAGTGGAAAAATTCCTGGAAACATACAAATTCCCAAGCCTGAAGAAGGAAGATAGGAAAATATGCACAGACCAAATTGACAGCAATAATATTAAGTTGGTAATTTAAAAAAAAACCCAAAACCTCCCAATAATCAAAAGTCCAGGACCAGATGACTTTGCAGGTGAGCTCTACCAAACTTTTAAAGAGTAAATAATACATATCCTTCTCAAAATATTCCGAAAACTTGCAGAGGAAGAAATGCTCCCAAACTTATACTACTGAGTACTCAATGCAAGGTTGCATCACCCTTATACCAAAACCAGACAAAGACACCACTAAAAAAAAAAAAAAAAAAAAAAAATTCACAGGCCAATATTGCTGATGAACATACATGCAAGTATCCTCTACAAAATATTAGAAAATGTATAAATACTTCTTTTATGTTAAACTGGAATTTTATTTGGTGAATTTGTTTAAAAGAGAATGACTATTAACAATCAACTTTAAAAAGTACCTTTCCTTATTTCCCAGAAACTTAAAATTAAGGTTTATACACTTAACTAAAGATATACTATTGAAAAGATAAAGACATAAATAGGCACTTTAACATTCATATAGCATCTCTTTGAAGGAGAAAAAATCTTTTGTTGAACAGTATGCCAATCTATGAGAAGCCCTTCATTATGTGGAATACCAGTTAAGAAATTACTACCTACATCTTAAGTATCCAGTTTGATTTTTTTCTTGCTAAATTGTCAAGAAGAACTATCAGTTCCAAATAAGGAAGATTTTCCCATGTCTTTATAAAAGTTAGATGATCTATTTTTAATGTAAGTATAATTGCTCTTAGAGTAATGTTTGTAATATAAGATTAGTGTATAATTAAAGAGAAATTTTTAAGTGGAAAAAAAAAAAAAGCTTGCAGGGTTTTTTTTTAAACAGGTTTAAACCTTCACATAGATCTTGTTGACAAACTCCTTTCACAGAGCAATTCTGGCATCTTGCTTGAGCTGAGGACAGCATTTGGAATGTCTATATGTGTATAAATTTACAAGGTACAAATTGACAAGATGCTTGATGACATGTCAAGAAATATTTGCAAATATTTCTGGTGTCAGCACAACTCAGATTCAAGTAAGAATTTGTCTGACACAAGACCATTTATATGTAAACTAGTAAATAAGATGGAAAGAGAGGCAAGAAATGAGATGAGTTTTGTCACTCACTGCTGAATTTCAAAGTAATCAGTAACTATCCTATACAAAATAATCATTTTCATAAAATAAATCCAGGGCATTTTGCCTATCTCTCCAGGCTAAAAGAAGCACACTGATTATGCAATTAACAATTATGAATTAGCATCTAGAATATATTAGGAAGAGTGTTCTTTCTATTGAGGTTTTTTTTAGGAAGGTTATTCTGTGTGATTCCTGTACCTATGTTGGGTTTAATAGTGCCATTTGCTCAAATTTGATTAAGTTTGCTCTAGCCTGGTCTTTGAACCAATAGAACTATTCTTGCTTTCTTTCTTTGTTTCTTAATTAATTTAATTGAAATAGAACTTAATGATTAATGACAGGTCTTCAGGAAAGAAAAAGACGTATAAATTTTCTTAGATGACACTGAGTAGTTTTATAAGCAAAAGATATACTATTGAAATAACATAAAAGGCACTTTAACATTCATATAGCATCTCTTTGAAGGAGAAAAATCTTTTGTTGAACAGTATGCCAATCTATGAGAAGCCCTTCATTATGTGGAATACCAGTTAAGAAATTACTACCTACATCTTAAGTATCCAGTTTGATTTTTTTCTTGCTAAATTGTCAAGAAGAACTATCAGTTCCAAATAAGGAAGATTTTCCCATGTCTTTATAAAAGTTAGATGATCTATTTTTAATGTAAGTATAATTGCTCTTAGAGTAATGTTTGTAATATAAGATTAGTGTATAATTAAAGAGAAATTTTTAAGTGGAAAAAAAAAAAAAGCTTGCAGGGTTTTTTTTTAAACAGGTTTAAACCTTCACATAGATCTTGTTGACAAACTCCTTTCACAGAGCAATTCTGGCATCTTGCTTGAGCTGAGGACAGCATTTGGAATGTCTATATGTGTATAAATTTACAAGGTACAAATTGACAAGATGCTTGATGACATGTCAAGAAATATTTGCAAATATTTCTGGTGTCAGCACAACTCAGATTCAAGTAAGAATTTGTCTGACACAAGACCATTTATATGTAAACTAGTAAATAAGATGGAAAGAGAGGCAAGAAATGAGATGAGTTTTGTCACTCACTGCTGAATTTCAAAGTAATCAGTAACTATCCTATACAAAATAATCATTTTCATAAAATAAATCCAGGGCATTTTGCCTATCTCTCCAGGCTAAAAGAAGCACACTGATTATGCAATTAACAATTATGAATTAGCATCTAGAATATATTAGGAAGAGTGTTCTTTCTATTGAGGTTTTTTTTAGGAAGGTTATTCTGTGTGATTCCTGTACCTATGTTGGGTTTAATAGTGCCATTTGCTCAAATTTGATTAAGTTTGCTCTAGCCTGGTCTTTGAACCAATAGAACTATTCTTGCTTTCTTTCTTTGTTTCTTAATTAATTTAATTGAAATAGAACTTAATGATTAATGACAGGTCTTCAGGAAAGAAAAAGACGTATAAATTTTCTTAGATGACACTGAGTAGTTTTATGCAAGCACATTCAAGTAAAATTCCAGGGAAATAATGTATATACATTTACACATAGTAAGTTATTAGTAGACAAAGTAATATTTACTCAACTGTGCTAAGTCACTTCAGTCATGTCCAACTCTTTGCAACTTTATGGACTGTAGCCTGCCAGCCCTCTCTGTCCATGGCATTCTCCAGGCAAGAATACTGGAGTGGGTTGCCATACCCTTCTCCAGGGGATCTTCCAGACACAGGGATTGAACCCATATCTCAAACGCTTTTATAAGCCAAATGCTCACCAAAACTTATAAATTATTTATTAAATATCTTCTATGTATCAAAGCACTATTTTCAGCTGCTGCAATCCAATAAACAAAACAGTTGAAATGCTGATTGATGGCATAAATTATAGATGGGGAAGGACTGTTATAAAATATGGATAAATCTATTAAAAGATTGTGAATAGCGATATGTAAAAGAAAAATAAAACAATGAATCACAGGGTGATTTTGACAAAATCCTGCTCAAGATTGAATTGTGATCATGAAAAATTTCTCAGAGAAGCGACTTATAAAATGATAATTTAATGAAATTGAACTGTGATGTGTGTGAAGAGTTAAGATCAGAAACCTCAGACAAAAATAAAAGCAAGAAATATGAACTTAAAGAGGAACTAGCTTGGAATGTTTACAGTAAAACATTATCAGTGCAGTTGGTAAGTTTCAAGCAAATGAGAAGATGAAACAAGATGTGGTATGGAAAATAGATAGGAGCCAGATTTGGATAGTCAAACCTCATTAAAAGGGATTTGGATTATAATTAAATTACACTGGCTGAGAGTGCAACATTCTATGACAAAATAAGTTCATATATTATTGACCCTTTTGTAAATACAACAGCTCTAAACTCTGTACAAAACACAAAGAAACAAAAAAGAGCAAGCATCTAAAGGCATTCAGTGTGCAGAAATGTTTGGCAGATTCTGGAAAGACGTCAAGATTTAGAAGAAGGCGTGGAACCAGGTGGGTTTTCCACTTTACTGTTTCTGCCCCTAATGACAGGTCTTCAGGAAAGAAAAAGACGTATAAATTTTCTTAGATGACACTGAGTAGTTTTATGCAAGCACATTCAAGTAAAATTCCAGGGAAATAATGTATATACATTTACACATAGTAAGTTATTAGTAGACAAAGTAATATTTACTCAACTGTGCTAAGTCACTTCAGTCATGTCCAACTCTTTGCAACTTTATGGACTGTAGCCTGCCAGCCCTCTCTGTCCATGGCATTCTCCAGGCAAGAATACTGGAGTGGGTTGCCATACCCTTCTCCAGGGGATCTTCCAGACACAGGGATTGAACCCATATCTCAAACGCTTTTATAAGCCAAATGCTCACCAAAACTTATAAATTATTTATTAAATATCTTCTATGTATCAAAGCACTATTTTCAGCTGCTGCAATCCAATAAACAAAACAGTTGAAATGCTGATTGATGGCATAAATTATAGATGGGGAAGGACTGTTATAAAATATGGATAAATCTATTAAAAGATTGTGAATAGCGATATGTAAAAGAAAAATAAAACAATGAATCACAGGGTGATTTTGACAAAATCCTGCTCAAGATTGAATTGTGATCATGAAAAATTTCTCAGAGAAGCGACTTATAAAATGATAATTTAATGAAACTGAACTGTGATGTGTGTGAAGAGTTAAGATCAGAAACCTCAGACAAAAATAAAAGCAAGAAATATGAACTTAAAGAGGAACTAGCTTGGAATGTTTACAGTAAAACATTATCAGTGCAGTTGGTAAGTTTCAAGCAAATGAGAAGATGAAACAAGATGTGGTATGGAAAATAGATAGGAGCCAGATTTGGATAGTCAAACCTCATTAAAAGGGATTTGGATTATAATTAAATTACACTGGCTGAGAGTGCAACATTCTATGACAAAATAAGTTCATATATTATTGACCCTTTTGTAAATACAACAGCTCTAAACTCTGTACAAAACACAAAGAAACAAAAAAGAGCAAGCATCTAAAGGCATTCAGTGTGCAGAAATGTTTGGCAGATTCTGGAAAGACGTCAAGATTTAGAAGAAGGCGTGGAACCAGGTGGGTTTTCCACTTTACTGTTTCTGCCCCAAGGGCAGGACATATTCAGCAGGCAGAGTGGCTAAATCTTCAGTTGAAAATTTGAGGTCTTCCTAGCCTTAGAAAATTAGAAGAGAGAGATTGAGGGAGCTAAAACAACTGAAAACTTAAGGTAGTAATTCAGGCACTAGAGAACCAGGAAGCAGGAAGATTGTTTATCGTGAATTGCATGTATAAAGTAAATATTTCTAAATATCAGGAAGTCCCCTCAATTACATATGCCCAGCTTACAGCCAAGGCATCCTGTTGAAGGATACAAGAACGGAGTGGAAATCTGAACTGCTACCAGAAAGACAGACCTTTCAGTTTGAGCCCAACCAACTCAAAACTTGAAAGCAAAGAAATCAAAAGTAACATTCTTAAAAGCAGTAAAATAGAAACCAGACACTCGCAATAGAATGTATAAAATATCTGGAATAAGATCCAAAATCATTCAATAAAAGAAGAATTATGACAGCATGATCCATTTACAATTGAGCAAAAAAGAATACCATATCTCTATCATAACTATATTCAATGACAGAATGGAAAATATGTTAATCATTAATGACTGTGTATGAAATCACAACAGAGAAATCTATTTTTTAAGAGACAAATATAAATTTTAGAAATGAAAACTACAATGTCTGAAAATTTAAATTCCCTAAACTTAACAACAGAATGGAGATGAGAAAAGATTTAGTAAGTTTGAAAATAGATAAAAGGAAATCATCTATTCTGAAAAAAAAAAAAAAAAAAGACAAAGATTGAAAATAAAATGTACTCAGCTCCAAGGAAGTTTGAGATAACATCAAAGTTTTAACATCTAGAAGGAACAGAGGAAGGTACTGGGTTGAGAGAAGTTTAAGCAATTTGCCCAAAGTCACAGAGCAGGTATGCATGGTAATGGCAGCCGTATTGTAGAATCTATCACCATAACCACTAAACTATTCTGACTCAAACACTGTAAATCCTGAAGCATCAACTTTGAAGATTTTTAGAAAAATGCATTACTTTCATATTAAAACAAGCAAAGATATATTATGGAACAGAATGCAAAAGTGTGCATTTTTAATATGAAAAAAAGAAACTTCAAAGAATCTTTGTTCTTATTCTAGTTTGCTTCGGGTTAAGGAACTTGATCCCAAGGGAGTTATGCATTCACTGTCCTATGCTGATATGAGTTTTTTAGTGAAAAGCATGATAATTATTACACTATATAAAGTTTCTCCTTGCTGTGTGTTGAGTTTGTTAATATGTACCAGTTTCTCATAGCCGTGTGGTCAGAACAAACTTTTCAAAACTTAAAAATATATTGAAGGAATACAGACAAACATAAACACAGTGTCACTGAAGGACTTTGCATTATCTAAGCTGATGATTTCACTTTCTTTACCAGAATCTCTGTAATTTCACAGAACTTTGAAGGAATCATGGTACCTAGAGGATGGCATGAATCCAGATTCCTATTGTGCTGAGGTGGGCAGAAAGACACTCGCAATAGAATGTATAAAATATCTGGAATAAGATCCAAAATCATTCAATAAAAGAAGAATTATGACAGCATGATCCATTTACAATTGAGCAAAAAAGAATACCATATCTCTATCATAACTATATTCAATGACAGAATGGAAAATATGTTAATCATTAATGACTGTGTATGAAATCACAACAGAGAAATCTATTTTTTAAGAGACAAATATAAATTTTAGAAATGAAAACTACAATGTCTGAAAATTTAAATTCCCTAAACTTAACAACAGAATGGAGATGAGAAAAGATTTAGTAAGTTTGAAAATAGATAAAAGGAAATCATCTATTCTGAAAAAAAAAAAAAAAAAAAGACAAAGATTGAAAATAAAATGTACTCAGCTCCAAGGAAGTTTGAGATAACATCAAAGTTTTAACATCTAGAAGGAACAGAGGAAGGTACTGGGTTGAGAGAAGTTTAAGCAATTTGCCCAAAGTCACAGAGCAGGTATGCATGGTAATGGCAGCCGTATTGTAGAATCTATCACCATAACCACTAAACTATTCTGACTCAAACACTGTAAATCCTGAAGCATCAACTTTGAAGATTTTTAGAAAATGCATTACTTTCATATTAAAACAAGCAAAGATATATTATGGAACAGAATGCAAAAGTGTGCATTTTTAATATGAAAAAAAGAAACTTCAAAGAATCTTTGTTCTTATTCTAGTTTGCTTCGGGCTAAGGAACTTGATCCCAAGGGAGTTATGCATTCACTGTCCTATGCTGATATGAGTTTTTTAGTGAAAAGCATGATAATTATTACACTATATAAAGTTTCTCCTTGCTGTGTGTTGAGTTTGTTAATATGTACCAGTTTCTCATAGCCGTGTGGTCAGAACAAACTTTTCAAAACTTAAAAATATATTGAAGGAATACAGACAAACATAAACACAGTGTCACTGAAGGACTTTGCATTATCTAAGCTGATGATTTCACTTTCTTTACCAGAATCTCTGTAATTTCACAGAACTTTGAAGGGAATCATGGTACCTAGAGGATGGCATGAATCCAGATTCCTATTGTGCTGAGGTGGGCAGAAAGATGAGATCTGGGGCTCAATGTCATCAATTCTAAATTTGGAAGAAGACAGAAAAAATGCTTTTAATGTTTTGGACTGTGGAATCTGTGATTTGCAGAGAACACATTGTTTTCCTCAGTTGTAGGGAGAAGATTTTGTCAATTGGAAACTCACTCTATTGAAACTATACACGTGTTTTAAATAATAGAATATACCTTTTCCCCTAAATGTCCTTGATGTATATTTTTCGAGATTTCTTCCATCATAGAAGACTTGATTAACATTAAGAAAGTGTGAGGGCTTCCCTGGTAGCTCAGTGGTATCTGCTGATGCAGGAGACACATGTTCAATACCTGATCTGGGAAGATCCCACACGCTGCAGAGCAACTAATTCGTGAGCCACAAATATTGAGCCTGTGCTCTAGACCCTGGAGCCGCAACTATTGAGCCCATGTACCACAACTACTGAAGCCTGAGTTCCACAACAAGAGAACTCACTGCCACAAGATGCCTGCTCACCTCAATTAGAGAGTAGCCCCAACTCCTTGCAACCAGAGAAAAGTGCCTGTGGCAGCAGTGAAAACCCAGAATAGTCCAAAATAAATAAATAAATAAAAAAGAATACAGTGGGGCTTCCCTGGTGGTCCAGTGGGTAAAGAGTCCACCTTGCAGTGAAAGGGGCACTGGTTCCATTCCTGGCTGGAGAAGATTCCACATGCCGCAGAGCTGCTGGACCTGTGTGTCCAAATACGTGAGCCAGCGCTCCAGAGCGCATGCGCCCATAGCCCTTGCTCTGCAATGAGAGGCCACTGCAATGGGAGATTCACACAGGCCAAAGAATAAATATGGATGAAAATAAATAAATAAACCAATAAAAGGGTCAAAATTAAAAATAAAAGAATACCATGCAGAATAAAAAAAAAAAGAAAAAAAAGAAAGAAAAGTCTGGTTAAAACCAAGTAGTCAGAATTCTTATGGATTTCCAAAATAACTGTGATGAATGAAATATATTAAATATTTAACTTTCTGGATATAAAATGAATATTTTTGTACATTCAGACGGCCACCTAAGCAGATATCTTAATCTGTGATATTCAGTTTTTTCATTTGAAAAATGAGAATATTATTATATACAAAAGTTTTGACACAGAATTCACATAAAAAATAAGCAGTAAAGTACATGCTGATTCTATGAATCAATTAGGTACTTTTAATATGCTTACATATCTACATATAAGTTCAGCTCATTCAAATGGCATGGCCTATATGACCATTGCTTTCCCAGGTGGCCTTAGTGGTAATGAACCTGCCTGACAATACAGGATACATAGGAGACATGGGTTCCATTCCAGAGTTAGGAAGATCCCCTGGAGAAGGGTATGGCAACACACTCCAGTATTCTTACCTGGGGAATCTCATGTACAGAGGAGCCCAGCAGGTTACAGTCCAATGGGTCACAAAGAGTTGAACATGACTAAAGTGACTTAGCATGCACACACATGATTATTATGAAATTTATAAAGATTTTAATCAAACTCAAAAAATGGCTAAAGCATGTAATTTAATAGTGCTTTAGGTACTACATGCCACAAGCACTACCAAGAAATTTGCAACAATGTGCATATCATCTCACTTTTTTTTATTTTGTCTTGAATGATCAACCCATCGTAAAGTGTTCTCATGAGTTATTACATAAGATAACACAGCTGTGACTAAGTCCAGAGATATAAATGTCCTAAAGCATAACATTTTTCTGAAATTATAAATGAAACTGTCAATATGTAAGTCTCCTTGGTATTGTAGACAATAAAAAACAAGAATAAAACATGAGTTTATTTGACAGTTTTTGTAGCCTCAGTGAAATCCACATCAGGGTATCACAGCTGATAAATCAACAAAGTCATTTAGACTCTAGATTCAGATGTTAGAGTAATCAGACTAACAGGTTTACAAATAGACTATTTTTGGAAGGTTATGAGTAATATTTTGACAGGTTGAGAATGAATTCAGATAGGAAAACAGTGAGTCTGATGAATAACTTAAGTATTCTAGCTGACGTTTAGGAATGTCATCTTAATAGTGACTGTAATATTGATGATAATAAGAAGGAATTCTATAGGAACTCTTCATATTTGAGAAAATATGCTCATATAAACTATCTCATTTCTTCTTTATAACTCTTCTCTGAGGCAGGCAGGAAAATCATCCCATTCTTGCTTTAAAGACAAAGAAGCTGAGATGGTGATTATAGTTAATATTGCATTGCATACTTGAAAGTTGCTAAGAAAGTAGATCTTCAAAGCCGTTATCACAAGGAAAATTGTTACTATGGATCATGACGGATACATTGTGAGGTTCACGTCACAATATATACAAATATTCAATCATTCTGTTTTGCATACAAAAATAGGATGATGTTATATGTCAATTATACCTTAAGAAAAACAAAATACTATGTAAATAAAGTTTATTGAATATGCTTTAAAAAAAGAAGTCGAGCTCATAATGATATAGTAATGTACTCATTATCATGGGATCCTGAAAGTGGTAAAACCTGTCTTCAAACCCCATCTTTTAGCTTTATCTGTCACATTATAAAAAAAGCAAATCTAGTATTAAGATCCATGGAACGTTTAAATTCTGATTCAAATAATAAATATGTAAATATGGAGCTTACATAACAAGACTCTTACATCTTAGGCCATTTTAACTATTTGTTATTTATATGCTTGAGAAGAGCAAAACCCTGGGGCCATTTTAATAAAAGAGTTAGTTATCTGAGTTACTCATTTCACTCTCATTTTCAGAAACATTCAGAAATGTCCTAAATGACCTTACTTTCAGTTGAATATACTTTAACTTCTGTAACAGAAACAATTAATTATAAGATTTAGGCCTAGGATTCCCAGTTCTGCTTTTGTAGCTTCAGGTATTCTTCAGATATTTCATGTGGAAAAAAAAAACATGCTTCAAAGGAAAATATATGATGAAATTAAAATTTTCCATGTGTCATTACTTTCTGTGTATGGAGCAAGAAAGTAATAGATATCTAGCATGGAATTTTACTGTGAAAAGTTCTACAGATACAGCTTTCCTGGCATCATGGAGTTATTGCATATATTTGTAAAACCTCTAGAATGCTAAGTGAGGCTGGATGTGGAAATGTGTACTAAGAGAAGTTTTTAATCAAATAATCATTGTAGGAAATGAGATCCGTGCTTTAAGAACTCTCTCTGAAACCACTGGAAACAATTTGCATAAGTTACCCCATCTGTGAATAAGGAAACTGAAGTATTCTTTTCCCATTCCATCACGGGGCTTCCCTGGTGGCTCAGCAGTAGAGAATATGCCTGCCAATCCAGGAGACCCAGGTTTGAGCCCTGGGTGGGGGAAAATCCCATCAAGAATGAAATGGCAACCTACTCCAGCATTCTTTCCAGGGAAATCCCATAGACAGAGGAGCCTGGCAGGCTACAGTTCACAGGGTCACAAAAGAATCATACATGACTTAGCGATTAAGCAACAGAAACTACATCATTGGCTGAGGGTTGCTTCCGGCATTAAACCTCCAGAAGCTTCATTTTGCTGGTATCAGTATGTAGACATCTGTGACGGGCTACGGGTGGATTCCCGCAATATATGCTACAGTCTTCCTCAGACTATCCATCTTTCCTTAGTTCTGTATTTTCAATCCGTCCAGCCTTTATTCCATATATCCATATTTAGAATGCCTTTCTACACAGGAAACTCATGCTGAAGGACAGATTCCTGTCTGAGTACATCACTCCTTACACACTTTCACATGGTGCCTGTTTTCATCAGAAAGACTTAAAGGTTATCCTTAACTTCCTGTTCTGATATAACAGACACTTTCCCCCCAGCTCCTATCAATTAAAAATAAGAAACTTTGAATAAATGACCTTACTTTCAGTTGAATATACTTTAACTTCTGTAACAGAAACAATTAATTATAAGATTTAGGCCTAGGATTCCCAGTTCTGCTTTTGTAGCTTCAGGTATTCTTCAGATATTTCATGTGGAAAAAAACATGCTTCAAAGGAAAATATATGATGAAATTAAAATTTTCCATGTGTCATTACTTTCTGTGTATGGAGCAAGAAAGTAATAGATATCTAGCATGGAATTTTACTGTGAAAAGTTCTACAGATACAGCTTTCCTGGCATCATGGAGTTATTGCATATATTTGTAAAACCTCTAGAATGCTAAGTGAGGCTGGATGTGGAAATGTGTACTAAGAGAAGTTTTTAATCAAATAATCATTGTAGGAAATGAGATCCGTGCTTTAAGAACTCTCTCTGAAACCACTGGAAACAATTTGCATAAGTTACCCCATCTGTGAATAAGGAAACTGAAGTATTCTTTTCCCATTCCATCACGGGGCTTCCCTGGTGGCTCAGCAGTAGAGAATATGCCTGCCAATCCAGGAGACCCAGGTTTGAGCCCTGGGTGGGGAAGATCCCATCAAGAATGAAATGGCAACCTACTCCAGCATTCTTTCCAGGGAAATCCCATAGACAGAGGAGCCTGGCAGGCTACAGTTCACAGGGTCACAAAAGAATCATACATGACTTAGCGATTAAGCAACAGAAACTACATCATTGGCTGAGGGTTGCTTCCGGCATTAAACCTCCAGAAGCTTCATTTTGCTGGTATCAGTATGTAGACATCTGTGACGGGCTACGGGTGGATTCCCGCAATATATGCTACAGTCTTCCTCAGACTATCCATCTTTCCTTAGTTCTGTATTTTCAATCCGTCCAGCCTTTATTCCATATATCCATATTTAGAATGCCTTTCTACACAGGAAACTCATGCTGAAGGACAGATTCCTGTCTGAGTACATCACTCCTTACACACTTTCACATGGTGCCTGTTTTCATCAGAAAGACTTAAAGGTTATCCTTAACTTCCTGTTCTGATATAACAGACACTTTCCCCCCAGCTCCTATCAATTAAAAATAAGAAACTTGAATTTAACCAAGCAAACATAGGAAGACTCTAATAAGTGGCAAAATAAGGTAGCCCGCGAAGACCCTCATGACTTGAAAATCAAAACCCAGTTAGTTACCTGGTTTTCTTACTGCTTCCAATGAATTCTGGACCGGGTCCTGAAGAAACCTACAGCCTGAACCCATCAACAGGCATGTACAAAAAAACAGCTGCAAGAAAAGCCTGATATCCCTAGCTAAACTGAAACACATAGTTTTTGATGAATAATTGCTTGTACTGTTTTTAATTTCCCTGCATCTTCGTACTATCTTCATCTGACACTTTGTGACACCGATCTTCCCTGTCCTTCACCATCTCCTGGAGCTTGCTCAAACTCATGCCCATTGGGTTGATGATGCCATCCAACCATCTCATCCCCTGGGGTCCCCTTCTCCCTCTGCCTTCAATCTTTCCCAGCATCAGGGTCTTTTTCAGTGAGTGGGCCTTTGCATCAGGTGCCCCAAATATTAGATCTTCAGCTTCAACTACACTCCTTCTAATTAGCATTCAGACTTGATTTCCTTTAGGATTGACTGGTTCGATCTCCTTGCATTTCAAGAGACTCTCAAAAGTCATATCCAGCACCATGAATTATATATGTGTATCCAAATTCATACTGTAAGCCTGTACTTGTCCTGTCTTCAGATATTCTCAGATGGTAAAGAGGGAACAGACTACCTGGCAATGACCCATAAAACTAACGGTTTGGGAATATTCCTACAAAAACATTCTGACAGAGGTCAGGAAAAAAAAAAAACTTCTACAAGTTCACTTCCTTAGAAATCTGATTTAAGTTTCTTTAACCAACTTTGTAGCATGTGATCAAACTGCCCTTTAACCTATGTTAGTATAAATGGAAAATATGTACCTTTGAGTATGACATAAAACTAAGAATAAAGTAATGACACTCATTTTCTTCTGTAGACTGCAGAGATGCAGGTAATTCAAAGGCATCTCTGGGTAGAGTGGTGATCGTAACTTTGTAATCTTTATTAAGGTCATCTTCCATAATCTTATTAATTGAATATTTAATTTCTGTTCTGTTCTCACTATCCTTCCTCATATGGTATAAAAACAGGATTTTGAAACTGATCCAGTAGTCACTGATAGATGATATTCAAATGACATATTCAATTTAACATTATATGGAACATATGTAGTAGAAACTTAAATAAATGAAATTATTCAAATTTTTATGATAAACGCAATATTCTTCAGTGCTTTTGAAAAACAGGAAGACAATATGAAATAGTTACGCTGAAATGTGAATAGATTTCTAAATAATCACTTTGATTATTCTTTAAGATTATGAACTAAAATCTATTGCTCTTAAGAATAATAACACTAATAACGACAGCAAGGATACTATGATACTTATACAATTTTGGGTACTAGGCACTGTTCTAAGAATATTCATATATTAATATATTTAAAATTCACATACACTAAGTCAAGTACAATGGAAGAAAGGTAATGAAATAATAATATTAAATTGTCTTCATTTCATTATGCCTACTGAATTTCATCCTTGAAATCTATACTGAAACATCACATACCTCTTTCTAAACACAGTAAAAAACTGTCTATTTAAAAGATTTTCCACTCTATCCATTGCTCTCTCATTTCCTACTGAATTCCTGTGAATATTTCAAGAATACAGCCCAAATGGGAACTATTTTTTATACTTAACTATGTCACTGGCCATGTGGATTATGCATTATATTTATTTAATCAATCATCCTTTTCCTCGTGTTAATCATAGCCTCCATCAATTAGATAACGTATTTGATGTGTTTAAATCAATGTTTAAACTTGATTTCTGGGAAACCTTTTCCTTAGAAATCTGATTTAAGTTTCTTTAACCAACTTTGTAGCATGTGATCAAACTGCCCTTTAACCTATGTTAGTATAAATGGAAAATATGTACCTTTGAGTATGACATAAAACTCAGAATAAAGTAATGACACTCATTTTCTTCTGTAGACTGCAGAGATGCAGGTAATTCAAAGGCATCTCTGGGTAGAGTGGTGATCGTAACTTTGTAATCTTTATTAAGGTCATCTTCCATAATCTTATTAATTGAATATTTAATTTCTGTTCTGTTCTCACTATCCTTCCTCATATGGTATAAAAACAGGATTTTGAAACTGATCCAGTAGTCACTGATAGATGATATTCAAATGACATATTCAATTTAACATTATATGGAACATATGTAGTAGAAACTTAAATAAATGAAATTATTCAAATTTTTATGATAAACGCAATATTCTTCAGTGCTTTTGAAAAACAGGAAGACAATATGAAATAGTTATGCTGAAATGTGAATAGATTTCTAAATAATCACTTTGATTATTCTTTAAGATTATGAACTAAAATCTATTGCTCTTAAGAATAATAACACTAATAACGACAGCAAGGATACTATGATACTTATACAATTTTGGGTACTAGGCACTGTTCTAAGAATATTCATATATTAATATATTTAAAATTCACATACACTAAGTCAAGTACAATGGAAGAAAGGTAATGAAATAATAATATTAAATTGTCTTCATTTCATTATGCCTACTGAATTTCATCCTTGAAATCTATACTGAAACATCACATACCTCTTTCTAAACACAGTAAAAAACTGTCTATTTAAAAGATTTTCCACTCTATCCATTGCTCTCTCATTTCCTACTGAATTCCTGTGAATATTTCAAGAATACAGCCCAAATGGGAACTATTTTTTATACTTAACTATGTCACTGGCCATGTGGATTATGCATTATATTTATTTAATCAATCATCCTTTTCCTCGTGTTAATCATAGCCTCCATCAATTAGATAACGTATTTGATGTGTTTAAATCAATGTTTAAACTTGATTTCTGGGATAACACACGTGAATGTGAATATCAAATGTCTGCAGTAAGTGGAAGAGGATGCAGCAATTTCCTTGTAAAGTGCAGAAAATTCTACTCTTTTGAATGTCGAACTCTTTGTACTACTTTAAGGCATTGCTCAGCTCCTTGCATGTTTTTTTTTTGTTTGTTTTTTGCATGGAAGCTAGGTGAACTGTTATACCAGTTTATTTCCTTATTAAATAAGCAATATAATTACATTGCAAAATGCTGGATCAGATCAAAACAATGTTTTCGCATGAGAAGCTGAGGTCTCGGGAGAGAAAGCAACCTGTTTACGGTCACACCTGTATTAATTAATTAATTTATTTTTATTTATGGCTGCTCTGGATCCTTGTTGCTATGTGTGAACCTTCTCTAGTTGAAGCAAGTAGGGCTTCCTCTCTAGGAGACTTCTCACTGCTGTAGTTTCTCCTGTTGTAGAATACGGGCTCTAGCTGTGTGGGCTTTAGTAATTGTGGCGTATGGGCTCAGTAGGTTGTGATGCACGGTTAGCTGCTCCACAGCATGTGGGATCTCCCCTGACCAGGGACTGAACCCATGTCGCCTAAACTGGCCATGTGGATTATTTACCACTGAGCCACCAAGAAAGCTCCAAAATTATTAAGGTGATTTCTAATAAACTGATGATATAAAAACTTACATTTTACAACTAAGATGCTCATGTCTTAAAATATTTTTCATAGTTTAATCAACACTATTATAAATGTCTGAAAAGTATGACAAGAAACATTCACAATTTTCATTTTCTTTGAAGGATATCAATTTTCTAATTGTTGATAAATAGCTTGATAGCAGCAAGCCATTATGTTATCTAATCTGACACACACAAAAAATGAGTTTAGCTTGGGTAGGTAGAGACAGCTACTTTATCATATTGAACAAGTTATTATGATGGGCTACTTATATATTTTATCCATACTCTCAAAACTGAGTAAAATAACACTGGCTTGACATATTGGGTTATTGCTAATTATAAAACACTTTGTAAATATTAAATTTTGATTTATCACCATTCTAAAATTAGAATATAATATTCAAGGCAGCAGATGAAACAGAAAAATCTTGAAAGCCTAGGAAGCTTAGTGAAATATGTCATGATGAAATACTAATTCTAAATCTGTCCTTTCTGTTCTATTTTCATTGGGACTGCAACTTACCAAGCCCACTAATAAACTGTAAAATTGATTTTTTTTTCTCCAGCTTATTATGCTCTCTGAATTTTAAGTATTTTTACCTATTTATTGTTGAAGAAAATATTCAAATGATTAATGTTGAATTATTTACATTCTTTTAACTTTTTATTTACCAATGGCTTAATACTGTAAATGGTGTCTCTGTTTCATATATATATACATACATATATGTATGTCAGTAAATTGTGTCCGACTCTTGTGAGCCAATGGACTATAGCCTGCCAGGATCTTCAGTTCATGGGATTCTCTAGGCAAGAATACTGGAGTGGGTTGCCATGTCTTTCTCCAGGGGATCTTTCTGATGCAGGAGTCAAACTGGGTATCCTGCATTGTAGGTAGAGTCTATACTGACTGAGCTACAAGATGCATGTGTGTGTGTATATATATATATATATATATATATATATACATATATATACATATATACATAAAATATTTTCCACACAAATATATAAAATGCCTTCCACATACCTGATTTATGAAATATCCAGCTTGCTTAAATGACATAGAAGAGTAAAGAAATTAAACCAAGGTTTGTAAACTATATAAAGTCACATAGAATATATTGAAGTCTTCATGTACTAAATGCAGTTCTGTAGGACATACATTTTTTTTCAGCATCATATGTTGAATCAAATTTCATCAAAATTCTATAATTCTAGAAGTTGAAAGAATTAGAGTATACACTAATATAATAAAACACATGGCCATCATGATTAAATATGTTTTGATTTATATCTTAAATTCAAGCTAATCAGATATACATATGAGAATGTTGATATTTCTGGAACCAAATTTCTTACTATGAATTAGTTAATATGTTAATACTATATTTAGAATATCATATAATATATAATACTCCATATTAATATATATTCAAAAATGCTCTTTGTGAGCCTATGGTACCCATTAGGCTTCTCTGTCCATGGGCCTCTCCAGGCAAGAATACTCGAGTGGGTTGCTATTCCCTTCTCCAAGGGATCTTCTCAGCCCATAGGTCTCCTGCATTGCAGGCAGATTCTTTACCATCTGAGCCACCAAGTGTTGAACAATTACAGAGGATGGATTTAATACATGCTGGTTGTTGTCTATAAATTTCCTCCTTTGTATTAGGACTCATATTCATTCTGTCTAATATAATAAAGTACACATGACTGCATGTGTACACACAGAACATTGCACACACAGCATGACAGGAACAAGGGTATGTACACCACAATTTCTTTAGCATTTACATACATTTAACTATGATGTTGAGTCAAACATGACTGAACAACTGAGTACACACACTCGAAACCATGATGTCTTTCATTCCCTAAATGTAAGCTATTTAAAAATAATATTAACTCATTTCCTATATGAAATATTAATGTTTTTCCAGATGCAATAAGCTCATAATGGGTTTCTACTCTTTGGATCCTATCACACTAAAACTTAAAATGCAAGCATGTTGAGCATCATGTGCCATTCATCATATTTGATTCATTCATATAGCATTTAGCATAGAGCTAGAGAAAATATTTAAATTGTACTTTAAGGAAAGAAGCAATTATTTAGTTACATGAATGATAAGAGAGTTATTTTCCAGTGAGGGGGAAATAAAAAGAGGAAACTAGTTACAGATGTCTCCCATATAGTTGGATATGTATGTGCCATTTATTGCAATACATGTTGTAAGTGTCTTAATGTTTCAAATATGATGAAATTTTGAACATGTTAACTTTGAGTGCTCTCAGAAGACAAACTAAATTGTGTTAAGCTAGTACTAGAAGCCTAGGGAAAAATATTGATTGAATGGAAGAATTACAGCATAAGATAAGTGCTGGAAAATGGGATATTTAATAGAAGGGTGAGACAGAGTACAAAGGGTAGCACAGTATGAGGTAAATAAAAATAAATTTTATAAAGTGGCATAAAGTGATCATTATTTACTTTTAAAAATTTAGTGGAATTGTAAATATAACTGCAGAACAGAATTTTGGTGAAATATATAAATATGTTACATTGAATAGATTTAATTATAGTAATCAGAGTTCAAACTGCATACCAAGAATATCAAAAGCAGTCATTAAGGGGATAATTATTTAAAGGAAATCATGGTATGTCAAGTTTTTTCTTTTTTTTTTAAATTTTGGCCTCTTTTAGTGTTTTATTTATTTATTTTCAATCATCCTTATTCTTTGGTCTGTGTAGACTCCCATTGCAGTGGCCTCTCTCATTGCAGAGCACAGGCTCTGGGCACAGGCTATCCAGAGTGCTAGCTCATAATGGACACACTGGTCCAGCCACTCTGTGGCATGTGGGGTCCTCCTGGTCCAGGGATTGAACCAGTGCACCCTGCATTGCAAGCCAGACTCTTTACCCACTGGACCACCAGGGAAGCCCTTATGTCAAGTTTTCATATGAAATTGAAGTCAGAAAAGAGATAAACTGGTGATGTGAAAAACATGAGTTTATACATGCTTACAAACAACAATCTTTGGCAGAAGTAGACGATAATTATAATACATATTAATTCATAAGAAAAAGAACCATGCAAGTCAATAAGAAGACACTGCTGAGTAGATTTCCCTGGGCCATGTGCTAATGTGAGTTCTAAGGATGCAGAATGTATATAATTTCATTGTTTTATATACATCTATCCAGTTTTCCCAGAACCACTTGTTGAAGAAGCTGTCTTTTCTCCATTGTATATTCTTGTCTCTTCTGTCAAAGATAGGTTCTTGGGTTTGTCTCTGGGATTTCTATCTTGTTTCACTAACTGATATTTCTGCTTTTGTGCCAGTACCATACTGTCTTGATGACTATTGCTTTGTACTATAATCTAAAGTCAGGAAGATTGATTCCTTCAGCTCTAATTTGCTTTATAAAAATTGCCTTGTCTATTCAAGGGTCTTTTATACACAATGAATTAAGTCAGAAAGAGAAAACCAAAGATCATACATTAACATATGTGCATGGAATTTAGAAAAGTGGTACTGATGAACCTATCTGCATGGCAGGGAGAGAAGCATAGGTATAGAGAATGGACTTGTGGACATAGCAGAAGAAGAGGATGGGATGAATTGAAACAGCACTGAAAAATATACCCTGCCATATGTAAAACAGATAGCTGATGGGAAGTTGTTGATAATACAGGGAGCTAAATCAGGTGCTCTGTGATGACCTAGATAGGTGGCAAGGGAGATGGGTGGGAGCTATGCAAATATATTAAAAGTGATTTTCTTTCCATTGTGCCCTTCCTAGATATAAAATCATGTGTTTTTTTTTTTTTTTGGTGAATCTTTCACTCTCTTTATTCACTGAGCTCATTTTATAGACATGTGTGATTATTACAAACAACAATAGCCCCATTATAAAACTAAAAGCCCACCAAGTCAGCAAGTGGACCAAAATCCAGTTAACAAAATCTAGTCTTAATATTATTTATTAAGGTCTACTATTAGTTGGAAACTGGCTGGATTTGGATATAACATCTAGTGGGAAGGACCCTGATTCAGATATGCTGAATTCCTTTGGATCTTACCAATGTGCTGTGCAACATGCAAGATAGTTATCACATGCAGTAGTGATAACTATCAAGTTATCTACGTATCTATCTATATGGAGCTTCTTTATTTAAAAATAATAATATCCATGTGTTAGAATGCTTTCTGGCTTCAACATAATTAACTTTCTGAGCCATTAAAAATATTAACTGCTGTACTGATGAATAAATGAAGTAATTCATAAAACTATGTTCTGGAAGCATAAACTTAGAACTTATACTGGCTCAAATATTATATCATCTAATCAGTCAGTTTCTCCTTCCATCTTATCTCTCATCTGCCTGATTTTTCCTCCTGGGCTTCCCTGATGGATCAGATGGCAAACAATATGCCTGCAATGTGGGAGATGCAGGTTTGACCCCTGGGTCAGGAAGATCCCCTGGAAAAAGGAATGGCTACCCATTCCAGTATTCTTGTTTGGAGAACTCCATGTTCAGTGGAGCCTGGGGGGCTACAGTTCACGGGGTCACAAAAAGTCAGACATGACTGAGCAACTAACACACACACACACTAAATTACCTCCAGAGTTAACATAATAATCTACATAACACATGAATTAAAGTACACTTAATTTTTGAAGGCACAATTCTTTCTACAGTCTGTGCAGAATGGAACAGCATATTGCTGTGGAAATTTTACATTCTATAATTAATCTATACTAGGGGCTCTGGATTGCTCTCTAAATGAGAGATGCATTTTTGAATAAATGTTAGATACTGAGGGCCGATGAATTTATCTTTTGCTTAAGAGGAAATCAAAAAAATATCATTACATATGAAAATAATGAAATTGGTAATCAAAAAGTAAATCTGGTGGGAGTTTTCCACTGCCATCTGTTAATCTATAATTGATATGCATGTTTTGTGTTTCTAAGCATACTATTTAGTTTAAATTTTTCTATCTGATCCTTATCAGAATTTTGATAATATCTTTAAATTTTCAGTAAAAGCAAACCTCAGTCTTCGATTTTCTCAGCCAAAATAATTTAAGGTATTTGCTTTTTTTTTTTTTTCACAATTCCAAGTGTTTTTATTTTGCTTTTTCGATTTTACAGGTTCTGTTGTTTACAGATATGTATAATTCCAGATTAGTCATATGTATATCTTATTCCCCCCATCCCATACTTCCAGGCCATCATATAGCCCTCATGTGCAATCGTATTCTTCTGCTCATATTCCACCTGCTATCTATAAATAAATCCCTTTAATCTAATTTCTAAGTATATCCAAAATCTGGCCACTTCACTTTGCATTCACTGGTCTCAACTTGGTCCAAGTTACTGTTAATCCTCATGGATTCTCACTAACCTCTCCTCATCAGGATGACCTTGACATTCCCCTCAGCTTGCCTAAAATCTGGACAGTATTCTTCCTGACTATCTGCCCCTGACCTCTCTTTTCTTAGGGGACATACTTCAGAAAAACTTACATTTATGTAGAAAGTAAGAGTTGTCCATGGTCTGCCTGTGAGGAGGTGTTGTTCAATGGGTATAAAGGTTGTTTGTGAAGATGAAAGAGGCCTGGAGATTGGTTATAACAGCATGAATGTACTTTACACTATTAAACTACACACTTATAAATGGCAAAGACAAGCCTGTTAGACACACTGAAGGCAGACAGAGAAAAATAAATATCATATAGATAGACAGACAGATAAACAGATAGATAGATAGGAAATCTAGAAAACTAGTACTGACAAACCTAATTACGGAGAGAAACAGTCACAGATGTATAGAACATATATTGTAGGGGAAAGGAGAGGGTAGGATGAACTGAGAAAGCGGCACTGTCATAAATACACTATCATGTATAAAACAGATAACTAGTTGGAAGATATTAGATAACACAGGGAGCTCTGCCTGGCACTCTGGCATGACCTAAAGGGTGGGATAGAAGGGAGGGAGGCTCAGGAAGGAAGGAGATACATGTATGACTGATTCACATTGTTGTATGGCAGAAATGAACATTGTAAAGCAATTATCCTTCAATTAAAAAAAAATTCTAAATGGCAAAGACTGAAAATTTTTTGGTAGGGGTATTTTACCATAATTAAAAACTATAAATAAATGAATTGATAATAAATAAACAAAATGCTAGCTGCTGACAAGGACTATGGATAAAATAACAAGGGTAGGGGAATACACGGTATGTGCAGTGATGAAGATTGCTCTTTTATATTTGGTGATCAGACAAGACCCCCTAAACGAGTGACATTCAACCACGGTATACAATATACGAAGACGGAATGCAGACCTGGGTAAAGAGCATTTTTTTAGGCAGCTGTTAACAAAATGTTAGTGATCAAAGGCAGGAATAGTTTGGTGTGTTCCAGAAATAAGGAGATGGCCAGTGTAGCCCAAGGAGTGTAGGCAGGGAGGAGGGTGTAGAACAAGATCTCAGAGAAGTGGCGATGGCAGGTCGTATTTCAAATTATGATACTGAGCATGTATACATTCTTCCTGGTATGAACAAAATCTGGGCATTATGGCTCTGTGGAAAAGAAAAAGAAAAAAGAAAACCTTGCATTCATAAACTCTCTGACCCTTTGAGATATGAATTTTCTTCTAGTTTTTTGCCTCTTGTTGCTTCGGCCCAGAAATATCTTTCTCAAAAACTTGAAAGCCACTTTCCATTCTTTGGAATAGAATTATCTAGAAAGATAGAACTTCTATCTCTTTTTCTGGAAGAGCATAGGAGCCTAACTTCCATGGATACCAAATAAGCACAAACGGTCTAACCACAATGACCAGTTTCTCCTTTAATTCCCTCTATCATTTTTCCACTTTAAAATTCCCTGGCCTTTTGTTTCAGTGCAATTGAATTCAGAATTTCTCCTCCATTGCAATACTAATTATCCCTGTTGGAATAGTCTTAAATAGTTTTTCGTTTCCTGTTCAACCTCAAATGCAATTTTAAAATATTCCTTATAAAATAGATATAATGCAGTTATTAGTAAAATTCCTCTGCCTACCATCCTGCACAATTTTTCTCTATAGCACTCAGCACCATGTGACATATGATGTATGTATTTCTAGTGCAATGTCCACTCCCCTTTATCATTTCTGTGCAATATTACTTTCATAATTCCTTGAAAGAGGGCCTAGACATAGTAATCATCCAATAAATAAAAATAAATGAAAATGCTATTAAATGGTCTATTTCAATTGCACTTACCTTGAAATTTAAGGAAAAGACTTTTGGATTTGCTGTTATGCAGGAGACCCTACATAAAGGATATTTTATGTTTTTCTTCAGTTTCCCTTTACTACCAATCAGAACTGATATGTATGGCTTGTACTAACAAACAAAGGGAATGACTCCTGGCTTGAGGCTTTTGTAATTAAAGATAAAACACTCTACTGAACCTATAGATAGTGCATATATCTCTAAGAGTTTAAACTACATTGCAGAAAAAAAAAAATTAACAATTGGTGTAACCATAAAATATTTCCTTAGTTATATTACCTATTATTACTACATCCAGATATATAATAAGTGAAGAAAATAAATGGTCAAGTACAACTCATTTGTTTTAATTTTATGGGTATGTTGATTCCAACAGTTGACTGCATTAGCCTCTTTAATTTGGCTATAAGAGCAAACAACGAGACAGTCTTTAGCAGTTGCATAGGAGGCATTCTCTGAATTAACTTTGTTACAGTTTTTAAAAAATTCTTTCAATATTATATCTCTTTGAAAAAAGGAGTCAGGTAATATAGAAAGAAATATGAAGCACTGGGCTTTTTTTCCACATAAAACTTGCTTCTTCTCAAAGTTATTAAATAAAACATTTAATTAGAATACTTCCTAACACTATGCACAAAGATAAACTCAAAATGGATTAATGGCCTAAATGTAAGACCAGAAACTATAAAATTTTTAGAGGAAAACATAGGCAGAACACCCGATTACATAAATCAAAGTAAGATCTTCCATACCTGCCTCCTAGAGTAATGAAAATAAAAACAAAAATAAACAGGTGGCTCCTAATTAAACTTAGAATCTTTTGCACAGCAAAGGAAGCTATAAATAAGGTTAAAAGACGACCCTCAGAATGGGAGAAAATAATAGCAAATAAAACAACTGACAAAGGATTAATATCCAAAATATACAAGCAGCTCATACAACTCGACACCAAAAAAACAAACAACCCAATCAAATGTGGAAAAAAGACCCTAACAGATTTCCAAAGAAGACACACATATGGTCAAAAAACACATGAAAAGACGCTCAACATCGCTCATTATTAGGGAAATGCAAATCAAAACTGCAATGAAATATCACCTCACACCAGTCAGAATAGCCATCCTCCAGAAGTGTACAAACAATAAACGCTGGAGAGAGTGTGGAGAAATTGGAACTCCCTTGCACTGCTGGTGGGCATGTAAACTGATACAGCCACTATGGAAAACAGTATGGAGATTACTTAAAAAACTAGGAATAGAACCACCATATGATCCAGCAATTCCACTATTAGGCATATACCCTAAATAAATCAAAATTGAAAAAGACACATGTACCCCATTGTTCACTGCAACATTATTTACAATAGTAGGATATGAAAACAACCTAGATGTCCAATGACGGATGAATGGATAAAAAAGCTACAATGGAATATTACTCAGCCATAAAAAGGAATGCATTTGAGACATTTCTAATGAGGTGGATGGACATAGAGGCTATTATATAGAGTGAAATAAGAAAGAGAAAGATTAATCTTGTATACTAACACGTATATATGGAATCTAGAAACACATTATTGATAAATTTATTTGCAGAGCAGCAATGGAGAAACAGACATAGAGAAAGACTTATGGACATTGTGAGGAGGCAGGAGAGGGTTAGATGTATGGAAAGAGTAACATGGGAACTTACATTACAATATGGAAAATAGATAACCAATGGGAATTTGCAGTAAGACTAAGGTAACTACATAGGGGCTCTCTAACAACCTGGAAGGTGAGAGATGGGAGGGTAGTTCAAGAGGGAGAGGGTCATATGGATACCAATGGCTGATTCATGTTGCTATTTGGCAGTAAACAATAAAACTCTATAAAGCTATTATCCTTCAATTAAAAATAATAAAAATTGAAAAAAGAAAAATAATTTAATTAGTTATCTATGTAATATTTTTGTGATTTTAACCTTACTAGATTAAAATTAATTAGACTAGATTAGGAAGTTTGGTCTACCCTTTTCAGTGAGACATTTTGCTATCATTTTCAAGTAGTGCAGTAGTGTGTGAGCAGTACATCAACCCAAAAATGGGAAAAAAAAAAGTCATCTGCTCAGAATAAGACTGTTAATATCTGGAAAAGATAGAATAAACATATATCTTGTAGAAAATAATTCAAAAGTTATTTGGCTAAAACATAAGAAAAGAAAATTCACTCTCTTTCATAGATGTGCTTATCTTTTCCTCTTCATAGAATGACTGATAGAACTGTTCTCTTTAGCTGTCAGTTTTATAATCATGGAGGACACCCTCATCATCCACATTCTCTATCACCTCTAGCTAGTCAGAAAAACTGATGCTTTCAAACTGTGGGTGCTGGAAAAGACTCTTAAGACTCTTGAACAGCAAGGAGATCACACCAGTCAATCCTAAAGGAAATCAACCCTGAATATCCATTGGAAGTACCATTGCTGAGGCTGAAGTTCTAATATTTTGGCCACCTAGTGAGAAGAATCAACTGATTGGAAATGACCCTAATGCTGGGAAAGATGGAGGGCAGGAGGAGAAGGGGGTAGCAGAGGATGAGATAGCTAGATAGCATCACTGACTTTATGGACATGAATCTCAGCAAACTCCAGAGATAGTGGAGGAACCTGGTGTGCTGCAGTCCATGAGGTCACAGAGTCAGAGGTAACTTAGCAACAACAGCCAGGAAAATAAGGACACACTATCCCCTACAACAGGGGATATTTCAGCAATTACTCTTAAAGACACAGTAGCAGTTGCCTTGCAGATTTTATGTAGTCATGAAAGCTCAGCATGAGTTTCTAAGGTAACTACATAGGGGCTCTCTAACAACCTGGAAGGTGAGAGATGGGAGGGTAGTTCAAGAGGGAGAGGGTCATATGGATACCAATGGCTGATTCATGTTGCTATTTGGCAGTAAACAATAAAACTCTATAAAGCTATTATCCTTCAATTAAAAATAATAAAAATTGAAAAAAGAAAAATAATTTAATTAGTTATCTATGTAATGTTTTTGTGATTTTAACCTTACTAGATTAAAATTAATTAGACTAGATTAGGAAGTTTGGTCTACCCTTTTCAGTGAGACATTTTGCTATCATTTTCAAGTAGTGCAGTAGTGTGTGAGCAGTACATCAACCCAAAAATGGGAAAAAAAAAAGTCATCTGCTCAGAATAAGACTGTTAATATCTGGAAAAGATAGAATAAACATATATCTTGTAGAAAATAATTCAAAAGTTATTTGGCTAAAACATAAGAAAAGAAAATTCACTCTCTTTCATAGATGTGCTTATCTTTTCCTCTTCATAGAATGACTGATAGAACTGTTCTCTTTAGCTGTCAGTTTTATAATCATGGAGGACACCCTCATCATCCACATTCTCTATCACCTCTAGCTAGTCAGAAAAACTGATGCTTTCAAACTGTGGGTGCTGGAAAAGACTCTTAAGACTCTTGAACAGCAAGGAGATCACACCAGTCAATCCTAAAGGAAATCAACCCTGAATATCCATTGGAAGTACCATTGCTGAGGCTGAAGTTCTAATATTTTGGCCACCTAGTGAGAAGAATCAACTGATTGGAAATGACCCTAATGCTGGGAAAGATGGAGGGAAGGAGGAGAAGAGGGTAGCAGAGGATGAGATAGCTAGATAGCATCACTGACTTTATGGACATGAATCTCAGCAAACTCCAGAGATAGTGGAGGAACCTGGTGTGCTGCAGTCCATGAGGTCACAGAGTCAGAGGTAACTTAGCAACAACAGCCAGGAAAATAAGGCACACACTATCCCCTACAACAGGGGATATTTCAGCAATTACACTTAAAGATACAGTAGCAGTTACCTTGCAGATTTTATGTAGTCATGAAAGCTCAGTATTGAAACACTGAGTTTCTGGTAAGTGGAGAGTCTGAGATGGTGATTTTGTCATATTTTAGGTTTTTGTCCATGGGCTTCCCAGATGCTTAGTGCTAAAAAATCTGCCTGCCTTTGCAGGGGACACAGGAGATGATGGTTCAATCCCTGAGTCTGGAATAGGAAATGACAACTGGCTCCAGTACTCCTGCCTGGAAAATCCTATGGACAGAGGAGCCTGGTGGGCTACAGTCCATAGGGTTGTGAAGAGTCAGATATGACTTAGCGAGCAAGCAATTGTTCTGTCCAAGCAATGTTTTCTTCAGGTTTACTGCATTTTGCTCTAACATTCAAGTTGCCACCCATATGTTATAAACACTGCAACGCAGTACTATGCAGAAGTTTTGCTCAGCTGGACAATCCTCTTCATTTTCCATGAATAACGACTTAGGCAACCTGTAAAGATCACTACTTAGCTATAGAGTTTCTCATCTACTATATGTGACACTATTTGAAGTATTGACTGGTACATGAAAGATGGTCATAAACCTAAGCTTTTGTAAGGCAGTTTTACTTGCATTTGATGTAGTGAATGTCATGCCATGAAGGCAGTCCAAGCAGCCTTTGTTTTACTTTGCTTTCCTTTATTGTACATTGCAAGTATAATTTTTTCACAAAATGAAGGTCTGTGGCAACCCGACCCTCTCTGCCCATGTGGTTCAACTCAAGTTTGCAATCTTTCTGAGTTTTAAGAAAAAGAGATGGGATATTAAAAACAACAGAAAGCCTAAATAATAGAATGTGACAACTAAGTATGAATTTCCCATGTATCTGTATTTGCTCTATGCTATAGCCACAGCAGAAAACTCTACACTCCCACCATCCCCTCCTTCTGGTAAAGGGTAGCTCATATGCGACGTGAGAACCTCAGTGGACTATAGCTCCTTTTTGTAGGACCCAATGTATATGCTCCAGAAGTAATGTTAAATTGGTTGTATACTCTGTTTCCATTTCAGAAGTGTAAGTTAATGTTCAATACAGAGAATGAGTTAAATGTTTTCAAGGCCTAATGAATAAGAGGGGCTTCCCAGGTGGCTTAATACAGGCGGTTCCTGCCAATGCAGGAGGCACAAGAGACTTGGGTTCAATCCCTAGGTTGGGAAGATTCCCTGGAGAAGTAAATGGAAACTCCAGTATGCTTGCCTGGAGAATCCCATGGACAGAGAAGCCTGGTGAGCTACGGTGCATAGAGTCACAAAGAGTTGGACATGACTGACTGAGCACTACACTACTACTAAATAATAAGAAGGAGACACAGTATCACAAAATAGGGTTTTTATAGCCCTATTTCTTCAGGTGCTTTGCCTTATTATATATACTCTATGATACTTCTTGTAGATACTTTAATTGCCATGGAATGGCAATTATTCCCCTGGACTGCATGTTATTCCCTTTGCAAGAAAGCAATACTCTCCAGAGGCTATGTTCAGAAAGAATGTTCTTGTCACTTGTTAAAAGTCCCAGGCACAGAATAATTTTGGTTGCCTGAGGCACTTAAACTGTTGCCATCCCTGGGCTTCCCTGGTGGCTCAATGGTAAAGAATCTGCTTGCCAACATAAGAGATTAGGGTTCAATCTCTGGGTGGGAAAGATCGCACATGCTGCTAGGCAACTAAGCCTGTGTACCACAGCTACTGAGCCTGTACTCGAGGGCCCAGGAGCCACAACTTCTTAGCCCACATCCCTCAACTACTGAAGCCTATGTGCCCTGGAGCCCATCCTCTGCAACAAGAGAAGCCACCACAGTGAGAAGCCCGTGCATCTCAACTAGAGAGTGGCCTCTACTCGCTGCCAATTAGAGAAAAGCCTGCGTAGCAATGAAGATCCAGCACAGTCAAGGTAAATAAATTTTAAAAATGTAAAGCAAAACTATTCCCATGTCTGTGTTTGTCAGGTCTACAGTCCGCAATAATGGCAATGTCTTCAAATATTATAGCCACCTACACAAACTTAATTCTCTAAGTTGAAGTTAGTTCTTTCTCCATTATGCTTCTGTGATCACCTCTGTCATAGCATTTATAACACATATATTTAGTTATAAAATATAATCTGATGTCCAAGGAGGGCATGGAAGGTGTCTTGTTTTACATTTTTTTTTTTTTTTAATGGAGGAAAAGGAGAGTGGCGTTATTACTTTGCTAGGCCAAAAGAGGAACACAGTAGGCTAGCATCTCAGGAACTGTGCACCCCCTGCCCTGGTGAGGAGGAGAAGCTATATAGTCAGGCAGAGATAGGTGATAAGGATCACAGCAGTAATAATCTGTTTCTTTTTTGGCTGTGCTGGGTCTCTGTTGCTGCGAGTAGGCTTTCTTGAGTTGTGGTGAGTGGGAGCCACTCTTGGTTGTGGTGCTGGGGCTTCTCATTTTGGTGGTTTCTCTTCTTGAGGATCATGGATTTTAGAGCCTGGGCTTCAGTAGTTATGGCACATGGGCTTAGTTCCTCCATGGCATTTGAAATATTTCCAGACCAGAGATTGATCCCTGGTTCCTTGTATTAGCAAGTGGATTCTTACCCACTGCACTACCAAGGAAGTCCTGCTTAGTTTTGTTTTTAACATCTGCATCATGGGTACTTAATGTAATATATGTATGATATACATATATGATATATATATATATATATATATATATATCATACACACACACACATACACACATACACACACACATACACACACATAGACAGACACACATATATGCAGCTTCCCTGGTAGTTCAGTGGTAAAGAATCTGTCTGCCAAGCAAGAGACTGGGGTCCAATCCCTGGGTTGGGAAGATCCCCTGGAGAAGAAAATGGCAACTCACTCCAGTGGTCTTGCCTGGGAAATCCTATGCACAGAGAAGCCTGGTGGGCTACAGTGCAGGGGGTTAAAAGAGTCAGAAACAACATAGCGACTAAACAACTACATTAATAAATCTTTGCTAAATTAAGATTGAAAAAAATCATCATAACAACTTTTCCAATAAATCTGGAAAGTAAACTCCACACACAAAAACTGTAAAGCAGTAAATTTTCATTAACCTTTTCTTACTTTTCATCAGGTTGAGGTGAAATTACTTATTGTTCAAAAATGACCTCTCCTAGTTTAAAATTAGAGCATTATTGTCTTGTTGAAATTGATAGTCATTATAATCAAGAAAGATATTTAGGTCCCATCTAAGAGCTCTGACAAGAGGTCCCATAAGATCTATAGAAAAAAGGCATGATTGAATTAATTTGTGGTAAGTGGAAATTTATTTCATGGATTCATAAAATACATAGATAGAGAAAAAGAGGCATGGAGGAAGGGTAGAAGGAAGGAAAAAGGGAAGGAGAAAGAAAGGAAGGGAGGAAGAGAAGAAGGAAGGAAGAGAGGGATGGTAGGAGGGAGGGAGGAAGAGAAGAAGGCATAAGAAGTTTGAAAGCAAGAAAGAAAAATTGTACTAAATAAATTCAGGAAAGCACTTGGTAATGCAACTGAGGAGTAGGTGCACCACATCCTCCCTGGATGAGGGTTTTGGGGATAAAGTTGTTTGGGTTTTTTTTCCCCTCTTTCATTTTATCATCAATGTCAATGCCCATAACAATAAGCAGTTAGACAAATGGACAAATTTATCATTTTGACATGTAATTTTCTGGATTCCTTTTGCAAAGCCATGCTTAAGCTCTGAAGATATTTCAGTGTAAAAATAAATTGATCATGATGTTCTACAGATGTTTATATTGGATGATGCTTTTTCACTTTTTTTTTTTTTTTTTAAAGATTTATTTATTTATTTATTTAGGGCGGGGGTCGGGTTGGGGAGGGAGGGGAGTGGGCAGGCCACTTTTGTTGGTCTCTCATTTCTCTATTTTCATCCGTCTTTGTTCCTTGGCTCCTGTGGGCCTCCCATCGCGGTGGCGTCTGTCATCGCAGAGTGCTGGCTCTGGGCACATGCGCTCCAGAGCTCTGGCTCAGTAATTGGACACATCGGTCCAGCCACTCCGCGGCACGTGGGATCTTCCCAGGCCAGGGATCGAACCGGCGCCCCTTGCACTGCAAGGCGGTGTCCTTACCCACTGGACCACCAGGGGAAGCCCGCTTTTTCACTTTTAAATCTGGTCTTGTGGTCCTGACTTTTCTGTGAGATTTGGATACAGTTTAGATCATGGTCATGATAATGATTAAAATAATTGGAAACCACTGAAGATTTCTGAACTGTGAAACTATACTTCTGTGCTATTTTAAGCTGCTAAATGTGTGGTCATTTGCTACAACAACTGTAGAATACCAATCCCTAGCTCAAAATAAATCAAAACAAGGCTTTTAAAAATTCAGTTAAGCCTTATTTAGCAAAGGGATGATCCCTACTGCTTCTCCATTTAATAGCCCTTTTTGGCTTTCCCTTAAAATTGGAAAAAAATGAATGGAGCCTCACAATGGATTACCATAGCTTTAGTTCTGTAGTCCCAACCACCAGGTTTCTCATGCTCATTATTGAAATTAATGACTCTATCCAATCATTAATTGGTAATTATTTTGCTATTATAGATGTAGCTGCTGCACTGTTTCTGTGCTTATTTCAGTGATTCTCATCTATAACTTGCCTCACTGAGCTACTCATGAGGAATCTCCATAGCTTTGCCATTGTCATTGTATTCAGTTCTTGCAAGCAAGATCTTAACTTCTTTCAACATTATCCAGGAAAACATGTATGACCTCATATTTCTGCCATCCTCCCCTGAGAAGATTCATTTGGCACACTCACTATGGTCTCACAAAAACAGATAACATTTTATTTTACCCAATGGTGTGCTAACTGTTTCGTCATGTCCAACTCTTTGCAACCCCATGAACTGTAGCCTGCCAGGCTCCTCTGTTCATGGCATTCTTCAGGCAAGAATACTGGAGTGGGTTGCCATTTCCTTCTCCAGATTTTACCAGTATATAAATATAAATTTAGCAGTTTAAATTTATGGGCATAATTTGATCAAGGGCCATGCCATCTTTGAAAGTATCCAGAAGCAGTTATTGACCGTTATAACATATACAACTTTAAAGTAAACCCAATACTTTGGGGTACTTTTTGGATTCTGGAGGTACCATATCCCTTATTTACAAATGTTATTTAATTATGTTTATTCTGTTCCAAATTGGCATACTTTAAACAGAGCTCTCTTATTAGTAAAAAACAATCTCTAACATCTGTCCAAATTACAGTATTGTAGGCACTCTATTGCAATGCATTTAAGTACTTCTATTAGCAATCATCAGAGACTTCCTCATCGTAAAAATTGTAAGTAGACTCCCTTATTCTTAGTGGTTTCAAGAATACCTATGATGGCTGGGAATTTTATTGCACCAGATCCGTGGATCTCTCTTTGACCCACACTACACATCAGAGAATGAAAACTCAGGCCACTATAAGATCTTCTGAAGGTTGAGACTCTCAGACCCTAAGCTCATGATCAACTGTTCCCAGATGACTATTATTGATTTCTTAAACCATGGAAGCAGCATTCTACAAACTTGCGAAAGCCCTCTGCTACAATACCAATGTTACCTACAGGCTAGAATCAAATTTGGCCATTCCAGGGTACCTCTGTTTCATGAAGATATGATCTTCCTGACCTCAGTCCTTTGCCAGATACCATGATATAAAATATTATTCATTGGCAAGAACCCTTGGTCAACTGTGGGACCCCTTGAAATCAACTTGGTGAATAGGTAAAGGAGTTCATATACCATAGAGACAGAATGTGCCTATCACACATAATGAAGCTCACTCAAAGCTTCTTGATTTTTAGTCCTTGATAAAGGATGGTAATCAAGAATTAGCACAATTGATCAACCTTTAGGAAGTCAACTTAGAACTAGATATACAGCACATTTATTCATTTTTATAGACTCTCGGTCAACTGAAAATGACTTATTAATCTGTTCTGGACACTCGCAGTGAAAAATAAGTCCTTATCTAAATTTGTTCCCTATGAAGTAAAGAACTGTGGGAATGTCTTCTGTTACAGCCAAAAAAAAAAAAAAAAAAGAATAATAATGTCACACATCGCCTTGCCTATACTAAAATCCAAATACAAGACCTCAACATAACACTTCCTATGCCCTTATAAATTCAAATATTATGGTCTTGGTTAGTGTCTCTGGGTGTCCAAGTGAAATTTGAAATAAAGAAATTCCCCTTAAACTCACACTTGTCTTCCTCCAATCTCTCACCAAGTTGACAAGTTCCAAGAACTTCCCATCCTCAAGGAAATTCAAAGCATGATTTCAATGTGGCAGTCTCCTAGCAGCAATAATTTTAATGAAAAGCAGACAATCAAGCTTGAGTGATTGTGTGAACCAATCACCTTTCTGATAGTGTGCCTGAGGAGGCAGCAAGCACTTTACCAGCAATGTAGCAATTCTAATTTCCTGCTTTCATTTTGGAATTAATATTTTATTGGATAAGACTCTTCTTTAGTGACTTAACATGATATAATAGCCTAGGGTTAATAGGTCTACTTACACACTTCCTATTTTTTAAAGAATTGTTTGTAATGAATTCTATTAAATATCATGGTATCAGTATGGGATTGACTTTTCCTGTATGACCTTTAAATACAATTTAAATGAATAAGGCAGTCTGCAATTTGTGTTGTTTAACTTAATTTTCTCTTTCATATATATGGGCATCTGTGTAGAAAAGAGAAAAATAAAATCATCATAGTTGTGGCTGTAATAAAATAAAGATATTAAAAATATAATTCTATTATAAATAATGTAGTTAGTATTAAACCCCTGTTAAATCAGTCTTGATTTCTTAGCTGAAACTGAATTAGCTTCCAGAGTTTCGTATATTTTTTATGATTGCAATCAAGGTAGAATACTTGTACTAGCCTACTTTTCTTTAAATTTAACATTATATTATAAAATATTTCTCACTTGTTAGTTTTCAAAATTGCCATATGAACTGCTGTGTAATATATTATTTCTAGAGCTGATTACTGATGTCTCAGTAATATGGCTCATAGAAATGACAGATGTTACATGCTATTTGATAATGGAGGTTCACTGTGCCTGCAAGGTTTTTTTTTCTGGTTGTGCTGGGTTTTCTTTTCTTTTTTTTTTTTTTTTTAAACATTTATTTATTTATTTTGGGCGGGCCATTTCTATTGGTCTTTCATTTATCCTTGTTCATCTATCTTTGTTCTTTGGCCCGTGTGGGCCTCCCATCACGGTGGCCTCTGTTGTCGCAGAGCACCGGCTCTGGGCGCATGCGCTCCAGAGCTCCAGCTCGGTAATTGGACCCATCGGTCCAGCCGCTCCGCGGCACACGGGATCTTCCCAGGCCAGGGATCGAACCAGTGCCCCTTGCACTGCAAGGCGGTGTCCTTACCCACTGGACCACCAGAGAAGCCCGTGCTGGGTTTTCTTGATGTGCATGGGTTTCCCCAAAATTTGGGGAGCGGGACCTACTCTTTGTTGTAATATAAGAACTTACCATGGCAGTGGTGGCTTCTCTTATGCTCATGTTCCTTAGAGCCCTTGTGGTATTTGGACTTAGTTGCTCTGCAGCATGTGGAATCATCCTGAACCAGGGATGGAACTTGTGACCTCTATATTTGGCAGATGGATTCTTTCTTTTAAAATTTTGGCCTCTTTTATTGTTTTTTTAACTTATTTATTTCCATCTATCTTTATTCTTTGGCCTGTGTGGGCCTCCCATTGCAGTGGCCTCTCTTGTCACAGAGCACAGGCTCTGGGTGCATGTATACCAGATCGCTGGCTTGTAAATGGACACACCAGTCCAAGGCAGGTGGATTCTTAACCACTGAACCACCAGAGAAGTCCAGTGGCAAATAAGTTTTAGAGGTAAATAGTGATATAAAACTTGGCTAAAATAACCTCAGCATTTATATTGATACACTGTTTCATAGAGCATTTTTCTAACTAGTTTTCTGTCAATGAGTGTGAGAATGTACCATTGTTCCTCTTGTGAATATTGACTTCCAAATTTTTATTTTTTTGAGTTTCCTGATTAACTAGCTTAAAATTGCATAGTTTAGTAGCATATTTTAAATTCAGGTTTGAACTTAGATTTATCTGTGTTAAAATGATGGGTCAAAAAAGGAAATCTTAATTCACCTTTTTACTGTATATTTTTGAGCTATATTGTCTAGAATTTACTACACTAACTACACTACTTTGATCTAGCTTATTGTATGAATCCACATCACGTAGCTATTTGAATGATAATTATTGGCATTTATTTTAATGTTATAATTCAGGAGGAAAAACTGGTACCCTGAGGGAGTTTATATTTCTTTAATCACAATTGCTTTTAGGAGCAGAGCACATGATTTAGGCCTAAGCCAAATGGATCATCATGTTCTTATAGTTACAGGTTGGTTAAGACATCAGCATAAATTGGATTTAACACCATATGTGCCAGTACTAGTATCTGGAAATGCTAGATGATAGGTACTTGTTATTTGTCACGAGTGACTTTGGGTAAATATAGCCTCTGGAGCTGTAATCAGTCACCTGAAGACAAAAAAGAAGGAACTAGTCTGGGACTGATACCAACACAAAGTGATAAGTGATGAAAAAAATTGTCAAGATAGTCTTTCTCTACAGGGCCTAAACAAAACAAGTAAACCATGTCACTTAATGTGAAAATACTTTATTTGTGTGTGTGTACTGTTTCTATTCATTTGCATATTTGCTCTGTATCTAAACCTATAAATAATAGGAGGCAGAATTGTTACTATAATTTTTATTGTGAACTTGTCAAATTTGGGCTTCCATGATGGCTCAATGGTAAAGAATCTGCCTGTGACATAGGAGACATTGGTTAAATCCTTGGGATGGGAAGATCTCCTGGAGAAGGAAATGGCAACCGACTCCAGTATTCTTGCTTGGGAAAGCACACAGACAGAGACTCTAAGATACCTCCATGGCTAACAGAAAATTACAGGTTTTTCACTTAGAAAGAAATTCCATCCCCTTAGAAAAACTGAGGAAGGCCAAAATTACCAAAATTATCCTTCCTTCAAACACAAAAGTCTTGCCCTAAATAAACGCAGAGCATAAACCTGATGGTCAACACTGCACCATATCAATCACAGTGGGCAAAGAGAATCTGTAGTGAGCTTAAGAAGAAAAAATGCTTGGAAGTTACACTGCTCTCATAGCTATCAGGTACAAAGAGGTTCTGAAAAAGATAACACTGATTTTTGATACATATGTGAATAACTCTCGTTTCCTAGAGCACAGAGCTCTCCCAGAACAACAGACCCCAGAATCTGTCTAGTTGACAGCTTCAATTTTATTGCCAACAGTTACACAAAAGATTGTTACAAATCAAACTTTAAAATTTTTATTTTATTGAAATATAGATTCACAATGTTGTGTTAATTCCTGCTGTACTGGAAAGGAATGCAGTTTTATATATATATATATACACATACATACATATTCTTTTTCATATTCTTTCCCATTATAGTTTATCACAGGGTATTGAACATAGTTACCTATGCTATACAGCAGGACCTTTCTGTTTATCTATTCTATATATATTAGTTTGCATCCATTAATCCCAAAGTCCTAATCTGTCCCTTCTCTACCAGTCCTCCCTTTAGGCAACCACCATTCTATTCTCTACATCTGTGAGTCTGTTTTTGTTTCATAGGTAAGTTCATTTGTGTCATATTTTAGATTTCACATGTAAAGTGATATCATATGATATGTGCCTTTCTGATTGACTTCACTTAGGAGTATAGTCTCTAGCTACATCCATGTTGCTGGAAATGGCCTGGTTTCATTCTTTTTATGGTTGAGTAGTATTCCACTGTGTATATGTAACAAATTGTTATCCATTCATCTATTAATGGACATGTAGGACATTGAAGCTTTTATTGAAGTGTAATCTACACAAACAATGGCAAATATCTTAAGAGTACAGTGTGATGAGTTTTAACAAATATGTTCACCCATGTAACCAACACCCTAGTCAAGATTTAGAATAGTTCTTTCTTATGACCCTTCCAGAAACTGCCCAACTTAACAGAAGTGAGTACCAATGTAATTCCTATCATTTGTTTAGATTAATTTTACCTGTTCTAGAATTTCATAACAATTTCATATCAATGAAATCACAGTTATGTTCTTTTTTTAAAAAATTATTATTTATTTATTTATACAGCTGCCTTATGTCTTAGTTGTGGCCCTCAGGCAAGATCTTCATTACAACATGCAGGACTGTTAGCTGAAACACACGAATTCTCTAGTAGTATGTAGGCTTAGTCACTCTGCACCATGTAGGATCTTAGTTCTCACATAGAAAGAGAACCCACACCCTCTGCATTGCAAGGTGGATTTTTAGCCACCAAGGCGATTTTTACATAATATGATCCTTTATTTCTGTCTTCTTTTACACAAGATGTTTGGGCATTTGCCCACATTTTTGGATATAATTGGTTAAGGCTTACCTGTTAGTAAAAAGTATTACATCACATGAATATTTTTTTTTTCATCTGGAGATAAGCACTCAGGTTTTTTCCAGTGTTTGTCTATTATGAATAAAGATGCTATGGATGCTGTTGTAAAAATATTTACTGCAGATACACATTTTCATTTAGGGCTGGTGAATAGCAATGAGTAGAATGACTTAGTCATAGGAAAGATATAATTCAATTTAGAAGGAATTACCACAATCTTTTTCAAAGTGGTCTTAAGACTTTTATATTCCTAGCAGCAAAGCATATGAGACTTTCAGTTACTTCACATCATTACCAATAATTAATATCAGTTTTATTTAATTGTAATCATTCTAATGAATTTGTTGTTATTGTATGACGGTTTAAATTACATTTCTGTAATGTCTAAGGATGTTCAACATCATTTCATGTTCCATTTGTGTATCTTTATTTTTGTGCATGTGAAGTCCTGCACAAATCTTTTGCCTATTTTGTACTGAGTGATTTTGTGTTTTTAATGTTGTGTGGCAGAAATTGGTTACTGAATATCTTTAAAAATTGAAGAAAAATAACATTCAAATCAATTTTGAGTAAATGCACATGGTTCACCTATTTATTTAAGCATTCTTTAATCTCTTATCAAACACCCAAAAAGTCAAGATTTAGAATAGTTCTTTCTTACGACCCTTCCAGAAACTGCCCAACTTAACAGAAGTGAGTACCAATGTAATTCCTATCATTTGTTTAGATTAATTTTACCTGTTCTAGAATTTCATAACAATTTCATATCAATGAAATCACAGTTATGTTCTTTTTTTAAAAAATTATTATTTATTTATTTATACAGCTGCCTTATGTCTTAGTTGTGGCCCTCAGGCAAGATCTTCATTACAACATGCAGGACTGTTAGCTGAAACACACGAATTCTCTAGTAGTATGTAGGCTTAGTCACTCTGCACCATGTAGGATCTTAGTTCTCACATAGAGAGAGAACCCACACCCTCTGCATTGCAAGGTGGATTTTTAGCCACCAAGGCGATTTTTACATAATATGATCCTTTATTTCTGTCTTCTTTTACACAAGATGTTTGGGCATTTGCCCACATTTTTGGATATAATTGGTTAAGGCTTATCTGTTAGTAAAAAGTATTACATCACATGAATATTTTTTTTTTCATCTGGAGATAAGCACTCAGGTTTTTTCCAGTGTTTGTCTATTATGAATAAAGATGCTATGGATGCTGTTGTAAAAATATTTACTGCAGATACACATTTTCATTTAGGGCTGGTGAATAGCAATGAGTAGAATGACTTAGTCATAGGAAAGATATAATTCAATTTAGAAGGAATTACCACAATCTTTTTCAAAGTGGTCTTAAGACTTTTATATTCCTAGCAGCAAAGCATATGAGACTTTCAGTTACTTCACATCATTACCAATAATTAATATCAGTTTTATTTAATTGTAATCATTCTAATGAATTTGTTGTTATTGTATGACGGTTTAAATTGCATTTCTGTAATGTCTAAGGATGTTCAACATCATTTCATGTTCCATTTGTGTATCTTTATTTTTGTGCATGTGAAGTCCTGCACAAATCTTTTGCCTATTTTGTACTGAGTGATTTTGTGTTTTTAATGTTGTGTGGCAGAAATTGGTTACTGAATATCTTTAAAAATTGAAGAAAAATAACATTCAAATCAATTTTGAGTAAATGCACATGGTTCACCTATTTATTTAAGCATTCTTTAATCTCTTATCAAACAATATATAGTTTTAGAGTAGATATATATTAGTATTGAATTTATTCTTAAATATAACCTTTAAATCTTTTCTTATAGGTGGCATTTTTTTAACATTTTATTTTGAAATAATGATGGGTTTATAGGAAGTTGCCAAGTTAGTAAAGAGAGATTCCTTGTGTTATTTACCCAGTTACCCCCAGTGTTTATAAATTATATAAATACAGTGCAATTGTACTATCTCCTTACTTAAATATTTATGCAATATTTATCTTAGAACCCTGTAAGATAAAAAGGTATGAGAGAGAAAACAATATGAATCTCTCCAAAGTTTTATTAGGCTTCCAAGTTATCCCACAAATTCATCTCATGATCATTCCTAATCACCTATATTTTCATTTATATATTTGATCATTTTTCTATTTCTTGTTAAATTATTTTTAGAGGCTCTGAAATCAACTGGTAGGGATCAAATCCAGGCTATTTTCTGGCTATGAGATCTGGAGCAAATAACAAACTCGCATTACATCAGTTTACTCCTCTAAAATGTTCATAAAAATATTACTCCTCTCATTTTTATGAAGTCTAAGGAGGTTTATCCATATTAAGCATTAATAAAATAAATCTATCATATAGTTAGCATTCAATAAACTATCATTTTCATTCATATGTTTATTAATAGTTTTAATAATAATTTAAATAATTTAAAAATAATTTTAATAATTAATTCACTGTAGAGGCATGACTAATAGAGACTTAATCATTTAACAAAATAATGACAAAATAATATGTTTATTATATGCTACAAGATTTTATTTTATTTATTTATTTTTTTAAAAGATTTATTTATTTATTTATTTAGGGCGGGGGGTCGGGTTGCGGAGGGAGGGGAGCGGGCGGGCCACTTCTATTGGTCTTTCATTTCTCCATTTTCATCTGTCTTTGTTCTTTGGCCCGTCACATCGCGGTGGCGTCTGTCGCTGCAGAGCGCCGGCTCTGGGCACATGCGCTCCAGAGCCCCAGCTCGGTAATTGGACACATGGGTCCAGCCGCTCGGCGGCACGCGGGATCTTCCCAGGCCAGGGATCGAACTGGCACCCCTTGCACTGCAAGGCAGTGAGTGTCCTTACCCACTGGACCACCAGGGGAAGCCCGCTACAAGATTTTAATGGAAGTATGAGTCTATTCAAAATGTTATTAATCATTGAATGCTTAGATAGTATCTAATATATAGGGCTTCCCCTGGTGGTCCAGTGGGTAAGGACACTGCCTTGAAGTGCAAGGGGCGCCAGTTCAATCCCTGGCCTGGGAAGATCCCGCGTGCTCCCCTCCCTCCCCAACCCGACCCCTGTCCAAAATAAATAAATAAATAAATCTTTAAAAAAAAATTAGATAGTATCTAATATATAAAATAGGCTTCCCAGATTTCTCAGTGGTAAAGAATCTGCCTGCCAATGCAGGCAGTGCAGATTCAATCCCTGGGTTGAGAAAATCTCTGGGAGAAGAAAATGGCAACCCACTCTAGTATTCTTGCCTGGAAACTCCACATGGAAAGAAGAGCTAAGCTGGTTATAGTCCATGGGGTTGCAAACATGTTAGTCATGACTTAGTGACTAAATAACAGCAACAAATGTAAAATGCACTGGAAATTCAATGGAGGATAACCTATAAACTGCCTGAATATTGGTATCATCCTATAGCTCTAAATGTGTGCTCAGTCATGCCTGACTCTTTGAGATCCCATGGACTGTAGCCCATCAGGCTCCTCTGTTCATGGGATTTTCCAGGCAAGGGTACTGGAGTAGGTTGTCATTTCCTCCTATAGGAAATCTTTCTGACCCAAGGATCAAATCAAAGTATCCTGTGTCTCCTGTATTGGCAGGCACATTCTTTACCATGGAATCACCTAGAGCCCCTATACTTCTGAACAGAAGGTAAAAAATTCTGTACCTCTCAGATACAGGATCCCTGACATTTATTTAAAAAAATAATAATAAAAAAAAGACCATTTCAGCTTTGCAAATACTGTAAAGATTGGAAAGGAGAATTAGAATAGCATAGCCTTAGGCTAGACTACTCAAATCATTTCAATTCTTTGCACTTTCCTTACTGAAGTAAGGCTTCTGTCCAAGTACATCCCTTTTTTCAATTTTAAGACCTCACAACTTAGCTGTCTCCATGCTGGATAAAGCCAATTTTTACTCAAAATTCCAGCAATTACTTGATTAGAGACAAGTGTCACTGAGGAGAGCTAATCTAAGTGGAATAAAAACCTCCAAATTTAACATTAATGAATACATTAGTATTTTCAATGACTCCTTTTTTGTACCACTCATGAGGGACAAACAATGCTGGATCACTTGTGTTTCGTAAGTAACATCTATCATCTGCATAATAATTATTTGCTTCTGTAAGCTTCTTCTCATCATCCAAAATTAAAACTTTTGAGATTTTCTCAAAGAACGGAATTGTTAAAAGGGCTACATATTTCACAGAGAGGCGGAAAATCCTGTGTAAATTTGCCAGGGCCCAAGAGAAAGGCCATGTTCATGTAGGTGCTTAATTGATTGTGGTTAATGATGATGATACACTTGATGAGTACAAGCACCAATTAGGCAGAAAAGCAACTTGCCAGCCCTTAAAATAAGCAGAGTAGTCAAGAAAGCAAGGAATTCCAGGGAAGATGCCTTAATCGTGCAAACCACCCATTTTATATGTCAGGAGAGATACGAATAAGTTTTTCCATTTTGCTCATTTAAAAATCCCTTAAAATGTCAAGATTTTAAGGATGCTTAATATCTGAAAATGTTGGGAAACACCTGACTTAAAATCCACAGCCAGGTGAATCAACAGTGCAAGGTGATTATTTTTTCATAATTATAGTTAAATATAGGCAGAGATGTCCCTCCTCATAGCATGCAGGTAATTAGGTAGAACCAAAGAAATGGGGCGGGGGAGCAAATAGCAGGAAATACTACATCTTGTAAACAGCAGGGGTCCATAGGCAGACAAAAGAAAGCAAGAACCTACAGACTGACAGGAAGCCACATCGTAGGTCTCCTGTATTGGCAGGCACATTCTTTACCATGGAATCACCTAGAGCCCCTATACTTCTGAACAGAAGGTAAAAAATTCTGTACCTCTCAGATACAGGATCCCTGACATTTATTTAAAAAAATAATAAAAAAGACCATTTCAGCTTTGCAAATACTGTAAAGATTGGAAAGGAGAATTAGAATAGCATAGCCTTAGGCTAGACTACTCAAATCATTTCAATTCTTTGCACTTTCCTTACTGAAGTAAGGCTTCTGTCCAAGTACATCCCTTTTTTCAATTTTAAGACCTCACAACTTAGCTGTCTCCATGCTGGATAAAGCCAATTTTTACTCAAAATTCCAGCAATTACTTGATTAGAGACAAGTGTCACTGAGGAGAGCTAATCTAAGTGGAATAAAAACCTCCAAATTTAACATTAATGAATACATTAGTATTTTCAATGACTCCTTTTTTGTACCACTCATGAGGGACAAACAATGCTGGATCACTTGTGTTTCGTAAGTAACATCTATCATCTGCATAATAATTATTTGCTTCTGTAAGCTTCTTCTCATCATCCAAAATTAAAACTTTTGAGATTTTCTCAAAGAACGGAATTGTTAAAAGGGCTACATATTTCACAGAGAGGCAGAAAATCCTGTGTAAATTTGCCAGGGCCCAAGAGAAAGGCCATGTTCATGTAGGTGCTTAATTGATTGTGGTTAATGATGATGATACACTTGATGAGTACAAGCACCAATTAGGCAGAAAAGCAACTTGCCAGCCCTTAAAATAAGCAGAGTAGTCAAGAAAGCAAGGAATTCCAGGGAAGATGCCTTAATCGTGCAAACCACCCATTTTATATGTCAGGAGAGATACGAATAAGTTTTTCCATTTTGCTCACTTAAAAATCCCTTAAAATGTCAAGATTTTAAGGATGCTTAATATCTGAAAATGTTGGGAAACACCTGACTTAAAATCCACAGCCAGGTGAATCAACAGTGCAAGGTGATTATTTTTTCATAATTATAGTTAAATATAGGCAGAGATGTCCCTCCTCATAGCATGCAGGTAATTAGGTAGAACCAAAGAAATGGGGGTGGGGGGCAAATAGCAGGAAATACTACATCTTGTAAACAGCAGGGGTCCATAGGCAGACAAAAGAAAGCAAGAACCTACAGACTGACAGGAAGCCACATCTTTTGGGTGAAAAGGGTCCATCTCATTCACAGGCAAAGAAAGGTAGGGAAAAGCAAGTATCTCTTGCATCCAAATGTTATCTTTTACTCACTGTGCTCTCATTACATATAAGATTAGCCTTAGAGATAAGAAGTGCCCATCATGTCCTTAGGGCATAACACTTATGATCTAAGCTAAGTGGAGACAGAAATCCTCTCCTCCCCTCAGGAAAATAGATCTGGGTTGAAAACAAGGAAGTTGACCTCCAAACTCCTTTCTCCCCAGTAAATATTCTGCCCCTTCGCAACTGTAGGGGAAGGGGCAGGGCACAATTTTCTGGAAGAATAACATAACCTTGGAGCTTCCCTGGTGGTCCAGTGGGTAAGGACACCGCCTTGCAGTGCAAGGGGCGCCAGTTCGATCCCTGGCCGGGGAAGATCCCACATGCCGCGGAGCGGTTGGACTAATGTGTCCAATCACCGAGTCAGAGCTCTGGAGTGCATGCGCCCAGAGCCGGGGCTCTGCGACAACAGAGGCCACTGCGATGGGAGGCCCACACGGGCCAAAGAACAAAGATAGATGAAAACAGATAAATGAAAGACCAATAGAAGTGGCCTGCCCACACCCTCCCTTCCCACCCCATCTCCCCCAAAATAAGTAAATAAATAAATATAAAAAATCAAAACAAAACATAACCTTGATCCTCAGTCACCAGCTAAATGACACAGCCAGAGGTGCCATGACAGTTCCACCCCTCCCCCAAAAGAGTTGGAATAATCCTCCTACTCATTAGCATATGAAACTACTCAGCCCATATGTCAGGAGATACGAATAAGTTTTCCATTTTGCTAAAATCCCTTAAAATGTCAAGATTTTAAGGATGCTTAATATCTGAAAATGTTGGGAAACACCTGACTTAAAATCCACAGCCAGGTGAATCAACAGTGCAAGGTGATTATTTTTTCATAATTATAGTTAAATATAGGCAGAGATGTCCCTCCTCATAGCATGCAGGTAATTAGGTAGAACCAAAGAAATGGGGGTGGGGGGCAAATAGCAGGAAATACTACATCTTGTAAACAGCAGGGGTCCATAGGCAGACAAAAGAAAGCAAGAACCTACAGACTGACAGGAAGCCACATCTTTTGGGTGAAAAGGGTCCATCTCATTCACAGACAAAGAAAGGTAGGGAAAAGCAAGTATCTCTTGCATCCAAATGTTATCTTTTACTCACTGTGCTCTCATTACATATAAGATTAGCCTTAGAGATAAGAAGTGCCCATCATGTCCTTAGGGCATAACACTTATGATCTAAGCTAAGTGGAGACAGAAATCCTCTCCTCCCCTCAGGAAAATAGATCTGGGTTGAAAACAAGGAAGTTGACCTCCAAACTCCTTTCTCCCCAGTAAATATTCTGCCCCTTCGCAACTGTAGGGGAAGGGGCAGGGCACAATTTTCTGGAAGAATAACATAACCTTGGAGCTTCCCTGGTGGTCCAGTGGGTAAGGACACCGCCTTGCAGTGCAAGGGGCGCCAGTTCGATCCCTGGCCGGGGAAGATCCCACATGCCGCGGAGCGGTTGGACTAATGTGTCCAATCACCGAGTCAGAGCTCTGGAGTGCATGCGCCCAGAGCCGGTGCTCTGCGACAACAGAGGCCACTGCGATGGGAGGCCCACACGGGCCAAAGAACAAAGATAGATGAAAACAGATAAATGAAAGACCAATAGAAGTGGCCTGCCCACACCCCTCCCTTCCCACCCCATCTCCCCCAAAATAAGTAAATAAATAAATATAAAAAATCAAAACAAAACATAACCTTGATCCTCAGTCACCAGCTAAATGACACAGCCAGAGGTGCCATGACAGTTCCACCCCTCCCCCAAAAGAGTTGGAATAATCCTCCTACTCATTAGCATATGAAACTACTCAGCCCATAAAAGCTAAGCAAGCCATGCTTTCAGGGCCGCTGGACACCCTCTGTGACAGTCCACACTTTGTCTGTGGGGTGTGCTTTTCTCTGAATCTGCATAAATCCATTTCTTACCTATCACTTTGTCTCTCACTGAATTCTTTTCTGCGAAGAGATATGAAGTATCTGAGCTCCATTAGGTCCTGAAACCAGGTATGGTGGGATTTGGCTGGATTTGAGTCCCAGCCATGTAGGTTCAAGTCTCAAGCAGAGTTTTTTTTGGCCAGGTTTGGGCCCCAGCCATGTGGGTTCAACTCTCAAACTGGGCTTTGGGCTTAAGTCTTAATACGAGGTAAATGGTTTCACCTTCATTTGTATGCCCCCTTTAAAAAAAGTGTATTAAAAAGCAGAGACATCATTTGCCAATAGAGGTCCTTAAAGTCAAAGCTATGATTTTTCCAGTAGTCATGTACTAATGTGAAAGTTGGCCTTTATGTATGATTATAATAACAAAAGCAATGAAAAGGAAGTCTAAAAAGCAGTTCCAACATGGAATCAGATATGACTCTTCTTTACAACAAAATAATTATATTGATTAGAATGTCTACTCTTGGTTCCCTGAAAAATGGTTACTAAAACTAACAGGAACTCAGTTTGGAAGACTTTTTCTACAGGCTATTGAAAAAGATCAGAGGAAAAAAAAAAAAAAAAAAAAAGCTAGGTGGCTAATATAAAGTAGATTGAGAAAGTCAACAGACCTCTGGGCCACATATAAAGAAGTAGAGAACAGAAAATAATGAGATTCTGAACTAGAAGGATATAAAGAGAACTAAAAGAACAATCACTTATTAGGTGAAGAAATCTCTAGAAAAAGTTGTATTGTCAACCTTGGCAGTTTCCTTATTAAAGGTGAAAGAAATCATCTGACAGATGCCCACACCCTCCCTTCCCACCCCATCTCCCCCAAAATAAGTAAATAAATAAATATAAAAAATCAAAACAAAACATAACCTTGATCCTCAGTCACCAGCTAAATGACACAGCCAGAGGTGCCATGACAGTTCCACCCCTCCCCCAAAAGAGTTGGAATAATCCTCCTACTCATTAGCATATGAAACTACTCAGCCCATAAAAGCTAAGCAAGCCATGTTTTCAGGGCCGCTGGACACCCTCTGTGACAGTCCACACTTTGTCTGTGGGGTGTGCTTTTCTCTGAATCTGCATAAATCCATTTCTTACCTATCACTTTGTCTCTCACTGAATTCTTTTCTGCGAAGAGATATGAAGTATCTGAGCTCCATTAGGTCCTGAAACCAGGTATGGTGGGATTTGGCTGGATTTGAGTCCCAACCATGTAGGTTCAAGTCTCAAGCAGAGTTTTTTTTGGCCAGGTTTGGGCCCCAGCCATGTGGGTTCAACTCTCAAACTGGGCTTTGGGTTTAAGTCTTAATACGAGGTAAATGGTTTCACCTTCATTTGTATGCCCCTTAAAACAAGTGTATTAAAAAGCAGAGACATCATTTGCCAATAGAGGTCCTTAAAGTCAAAGCTATGATTTTTCCAGTAGTCATGTACTAATGTGAAAGTTGGCCTTTATGTATGATTATAATAACAAAAGCAATGAAAAGGAAGTCTAAAAAGCAGTTCCAACATGGAATCAGATGTGGCTCTTCTTTACAACAAAATAATTATATTGATTAGAATGTCTACTCTTGGTTCCCTGAAAAATGGTTACTAAAACTAACAGGAACTCAGTTTGGAAGACTTTTTCTACAGGCTATTGAAAAAGATCAGAGGGAAAAAAAAAAAAAAAAAAAGCTAGGTGGCTAATATAAAGTAGATTGAGAAAGTCAACAGACCTCTGGGCCACATATAAAGAAGTAGAGAACAGAAAATAATGAGATTCTGAACTAGAAGGATATAAAGAGAACTAAAAGAACAATCACTTATTAGGTGAAGAAATCTCTAGAAAAAGTTGTATTGTCAACCTTGGCAGTTTCCTAGTATAACGATAAGGAACTGGTGGATATTTTAAATGCAGAATAAGGCATCCTGACAGATGAGTTTAATCAATTTCCCTTGAATCTTTTGGAATTTAAAGGTTGCCTAGTCCTACTTACTAAAGCCAAAGCATTCTGTTTCATTGGTTGAATGTGCATATACAGAACAGGGATACCGAATTGCACCTACAAGAGGAATTGTTTAGTCTTTAAGTCATGCCTGACTCTTTTGCAACCCCATGGACTGTAGCTTGACAGGCTTCTCTGTCCATGGATTTTCCAGGCAAGAATACTGGAGTGGGCTGCCATATACTTCTCCAGGGAATCTTCTTGACCCAGGGATCAAACCCACAACTCCTCCATGTCTTGCATCGGCAGGCAGATTCTTTACCACTGAGCTAGCTGGGAAGCAAAGCATTCTGCTTACTGGAAGATAAACCTGAAGCATATGAGTCGCAGAAGAACCCACTTCATTCAGGATTTACCTCCACCCTCTCCTCTAGATCAACAGACTTATAATTAGTATCAAGTCTTATTTCAACTCAGCAGAAAAAGTATGGGCCCTCTAAGACAAGAAAATCATTATGTATCAAAATGCTACAGGAGGCAACCAATACGATTTGACAGGTCCTGGGATATATAGACAATCTACAGAATATCACATTGATCTTGTTTGGTAATATTCTCATATTAGTCAGACTGAACGAGCAACAAGTAGAAGATAAATTTAACGCCATGGTCAGATGACATGGTCAAAAGATAGAATCAAATGCTACAGTTTAAGGAACCACCTTTTAAAAGTAAACTTTATGTTTCCAGTGATCTAAGAAATAGCCCATGTAAGGCAAAAAGCAAATTCTTCTAATGCAATTTGCATCTCAGCACTACAAAGGATACTACATGCTTGGCAGGCCTCTCTGGGTTCTGGAACTAGCATGTTCCGAAGTGGTAATATGCTCCAACATTTACCAAGTTACAAGGAAACTACCATCTTTTATTTGGATCAAATCAGAAAAATTCTCTTTAAGAGATCCAGCCTTACAGATGCAGATGATTTATATAAGTAAATCCTTGCATCATCACACAATTGTCAAGATCATTGCTGTTTTTCCATGGATAAATAGTGTCCAACAGTTTGCAACCCCATGGACTGCAGCACACCAACTTTCCCAGTCCTTCACCATCTCCCAGAGTTTGCCGAAAGTCATGCTAATTCAGTTAGTGATGCTATCCAACCATCACATCCTCTGTTTCCCTCTTTTCCTCTTGCCCTCAATCTTTCTCAGCATCAGGGTATTTTCCAATACGTCATCTCTTTGCATCAGGTGGTCAAAATATTGGAGCTTCAGCCTCAGCATCAGTCTTTCCAGTAAATATTCAGGGTTGATTTCCTTTAGGATTAACTGGTTTGATCGCTTGTCCAGCACCACCATTAGAACACATCAGTTCTTCAGTAGTCAGCATTCTTTACGGACTAACTCTCACATCCGAACACAACTGCTAGGAAAAGCACAGCTTTGACTACAAAGAGCTTTGTTGAAAAAGTGATGTCTTAAGAAAGTGCTTTATAATATACTGGCTAGGCTTGCCATAGCTTTCCTTTCAAGGAGTAAACATTTGCTAATTTCCTGGCCACAGTCACTGTTCACAGCGATTCTGGAGCCCAGGAAAAGAAAATCTGTCACTACTTCCACTTTTAGGTGTTATTAAATCCTTGTTATGTATGAGAAATTGAAGGACAGTGGTGCTTAGAAGTAAGTCTATGACACATTAGTACATTTCAGTATCACAATTTAAACTTGGTTGGCTTTATAATGTGAAATAACAGGAGTCTTTTAAACCTTACTTTTGTCAGAATGTAAGATATGATAATACCAAGTCCAGGGAGAAACAATTTCAGTTAAAACTTGAATATGCTGAGTAATGAGGAGGTTACCACAAAATATCTTAGAACACAGGCTAGTCCAACCCAATGGCTATTTTAAAAATAAAATTTTATTGAGGGGCTTCCCTGGTGGTCCAGTAGGTAAGTACACCGCCTTGCAGTGAAAGGGGTACCGGTTTGATCCCTGCCCCGGGAAGATCCCACGTGCCACAAAGAGGCTGGACCGATGTGTCCAATTACCGAGCCGGAGCTCTGGAGCGCATGCGCCCAGAGCCGGTGCTCTAACACAACAGAGGCCACTGCGATGGGAGGCCCACGTGGGCCAAAGAACAAAGATGTATGAAAATAGATAAATGAAAGACCAATAGAAGTGGCCTGCCCACCCTCTGCCCCTCCCCCCCGCCAAAAAAAAATTATTGAAATACATTCATATGCATGATGTATATGGATGCTTTCCTGCTAGAAGGATAGAGTTGAACAGTTGTGATCAATACTTAATGACCAACAAAGACAAACGCCTTTTTAAATCTGGCTCTTTAGAGTAAAAGTTTGCCGACCTGTGTTTTAGATACAGTTTTCGGATAATGATGAAAGAGTAGATTAAGAGAAAATTCTGAATATCGTTAGCTCTGTTTGTTCACAGTTATTTTCACACACCTAGTACAATGCTTAGCACTTAGTACACATTAAAAATACTTGTTGAAACAATGCTGAATAAAAGATAATAAAGCTCTGCAGAGGGTTTTGAATATGATAAGAGTTTAATGAAAATTACTGAATTATAATTAGTCTGACAGTATTTTGCCACATAAATTAGAGGAAAGAGGTGAAATATTTGAAAATCTTATAATAATTCATGGGAAGAGTAGCACACTAGTTCGTTTGGCCCCCACATGAACTTTTTAAAAAAGGGATTGATGAAAGCAATATTCTGGGAAAGAAAGTCACCTCTAGTTTACTGGATGTGGATAACATATTTATGCACTTTACCTTTAAATATTTTTAGTAAATACTGGGAATTTTACACAATATGACTATATGTTATTTCTATTGATTCTTGCTGTTAGTGAAGATTTCTGCTGTCTTCCTATCTAGGGATTGTTGCCTTTAGAAATTATTTCAGAAGTCAATATAGCCATCAATTGAAATTTTCTTTCATTGATGACATATAAGTTGTATCTGCTGCTTGCTGGTTTAGTCAGAGATTTGATTGATTCAATCATCTTTTTGTTTTAAGGCCTCCAAATACTCTTTTTCTTTCTGTTATTTTGGCTTCAATTACTATTATTTTTCTAAGATGATCCACCTGAACTCAGAGTGGATTGAAATCCTCTGTGTCTGAAACCAAGTCTTGCTGAGGATTCCTACACAGTTCACTTTGTTTAAAGAGAAAATAAAAATAACAATCGAATAGCAGACTTAGTACTGAACGCGTGACTTACTGTCTATCTTTCTAAAGCATCCCTCTTTAGGAAACACAGTAACTCCTAAACAAAATAACTTAAAGACTTAAATTCTTTGGAGAATTAGGTACACATTTAACATCTTCCTAAACATGTGCTTTTCTGTACATGGATTGCACATAGATATTTGCCACAGCAAATCATTTTTATGATTATTTGAATATTATTTCAAGGGAAAGACAATGTTACTTTTCATGTTATTAATAGGATATTGAATCTCCAAGCTGCACAGACCATCAGAATGATTTTATTCTAAGCTTATTAATTTACCTGTTCATCAAGTATTTATTGAGTGCAAATGTCATGTAATGTGTGAGCTACAACAGGAGATCTCACTTTAAGTTTTAAATCCAAGAAGAAATATTAAGGAACAATTCAACAATTTTTAGGTTTCCTCAGTAGTTTAACTCAGTAAGAACAGGAATACTGATGAGTTGTGAAGTACTATGAGAAAACCTGGACAAGCATCATGGAGGAACCAAGGAAGTGATAATAACTGTTCCAAAAGTTTTACTAGGTTTGATCTTTGGAGAACTTGGGCACAAGAACTGGAATGATAGGAAAGGTATGTGTTAGGCCGATGGGGGCCCCATGGGGCCTAGTCAGTCATTCCAGGGGGCAGTGGTCTCAAAAGATTTCCTGCTGACTCACCAATGGCACCAGCTGCATCTGGAATTTTCCCGCCCAGACCAAGTACAGCTCAAACAAAGAAAATGCCTCTGTGCAGACACAAGACCTTATCCCTCCCCTGACTTACGTTTTTTTACCCTGAGCAGATAAAAGCCCCTTACCCCGCCTCTGGGAGCGACTTCAAGGCCCTGCTCAGGGACCCGTGAACCTCGCCCAGGAGCAGGATCCCAAATAAAACTTAACTCTTTGCTAATAATTTGGCCAATTTGCCTGTCTCTTGCTGTGCCGAGATATTACAGTATGCTCAAAAATAATAATTTGAATTGAAATATCATAAGTGTCTGATGGTAAAAATATTAAGGCCGTAGCTAATGTAATCTCTGTCTAACATGAAGTGGATATAAAACTCAGTGGAGGGGAATTCCCTGGTGGTCCAGTGGCTAAGACTCTGTGCTCCCAATGCAAGGGGCCCAGGTTCGATCCCTGGTCAGAGAACTAGAGCCCACATGCTACAACTGAGACCCAGTGCAGTCAAATAAATATAAATAAAATATTAAAAAAAAAAAGAACCTCAGTGGAGGATCCTCCAAAACCTCATTCTCCCATGAAACATTAAGTAGAAAAGTACAGACTGATGGAAATCGCTATGTAAGAGCTCCGGAAACTGGTCAGAGATTCAGAGATCACAGCAACCAGGCAGAAGTCCAATCAAGAAAACTTTATACACTAAAAACCTAAAAAAATTTGTGGTGTGTTTGGTTGTTCTTGTCTCACTCTGTCCCTGCCACAGTGCAGTGAGGTCAAGAGGAAATGTCACGTTTTGCCAGTCCTGTCCCTCTGAAAAAGAATGGAACTTATTTGCAACATTGTGACCAATCTGTGCATTGGTCAAGGGAAGAATGGTTCCAATTAGCTATGAGAAAACCTGGACAAGCATCATGGAGGAACCAAGGAAGTGATAATAACTGTTCCAAAAGTTTTACTAGGTTTGATCTTTGGAGAACTTGGGCACAAGAACTGGAATGATAGGAAAGGTATGTGTTAGGCCGATGGGTGCCCCATGGGGCCTAGTCAGTCATTCCAGGGGGCAGTGGTCTCAAAAGATTTCCTGCTGACTCACCAATGGCACCAGCTGCATCTGGAATTTTCCCGCCCAGACCAAGTACAGCTCAAACAAAGAAAATGCCTCTGTGCAGATGCAAGACATTGCCCCTCCCCTAACTTAAGTTTTTTTTCCTTGAACAGATAAAAGCCATTTGCCCCGCCTCTGTGCGCAACTTCATGGCCCGCTCACTGACCAGTGAACCTCGCCCAGGAGCAGGATCCCAAATAAAACTTAGCTCTTTGCTTATAATTTGGCCAATTTGCCTGTCTCTTGCTGTGCCGAGATATTACAGTATGCTCAAAAATAATAATTTGAATTGAAATATCATAAGTGTCTGATGGTAAAAATATTAAGGCCGTAGCTAATGTAATCTCTGTCTAACATGAAGTGGATATAAAACTCAGTGGAGGGGAATTCCCTGGTGGTCCAGTGGCTAAGACTCTGTGCTCCCAATGCAAGAGGCCCAGGTTCGATCCCTGGTCAGAGAACTAGAGCCCACATGCTACAACTGAGACCCAATGCAGTCAAATAAATATAAATAAAATATTAAAAAAAAAAAAAAAAAAAACCTCAGTGGAGGATCCTCCAAAACCTCATTCTCCCATGAAACATTAAGTAGAAGAGTACAGACTGATGGAAATCGCTATGTAAGAGCTCCGGAAACTGGTCAGAGATTCAGAGATCACAGCAACCAGGCAGAAGTCCAATCAAGAAAACTTTATACACTAAAAACCTAAAAAAATTTGTGGTGTGTTTGGTTGTTCTTGTCTCACTCTGTCCCTGCCACAGTGCAGTGAGGTCAAGAGGAAATGTCACGTTTTGCCAGTCCTGTCCCTCTGAAAAAGAATGGAACTTATTTGCAACATTGTGACCAATCTGTGCATTGGTCAAGGGAAGAATGGTTCCAATTAGCCTAACTCTGAGCTCAGACCTTAACGGCAGCATGGTTTGAAATTGAGGTTGAGAGATACTGAAATCAGGGACATACAAGGCTTGTGAGAACTTAGATCACCCAAATGCCTAAAGGTTAGATCAGGGGCAGAGAGATACAATGAAACATCTAAGATGTGAGAAAACTGAACAGAGATATTTCCTTAAGGGAAATAAAGACATTTAAATGTAACCACATAAAAATGCTGATGAGATGGTTAGATAGCACCACTGACTCAATGCACATGAATTAGAACAAACTCTGGGAGGAAGTGAAAGACCTCTAGAGGAATCTGGCATGCTGCAACATGAAGGGTTGCAAAGAGTCAGACTCAACAACAGCATAAAAAAATAACTGGAAACACACACACACACAGCATTTCCTAGATGACTCAGCAGGAAAGAATATGCCTTCAATGCAGAAGATGTGGGTTCTATCCCTGGGCTGGGAATATCTTTTGGAGGAGGGAGTAGCTTGTCTGGAAAATTCCATGAACAGAGGAGCCTAGGGGTGGCTACAATTCATGGGGTTACAAAAAGTCAGACATGATTAGTGACTGAGCATGCATGCATACACACACACACACAAACACACACACACACACATTTGCAACCTTAAGACTGAATCTTGAATTATTATTCTAAAGGAAATGTCATTCATAGAAAGACAAACACTTGTCATTCCACTTCTATGAGGCATCTGGAATAGTCAAATTCAAAAGGACATAAAACAGAATGATGGGCAGTATAAAGTTTGGCCCAGAGAGAATAGGGAGGTACTGTTCAATGAGAACAACAGTTTCCATTTAAGTATATGAAATAGTTCTGGAGGTGACTGGTGATAATGTGCACAATGATGTGAATTTACTTAATGGTATTTAAAAATGATTAGCATGGGTGGCTTCCCTGATGATCCAGTGGTGGGCGGTCTGCCTTGCAGCGCAAGGGGCACTGGTTTGATCCCTGGCCCGGGAAGATCCCACATGCCAAGGAGCCGTTGGGCCAGTGTGTCCAATTACAAGCCAGAGCTCTGGAGTGCAGGTGCCCAGAGCCAGCGCTCTGCAATGAGAAACACCACTGCAATGGGAGGCCCACACATGCCAAAGAATAAAGATCAATGAAAAATAAATGATGAGTTAGACACACACACACAGAGAAACAGAAAGTGGATGCATTGTTTAAAAAAAATGCTTAGCATGGTAAATTTTGTATTATGTAATATTTTACCACAATTTAAAATACAATGCATCAAAAGAAATTGATGGAAATGAGCATATTATGTAACTGAGTGTTTAGCCTCTTGGTGTTTTACCTTGTAGACATGGGTATCACTGGGGATGAAGACAGATGGGAAAAGGAAAAAGAATATAACTAGGACAAATGGTCTTGAATGAAAAGAAACACCAGTAACTGTTAACACCGAGGAGAAGATGCTCTGGTTCTCAAATGAGCAATGTAGATGAATAATAATGTTCTGGAATTGGTGTGGGGCTGAAAAAGGGTATTGGTTCTACCTCCTGAACCTAAGATTATATGATAGGTAAAAGAAAGACAAGTTGCCTTTGGGATGACTGTAGGGTGTATCACTTGGGAATTGTGTCCATCTAATAGTACAGAAATTCCAAGTTATAGTGACATAAGCAAGAAAAAAAGAGATACTGATTTCTTCTTTTACCTAACATAATGAGGTGTAAGCATTTGAGCACGTGAATGATTATCACAAAATCAGGCCTACTACTTTTCTCATCGGTGTTCATCAGAATCAGATTCCCTCTGCAGTGTGCCCAGATGTTAATAAAAATGACACTGGAACTACAACTGTGACAATCATATTCTCGGAAAGATGCAGAAAGAAAAGCAGAAAATCTCAAACATCCTTCCCAGATGAGTCACTATTCTTCAAGAGTTTCAGAAAAGTCCTGTCCATTAATCACTGCTAGTTTCCTTTCATGGTAATCTTTAAATAAGAGTTGGTTCTTTGCTTCCTAGAGTATAGTGTTTAGTTGAGCACAGATACTATGCACATTAAAGAGAACAAAATGAACATAGTCAGGGTCCCTAAGAGGAGCAAGGTTTTAGTGGTGACACATTGAACTAGCACTCAAATAAATACTTAATTCAAGTAGTAACAAGTATTATGCCCAGAATTTTCATGTTGCTCTTAAAAAAAAAAAGGGTCAACAATACCCTCACCCTGTAGAAGGACTAAAGAGTACATAGGTCAAATGGTATCTGTCACAACTCTTCAAATCTACTCTTTGAAAACAGCAAAGATAATACATGAAAAAATGAACACAGGCATGTGCCAATAAAATTTTACTTCCTAAAACAGGTGATATTCAAGATGTGGTCTACAATCTGCAGTGTGCTGATCTTGAGAGAAATCCTTTAGATATGCAATTAGAATAAAAAGATTACATGAAAACAATAGAATTTAAATAGAATCCACCAGCTGCATCTACTGTCTGCTAAAATGCATACCAATACACAATAAATTAAAATTAATATCCCAACTACTGTGTAGTTTTAATGCTTATTTTCAATCATCTTTTATGTATTATTGCTAAAATTTTAGCCTTAAGTTTTTTTTAGCCTTGAGTTGACGGTTAATGTCTTTGTGCTTTTTTATACTAAATTATTTTCTTTTCCTTTCTCAATTTTTAGTAGTCTTTAAAGAGTACTAAAGAGTTTAAACTGTTGATTTTTAGCAATCAACAAAATTATACATCAAAGTGGTTATTTTTTTCCAGAGCTAACAAATTCATCTCTAAAATGTATGATCTAAGACTACAGTCACTCTAGTATATAATATGAAAAGTGAATGTCTTCCAATCTTAATTTTGACTGGAAGGTCATCTCCTTATACATCCTCCTTACTTGAAAATTTCACTTTATCTCAAGCTACTTCTTCTATTTTATTGTCAAGGCTTTTCCCCCACTGGATTTACTTATCGGTGGCTGTATTATTTTACCATTAACAAAATACCCAGACTGGTTTAAACAACTGAAAATTACTTTCTCACTATTCTGGAGGCTGCAAGTCCAAGATCAAAACCTCTGGAGGTTCGGTTTCTCCCGTGATCCCTGCTATGGCTTCTAGAGTATAGTGTTTAGTTGAGCACAGATACTATGCACATTAAAGAGAACAAAATGAACATAGTCAGGGTCCCTAAGAGGAGCAAGGTTTTAGTGGTGACACATTGAACTAGCACTCAAATAAATACTTAATTCAAGTAGTAACAAGTATTATGCCCAGAATTTTCATGTTGCTCTTAAAAAAAAAAAGGGTCAACAATACCCTCACCCTGTAGAAGGACTAAAGAGTACATAGGTCAAATGGTATCTGTCACAACTCTTCAAATCTACTCTTTGAAAACAGCAAAGATAATACATGAAAAAATGAACACAGGCATGTGCCAATAAAATTTTACTTCCTAAAACAGGTGATATTCAAGATGTGGTCTACAATCTGCAGTGTGCTGATCTTGAGAGAAATCCTTTAGATATGCAATTAGAATAAAAAGATTACATGAAAACAATAGAATTTAAATAGAACCCACCAGCTGCATCTACTGTCTGCTAAAATGCATACCAATACACAATAAAGTAAAATTAATATCCCAACTACTGTGTAGTTGTAATGCTTATTTTCAATCATCTTTTATGTATTACTGCTAAAATTTTAGCCTTAAGTTTTTTTTAGCCTTGAGTTGACGGTTAATGTCTTTGTGCTTTTTTATACTAAATTATTTTCTTTTCCTTTCTCAATTTTTAGTAGTCTTTAAAGAGTACTAAAGAGTTTAAACTGTTGATTTTTAGCAATCAACAAAATTATACATCAAAGTGGTTATTTTTTTCCAGAGCTAACAAATTCATCTCTAAAATGTATAATCTAAGACTACAGTCACTCTAGTATATAATATGAAAAGTGAATGTCTTCCAATCTTAATTTTGACTGGAAGGTCATCTCCTTATACATCCTCCTTACTTGAAAATTTCACTTTATCTCAAGCTACTTCTTCTATTTTATTGTCAAGGCTTTTCCCCCACTGGATTTACTTATCGGTGGTTGTATTATTTTACCATTAACAAAATACCCAGACTGGTTTAAACAACTGAAAATTACTTTCTCACTATTCTGGAGGCTGCAAGTCCAAGATCAAAACCTCTGGAGGTTCGGTTTCTCCCGTGATCCCTCTCTTTGGCTTGCATATGGCCACTGTCTCACTATGTCCTCACATGGTCATCTCTCTGTGGGCTCACATTCCTGATGTCTCTTCATCTTCTTATAAGGATACCAGTCCTACTGGACAAGGCTCCTGTTCTTAAGGCATCATTTAAACTCATCATCTCTCTAAAGGCATATATCCAAATATAGTCATATTGGGAGTTAGAGATTCAGCATATAAATGTGGGAGAATACAATTAAGTTCACAAAATTGGTTAAAATATGTTTCCATGAAATAAAGTAAACCATTGCTGGATTTATCCACTTATTATTCCATGCCCCACATATAAAGTCTATATTTGCCATGTGTGAATTTTAGTTGGAAGACCAAGTACTTCCTTTCCATCTCCTGGCTCTTACCTACAGGTTATGTGTCACAAAAAAGAAGTCATCTTAAGAGAAGGGGAAGATAAAAAAAGAAAAACAAAATGACAGTCCTAGTAAAAAGTACTGAATTAACTTCTTTTGCTCATGGCGTATTACAATGCTTTTGCATTTATTTGCTATTATTGTAAAATATATATTTTAAGATGATACACTAATTTTAAAAATAGGAAGCTACTTTTCTATCTTGCCTTATACAAAAGTAGAAATGACTTGCTACTAAAAGTCTTTTATTTAAATTATGTCAGGTTATCTCAATACATAATATTACATTTCATTAAAAATTAATCAGGGCTTCCCTGGTGGTCCAGTGGGTAAGGACACTGCCTCACAGTGCAAAGGGTGCCGGTTTGATCCCTGGCCTGGGAAGATCCCACCAGAGTGGCTGGACTGATGTGTCTAACTACCCTGCCAGAGCTCTGGGGCGCATGTGCCGAGATGGAGCTCTGCAATGAGAGAGGTCACTGCGATGGGAAGCCCCCAGAGGTGAAAAAACAAAGATCAATAAATGAAAGATCAATAGAAGTGGCCCAGAAAAAAAAGATTTTAAAAAATGAATCCTAATGTAGACAATCTGCATATCTATAAAGTAACCCAGAGTACCACATTTGGAGTTGGTTTGGAAATTAACTTCACTCCTGCCCTGCAATTGGAATATAATTCATGTAATTAATATGATGAGTAAAACACCTTAAATAAAAGAAACATTATCAGGGCCAAAAATGTAAAAAAAAAAAGAAAAAAAAATCAAAAAGTTTTAAAAGGAGAATTTGTGTGATTTTATAATCATTTAGAAAGTGTTATGCTTTCAAGGAAATAAAATGCTTAGGCTCATAGCTGTTATAAACTTATAAATATTTCTCCATAACCATTTATCCTGATCTTCATTTGTATTTCTCAGGAAACATTTTGTAGAGAGAGGTTATGCTAAGGAATCCAGTAGAGAGACATATTCAGTACAATTGAAGGTGAGAATAAGAATGTGGAAACTGTGAAAGAAATTGGTTTTATCCACGAACCTAGTCTTTGTCTTAAAATTACAAAAATATTACATATGGAATACAAGTTGGGAGACAACCTTCTCTTTGCCTTACCTACACCTGGTCACTTTTATTAGGATTTATTTAGCAATTAAGGATGATTTTCTTAGTTATAGTATTATCTTGGAATACAAAGAATGGTTCAGGAGGCAATGAGAGGCATATCTAATTGAGTTTTCCACTTCAGAAGAGAAAGCCAAGGCAGGTTACAGAATACAGGAGGCAATGTCTATGTCTTCATACTAATTAAGAGACTTTAGTTTCAGAGACTTATTCTCAAAAACATGTTACAAATGTAAACACATTTCGATTTTTCTTCTGTAAATATCCGTCACCAGAATTAACCAAAGTAGTAGATTGTTTAGAAGATTACTTCAGCAGTAATTTTATACCCACCATTCTAAATTGGGTAACGACTAAATTCTTAAATGTTTTAAAATCAACCTAGGCAGTTTTCTTTACTGAGGTTTCAGTTCCCTCTGAATTTCATCAGAATGCAAATACAAACTGAAGTGTTTTCAACTACTATGACACAAACATGTCTTGCTCTGCAACAGATATTTTTATGACTTCCTTTGTGATCTTCTTTTCCATCAGATTAAATTGGTCTCAAAGCCACTATGAAGAAAAGATGGAAAATGACATACAGTAGGTACAACAGTCACTCATGAAACAATAGCATTCGTTCATATAGGCAAACTTCTAAGGAGCTATAAATGTCGCCACTAGCAAAGACAGTATTTATTATGATATAAAACCAGAGCAAAGACTCCCCAAAAGGTTTTATTTTTTAAACTGACATGTACTGGAGCCACTTTTCTATGCACACACAATTCTATTATTACTTTCCCCACAATATCCTCTCCAGAATCATAGCAGCAGCTTCATAGAATCTCCACTTACTTTTGCCAAAGTCAAAAATACTGTCAAGATCTTTGAACTGGAACTGTTCTATCTGAAAGTCGTGTTGACACTTATACATTCTTGTCAGTTAGATAGACACTCAGACTTTTACTGTTTCAAAGTTCCGTTTCTCTTTTATCCTCTAATGCTTCAATTCTTTGAGTCTTTGTAGGAAAGAACAACTTTCATTCATAGTAAGACAAAACTATTGCATAATTATAAAGACATGGTCACTTTTATTAGGATTTATTTAGCAATTAAGGATGATTTTCTTAGTTATAGTATTATCTTGGAATACAAAGAATGGTTCAGGAGGCAATGAGAGGCATATCTAATTGAGTTTTCCACTTCAGAAGAGAAAGCCAAGGCAGGTTACAGAATACAGGAGGCAATGTCTATGTCTTCATACTAATTAAGAGACTTTAGTTTCAGAGACTTATTCTCAAAAACATGTTACAAATGTAAACACATTTCGATTTTTCTTCTGTAAATATCCGTCACCAGAATTAACCAAAGTAGTAGATTGTTTAGAAGATTACTTCAGCAGTAATTTTATACCCACCATTCTAAATTGGGTAACGACTAAATTCTTAAATGTTTTAAAATCAACCTAGGCAGTTTTCTTTACTGAGGTTTCAGTTCCCTCTGAATTTCATCAGAATGCAAATACAAACTGAAGTGTTTTCAACTACTATGACACAAACATGTCTTGCTCTGCAACAGATATTTTTATGACTTCCTTTGTGATCTTCTTTTCCATCAGATTAAATTGGTCTCAAAGCCACTATGAAGAAAAGATGGAAAATGACATACAGTAGGTACAACAGTCACTCATGAAACAATAGCATTCGTTCATATAGGCAAACTTCTAAGGAGCTATAAATGTCGCCACTAGCAAAGACAGTATTTATTATGATATAAAACCAGAGCAAAGACTCCCCAAAAGGTTTTATTTTTTAAACTGACATGTACTGGAGCCACTTTTCTATGCACACACAATTCTATTATTACTTTCCCCACAATATCCTCTCCAGAATCATAGCAGCAGCTTCATAGAATCTCCACTTACTTTTGCCAAAGTCAAAAATACTGTCAAGATCTTTGAACTGGAACTGTTCTATCTGAAAGTCATGTTGACATTTATACATTCTTGTCAGTTAGATAGACACTCAGACTTTTACTGTTTCAAAGTTCCGTTTCTCTTTTATCCTCTAATGCTTCAATTCTTTGAGTCTTTGTAGGAAAGAACAACTTTCATTCATAGTAAGACAAAACTATTGCATAATTATAAAGAAACAGAGTATCCGTAATATTGTTCATATAATGTAGATTAGGATAATAACCAGCAGAACTTTCAACTCACATGGCATTTATACTTTATGGGACTGTATAATGTAGTTATTACACAGTTATTAAATGTGAAATTATAACAAGTATATGTGTCTGGCTGTCTCTCTCTCTCTCTCTATATATATATATACATATAAGAAGTTGATACAAATAGATATTTGGTAGGTAGGCAGATTAATATTCCCTTTAATTTCTCAGGCATTATGAATGCCAGATCTGTTCCTGAAGACTTTGCAGTGGGACAGCACTGTGCACTGAAAACAAAATTAATATGCAAAAAAAAAAGCAAAAATTGTTACTGTATTGATTCTTTTGCTCTAGGCTAAAGAATTTTTTTTTATTTTTTAAACATTTATTTTTTATTATTTATTTATTTTCATCCATCTTTGTTCTTTGGCCTGTGTGGGCCTCCCATTGAAAGGCCTCTCTCGTTGCAGAGCACGGGCTCTGGGCACATGCACTCCCGAGCACTGGCTTGTAATTGGACACACCAGTCCAGCTGCTATGCGGCATGTGGGATCTTCCCGGACCAGGGATTGAACTGGTGCCCCTTGCACTGCAAGGTGGCCTCTTTACCCACTGGACCACCAGAGAAGCCCTAAAGAATTTCTTCATACAAGATTAATCAAATATTGGATGTCCACCTGACTTTTTTGTTTCTAATAAACCATATGATTCCACTTCAATGCCTTTTGAACAGATGCTATGGTTAAACTTCCTGAAAATTAGTAATTCTCTGTTATCTATATCTAAATATATATATGTATATACATATTCCAAGGAGACAGCATTTGACTTGAGAAGCTACTCTTTCCTATAAGCTGAGCCTCTATAAAAATAGGCAGTGCACTGATATATTCTGAAATAAATGTCTCTCCAAATTCTTTCTTTCAAGCAGTAGCAGATTTCTAAATTTAGCAACTGTTTTATGTACATCAAACTTTCACAGAAAAGAGAAATGAAAAAATTATAATAAATGGAAAGAGATTGTACTATTTCCCATGCCTTATACCACTTCTAAAATATGAATAGTTACATAGATTAGAAGAGTAGAAAACAGTAGAGATCTTAATGTATTGACTAAAATTATTACTCAAGTGAATGGACATCTCGGTTTATCTAGGTTATCTAAAATCCTTGGATCTCTGAAATTTTTAGGCAACGTTTTCACCATCAAGCCGCCCCCCTCATTTAAATGTGTTATTCAAAATAAAAATTGATTTTCCTTTTGTAAAAAACTGGAATCCTGGTACTAGCTGTCTTTCAGAATTTTATAAGCCAAAAAGGATAGGGGGGAAAAAAGTTAAAGCCGCCTTTCCCGTTTATTTCACTTGAATTTTAAATTGAGTTTTACATTGTTTTACAGAGTAGGTTTAGTTGATACACTCAACTTTTATGTCGGTAACTTTTGGCAAAAATACTTGATTGAAGAGAGTTAACCCCCAGTACCTTAACTTTACACATATCACTGTCCTACTCAGACATGCTTCTGGTATATGAGCCATTGACATCTCTAAGATGGCTGTGTGGGCCTCCCATTGAAAGGCCTCTCTCGTTGCAGAGCACGGGCTCTGGGCACATGCACTCGAGCACTGGCTTGTAATTGGACACACCAGTCCAGCTGCTATGCGGCATGTGGGATCTTCCCGGACCAGGGATTGAACTGGTGCCCTTGCCCTGTAAGGTGGCCTTTTTACCCACTGGACCACCAGGGAAGCCCTAAAGAATTTCTTCATACAAGATTAATCAAATATTGGATGTCCACCTGACTTTTTTGTTTCTAATAAACCATATGATTCCACTTCAATGCCTTTTGAACAGATGCTATGGTTAAACTTCCTGAAAATTAGTAATTCTCTGTTATCTATATCTAAATATATATATGTATATACATATTCCAAGGAGACAGCATTTGACTTGAGAAGCTACTCTTTCCTATAAGCTGAGCCTCTATAAAAATAGGCAGTGCACTGATATATTCTGAAATAAATGTCTCTCCAAATTCTTTCTTTCAAGCAGTAGCAGATTTCTAAATTTAGCAACTGTTTTATGTACATCAAACTTTCACAGAAAAGAGAAATGAAAAAATTATAATAAATGGAAAGAGATTGTACTATTTCCCATGCCTTATACCACTTCTAAAATATGAATAGTTACATAGATTAGAAGAGTAGAAAACAGTAGAGATCTTAATGTATTGACTAAAATTATTACTCAAGTGAATGGACATCTCGGTTTATCTAGGTTATCTAAAATCCTTGGATCTCTGAAATTTTTAGGCAACGTTTTCACCATCAAGCCGCCCCCCTCATTTAAATGTGTTATTCAAAATAAAAATTGATTTTCCTTTTGTAAAAAACTGGAATCCTGGTACTAGCTGTCTTTCAGAATTTTATAAGCCAAAAAGGATAGGGGGGAAAAAAGTTAAAGCCAACTTTTTCTGTTTATTTCACTTGAATTTTAAATTGAGTTTTACATTGTTTTACAGAGTAGGTTTAGTTGATACACTCAACTTTTATGTCGGTAACTTTTGGCAAAAATACTTGATTGAAGAGAGTTAACCCCCAGTACCTTAACTTTACACATATCACTGTCCTACTCAGACATGCTTCTGGTATATGAGCCATTGACATCTCTAAGATCATACACTCTCCTGTGGCTATGATGGAACACCATTTTTGAAAACTTAAAATGATACTAGGATCTCATATTGAGTTTTACAATTTGATTCGTTCTTCTTACAGAACACAGGTCTTATGCAAAAAGGATAATATAATATCAAGTGGTTATGAAATAGTCTGAGTGGTGAAGAAGTCTGGCTGTATACAAAGACTCCAATTTTGTAATGAGATTAGGTTTAAGCGAGGAAAAATATGAAAAGCCCCAGACTGTCTCCTTTCAGAGTACTGTATTTTTATCTTTGAAAACAAAACAAGTTTGTGCTACTGTATCCCCTAGGTTTTAGGGAACCAGAATATTACTTCAGATTTTAAGTCTATCCTTGTCTAATTGACTTTATAGCTGCCAGTTGTCTTAGGGAAATATGTGATCAAGATACAAGTAGACTTGTAGACAAAAAGAAATGAAAAAAAAAAAAAAGATGCAAGTAGACTTGTGAAACAATTACATTTCTTTGTACCTTTTGGGCCTAGAAAATGTTACCTTGATATTTCTGGTAATGATACCAAATTAACATATTATTCAAAATCAGAGGCAAGTGAACTGTATAGCTTGCTCTATAAACTGTATGTGCATAGTTCAATTATGATAAATAAGACTGAGTGGAGAATCCAAAGAAAAAAAACTGATACATTAACATGTATTGGGGGTGAAAAAAAAGGTCAGACAGAGTCAAATTTCCTCACTGAGAGCAGAAATGGGCCAGTAAGCTCAGGGAAAGTTTCCTGTTTGAAGTTTCTCACAGATCACATGAGTGAATTCTGCGTTTTAAGTCAGCATTTTCACCCTAGCTTAACAGTCAGTATTCAGAAAATTCAGATCATGGCATCCAGTCCCATCACTTTATGGCAAATAGATGGGAAAAAATGGAAACAATACCATATTCTATTTTCTTAGTCTCCACGCTAACTACAGTCATGCTTGCTCCTTAAAACAAAAGCTGTGGACGCTAACTTAAGCACGCATATTGAAGAGAGTTAACCCCCAGTACCTTAACTTTACACATATCACTGTCCTACTCAGACATGCTTCTGGTATATGAGCCATTGACATCTCTAAGATCATACACTCTCCTGTGGCTATGATGGAACACCATTTTTGAAAACTTAAAATGATACTAGGATCTCATATTGAGTTTTACAATTTGATTCGTTCTTCTTACAGAACACAGATCTTATGCAAAAAGGATAATATAATATCAAGTGGTTATGAAATAGTCTGAGTGGTGAAGAAGTCTGGCTGTATACAAAGACTCCAATTTTGTAATGAGATTAGGTTTAAGCGAGGAAAAATATGAAAAGCCCCAGACTGTCTCCTTTCAGAGTACTGTATTTTTATCTTTGAAAACAAAACAAGTTTGTGCTACTGTATCCCCTAGGTTTTAGGGAACCAGAATATTACTTCAGATTTTAAGTCTATCCTTGTCTAATTGACTTTATAGCTGCCAGTTGTCTTAGGGAAATATGTGATCAAGATACAAGTAGACTTGTAGACAAAAAGAAATGAAAAAAAAAAAAAAGATGCAAGTAGACTTGTGAAACAATTACATTTCTTTGTACCTTTTGGGCCTAGAAAATGTTACCTTGATATTTCTGGTAATGATACCAAATTAACATATTATTCAAAATCAGAGGCAAGTGAACTGTATAGCTTGCTCTATAAACTGTATGTGCATAGTTCAATTATGATAAATAAGACTGAGTGGAGAATCCAAAGAAAAAAAACTGATACATTAACATGTATTGGGGGTGAAAAAAAAGGTCAGACAGAGTCAAATTTCCTCACTGAGAGCAGAAATGGGCCAGTAAGCTCAGGGAAAGTTTCCTGTTTGAAGTTTCTCACAGATCACATGAGTGAATTCTGCGTTTTAAGTCAGCATTTTCACCCTAGCTTAACAGTCAGTATTCAGAAAATTCAGATCATGGCATCCAGTCCCATCACTTTATGGCAAATAGATGGGAAAAAATGGAAACAATGGCATATTCTATTTTCTTAGTCTCCAGAATCACTGTGGACGCTAACTACAGTCATGCTTGCTCCTTAAAACAAAAGCTGTGACTAACGTAGACAGCATATTATAAAGCAGAGATACCACTTTGCCAACAAAGGTCAGTGTAGTCAAAGCTATTGTTTTTCCAGTAGTCATGCACAGATGTGAAAGCTGGATCAGAAAGAAGGCTGAGGGCCAAAGAACTGATGCTTTCAAATTGTGGTGCTGGAGGACTCTTGAGAGTCCCTTGGGACAGAAAGGTGATCTAACCAGTCAATCCTAAAGGAAACCAACCCTGAATATGCACTGGAAAGACTGAGCTGAAGCTGAAGCTGAAGCTCCAATATTTTGGCAACCTGATGTGAAGAGCTGACTCATTGGAAAAGACCCTGATGCTGGGGAAGATTGAGGGCAGCAGGAGAAGGGGGTGACAGAGGATGAGATGGTTGGATGGCATCAGCAATTTAATGGACATGAGTTTTAGCAAACTCCAGAAGACAGTGGAGGACAGGGAAGCCTGGTATGCTGCACACCCTGGTGTCACAGAGCCTGACCCAATTTAGTGGCTGAACAACAAAAATACGCGATACTAAACATGTAAATTGACCAATTCAAAGCTCATTTTCCTTTGTTGTTGTAATGAGACTGGAAAAGAGGCCTCCACCACTAGAAATGAGTCAATAAAGTAAATTCCATTGATATATTATGAAAAGCAATTTGAGGGTAATATCAAAAGGATTCCTTAAAAAAAATTAGAAAAATTTGGTGCAGATTAAGCTATTATCATAGTTCAATTATGATAAATAAGACTGAGTGGAGAATCCAAAGAAAAACTGATACATTAACATGTATTGGGGTGAAAAAAAGGTCAGACAGAGTCAAATTCCCACTGAGAGCAGAAATGGGCCAGTAAGCTCAGGGAAAGTTTCCTGTTTGAAGTTTCTCACAGATCACATGAGTGAATTCTGCGTTTTAAGTCAGCATTTTCACCCTAGCTTAACAGTCAGTATTCAGAAAATTCAGATCATGGCATCCAGTCCCATCACTTTATGGCAAATAGATGGGAAAAAATGGAAACAATGGCATATTCTATTTTCTTAGTCTCCAGAATCACTGTGGACGCTAACTACAGTCATGCTTGCTCCTTAAAACAAAAGCTGTGACTAACGTAGACAGCATATTATAAAGCAGAGATACCACTTTGCCAACAAAGGTCAGTGTAGTCAAAGCTATTGTTTTTCCAGTAGTCATGCACAGATGTGAAAGCTGGATCAGAAAGAAGGCTGAGGGCCAAAGAACTGATGCTTTCAAATTGTGGTGCTGGAGGACTCTTGAGAGTCCCTTGGGACAGAAAGGTGATCTAACCAGTCAATCCTAAAGGAAACCAACCCTGAATATGCACTGGAAAGACTGAGCTGAAGCTGAAGCTGAAGCTCCAATATTTTGGCAACCTGATGTGAAGAGCTGACTCATTGGAAAAGACCCTGATGCTGGGGAAGATTGAGGGCAGCAGGAGAAGGGGGTGACAGAGGATGAGATGGTTGGATGGCATCAGCAATTTAATGGACATGAGTTTTAGCAAACTCCAGAAGACAGTGGAGGACAGGGAAGCCTGGTATGCTGCACACCCTGGTGTCACAGAGCCTGACCCAATTTAGTGGCTGAACAACAAAAATACGCGATACTAAACATGTAAATTGACCAATTCAAAGCTCATTTTCCTTTGTTGTTGTAATGAGACTGGAAAAGAGGCCTCCACCACTAGAAATGAGTCAATAAAGTAAATTCCATTGATATATTATGAAAAGCAATTTGAGGGTAATATCAAAAGGATTCCTTAAAAAAAATTAGAAAAATTTGGTGAAGATTAAGCTGATTATCATAGTTCCAGGTTAAATGAGAGACCTGACAAGAGACCTGACCAAAGGTTGTCTATGGAAGAGAGGAGAGGAGTCAGGCTAATGTAATTAAGAACTAGGAGTATCAGGACAGAGTTTAGGGATCAGAGTAGAAAATGAGGAAGGAGCAAGTCTTTCCAGGAAGAGAGTACATAAAGGTATAAAAGAAAAAGACACATTTAGTGGTGAACAGACAAAACATTTTAGAGGAAGAAAGAGCCTTGTCAGAGAAGATAGAAGAAAAAAAAAAAAAAAAAGGACAGGTAGGCTGGAGGAGACAGTCTCTGGAACGCTTGAATTCTCTTGTAAAGTCTATATTTTGAGAACATCTCACTCATGTCTTCTTGCTTCCAGATAATACATGTTAATGTATCAGTTTTTTTTCTTTGGATTCTCCACTCAGTCTTATTTATCATAATTGAACTATGCACATACAGTTTATAGGGCAAGCTATACAGTTCACTTGCCTCTGATTTTGAATAATATGTTAATTTGGTATCATTACCAGAAATATCAAGGTAACATTTTCTAGGCCCTTATGATACAAATAACGCACTATGTTACAACAAAGAATTTTTGAAGACTATTAAGTGTCTGTGTGTTGTCTGTATGTGTTCAGTTGCTCTGTCATGCCAGATTCTTTGCGACCCCATGGACTATAGCTCTCCAGGCTCCTCTGTCCATGGAATTTCCCAGACAACATTACTGGAGTGGATTTCCATTTCCCTCTCCAGGGCATCTTCCTGACCTAGAGATGGAACCCGCATCTCCACATTGGCAGGTGGATTCTTTACCACTGTGCCACCTCCGAAGGCCTGTGAGAGCTTAAGGAGAGTTAAAAAATAGTCTTCATTGGAAAATAATGCCTAGGGCTGTCTCTGTTGACTTATGATACAAACTAAACTCACCTCAACAGCATTACCAAGTAGGTGCTGCTATTCTTGAGAAAACTTGGTCCCAGAAAAACAACAGCTTGCAGCAGATTTCAGAGCTAGTAAGTGACAGTGTGCAAAACCCCCGGGCTCCCAAATCTAAGGTACGTAAGTGTGCATGCTCAGTTGTGTCCTACCCGTTGTGACCCATGGACTGTAGTCCACTAGACTCTTCTGTCCATGGAACTTTCCAGGGAAGAATAATGGAGCAGGCTGCTATTTTCTACTCCAGGAGATCTTCCCAATGCAGGGGTTGAACCCGTGCCTCTTACATCTCCTATCTTGGTAGGTAGATTTTTTATATCTGTGCCAGCTGGGAAGCCCCAAATCTAAGGCATCCTTTGCTATCTTGTCAGCTACTGCTTCTGGTATTAAAAAAAATCTATGTCTTGTGTTCTTATGTATAAAATGAAAACAATGTTGATTACTTCCACAAAATGCTAGGTGGACTAAATAGGAGAGTGTGTATAAAAACTACTGGCATGTGAAAAACACTCAAAATATTAATTTATTTGCCAACAATATAATCTCTATCTCTAGACATGAGTGTCCAAAGGTACCCTGAGTACCTTTAAGAGACATTCCTTTTTATGAAGAAGGCTAATACACTAGCTCAGCATTTACAAGTTTGGGGTACTATGGACTACATTTCCTTAGAGTTGTGGTAAAATTATCATTGAAACCCGGGGGTGTACATTTTTTTTTAAAAGCCTTCAAAACTTGGAGTTTTATTTGAACTGTCTATACTATCCATATCTTATCTCAAATTATACACTTGAGAACATTTTTGACATTATCTTAGTTTCTGCTCTAAGGATTTTTTTTTTCCTGTTCTCATTTGGCAAAGATGATTGAAATATTGAAATAATTATATCACTTGTGCTGTAATTATGAGATTGCTCCTTTTGTGTCTTTCTTAAAATCGGATATTGTTATTGATTGAGTGTGCTCCATTGTGAATTTAAAATGCACTTGAAATCCCATTTTATGAAGATATGTAATTATTTTACCTTTTCGCTTCTAGCTATCTGACAGCCTATATTGCTCCTAATAATGGCAGATTTGAGTGCATATCGTATTTTATTTTGCAACCTGTTCTTAATAGCTGTGCCTTTTGTCCCTAATTGCAACGATTTCCTATGCAACCACTTCGTATTGATTCTGAATTTTTTCTGACATTGAAATTCCTTTTATTTATTCTTTACCACATCTGTAATCTCTCTAAGTCAGAACATTCATCTTTCATTCTGTCAAATATATGCATCTCCTCGAAGTTACACTTAACCGGGAACAGTAATTAATACAGCTTTTCCACATCTTAGACCCAGTTTTTAAGTCAGTCATGAAATGCAATTTCTGAGATTCTAGTTTATTCAATGTTCAGGTGCAACCATACAGGATCTGTGCAAAAAAACGCCTGTGAAAGACTTTTCCATTTATACTTTCACTTTCTGTGCCATTATTTCTAATTTTACAAAGTCCCAATTGTTACGGCAATGAATTAAAATGTTGCAGTCTCTATGAAGCTTCAGAAAATGATAAATTGTTTCTCTTCTGTCTTTGTGAAACAGAACAGTTAAGACCCTTGGCTGTACAGACATTTTAAGAAAGTGTGCTCCTTCTCCAGAAAGTATTCATAGAGGTGTGCACACCTTTCCTAATGGCTTCAGACCATTTGTTTAGCTTCTCTTTTATAAGTGACAGTCTCTTTTGTCCTTAGAACAAGTCTTCATCCACATTCTTCCAACAGGTGCATTAGTGCTGGAAGACTGTCAGGTGGATAATGAGAATTCAGTGACTTGAGAAGGCATGTCACACTTTTGAAAATGATGGAAAGTCATTTCCCTCCTCTTTCCCAGCGTGGATATCTTATTTTCCTGTCAATCTCCCAGCTTCACATTAGTCACACCTTGCTTGATCTGGTCAGATTCCTCAGGTAAGTGATTTTTATCAATTATGTGACAGCTTATATTGTTCAAACGTGTCATGAGCCGCACTGACTTTTCAGCATCTTTCTACAAATGTATCTGAGGCCCTCAATCCACCACTGCAACTCAGTGAGAAATGTAGGAATTCTGATGGAAACACTGATGCCCAGAAGACATTTATCCTACTTTGTTCCATTAGAATAACTAAAGTTTGTTCATTACATTTTTAACATAGGATTCAGCCCATTCAGGAAGTGTTCCTCTCTTTGTTTATCCATATCCACCCACACTCTCAGACTGAAGAAAGCTGACTTTCATTTCTGCCCATAAAGCACACTGTGTACACACCCATCACACAGTTGGATAACTGTCTACCTCCCAAACTAAATGAGAAACTTTATTTCTATATGTAAAAAAGAAAATCATCTGAGGTCTAGACGAGTGAGATATTTAAGGCTATGTTTTATTAGAATTAGAGCTTTTTTTCTATCCATTCCGTTGGTTTCTGAGGGTGTCTACACACAGTGTTAAACCAACTAGCTATTTAATACATGTTCTGAGGAAGATGCTCATGATTACTATTTTAATTTAGTGTTTTTTCTTTATTTTTTTGGTACCATTTACTCAGTAAATGTTACCTAGTGTATGCTCCAACTCTTCAATTGAATGTTTCATATCTTTCATGTATGACTCTTCATTCATACCCTCTGATTACTCCTTTGTTATAGAGTACAGTCTCATTTTATATATGCAATACTATTTTTGAAATGAATACAGAGATTGGAAATTGGAAATTGTTTTGTGAAAATGGCACCAATTAAATAAACAGAAAAACTATTCAACTGTACAATCAAACATATTGATATGTTTCTCAGGTTTATTAAAGATTTTAAAGATAAATTGCTGATGAGAGTTTTAAAAAAATCTTTAGTCTAAGATTCTTCAAGTCTTTCTAAGTCATGGCTAACTCTTTCTGTGACCCCATGAACTTTACCTCATCAGGCTCCTCTGTCCATGGGATTCCCCAGGCAAAAACCCTGGAGTGGGCTGCCATTTCCTTCTCCAGGATATTTTCCTGACCCAGGGACCAAAACTGTGTTTTTTGTGTCCCCTGCATTGCAGGCAGATTCTTTACCACTGAGATACTGTAGAAAAGACTAATACGACATAAATGGAGACTTATAAAGGGAATGACATACTCATAATAAAGTATTCAATTCACTTTATAAGTGGTTACTATGATAAATTTAATGAAATAATTATTACATTTTATAATTTAGCAAAGTTAATAAAAATACTGAATATTGAGCTTCTGAAAATATATAACCATATGGGGAGAATTGAGAGAAGGGATAAGGATATGGGAATGTTCCTCAGCCATGACTCTCTGCGACTCCATGGACTCCAAATTCCTTTGTCCATGGGATTCCCCTGGCAAGAATACTGGAGTGAGTAGCCACTCCCTTCTCCAGGGAATCTTCCTGACCCAGGAACTGAATCTGGGGGCCCTACATTGCAGGCAGATTCTTTACATTATGAGCCACCAGGAAAGACCATCTAGCGCTTCTTGTTTCTTCTCTCAGCTCCTTCCTCTACATTTCTTTTCCTCATCAAGTGTCCCATTTTCCCCTTGATTACCTCTCCCCTCTTCATTCCTCTGCACCCCACCAACACCCCATCAGACAGCGATGCTTCTGGATATTGGGATCACAGGGGCACAGATGTTTTTCAGTTTGTGTTGCGGCAGTCAGCTAAATTGCAACTCTGTGCAAGCGACTCTTCCCAGAAAGCCAGTGTGAGACAATTTATCCACATGTGACACAACCTGCCATCCACTTTAGACTACATGAAGATAATCCTTCTGCAGATGACAGCCTGTGATGAGTATTCCCAGGTCCAAGATACAACCCAGGTTCTAATTAACTCGATTAAACCTGTTGTACATGATTCACTTCTTTCTCTTCCTTTGATCAAGTTGTCACTATCTATTTGGATATTCATCTTTTTCCTGTTATTTACTAGTTAGAATGTGTGACAAATAGCTGGGAGCAACACAAGGCATCTGCTTTTATGTTGCTCTAATGTTTTCCCTTGCCCTTGCTCTTTCACAAGTCAGAAACTACAATGTCATTGACAAGTTTGGGATGTAAGAGTATAATTATGACTTACTAGTGTCTCAAATCATTCGTGATGAGCATGTGGAGATTCATAGGGTTCCTGTAGCCACGATTAAGAAAAGCATACTCTGACTGATAAAATAAAAATACTCTCAGGCACGCTGCTGTGGAATGCTCCCTAAAAGAGATAGCCTGTATAAAGTGCAAACTTAAAGTCTTGCAGCACCCACCTTGCTATAAAGATTAGTATAAACCCAGAAGCCAAATCCCTACTGGTGTTTAACATGCAGGTCATTTAACCAGAAAATATATAACCATATGGGGAGAATTGAGAGAAGGGATAAGGATATGGGAATGTTCCTCAGCCATGACTCTCTGCGACTCCATGGACTCCAAATTCCTTTGTCCATGGGATTCCCCTGGCAAGAATACTGGAGTGAGTAGCCACTCCCTTCTCCAGGGAATCTTCCTGACCCAGGAACTGAATCTGGGGGCCCTACATTGCAGGCAGATTCTTTACATTATGAGCCACCAGGAAAGACCATCTAGCGCTTCTTGTTTCTTCTCTCAGCTCCTTCCTCTACATTTCTTTTCCTCATCAAGTGTCCCATTTTCCCCTTGATTACCTCTCCCCTCTTCATTCCTCTGCACCCCACCAACACCCCATCAGACAGCGATGCTTCTGGATATTGGGATCACAGGGGCACAGATGTTTTTCAGTTTGTGTTGCGGCAGTCAGCTAAATTGCAACTCTGTGCAAGCGACTCTTCCCAGAAAGCCAGTGTGAGACAATTTATCCACATGTGACACAACCTGCCATCCACTTTAGACTACATGAAGATAATCCTTCTGCAGATGACAGCCTGTGATGAGTATTCCCAGGTCCAAGATACAACCCAGGTTCTAATTAACTCGATTAAACCTGTTGTACATGATTCACTTCTTTCTCTTCCTTTGATCAAGTTGTCACTATCTATTTGGATATTCATCTTTTTCCTGTTATTTACTAGTTAGAATGTGTGAAAAATAGCTGGGAGCAACACAAGGCATCTGCTTTTATGTTGCTCTAATGTTTTCCCTTGCCCTTGCTCTTTCACAAGTCAGAAACTACAATGTCATTGACAAGTTTGGGATGTAAGAGTATAATTATGACTTACTAGTGTCTCAAATCATTCGTGATGAGCATGTGGAGATTCATAGGGTTCCTGTAGCCACGATTAAGAAAAGCATACTCTGACTGATAAAATAAAAATACTCTCAGGCACGCTGCTGTGGAATGCTCCCTAAAAGAGATAGCCTGTATAAAGTGCAAACTTAAAGTCTTGCAGCACCCACCTTGCTATAAAGATTAGTTGCGGAAACCCAGAAGCCAAATCCCTACTGGTGTTTAACATGCAGGTCATTTACAGGTCACTATAAATATTTCAGTAATGAAGAGCAAAGATTATAATACAAAGATTAGAGTTTGACTTTTGCTTTCATCGCAGCTTCAACCCTTTTTTTTTTTTTTTGCCACGTGCTTGTCTTGTTTATTGCTTTTTGTGTTTTGACAGAAGAATCATGTACACAGAATTCAATTAGTTATTTTATCCTGCAATCACAATGCACTATAAGAATTAAATCACATGCACAGCTTTTTAATTGTCTCATTTCTGTGTAACTGTATTAAGATATGTATTTAGATTTGTATTTTTAAATATATATTTATTCACATAACTATTCTGAATAATTTAATAAATTTTGGTGAAATAATTGTGTCTCAGATTACAACATCACCAATAACTTGCATCTGGATATGCATATCTCCCTTTTCTTACCAAACTGCTGTCAAGTGGAAACAAGTCCCTTTCTGACCAAGTGGAAACATGTCCTTAATTTTTTTAACATTTGTTTGATTTTTTAAGTGTATTTTTATCACACAGATATATTTATTTGTTTTGCTTTTATAAAACATGTTTGTAGTCTTATCATTTGTTTTATATATTGCATCATGATAGTAAAATTCATTGTTAGCATGTAACATGAATTTTAATAATACTCACTGCTGTGACTAAATACCAGAAATGATTATTTTTCCTGTCAATAGACATTTGCACTATTTCCGTATTGATTGCTATGAAGAAGAATGATGGTATGGATATTTTTATAGATATACACATACCTCAAATTATAGACATATCTCATGTAGATGTCTCATATTATATACACATCTATATTGCATACATAACTCATATGGTATACATAGTTCATATTATATACATATCTTATATATATATATATATATATCATAGTATACAAATAACAGTTTCATCAGGTATACCTGGAAGCAGAATAGCAAGATCAAAGGATATTTCAATATTCAAATATAAAGGATTTTGCCAAATTGCTTGCCTTAACCATCAGGTTTTAAGAAATTCATACAGTCACTGATATTTTGCATTGTCTTAATTATTCCAGTTGAATGGATATAAAATGGTTATTAATAAAGTTTAACATTTCTTGCTATCTTCTTGGCCACTAATCTTATCTATGTATACTTCACTAATATTTGTCCACAATTTCTATTGATTCACATTATTTATGCTTTCTGTGGAAATACATATATATTGTTATATACTGTATAATTATACATATATGTATATATAGTATATCTGTGTCTATATATATCAGTTATACATATCACAGCTGTCTTCTTCAAGTTCACCTTCGTTTTCTTTAACTTACCTTTGATTAATGAAAGTTTTAAGTTTTAAAAATACATGAACATTTTATTTTTGTTAGCTTCTTTTAGTTTTTCTGAATATGATTATGATAAAACACATAACTATTCTGAATAATTTAATAAATTTTGGTGAAATAATTGTGTCTCAGATTACAACATCACCAATAACTTGCATCTGGATATGCATATCTCCCTTTTCTTACCAAACTGCTGTCAAGTGGAAACAAGTCCCTTTCTGACCAAGTGGAAACATGTCCTTAATTTTTTTAACATTTGTTTGATTTTTTAAGTGTATTTTTATCACACAGATATATTTATTTGTTTTGCTTTTATAAAACATGTTTGTAGTCTTATCATTTGTTTTATATATTGCATCATGATAGTAAAATTCATTGTTAGCATGTAACATGAATTTTAATAATACTCACTGCTGTGACTAAATACCAGAAATGATTATTTTTCCTGTCAATAGACATTTGCACTATTTCCGTATTGATTGCTATGAAGAAGAATGATGGTATGGATATTTTTATAGATATACACATACCTCAAATTATAGACATATCTCATGTAGATGTCTCATATTATATACACATCTATATTGCATACATAACTCATATGGTATACATAGTTCATATTATATACATATCTTATATATATATATATATATATCATAGTATACAAATAACAGTTTCATCAGGTATACCTGGAAGCAGAATAGCAAGATCAAAGGATATTTCAATATTCAAATATAAAGGATTTTGCCAAATTGCTTGCCTTAACCATCAGGTTTTAAGAAATTCATACAGTCACTGATATTTTGCATTGTCTTAATTATTCCAGTTGAATGGATATAAAATGGTTATTAATAAAGTTTAACATTTCTTGCTATCTTCTTGGCCACTAATCTTATCTATGTATACTTCACTAATATTTGTCCACAATTTCTATTGATTCACATTATTTATGCTTTCTGTGGAAATACATATATATTGTTATATACTGTATAATTATACATATATGTATATATAGTATATCTGTGTCTATATATATCAGTTATACATATCACAGCTGTCTTCTTCAAGTTCACCTTCGTTTTCTTTAACTTACCTTTGATTAATGAAAGTTTTAAGTTTTTAAAAAATACATGAACATTTTATTTTTGTAGTTAGCTTCTTTTATCTTGATTATATCAAGAAATCCTTATAGCAATTATATAATAATCTATTTTTACAAAATTATTTGTCACTTGGTTTTTACCAAAGTCATTAAAGCAATTCAATGGGGAAAGGGAGTCTTGTAAACCAATAATGCTGAGAAATTGTCATATTTTGAAAAACAACAAAATATTGACCCTTATCTTAGATAATAAGACAGAATTCTTATTAGATGCATCAAAGACCTAAACATAATAGCTTTTTTTTATGTAACATGAACCTGGTGTCCAGAACAAAGACAGACAATGCCTCTGCCACAAAACATGTCAAATGTGAGGGGTCTGTAAAGACCTGTACCCCCATATGCTGGTAACACTCCCTTATCTTTAATAGTTAACACAGACATATACCCTCCTCTGCTAAGTCACTTCAGTCATGTCTGACTCTGTGACCCCTATGGACTATAGTTCGCCAAGCTTCTCTGTCCATGGGATTCTCCAGGCAAGAATACTAGAGTGGGCTGCCATTCCCTATTCCAAGAGAATCTTCCTGTCCCAGGGATCAAATCCATGTCTCTTATGTCTCCTGCACTGGCAGGCAGGTTCTTTACCACTATAACGCCACCTGGGGAATCACTTATACCATATAACCCAGTAATTCTGCTCCTAGGTATTTACTTAAGGAAATGAAAGTATATGTCTAAAAACAGCTTGTTCAAAAATGGTTAGAGCAGCCTTATCCATCATTATCCAAACAACTCAGTTGTGCAACAAGAGAATGGATAATCAGACTGTGCTATAGTTGAGCAATGGAGTTCTTCTCAGCAACAGCAAAAATTCAAAAATATTCTTTGGAGTCAAAAAAGCAAACATAGGTATGCCATTTATATGGACTTGTAGAAGATGCAAAACTATTTTCTGGTGGTAGAAATACAATCTGTGGTTGCTAGAAGGTTTAGCCTGGGAGGGAGCATGAAAGAACATACAGGATAAAAACTGTACGTGTAACAAAACCCAAGTTTAGAGTTTCATCACAAACTGATGAGCAACCATAGAGATGTGTCAGCCCTGTACTATGCTTCTATTCATGTGAGCAACTACTCAATCAGTGGTTTTACATAATTGCTGTTCCCTGACTTCTGTGAGTTGGAGGATTCAGGATGAGGGGATTTGGACAATAGCTGCATCTTATATTTGAGGAAAATACAAAGCAATCAAACTTAGAGCTAATAGAAATGGTTTTGAATTTCAACGACCTAAACATAATAGCTTTTTTTTATGTAACATGAACCTGGTGTCCAGAACAAAGACAGACAATGCCTCTGCCACAAAACATGTCAAATGTGAGGGGTCTGTAAAGACCTGTACCCCCATATGCTGGTAACACTCCCTTATCTTTAATAGTTAACACAGACATATACCCTCCTCTGCTAAGTCACTTCAGTCATGTCTGACTCTGTGACCCCTATGGACTATAGTTCGCCAAGCTTCTCTGTCCATGGGATTCTCCAGGCAAGAATACTAGAGTGGGCTGCCATTCCCTATTCCAAGAGAATCTTCCTGTCCCAGGGATCAAATCCATGTCTCTTATGTCTCCTGCACTGGCAGGCAGGTTCTTTACCACTATAACGCCACCTGGGGAATCACTTATACCATATAACCCAGTAATTCTGCTCCTAGGTATTTACTTAAGGAAATGAAAGTATATGTCTAAAAACAGCTTGTTCAAAAATGGTTAGAGCAGCCTTATCCATCATTATCCAAACAACTCAGTTGTGCAACAAGAGAATGGATAATCAGACTGTGCTATAGTTGAGCAATGGAGTTCTTCTCAGCAACAGCAAAAATTCAAAAATATTCTTTGGAGTCAAAAAAGCAAACATAGGTATGCCATTTATATGGACTTGTAGAAGATGCAAAACTATTTTCTGGTGGTAGAAATACAATCTGTGGTTGCTAGAAGGTTTAGCCTGGGAGGGAGCATGAAAGAACATACAGGATAAAAACTGTACGTGTAACAAAACCCAAGTTTAGAGTTTCATCACAAACTGATGAGCAACCATAGAGATGTGTCAGCCCTGTACTATGCTTCTATTCATGTGAGCAACTACTCAATCAGTGGTTTTACATAATTGCTGTTCCCTGACTTCTGTGAGTTGGAGGATTCAGGATGAGGGGATTTGGACAATAGCTGCATCTTATATTTGAGGAAAATACAAAGAAATCAAACTTAGAGCTAATAGAAATGGTAGAATTTCACCTCCCATCTCAGAAAATAAGTTTGCAAGCTTACCCTATATATTCCAATGATAACTACCTGTATATTATAGCTCACATTTAAAAGGCTAGAACTTAACATCACCATGCTCTTTCTTTAAACTGTCACATGTATGCAGCAAGAGGGGAAAAAATCAATGTTTTTGATTTGTTTAGCATGATACTGAATTTTTCCTCTTTTAGTCAATATTAACAGAGGATGAGATGGTTGAATGGCAACGCTAATTAAATGGACATGAGTTTGAGCACACGCAGCAGATGGTCAAAGACAAGGAAGCCTGGTGTGCTGCAGTCCATGGGGTCGCAAACAGGCAGACACGATTTAGCAACTGAACAACAATACCATTTATTATCATATCAGGAAATAGCTTCACACTGAAATCTGAAAAGATTTTGTTGTAGCTTTTGAAATACAGTACATTTGTACTATATTTTATGGCCATTTTATTTTACAGTAAAAGTTCTACAGAAGTTCTCCCAAGAAATGACCCTGAGTTGAATTTTTTTATCCAGTCACATTTATTTTATGGAGACATTATATATAGAGAGAATTGCATCATATAAGCAATAACTTGTTGCTATGAAATTATTAGCACTTGAAATATTTGGTGGCTATTCTATCAATGTTTTACAAATTACTGAGTTTTGTTTTAACTTCTCTAGGATTCATAGATATAATCATTGATATTCCATTAAAAAAATGAATACTCAGCCAAATTTCTCTCCTATGTCTCTCTTCAAAAGTTCTGCAGATTGGAGCTACTGAATTTTTACATTTAAATGACCATGGGTAATCAACAGTTTTTCTCTCTCATAATATTATATAAACTTGGGCTAGTTGCCAAAGACAATTTTAATTTGGAGTTAATGATTTTTTTCAATGCTGAAGGAAAGTAGAAATTTCATAGGGAAACAGTTATTAATTTATTAATAATCTACTCTGTGATGAATACTTGTCCTATCCATTAGCTCATTAAATTGACTCAAAAACTTCATAAAGTTGGAACTATTATCCATAATTTTTAAATAAAGTTTGGGCATGCAAAAGACTATCATGAGCTAGTAGTTAGAATTTTGTCACAATACTTTTATTCTAAGGTCATTCTTTTCTTTCTGTATTTTTCTATATTTTTTATTTTGTGTCCCCAACACTACCATTTTTCCAGCGGTAGAAATATATATATATATGTATAATTGTATGTATGTAATTTCTATTATATATTTATATTAATGTATATTAAATTATAGTGTACCACATATACTACATATATATATATATATATATATATATATATATATATACATATTTTTTTCTTTTTTCCCCTTCCTAGAGAAGAGAAAACATCCCAGAAGCTTCATGTTGTTCAGAAGTATAGCCAATAGTGAAATGAACATATACAGATCCACAGAGGCATGTAAGTACAGGTTTGTCCAAAATGTTGATGTCATTTCAGAATTTGATTAAAACAATCATTGTCTTATAGAATAGACAAAAGACCATTTATTAAGGACTTGATTACTTATCAAGTGTATTGTAATTGTTTTCTCTAACTAAACATAACTGATCTAACAAACATGCTTTGAAAAATCTATTTAGTGTTGGATATGCTTGGGAATGGGCTTTCCTGATGGCTCACATGCTAAAAACTGGAGACCCAGGTTCCATCCCTGGATTGTGGAAGAGCCCTTGAGAAGCAAATGGCTACCCATTCCAGTATTCTTGCCTGGAAAACCCCACGGGCAGAGGCCCCAACATATGCCCAAAACTGGATTAGTAATCCTCTCTAAAATATGTCTCTCTTCAAAAGTTCTGCAGATTGGAGCTACTGAATTTTTACATTTAAATGACCATGGGTAATCAACAGTTTTTCTCTCTCATAATATTATATAAACTTGGGCTAGTTGCCAAAGACAATTTTAATTTGGAGTTAATGATTTTTTTCAATGCTGAAGGAAAGTAGAAATTTCATAGGGAAACAGTTATTAATTTATTAATAATCTACTCTGTGATGAATACTTGTCCTATCCATTAGCTCATTAAATTGACTCAAAAACTTCATAAAGTTGGAACTATTATCCATAATTTTTAAATAAAGTTTGGGCATGCAAAAGACTATCATGAGCTAGTAGTTAGAATTTTGTCACAATACTTTTATTCTAAGGTCATTCTTTTCTTTCTGTATTTTTCTATATTTTTTATTTTGTGTCCCCAACACTACCATTTTTCCAGCGGTAGAAATATATATATATATGTATAATTGTATGTATGTAATTTCTATTATATATTTATATTAATGTATATTAAATTATAGTGTACCACATATACTACATATATATATATATATATATATATATATATATACATATTTTTTTTTCTTTTTTCCCCTTCCTAGAGAAGAGAAAACATCCCAGAAGCTTCATGTTGTTCAGAAGTATAGCCAATAGTGAAATGAACATATACAGATCCACAGAGGCATGTAAGTACAGGTTTGTCCAAAATGTTGATGTCATTTCAGAATTTGATTAAAACAATCATTGTCTTATAGAATAGACAAAAGACCATTTATTAAGGACTTGATTACTTATCAAGTGTATTGTAATTGTTTTCTCTAACTAAACATAACTGATCTAACAAACATGCTTTGAAAAATCTATTTAGTGTTGGATATGCTTGTGTAATGGGCTTTCCTGATGGCTCACATGCTAAAAACTGGAGACCCAGGTTCCATCCCTGGATTGTGGAAGAGCCCCTTGAGAAGCAAATGGCTACCCATTCCAGTATTCTTGCCTGGAAAACCCCACGGGCAGAGGAACAAACATTTACACATTGTATCTCAACATTCTCACAATTCATATGAAATACATTTTATAATCCCAAACTATAAATGTTGTTTATGAACTTCGAAGAATTTAAGTAACATCCTCAAGTTCACAAGCAAATCAACGGCTAATAAACACTGTTACCCACTTAATAATGAGTAACAAAGCAGAGTCAATTTTCCTGAAGTTACAGAAAGCCTATTGCTTCCATGTGAACAACAGCTTTGCTTTAGTTGATTATCGGTTTCTGACCTTGACTTTTACTTCACTTTTATAAACTGGATTATACTCATTTATTAGATTCATAAACTGAAACACCCTGTACTTTCTGGCATCTGCTTCCAGTTAAACATCTCACAGATGTCAACAATGCAGTGGCTGAACAATTGGAGGTAATCTTAAGGAATGTCATCACAGTTCTGCCTATTGAACTATTAGTTATTGTAAAGAAAAAATCAGTGTAAGTAGGATATTTGACATAATTATCATGCTAATATCCTAAGTATCAATTTAATTGCTTAAAAGGCATATGTATTTGGATCTGGTATTTTATTCACTGAAACTGATTGCCTAGTCTATTAGCAAATAAATACTGACAGATGTCTCGAAGATAATGAGTAGAGGTATTTCTGAAGTTTGCAACAATTTCACCTTAAGCAATTTTAGTATTGGTTCTTAGCTACTTTACTGAGATAGAAGAAGTGAAAGAAAGATGTATTTTTTTAAAATCCGTATAATTACTTTCCTCATTTCTATATAATTACTTTAAAAACTACCATTAGAAAAAAAAAAAAAAAATTGCCACTAGAACGGAAAAAGAGAGAAGTTTCCAAAATCACTAATGAACCTTTGCATAATTTAAATAATTAAAAATAAAAACTCCTCAAATGTGCACCACAAGACAATTTTTCATTAACTTTGAAAGTAATGGATTTTCATTATAGAATAATAGTGAATAAATAAATACTCACAGATGGATAAAAAATTCTATAGGTCTAAAATTATTACCTAAAGTCAAACTAAGTATATATGGTATTATATTTACTCTTGGCCTTTTTTAAAGGTAGATACAGTGCTTTTTTTTTCTTAAAAAAAGAAAATTGTGATTACTCACTACATGGACTATAATATTCTATGTCTATGTTTTACATAAACCATGAATTGAATATATATTAAACTTGAATGCTTTTCAAATTTTCAGTGTTCTTGAATAACATGCTTCTATATTCAGATTTCATTGTAATACCGAAATAACACGTACATTTGTATCCTTCGAAGATTACTTACAAATGAATGTTTATTCTCAAAGTTTAAGTTCTGAGACTATTTGCATATACATTCCAACTTTTAGTGTATTTATATGCAGCCAAGACAAAAAAAAAAAATTACTGCTGATTTTCCCAGAGGTAGCTGAGAGACAAGTTAACATACACTTGTTCCCTGAGATTCTTAAAAGGGGTAATGGTAGCTTCATTGTGTGCTGATGCTAAGGAAAGAGAGAGACCAAAGCAACTTCAGCAAGCACCTGGAATTGGTTGGTAATGGCCTGTGTAATTTTTCCCTGTGCAGCGCTGCTAAGCACAATCCTAACCTGCCTACTTGCAATGTTCATTTCACTTAAGGGCAGTCCCAAGAGGCACACAGAGGTATTCCTGATGCCAGAAATCTACATTGTGAACAGTAGCACTCTTCCCTGCCCTAGATGTGGTCTCTGATGTGAATTACATGATTCAAATGTGTAATCAGGTTTGTCTATAAACATCTTTGAGATGATGAGCTGAACAGCATTCCAGACATTCAGTCATGCATTGAACAGATACTTGCTATATTGAGTTCCTTCTATATTCAAGGCAGGGTGCTAATCTCTTGAAATGTAAAGACAAACAGAAAAATACAGTAGTTCCTCTGTTCCTGGCTTCCTAGGTGGTCCTAGGGGTAAAGAACCTGCATGCCAATGAAGACGATGTAAAAACCGCGGGTTTGATCCTTGGGTCAGGAAGATACCCTGGAGGAGGATATGGAAACCCACTCCAGTATTCTTGCATGGAGAATGCCATGGACAGAGGAGCCTAGTGGGCTATGGTTCATAGGGTCACAAATAGCAGAACACTACTGAAGGGACTTTGCAAACATGTACATACCTGACCTCCAGGTCCACAAAAAGGATTCTGGGACCCTCGTGGAGGCCAAAATTCAGATGTTCAAGTCCCTTATATGAAATTTGAATGCTATCTACACACAACTTCTAATAAATTTTAAATGATCTCTGGATTACTTATAATACAATGGAAATGCAATGTAAACAGTAGATGGATTTCTGCAGTTCTAGTTTTCACTTTTGGAACTTTCTGGAATTTTTTCCCTAATACTTTTGATCCCAGGTTTGTTGAAACCATGGATGAGGAACCATGGATAAGGAGGGCTGAATGTGTAATCATAATTGAGACTGATTGAAATAGGTATACTGCAATGCTCTAGGAGAAGGGGGTTTCTTCTGTTGTCCAATCTATATTATTTCTGGTAGTGGTGAAGTTTTTTTCCATTTCCCTAATGAGATAGGTGAAAATAACTTCTAATAGGATTATTTGTGCAATTTCTTTAAAAGAATAAATTATTCTGTTTTCTTTAAAGCATGTATACTCAGTCATGTCAAACTCTTTGTGATCCCATGGACTGTAGCCTTCCAGGCTCCCCTATCCATGGAATTTTCCAGACAAAAGAATACTGGAGTGGATTGCTATTTCCTACTTCAGGGGATCTTCCCAACCCAAGGAATGGACCCAAATCTCTTTAATCTCCTATATTGGCAAGTGTTTTCTTTAACACTGTACTACTTGGGGTTATTTGGAAGCAAAGACCGTATTTTCTTTAGGAGGTTGTTGAATAACCCCATATTGCAGTAGGACATGCAGCCAGACTATTTGTATTTTTTGAGATTGGGAAATAATTCTGCCACCTGGGAGAATTTCTAAAACTAGACTTTTGCTAGTTTTGGCTCTGTGAGGAAACCTAAACTAATTTTGGAGTTCAAAGAAGGCTTCTAGAAGAAAATGATGACAAAAGTTCTGGCTAACAGGTAGCTATTAAGTTGATTGTAAAAGAAAAAGTTTTTGTGAAGTCCTGGAGTTGAGAGGGAAAAGCAAGGTAGTTTCAGCAAACAAAATGTAGTTTTCTATGTCATCATCCATAAATATGACAAATGCAGTGGTGAAAGCTGAGTGCCTGGAATTACAGAGAGCTAGTCTATGTTCATAGGGTCACAAATAGCAGAACACTACTGAAGGGACTTTGCAAACATGTACATACCTGACCTCCAGGTCCACAAGGATTCTGGGACCCTCGTGGAGGCCAAAATTCAGATGTTCAAGTCCCTTATATGAAATTTGAATGCTATCTACACACAACTTCTAATAAATTTTAAATGATCTCTGGATTACTTATAATACAATGGAAATGCAATGTAAACAGTAGATGGATTTCTGCAGTTCTAGTTTTCACTTTTGGAACTTTCTGGAATTTTTTCCCTAATACTTTTGATCCCAGGTTTGTTGAAACCATGGATGAGGAACCATGGATAAGGAGGGCTGAATGTGTAATCATAATTGAGACTGATTGAAATAGGTATACTGCAATGCTCTAGGAGAAGGGGGTTTCTTCTGTTGTCCAATCTATATTATTTCTGGTAGTGGTGAAGTTTTTTTTCCATTTCCCTAATGAGATAGGTGAAAATAACTTCTAATAGGATTATTTGTGCAATTTCTTTAAAAGAATAAATTATTCTGTTTTCTTTAAAGCATGTATACTCAGTCATGTCAAACTCTTTGTGATCCCATGGACTGTAGCCTTCCAGGCTCCCCTATCCATGGAATTTTCCAGACAAAAGAATACTGGAGTGGATTGCTATTTCCTACTTCAGGGGATCTTCCCAACCCAAGGAATGGACCCAAATCTCTTTAATCTCCTATATTGGCAAGTGTTTTCTTTAACACTGTACTACTTGGGGTTATTTGGAAGCAAAGACCGTATTTTCTTTAGGAGGTTGTTGAATAACCCCATATTGCAGTAGGACATGCAGCCAGACTATTTGTATTTTTTGAGATTGGGAAATAATTCTGCCACCTGGGAGAATTTCTAAAACTAGACTTTTGCTAGTTTTGGCTCTGTGAGGAAACCTAAACTAATTTTGGAGTTCAAAGAAGGCTTCTAGAAGAAAATGATGACAAAAGTTCTGGCTAACAGGTAGCTATTAAGTTGATTGTAAAAGAAAAAGTTTTTGTGAAGTCCTGGAGTTGAGAGGGAAAAGCAAGGTAGTTTCAGCAAACAAAATGTAGTTTTCTATGTCATCATCCATAAATATGACAAATGCAGTGGTGAAAGCTGAGTGCCTGGAATTACAGAAGACACTATGAAAAGTGATAAAGGATTTGGAAAATACCCTGAAAAGAGAGTCACTGAAGCAAGAAAATATACAAGCAACTTTACAAAAGTACCAGTAAGGTATATATTCCACCACAAAGGTCATTATGACTTGATGTTCATTGGAAGAAAGTAAGTCTTTCAGAGAACTAGATCCCACATGCCTCCACTGAGACCGGCACAGACAAATAAATAAATGATTTGAAATAAATTCATAAAATGAAATTTGACTCTTAATATTCCCCATGGAAAACCTATTCTACCCTTAGCCCTCCCAGTTCACTTACGGCAACTCAACATTCTACTTGCTCCCACTAAAACCTTGGGGATCCTCACCATTCTCTTAACCCACATCTAATGTAAGAGAAACATTTATTGACTCTTTCTTCAAAATCAGTTCTGATATTGGCCTGTTAGCATCAGGTTATCAGATAGTTTTCCACCCTCCATTATTACTACCCCTCCACACACAGTGTCCAGAGTGACCTTTTAACTACATAGCTCAAGTCTTGTTTCAGTCCTCAAAACTCTACAATGGGTCCTCATTTCAAAGTTAAAATAAAAATTGTCATAATGACTAGACGGGCCTCATATAATCTGCATTGCATTTCCTCTCTGTTTTCCTCATCTACTCTATTTCAGTCATATTTACTTTTAAATATTGAAGCTGAGCACCCAACACTGGCCATTTTCCCTGAATATGATAGGACCTATTCTGGATGAAGTTTGTTGGTTTTGTTATCTCTCTATTTTTAACAATTTGTATTTCCCATGTAGTTTCCTGGCTAACTCTTTTTGCATATTTCAGGTCTGTATTCACTATAATACCTTATTACTGAGGACTTTCCACACACCTACTTCCATTTCCTAAAGAATACAAACACACAAATACATGCACACACATGCACACTCATTTCTGCTTCTATTTGCCCTGTGCTTTCCCACCATCAGTGTTTATCCCTATCAATATATTTATGTTATGCTTATTATTTATTATCCTTTTTCTCTGTAAGTTCTATTATAATATGATCATTTTTTTTGCTTGTTTTGTTAATAATGTAGGTGGGGCCCCAGAACACTGCCTGGTGCAGAGATGTTAAAAACATATTTGTTGCACAAATAAATGCAGTGTACAGTGGCTTATAAATTAGGGGCAAAATCCTAATGTTGACAGACTTTGATATGCTCTTTTATCACATGTCGAAAAACATCCATTTATACATTTGCAAAAGAAAATTGTAAATGTTGAGGGTAGTCATAAAAGAGGGCTGTGTGACTTTCATACTGGTAGAGGCTAGGATGAAGGGATGGTTTTGGCACTTACCATGTCCAGAAGAGAGATCTTTTCTTATTTTGAGAAGGTAATTTTGTAATTGGAAGATAATTGCTTTACACTGCTGTGTTGGTTTCTGCTATACAAAAACATGAATGAAAGTTATATTCTTTGTTGCATTCATTCCTACTCAAGTTTTCTCTGTGGAAATCCGTGCCCTTGGTGTATCAAAACCATAAATTGACTTTTGTATGTAACAGCTTGGAAACTGATTATGTGACTAGAAATTCACTTTACAGAAAAGATAGGAGTGCCATCCAGTTTCTGTTTAATGAGGAAGATCTTTATCTCATAGGCCCATACCTGACTGTGGCTCTTTGCAGAATGCTTCAGAGTTTCACCTCTTACTTTTTGCTGTCTCTCAAACTGAAAATAGTATATATATATATATATATAGTATTATTAATAAGATAAAATGCCCAGAGTGTTTTGAGGTACCTAAAAATTATTCAGAATAGGCAAAGAGGAAAAATAATTAGAATTACAGAGCCATTCCCCTGTTTTTTAGACAGCCTCACTGTGCCTCACTTGATGCATTGGTATGTTCAAGTTCATAGTTAATGACTTTAAGTTTCTACTCTCACTTGATATATGTGTAATAGGCCCCAGTTTACCAAATGATGACTGACTTAATAGGAAAAAAGAGAACAAGTGCCAGCTTAACAAAATCAAGGAGCTACTCTCAGAGAAAAGAAGCACTTTTCTTTTTAAGTTTAATTTAGGTTCTATATATATAAAAAAAAATGAGTGAGAATCTTTTCTCATTGCTCTCAGCTCAAGAAAGAAAGAAATGCCAAGTAGCAGCAATTCTCCTTAATTTTTTCCTTTCTTTACATTGAATGGGTGAAAATTACCCAATTTGTACATCTATTACAAGTTGCTTTAGTGGTTCTCAGAGAAGCCGTATTCCTCTTTCCCTACACTGCTGAGAATATATCAAGGGAGTATAGATGGATCAAGTGAAGATCTCTGATGAAAGCATCCATATGCTGAGAACTTACAAAGATGGCTCTGCGCTGCCTACATGTGTACACATGAAATAAATTTTGACTAGAGTTACTGCAGATGGTGACTGCATCCATGACATTAAAAGACTCTTGCTCCTTTGGAGGAAAACTATGACAAAATAGACAGTGTATTAAAAGGCAGTGACATCACTTTGCCAACAAAAGTTCTTATAATCAAAACTTTTTTTTTTCCCCAGTGGTCACATACAAACGTGAGAGTGGGACCATAAGGAAGGCTCAGTGCCAAGGAATTATTCATTTTGAACCATGGTGCTGGAGAAGACTCTTGAGAGTCCCTTGGACTGCTAAGAGATCAAACGGGTCGATCCTAAAGGAAATCAACTCTGAATATTCATTGGAAGGACTGATGCTGAAACTGAAGCTCCAATACTTTGGCCACCTGATGAGAAGAGCTGACTCAGTGGAAAAGACCCTGATTCAGATAAAGATTGAAGGCAAAAGGAGAAGGGGAAGGTAGAGATGAGATGGTTGGATGGCATCACTGACTCAATAGATATGAACCTGAGCAAATTTCAGGAGATAGAGAAGAACAAGGAAGCCTGGCAAACTGGAATCCATGGTTTTGCAAAGAATTGGACACTACTTAGCAGCTGAACAACAACCATTAGAGTTATTTAGCTAGATGAAATGCAGCATTCCATGCCACAAAGAGAGCAAAATCACCTCTTTGTCCAACCTATCATTTTACAAGGAAGAAAAGTGATCTATAGCTTGCCCAATATATAGAAAGTAATGAGTACAAGTTCTTTGTAGGTATATGCAAACAGCTTGTGTCAACCACTTTCTTGATATCAAAAGAGATACGGTAGTACAGTAGAAGAGGTATGAAATTTGATAATCAGAGTGACAAAGATTTATGCCTTTTTTCTTAAGTTTATTCACTGTGAGGCATCAGGTAAATTACTGAAGATTTTTCATTCTCATCAATGAAATTAGAACCTCAATTGCTATTTCTTAAGATATAGCAAATAACTATAACAAAAGTAACAGCAATAGCAACAATAATAATTAAGTTGTAATATATTTCACAAATGGGAATGAACAAACAACTTTATTACTATAGGGCTATTATTATTCCCTTTTTACAGATGGTTAGCTAATCATGAAATCGAACCACGGGAAACACTTGGAAAAGTTTCTGATTATATAAGAAGTTAAAATTCTCATTTCGTATCACTACCATTATATTCACTATCAAAATTATTATTGATGACTATTAATATTTTTTATTATATCCTAATATATTTTTCCTCCATTTACACACTATCATACGCACATATGACTGTGGGAACTAGAGCAGAAAATTATGGGTTGGGAGAGGAATTCTATTTACATCAAAGATTCTATTATAAAAGTACAAAATCTATAACCTATCTATTATTAAACAGGTCTTGGCTTTAGATTTATACAACTCTGTTAAAGGGGATATTCTTTTTAAAGTCCCTTGGACTGCTAAGAGATCAAACGGGTCGATCCTAAAGGAAATCAACTCTGAATATTCATTGGAAGGACTGATGCTGAAACTGAAGCTCCAATACTTTGGCCACCTGATGAGAAGAGCTGACTCAGTGGAAAAGACCCTGATTCAGATAAAGATTGAAGGCAAAAGGAGAAGGGGAAGGTAGAGATGAGATGGTTGGATGGCATCACTGACTCAATAGATATGAACCTGAGCAAATTTCAGGAGATAGAGAAGAACAAGGAAGCCTGGCAAACTGGAATCCATGGTTTTGCAAAGAATTGGACACTACTTAGCAGCTGAACAACAACCATTAGAGTTATTTAGCTAGATGAAATGCAGCATTCCATGCCACAAAGAGAGCAAAATCACCTCTTTGTCCAACCTATCATTTTACAAGGAAGAAAAGTGATCTATAGCTTGCCCAATATATAGAAAGTAATGAGTACAAGTTCTTTGTAGGTATATGCAAACAGCTTGTGTCAACCACTTTCTTGATATCAAAAGAGATACGGTAGTACAGTAGAAGAGGTATGAAATTTGATAATCAGAGTGACAAAGATTTATGCCTTTTTTCTTAAGTTTATTCACTGTGAGGCATCAGGTAAATTACTGAAGATTTTTCATTCTCATCAATGAAATTAGAACCTCAATTGCTATTTCTTAAGATATAGCAAATAACTATAACAAAAGTAACAGCAATAGCAACAATAATAATTAAGTTGTAATATATTTCACAAATGGGAATGAACAAACAACTTTATTACTATAGGGCTATTATTATTCCCTTTTTACAGATGGTTAGCTAATCATGAAATCGAACCACGGGAAACACTTGGAAAAGTTTCTGATTATATAAGAAGTTAAAATTCTCATTTCGTATCACTACCATTATATTCACTATCAAAATTATTATTGATGACTATTAATATTTTTTATTATATCCTAATATATTTTTCCTCCATTTACACACTATCATACGCACATATGACTGTGGGAACTAGAGCAGAAAATTATGGGTTGGGAGAGGAATTCTCTATTTACATCAAAGATTCTATTATAAAAGTACAAAATCTATAACCTATCTATTATTAAACAGGTCTTGGCTTTAGATTTATACAACTCTGTTTACAATTTTTTATCTGCAGGGCATATTCTATAAATAAGATATGACTCAAAATGCCTACTGATGCTTAAATTAATACACTAACACTGACACATACATATGTTTTGCTTTCCATGTGAAAATATACTTGTTCCCTCTAGGGTAGGGAGCATTGGGTAGACTGGCTCCAGTTGACGGTGAATGTAGTGCTGAGTCAGATGCTATGTTCTAGGAACATTCTGTAGGTTTCCTCTGCCCTGTCAATCATTTATAGATGATAGAGAAGAGGGAAAAAATAACTTTTCTTCGAGGATATTCTTATGTATTCATTTGGTAAACAGAGTACATAGGGGAAAATCTTCCTTTCATTCTTATTCTCCTTATTAAACAGTCCTCATGTTTGCTTCAGGCTTGAAGCTTCTCATTGTTTAGGACCACTGAAAGTAAATGGGATGCTTCGGATAAAACTAGATGGATGAAATACTATTTAACTTCCAAGTGATGCTCTGTGTAAGCTATGAAGAAAGCTATGCTTCAGATTTGATTTTAAATATCCAATTTTTAGTCTATGTATCAATTATGCCTTGTTTTCCTAAAGGATGCATTTGGTTTATAAATCCCAGAAGCTAACAGCTGTTGGAGGCAGTATTTTAATTAAAACCTTTGTCTCAATACATTTTATTAGGCAAGAAGAAATGGGATACTGTAACAGCTTTGAACAATGCTAGCCCTTGATAGAAACCAAGGCTATTAGACCCAAATAAACACCTGTTATTAGATCAAAAATCTAGGAAAATGTAAAGAAACAATAAAGTTATATTTGAAAATTCATACTTAAAGTGGAATAAAAGCATGTTTATTAGACTCCTAAGATAAACTATTTCTTTGGAATTTTCATCTACCATTATATTCACTATCAAAATTATTATTGATGACTATTGATTTTTTATTATATCCTAATATATTTTTCCTCCATTTACACACTATCATACGCACATATGACTGTGGGAACTAGAGCAGAAAATTATGGGTTGGGAGAGGAATTCTCTATTTACATCAAAGATTCTATTATAAAAGTACAAAATCTATAACCTATCTATTATTAAACAGGTCTTGGCTTTAGATTTATACAACTCTGTTTACAATTTTTTATCTGCAGGGCATATTCTATAAATAAGATGTGACTCAAAATGCCTACTGATGCTTAAATTAATACACTAACACTGACACATACATATGTTTTGCTTTCCATGTGAAAATATACTTGTTCCCTCTAGGGTAGGGAGCATTGGGTAGACTGGCTCCAGTTGATGGTGAATGTAGTGCTGAGTCAGATGCTATGTTCTAGGAACATTCTGTAGGTTTCCTCTGCCCTGTCAATCATTTATAGATGATAGAGAAGAGGGAAAAAATAACTTTTCTTCGAGGATATTCTTATGTATTCATTTGGTAAACAGAGTACATAGGGGAAAATCTTCCTTTCATTCTTATTCTCCTTATTAAACAGTCCTCATGTTTGCTTCAGGCTTGAAGCTTCTCATTGTTTAGGACCACTGAAAGTAAATGGGATGCTTCGGATAAAACTAGATGGATGAAATACTATTTAACTTCCAAGTGATGCTCTGTGTAAGCTATGAAGAAAGCTATGCTTCAGATTTGATTTTAAATATCCAATTTTTAGTCTATGTATCAATTATGCCTTGTTTTCCTAAAGGATGCATTTGGTTTATAAATCCCAGAAGCTAACAGCTGTTGGAGGCAGTATTTTAATTAAAACCTTTGTCTCAATACATTTTATTAGGCAAGAAGAAATGGGATACTGTAACAGCTTTGAACAATGCTAGCCCTTGATAGAAACCAAGGCTATTAGACCCAAATAAACACCTGTTATTAGATCAAAAATCTAGGAAAATGTAAAGAAACAATAAAGTTATATTTGAAAATTCATACTTAAAGTGGAATAAAAGCATGTTTATCTCAAAAGAAAAAGAGAAGGTGCCAGAACTAAGCGACTTAAGAGATTAAATCCACTCATTTTACAGAAGGGAGGAAATTGGAAAGTCTTCCTGTTGCTTGATAGGGATGTTTTCCTTGATTCTCCATAAATGCTAAAGAGATAAATGGGATGTAAAGAAGTCTGGATTTCATCTCTGACATGTCACCCTTCTGTTATCTTATACTGGATACTAAATCTCTGTTTTATATCTGTAAATTGGAACAGGAACACACATTTTAGGGATATGTGTAAACCTGAAAATAATATATAACTTTTATTTATTGGCATTTCTGTCCAAAACAAACAATAAAACACAGCAGCTGCTGCTATAATTTTGTTATAACAATACTTACTACAATCATAATTACCATGATGTTAATTATTATACTCTGAATCTTTGTATGTTGTTTTTCTTACCGAGTTAGTGAAAACTTATTTCTCTTCAGGCCAAAGCTGTAGGATAGGATAGGATCTTCTCAAGTAGGTATGGAAGAAAGTGAAAGCATTTAAAATAATGTTTACAATATTAAGGTTAACCACACTCACACCTCACAGGTAGAAACACATGTATATGTATATATCTCATGAATATGTGACTCATAATAATAGAAAGAAAAGACTATAATCCTATAGGGAATATCTTTTGTCCATAAATGTATTTAAACACATAAGATGAAACCATAGAAATACAGCGAGTAAGAAACTTCAAGCACAAAAGTGTACATTTTATTTATTATTACATTTATATACATTTTAGAAACTAACATATGGTCTTACATGAGAGAAAAGTGATTGCCCTAGTTAGTGTTATAAACCAGAAGGAAGCATAAGGCAGGTTATAGGGTACTGAAAACATTCCTTTTCTTAGTATGTGCAGTGGTTCTATCTGAAAATTCATACAGTTGTATTTTTATAATATGTGGATTTTCCCATATGGTTTCAGAAAAAGATTTCCGTAAACTCATGCATGAGAAACTAATAAAAATGAGGTTTCAGTCACGCAGGGCTCAAGGAAGTTATCAACCAAATGATTCTCTTTGAAGCAGTTACTAGAATATTTACTAAAGCAGAAAGAAACACATGCAGAAGAGGGAATTGAGAGATTAGAGGGTCTACTAAAGAAACCAATTAGTAAAACACTGAAAATGTAATGGAAAGGAAATGTTCAGCCCAGACAGAAAACTATTTTTTAAGCAAAGGCTTTATTTATGTCTCTTTTGCAATGAGACAGGGACAGTTACTGGTTTAATGTTTGGATTGTTTAATGCATAATTTTAGTCAATCAAAGAAATAATTTATGTGCTTCATGAAGTGGTTAACACTAAAGCTATATTAAGAATATTCTATAATATAGATTTGTGTCAGTTTAAGAAAAGAGTAACAACCCATCCCCCTGTAGAAGACACAGTTTCTTTCCCTGGGGGCAGAAGATCCCTTAGAAGAAGAAATGGCAACCCACTCCAGTATTTTTGCCTATAAAATCCCAGGGGCAGAGAAGGGCATGATGGGCTACAGTCCATAGGATCACAGAGTCAGATGCGATTGAGCACAACGACCCATCAGGCTGACTAAATCTTTGGATAATGTTGTAATTTCCTGTTGTGAGGGAAAGTCCTTACTCCAATTCCATTTATACAGGCATTTTATTTTCAGAAAGAAGAAATCCTGCGGTAGAACTAACAAGCTATCACTTACTTGTCTTTTAATGTTTTGCTGGTTTTGTTGGGTCTATGCTGGGCATATCAGTTACTTCAGTGCATATGATAAGGGTAACCCAAAAGGATTTTACTGCACTCCTAGATGGTATCTATATTGTTCTTAATGCATTTGTCTTTAACTGTGAAGACAGAACTGTTTGAATGATTAAAGCTCTTTTTTTTTTTTTTTTGAGACCACAAGCTGATATTCAAAAGCTATTTGACTTTGTGTGTTTTCTATTATGAGTTCTTAAATTCCTGTATCCCCTCAAGGTATCTGTAATCAATGTTGCTAGCTATTTAATAATGATTGAGGCCCCTTGTACAGCTTTCTCAATTCATTTATAAATTCTGGTATTAGAATTCTAAAGCCCTTATGAAATATAAATTGCTATTTGTGAGGTCTGTGTTTCGTGCTATTATGACATTTGTTATATAATTCTAAGCTCTCATTTCCTTAATTACTGTGTTATATTATCATCGATGAGATCAATGCATTGTTTTATATTCATAAGACTAACATATTTTAACTTCTTTCTTAATTGGTATGACATTGGCATTTACTGACATTAACTGTTTACATATTTTATTATATTTACTCTAAATTTTAAATGATTGGATATAATTCCTAGAGTGCTATTAAAATATAAGAAATATAATACTGTTTTGGGTTTATGCTGACATAAAGAATTTACTACTTAATAGTCTGTGGATGAGCTTAATTATGGACTTCAATGAACTTCATAAGTTAAGAAAACATATACATACATATTCAAAATGAAGTAAAAATGAAAATCTCTTGCAGAGATCAAGACTCATAATTATTTCCCAGTAGACAATTTTGGATTTCATGCTGCTAAATACATTAAAGAATGAACTTGGGTGAAAGAATTCAGAAATATCATCTAATGCAAACTCCAAACAAATGTCATGCTATGAATTCATCAGATTGGAGACAACTAAGCCAGACTGAAGAAACTGAACAGAACTCTCAAAGACCTGCTTTCTGGCAAAGTTGACTTTGCATGTTTCCCTCCTCCCCCCACTGCCCTCCCTCCTCCCCCGCACAGTTTAGGTATCAACAACCTCTGACTATTAGAGCTTCAGTGAATTTGGCTTATTCAATAAATTACTAAAGTAAAATAAAAACTCTAGGTTTAATTATGAAAGTACTTTGATAGTAACATACAGTTTGCTGCCTTCAAAATGAACAACAGTAGATTATTAAATAGTGGAACTTCCATATAACATACTTTTTCAGTGCTTAATCTCAAAATATATTTTTCTGTGAGATATTCAATAAACTGCTTTTTTCCCAAATAGGTCTGATATGCTCAGAAATTTAGGAATTTCAAAGTTGATTAGTAGCAAACAGTTGAATCTTTAAATATTTCCACAAGGATATTAAATAGCAAAGGGTTTTATTTCTTATATATCAGTCCTGACATGGTGTAAATGTCTTAATTATTTAAATATTTTGTAAAATTGAACACCAAAAACTAAGATTTTTAAATGTTTTCCTATTAATCATTTTATGAAATAATGTTATTTGACTAGCTTTCCCTTTTCTATCACATACGAAGAACAAACATTTGAATTTATTTTAATTTAATCCTCACAATTATGTATAAATTGTATTCTCATTTTTCATATGCTGAAACTGAACTCAAAGAAGGGTAAGAATAGTGAAGTAATATGTTCATTTTCACAAAGGTAGGAAGTGGAGAACTCTAGAGTCAAATTAGTCTGAAAGCAAAGTCTGTGCATGGTTAATGACTTCACAGTCTATTTTCTGAGACAAACTTTGGTAGGTGTTTGCTTGTTTCCTTACTGCAAAACAAACAAATAAATAGGCTAATAAAACTTCCTCTGTTCCATTTTTGAGAACTAAATGTTACATTTTCTCTTTGATGACAGGACAAAAAAGATTAAATTCCTGCTTTATTTTATTGTGGTCTATGGAAAGAATGAATAATAAAAAGCATCTGAAAAGAAGCTAATCTATTGTAGGATTTATGAAGTTATAGGTCACAGATTTGTGTGACTGTTTGCATTCGAATTTGAAAATGCAAGGGCAATGGATGTCCATACTTAATATCTTGAATATTGAAAGCATGAGGAATAAAGGTTCAGGTCATTTGCAGTGGAGGCCTGTTAGATGTTGTTTATTAGAACTTTAGCTGTTTCTAAACTGTTCTAAAAGCTGGTTTAGGGAATCTCTGGTCATATTTGTAATAGCTCAACTGCTGGACTTTATATGTCCACGGGATACTCTTCACAGGAAAAACTGAATTATCTCTTAAACACCCAAGCCTAATAGGATGACAGAATTAAAGAGATGCCTGAATTAATCAAATCTTTACAGATTAGGGAGGAAAATTAAGAAAGGACACATATAACACACTCAGACCTAAGAAACACACCATGGGTTTTAACCTAAAAATAAAGTAAAAAAACCTGAGGTCTTCATAGTAAGATACCATTTTAAAAAATCATTTTCACATTCAACAGCACAAATGTAATTAGAAGTGAGAGCCAACTATGATGGATAGTGTTTTCAGGGAAGATTTTCAGAAATACTGATGGTCAAAGAAAAGTCAGTAGGAGAGTAAGAGAAGCTACACCACAAAATGTAAGTGTCTCTATCACTGCCTGAAAAACATGATTTACTATCTTCCATGTTGTCACCCTAGTTCCTTTTCTAACACATACGAAGAACAAACATTTGAATTTATTTTAATTTAATCCTCACAATTATGTATAAATTGTATTCTCATTTTTCATATGCTGAAACTGAACTCAAAGAAGGGTAAGAATAGTGAAGTAATATGTTCATTTTCACAAAGGTAGGAAGTGGAGAACTCTAGAGTCAAATTAGTCTGAAAGCAAAGTCTGTGCATGGTTAATGACTTCACAGTCTATTTTCTGAGACAAACTTTGGTAGGTGTTTGCTTGTTTCCTTACTGCAAAACAAACAAATAAATAGGCTAATAAAACTTCCTCTGTTCCATTTTTGAGAACTAAATGTTACATTTTCTCTTTGATGACAGGACAAAAAAGATTAAATTCCTGCTTTATTTTATTGTGGTCTATGGAAAGAATGAATAATAAAAAGCATCTGAAAAGAAGCTAATCTATTGTAGGATTTATGAAGTTATAGGTCACAGATTTGTGTGACTGTTTGCATTCGAATTTGAAAATGCAAGGGCAATGGATGTCCATACTTAATATCTTGAATATTGAAAGCATGAGGAATAAAGGTTCAGGTCATTTGCAGTGGAGGCCTGTTAGATGTTGTTTATTAGAACTTTAGCTGTTTCTAAACTGTTCTAAAAGCTGGTTTAGGGAATCTCTGGTCATATTTGTAATAGCTCAACTGCTGGACTTTATATGTCCACGGGATACTCTTCACAGGAAAAACTGAATTATCTCTTAAACACCCAAGCCTAATAGGATGACAGAATTAAAGAGATGCCTGAATTAATCAAATCTTTACAGATTAGGGAGGAAAATTAAGAAAGGACACATATAACACACTCAGACCTAAGAAACACACCATGGGTTTTAACCTAAAAATAAAGTAAAAAAACCTGAGGTCTTCATAGTAAGATACCATTTTAAAAAATCATTTTCACATTCAACAGCACAAATGTAATTAGAAGTGAGAGCCAACTATGATGGATAGTGTTTTCAGGGAAGATTTTCAGAAATACTGATGGTCAAAGAAAAGTCAGTAGGAGAGTAAGAGAAGCTACACCACAAAAATGTTGAAGTGTCTCTATCACTGCCTGAAAAAAAAACATGATTTACTATCTTCCATGTTGTCACCCTAGAACCTGAGATTAATATTCACATGACTGTTGGAAAAATGGTATTACAAAATTATATTCACTTTTCACTAGCGATTAGATAACTTGCATCTGTAACAAAATTATATAACCTTATCTGTTTTAAAAGGTCTAGTAAAATCATCTACACAACAGTGCAGAAAAGAGTAAATAAGTAGGTTGAGGTTTCTATTCTTTGAAGGGCCTACTTCCAAAGTTAACTCTTGACAAACAGCTAGAAACAGGAACAGTAAATAGTGCCTGATATTGGTAATAATAATAATAATAATAACTCTCTAAATAGTAAGAACAGTTCACTGTGCCGAGACTGGGAAACAAGGCATTTTATAGTAAGCACCTGATTTTCTTCTGGAAATTTGGATTTTGGTATGCATTAGGCTGAGGGTGCCTATGTGATAAGCCCCCATAAGAACTTCAGGTTCTGAATCTCTAATGAGTTTCTCTATTAGGTAGTATTTCACACACATTTGTCACAAGAGAAAGGAAGTATGTCTGCTGTGATTATAGGACAAGACCTTTGGAAATTTATACTTGTTTTGTTTTTCCCTCCCCTGGAGTTCTGTCTGTGTATGTTTTCCTTTGGCTAATTTTGCTTTGCCTCTCTTTCTGGTATAAATCATAATCAAGTGCACAACTGTAGGCTGAGTCCTATGAGACTTCCTAGTGAACCATCAAACACGAGGATGGTCATGTAGACTCCCAACACAGCAAAAGCAACGAAAATAACAAAGTAAAGAAAAACATCAACAATAAGGTATTTCAGGGGCTTCCCTGGTGGTCCAGTGGGTAAGGACACCGCCTTGCAGTGCAAGGGGCGCTGGTTCGATCCCTAGCCTGGGAAGATCCCATGTGCTGCGGAGCGGCTGGACTGATGTGTCCAATTACTGAGCCGGAGCTCTGGGGTGCATGCGCCCAGAGCTGGTGCTCTGCGACGACAGAGGCCACTGCGATGGGAGGCCCACAGGAGCCAAAGAACAAAGACGGATGAAAACAGATAAATGAAAGACCAATAAAAGTGGCCCGTCCGTCCTCCTCCCTCCCCACCCCCCCAAAAAAATAAGGTATTTCAGGGGGAAAAGAAGATGAAAAATTGTCCAAAATCAAGGATTACGATTAATCCAATTCTCTGCACCTAAAGGTAATTTAAATGTTGAAGAACATCATCGGAAATTGTGTAGGGCTGATAAATTTCCCCTTTCATATGTGTCTGGACATGTGATCATGTTAATAGTTTTCCACTTCCTGTCTGTCATCCCAGTATTCCTGACAACGGAAATAGATTCAGTTGTGCTCAAAGTTTTCCAGTATTATTCCTTACAAATTGAAAAGAAAGATGATTAAAGTTCTAGGTACAAGACTTGAAGAATATAAGTCCACAGTTATTGGTGGAAGCTAGACACTGTAGAGAATCTACTTTGGAATCTGTATTATTGTAATCACTCATCAGAGAAAAATAGAGACAAGTAACTAAGAGAATCCTAACAGTGCTGGAGTTCAGGTTTACTGCTAGGGTGACAACTTGGGATAAGGAAGGAAAAGGAAATTTTAGAGGAATAGATTAAGGAAATGTGAAGCAATTGCTATTTCGAGTTTTGCCAAATAATAAACTAAATTAGACAAACATGTAATGAGAGAGCACTGCATAAACGAATTGGGAAACTAGAATTCAGTCTTAAAGGACAACTTTAGACAGAATGGAGACAAGGTTAGTGTAGGACTAGGAGTGTGATGGAATGGAATGTTTAGAAAGGCTTTCTTCTGTAATTTCTTATTTTCAAATATATAAGAGCAGATAAATGGCATTACATTAAAAATATGTCAAAGTGGCATCTAGACTTAGAATAAGAAAATAGTAATTTTTTCTCTGACAAAGAAGCTAAAATTGACAAGAAACATCACTCCATAGATAAAAGTACAGCCCCTGGTGACAGGCTGGGCATATTAAGTGAAAATAAATGGAGCTTTTGTAGTAAAGATGTTGTGTATTAGATACAACTTCATGCAAATGGTTTACTTTCCTTTTTAGATGAAAATAGTAAACAAAAGAAAAATGTTCTAAACTTCAAGTCTTAAGTATCGGGCATGCGCCAACGTATGACAAAAAGGCCCTCGATGGGGCCCACGGAGCCAAAGAACAAAGACGGATGAAAACAGATAAATGAAAGACCAATAAAAGTGGCCCGTCCGTCCTCCTCCCTCCCCACCCCCCCAAAAAAATAAGGTATTTCAGGGGGAAAAGAAGATGAAAAATTGTCCAAAATCAAGGATTACGATTAATCCAATTCTCTGCACCTAAAGGTAATTTAAATGTTGAAGAACATCATCGGAAATTGTGTAGGGCTGATAAATTTCCCCTTTCATATGTGTCTGGACATGTGATCATGTTAATAGTTTTCCACTTCCTGTCTGTCATCCCAGTATTCCTGACAACGGAAATAGATTCAGTTGTGCTCAAAGTTTTCCAGTATTATTCCTTACAAATTGAAAAGAAAGATGATTAAAGTTCTAGGTACAAGACTTGAAGAATATAAGTCCACAGTTATTGGTGGAAGCTAGACACTGTAGAGAATCTACTTTGGAATCTGTATTATTGTAATCACTCATCAGAGAAAAATAGAGACAAGTAACTAAGAGAATCCTAACAGTGCTGGAGTTCAGGTTTACTGCTAGGGTGACAACTTGGGATAAGGAAGGAAAAGGAAATTTTAGAGGAATAGATTAAGGAAATGTGAAGCAATTGCTATTTCGAGTTTTGCCAAATAATAAACTAAATTAGACAAACATGTAATGAGAGAGCACTGCATAAACGAATTGGGAAACTAGAATTCAGTCTTAAAGGACAACTTTAGACAGAATGGAGACAAGGTTAGTGTAGGACTAGGAGTGTGATGGAATGGAATGTTTAGAAAGGCTTTCTTCTGTAATTTCTTATTTTCAAATATATAAGAGCAGATAAATGGCATTACATTAAAAATATGTCAAAGTGGCATCTAGACTTAGAATAAGAAAATAGTAATTTTTTCTCTGACAAAGAAGCTAAAATTGACAAGAAACATCACTCCATAGATAAAAGTACAGCCCCTGGTGACAGGCTGGGCATATTAAGTGAAAATAAATGGAGCTTTTGTAGTAAAGATGTTGTGTATTAGATACAACTTCATGCAAATGGTTTACTTTCCTTTTTTTAATGATTGAAATAGTGGCAGAATAAACAAAAGAAAAATGTTCTAAACTTCAAGTCTTAAGTATTTCACACATTTATCATCCACAGACGAATCAAGCCACAAGGAGATCATACCAAGGGGAAGAAAGTCACAGCCTTTTTAAATTCCTATTCTGAAAGCATTTACCCTCAAGAAATATGAAAAAATAAGGATACTATTTCAGCATGGAATGGATAACAAGGTTGTTAAGTATCTCTCTTTCTCCATATGCAATGTTTGTATGTGTGTTTTCTGTACTTTTTCTTCATAATATCTTAATTTAAATAGCAACATTTAGGGGTATTTACATATTTCATATCATAGTAATTTCAATAGATTTTTATGCAAAAATTATATGCAAAATTTTTCTAATATCCTGATACAATTTAGTTTTTAGGAAATACACAAATAGAAAATACTACAGATTGGAATCCATACAAGCAGAATAAAACAAAAATTTTGTTGCTGTGTGTGTGTACCTCTTCCCATGGAAGCTTTACTGTCTTCCATGCCATATTGTTTGAGATGCAGAGCATTTATTAGTTAGCAAAGGAGTCCCATATCACTAATATGACTATTTTAGATTGAGAGGCAAAGTACTTTGTATTGTTCTTGATGCAATCTCAAACAAAAAAATCACAATTAAAGTCTGGCTGGGTCCACTGGCTGTCTGCTTTGGAAATAAGAGGCAAAAGATAAAGCATCTCATAGGAGACTTGAAAAAGCAGAGTAAGAAAATTAAAAAAAAAAAAAAAGTAGTTAAATTTTTGACCATGGCTCTGAAATAAAAAGCAGTCTTACTGCAGTGACAATAATCAATAGTAAAACAGTGTTCATTAAACTATATAATTTGATTTCTCAAGGGACAGAAAAGAGGAAAGAGTAATAAAGGTTAAATGTTGGAATCTTTATCCCATTCAGTAATTTTAATGACCTCTTGAATGTTCTATCAGTAAAAACAACAGTGATCTTTCTTCAAGAATAACTGAAACATTTAAATGAGAGAAATGCTCTATTAATATTCTTCCCTGGCATCTAAGATGGCCCCTCTCACACACTACATATGCCATTAAAAATAAAAATTTCTTTACAAAATTCTCTCTTCGATTCATAATAGTAGGTTCAGAAAATTGTTAGTAGCCAGTTTTCAAAAACTCAAAAGATATGAACATATATAACTTTCCCCTGTAAAAGGACCTGATGAACTCATTAGACTAGTGAGTTTAACTTTAATCTTAGGTATATATTATCAAAGAGATCACTTGGAAAACATCAGTTAGGAAACCAGGGGTGCAAAGTTCATAAGAATTCATAAACATTCTATGGAATACATCTTAATAAAGTTATTCTTATTGCTTTCATTGAGACATATAATGGATTACTGAGAAAATGCATTTTGACTTTCTCTTCAGGTATCATCGTGAATAAAACAAAATGTGTATATTGGCAAGGAAGGTTATGTTCAAGAACTACTAAAAATTAGAACCTGATTTATAAATATTTAGCACTAGTACTTTCTATTGATACAATCCTTAATATGTCACAAATATATTTTTACATGCATTGAAACAAAATTCTTACCTATGTTCATATACTGAAAAGTGACAAATACACACCACAAAAAGAAAAAACAACCCTACTAACCATTCTTATTTTGAAAAAAGAATTTTGGACAGGCCTTCTCAGCAACCAAGTTGTTTCCACGGTCTTAGAGGTTATAAAAGACAGCCAGAGTAGAGTGAGTTTTGGTCTGTTTTTTGTTTTTTCTCTTTTTGATCTTAAGCCAGGTACAGAGAAGAACAGGGAGAAGGATGAATTAAAATAACCAAGGCCAGGAAGGAAATATGGTCCAAACATGGAGACTATAGCTGAGGCTTATACTTGGTAAGTAAGCAGCAGAGGCATTGGCTTAAGCATTGTACAGGAAGCTTGCTACAATATGACCTGGAGAATTGTGGCTGGGGAAGGACCTACTGAAATATTCATTTTGAGATAACACATAAACTGTAGTAACATAATAACACCTTAAACTGTTATTTTCCTTGTGTATATGTACATATGTGGTTCATATGTTTATATATACACATGTGTATGCTAAGTTGCTTCAGTCATCTGATATTTTGTGACCCTACGGACTTTACCCCACCATGCTCCTCTGTCCAAGGGATTCTCCAGGCAAGAAGAGTGGAATGGGTTGCCATGTCCTCCTCTAGGGATCTTCCTGACCCAGGGACTGAACCTGTATCTCTTATGTCTCCTGCACTGGCAGACAGGTTCTTCAACACTAGCATCATCTGGGAAGCCCATGTATGTGTGTGTGTGTGTGTGTGTGTGTGTGTGTGTGTATAAAACAACACATATTTCCATTTATTGATGTAAACCAAGCATGCAAGTGTAGGCTTTACTATTGGGACAAGGGGGACAAGAGTATAAGGATATTGTGTTATTGAAAATCTGAAGAGGATTGCTATCTAGTCTGTTCAGAGCAGCAGGACCATGATACTCAAAGCATTTGTCTTAGGAGAAAACAATACTGTCTCTACTGCAACACTCATTTTTCTCAAACAGGAATTGAACGACTGCTGTATGCTAGCTTCTGTTCATAGTATTACTCGAGAATTGCCTAATTGCTTCTCAAAAGGAAAGCATGTGCCTTGTTTACAGATTCTCTGGGTACTTTCTTTGTAGCACAACACATATCAATGATTTCATCTGGCCAAGAAAGTCAAGTTTGACTCTAACTAAATTCAAATCTTTTTCCAAATGTCTTTAGCATTTTCCCTTAGTATTTGAAATATCTTAAAGGCTGTTTATTGCAGTTCTTGAAAGCCAATTAAAAGCTCTCCTGTTGGCTCTCATAGAGACCTCCTATGTACCTCCAAAAGTTGTTTCCACGGTCTTAGAGGTTATAAAAGACAGCCAGAGTAGAGTGAGTTTTGGTCTGTTTTTGTTTTTCTCTTTTGATCTTAAGCCAGGTACAGAGAAGAACAGGGAGAAGGATGAATTAAAATAACCAAGGCCAGGAAGGAAATATGGTCCAAACATGGAGACTATAGCTGAGGCTTATACTTGGTAAGTAAGCAGCAGAGGCATTGGCTTAAGCATTGTACAGGAAGCTTGCTACAATATGACCTGGAGAATTGTGGCTGGGGAAGGACCTACTGAAATATTCATTTTGAGATAACACATAAACTGTAGTAACATAATAACACCTTAAACTGTTATTTTCCTTGTGTATATGTACATATGTGGTTCATATGTTTATATATACACATGTGTATGCTAAGTTGCTTCAGTCATCTGATATTTTGTGACCCTACGGACTTTACCCCACCATGCTCCTCTGTCCAAGGGATTCTCCAGGCAAGAAGAGTGGAATGGGTTGCCATGTCCTCCTCTAGGGATCTTCCTGACCCAGGGACTGAACCTGTATCTCTTATGTCTCCTGCACTGGCAGACAGGTTCTTCAACACTAGCATCATCTGGGAAGCCCATGTATGTGTGTGTGTGTGTGTGTGTGTGTGTGTGTGTGTATAAAACAACACATATTTCCATTTATTGATGTAAACCAAGCATGCAAGTGTAGGCTTTACTATTGGGACAAGGGGGACAAGAGTATAAGGATATTGTGTTATTGAAAATCTGAAGAGGATTGCTATCTAGTCTGTTCAGAGCAGCAGGACCATGATACTCAAAGCATTTGTCTTAGGAGAAAACAATACTGTCTCTACTGCAACACTCATTTTTCTCAAACAGGAATTGAACGACTGCTGTATGCTAGCTTCTGTTCATAGTATTACTCGAGAATTGCCTAATTGCTTCTCAAAAGGAAAGCATGTGCCTTGTTTACAGATTCTCTGGGTACTTTCTTTGTAGCACAACACATATCAATGATTTCATCTGGCCAAGAAAGTCAAGTTTGACTCTAACTAAATTCAAATCTTTTTCCAAATGTCTTTAGCATTTTCCCTTAGTATTTGAAATATCTTAAAGGCTGTTTATTGCAGTTCTTGAAAGCCAATTAAAAGCTCTCCTGTTGGCTCTCATAGAGACCTCCTATGTACCTCCAAAAAGTTTCTGGTTAAGAAATAATATAATGAGAATAAAGCAGTGAGTTTCTAACTAGCTTAAAAGTGACATGCACAGAGCAGGGAAGAAGGGTCACTGCTTTTTCGAGTAAAGGAGAGAAAGCATACATTTCATCTCTTGCATTTTAATATTTGGTTCATAGTATGAAATAGTGTTGAACACATTGAAAAGAAAATACAAACCACTGAAGTTTTTATAAAGCTTCAATCACAGGCCCTATACCTTTGAGTTATATTGGTCATTTTAATGCATTTTATAATACCCCAAAATGTTTTCCTGGCAAACACTGTATAATTTATTCTTTCTTGCAGGCACAAATTACATCCATATTATCACATAACTGTAAAGTCTTAGTCAAAATTTTGTTTGCAATTATTTAAAAGCCAAATTCCCATATTCTTTAAAAAATGTATCAACCTGTGTTGCATTTTATAGTGGAAATTTGAGGGAACTTCCATGATAAAAGGAGAGGCCATAGCAATGAAACAAGAAGTCTGAGGAAAGATGCGGGGTAGGGAGTAGAATCAAATGAAAATTAAGAGGTAAATTATGCAAGATTATTCTGACATTTGTATTACCTTTATTTTGATGTAAAGGACAAATGGACGTTATTAAATATTTCTAAATGAAGGCGCAGCAACGTCGCACAGAGTCATGTGAGAGGAGTGCTCTGGTTTACCAAGTACAAAGAAGTTTAGCAGCTACAAAGGAGGAAGTGAACTAGTTAAGAATGAAAGCTTGGCCAAGATCTAGAGAACTCAGAGTGAAGAAAGTATGAAGAGAAGTACTAGGGATGAGTAATGAAAAAAATATATATATTTAAAGGCTAAAGAAAGGAGTCTGAGGAAAATAAAATGACTAAGAAGTGGCCATAATGACAGTATAAAAATGAGGGGTGTGTGGTTTCAGTGTATCAAATGGAGGAGAATATTTATTTTTATATTATAAAATTCTTAGGTAAAATAAGACTTGGTAATATATTGCCTTAATTATACTCAAGGTCAAGCCAAGACTTAGTTCATGTACACAGCTTTCCCTGAGATCCATTCTGCACTGTTTTAGTTCACCATTCTATATTTTCAGGACCACAAAATGCATAACTGAAATACGTTCATGCAATTGTTAGCTATGTGCCAAACACTATTTCAGACAACAATAGGCTTTCAGACATGAGAGCAATTTTCCTTGATCCTAAGGTGCTCACATAGAATTGAAAATTCAGATACATATTTAAATATTTATGTATCTATCTATGGATTGACTGATCTATCTACCTATCTGACTTAATTGTTTAGGCAGGTTTAGATTGACAACAAAATTGAGGAGAAGGTATAAAAATTTCTCATATATTCTCTGCTCTTGACATGATACAAAGTCTCTTCCATTATCAAGATCCTACACCAGAGCAGTTTATTTGTTGTTGAACCTAAACGGAATCCCTGTCAGTGCAAGGTTTGCATCAAGGTTCACTCCCGGTGTGGTGCTTTCCACTGGTTTGGACAAACGTTGTTATTCAGTCACCCAGTCCTGTCCAACTCTCAGTGACCCGTGGACTGCATAAGAGGTAGAGAAATTTTTATGGGAATTTAACTTCAAAAAATGAATAAAAATTAAGAGGTAAATAAAAAATGGGCAAGATTATTCTGACATTTGTATTACCTTTATTTTGATGTAAAGGACAAATGGACGTTATTAAATATTTCTAAATGAAGGCGCAGCAACGTCGCACAGAGTCATGTGAGAGGAGTGCTCTGGTTTACCAAGTACAAAGAAGTTTAGCAGCTACAAAGGAGGAAGTGAACTAGTTAAGAATGAAAGCTTGGCCAAGATCTAGAGAACTCAGAGTGAAGAAAGTATGAAGAGAAGTACTAGGGATGAGTAATGAAAAAAATATATATATTTAAAGGCTAAAGAAAGGAGTCTGAGGAAAATAAAATGACTAAGAAGTGGCCATAATGACAGTATAAAAATGGGGGGTGTGTGGTTTCAGTGTATCAAATGGAGGAGAATATTTATTTTTATATTATAAAATTCTTAGGTAAAATAAGACTTGGTAATATATTGCCTTAATTATACTCAAGGTCAAGCCAAGACTTAGTTCATGTACACAGCTTTCCCTGAGATCCATTCTGCACTGTTTTAGTTCACCATTCTATATTTTCAGGACCACAAAATGCATAACTGAAATACGTTCATGCAATTGTTAGCTATGTGCCAAACACTATTTCAGACAACAATAGGCTTTCAGACATGAGAGCAATTTTCCTTGATCCTAAGGTGCTCACATAGAATTGAAAATTCAGATACATATTTAAATATTTATGTATCTATCTATGGATTGACTGATCTATCTACCTATCTGACTTAATTGTTTAGGCAGGTTTAGATTGACAACAAAATTGAGGAGAAGGTATAAAAATTTCTCATATATTCTCTGCTCTTGACATGATACAAAGTCTCTTCCATTATCAAGATCCTACACCAGAGCAGTTTATTTGTTGTTGAACCTAAACGGAATCCCTGTCAGTGCAAGGTTTGCATCAAGGTTCACTCCCGGTGTGGTGCTTTCCACTGGTTTGGACAAACGCGTTGTTATTCAGTCACCCAGTCCTGTCCAACTCTCAGTGACCCCGTGGACTGCAGCATGCCAGGCCTCCTTGGGCCTCACCATCTCCCAAAGTTTGCCCAAGTTCACATCCATTGTATTGGTGACGCCATCCAGCCATCTCATTCTCTAGCACCATCTTCTCCTTCTGCCCTCAATCTCTCCCACCAACAGGGATTTTTCCCATGAATCAGCTCTTCGCATCAGGTAACCAAATTACTGGAGCTTCAGCTTCAGCATCTGTCCATCCAATGAGTATTTGGGGTTGATTTCCTTTAAGATCGGCTGGTTTGATCTCCTTGCTGTCCAAGGGGCTCTCAGGAGTCTTCTCCAACACCACAGTTTGAAGGCACCAATTCTCTGGCACTCTGCCCTCTTTATGATCCAGTTCTCACAACCATATGTGGCCACTGGAAGGACCATAGCCTTGACTATACAAACCTGTTGGCAGAGTAATGTCTCTGCTTTTCAATTAATGTATCCACCATTATAGTATCATACAAAGTTTCATTGCCCTAAAAATATGTGCCCCTCTTTTCCATCCCTTTATTCAATCTTAATTATACTCAAAGCCAAGCCAAGGTCAAGCTAACCGCAAATCTTACTGCTTGTACAATTTTATCTTTTCCAGAATATCATATAGTTGAAGTCAAACAGTATGTGGATTTCTAAATTAGCACCTTTGACTTAGAAATATGCATTTAAGTTTCCTCCATGTTTTTTTTTCATAGTTCAATAACTCCTTTCTTTTCAGTGATGAATAATGTCCCATTGTCTGAATGTATCTCAGTTTATTTATCCATTCACCTACTGAAGGGCATCTTGGTTGCTTCCAAGTTTGAGCAATTGTGAATAAAATTGTTGTACTAATTAATTGGGAAATCAGGATTCTCCAAAGAAACAACCAATTGGAGATCACCTATTTTTCTATTTCTATCTATTAATGAGTATATGTCAATTTATCTTTCTATCTATATGCCTATCTATCTGTCCATCTTTCATTTTCAGAAAGAGACAGATTCTATGAGAGACTGGCTGCCTGATTATATAGGCTGAGGAATTCCATGATCTGCTGTCTATAAGTTGGAGACCCAGGAAAGGTGCTAGAGTATTTAGACCAAATATGAATGCTTGGGGACAAGGAGACCCAGTGATATAAATTCCAGGCCAAAGGCAGCAAAAAGATGAGATGTGACTTATAGGTACAGCACTGAGGCAGGAAAAATAGGGTAAATCCTTTCTTCTGGCTTTTGCTCTATTCAGGTCCTTAATGGATTGGATGCTTTCCAACACAGTGGGAAGGGCAGTTTACTGAGTCTTAATCAATTCAAATACTAATCTTGTCCGGAAATACACTTATAGATACATCCAGAAATAATATTTAATCTGGGCACTGTGATGAGTTAATTTGCCATATAAAATCAACCTTGTATGTGCATGCCCACTCAGTTGCTTCAGTCTTGTTCAATTCTTTGTGACCCTGTGGACCATAGCCCTCCAGGCTCTTCTGTCCATGAGATTCTCCAGGCAAGAATATTGGAGTGGGCATCTATGCTCTCCTCCAGGGTATCTCCCCCACCCTGGGACTGAATCCAAGTCTCTTATGTTTGCTGCACTGGCAGGCAGGTTGTTTACCTAGTGCCATCATGGAAGTCTTTAACAATTCTTATAAACATGACTGTGCAGATTTTTGGGTGAACATAACTTTTCAATTTCCTTTGGGTAAATAGCATTTAGTGTGATTACTGAATAGCATGTAGGCATTTGTTTAGTTTTTAAGAAATTACCAAAATATATCTCATTGTTTTAATTTGCATTTGTCTGATGACATATGACATATATTCTTGGTGAGATATTTGTTAAGATCTTTACCACTTTTTTTTTTTTTAAATCAGGTCATTTATTTACTGATTGTTGAGTTTTAAGCTTTCTCTTTATCTTTTAGATAATGTCTTTAATTTCTGGAATGTATCTTTTGGCAATGTTTGCTTTCATTCTCTTAATTTCTGTCATATAACAGAAATTTAAAATTTTAATAATTTAAAATTTAAAATTTAAAATTATTAATATTAATAATTTTAATAAAGTCCAGCTTTCAATTATTTCTTTTGTGGATCTTGCCTTATCTATAATGTTATCACCATATCCAAGGTCATCAAAGTTTTTCCTATGTTATCTACTAGGAACTTTATAAAACTATAATGCACTTTACATTTAGGTCTATGATTCACTGTGAATTAATTTTATGAAAAGCATAAAGTCTGTGCCTAGACGTTTTTGTGTGTTTTTTTTGGTATGTGATTTGCATTTGTTTGTTTAATATTATCTTTTTTTGCACTGTATTTCCTCTATTCCTTTGTCAAATATCAGTTGACTATATTTATGTGGGTCTCTTTCTGGACTCTTTCATTACCTTGATCTGTTCACTTTATCAATGATCTAGTTCCTCATCTTTCAACACCACATTGTCTTAATTACTGTAGCTTTATAGTAAATCTTGAAGTCAGTTGGCATCTTTCAACTTCATCCTTCAATATTGTGTTGACTGTTCTAGGTAGTGTGCCTCTTCATATCAACTTTAAAATCAGTTTGTTTATATCCACAAAATAGCTTTGATGACCCTTGTATGTGCATGCCATAGCCTCCAGGCCTCTTCCCCTGTCCATGAGATTCTCCAGGCAAGAATATTGGAGTGGGCATCTATGCTCTCCTCCAGGGTATCTCCCCCACCCTGGGACTGAATCCAAGTCTCTTATGTTTGCTGCACTGGCAGGCAGGTTGTTTACCTAGTGCCATCATGGAAGTCTTTAACAATTCTTATAAACATGACTGTGCAGATTTTTGGGTGAACATAACTTTTCAATTTCCTTTGAGTAAATAGCATTTAGTGTGATTACTGAATAGCATGTAGGCATTTGTTTAGTTTTAAGAAATTACCAAAATATATCTCATTGTTTTAATTTGCATTTGTCTGATGACATATGACATATATTCTTGGTAAAGATATTTGTTAAGATCTTTACCACTTTTTTTTTTTTTAAATCAGGTCATTTATTTACTGATTGTTGAGTTTTAAGCTTTCTCTTTATCTTTTAGATAATGTCTTTAATTTCTGGAATGTATCTTTTGGCAATGTTTGCTTTCATTCTCTTAATTTCTGTCATATAACAGAAATTTAAAATTTTAATAATTTAAAATTTAAAATTTAAAATTATTAATATTAATAATTTTAATAAAGTCCAGCTTTCAATTATTTCTTTTGTGGATCTTGCCTTATCTATAATGTTATCACCATATCCAAGGTCATCAAAGTTTTTCCTATGTTATCTACTAGGAACTTTATAAAACTATAATGCACTTTACATTTAGGTCTATGATTCACTGTGAATTAATTTTATGAAAAGCATAAAGTCTGTGCCTAGACGTTTTTGTGTGTTTTTTTTGGTATGTGATTTGCATTTGTTTGTTTAATATTATCTTTTTTTGCACTGTATTTCCTCTATTCCTTTGTCAAATATCAGTTGACTATATTTATGTGGGTCTCTTTCTGGACTCTTTCATTACCTTGATCTGTTCACTTTATCAATGATCTAGTTCCTCATCTTTCAACACCACATTGTCTTAATTACTGTAGCTTTATAGTAAATCTTGAAGTCAGTTGGCATCTTTCAACTTCATCCTTCAATATTGTGTTGACTGTTCTAGGTAGTGTGCCTCTTCATATCAACTTTAAAATCAGTTTGTTTATATCCACAAAATAGCTTGTTGAAATTGATGTGAAGTGCACTGATTCTGCAGATCAAACTGCAGAAACTTATATTGTTTACAGTATAGAGCATTCCAGCATGGACTGTTTTTCCATTTATGTAGCTCTTTGATTTCATTATTTTGCCTCATATTTACCTTGCACATATTTTGTTAGACTTACATGCAAATATTTTATTTAAGAAAGATACACATGTAAATGATGCACATTTTAATCTCAAATTCCACTTATTCATTGCTTGTACATAGGAAAGTTATACAGTTTGGATAAGTTCTATTATTCTGAGTTTATCAATTTTGTTGTGGCTAATATGCTAAAAGGAGCATCCAGAAATCTACAGATTTACATTTTTTTACAAAACACAATCAGAAATCTATAGACTTACATTTTAGATATAGTGTATTATTCCACAATTTATCAATCACTCTTTGGTATTATTTCTACTTTTGTATTTAGATTTACCACCTGCTCCCTCATTATTTTTTCTTTATATCCTTAGATATAACCATAAAAATTTTAAAGTGTTTTGTGATAACTGTGCCATCTCTTTATTATCTATGTCTGTTTCTTGTGACTGAATTTTCTCCTACTTATATGTCAAAATGTCCTTCTTATTCATGTCTCATAATTTTGAGCATATTTTTGACATTATAAGCACTGCATTATTTAGTGCCTAGACGTTTTTGTGTGTTTTTTTTGGTATGTGATTTGCATTTGTTTGTTTAATATTATCTTTTTTTGCACTGTATTTCCTCTATTCCTTTGTCAAATATCAGTTGACTATATTTATGTGGGTCTCTTTCTGGACTCTTTCATTACCTTGATCTGTTCACTTTATCAATGATCTAGTTCCTCATCTTTCAACACCACATTGTCTTAATTACTGTAGCTTTATAGTAAATCTTGAAGTCAGTTGGCATCTTTCAACTTCATCCTTCAATATTGTGTTGACTGTTCTAGGTAGTGTGCCTCTTCATATCAACTTTAAAATCAGTTTGTTTATATCCACAAAATAGCTTGTTGAAATTGATGTGAAGTGCACTGATTCTGCAGATCAAACTGCAGAAACTTATATTGTTTACAGTATAGAGCATTCCAGCATGGACTGTTTTTCCATTTATGTAGCTCTTTGATTTCATTATTTTGCCTCATATTTACCTTGCACATATTTTGTTAGACTTACATGCAAATATTTTATTTAAGAAAGATACACATGTAAATGATGCACATTTTAATCTCAAATTCCACTTATTCATTGCTTGTACATAGGAAAGTTATACAGTTTGGATAAGTTCTATTATTCTGAGTTTATCAATTTTGTTGTGGCTAATATGCTAAAAGGAGCATCCAGAAATCTACAGATTTACATTTTTTTACAAAACACAATCAGAAATCTATAGACTTACATTTTAGATATAGTGTATTATTCCACAATTTATCAATCACTCTTTGGTATTATTTCTACTTTTGTATTTAGATTTACCACCTGCTCCCTCATTATTTTTTCTTTATATCCTTAGATATAACCATAAAAATTTTAAAGTGTTTTTATGATAACTGTGCCATCTCTTTATTATCTATGTCTGTTTCTTGTGACTGAATTTTCTCCTACTTATATGTCAAAATGTCCTTCTTATTCATGTCTCATAATTTTGAGCATATTTTTGACATTATAAGCACTGCATTATTTAGTGCCTAGATTTTGTTCTTTCTCTGAAGAATGTTGTTTTATATTCTCAGATTATTTATTGTGAAATTGTCCTGCTCCTTTTAAAATACATAAATTATGTTCTGAGTAGTTTGTATCTGATGCTGTGGTAGTCCCAATGTCAAAGTGTTCTATTACTAATTCTAACTGAATGTCCACAGGATGCAAAGAAGTATCTCCGCACCTGCTTTCAGAAATCCAATTTCAGGGCTTCCCTGGTGGTCCAGTGGGTAAGGACACCGCCTTGCAGTGCAAAGGGTGCTAATTCGATCCCTGGCCTGGGAGGATCCCACGTGCCACAGAGCGGCTGGACCAATGTGTCCACTTACCGAGCCGGAGCCGGGGCTCTGCAATAAGAGGTCACACATGGGAGGCCCACATGGGCCAAAGAACGGAGATGGATGAAAATGGATAAATGAAAGACCAATAGCAGTGGCCCACCCCCCCCTCTCCTATCTGCCCTCAAGCTCCACCCCCGCAAAAAAAGAAATCCAATTTCAACCTTCTACAATGTTTGGAATCTCAGTCCATCATTGTGGTAATTATACTTTACTTAAATTAACCCTTCTGACTTGCCCTATTAGTGCTTGACTCAAGACTCAGATGATTCTCTGGTTGGATTTCAAGTGCTTTTCTTTACAATACTGACTTTTTGGCATTTTGTCGCATAAATTTGAAAATGCCAGTGCCATTTCAGTGGCATAAATCGCTTAATTTTGTTGTGGCTAATTAAAAGGAGCATCCAGAAATCTACAGATTTACATTTTTTTACAAAACACAATCAGAAATCTATAGACTTACATTTTAGATATAGTGTATTATTCCACAATTTATCAATCACTCTTTGGTATTATTTCTACTTTTGTATTTAGATTTACCACCTGCTCCCTCATTATTTTTTCTTTATATCCTTAGATATAACCATAAAAATTTTAAAGTGTTTTTATGATAACTGTGCCATCTCTTTATTATCTATGTCTGTTTCTTGTGACTGAATTTTCTCCTACTTATATGTCAAAATGTCCTTCTTATTCATGTCTCATAATTTTGAGCATATTTTTGACATTATAAGCACTGCATTATTTAGTGCCTAGATTTTGTTCTTTCTCTGAAGAATGTTGTTTTATATTCTCAGATAATTTATTGTGAAATTGTCCTGCTCCTTTTAAAATACATAAATTATGTTCTGAGTAGTTTGTATCTGATGCTGTGGTAGTCCCAATGTCAAAGTGTTCTATTACTAATTCTAACTGAATGTCCACAGGATGCAAAGAAGTATCTCCGCACCTGCTTTCAGAAATCCAATTTCAGGGCTTCCCTGGTGGTCCAGTGGGTAAGGACACCGCCTTGCAGTGCAAAGGGTGCTAATTCGATCCCTGGCCTGGGAGGATCCCACGTGCCACAGAGCGGCTGGACCAATGTGTCCACTTACCGAGCCGGAGCCGGGGCTCTGCAATAAGAGGTCACCGCGATGGGAGGCCCACATGGGCCAAAGAACGGAGATGGATGAAAATGGATAAATGAAAGACCAATAGCAGTGGCCCACCCCCCCCTCCTATCTGCCCTCAAGCTCCACCCCCGCAAAAAAAGAAATCCAATTTCAACCTTCTACAATGTTTGGAATCTCAGTCCATCATTGTGGTAATTATACTTTACTTAAATTAACCCTTCTGACTTGCCCTATTAGTGCTTGACTCAAGACTCAGATGATTCTCTGGTTGGATTTCAAGTGCTTCTTTTCTTTACAATACTGACTTTTTTGGCATTTTGTCGCATAAATTTGAAAATGCCAGTGCCACATTTCAGTGGCATATCTGCTTAAATTCCCCAGAACCCCAACCTGTGGTCTAGAAAATGCTTCCAGGTAAAATGACAGAATGATCAGAGTCAGCAAATGGCTTTGCTTGTTTCCTTTCTCTCTGGAGCGATGTCTGTGTCTCCATTGCTGCCTTGCAGATAGATTCATTAGCACCATCTTTCTAGATTCCATATATATACACATATTCATATAAATTCCATAAACATATCTTGTCCTTATATTTATTTCAGACATTTGAAAGAGAACTGAAATGAGAGAATGTGCTAGTATTCACTTATTCTAGCTTTGTTGAACTCAGTCACCAATATTGCCTATCATATTATACCTACAATTAACAATTTAATACTCTAGAGATTGTTTAAGAAGAAGGGCTTGTTAAGCACAGGAACCAATGAAGGTATCTTGGAGAAGGTCAAACACCATGTACTGTATAGCTCACCAGTCTCCTCTGTCCATGGCATTCTCCAGGCAAGAATACTAGAGTGGTTTGCCATTTCTTTCTCCAGGGGATCTTCCAAACCCAGGGACCGAACCCAGTTCTCTTGCAATTTGGGTAGATTTCTTCCTGTCTGAGCCACCAGGGAAGACCAATACATTCCCTATCATACTCTAGATATTGTTGAATAAGAAGGGCTGGTAAAGGACTTCCCTGGTAGTCCAGTGGATAAAGACTTGCAGTGCAAGGGGCACTGGTTTGACCCCAAGCCCAAGAAGATCTTACATGCCACAGAGCAGCCGGACCGGTGTGTCCAATTAGGAGCTAGCAGTCTGGAGTTCATGTGCCCAGAGCTGGTGCTCTGTAATGAGAGAGGCCACTGCAATGGGCGGCCCACACAGGCCAAAGAATAAAGATGGATGAAAATAAATAAATAAATCAACCAATAAAGAGACCCAGATTTTAAAAATAAAACAATAAAAAAAGAAGGGCTGGTTAAGCAGAGGAACCAACCAAGGTAAAGGCCAAAATGGCTCATTTGGTACTTTTGTATGAGATATAAGTCATATAAAAATCACTAAGAAAATCAGAAACCTCCTTAGGATCAATAACTAGTACCTTAAGTACTTGACTTCAGTTCTGGTCCTGACTTCGTAACATATTTGTCATTGCAAAGACTGTGAAACTGCGAAATATTAAGCAATTCACATTGTATAATTGAAATGTGATTTTCTAATCAGCTATTGATTGTCATTTCCACCATTCTGTGGGAGAGCAAACATATATCAGATAGAATTTGTATTCCTGGAGCCCTAATGAGTATCTTATGGAGGAGATTATTAGCAAGAGCATATTTGTTGCTATGAAACTTTAGACCCTTTTTGATTACGTGTTTTAAAATAAGATGTTGAAATCTTCAATGTCAAAGTATGTTTAGCTGTGTCTCCCAATAATAATCCAATTACCATGTGAGAATCACAAGACTCTGATGACAACACCTGCTGGCCAGCTTAGTCTGCGCTAATGAGAGTTATTTTCAAACCTGCCTGATATCCTGCCAATTTGAAAGTGTACTTCATTTCAAACATACCGTTAAATTAGTGGAAGTAGGGTAGTGAGGCACAACTAATCATGACAGGCTGCCCAAGTCCATCACTGTGAATCTGATAATGTTTTTTTAAGTGAGCTTTTCCCATTCCACAAGTAAAAACCGTAAGAAACTCCATTGTCAAGGATAAGAGTTGTAGAGAACCATTTACCTTTATGAGTATGTTTTATTTTTTAACTTCAATAAAAACTCTGAGAACTACTATGGAATTGTATCCCTGGGAGTCTTTATTTTACATTACGCCAACGTGGAAATATGGTGTTCCTATTTTTCCAATGAGTTTAAAATCTGCTTTCAACCTTTTCTGTAAATAAAAATTTGCACAAGTCAAATCAAATTAGATGTACTTGAGCTATTCACCATCATTTGATGCACTCTATAAAGATGTATAAAATTGATTATACTTTTCTGCTACAGATGAAAACTGTAACTATTAAAAGTGTCTGCAGCCAGATGAATTAGCCATAAAATTAATTTTACTATTGTTTTTGAAAAATAGTAAGCTATTTTGCTGTGCTCTGCTGTGCTCAGTCACTTCATTCATGTCCAACTCTTTGAGACTCCTTAAACTGTAGCCTGTCAGCCTCCTCTGTCCATGGGATTTTTCAGACAGGAAGACTGAGGTGCATTGCAATTTCCTACTCCAGGGGATGGCCAGGGATCAAGTCCAGATCTCCCGTGTCTCCTGCATTGTAGGCAGATTATTTACTGCTTTGAGCCATTAGGGAAGCCCCATGAAGATGGTAAAGTGTTTTAATTTTAAACACGCCTCTCATGAAACATACACTGTAGAATTTATTATTAAAATAAAGATAAACTAAGAATCAATTTCAGTGAAATATATAGTTCATTAAGTTCACTGTCAACCCACCCCAAAAAATAGGAGATATTTTATGGGAAAATACTGAAAGCAGTTCTTTTCTCCTTTCTTGTTTGTTCATTTCTATTCCCCCATAACCTTGAAAGGACCTTATTAACCTGTTGATTCTTTTCCTAGATGAAAGAAGTTAGAATGAAGAATTAAGTGGTTAAACAATGACTAAGCTCTTTTAGCAATCCTAAAGCCCCTTAGGGATCACACAGCCCCTTAGCAATCCTGAAGGTCATGTGGGAAAGATAACATTTAAGAGAGAGACAGCCAGCTTGCACAGTATGGAGAATGATGCAAAAGCAAACTCCAACTTCAGTTTTTAAGTGAGCTTTTCCCATTCCACAAGTAAAAACCGTAAGAAACTCCATTGTCAAGGATAAGAGTTGTAGAGAACCATTTACCTTTATGAGTATGTTTTATTTTTTAACTTCAATAAAAACTCTGAGAACTACTATGGAATTGTATCCCTGGGAGTCTTTATTTTACATTACGCCAACGTGGAAATATGGTGTTCCTATTTTTCCAATGAGTTTAAAATCTGCTTTCAACCTTTTCTGTAAATAAAAATTTGCACAAGTCAAATCAAATTAGATGTACTTGAGCTATTCACCATCATTTGATGCACTCTATAAAGATGTATAAAATTGATTATACTTTTCTGCTACAGATGAAAACTGTAACTATTAAAAGTGTCTGCAGCCAGATGAATTAGCCATAAAATTAATTTTACTATTGTTTTTGAAAAATAGTAAGCTATTTTGCTGTGCTCTGCTGTGCTCAGTCACTTCATTCATGTCCAACTCTTTGAGACTCCTTAAACTGTAGCCTGTCAGCCTCCTCTGTCCATGGGATTTTTCAGACAGGAAGACTGAGGTGCATTGCAATTTCCTACTCCAGGGGATGGCCAGGGATCAAGTCCAGATCTCCCGTGTCTCCTGCATTGTAGGCAGATTATTTACTGCTTTGAGCCATTAGGGAAGCCCCATGAAGATGGTAAAGTGTTTTAATTTTAAACACGCCTCTCATGAAACATACACTGTAGAATTTATTATTAAAATAAAGATAAACTAAGAATCAATTTCAGTGAAATATATAGTTCATTAAGTTCACTGTCAACCCACCCCAAAAAATAGGAGATATTTTATGGGAAAATACTGAAAGCAGTTCTTTTCTCCTTTCTTGTTTGTTCATTTCTATTCCCCCATAACCTTGAAAGGACCTTATTAACCTGTTGATTCTTTTCCTAGATGAAAAGAAGTTAGAATGAAGAATTAAGTGGTTAAACAATGACTAAGCTCTTTTAGCAATCCTAAAGCCCCTTAGGGATCACACAGCCCCTTAGCAATCCTGAAGGTCATGTGGGAAAGATAACATTTAAAGAGAGAGACAGCCAGCTTGCACAGTATGGAGAATGATGCAAAAGCAAACTCCAACTTCAGTGATTCTCTGAGATTCTTCCTCCTCTCCTGTTTAAAAACTATCATGGGTGAATTGTCTTCAGAGTTGGTCTCCGGGCAGGAGTCCACCTTGCCTTTAGATCACTGGCTTTTCTGATTACAGTAAGAAACTTTTCTTTCTTTGACATTTGCCTTTCAAATTAAGGGTTCCCTCTTGGTTCAGTGGTAAAGAATCTGTCTGCCAATGCAGGATGCTTGGGTTCCATCTCTGAGTTGGGAAGATCCCCTGGAGAAAGAAATAGCAACCCACTCCAGTCTTGGGTGGAAAATCCCACGGACAGAGGAGTCTGGTAGACTACAGTCCATGGGGTTCCAAAAGAGTCAGACAGAACTTAGAGACTAAACGACAACAGTCAACCCTGAGCTAGGTAGCATATCTCTTTTTGTTTGGAACACTATTTCAAGATTTTGTTTTTATGTTCATATAATGCAAAACACAAGGAAGACAAGCTGCTTTAAACTGATGTTCCATTTATAACGCTTATGTTTGCAAAAGACAGAATGCTGCTTAATATATGCTATGGTGGTTTTAGAAAGAGGTTGCTTGACTGAAAAGATAAACCTGCGTCAGAAATAACATAAAATCACATACAAAGAGCACAAAAGGTTCAAGAAGGATTCAAATTAACTGGACATAAGTTCTTTGTTATATACAAAATTTTATTATTAAAATAAAGATAAACTAAGAATCAATTTCAGTGAAATATATAGTTCATTAAGTTCACTGTCAACCCACCCCAAAAAATAGGAGATATTTTATGGGAAAATACTGAAAGCAGTTCTTTTCTCCTTTCTTGTTTGTTCATTTCTATTCCCCCATAACCTTGAAAGGACCTTATTAACCTGTTGATTCTTTTCCTAGATGAAAAGAAGTTAGAATGAAGAATTAAGTGGTTAAACAATGACTAAGCTCTTTTAGCAATCCTAAAGCCCCTTAGGGATCACACAGCCCCTTAGCAATCCTGAAGGTCATGTGGGAAAGATAACATTTAAAGAGAGAGACAGCCAGCTTGCACAGTATGGAGAATGATGCAAAAGCAAACTCCAACTTCAGTGATTCTCTGAGATTCTTCCTCCTCTCCTGTTTAAAAACTATCATGGGTGAATTGTCTTCAGAGTTGGTCTCCGGGCAGGAGTCCACCTTGCCTTTAGATCACTGGCTTTTCTGATTACAGTAAGAAACTTTTCTTTCTTTGACATTTGCCTTTCAAATTAAGGGTTCCCTCTTGGTTCAGTGGTAAAGAATCTGTCTGCCAATGCAGGATGCTTGGGTTCCATCTCTGAGTTGGGAAGATCCCCTGGAGAAAGAAATAGCAACCCACTCCAGTCTTGGTTGGAAAATCCCACGGACAGAGGAGTCTGGTAGACTACAGTCCATGGGGTTCCAAAAGAGTCAGACAGAACTTAGAGACTAAACGACAACAGTCAACCCTGAGCTAGGTAGCATATCTCTTTTTGTTTGGAACACTATTTCAAGATTTTGTTTTTATGTTCATATAATGCAAAACACAAGGAAGACAAGCTGCTTTAAACTGATGTTCCATTTATAACGCTTATGTTTGCAAAAGACAGAATGCTGCTTAATATATGCTATGGTGGTTTTAGAAAGAGGTTGCTTGACTGAAAAGATAAACCTGCGTCAGAAATAACATAAAATCACATACAAAGAGCACAAAAGGTTCAAGAAGGATTCAAATTAACTGGACATAAGTTCTTTGTTATATACAAAATTTTTATTATGACTTTTTTCCCTTATTCTTGGCATTTTATTTTCTCTTATTCTAGTTATTTTTATTCTTTTCCTTTGTCAAGGAGGAAGAAATTTTCCTCTATCCTTTAGATTCTTATGACTCTAAAAATTAGACAGGAGATAGATTAACAGGAGAAAATCAAACAAAATTTAATAACATGGAGAAACCTAGGTAAAGTAACTTACTACTGAGTGAAACACCACACTTTAAATACTATCCTCAGCTAAAGACAAAATAGGATTTTGAGGGTAGAGCTTTGAGAATTCAAAGGGAAAGAAAGCAATTAACATGGAGACAGAAAAACAAATGCTTAGTAAATAAATGTGCTGGGTCTTGTAGAGACAATACAGAATGGGCTCTGATCTTTGAGTTTGCAAATAGTTCATATTCTTTGCAGGTATCTCTGGCTCTATTATGAGAATGGACCCTCCATTCAATTTTTTATTAATTTTTAAATTTTGTTATTACTTTTTAGGCTGGGGGAAGATTAAAGTCTCTTCCTGAGTCTTTTGGGCTTTGATTACTTTCGGCGATAAATAATTCACATGCCAAAGAGCATTTTGCTCCCCACACCTCTTTATGAACCTTCTAAGATTTCTCCTATAGCTTAAAACATCTTCCTTAACTTTTGAGTCGAGGACAACTCTACACGATTAGGTATGAACAGTCTTCATTTTCCAATTCATGAGAAAAACCCACTTGGAACAGTTTATCACTTATTCTATATTAATAAATTATAATTTATTTACAGCCTTTAGATGAAATTCCTCTCAATCATGTTCTAATCTATCTAAATGACTCATAAACTTAGATGTGGAATCATTTGGTTTAGATGTTACCTCAGTATATGGAGGTAACAGTGCAGATTGTTTATAGAGGTGGGATCTTTAAGAAGCAGATGTAGCAGTTCAGGGCACATCCTTGACTCTTGCTTTTAAACAAAGGAAGAAAACAAACAAATGTTCCAACAATAAACAACTGTTAAACAAATGATGCTTCCAATAGGTGATAGAAAAATATTCATTGCTGTGGTCCATGCACCAGTTGGAAAAGAATTTCCAGACATGAGGCAGAATGAGAGGAGAATAAAGTTTATTAGACTGGGAGACGCTGTTAGAACAGCAAGTCAGCTCAAGGAAGAGTAAACACTTCAGAGCCGTGCTGCTGGTTTTTATAGCCTCAAGACAGAGAAAATTCCTACTGAAATGGTGGCATTAGGTGATTGGTTAGAATGCTATAGAGTGGATAGTAGGGTGATTTTTTTTTTTTCTTTTTTACATAGTATGGGGTCAGGGAACAAGCCGGTTTACATCCAGAGGCTCATAGCAACAGTTGCTATGGGGCTTGGTCAATTCCTGACATTTTATCCTTTGACCTTAGTACAGGTCTCCACACCTGTAACCTTGGTATAGGACTCCACATTTAGTAGCAACAATACAGAATGGGCTCTGATCTTTGAGTTTGCAAATAGTTCATATTCTTTGCAGGTATCTCTGGCTCTATTATGAGAATGGACCCTCCATTCAATTTTTTATTAATTTTTAAATTTTGTTATTACTTTTTAGGCTGGGGGAAGATTAAAGTCTCTTCCTGAGTCTTTTGGGCTTTGATTACTTTCGGCGATAAATAATTCACATGCCAAAGAGCATTTTGCTCCCCACACCTCTTTATGAACCTTCTAAGATTTCTCCTATAGCTTAAAACATCTTCCTTAACTTTTGAGTCGAGGACAACTCTACACGATTAGGTATGAACAGTCTTCATTTTCCAATTCATGAGAAAAACCCACTTGGAACAGTTTATCACTTATTCTATATTAATAAATTATAATTTATTTACAGCCTTTAGATGAAATTCCTCTCAATCATGTTCTAATCTATCTAAATGACTCATAAACTTAGATGTGGAATCATTTGGTTTAGATGTTACCTCAGTATATGGAGGTAACAGTGCAGATTGTTTATAGAGGTGGGATCTTTAAGAAGCAGATGTAGCAGTTCAGGGCACATCCTTGACTCTTGCTTTTAAACAAAGGAAGAAAACAAACAAATGTTCCAACAATAAACAACTGTTAAACAAATGATGCTTCCAATAGGTGATAGAAAAATATTCATTGCTGTGGTCCATGCACCAGTTGGAAAAGAATTTCCAGACATGAGGCAGAATGAGAGGAGAATAAAGTTTATTAGACTGGGAGACGCTGTTAGAACAGCAAGTCAGCTCAAGGAAGAGTAAACACTTCAGAGCCGTGCTGCTGGTTTTTATAGCCTCAAGACAGAGAAAATTCCTACTGAAATGGTGGCATTAGGTGATTGGTTAGAATGCTATAGAGTGGATAGTAGGGTGATTTTTTTTTTTTCTTTTTTACATAGTATGGGGTCAGGGAACAAGCCGGTTTACATCCAGAGGCTCATAGCAACAGTTGCTATGGGGCTTGGTCAATTCCTGACATTTTTATCCTTTGACCTTAGTACAGGTCTCCACACCTGTAACCTTGGTATAGGACTCCACATTTAGTAGCAACAAAGATTAACTACAAATTCTTTGAAGGAACACAGAAGATTATTTGTGACTAGGATGATCAAATATCCCAATTTAACTAGAACAGTGACCAGGATGCCCTTTGCATTATATTCAGTCTGAACAAATTTTAGACGGTCTTTCTCCTGCTTCCAGATCTCTGATCTCCATTTCCTTAGAGCATTTACTTTAAGGAACTTGCAATTTCAAATTATTTCTCTACCACTTAGAGATATAAAGTTTTAAAAGCCTTTTGTCAGCTTTACCTTTAGGACTGTCTCTCAAGGGACTGTGTGCCTTCCTCTAAAAGCCATCATCAAAAAAAATAGCACCCTTATTTCCAGTCTCTGTTGGAGCATATGAAACTTTTTTCAGTGACTTGTCCAGTTCCACATGGTAGGTAAACCTCCATTAATGAAGATACAAGAAACTTTATTTCTCCCTTTGGGTAGTTCTGGCATCTCTCCTCTACTGCAATAGTTTTACGAGAAGTCTTGCTTGTAAAGAATTCTCTAAATTTCTATTTAATTCCAATTAAAAATCCTTTAAAGATCTTAAGCTTGAGTATTAAAGAAATGGAATAAAGAAAATTTTAGCTTTGAAGATTTAATTAGAGAAAATCTACACAGTACATCATTAAAATTTATATTTACAATATCAGTGTAGGAGGTGAAAAAGTATAGAAAATTCAAATGATTATACATCTTATTTTGAAAATTCAAAGCATATTTCCTTGTAAAATGTATTAGAGTTCTCTAAAGAAATGGAACCAATAAGAGATAGATGGATATAGATGGACAGTTAGGTAGATAGACAGATATTAGAAAGAAGAGAAGATTTATTATAGAAACAGGTTCACAGTGTTATGGAAGATGAGAAGGCCAACAGTTTGATGTCTGCAAGCTGGAGAAACAGGAAAGTCAGAGGCATAATTTAGTATGAATCCAAAGGCCTGAAAAACATAGGAGCTGATAGTGTAACCTTCAGTCCAATATGGGGCTTGGTCAATTCCTGACATTTTATCCTTTGACCTTAGTACAGGTCTCCACACCTGTAACCTTGGTATAGGACTCCACATTTAGTAGCAACAAAGATTAACTACAAATTCTTTGAAGGAACACAGAAGATTATTTGTGACTAGGATGATCAAATATCCCAATTTAACTAGAACAGTGACCAGGATGCCCTTTGCATTATATTCAGTCTGAACAAATTTTAGACGGTCTTTCTCCTGCTTCCAGATCTCTGATCTCCATTTCCTTAGAGCATTTACTTTAAGGAACTTGCAATTTCAAATTATTTCTCTACCACTTAGAGATATAAAGTTTTAAAAGCCTTTTGTCAGCTTTACCTTTAGGACTGTCTCTCAAGGGACTGTGTGCCTTCCTCTAAAAGCCATCATCAAAAAAATAGCACCCTTATTTCCAGTCTCTGTTGGAGCATATGAAACTTTTTTCAGTGACTTGTCCAGTTCCACATGGTAGGTAAACCTCCATTAATGAAGATACAAGAAACTTTATTTCTCCCTTTGGGTAGTTCTGGCATCTCTCCTCTACTGCAATAGTTTTACGAGAAGTCTTGCTTGTAAAGAATTCTCTAAATTTCTATTTAATTCCAATTAAAAATCCTTTAAAGATCTTAAGCTTGAGTATTAAAGAAATGGAATAAAGAAAATTTTAGCTTTGAAGATTTAATTAGAGAAAATCTACACAGTACATCATTAAAATTTATATTTACAATATCAGTGTAGGAGGTGAAAAAGTATAGAAAATTCAAATGATTATACATCTTATTTTGAAAATTCAAAGCATATTTCCTTGTAAAATGTATTAGAGTTCTCTAAAGAAATGGAACCAATAAGAGATAGATGGATATAGATGGACAGTTAGGTAGATAGACAGATATTAGAAAGAAGAGAAGATTTATTATAGAAACAGGTTCACAGTGTTATGGAAGATGAGAAGGCCAACAGTTTGATGTCTGCAAGCTGGAGAAACAGGAAAGTCAGAGGCATAATTTAGTATGAATCCAAAGGCCTGAAAAACATAGGAGCTGATAGTGTAACCTTCAGTCCAAGGCCAAGGGTCTAAGAAGTAGAGAACCACTGGTGAACGTCCTAGAGTCTAAAGCTCCCCAAGGAACCCTGATGTCTGAGGGCCAGAGAAGATCAGTGCCCCAGCTCAAGAAGAGATGGAATTCACTCTTCCTTCAACTTTTCGTCATTTTTAATTCCTCAATGAATTGCATTAACCCACCCACACTGATGAAGCTAAATACTACTTGTACTGAGTTGACTGTTTCAATGCTAACATCTTCCAGAAACACTCATACAGACCCTCTCAGAAATAATGCTTCAAAACAATCTGGGTATCACTTACTTCAGTCAAGTTGACATATAAAATTAATCATCTCCTAGGGAGAATATTATAATGATGCGCTTACTGAAAATTAGATGGATTTAGCTTTTTTTCCAGGACTGTATGGTGTCGGAGAAACAAATTTGTATTAACAAAGTTTGATAAACCATTCAAGGTAGTTATAAACAGGGATTACTTATTTGATGAATTTTTATCTTATAAAAAATATAAAACATGAATTACAAATGAAGACAAAAGCTTTTATCAATGAAAATATTAGGACTAAAATATTCAAGCATTTCAATATAAAAAAAATAAAAACAGAAAATTGAAAGAAAAAAATTCTCGAGCTAGCAAAATATGATCTGTATATAGTATAGTGGCATACCAACAGCACAGACAGTATGTTTCCAATTAAAAATAGTAGATTGTCACAGTAGTAATTTTCAGCAAGCCATCTGCAATAATAGGAAAAAATGAAACAATTTCAAGATATTTTATGTTTAAAGACATAAATTCCTTGTAGTATAATACAAGGAATTGATGAAGATTAGGTTAAGCAAAGTTCAGATAGAAGAAATTGTTTTTCAAGTGTGTCTAATCATCTGCAGATTTATTTTTTTCCTGAGAATATTACCCAAAGTTTCATGATCTACGGTTCTAGTCTTTTCTGATAGAGAGCCTCTCCTAGGGACAAAGCAAACCAGTAAACATCTAGGGTTGGAATGAAAAATTAGAAACCTTAGAGGACTCAAAACACAGTTCTAAATGTCCTAAAATTTTGAGTTCAGTGCTCTTTGAGACAAAGTGAGACATAGATCAAAAACACCAAATAGCAGAGTTAACTCTCTTATAGTTTTCCAATAGCTAAGAAACAGGTACTGTTAGAAATGGATCCCCATCAACCTCACCTGGATATCCATTGAAAGACTTGTTCCATATCTAAAAGCTGTTTTTAATGATAGTCTGGGCTTGAATCTCATAGTTTTTCAAGATTGAGAAGTCCATGACCTACCAAACTTAGAATCAAAATCTTGGAAGTGGTATTGCACTCAGAGTAAGAAAAAAGTATACATACATTGTATCAAACTTGCAGTTTAATGACATTTACTTCATTTTCTGTTTAGATTAGAGTTAAAACCTCCTGATTGGCCAAAGAAGATAGCATTAGGAGGTATCCTTATAGTTCATTTTAAGCAAGTCTGATATAATGTGTGTGTATATATATATATTGTATATATATATATACACAATATATATATATATACACACAGATGTTTACAGTTTATAAAGAGGCAAAGATATATGATTTATTATTAATAAGAAAAGCAAAAGAGCTATGATCCAGATATTAGACACAAAAAATTGACTCTGATGAACTTGTTTAAATGCAAGATAAAAGCATAAGAAAAAAAAATCAATGCAAATGTATATATAACTTCACAAGAGAGTTTAAATTTTTAAAAATAATAAAAGGGGCTTAATGAAATTGCAAAAATTCAGTTTCTAAAATTAATATCCTAATATAGATGTTTAACAGCAGATTAGCATAGAATACTGAATTAGTGAAATTAAACAAAGATGAACAGAAAGTACACAAAATGAAATGTGGATACATGCAGAAAGAGAGAGGAATAAAAATATAATGATAATTTAAAAATCTAGACTACAGTTTAAGAGATAAGAAAAACATACTTTTATAAGGAAAATGAAAATCTCATCTAGTGATATTTTCAAATCAGAGCCAATGATACAGCAAATCAGAATCAGAATAAATTCAAAGGTAATCTACCTTAAGCATACATAATTGTCTAAACACTAAAAAATGAAGAGAAAATAGTCTAAAAGTCATTAGTGAAAACAGAACATAGTGCTTTCAAAGTAAGACTGGCAGCTGACACATCAATCAAAAATGAGAACAGACAGAAGGAAATGTAGATACACTTTTAAATTGCAGAAAGATGTAACTACCAACCTAGAATTTATAACTAGAGAATATACCCCCCCAAAATGAAATAAAGATATGTTCAAGTAAACCAAGACTGAGGGAATTTGTTGCCAGTAACTCTGCAATAAAAGAAAGTAATTTCAAATATTAACATGGCCATTAGAAGGTTATGAAAAATAATATTTAAGGTAGATACATGTATACATATATTGTCTTTATAATACAGTAGTTGCAATGTCTTATGAAATGCAAATTATGTATATAAAATTAAATGCATGGCAAATGATTCAAAAGATGGTAACATATCAAATTTAAAGGTTTTAGTATTTGAGCAGATTAGATTAAATTATTTGTATCAGATGATAATAAATTAAGATGCATATGCTAACCTGTAGGGCAGTCATTACAATAATAATAAAATAATGTTTAACAACTAATAAAAGGAACAAAAAATCATAGAAATGTTTGATTAGCCTAAAAGACGGCAAGGGACTTCCCTGGTGGCTTATTGGTAAAGACTCCACCTGCCAATGCAGGAGACATGGATTTAATCCCTACTCAGGGAAGATCCCATATGCCTCGCAGAAACTAAGCCCATGTGCCCAAACTATTAAGCCTGTCCTCCAAAGTCTGGGAGCCACAACTACTGAAGCCTGCACACTTAACAGCCTGTAATCTTCAATTAGAGAAGCCACTACAATGAGAAGTCCGCGCATGGCAACTAACAATTAGCCTCTATTCTCCATAACTAGAGAAAAGTACAAACAACAATGAAGATCTAGCACAGCCAAAATAAATAAAATTATCAAAAAAAAAAAGATGGCAAGAAAGCAAAATCAAAGAAACATAAAACAGATAAGTCTATAAAAGAGGAATAACAATATGGTGTATATAACCATAAACTTATCAATAATTATAGTAATTACATTACATGCAAATATGTAAAGAAAATACATCTGTGTATATTTAGATACAGTTATGAACTTCAGTTGGATGCATAGACAAATACAACTTCAAATATCTCTATCATTTTGTAACAATATAAAACATCTCATTTCTTGAATGCTAACTTTGAATACAGTTTAAATTTCATTTACTCCATTTTTTGGTCCACACTGGGTTTATCTGCTGTGGTTTAAGACAGCAATTTTACTTTACTTTATTTTGACCTACTTCATTTTTAAGATGGCTCAATGGATTTCCTCACATATGAATGGTTAGGGTTGGTAAGTATTTGATATTCATGCAATACATTCCTTTGGTGATCATATTCCCTTTTAGCTTTTATCTGGAAAGATTTATAAATAATGAATTTCTGTTTTCAGTTTAATCTTATAAAAGGATTTTTGATTATTTCTTTAGCTGTTCGCTGCATTTCTGTCCCATTTTGGAAAAAATCAAAATACTGTCTTAGAACTTACAAATAGAGTGACTCTTACAACTTGCAAATCATATGGAAGGCTGGGCACACACATACCATGTTTGTAGACAAAGATCATATGATGATCCTTTTTTAGCTCCAGGGACACTTAGTTCCCTTTCACAGGTTCTAACTAAGCTCAGAGGATATTATTTCATGAATATAATTCAAATCCCTCAATAAATGCAATGACCAACATGGTATACACTAAATTTTAGCTGCCATTCTTCTGTCTACATTATAAGATAGTGAATATCCTGGCCTTTTAACTCAAACATTTTGAAATTTCACTGTCTCTAAGGGACAGAGGCAGCTCCTGGGAACAGTCAAGACTGTGAGACAATGAGAAGAAAGTGTCATATAGGTCAAACCACTAAAATTTTAAGGTTGACACATTATGTTCATGAATATATCGCTTCAAAAGAAATGATAAATGTACAGATTATCAACCAAGAAACACATTTTCATGTGATTTCACTGTATCCATGCCATCTCAAAGAAACTTATCAATAATTATAGTAATTACATTACATGCAAATATGTAAAGAAAATACATCTGTGTATATTTAGATACAGTTATGAACTTCAGTTGGATGCATAGACAAATACAACTTCAAATATCTCTATCATTTTGTAACAATATAAAACATCTCATTTCTTGAATGCTAACTTTGAATACAGTTTAAATTTCATTTACTCCATTTTTTGGTCCACACTGGGTTTATCTGCTGTGGTTTAAGACAGCAATTTTACTTTACTTTATTTTGACCTACTTCATTTTTAAGATGGCTCAATGGATTTCCTCACATATGAATGGTTAGGGTTGGTAAGTATTTGATATTCATGCAATACATTCCTTTGGTGATCATATTCCCTTTTAGCTTTTATCTGGAAAGATTTATAAATAATGAATTTCTGTTTTCAGTTTAATCTTATAAAAGGATTTTTGATTATTTCTTTAGCTGTTCGCTGCATTTCTGTCCCATTTTGGAAAAAATCAAAATACTGTCTTAGAACTTACAAATAGAGTGACTCTTACAACTTGCAAATCATATGGAAGGCTGGGCACACACATACCATGTTTGTAGACAAAGATCATATGATGATCCTTTTTTAGCTCCAGGGACACTTAGTTCCCTTTCACAGGTTCTAACTAAGCTCAGAGGATATTATTTCATGAATATAATTCAAATCCCTCAATAAATGCAATGACCAACATGGTATACACTAAATTTTAGCTGCCATTCTTCTGTCTACATTATAAGATAGTGAATATCCTGGCCTTTTAACTCAAACATTTTGAAATTTCACTGTCTCTAAGGGACAGAGGCAGCTCCTGGGAACAGTCAAGACTGTGAGACAATGAGAAGAAAGTGTCATATAGGTCAAACCACTAAAATTTTAAGGTTGACACATTATGTTCATGAATATATCGCTTCAAAAGAAATGATAAATGTACAGATTATCAACCAAGAAACACATTTTCATGTGATTTCACTGTATCCATGCCATCTCAAAGAAACTTAGTCTCATTCTTACTGAGCTTTTGATGATGCTATATAAATACTGTCTCAATCAATGTCATAATTTAATCACTATTGACATCAACTGGTCTACTAGACAGAGAATTGTCTACCAAGAAAACTCACAACTCACTGTTGATACATTAGATCAGCCATCATAGAAACTTCTCTACCCTCATAGAAACTTCTCTATCCACTGCACAACTCTTTTTTTTTTTTTCTTTTTTGTATTTCAGTTGCTTTTCTACCTTTCTTGAAATAATAAAGCATAATATGCTGAAAATGTTGCTTTTCTTTTTCCACCTTCAATATTGAAATGGCTACACAAAACCTCACCAATTCTGATTTTTTTTCTAATTTGCACTGTATGACAGCTGTCACAATAAAATTGTTTCAAATGGGGCTTCCCTGCTGGTCCAGTGGGTGAAGATTCCACCTTGCAGTGCAAGGGACGCCAGTTCCATCCCTGGCCTGGGAAGATCCCATGTGCCGCAAAGCAGGCTGGACCGATGTGTCCAACTACCAAGCCAGAGCTCTGGAGTGCATGCGCCCAGAGCCAGTGCTCTGCGACGAGAGAGGCCACTGTGATGGGAGGCCCACATGGGCCAAAGAACAAAATAAATAAATGAAAGACCAATAAAAATGGCCAAATAATTTTTAAAAATTATTTCAAATGATGTTAAAGACAACAAAGCCAGTCTAGGAGACATGAAATGAACAAACTTGTTGGCCAACCCAATGACATCAAAGAATGGAAGACTACTAGATTTTATTAAGTGGGAATGGACATGAAAAAAATGTTATACACTTACATGTTAACAAAATCACTCACTTCATGTATATATTTTTCTATTCCAGCAGTAACTAATGGTGACAAATAAATAATTACCTCTATTAGTCCTTCTGTATTCTAATGAAAAATTTTTCTCTAAGGGGGTGGAACAGTCAAGACTGTGAGACAATGAGAAGAAAGTGTCATATAGGTCAAACCACTAAAATTTTAAGGTTGACACATTATGTTCATGAATATATCGCTTCAAAAGAAATGATAAATGTACAGATTATCAACCAAGAAACACATTTTCATGTGATTTCACTGTATCCATGCCATCTCAAAGAAACTTAGTCTCATTCTTACTGAGCTTTTGATGATGCTATATAAATACTGTCTCAATCAATGTCATAATTTAATCACTATTGACATCAACTGGTCTACTAGACAGAGAATTGTCTACCAAGAAAACTCACAACTCACTGTTGATACATTAGATCAGCCATCATAGAAACTTCTCTACCCTCATAGAAACTTCTCTATCCACTGCACAACTCTTTTTTTTTTTTTCTTTTTTGTATTTCAGTTGCTTTTCTACCTTTCTTGAAATAATAAAGCATAATATGCTGAAAATGTTGCTTTTCTTTTTCCACCTTCAATATTGAAATGGCTACACAAAACCTCACCAATTCTGATTTTTTTTCTAATTTGCACTGTATGACAGCTGTCACAATAAAATTGTTTCAAATGGGGCTTCCCTGCTGGTCCAGTGGGTGAAGATTCCACCTTGCAGTGCAAGGGACGCCAGTTCCATCCCTGGCCTGGGAAGATCCCATGTGCAAAGCAGGCTGGACCGATGTGTCCAACTACCAAGCCAGAGCTCTGAGTGCATGCGCCCAGAGCCAGTGCTCTGACGAGAGAGGCCACTGTGATGGGAGGCCCACATGGGCCAAAGAACAAAATAAATAAATGAAAGACCAATAAAAATGGCCAAATAATTTTTAAAAATTATTTCAAATGATGTTAAAGACAACAAAGCCAGTCTAGGAGACATGAAATGAACAAACTTGTTGGCCAACCCAATGACATCAAAGAATGGAAGACTACTAGATTTTATTAAGTGGGAATGGACATGAAAAAAATGTTATACACTTACATGTTAACAAAATCACTCACTTCATGTATATATTTTTCTATTCCAGCAGTAACTAATGGTGACAAATAAATAATTACCTCTATTAGTCCTCTTGTTATCATAATACAAGCAGAATCTTGAGATTGGATAGAGAGAAGAAAAATCAAAGGAGATTAGAATTCTCTACTTGTGTTTGGCCCAGGACTTTAAAAGTATATTTTCTTAAGTGCAATCATCATCATCATTCAGTCATTCAGTCCTGTCCAACTCTTTGCAACCTCAAGGACTATTGCACTCCAGGATTCTGTGTCCTTTACTATCTCCCAGAGATTGCTCAAACCCATGTCCATTGAATCAGTGATGCCATCCAACCATCTCATCCTCTGTCGCCCCCTTCTCCTCCTGCCCCCTGTTTTCCCCCCCAACATCAGGGTCTTTTCCAATGAGTTGGCTCCTCCCATCAGGTAACCAAAGTATTGGACTTCCTTGGTGGTTCAGAAAGTAAAGAATCCTCCTGCAATGTGGGAGCACTGGCTTCAATCCCTGGGTTGGAAAGATCACATGTAGAAAGGAATGGCTAGAGAATACCACAGACAGATGTGCCTGCCAATCAACAGTCCATGAGGTCGTGAGAGTCACACATGACTGAGCAACTAACACACTATCTACTCTGCCTATTAGTTAAAAAAGCAAGGTGACAACACACACCCTTGACATATTCCTTTCCCAATTTTAAGCCACTATATTTTTCCATGGCTGGTTCTAACTGTGGCTTCTTGACCTGCATACTGGTTTTGTATGAGACAAATGTCTTGGTGTTTCCTTCTCTTTAAGAATTTTCCATAGTTTGTTGTGACTCAGCATATAATAGGGCCTATTAAAATGGCTAAGCAGTATGCTTAGGCAGATGGGTTTCAAAAGAAGCCACTGTGATGGGAGGCCCACATGGGCCAAAGAACAAAATAAATAAATGAAAGACCAATAAAAATGGCCAAATAATTTTTAAAAATTATTTCAAATGATGTTAAAGACAACAAAGCCAGTCTAGGAGACATGAAATGAACAAACTTGTTGGCCAACCCAATGACATCAAAGAATGGAAGACTACTAGATTTTATTAAGTGGGAATGGACATGAAAAAAATGTTATACACTTACATGTTAACAAAATCACTCACTTCATGTATATATTTTTCTATTCCAGCAGTAACTAATGGTGACAAATAAATAATTACCTCTATTAGTCCTCTTGTTATCATAATACAAGCAGAATCTTGAGATTGGATAGAGAGAAGAAAAATCAAAGGAGATTAGAATTCTCTACTTGTGTTTGGCCCAGGACTTTAAAAGTATATTTTCTTAAGTGCAATCATCATCATCATTCAGTCATTCAGTCCTGTCCAACTCTTTGCAACCTCAAGGACTATTGCACTCCAGGATTCTGTGTCCTTTACTATCTCCCAGAGATTGCTCAAACCCATGTCCATTGAATCAGTGATGCCATCCAACCATCTCATCCTCTGTCGCCCCCTTCTCCTCCTGCCCCCTGTTTTCCCCCCCAACATCAGGGTCTTTTCCAATGAGTTGGCTCCTCCCATCAGGTAACCAAAGTATTGGACTTCCTTGGTGGTTCAGAAAGTAAAGAATCCTCCTGCAATGTGGGAGCACTGGCTTCAATCCCTGGGTTGGAAAGATCACATGTAGAAAGGAATGGCTAGAGAATACCACAGACAGATGTGCCTGCCAATCAACAGTCCATGAGGTCGTGAGAGTCACACATGACTGAGCAACTAACACACTATCTACTCTGCCTATTAGTTAAAAAAGCAAGGTGACAACACACACCCTTGACATATTCCTTTCCCAATTTTAAGCCACTATATTTTTCCATGGCTGGTTCTAACTGTGGCTTCTTGACCTGCATACTGGTTTTGTATGAGACAAATGTCTTGGTGTTTCCTTCTCTTTAAGAATTTTCCATAGTTTGTTGTGACTCAGCATATAATAGGGCCTATTAAAATGGCTAAGCAGTATGCTTAGGCAGATGGGTTTCAAAAAGAAGTCCCACTTACCCCAACAATGATTAGAAATTAGTGGAAAAATCTGTCATTATGACCAAAGTAAGAACAAGTATTGTGAAACCCCATAGCTTCGCTGAGTTTCCAGCAGCCAAAGAAAAATTCATGAGCCACTTAAAAAATAAAGCAGACTTGCTTGGAGAGACGTTGAGGTCTAGCAGAGAAGGATAAAGTAGTAATATTTACTGACCAAATGATGAAGACCTGGTATGGATAGACTATGTACTAGGAAGGAGAGATGTAGACCATCAAACTCTGATCCCAACCACAACTCTGCACAATGTAGTGCAGAGAGAACCCCAGGGTAGTGGAAGAGATGATGATTTAATTGATATGCAAATCTTGGCATATGTGAAATGGGAACTTAATATAAAAATTACTTCCGTTAGGTAAAAATAAAAGCAACTGTACTAACTGAACTAAACTGAGTCAATAAGTACCTTGAGATTTTCTCACAACCATTGTCAAATAATTGGGGGGAAGTGGGATCATTAATATATTCATCATTAGTTAATGAGGAAATGATACCATTAGGATTTTGTTGTGGAAGAAAATTACTGACATCCAATCTTTTAATCATTGTTAAAATTAAGATATGTTCTTAAGACATAAACATACAACATTCTTTTATATGAACCATAATTCTATATAAGTATATTTAAAAAAACATAAATTACTGTATACAATCAGAGATTTTCGTATAAAGGCACTTAAATATCCATTGCATATATAGTTGTGATAAAAAACATATCTGTCATTTTGTAGATAACTTTTATAGTATGAATGGTAGAAAAGTAACATCAAAAGGTTGTATATCAAAGAATTATCATCATAAATTTATATAGTAAACACTGTAAGGTCAGTATTTTAAAATTCCACTGAGACAAATATGATTAGTGGCATGTAATATGCAGCAACTTGTATACTATAAAAATATACTTAAAATATTAGTGTAAGAATCCAAATTTTTACTGTGGCATACTTTATGAATTTATTTGTTAGATTGTTTCCATAGATCTATGACACAAGTTTAGCTCAGACGGTAAAGAATCTGCCTGCAATGCAGAAGACGAGGGTTCGATCCCTGAGTTGGGAAGACCTCCAGAAGACAGACATGTCAACCTGTGTGGAAACAAGCTGGTGGAGGTTTTACAGCCTTGGCTGAGTCATGAGAAAAACATCTAAGAATGCAAGAGAGCAACCCCATAGCTTCGCTGAGTTTCCAGCAGCCAAAGAAAAATTCATGAGCCACTTAAAAAATAAAGCAGACTTGCTTGGAGAGACGTTGAGGTCTAGCAGAGAAGGATAAAGTAGTAATATTTACTGACCAAATGATGAAGACCTGGTATGGATAGACTATGTACTAGGAAGGAGAGATGTAGACCATCAAACTCTGATCCCAACCACAACTCTGCACAATGTAGTGCAGAGAGAACCCCAGGGTAGTGGAAGAGATGATGATTTAATTGATATGCAAATCTTGGCATATGTGAAATGGGAACTTAATATAAAAATTACTTCCGTTAGGTAAAAATAAAAGCAACTGTACTAACTGAACTAAACTGAGTCAATAAGTACCTTGAGATTTTCTCACAACCATTGTCAAATAATTGGGGGGAAGTGGGATCATTAATATATTCATCATTAGTTAATGAGGAAATGATACCATTAGGATTTTGTTGTGGAAGAAAATTACTGACATCCAATCTTTTAATCATTGTTAAAATTAAGATATGTTCTTAAGATATAAACATACAACATTCTTTTATATGAACCATAATTCTATATAAGTATATTTAAAAATACATAAATTACTGTATACAATCAGAGATTTTCGTCTAAAGGCACTTAAATATCCCTTGCATATATAGTTGTGATAAAAAACATATCTGTCATTTTGTAGATAACTTTTATAGTATGAATGGTAGAAAAGTAACATCAAAAGGTTGTATATCAAAGAATTATCATCATAAATTTATATAGTAAACACTGTAAGGTCAGTATTTTAAAATTCCACTGAGACAAATATGATTAGTGGCATGTAATATGCAGCAACTTGTATACTATAAAAATATACTTAAAATATTAGTGTAAGAATCCAAATTTTTACTGTGGCATACTTTATGAATTTATTTGTTAGATTGTTTCCATAGATCTATGACACAAGTTTAGCTCAGACGGTAAAGAATCTGCCTGCAATGCAGAAGACGAGGGTTCGATCCCTGAGTTGGGAAGACCTCCAGAAGACAGACATGTCAACCTGTGTGGAAACAAGCTGGTGGAGGTTTTTACAGCCTTGGCTGAGTCATGAGAAAAACATCTAAGAATGCAAGAGAGCAACTATGAGAAACAGAAAGAACTAAGACAAAAACAAGTTGATTCAATTCACAGGGCTCATTAGCTGGGGTCATACTGATCAGCAAAAATGGGTGGGAGATCTGCTGTGGACTTAGGAACACCCCAGGTCAGCACACGTTAGAAATTGCCTGCACATACAGAACACATTTCTTAACTTCTGGCCAGGCTAGTTGTCCCTCAGCTTCAGTATACCTTTCCCATTAAGGAAATAATGTAAACAAGTCACAAGGTTAATTTTTTTTTGGCCACTTCTATTGGTCTTTCATTTATCTGTTTTCATCCATCTTTGTTCTTTGGCCTGTGTGGGCCACCCATCGCAGTGGCCTCTGTTGCTGCAGAGCACTGGCTCTGGGCACATGCGCTCCAGAGGTCCAGCTTGGTAGTTGGACACATCGGTCCAGCCTGCTCTGCGGCACATGGGATCTTCCCACGCCGGGGATGGAACCAGTTCCCCTTGCACTGCCAGGCAGTGTTCTTACCCACTAGACCACCAGGGAAGCCCATGAGGGTAATTATTAACCAGGGCTGTGAGTGGGTTCCAGGCCAGGCTAATTGTATCATTCCCTGCAAACACCTAGATGCTTAAACTCTCTATTAAAACAGACTGTGTGAACGTATTCAGGGCTCTTGAACCAAGAGTCCTTGAGCCCCCCGCCCTATTCCCATCCAGGCTTTCCTCTCCTTCACCATTTCCCAGAGCATGCTCAAACTCATGTCCATTGACTCAGTGATGTCACCCAACCATCTCATCCTCTGTCATGCCCTTATCCTTCTGCCTTCTATTCTTCCCAGCATCAGGGTCTTTTCCAGGAAGTTGTCTCTTCATATCAGATGGCCAAAGTTTTGGAGCTTCAGCTTCAGCATCAGTCCTTCCAATGAATACTAAGGGCTGATTTCCTTTAAGACTGACTACTTTGAACTCCTTGCACAGTGTATAAAATACAGATATAATCTATCTAACCTATAAGTGAATGAGGATTAATTAGAAACCTGATGTTGATTTATATGAATGCCTACTATACATAGCTATGCTCCATAAATGTTCTTAAAAGTTTATACCGTTACTATGAACATTAACATTATTAAAGTCATACAATAATGAGTATATACCTACCAAAATAGGCTGCTTACTTTAAAAACAGCAAACACTAGACATCTACATACGATGTGCTTTGAGCACATTCATTTAAAACTCATTCATATCCTCCTTCATATTTCAATAATGAGAATACCGCCGTTAGTGCCCAAAATAAAAAATATTAACATTGCTTTTGGAGGTTACCATGGATCTTTAATTTCTTCTTTGAGAAAAGCACTATAGGGGAATAGATCATGCCCACTTCTGTTTATCACCTTTGACTGTGAACATTACTGCCTTAGCTCTGGGCAGTGAGCATGACGCCTTTGTCATCTGCTCTTAGACACCAAATAAGAAATGGCTAGTCTGAGGCCCATAACCATTCAACAGATTAAAGAACTAACAGATGTCAGGTAACAAGCCCATGATTTCTACATATTGCTTGGTCCTAAACAGAACAAAGAAGAAACCATTTAGGAAACCTATGGAATGGTTTCTGTTTCACAGCATCCTTTTGTATTTGTTTTACAACAGTCAAAAAGGAAAGGTTTGACAAACTATAAAATAGTATGTTCCAAGTAAATAATATGTTTTCTTACATAATATATGTACATAATACGTACACAGGTGCATACCTTTTGTGCTGTGTGTGCTCAGTCGCTCAGTTGTGTCTGACTCTTTGGGTCCCCTTGGACTCTAGCCCAGCAGGCTCCCTTGTCCTTGGGATTCTCAAGGCAAGAATACTGGAGTGGGTTGCCATTTCCTTCTCCAGGGGATCTTCCCAATCTAGGGATCAAACTCTTGTCTGCTGTGCCTCCTCCTTTGGCAGGTAATTTCTTTACCACTGTACCAACTGGGAAGCCTGTTTTAATTTATTTTAATTGGTAAATTATATTTTGTGGTTATGTTTGTGTGTATGTATGTATATATTTATAATGTACAACATAAAAATTTTGTGAAGACTTTGATAAAAAGTAACTTTCAGTTGATCATCTGAAACAAACTTCAGAATGAACTCATTCAAGGATGTTCACATGAATCTTGAAAATATGATATGCCCTCTACTGATACAGGTTGAAAATAAGGGTAAATTCACAAAACTCTGCCTTGTAGACCTTCTAGCTTCATGTCTTTGCTTGTGTTTCTACAGAAAGCAGAAACCAAGTCCAGGGATTACATTCAAGTAGTTCCTTTGGTGAAGTGATTCCGCACAGAGGAGCATTAGCCCCCTGCTGGTTAATCAAGTTAACTCCTTTCCACATTACAGATCTATAAATGTTGGTAGTTTCCAGAAGATGCCTGTCCCAGACTGTAGTCTTAGAAACAAGCTGGGCAATAAAAGAAGATTTAACCTCCGAAAGTTGGGGTCTTGGCTGAATGAAGCTGGTTACAGCAAAAATGGCCCAAGTGAAAGAAAAGCACTGTTGGATATGGGAGCTTGGGGGCAGGCAAGGGACAAATGTTTTTGTGTCCTGAGAGGCATCAGAGGCGTGTAATTTATCCAAAAATATGTAAATCATCATTTAGTTATGCTTATAAGACAAGAGTTGAGTTTTAAGACATTCTTTATACTAAATGATCTTATAATTTTGAAAATAAACACTGAAAATAAGATAAATTTCTTTCTAAAATAGAAATAGTGACAGACTTTATTTTCTTGGACTCCAGTATCACTTTGGACAGGCGATTGTAGCCTTGAAATTAAAAGATGCTTGCACCTTCAAAGACAGTCAATGACAAACCTAGACAGTATATTCTAAAGCAGAGACATCACTTTGCCAGCAAAACATATAGGCAAAGCTATGGTTTTCTAGTGGTCATGTATGGATGTGAGAGTTTGACCATAATGAGACTGAGCACTGAAAAATTGATGTTTTCAAACTGTGGTGCTGGAGAAGACTCTTGAGAGTCCCTTGAACAGCTAAGAGATCAAACCAGTAAAGGAAATCAACCCTGAATATTCATTAGAAGGACTGATTGTGAAGCTGAAGCTCCAATACTTTGGCCACCTAATGTGAAGTGATGACTCACTGGAAAAAACCTTGTTGCTGGGAATGATTTAAGGCAGGAGAAGGGGATGGCAGAGAACGAAACGGTTAGATGGCAAGACCAACTCAATGGACATGAGTCTGAGCAAACTCTGGGAGATGGCGAAGAACAGGGAAGCTTGGAGTGCTGCAAGTCCATGAGCTCGCAGAGTCAGACACGACTGAGCAACTGAACAACAATATTTTCCAGTTTGAGAAAATCCTAAATGTACATTTACAATGCTTGCACTATTTGTTATTTTCCTTTGTAAGAATTCAATTACTGGGTTTCCTCCTTTTAATTTTTCTTCCTCAAAGAACAAAGTATAGTTGAATATTAAGAGAAAATATTCTTATGATACTGTGTGTTTGAGAAAAGAATGCAATATACATGCCTAAAAGAGTGGAGAAGGCAGTGGCAACCCTCTCCAGTATTCTGCCTAGAAAACTGCATGGACACAGGAGCCTGGCAGGCTACAGTCCATGGAGTCATAAAGAGTGAGACACAAGTGAATGACTGAATAATAACAACAAAATGTCTAAAAGATGCTGCCAAGTAGCTCAAGTATCCCTTTGTGAGTTATTTCACTTCAGTCTACTTTTCTATCAGTGCAGTTATTGGGTTCAAATAACATTCATTGTCTAGGTTAACAGAGCAGACCTGTTTTTGTTGGATTTGTTTAAAAGCTGATTAATAATATCATGTCTCCTTTTAATTATGTGACACTGGTATACTCGCTGGGCCACAGTTTCCTCATTTAAAAATAGTGGAAATGATAGTACCTATTGAATGTCTCCAATATGCTTAGAGTATTCATTAAAATATGAGTGTGGATAAAGTATGTGCCCAGAAAGATGATTTTGCTCAAGGTCCTGTAGCTTCTGATTAAATCCAGAGCTCAGACTGTTAACTTCCATCCTTTTATCCCCTATCATGCCCACAGTGTCTCACACAATGGTCTCTCCAGTAATTTCTGCCTCTATAACTTATTAATATTATTTTTATTTATTTATTTATTTATTTTCATCCTTTTTTTCCTTTTTTGGTCTCCTTTATTGTTTATTTATTTATTTATTTTCATCCACCTTTATTCTTTGGCCTGTGTGGGCCTCCCATTGCAGTGGCCTCTCTTGTTGCAGAGCGCCGGCTCTGGGCACATGCGTTACAGAGCAATAGGTCATTTGCACACACTGGTCCAGCCGTTCAATGGACATGAGTCTGAGCAAACTCTGGGAGATGGCGAAGAACAGGGAAGCTTGGAGTGCTGCAAGTCCATGAGCTCGCAGAGTCAGACACGACTGAGCAACTGAACAACAATATTTTCCAGTTTGAGAAAATCCTAAATGTACATTTACAATGCTTGCACTATTTGTTATTTTCCTTTGTAAGAATTCAATTACTGGGTTTCCTCCTTTTAATTTTTCTTCCTCAAAGAACAAAGTATAGTTGAATATTAAGAGAAAATATTCTTATGATACTGTGTGTTTGAGAAAAGAATGCAATATACATGCCTAAAAGAGTGGAGAAGGCAGTGGCAACCCTCTCCAGTATTCTGCCTAGAAAACTGCATGGACACAGGAGCCTGGCAGGCTACAGTCCATGGAGTCATAAAGAGTGAGACACAAGTGAATGACTGAATAATAACAACAAAAATGTCTAAAAGATGCTGCCAAGTAGCTCAGTATCCCTTTGTGAGTTATTTCACTTCAGTCTACTTTTCTATCAGTGCAGTTATTGGGTTCAAATAACATTCATTGTCTAGGTTAACAGAGCAGACCTGTTTTTGTTGGATTTGTTTAAAAGCTGATTAATAATATCATGTCTCCTTTTAATTATGTGACACTGGTATACTCGCTGGGCCACAGTTTCCTCATTTAAAAATAGTGGAAATGATAGTACCTATTGAATGTCTCCAATATGCTTAGAGTATTCATTAAAATATGAGTGTGGATAAAGTATGTGCCCAGAAAGATGATTTTGCTCAAGGTCCTGTAGCTTCTGATTAAATCCAGAGCTCAGACTGTTAACTTCCATCCTTTTATCCCCTATCATGCCCACAGTGTCTCACACAATGGTCTCTCCAGTAATTTCTGCCTCTATAACTTATTAATATTATTTTTATTTATTTATTTATTTATTTTCATCCTTTTTTTCCTTTTTTGGTCTCCTTTATTGTTTATTTATTTATTTATTTTCATCCACCTTTATTCTTTGGCCTGTGTGGGCCTCCCATTGCAGTGGCCTCTCTTGTTGCAGAGCGCCGGCTCTGGGCACATGCGTTACAGAGCAATAGGTCATAATTGCACACACTGGTCCAGCCGTTCTGCAGCATGTGGGATCCTCCAGGGCCAGGTATCAAACTGGTGCCCCCTGCACTGCAAGGCGGACTCTTTATATAGTGGACCACCAGAGAAGCCCTATTAACATTATTTTTAAATTAGTTTTACAAACTATATAAACTATACAAACTATATAATAAACTCATCATTAATTGCTAATGAGAAAGTTCGGCTAGTCATTATAATTTGTAATTTTGAGGTGATTTAAAAATATCTGGTTAAATGTCTTTTATTTAGGATCGATTTGGAAAATATTTGGGACTCCTTGCTTGAAAGGATTTATTCTGATTCTTTTAGAAGAACTGCTACATTTTAGAATCTCAAGCATTATCCAGTTTGGGAAATAGAGAAGACAGACAAACTGATTCTCCAAATAGATTCTCTAATTCCCGTCAGTAATATTCAGCATAAAATGGGTTTACGACACAGAATAAGACCAGAAATCAACAATCTTAAGCCAAACACCAAGTACAAGAGAAAGTTCCTGGGGGCATCACCATGGAAAGCAAAGAAGCTCAAGTTGGAAATATTGGAGAAAAGGAAAGTACAGCTGACAAACAGAGCCTCAAACAAATTAAACCACAACCCAGTGGCTGCAGCTGAAGCAGTATTTATAATCCCTTACAATGCACGCCTTTATTTCAAATTTCTTCTCCCAAGATGGTGCTAGACTCTGTAAACACCCCTCGCCAGCAAAGACGAGGCATTCCAACTCAGAATCGCTACTTCATAACAAAACTTATTTCAAGCTACATTAGGCAGCTCCAGCTGGGCTAAACACAACTGTAATATAGGGTTTGTTACTAAAAAATAAAAAAGGACCTTTAATTCACTAGCTAGTGAGCTGAGACTGCTGTATCTTAAAATCTCCAGTGAACTTCAGAGTTATAAATTAGGTCCTGGTCTTCAGAGTTATAAATTAGACCCTGGTTTTCCCTCTGCCTTAAGAGAATTCAGAAGAAAAGACTCAAATAATTTGAAGTGGTTTTTACAGAACACCCATACCTTGAGAAATGTTACAGGAAAATTTATTGATACCCAGATACTGTAAAGGGATAAATAAAAGTTCTGATTGCTGGCCTGCTCACATGTGTTCCATCTGTACATCATTCATGGCATTTTCAGCAGGGGCTGTGCATTCTATAGTCTAAAACCATGTATTAAGTTTGACTCTATTCGTCTCCTTCTTTTTTAACTATTAAAAGATAAGCTCAGGAATATTAAAAATTTTAAGAATTTATTTGAGTAAAAATCTATTGGAATCTCATAGCACCAAATGCAAAGTGGCTGGAAGCATGAGAGCCAGGGGACAGATTTATCAGAGAAAGTATGAAGCAAAGAAAGGAAATTATTTGATTGGTTACAGCCTAAATTAAACTTACTTGGCTTCTTGCAATTGGCTTTTCTTAGTGTTTTGATTTCATAATCTTGAGGCATTTGCGGGTTTAGAGTCTAGTTTGCTTACAAAGGCACGGTGGACGAAAGTCACCTCAATCTAACAGCCCCCTCGTTTAATTAGTTTAACACAGAACTATATACTATATATTTATTGGTACCAGAGAATGTGTAAGACTGGATTTTAGAAATGATCTACTCCTATTTATATGATTTCGATATAAAATCTAACATAAATATTCAAGACTTTTGAGCCATTTTTTAGAATCTACTATGATGATGCTGTAACACATCTATTTTAAGCAGTACTATAGTAGGATCGTTCAGGGAATTAAAAATATGGTAACTTGACAGAAACTGATGTAACAATTGCTGAGATCCCTGTTTTGGATGGTTTAGTAAGTCTTTATCACATTGTGTATTTGATATATTCATACATTTGATAGATTTCATTTTTAGAGGAATAATTTATATGAGACAACTACATGCAAAACAGGGACTTTGTACACAATGTTGAATTATAAAGTACTCTGGATGGCTATACCTGGGTATTATTTCTGCTTCGTAGCTAAGTTATGTCTGACTGTGACCCTACAGTCTGGAGCCAACCAGCAAAATACAGACTGTCAGCTCGGGCTAACATAAATACATGTTATAACACAGCCTTCTTCTTAGGAATTAAAGAAATTTATCCAAATAAAACCACTGCAAGAAGTTTAAGTTAAAACGTAGGTTTTGGGCTTCCCTGGTGGTCCAGTGGGTAAGGACACCGCCTTGCAACACAAGGGGTGCCGGTTCTATCCCTGGTCTGGGGGGATTCCACGTGCCGTGGAGCGGCTGGACGGATGTGTCCAATTACCAAGCCAGAGCTCTGGCGCACATGCACCCAGAGGCGGTGCTCTGCGACAACAGAGGCCACTGGGATGGGAGGCCCACACGGGCCAACGAACAAAGATGGATGAAAAATAGATAAATGAAAAAGACCAACAGAAGTGGCCTGCCCGCCCCCCCCCTCTTCAACCCCCCCCACAAAAAAAAAAAAAGGAAAAAAAAAACATAGGCTTTCAGCATTTCCCATCTCATTACTTATCCTTGGGGAGAAATCACGTGACTATCTGAAAGAGATTATGATAACACCAACAATTTCTATCCTTTGCTTTGCTGTTTTGTCATTTATGAGTACTTTGCTATCTTTAGGGTGGCTTCCCTGGTGGCTCAGGCAGTAAAGAATCTGCCTCCAATGCGGGGTACCTGGGTAAGATCCTTTGTTCCAGAAGATCCCCTGAAGAAGGAAATGGCAACCCATTCCAATATTCTTGCCACGGAAATCCCACAGACAGAGAAGCCTGGTGGGTTAAAATCCATGGGATCACAAAGAATCAGACACGACTGAGCCACTAACACTGACTCAAAGGTGCACAGACAGATTAGATTTCATTTTAGCAGTACATGTATTTAAATAAAATGGTATGAGACAACTTTACCATGGTTTAGTAAGTCTTTATCACATTGTGTATTTGATATATTCATACATTTGATAGATTTCATTTTTAGAGGAATAATTTATATGAGACAACTACATGCAAAACAGGGACTTTGTACACAATGTTGAATTATAAAGTACTCTGGATGGCTATACCTGGGTATTATTTCTGCTTCGTAGCTAAGTTATGTCTGACTGTGACCCTACAGTCTGGAGCCAACCAGCAAAATACAGACTGTCAGCTCGGGCTAACATAAATACATGTTATAACACAGCCTTCTTCTTAGGAATTAAAGAAATTTATCCAAATAAAACCACTGCAAGAAGTTTAAGTTAAAACGTAGGTTTTGGGCTTCCCTGGTGGTCCAGTGGGTAAGGACACCGCCTTGCAACACAAGGGGTGCCGGTTCTATCCCTGGTCTGGGGGGATTCCACGTGCCGTGGAGCGGCTGGACGGATGTGTCCAATTACCAAGCCAGAGCTCTGGCGCACATGCACCCAGAGGCGGTGCTCTGCGACAACAGAGGCCACTGGGATGGGAGGCCCACACGGGCCAACGAACAAAGATGGATGAAAAATAGATAAATGAAAAAGACCAACAGAAGTGGCCTGCCCGCCCCCTCCCTCTTCAATCCCCCCCACAAAAAAAAAAAAAAAAAAACATAGGCTTTCAGCATTTCCCATCTCATTACTTATCCTTGGGGAGAAATCACGTGACTATCTGAAAGAGATTATGATAACACCAACAATTTCTATCCTTTGTTTGCTGTTTTGTCATTTATGAGTACTTTGCTATCTTTAGGGTGGCTTCCCTGGTGGCTCAGGCAGTAAAGAATCTGCCTCCAATGCGGGGTACCTGGGTAAGATCCTTTGTTCCAGAAGATCCCCTGAAGAAGGAAATGGCAACCCATTCCAATATTCTTGCCTAGGAAATTCCATGGACAGAGAAGCCTGGTGGGTTAAAATCCATGGGATCACAAAGAATCAGACACGACTGAGCCACTAACACTGACTCAAAGGTGCACAGACACTCCAAGTCTTCTCAAAATATCTGGCAAGCTGTGACTCATGAATAAAATGTGGCTTTATAATTGAATTTATAGGCATACACATAGCATATATAAGGACAGACCAGGGGAATGAGTAGCCAATTAATTCAGTGAACCCATTTGATGAGCAGGCAAATGAGAGGATTAAGAAGTTTAAAGAAGATTACTTAATCACAGAAAAAATATAATATATATATTTAATTCATAATAATAAATGTATGATCAGAAGGAAATTCTCTGATTCAAATTTTACTTAAATTCCAAAATTTAAGCCTTTAGTAACTAAAATTGTTTTACCAAGGTTGATTTTGATATAGGTAAGCTTATGTCCAGTGCCCTCTCAAAATCCATCTAAAATAAAACAAGCAGAGTTTTGAGGGCTAATCATGTATTTTTTTTTATCTGAACAAATGAAGGCTGTTTTATAAATCTTTACAACTTTTCTTTAGCTTTCATATTTTATCACCCATTATGAATCCCTTAATTCTGTAACTTCAAAGGTCTTCAGAGTTAAGTCATATCTTGGGTAAAACTGCCAATTGACCAGCAAAAGTACTGGGTTAAAAAGATCAAAACAAAAAGGAAAAGCATTCATAAAGAGATAAAAAAAAAACCTATCGATTTTTGTTGTTTAATTTTAAATGAACCAGATGCAGTTTTTGGCCATGTTTCAAACTGCATTGGTGATCTTAACAAGAAATGATAATACAGAAAAAAAGAACCTGTACTATTTCAGCAAGTTTATTATTTCAGATGGAGTGAAGCTCCATAAATGAATCTCATGCTTGCTATTATGGGGAAATCAATAGTTAACACCTGGTGAGTACTTCATCTGCATTAACAGATAATACTGCATGGATCACTCACATTTCTGCATGTCTAGTGCTCAGAGACACTGACAATATTTTGCTCTGGACCACATTTTTAGGAATGCTTGTATAGCAAAGAGCTCTGAAAGATAAGGGTAGTGTTTCCTTAATATATGTATTTTCTCCATTCATGGCAAAGTTTGGGTAGGTGGATAGGTTTACATGAAGCGCATTATGAAAGATTGCGGATCATAAATTCAGCGTTAGGTAGGCAACCCACTTTGCAATTACATGTGCAACAATGGAATTCTTTCTTTCATGAAAGTTTATTACTGCTTATTTGTATATAATTTATTATTTATGAATAATATATACAAATTATAACTATTTTTTTCTGTAAAAGTGTTAGTTGCTCAGCTGTGTTCAACTCTTTGTGACCCTATGAAATATAGCCTTCTAGGCTCCTCTGTCCATGGAACTTTCCAGGTAAAAATGCTGGAGTGTGTAGCCATTTCCCTTTTCCAAGGTATCTTCCTGACCAGGGATCAAACCCAGATCTCCTGCATTGCAAGCAGATTCTTTACTGTCTGAGACACCAGGGAACTGAATTGTTCTATTTCTTATGTGAACTGGTAAGCACAAAATATATTCTTACTATTTTTAAAACCATCTATTACCTAAAACTATTTTTATAGGTACTGAATAATTAGTAAAAAGTATTATAAAAACAGAATTTCCATTTACCCCCTAAGCATGTGCATTTCTAGAGAGATGTTAACATACTGTAGTTTTAAGGTGATATGCAGTTTCTTCTTTAGTTTGGTTTTAAAAATACATATATTTTCTTTGAAAAAAATCACCGTATCTTTCAAATAACCTAATGCCTGAGCTATGTGACCCTCATTTAAAAGGGTTAATGACTTGTACACACTGGTATAAGTCACATTGGTAACTGATTCTGTAAGCCACTCACTTAATGGGCAGCCAGCTCCCTGGAAACTGTATCTTCAGCATTCTATGAGTGGTTATAGTCTCATGAATGTACAAAATTATCCTTATTTCTTTAATATCACCTTATTGTCCAATCTATCTAGTATTTAATTCTGACATGTATTATATGGCTTATTATAATGATCAGGTTGTTAAAGTCTCAGTATTTTCAATCTATAACTTGTGAATCAATTTGGACAATCTCTATTGCCCTATCCTTGAGTTTATGCATCTTTTATTCTGCATTATCTAGTCAGTCTCAGGTTAAGTCCAGCCACTGAAATTTTCATTCTGAGTATTGTATTTTTCAGGTTTAGAATTTCCATATTACGTATTTTTTTTAGAGTTTCCATTACTCCCCTGACATTTTCTTCCATGTGGAAACTGTGACCTTTGGGTCCTCAGCTCGTTAAGTCTGCCACTTTCTACTTGAGCTCTATTCCTCATTAGCTTTGTGAACTGTGGAGTTCCTTCAGGGGAAAAGTGAGATAAATGTGGATCCTGCCCTCTGTGTTTCCTTCATTTCAAGAGTTGTTCTACGTCTGTTTTCTGCAAGTTTTTGTTTGCTTTCCTGTGTCTTCAGACAGAGGTTTGTTTGATTTTCCCAAAGTTTATGCTTGTTACAGGTAAGAGTTCATTTGTCAGAGCTAGAAGTTCAGGTACCATATATTTCAGTTCACTTCAGGAGCTCAGTTATGTCCATATATTTAATTTTCCCCAATTTCTGAATACTAATTTCTTGCACTTGATGAATGTAAAGAAATCCTGTTGGAAGATATTGTACATTTATCTATATGCAATCTCTTTTTTCCCTTATAGAACAGAAGGGGAACTAGTGGATTAAAGGTATATCTATCTATCTATATATAGTTAAAATTTGTAAAATACACATTGGTCTTTATTGCTAAATTGTTTCCATAAAGAGTTCATGAATTTATAGTCTCCAATAGCAACCTAATGACAGTCTCACCATTTCTTCAGTATATCAGATATTATAATTGCATAACTCTTTCCAAATATTACAGGTAAATTATAATTGCTAATAAAAGTTGCCTTTGTTATTAAATTTCACTTACTTTATTATTAATAAGATGAGGTTGCACTTGCCTGTATTGCTCTATGGATCATCATTTGACTAGTAGGTTTTCTAAAGTAATAAGAACTGATTGGCCAAACAAGATATTTCATTCACACCTTTGCTTTGGACAAGGCACTTTGTTTTTATCTTGACAAAATTGTAAAATTTTTGTAATCGACCCACATGACAGCATTTCAGCTAGGGCTTCTAAGAAGGCAATTCAAGATGGGGAACCATTCAGCAATTTCTAAGACTAGGTCAGAGAATTGAAACTTCATGTTCAGTCTCAGGTTAAGTCCAGCCACTGAAATTTTCATTCTGAGTATTGTATTTTTCAGGTTTAGAATTTCCATATTACGTATTTTTTTTAGAGTTTCCATTACTCCCCTGACATTTTCTTCCATGTGGAAACTGTGACCTTTGGGTCCTCAGCTCGTTAAGTCTGCCACTTTCTACTTGAGCTCTATTCCTCATTAGCTTTGTGAACTGTGGAGTTCCTTCAGGGGAAAAGTGAGATAAATGTGGATCCTGCCCTCTGTGTTTCCTTCATTTCAAGAGTTGTTCTATGTCTGTTTTCTGCAAGTTTTTGTTTGCTTTCCTGTGTCTTCAGACAGAGGTTTGTTTGATTTTCCCAAAGTTTATGCTTGTTACAGGTAAGAGTTCATTTGTCAGAGCTAGAAGTTCAGGTACCATATATTTCAGTTCACTTCAGGAGCTCAGTTATGTCCATATATTTAATTTTCCCCAATTTCTGAATACTAATTTCTTGCACTTGATGAATGTAAAGAAATCCTGTTGGAAGATATTGTACATTTATCTATATGCAATCTCTTTTTTCCCTTATAGAACAGAAGGGGAACTAGTGGATTAAAGGTATATCTATCTATCTATATATAGTTAAAATTTGTAAAATACACATTGGTCTTTATTGCTAAATTGTTTCCATAAAGAGTTCATGAATTTATAGTCTCCAATAGCAACCTAATGACAGTCTCACCATTTCTTCAGTATATCAGATATTATAATTGCATAACTCTTTCCAAATATTACAGGTAAATTATAATTGCTAATAAAAGTTGCCTTTGTTATTAAATTTCACTTACTTTATTATTAATAAGATGAGGTTGCACTTGCCTGTATTGCTCTATGGATCATCATTTGACTAGTAGGTTTTCTAAAGTAATAAGAACTGATTGGCCAAACAAGATATTTCATTCACACCTTTGCTTTGGACAAGGCACTTTGTTTTTATCTTGACAAAATTGTAAAATTTTTGTAATCGACCCACATGACAGCATTTCAGCTAGGGCTTCTAAGAAGGCAATTCAAGATGGGGAACCATTCAGCAATTCTAAACTAACAGCTGCCACTAGGTCAGAGAATTGAAACAACAGAAAAAGTGACAGTATGATAAAGCAAAACCAACAACCAGTTGCTAAAACAGTTACTTGTATTTTCATATCTGGTTAAACACAGTAAAACAAACCAAGGTTTTTGATACGAGGTGTGAAAACAAAGAGGACACACTATGACATTTGTGACTATCATATAAGGTTGAATCTAAAGAGGACAATATTTTATGTCATGAATTATATTTCTTCCTTAATAGGTTGCCAGTAGGTTGCTTAAGTTTTACACTGCAGACCAGGGGAATGAATGTCTTTTTAGGTGAAAAAGGCTGAAATAATATTAAAGCAACACTTTATCTTCAGTACCATTAAAGTTAATAGGAATTGCAATTCAACCTTTACGGAGTGAATACTGACTATGTGTCAAGCATTTTAACCCTTAGCTTTCTGTATATAATTTTAGTCAATTATCAGAGTGAAGTAATTTTCAGTATCATTAGTACCTACATACAGGAAAGAAAGGGGGTCCCTAAACTGCACAGTTACTCCAGTCACACAGATAATGTTAATTCCAGGATTCCATCTCACATTATTAGGCTTTTCATTAGAAACTAATTGCAACTTTATTATATGACATATAAAAATATAAGATACAACATTTTCTTGATTCAGATTAAGCTGTTCCTCACATTAATAGGCAAGACCTTGACTTTTCCCATATGCATATATGTATAATTATGTAAGTATACATATGGATATACATATATATTTTATGTATGTATCTGTGTAATATATATCTAGTATTGAATATCTATCTGAAATGCTTCTTGATCTACAAATCTATCAGCTCATAGATACTAAGGAGACTTTATTTAGAATCATAATTCAGTTTTGGATGACTTGTAAACCTTCCTCTGTATTATTTCAAACTACTACAGCGCTTTCTCCCAAAAATGTCTGAGGACTCCAAAGGAAGTCTCCCTTGCCCTTAAAAATGACTTTGCATCAGTCTAGGCTGTTGTTTTCCTGACAATGACATGAGCATCTTCATGCTCCTGAGGGTACTCTACCACTCCTGCTTTGTATCGGCACCTGTCTCTTAAAGCTGACAGTTCCTAAAGTGACATGCAGTGCTATTTTACCTTAATCCTCTCTATTTTACCAGAGCTGTTTAATTTAGTGTTTAACATAATAAAATATTCTCATTGTCCTCTTTATTTAGACATGTTACTATTTATAGTTTGCTTACTGCACATCCAAATATAATTTCTTGTTCTTCCAGTAGCTAAGCTGTGCCAGCTCTTCCACCCCCCAGATTGCAGTACACCAGGTTTCCCTGCCCTGTCTCCCAGGGTTTGCTCAAGCTCATGTCTATTGTTCTCACTGATGCCATCTGCCTCATGCTCTGCCTGCCCTCAGTCACTTCAAGCAGCAGGATCTTTTCCAATAAGTCCACTCTTCACGTCAGGCAGCCAAAGTATTGGAGCTTCAATATCATCATCAATCCTTCCGATGAATATTCAGGGTTGATTTCCCTTAGGAATACTTCCATGCTTTGATCTCTCTTTCTCCTCTTATTATTTATCTTAGTTTTTGCCTTTGTACTAATTCAATTTCCAAATACTTTCCTAGATCCTTTTCTTTCTTTCAGCTTAGAATGTTCTTTATTTTAGTTACTACAGAAGAGGTAATTTGTGAGCTTTTTTACTTCTCACTATCTTGTCTCTTTTCATATTGTGTAAGTTATGATATTTCTCCATTTTTGACCATACAACATTTTGTATTCTATCTTGTCAATCTTATACTCATTTTTATTGGCTGGTATTTTAACAATGAGTTCTGAGAATGATATTACACAAGCCTTTCTATGTCCATATTCTTTGTACTTGAAGCTTAATATATATCTAGTATTGAATATCTATCTGAAATGCTTCTTGATCTACAAATCTATCAGCTCATAGATACTAAGGAGACTTTATTTAGAATCATAATTCAGTTTTGGATGACTTGTAAACCTTCCTCTGTATTATTTCAAACTACTACAGCGCTTTCTCCCAAAAATGTCTGAGGACTCCAAAGGAAGTCTCCCTTGCCCTTAAAAATGACTTTGCATCAGTCTAGGCTGTTGTTTTCCTGACAATGACATGAGCATCTTCATGCTCCTGAGGGTACTCTACCACTCCTGCTTTGTATCGGCACCTGTCTCTTAAAGCTGACAGTTCCTAAAGTGACATGCAGTGCTATTTTTACCTTAATCCTCTCTATTTTACCAGAGCTGTTTAATTTAGTGTTTAACATAATAAAATATTCTCATTGTCCTCTTTATTTAGACATGTTACTATTTATAGTTTGCTTACTGCACATCCAAATATAATTTCTTGTTCTTCCAGTAGCTAAGCTGTGCCAGCTCTTCCACCCCCCAGATTGCAGTACACCAGGTTTCCCTGCCCTGTCTCCCAGGGTTTGCTCAAGCTCATGTCTATTGTTCTCACTGATGCCATCTGCCTCATGCTCTGCCTGCCCTCAGTCACTTCAAGCAGCAGGATCTTTTCCAATAAGTCCACTCTTCACGTCAGGCAGCCAAAGTATTGGAGCTTCAATATCATCATCAATCCTTCCGATGAATATTCAGGGTTGATTTCCCTTAGGAATACTTCCATGCTTTGATCTCTCTTTCTCCTCTTATTATTTATCTTAGTTTTTGCCTTTGTACTAATTCAATTTCCAAATACTTTCCTAGATCCTTTTCTTTCTTTCAGCTTAGAATGTTCTTTATTTTAGTTACTACAGAAGAGGTAATTTGTGAGCTTTTTTACTTCTCACTATCTTGTCTCTTTTCATATTGTGTAAGTTATGATATTTCTCCATTTTTGACCATACAACATTTTGTATTCTATCTTGTCAATCTTATACTCATTTTTATTGGCTTGTATTTTAACAATGAGTTCTGAGAATGATATTACACAAGCCTTTCTATGTCCATATTCTTTGTACTTGAAGCTTAATTTTCTTTGCTATGAAACCAATGGCTCTCACAGTCTTTTTTCATTCATACGTCTGGTGTTTCAGTACCGTGGGGGAAGTGTGATGCTAACCTGATTTTCTTACACTCAAAAATAAACCACGCACATTCAGGTTTTTGCCTGGCATTCACTGTGAGTATTAATAACATGAAAGTTTATGACCAAAATTTCCCAAGTAGATAACAAACAATAAGGGTAATATATTCTATAGGTTCAGTTCAGTCACTCAGTCATGTCCAACTCTTTGTAACTCCCTAGACCACCACACACCAGGCACCCCTTTCCTTCACCATCTCCCAGAGCCTGCTCAAATTCATGTCCAGGGACTTCCCTGGTGGTCCAGGGGGTGGAGAGTTTGCCTTGCAGTGCAAGGGGCACCAGTTCGATCCTTCACCCAGGAAGATCCCATGTGCTATGGAGTGGCTGGACTTGTGTGTCCAGTTACAAGCCATCACTCTGGAGTGCATGCACCCAGAGCCAGTGTTCTGCAACAAGAGAGACCACTGCAACAGAAGGCCCACACAGGTCAAAAGAATAAAGATGGACCAAAATAAGTAAATTAAAAAAAAAATCAATAAAAGAGGCCAAAAAAAAAAAAAAACCACGTCCATTGAATTGGCGATGCCATCCAACCATCCTCTCCTCTGTCGTCCCCTTCTCCTTTTGCCTTCCACTTTTATATAGGTTATTTACTTATCATTTTCAAAAAGATTCTTTTGAAACAGATGAAATTTTTCTTAATTTTAAGGATTAATAATATTACAAGGCTATTTATTTCTTACTGCTTACTAGTCTGGATCATTTTTTAAGTAAATCTGGGCAAAGTTATGCTGCATTTTAAAGATTTATCCCATGGGTTTTGCACATCTTGTAATCCATCTACTGCTAAATATTTTTACAAATTTATTATTGTAAATGTTATCTAATCTATTACATAACTGATTATTATTTGTGTAAACAAACAATATTTATTCTTGTAAGTCAATTTCACATTCTCTACTTTAGAGGAAGTCTGTATTACTTTTGCTACTTTTATCATTTCTTCTTTTGAGTTTTCCAAATATATATACTTATGATAGGCAAATAGACTTACATTCATTTATTGGTTATTACATCTTTCTATAGTTTTCTCTTATATGATAATATTGGTTAGTATGCAATATAGCATTAAGTTAGAGTGGGCATAATGGAATTCTTGCCTTGATCCTGACTTAGTGGAACTATGAGATTAATTTTATGTATAAAATTGCCTAGGCCATGGTGCCCAGATATTTGTCAAACTCTAGTCTAGATGTTGCTGTGAAGAAATATTTTGGATGAGATTAAATAAGTAGGCTTTGAGTAAAGTAGTTTATTCCCCATAACATGGGTGGACCTTTTCAATCAGTAAAGACCTTTAAAAAAAGATTGCTGAAGAGGAAATTCAGCCTGAAGTTGGTCTTTAGCCTCAAACTTCAACGTCAGCTTTCCCTTAGGACACTAGCCTGCTTAACCAATGTGCATATTTTTTGACTTTGCAGCTTGTTCACATTCACTTCAACCAGTTTTTCGAAATAAATCTTTCTTTTCCTTTCTCAGTCTCTGCTCTCCCTTTGTTCTCTCTGTATCTTATGTTCTGTCTCTTTGTCTCTTATATAATGTTAATACGATCTGAATGTGTTTCCTCCAATTAATACGTTGAAATTTTACTTCCCATTGTGATGGCATTTTTAGATGAGTCATCAGGAGGTATCAGGTCATGAGGGCAGAATTATATTTCTTCTTGTTTAGGGTTTATCATATTTTTCCCAATTTATTTACCCTCCATCTACATACATACACACACACACACACAGACATGCAGTCACATAAATTAGTGAGCCATTGTAAATCAGGAAATTGCACATCCAATTCATAATTTAATTGGTGACATTTCAAACAATTCTGGATACATAGTAGATAATCAATATTGTCTGGTCAACTCATAAGTGAATACCCCAAACAATAAAAAAACTCATAATCCATCTACTNCTAAATATTTTTACAAATTTATTATTGTAAATGTTATCTAATCTATTACATAACTGATTATTATTTGTGTAAACAAACAATATTTATTCTTGTAAGTCAATTTCACATTCTCTACTTTAGAGGAAGTCTGTATTACTTTTGCTACTTTTATCATTTCTTCTTTTGAGTTTTCCAAATATATATACTTATGATAGGCAAATAGACTTACATTCATTTATTGGTTATTACATCTTTCTATAGTTTTCTCTTATATGATAATATTGGTTAGTATGCAATATAGCATTAAGTTAGAGTGGGCATAATGGAATTCTTGCCTTGATCCTGACTTAGTGGAACTATGAGATTAATTTTATGTATAAAATTGCCTAGGCCATGGTGCCCAGATATTTGTCAAACTCTAGTCTAGATGTTGCTGTGAAGAAATATTTTGGATGAGATTAAATAAGTAGGCTTTGAGTAAAGTAGTTTATTCCCCATAACATGGGTGGACCTTTTCCAATCAGTAAAGACCTTTAAAAAAAGATTGCTGAAGAGGAAATTCAGCCTGAAGTTGGTCTTTAGCCTCAAACTTCAACGTCAGCTTTCCCTTAGGACACTAGCCTGCTTAACCAATGTGCATATTTTTTGACTTTGCAGCTTGTTCACATTCACTTCAACCAGTTTTTCGAAATAAATCTTTCTTTTCCTTTCTCAGTCTCTGCTCTCCCTTTGTTCTCTCTGTATCTTATGTTCTGTCTCTTTGTCTCTTATATAATGTTAATACGATCTGAATGTGTTTCCTCCAATTAATACGTTGAAATTTTACTTCCCATTGTGATGGCATTTTTAGATGAGTCATCAGGAGGTATCAGGTCATGAGGGCAGAATTATATTTCTTCTTGTTTAGGGTTTATCATATTTTTCCCAATTTATTTACCCTCCATCTACATACATACACACACACACACACAGACATGCAGTCACATAAATTAGTGAGCCATTGTAAATCAGGGAAATTGCACATCCAATTCATAATTTAATTGGTGACATTTCAAACAATTCTGGATACATAGTAGATAATCAATATTGTCTGGTCAACTCATAAGTGAATACCCCCAAACAATAAAACAAGAAACACTACATTAGCTACCTCTCAGTTATAAGTCGAAATTTTTCAAACTCTATTTAAAACTAAGAAATGGTTTACTTCTGAAATACATTTAATTTATTATGGATTTAAAACTGTATTTGAGGGCTTCCCCTGGCGGTCCAGTGGGTAAGGACACTGCTTTGCAGTGCAAGGGGCGCCGGGTGCATCCCTGGCCTGGGAAGATCCCACGTGCCGCGGAGCGGCTGGACTCAGTGTCCAATTACCGAGCCGGAGCTCTGGAGCGCATGCGCCCAGAGCCGGCGCTCTGTGACAACAGACACCACCATGATGGGAGGCCCACAGGAGCCAAAGAACAAGACAGATGAAAATAGAGAAATGAAAGACCAATAGAAGTGGCCCGCCCACTCCCCTCCTTCCCCAACCCGACTCCCGCCCAAAATAAATAAATAAATAAATAAATCTTTAAAAAACTGTGTTTTAAATAAATTAAAAAATCTTGAAGGTTGAAATGTATAGGTCAGAGTGTAATGAGATTATTAAGGGGTTTGTGTTTTCTTCTCTAATTTTTATGTTTTACTTATCTGTATTAAATAAATGGATTCTTAACATGGAATAATTCTTTCTTTATTCTGAAAAACAGTTACATAACCCTCCTACAACTCTGCTTATTTTTAGTTAACGGTGCCATTTCAAGCTCCTCTTACCACTGTTTACTGATACTGAAATATACCAGGATCCTTTCCTGGGAACTGTATGTTCTTTTGTCTCTTATATAATGTTAATACGATCTGAATGTGTTTCCTCCAATTAATACGTTGAAATTTTACTTCCCATTGTGATGGCATTTTTAGATGAGTCATCAGGAGGTATCAGGTCATGAGGGCAGAATTATATTTCTTCTTGTTTAGGGTTTATCATATTTTTCCCAATTTATTTACCCTCCATCTACATACATACACACACACACACACAGACATGCAGTCACATAAATTAGTGAGCCATTGTAAATCAGGGAAATTGCACATCCAATTCATAATTTAATTGGTGACATTTCAAACAATTCTGGATACATAGTAGATAATCAATATTGTCTGGTCAACTCATAAGTGAATACCCCCAAACAATAAAACAAGAAACACTACATTAGCTACCTCTCAGTTATAAGTACAAATTTTTCAAACTCTATTTAAAACTAAGAAATGGTTTACTTCTGAAATACATTTAATTTATTATGGATTTAAAACTGTATTTGAGGGCTTCCCCTGGCGGTCCAGTGGGTAAGGACACTGCTTTGCAGTGCAAGGGGCGCCGGGTGCATCCCTGGCCTGGGAAGATCCCACGTGCCGCGGAGCGGCTGGACTCAGTGTCCAATTACCGAGCCGGAGCTCTGGAGCGCATGCGCCCAGAGCCGGCGCTCTGTGACAACAGACACCACCATGATGGGAGGCCCACAGGAGCCAAAGAACAAGACAGATGAAAATAGAGAAATGAAAGACCAATAGAAGTGGCCCGCCCACTCCCCTCCTTCCCCAACCCGACTCCCGCCCAAAATAAATAAATAAATAAATAAATCTTTAAAAAACTGTGTTTTAAATAAATTAAAAAATCTTGAAGGTTGAAATGTATAGGTCAGAGTGTAATGAGATTATTAAGGGGTTTGTGTTTTCTTCTCTAATTTTTATGTTTTACTTATCTGTATTAAATAAATGGATTCTTAACATGGAATAATTCTTTCTTTATTCTGAAAAACAGTTACATAACCCTCCTACAACTCTGCTTATTTTTAGTTAACGGTGCCTTCGGAATTTTATTATTAACAATTTCAAGCTCCTCTTACCACTGTTTACTGATACTGAAATATACCAGGTATTCCTTGGGAAAAAAGTCCTGAAAGATAGAAATGTCCTTGTCTGATGAGAAGAATGACATCCTATTAAATGGCATTTAAAGATCTACCAACATCTGGATATTCTAGAGTTTCTCATTCTTTTTATCCCTGAAAGTTTCTATTCAATGATACACCTGAAACTCAGGCCAAAATATTGTTCTCTTGCTTCTTGTTTTTGCTAATGAAGTGACAGGTTTTAAGTATAAAAGGAGTGAGATAGGAACCAAGTCACCCATGCTAAAATTTCTGGTCTGACCTTGCAGGTTGACTTGTAAATATCGCCCAATCTCGGAAATACATTTCCTGTGTTTTAAAAGAAAGGTTACATATGATATTCATGCCCAGCTCTAGGCTGTAATATTTTTTGACAGTTTCCTTTTTTATGATTCCTTCATTTGATCTAAAATGCAATAAAACTACAGCTGAAAACAACAAAACCGTTCTTTGAGATATTAATCTATATATTCTAAAACCATGAGATTGAACTATTTCTTGCTAATGCACCTTTCAATAATGAATCTTTCTGTCTTAATTCACATAGACTTCGGTTAGTGAATGTTTTTACACACAAGGGACTAAATGATGAGCAGTTCCAGGAGGACAGTCAAATGGGTCATTTAACTCAGGAATTTTAGACAGTAAGAAGAACTTCCATTGTAGACATATTTTTTCTTAGCAGGTGAGTCATGAAGAACAGGTGCTATATATATATATCACTTGCATTTTATAAAAAAGAATGATTAAGTGGAAATAGTACATTCTTTAGTGTGAAAAATCAGATACAGATTCATGTGGTGAGGCTGCAGAGGTCCTGTCATTTTTCTGAGTCCTTATTCCCCAATCTGCAAACCTGGCTGCTCAGGATATCAGTGATAGGGTGGAGAGACTGGCTCACTGCCTGGCATATAACAGAAAATAAGTTGCTTTTCTGGAAGTTGCTATTATTCAATGGAAAGGAAAAAATAGGAAGACATAAGTATAAAAATAGAAAGAAAAATAAATATATTTAAAATGGAATACTTATCTTGGGAATCTTTTGACGAATTTTGAAATAGGCAATAGACACGGAGTGAGATAAAGATGACAATAAAGTGAAAGTGTTAGTTGCTCATCCTGTCTGATTCTTTGTGACCCCATGGACTGGAGCCCACCAGGCTCCCATGTCCATGGAATTCTTCAGGCAATACTGGAGTGATAGCCATTCCTTTCTCCAGGGCATCTTCCTGACCTAGGTATGGAACCCATGGCTCCTACGTTGCAGGCAGCTTCTTTACCATCTGAGAAGGAAATTCTTCTTTTTCATTAAATTTTCACTAGTTACCTCCTGGCTAGTTTAAGAATCAGTCTTCTCTATGCTTTCCTTTTTTAAAAAAACTGTAAAAGTACCGAAGGGATGTTGGAAGAGGCAAGAGGTCAAAATAATATCACCTAATACCAACTAGACTTTAGACTTCCTGCTGTGGAAGTATAGCATTCTTTTGCTAATGGACTTTGACTTGAGAGAAAATGCAAAATAGCTTTCTTCCTCCAGAAAGGCGGAGAAGGTAGCAGTGTTCCAAGGGAACTCAAAAAATGTATCTGTTATTGCTGCAGGTGATCTAGGAAACACCCAAGGATGCCAGAATAAAAATGAATCTGGGAAATGCACACGGGTTGTGATGTTGCACTCACTTTCAGGAAAGCCATTAAATGTTGACTTTGTCAAAGGCAGAAAAGAGAACAAATAAATATTCTATATCAGACAACTTCAATTTCCAGATTTGAAACCACCATTATTACATTGGTGTATAAACCAAAGAAAAGATAAAGGAAGAGTTGGAGAAACTTTGTATCATTGTTCTGACTTGGGTGTGCCTTTATAATGAATTGCGTCTGAAAGGAAGAATAATATAAATGTCCACCCACCAGGCTCAGAAGAAAGAGAATGAAACTCATTTATCTCAATTGCTGGATAAGCCAGAGATAGTTCAGGCCGAAGTTAGAAACTGATGGAATTTTTGTTTATCTGATGTGAATAATAAAAAGAAAACTCTTGAATGTCAGCCTGGCATGCAGAAAGAAACCTACATTTGGTCACTGAAAAGTAGATTTCCTTATGATGGCAGATTTCTGAACAAATATTTAAGGAAACATGAGTCTTTTCTGTAACACACACCTTTTGAAGTGTTTAAATACTTTAAATACCTACTGGGGTATTTCTTTTTCATCGTATACAAAAGTAGAGAAAATAATTTGTTTAATTCAGGAGAGGCTGTAGTGCCATAGCTTTGAGCATTTGTTAGAATTCAGATGCAGAATATTATATAAAAATTACTGATCCTTCAAATGTCAAGTCCAATCACACTTTACCCCTGAAGCAACAATTTCTGTAAAAGAGAATGTTTCCCTCAAGGTGAGAAAGAACCTTTTTTATTGGATGGTAAAAAAGCACTGTCTTCTTTTAGAAACACCATGCCATTTATATAGTTCTTTATTTATAAAAGAAGACCAAGGGAGCGACATTCTGCAAGAGAAGTAATATGAAACCACAGTCAAATTATTTCAGAAAATATTGCAAGCTGTACTTCCTATCTGAAGAATCTCAAAGGTACCTCAGAGTATGTCTGTTTAAGAGTCTGTGTGAGTTATCAACCCAAAGAACATAGTTGAAAATTTGTTTTCTTATGTTCTGTTCATAGCACAATTTCATCACAAGCCTCTTTTATTTCAAAATGTGTGATTAGCTAGAACACAAAAAACGGCTAAGTAAACCTTGAATGGATCCGAAGAAAGAATGAAAAATCTTCTCTTTTACTAAAGCCACAAGGGTGAGTCGAGAACTGACACACTGTATGATGTGATGATAAAAGATATTGGTGATCAAAATAAGAAACTGGGACAATGAAATAAATGTCTTACCAGCACTTTGTATTTTTCTTTCTTGTCAGAAAGTTGTGTTAGTGGTTTCTGCTTCTTTAGAGAAATCTTTTTATTTTAACTAGAAAATACTATGATTTGGAATACAGTATTTTTACTAGAAGGATCATTCCTCAAAGAGATCAGGATTAAATGCATGAGAAAATGCATTTTAAAAAGAAGTTAGAAACTGATGGAATTTTTGTTTATCTGATGTGAATAATAAAAAGAAAACTCTTGAATGTCAGCCTGGCATGCAGAAAGAAACCTACATTTGGTCACTGAAAAGTAGATTTCCTTATGATGGCAGATTTCTGAACAAATATTTAAGGAAACATGAGTCTTTTCTGTAACACACACCTTTTGAAGTGTTTAAATACTTTAAATACCTACTGGGGTATTTCTTTTCATCGTATACAAAAGTAGAAAAAATAATTTGTTTAATTCAGGAGAGGCTGTAGTGCCATAGCTTTGAGCATTTGTTAGAATTCAGATGCAGAATATTATATAAAAATTACTGATCCTTCAAATGTCAAGTCCAATCACACTTTACCCCTGAAGCAACAATTTCTGTAAAAGAGAATGTTTCCCTCAAGGTGAGAAAGAACCTTTTTTATTGGATGGTAAAAAAGCACTGTCTTCTTTTAGAAACACCATGCCATTTATATAGTTCTTTATTTATAAAAGAAGACCAAGGGAGCGACATTCTGCAAGAGAAGTAATATGAAACCACAGTCAAATTATTTCAGAAAATATTGCAAGCTGTACTTCCTATCTGAAGAATCTCAAAGGTACCTCAGAGTATGTCTGTTTAAGAGTCTGTGTGAGTTATCAACCCAAAGAACATAGTTGAAAATTTGTTTTTCTTATGTTCTGTTCATAGCACAATTTCAGCACAAGCCTCTTTTATTTCAAAATGTGTGATTAGCTAGAACACAAAAAACGGCTAAGTAAACCTTGAATGGATCCGAAGAAAGAATGAAAAATCTTCTCTTTTACTAAAGCCACAAGGGTGAGTCGAGAACTGACACACTGTATGATGTGATGATAAAAGATATTGGTGATCAAAATAAGAAACTGGGACAATGAAATAAATGTCTTACCAGCACTTTGTATTTTTCTTTCTTGTCAGAAAGTTGTGTTAGTGGTTTCTGCTTCTTTAGAGAAATCTTTTTATTTTAACTAGAAAATACTATGATTTGGAATACAGTATTTTTACTAGAAGGATCATTCCCTCAAAAGAGAGATCAGGATTAAATGCATGAGAAAATGCATTTTTAAAAAGAGAAAATGGTTGGAGTTGCAAAACATGTGGAGGGTTATGATGAACTAAATTTTATATCTCTTAAGGGAATAATCAAATTTGAATATGTTTTGCCATGAAGGTTGCCACATCTTTATAGTCAGAGAATAAAACATCAAAGAACAAAACAATCTTTTAAAAAATGAAGTTTATGGCTTTTGAAGAGGCACAGAAGTTTTCAATAAATAAAACAGACAAATAAAAAGCATAGGTACTTTGAGGAAATTTTCCAAGAAAAGATTGCTTTAAAAATTTTAGGCCTAGGGCTTTCCTGGTGGTTCAGTGGGTAAAGAGTCTGTCTTGCAGTGCAAGCGGAACCAGTTCGATCCCTGACCCGGGAAGATCCCATGTGCCATGGAGCAGCTGGACCAGTGTGTCCAATTAGGACCCTGTGCTCTGGGGTGCATGTGCCCAGAACTGGTGCTCTGTAATGAGAGAGGCCACTGCAATGGGAGGCCCACACGGGCTGAAGAATAAAGATGAATGAAAATAAATAAATAAAACATCAATAAAAAGAAGGCCAAAATAAAAATATATATATATATTAAGGTCTAGGCAACAGCCGGGGGGGGTGGGAGGGGGGGGGAGGGGTGCACAGGAGGGAGGGCACAGGGATATACATATGACTAATCTGGGATTATACATATCTGTAAACAACAAAACTCAGTAAAAATTTAAGGCACCACTAAGTGGAAATTAGCTAAGAACACAAAAAACGGCTAAGTAAACCTTGAATGGATCCGAAGAAAGAATGAAAAATCTTCTCTTTTACTAAAGCCACAAGGGTGAGTCGAGAACTGACACACTGTATGATGTGATGATAAAAGATATTGGTGATCAAAATAAGAAACTGGGACAATGAAATAAATGTCTTACCAGCACTTTGTATTTTTCTTTCTTGTCAGAAAGTTGTGTTAGTGGTTTCTGCTTCTTTAGAGAAATCTTTTTATTTTAACTAGAAAATACTATGATTTGGAATACAGTATTTTTACTAGAAGGATCATTCCCTCAAAAGAGAGATCAGGATTAAATGCATGAGAAAATGCATTTTTAAAAAGAGAAAATGGTTTGAGTTGCAAAACATGTGGAGGGTTATGATGAACTAAATTTTATATCTCTTAAGGGAATAATCAAATTTGAATATGTTTTGCCATGAAGGTTGCCACATCTTTATAGTCAGAGAATAAAACATCAAAGAACAAAACAATCTTTTAAAAAATGAAGTTTATGGCTTTTGAAGAGGCACAGAAGTTTTCAATAAATAAAACAGACAAATAAAAAGCATAGGTACTTTGAGGAAATTTTCCAAGAAAAGATTGCTTTAAAAATTTTAGGCCTAGGGCTTTCCTGGTGGTTCAGTGGGTAAAGAGTCTGTCTTGCAGTGCAAGCGGAACCAGTTCGATCCCTGACCCGGGAAGATCCCATGTGCCATGGAGCAGCTGGACCAGTGTGTCCAATTAGGACCCTGTGCTCTGGGGTGCATGTGCCCAGAACTGGTGCTCTGTAATGAGAGAGGCCACTGCAATGGGAGGCCCACACGGGCTGAAGAATAAAGATGAATGAAAATAAATAAATAAAAAAATCAATAAAAAACAAGGCCAAAATTAAAAATATATATATATATTAAGGTCTATGCAACAGCCTGGAGGGGTGGTATGGGGGTGGAGGGGTGCACAGGAGGGAGGGCACAGGGATATACATATGACTAATCTGGGATTATACATATCTGTAAACAACAAAACTCAGTAAAAATTTAAGGCACCACTAAGTGGAAATTATAGTCCATTAAACTGCAAGATCTTTTAAAATTAAATTTATATTCTCATAAAGTTAATGGCATAGATTAACATGCTGATATTAAGAACTAAATATGGGTGAGGATGAGTTCTTCATATTTATGCAGTATCCATAATTAACAATTGTCCTTGAACTTACACATAAACAAAGTTATCACAATAATACTTCCTGTGATATACTGTAGACAGCATTTTAAAATTACAATTGATGAATCTGGGATGAAGGAATTTATTAGGTTGATTAAATTTGCATGATATATCAGACAAGAGGCGAGATTGTGGTGTAGTAACTAGTGACCACAAAATGTGAGAACGTAAAATAACTAAAGCTTATTTCTTTCTCGAGTTACATATACATCCTGCATTAGCCAAGACTCCATATCGTCTTTTTCCTGAGACCCCACTCAAACAGAGCGACAGGGAGAAGGAGAAACACATGGTAGACATATGCTATTCCTAACACTCCCATCCAGACCTTATTATATCATTTCCTGACTGCTTTTGAGTCTTTGATAGTCAAATTTTATCATCTTGTCTCAGACAGAGACACTTTAGGAAGGAAATAAAATATCTCATGTTATAAACCATAAATGATGTCCACCATTACAGTTCTAGTCACTGCAGTCAGCTCCTGATCTACAAGTTCACCCTGAAAGGAATCCAGGATGATGCATTCTGTGCTTTGGATATACGAGCTCTAGAAAGTAAACACACATTTCTAAGGGAGAATTTCAGTGACCCCTGATTCTTGCATCTTCTCAGACAAAGGAAAGTGCCAAAGTTATTATCTGAGATATTTGATCCTCTTGTATACCAGTAACCATTCACCTATACCTTGCTAGCTTGTATTCCCTACCAAAATTCATATATATACTGAGGAGCTGTCTCCTGGTCTATAGTCTTCACTAATACACCAAATAAATTCAACTCAAACATTTTAAATGGTGCCTGTTTTTCCACCTGGTGGACAGTTACACAAAAATCTACTCAATATTTACTAGCAGAAATGAAGTTAAAACAAAAGAATATTTGACAGTTCACAGTGTTTTCCTTCATTATATATCTATATTTCTATTTAAAGTATATTATTACATAGTTTTGATTTTAATACATACATAGGATATGTGTTAAGTGAATTAGAAACATATTAGTAAAATGTGTATCAATTTCATTCTACCAATTGCTTACATTTAAAATAAAATGAGGTTTCCATTTACATTCATAAAAGGTCATCTATGATGATAAGTGCCCTCCTTTAACAAACTGAAAATGGACATAATATATGAGACAATTGTTCTTGGACATTAGATAATAGGCACCATGGGAAAATAATACATGAGGGAAAGGGAAAAAAACAAGGTGAGCCTTTTATTTAGTTTACTGATACTGTGCTCTGAGTAAAATAAGCAAGGTGACAGTATACAGCCTTGATATACTCCTTTCCTAATTTTGAACCAGTCTGTTCTATACATGGTTCTAACTATAGCTTCTTGATCTGCATACAGGTTTCTCAGGAGGCAAGTAAGGCCATCTGTTATTCCCACCTCTTTAAGAATTTTCCACAGTTTGTCATGATTCACATAGTCAAAGGGTTTTGCGGTCAATGAATTCATGTACTTGACCTTATTATATCATTTCCTGACTGCTTTTGAGTCTTTGATAGTCAAATTTTATCATCTTGTCTCAGACAGAGACACTTTAGGAAGGAAATAAAATATCTCATGTTATAAACCATAAATGATGTCCACCATTACAGTTCTAGTCACTGCAGTCAGCTCCTGATCTACAAGTTCACCCTGAAAGGAATCCAGGATGATGCATTCTGTGCTTTGGATATACGAGCTCTAGAAAGTAAACACACATTTCTAAGGGAGAATTTCAGTGACCCCTGATTCTTGCATCTTCTCAGACAAAGGAAAGTGCCAAAGTTATTATCTGAGATATTTGATCCTCTTGTATACCAGTAACCATTCACCTATACCTTGCTAGCTTGTATTCCCTACCAAAATTCATATATATACTGAGGAGCTGTCTCCTGGTCTATAGTCTTCACTAATACACCAAATAAATTCAACTCAAACATTTTAAATGGTGCCTGTTTTTCCACCTGGTGGACAGTTACACAAAAATCTACTCAATATTTACTAGCAGAAATGAAGTTAAAACAAAAGAATATTTGACAGTTCACAGTGTTTTCCTTCATTATATATCTATATTTCTATTTAAAGTATATTATTACATAGTTTTGATTTTAATACATACATAGGATATGTGTTAAGTGAATTAGAAACATATTAGTAAAATGTGTATCAATTTCATTCTACCAATTGCTTACATTTAAAATAAAATGAGGTTTCCATTTACATTCATAAAAGGTCATCTATGATGATAAGTGCCCTCCTTTAACAAACTGAAAATGGACATAATATATGAGACAATTGTTCTTGGACATTAGATAATAGGCACCATGGGAAAATAATACATGAGGGAAAGGGAAAAAAACAAGGTGAGCCTTTTATTTAGTTTACTGATACTGTGCTCTGAGTAAAATAAGCAAGGTGACAGTATACAGCCTTGATATACTCCTTTCCTAATTTTGAACCAGTCTGTTCTATACATGGTTCTAACTATAGCTTCTTGATCTGCATACAGGTTTCTCAGGAGGCAAGTAAGGCCATCTGTTATTCCCACCTCTTTAAGAATTTTCCACAGTTTGTCATGATTCACATAGTCAAAGGGTTTTTGCGGTCAATGAATGAGAAGTAGATGGTTTTCAGGAATTCCCTTTCTTTCTCTATGATCCAACAGATGTTTTTTATTTGATCTCTGGTTCCTCTGCCTTTTCTAAATCTAGCTTTGTACATCTAGAATTTCCTGGTTCATGACTAGTTGAAGTTTGGCTGGAAGGATTTTGAGCATTATTTTCCTAGCACATGAAATGAGCACAAGTGTATAGTAGTTTGACAGTCTTTTTCATTGTCCTTCTTTGGGACTGGAATATAAATCGACCTTTTCCAGTCCCGTGACTACTACTGAATTTTCAGAATTTTCTGGCATACTGAGTGCAGCACTTTAACAGCATCATATTTTAGGATTTGAAATAGCTCAGCTGGAATTCCATCACCACCAAAAACTGGTGGATCAAAATTGGGAAAGGAGTACATTAAGGCTATGTATTGTCACTCTGTTTATTTAACTTATACGCACAGTGCATCATGCAATGTCAAGATGTATGAATGACAAGCTGGAATCATTATCCCAGGGAGAAATATCAACAGCCTCAGACATACAGATGTTACCACTCTAATGGCAAAAAGTGCAGCAAAACTAAAGAACCTCTTAATGAGGGTGAAAAAGGAAAGTGAAAAAGCTGGCTTAAAACTCAACATTTAAAAAAGTAAGATCATGGCATCCAGCTCCATCACTTCATGATAAATAGATGGGGGAAAACTGGAAACAATGACACTGTGGATAGTGACCACAGCCATAAAATTGAAAGACTCTTGCTCTTTGGAAGAAAAGCCATGGCAAACCCAAATAGTGTATTCAAAAGCAGACACATCATTTTGCTAACAAAAGTTTTATAGTAAAAGCTATGTTTATTTTATAGTAGTCATGTATATATGGGAAAAATGGGCTATAAAGAAGGCTGAGTACTGAAGAATTAGTGCTTTTGAATTTGGTGCTGGAGCAGACTCTTGAGAGTCCCGTGGACTGCAAGGATATCAAACCAGTCAATTCTAAAGGAAATCAACCCAGAATATTCATTGGAAGGACTGATGCTGAAATGGAAGCTCCAATACTTTGATGACTATGTGAAGAGCTAACTTACTGGGAAAGTCCTGATGTTGGATAAGGTTGAGAGCAGGAACAGAAGAGGGTTACAGAGGATGGGATGGTTGGATAGCATCATCAACTCAATTGACATAGTGTGAACCACCTCAAGATAGTGAAGGACAGGGAAACCTTGAGAGATGCATTCCAAGGGGTCACGAATCAGACACAACAACTGCCTGAAAGCATATCCCAGCTTCAGCAAAAGCCCAGCAAAGTGAGCAGTCTCAGTGAGATAAGGAGACAAAAGTAGGTCAGGGAGAAGAAGCCAGGTAAACTATAACTAAGAAGAGTCTTTGCTTGAAAATCAAGACACATATGTGTCTCAGAGGGCACATAAACTGGATTTAAAAAAAATCAAGAAAAAACAATTACAGAAAAGCTATGAGATGAATAAATTACAGAACTTACATGATTCTGTGATCATTCAAGTTTCCTCTAGCAATAGGGAACTAGAAAAAAGGAACTTTCAAATTATACAATATCAAACACAGTCTAATGTTTAAGGAAAATTTGACTAGTAGGAGGTGATAAACAGAATTTATTAAACCAGAATATTGAGAGGTGAAAAATACAAAATTTAAAATAAAAAATATGACAACTGAGACTAACAATTTATTAGAAACAGAACAAGAAAAAAATAGTGAACTTGAACACAGAGCAGAAGAAATTATTTAAAACAAAATTCAAAGACATTGAAAGATTAAATTGAATATCAATGACTATGAACAGATATCAATGGGACTAAAATACATGTATTTGGAGTACCAGAAGAGAAAAAAATATATGCAATAATGATAAAAAAAAAAAAAACCTTTAAAGAAAAACAGTTATAGCAAGAAAGAAATACAGAATATAATATAAACAAATTAATTTTGTTTTAAAGTGGTAAGGTCAAAACAGAGCATATAAATGCCAACACACAACCTACCTATATGCTGTCTACAAAAACTTTAAACAAAAATACTCATGTAGATGATCAATATACTGAAACCAGTCAATTCTAAAGGAAATCAACCCAGAATATTCATTGGAAGGACTGATGCTGAAATGGAAGCTCCAATACTTTGATGACTATGTGAAGAGCTAACTTACTGGGAAAGTCCTGATGTTGGATAAGGTTGAGAGCAGGAACAGAAGAGGGTTACAGAGGATGGGATGGTTGGATAGCATCATCAACTCAATTGACATAGTGTGAACCACCTCAAGATAGTGAAGGACAGGGAAACCTTGAGAGATGCATTCCAAGGGGTCACGAATCAGACACAACAACTGCCTGAAAGCATATCCCAGCTTCAGCAAAAGCCCAGCAAAGTGAGCAGTCTCAGTGAGATAAGGAGACAAAAGTAGGTCAGGGAGAAGAAGCCAGGTAAACTATAACTAAGAAGAGTCTTTGCTTGAAAATCAAGACACATATGTGTCTCAGAGGGCACATAAACTGGATTTAAAAAAAATCAAGAAAAAACAATTACAGAAAAGCTATGAGATGAATAAATTACAGAACTTACATGATTCTGTGATCATTCAAGTTTCCTCTAGCAATAGGGAACTAGAAAAAAGGAACTTTCAAATTATACAATATCAAACACAGTCTAATGTTTAAGGAAAATTTGACTAGTAGGAGGTGATAAACAGAATTTATTAAACCAGAATATTGAGAGGTGAAAAATACAAAATTTAAAATAAAAAATATGACAACTGAGACTAACAATTTATTAGAAACAGAACAAGAAAAAAATAGTGAACTTGAACACAGAGCAGAAGAAATTATTTAAAACAAAATTCAAAGACATTGAAAGATTAAATTGAATATCAATGACTATGAACAGATATCAATGGGACTAAAATACATGTATTTGGAGTACCAGAAGAGAAAAAAATATATGCAATAATGATAAAAAAAAAAAAAACCTTTAAAGAAAAACAGTTATAGCAAGAAAGAAATACAGAATATAATATAAACAAATTAATTTTGTTTTAAAGTGGTAAGGTCAAAACAGAGCATATAAATGCCAACACACAACCTACCTATATGCTGTCTACAAAAAAACTTTAAACAAAAATACTCATGTAGGATGAAAGTTTGAAAACATAACCTGTAAGCACTAATTTAAAAAACAAGCAACTAAAGTGTCTATATTAATACTGAAGTAGGCTTTCGAATAAGAATAAACCCAAGTGGTAAAAAGGGACATTTTATAATGAAAAAAGAATGAATTATTCAACGAACACTGCAATTCTAAATGTGCACGCACTTTATAAGATAGTTTAAGGATATATAAAATAAATATAATGAAACTGAAAGAAGAAATGAGTATCTAGGTAGAAAGGCAAATAATTTAAAATAAAGATAATTAAAATATACCCCCAAATCCCATGGCACTGTGGTAAAGAATCTGCCTGCAATGAAGGAAACCCATGTTTGATCCCTGAGTTGGGAAGATACACTGGAGGAGGAAATGACCACCCCACTCTAATATTATTGCCTGGGAAATCCAATGGACAGAGGAGCCTTTAGGGTTGCAAAGAGTAGGACATGACTGAACGCACACACACACACACACACACACACACACACATATACTGCATGTGCCAACACTAGGATTATTTCTCTATTTTGATCCTCAGCTCTCCTATTGGGAAAATCTTCTGAAAGCACCATCCTGTCCTCAGTTATATAACAAGGAATTAAATGATAAAGTATTGTCTTTATTGGGATAGTTCTTTACAGTATTTAGGAGAGTTACAATTTCAGAAGAGGTTAAAATTAGTAGTTAATGTGAGAGTTCCAAAGATGAGAAATGCAAGTGGAAATGAAAGAAATACAGGGTATACTATAATTAAACAAATTAACTTTGTTTTAAAGTGGTAAGATCAAAACAGCTTATTAGTAACAACTTACAATCTACCTATATGCTATCAAAAAACTGGGTTGGTATATACAACCCAGCTACACTACCCCTACTCTACAACACTATGGACTTGAACATGATTTATTAAAATAATAGTTCTCCTGATCAATTTTCTATTGTCCTTAATTCACATCTTGTTTACTGCCTCTTTCTTCACTCTAGAAGTTTAAAACCTCTTTCTGAACCCTAGAGACACTGTTAAGCTCTCTGAATATTTAATACAGAACACAGAACTAGATCTAATTTCCTAGCCTTCCTTGCAATTGTAAGTGTCCTGATGATTCAGCTGTCATCACTGGAAGGCAAGAAGAGGTTTATTTCACTATTGGACAAGACATCTTAAAACATTCCTGAGATCCTTTATGCTTTCTCTTTCACACTGTCTGTCTACAGACAATCCATCAAGGACCCTAAGACTCGAGGAGAGAATGGAACCAGGAGAAAGGAAGATCCAGGATCCCTGAATCACCACTTAAAATAAGGTGCCCAGAGCAGGGGAAGGAGAGGATGGAAGAAATTAGGAGAGGAGCACTGAAACATAAACTTTACCATAGGTAAAACAGAGAGCCAGTGGGAATTTGATGCATGATGCAGGAAGTTCAAATCTGGTGCTCTGTGACAATGAGAGGGATGGGATTGGGTGGGAGGTGGGAGGGAGGTTCATATGTATACCTATCGATGATTCATGTGACTGTATAGCAGAAATCAACACAATGTTTTAAAGTAATCATCCTCCAATAAAAAATTAATTTAATAACAATAATAATAAAAAAAACAAGGTGCCCAGGAGGTCCAATGGAATGGTTAGACCATACCACTTGACTGCGTGAGTGTAAACACAGGTTTTTACTGTGTTAAATTACTGAAATTTCAGCACATTTGTTGTAGCTCTCTAAATAACTGATTAATAAAACAGTTTGAAATTAGGCAAGATATTTTAGTCTGTTCTAGATGCACAGTGCCTTAGTGCTTCACATGAAACACTTCCATCTGAATTGGATTTCAGTGATGGTGATCAAGATCCTGACTTGGACTACCTCTGGGAAGTTCCTAAGAAATTACTGGGCCCCTGGATATGAAGAAATGAGTGATGACACGGATAGCTCAGATAGTCCTCGAACCCCAGATAAGTTTTTTAGACCTAAAATTCACCCTTTAGAAAGTGAGATAAGTTCAGAAGGAGAAGAGGAATGGGTAAATATAATGTTACCTAAAGGAGAAACGTATATTAATCTAAAAGGCAAGAATATTGTGTCCAAAAGAAATAAGAGAAATTTTGAATCAGTGAAAGAAAGTTCCTCCAGCGAGGCAGAAAGTGAAACTTCATCTGAGTCACAGCCACCCCGTAAGAGTAAGCAGGGAAGCATGAGAAGTAAAGAAAGAATTTTTTAAAACAATGGGTCATTATTCTTAGGTATAGAGCAGCTCAAGTTAACATAAATAGCCTGCCCTGATCTAGCACAGGGTGTTAAAGTTCCATGGTTCATATTTTTCCTTAATCATGAGTTTAAATGATATAAAGGGAAGAAAGTATTTGATTCCACAGATTTGATTTGAATGTGTTTTGATCAAGCGAAATAAAGTTAATTTTATGTAATTCTTGAATGGATATAAGCTGAAATAGAGAAGTGATGAGTTGATTATTTATTAAGTGAATCAGTATGTTTAGAGAGAAAGGTTATATAAATTAAGTGGTTGAAAACAATTAAAAATCAAATAGAAACAAAGAAGTTATAAAGAAATTGAAAAGAAAGGAAAAATTTATTATAAAAAGAGTGATGATTAGATTGTGAGACAGCTTGCTCATGTGGCTCAAACATGAGAGGCTCTCCAGCTCTGGGGTAAGAATATTGTATTTTTGTTGATTGAGTTCTGAACTTTTAAACCTTATTGCTATGTTTTGACTATGATTATTGATGCACAGCTATGTTGTATTAAGTTGATTACCAAGACGTATAAATGTTGATTTATTGTCTTGCAATAAATCTGATCTTGATTTGAACTCCATGCCTTTTACTGTTGAAGTTCTAGTCTCAAATTAGAGGAACTACAGAGTATAGGTTTAAGCTAACACTTCCATCTGAATTGGATTTCAGTGATGGTGATCAAGATCCTGACTTGGACTACCTCTGGGAAGTTCCTAAGAAATTACTGGGCCCCTGGATATGAAGAAATGAGTGATGACACGGATAGCTCAGATAGTCCTCGAAACCCAGATAAGTTTTTTAGACCTAAAATTCACCCTTTAGAAAGTGAGATAAGTTCAGAAGGAGAAGAGGAATGGGTAAATATAATGTTACCTAAAGGAGAAACGTATATTAATCTAAAAGGCAAGAATATTGTGTCCAAAAGAAATAAGAGAAATTTTGAATCAGTGAAAGAAAGTTCCTCCAGCGAGGCAGAAAGTGAAACTTCATCTGAGTCACAGCCACCCCGTAAGAGTAAGCAGGGAAGCATGAGAAGTAAAGAAAGAATTTTTTAAAACAATGGGTCATTATTCTTAGGTATAGAGCAGCTCAAGTTAACATAAATAGCCTGCCCTGATCTAGCACAGGGTGTTAAAGTTCCATGGTTCATATTTTTCCTTAATCATGAGTTTAAATGATATAAAGGGAAGAAAGTATTTGATTCCACAGATTTGATTTGAATGTGTTTTGATCAAGCGAAATAAAGTTAATTTTATGTAATTCTTGAATGGATATAAGCTGAAATAGAGAAGTGATGAGTTGATTATTTATTAAGTGAATCAGTATGTTTAGAGAGAAAGGTTATATAAATTAAGTGGTTGAAAACAATTAAAAATCAAATAGAAACAAAGAAGTTATAAAGAAATTGAAAAGAAAGGAAAAATTTATTATAAAAAGAGTGATGATTAGATTGTGAGACAGCTTGCTCATGTGGCTCAAACATGAGAGGCTCTCCAGCTCTGGGGTAAGAATATTGTATTTTTGTTGATTGAGTTCTGAACTTTTAAACCTTATTGCTATGTTTTGACTATGATTATTGATGCACAGCTATGTTGTATTAAGTTGATTACCAAGACGTATAAATGTTGATTTATTGTCTTGCAATAAATCTGATCTTGATTTGAACTCCATGCCTTTTTACTGTTGAAGTTCTAGTCTCAAATTAGAGGGAACTACAGAGTATAGGTTTAAGTTTTCTGATAATAGTACTGGGGCAATTGAGTGTTTCCCCAATTCTATTAATTAGAAATAAGTAACTATGCTCTGCCCGCAGCAGTCCCTAGTGTTTATTTGTTCTGTTTTGTTTTTGTGACAACAGAGGAACTGGTTGAGTGCAGAGTCCGTGGGCTCACAGAGTCAAGTAGGATGTGACTGAGCAACCAAGCACAGCATAGATTGTGAAGCTGGCTTCTTGCTCCTGTTTATATTGGTTTTATGACTTACTTGGGAGAAATATTGCCATCAAAGTTTTCCATAACTTTGCCTAACTGTAAAATGATAACAGAAAACTGAAAACCATTACTACCATCATTAAGGTTCCCTCACAAGTGGGGAAGGAATAATGGATTTCTACTTTTACAAGTTTATACTCATACATTTTCTAATATGATGCTCACTTAGATGGTTATACAGTCAATACTGCATGTCCAGTCACATTTATATAATGAAAGATCAATCAGGATTTTTTTCTTTATTTATTGATAAACTCATTAACCCTTTTTATGATACATTTTAATACACAGATGCATTCATTACGAAGAGATTCATCTCAAAGTTGTTAATGCTACATAAGGTAACCATAGTTATCAAATCAAATACAGCATTACTAGGCTCCAGTGCAATTCAAAAACAAATCTGAGCGGGTTTTTTTGTGTTTACATCCTTTCTATAACTTTTAAATATCATGCAAGTCTGTTGGATTCAATCTAATTCTAAATTTAAAACTGCCATCACAAAATAACTATCCTTACATTAAAATAATATGGCACTTTCAAAATAAACTGAAAATAAATTTACAAGCATAATAAGTAAACAAGATTTTTTGACCAAGATTTTTTTGAATTTTTTAAAATTATGATATGCTGTTGTTAATGTTGATTTCTTGCTTATAATGAAGCCAAACGTTCAAATATATAGTTGCAGATTTTATTGCCTTAAAATTTTAATTATCTTCAATATTTCATTAAAATAAATATTTATTGAGCATTTACCATCAGTAGATCATGGAATATATGTGGCTGCAATAAAGTAAATAATTAGAATCAAAGATAATACTAATATACTAAATTTTTAATATTTTGATATCTCCTCAGTTTTCATTCTATGTCCTTTTTCGCTTCTCTATTTGTTGGATACATAAAATGGGGTATGATCAGTGTGTTATTATCCTGTACATAATGATTTAAACAATTGAGTCATTTCATTTTGTGGTATTCATATGTGCATGAATCATAAATATCACATGTAAGATGAAACACTCTTATATCAGCATATTAGGTGGAAAATTCATGGTGAATTTTTTCATATTTTCATGAATGTGCTGCTTACTAAAAATAAAACTAAATTTAATGTTCAAAAATCATATTATTTTTCCAAGAATTCTAACAAGTCATTTTATTTTTCCTAAAGCATGAAACTGTTCATCATTCTCTAGATTTATTCCATAGAAAATGACAAAATAAATGTCATTTTTTAAATTTCAAATAATTTTAAGATGTAAATATGGACAATTCTTTAAACTAAAAAGCAAATTTTATTTTTATTTTTCTCATGTGCATTAGTGGTCAGTCATGTCCCACTCTTTAAGACCCCATGAACTGTAACCGACCAGGTTTCTCTGTCCATGGAATTTTCCAGGCAAAATACTGTACTGGGTTACTATTTCCTACTGCATGGGATCTTCCAGACCCAGGATCAAACCTGTGTCTCCCTTCTTTGACAGGCAGATTCTTTACCACTGAGCCACATGGATTAGCACCTAAAAGTCTTTCTTTATTATCTTCTTCAGATAGTCCTGAGAACTTAATTCATTGCTTGTTTGGTCTATCAACTAAAATAAATTACATTTTATCAAGGTTGATAAAATTTTATGTTTTCATATCTATTTTCTTTCTCCATCACTACAATGACTCCATCAGTGTGCACCATCACAGCTTAACAGAATTAAGAAACAGGTTAAGACTATTGTCAGATGATAGACAGCGAGGGCGTCTGAAGGTCTAGAACAGACTGGCAAAATATTTAGCAACCACCTTAGAGGAAGAGAATTTGGTGTCACATTATTTTTATAAAGCTAAGGAAAATTCTTCTTCAGCAGTAAACACACACACACACACAAATGTTCAGACCAAGTCTAGACATGTGCTCTCCTGACTCCCTGGTTCCAGTCATTAGCTTCTCTTAATAGAGGCACTACAGGAGCACTTTCCCTGATTTTCCACATCTGCCCTCCAGCAATAATCATCTGCAGAGCAGCCATGAAGCTCACCTTAAAATGGCAGGGAATTGAAGTTCCTTATTAAAGCCTACAGAGTCCCACTCATTCTGTGCACCACCCTTTACCTCCCTCATTTCCATCTTCTCACCTCCTTCTGCTTCTGTCCCACCTGATTCCTTGCTATACATGCAGGCTACCACATCCTCACCTGCCTCAGGGATATTTCAACAGGTTTCTGTTTCAGGTTGGAACCCATATCCTCCATATATATGCAGTTGGATCACTCCTATTAAGTCTTTGATCAAATATCTCCTTGATGGGATCCAACCTGAATCCTTTACTGAAAATTACACAGTTACCCCTGCATACAGCCAATTCTCCAGGTCACTCTTACCTTACTATATTTTTATCTTTACTTTTTAACTGATAGGCTTATTGAAACATAATTAAAACTATAAAATCCATCAAACTTAAATATACAACTCAATGATTTTCACACATTTAAAAATTTGTAAAACCATAACCAAGATTAGATTTTTAAAAATGTCTGTATCTCAGAGAAGCTGCGCCAGACCAAGAAGCCGCGCCACCGCAGATAAATTATTTCCTATATTCCTGTCTCCACTATTCTCTCCCAGCTGCACTAAACAATACACACACTAATCTTTGCTACCTAACCTTATAAAATCCTTCCAAGGGCTTCCCCTGGTGGTCCAGTGGGTAAGGACACCGCCTTGCAGTGCAAGGGGCGCCGGTTCAATCCCTGGCCTGGGAAGAACCCACACGCCGTGGAGCGGCGGGACCCATGTGTCCAATCACCAAGCCGGAGCTCTGGAGCGCATGCGTCCAGAGCCGGCGCTCAGAAACGACAGCCGCCACCGTGATGGGAGGCCCACAGGAGCCAAAGAACAAAGACAGATGAAAATAGAGAAATGAAAGAGCAATAGAAGTGGCCCGCCTGCTCCCCTCCCCCCCCAATCCGACCCCTGCCCTAAATAAATAAATAAATAAATAAATAAAAATCCTTCCAAGACGAATCTATTCCTTCTCATTACCCATACACTCTCCTCCTCCTCACCCCCAACACATGTCCTAGTTAAAAATTGCTCTCATTGTAATTATCCAAGCCAGGACCTTGCCCTGGATCTATTTATCCAGGCAATATTTTAATTAATGCAGAGCTTAATGGGCAAGTATCATCTTTGATTGCGTGATTTGCCAGAAAGATGTCCTGTGCTTTATCTCTGTAAAACTGGTCAGTTGCGGGGATTGCTGTGTATGTATGTATATCTTACGATTATGTTACAAACATCTGCATGCTTTTATGACTGTCACCCATCAGGGATGCACCTCTTGTTCCTCAGATGCTAGTATTTGAACTAATATCATGGAACACCATAGCAAACCAGACATAGAGCCTACAACCCCCTGAACAATCATCAAACTAAGGTTCCTCGGAGCAGAAGCCCTGAATCCAAGACCCCACACTATCAAAGAACATACAACACTAGAGATTATTCATCTGTAAACAAAACCTAACACTATCGAAGTAACAAACCACTGAACCCTTCTACAAGGACAGAAACCCAAAGGAAGGGAGAATTCAACCAAGAAGCCTGGTGGGGGAAAAAGAACTCCACACACACAGACACACACAAAGAAACAAAAATTAACCTAATAATGAAACGACAGAGAAACACTGTACAAATGAAGGAACAAGCTAGAGAAACACAGCTTCAAATGACAGAGGAGGAGATAGACAAATTATCTGAAAGAGAATTCAGAAAAGCTATACTAATGAGGATGCAAAACACCGAAAACAGAGTATTAGAGGAAATTAGTGCATTGAGAAAAGACATGCAGGAAATAAAAAATAAGCAAATAGAGACCTCCAACTCAATTGTTGAACTCAAAAATACTACAGAAGGTCTCAACAGTAGAGTGTCAGAGGCAGAAGAACGGATAAGTGAGCTGGAAGACAGAATGGTGGAAATAAGTGCTGAAGAACAGAACAAAACTGAAAGAATTAAAAGAACTGAGGATAGCCTCAGAGACCTATGGGACAATATCAAACGCACCAACATTAGAATTATAGGAGTTCCAGAAGAAGAAGAGGAGAAGAAAGGCTACAAAAAAATTCTTGAAGCAGTTATAGTTGAAAACTTCCCCAGCATGGGAAAGGAAATAGTCAACCAATTCCAAGAAGCACAAAGAGTTCCATACAGGATAAACTCCAGAAGAAACACACCAAGGCACATTCTAATCAAACTAATGCAAACCAAATATAAAGACAGAATACTAAAAGGAGCTAGGAGTAAACAACAAATAACATATAAAGGAAATCCCATACGTTGAACTGCGGGTCTTTCAACAGAAACCTTGCAGGCCAGAAGAGAATGGCAAGACACATTTAAATGGCTAAAAGAGAATAACCTCCAGCCAAGAATTCTCTACTCAGCAAGAATCTCATTCAGAATCGATGGTGAAGTCAAAAGCTTCACAGACAGACAAAAACTAAAAGAATTCTGTACCACAAAACCAGCCCTACAACAAGTGTTAAAGGGCCTGATATAGCCAATAAATACAAGAGTAGGAGAAGCCTTACAAATCAAACCCCTAATTTCTAAGAAGATGACAATAGGAACATGCGTATCAATAATTACTTTGAATGTAAATGGACTAAATGCTCCAACCAAACAACACAGGCTGGCTGAATGGATTCAGAAACATAACCCATATATATGCTGTTTACAAGAGACCAACTTCAGACCTAGAGACACTCATAGACTGAAAATGAAAGACTGGAAAAAGATACTCCATGCAAATGGAAATCAAAAGAAAGCTGGAGTAGCAATCCTCATATCAGACAAAATAGACTTTAAAGTAAAGAAGATTCCAAGAGACAAGGCAGATCACTACATCATGATTAAGGGATCCATCCAAGAGGAAGACATAACAGTCATGAATATCTACGCACACAACACAAGGGCACCTCAATACATAAGACAGGTACTTTCAGACATAAAAGAAGAAATCAACAATAACACAGTAATAGTAGGAGACTTTAACACTCCTCTCACACCAATGGACAGATCATCCAAACAGAAAATTAATGACAAGATGCCACACTAGAAAAGATGGACCTAAGTGCTGAAGAACAGAACAAAACTGAAAGAATTAAAAGAAAGGAAACTAGTCAACCAACATTAGAATTATAGGAGTTCCAGAAGAAGAAGAGGAGAAGAAAGGCTACAAAAAAATTCTTGAAGCAGTTATAGTTGAAAACTTCCCCAGCATGGGAAAGGAAATAGTCAACCAATTCCAAGAAGCACAAAGAGTTCCATACAGGATAAACTCCAGAAGAAACACACCAAGGCACATTCTAATCAAACTAATGCAAACCAAATATAAAGACAGAATACTAAAAGGAGCTAGGAGTAAACAACAAATAACATATAAAGGAAATCCCATACGTTGAACTGCGGGTCTTTCAACAGAAACCTTGCAGGCCAGAAGAGAATGGCAAGACACATTTAAATGGCTAAAAGAGAATAACCTCCAGCCAAGAATTCTCTACTCAGCAAGAATCTCATTCAGAATCGATGGTGAAGTCAAAAGCTTCACAGACAGACAAAAACTAAAAGAATTCTGTACCACAAAACCAGCCCTACAACAAGTGTTAAAGGGCCTGATATAGCCAATAAATACAAGAGTAGGAGAAGCCTTACAAATCAAACCCCTAATTTCTAAGAAGATGACAATAGGAACATGCGTATCAATAATTACTTTGAATGTAAATGGACTAAATGCTCCAACCAAACAACACAGGCTGGCTGAATGGATTCAGAAACATAACCCATATATATGCTGTTTACAAGAGACCAACTTCAGACCTAGAGACACTCATAGACTGAAAATGAAAGGCTGGAAAAAGATACTCCATGCAAATGGAAATCAAAAGAAAGCTGGAGTAGCAATCCTCATATCAGACAAAATAGACTTTAAAGTAAAGAAGATTCCAAGAGACAAGGCAGATCACTACATCATGATTAAGGGATCCATCCAAGAGGAAGACATAACAGTCATGAATATCTACGCACACAACACAAGGGCACCTCAATACATAAGACAGGTACTTTCAGACATAAAAGAAGAAATCAACAATAACACAGTAATAGTAGGAGACTTTAACACTCCTCTCACACCAATGGACAGATCATCCAAACAGAAAATTAATAAAGAAACACAAGCCTTAAATGCCACACTAGAAAAGATGGACCTCATTGATATCCTTAGGACGTTCCACTCAAAAGCATAAGAATACACTTTCTTCTCAAGTGCTCTCGGAACATTTTCCATGATAGACCACATCTTGGGCCACAAATCTAACCTCAGTCAATTCAAGAAAACTGAAATTATATCAACCATCTTCTCAGACTACAATGCAATGAGACTAAAGATCAACTACAGGAAAAAAACCACTAAAAACACAAACACGTGGAGATTAAACAACACATACTTAAAAATCCAACTGATCATTGAGGAAATCAAAGGAGAAATTAAACAATTTCTAGAAAAAATGACAATGAACACACGACCGTGCAAAACCTATGGGATACTGCAAAAGTAGTTCTAAGAGGGAAATTTATAGCAATACAATCCCACCTCAAGAAACTAGGAAAATATGAAGTGGATGACCTAACCCTCCACTTAAAACAATTGGAGAAAGAAGAACAAAAACACCCCAAAGCCAGCAGAAGAGAAATTATAAAGACTAGAGCAGAAATAAATGAGAAAGAAATGAAAGAAACAATAGTAAAGATAAATAAAACAAAAAGCTGGTTCTTTGAAAAGGTAAACAAAATTGACAAGCCACTGACCAGAGTCATCAAGAAAAAGAGAGAGAAGAACCAGATCAACAAAATCAAAAACGAAAAAGGAGAGATTACAACAGATCATGCAGAAATCCAAAGGATTCTAAGAGACTATTATGAGCAACTCTATGGCAACAAACTGGACAACCTGGAAGAAATGGACAGTTTCTTGGGGAAGATCAATCTCCCAAGACTGAGCCAGGAAGAAACAGAAACTTTGAACAACCCAATCACAAGCTCAGAAATCGAATCTGTGATCAAAAATCTACCCAAAAATAAAAGCCCAGGGTCCGATGATTTCACAGGTAAATTCTACCAAACATTTAAAGAAGAGCTAATGCCTGTCCTTCTAAAACTCTTCCAAACAATTGCACAGGAAGGAAAACTTCCAAACACACTCTATGAGACCACCATCACTCTGATACCCAAACCAGGCAAAGACAACACAAAAAAGGAAAACTATAGGCCAGTTTCACTGATGAACTTAGATGCCAAGATCCTCAACAAAATCCTAGCAAACAGAATTCAACAACAAATCAAAAAACTCATACATCATGATCAAGTCAGGTTCATCCCAGGCATGCAAGGATTCTTCAGCATCCGCAAATCAATCCATGTGATATTCCATATCAACAAATTGAAAGACAAAAATCACATGATCATCTCAATAGACGCAGAAAAAGCCTTCGACCAAGTACAACATCCATTTATGATAAAAACTCTTCAGAAAATGGGCATAGAAGGAACCTATCTCAACATAATAAAAGCCATCTATGAGAAGCCTACAGCGAACATTATCCTCAACGGTGAAAACCTGAAAGCATTCCCTCTAAGATCAGGAACAAGACAGGGGTGCCCACTTTCACCACTACTATTCAACATAGTCCTGGAAGTCCTAGCAACAGCAATAAGAGAAGAGAAAGAAAGCAAAGGAATCCAAATTGGAAAGGAAGAAGTTAAGCTCTCTCTTTTTGCAGGCGACATGATACTATACATAGAAAACCCCAAAGATATGGTTAGAAAGCTCCTAGAACTAATCAGCGAATTCAGCAAAGTCATAGGATACAAAGTCAACACACAGACATCACTGGCATTCCTATACACAAACAATGAAAAATCAGAAAATGAAATCAAAGAGGCAGTCCCCTTCGCCATTTCAATCAAAAGAATCAAATATCTAGGAATAAACCTACCTAAAGAAACAAAAGAACTGTACACAGAAAATTACAAGACACTCATGAAAGTAATTAAAGAAGACTTAAACAGATGGAGAGATATTCCATGTTCCTGGATCAGAAGAATCAATATTGTGAAAATGACCATACTATCAAATATCATCTACAGATTCAATGCAATCCCTATCCAACTACCATGTACATTTTTCACAGAACTAGACCAAACAATAGCACAGTTCATATGGAAACATTAAAGACCTCGAATAGCCAAAGCAATCCTGAGAAAGAAAAACAGAGCTGGAGGGATCAGCCTCCCTAACTTCAGACTCTACTACAAAGCAACAGTCATCAAGACAGTATGGTACTGGCACAAAAACAGAACTATAGATCAATGGAACAAGATTGAGAACCCAGAGATAAACCCACGCACCTATGGGCACCTTATTTTTGACAAAGGAGGCGACAATCTGAAATCGGACAAAGACAGCCTCTTCAGCAAGTGGTGCTGGGAAAATTGGACAGCTACATGCAAAAAAATGAAGTTGGAACATTCCCTGACACCATACACAAAGATCAACTCAAAACGGATTAAAGACCTAAATGTAAGACCAGAAACCATCAAACTCTTAGAGGAGAATATAGGCAAAACCCTCAAGGACATCAATCAAAGCAAGATCTTCTCTGACCCACCTACTAGAATAGCGGAACTAAAAAGACAAATGAACATGTGGGACCTAATGAAACTTAAAAGCTTTTGTACAGAAAAAGAAATTACAAAAAAGCTCAACAGACACCCCACAGTGTGGGAGAAAATCATAGCAAATGAAATAACAGACAAAGAATTAATCTCCAAAATCTACAAGCAACTCAGATAACTCAGCACAGGAAAAACGAACAACCCAATCAAAAATTGGGAAAAAGATTTAAAGAGACACCTCTCCAAAGAGGACATACAGATGGCCCAAAAACACATGAAACGATGCTCAACCTTGCTCATTATTAGAGAAATGCAAATTAAAACTACAATGAGATATCACCTCACACCCGTCAGAATGGCCATCTTCAAAAAATCTGCAGACAATAAATGTTGGAGAGGGTGCGGAGAAAAGGGAACCCTCTTGCATTGCTGGTGGGAATGTAAATTGATACAGCCTCTATGGAAGACATTATGGAGATTTCTTTAAAAACTAACAATAGAAGCACCCTAAGACCCAGCAATCCCACTATTAGGCTTATATCCTGGTGAAATCAAAACTGAAAGAAGCACCTGTACCCCAATATTCATTGCAGCTCTCTACAATAGCCAGAACATGGAAGCAACCTAGATGTCCATCGACAAATGAATGGATCCAGAAGCTCTGGTACATATATACAATGGAATACTACTCAGCTGTTAAAAGAAATGGCAGATAGTAAACCATCTAGTCCATCAAGACAGTATGGTACTGGCACAAAAACAGAACTATAGATCAATGGAACAAGATTGAGAACCCAGAGATAAACCCACGCACCTATGGGCACCTTATTTTTGACAAAGGAGGCGACAATCTGAAATCGGACAAAGACAGCCTCTTCAGCAAGTGGTGCTGGGAAAATTGGACAGCTACATGCAAAAAAATGAAGTTGGAACATTCCCTGACACCATACACAAAGATCAACTCAAAACGGATTAAAGACCTAAATGTAAGACCAGAAACCATCAAACTCTTAGAGGAGAATATAGGCAAAACCCTCAAGGACATCAATCAAAGCAAGATCTTCTCTGACCCACCTACTAGAATAGCGGAACTAAAAAGACAAATGAACATGTGGGACCTAATGAAACTTAAAAGCTTTTGTACAGAAAAAGAAATTACAAAAAAGCTCAACAGACACCCCACAGTGTGGGAGAAAATCATAGCAAATGAAATAACAGACAAAGAATTAATCTCCAAAATCTACAAGCAACTCAGATAACTCAGCACAGGAAAAACGAACAACCCAATCAAAAATTGGGAAAAAGATTTAAAGAGACACCTCTCCAAAGAGGACATACAGATGGCCCAAAAACACATGAAACGATGCTCAACCTTGCTCATTATTAGAGAAATGCAAATTAAAACTACAATGAGATATCACCTCACACCCGTCAGAATGGCCATCTTCAAAAAATCTGCAGACAATAAATGTTGGAGAGGGTGCGGAGAAAAGGGAACCCTCTTGCATTGCTGGTGGGAATGTAAATTGATACAGCCTCTATGGAAGACATTATGGAGATTTCTTTAAAAACTAAAAATAGAAGCACCCTAAGACCCAGCAATCCCACTATTAGGCTTATATCCTGGTGAAATCAAAACTGAAAGAAGCACCTGTACCCCAATATTCATTGCAGCTCTCTACAATAGCCAGAACATGGAAGCAACCTAGATGTCCATCGACAAATGAATGGATCCAGAAGCTCTGGTACATATATACAATGGAATACTACTCAGCTGTTAAAAGAAATGCAGAAGACTCAGTCCTAATGAGGTGGCTAGCTCTAGAACCTATCATAAAAAGTGAAGTAAGTCAAAAAGAGTAAGACAAGTAGAGTATACTAACTCATATATATGGAATCTAGTAAGATGGTCATGATGACACATGCAGTGAACTCATGGAACAAAGAATAGACATAAGGACATTGTAGAGAACAAACAGTGAGAGGGAGGCATAGAGGAAGTAACATCAAAACGTATACTGGCACGTGTGGAAAAGATAGCTATTGTCATTGTACTAAGGGAATAGGAGTACTCACAATGGCATGAGGTGATAGTCCGGAGGGGTGGGAGGGGGGAAGCTGGGTGTGTGGGGGGGCACAGGGATATACATATGAATGATCTGGGAACATACATGTCGGTGAACAACAAAACTCTGCAAAATCTTTAAAATGAAGAATTGGAAAAAAAAAAGTCTGTATCTGTCCATTTACAATCATCTCCTGTTCCTCAAAGCAGCCATAGACAATTTCTTCCCTATTTTTGCCTATAGTGATATATCTTTATGGACATTTTCGAAAAGTGGCGTCATAAAATACATATTATTCCATGTTAATTTCTTTGGCTTCTTTTATCTAGCATGATGCTCTTATGTTTCATTGATGTTGTAGCATGCATAAGTAATTATTCCCTTTTTCTTTTGGCCACTTCTATTGGTCTTTCATTTATTTCCATCTTTGTTCTTTGGCCTGTGTGGGCCTCCCTTTGCAGTGGCCTCTCTAGCTTCAGAGCACTGGCTTTGGGCATATGTGCTCCAGAGTGATGGCTCGGTAGTTGGATACATCGGCCCAGCCGCTTCGCGGCACGTGGGCTCTTCCCAGGCCAGGGATGGAACCAGTGCCCCTTGCACTGTAAGTCGGTGTCTTTACCCACTGGATCACCAGGGAATCGTTGCTGAATATTACTCCATTATATTGGCAGGTGTATTCTTTACCACTGAGCCACAGTTTTACAGCATCCATGGCCTTCTTATATATCATAAATGCACTATTTATTCTTTTAATTACTTATACATTTTTGTTGAATGAATAAAGCAATGTTCACATGCACAGAGTATATGTCTGTTTCTAGACATAGATTTTTAATCAGAATATTTATTTACGCTTCCACTTTTTCATCAAATATGTCATTAGCCTCTTTTATGCTGCAGAAGGGTTTCCCCAGTGACTTAGTTATAAAGAATCTCCCTGCAATGCATGAGTCTCAGGAGACAAGGGTTCTATGCCTTTATGGGGAAGATTACCTGGAGGAGGGCAGCTAACCCACTCCAGTATTCTTTCCTGGAAAATCCCATGACAGAGAAGCCCAGTGGGCTATAGTCCATAGGGTTGCAAAGAGTTGGACACACTGCAAGTGCCTTGGCATGGCATGCACATGCTTTAGAACTATGTAAAAAGATGGGTGGAAAGGGGAGAAATAACTTTCAAATAATAACAAGGAACTGAGGTAGGTAAAACAGACCCCCAGAGATATCTACATACTAATCCCCCAAACTTGTGAATACGGTAAATTGCAAGTCAAGTGTGAATTAAAGTTATGTACAGAAAGCTTGCTCATCAGCAGACCTTAACATAAGGACAGTATCTTGGCTTATCCAGGTGGGGCCAATGTGATCACAAAAGTGTAAGTAAGAGAAGCAGGGAGTCTGAGTAGGAGTAGGAAATGGATGGTAGAAACAGTGTTGGAGTGATGTGATACGAGAAAAACTCAATCAACCATTGCTGGCTTTGAAGATGAAAGGATCCAGGGAATATGGGCAGCCTACACACCAGTAAAGGCAAGAACACAAATTCTTCCCTAGACATACCAGAAGGGAATGCAGGCCTGCTGATCTTTTCATTTTGGCCTGATGCATTTCAGACTTCTGATCTCTAGAACTATAAGATAGTATATTTGCATAGTATTAAGCCTCTAAGTTTGAGGTAGAGCAGCAATAGAAAGCTAACAGAGGAACCATATGCACTAACTACCCAGAAGGATAAGAGGAAGGACCTGAATCCCCATGATGTTGATAAACTCTTGCTCTTGTGTGTACTCTACTCAGCCCAAAACAAATTTTCAAAGGAGTAGGAGTCATGGTCTCTGCTCTTGAGGGAAAAAAAAAAAACTTTATAAACTCGTCAGACTTTCCAGTGGGGAAACATGACCATATGGCTGAGATGTTAGAGGCACACAATTGTGCCAACAGGATAATCAACCATCATTTACATGGCCAGCCATTCCAGAGACCTGGCAAGCAAGGAGCATCACTGCAGCAGCTGTTTCCATGGCCCCAAATCATTATGAAAGCAACTGAAAAAGAAACACAACAAACAAGCAATAGAAACCCTCTGAGATCTTGAACTTATGAAGCTGAGAGGCAACATGGAGCAATCAAAAGAGTATGGGGTTACCTTAGACCAAATGGATACTGGTCTCAACTCTACAACACAACAGGTCTGTGACTGTGCGTGAGTGACTTAAGCATCACCTTTCCTTATCTCTAAAATGAAGCTGAGTCCTTCCAGTTGCTCTCTGGGAACTGGTGAGATCACTTCCAAAATAAGCAAGGTATGCTTTCTTTATTCATGGCTTTTTATAAAAGATATGTGTCAAGTTGCTTCAGTTTGGTCTGACGCTTTGAAACCCTAAGGACTGTAGGTCGCCAGGATCCTCTGTCCATGGGATTCTTGAAGTGAGAATACTGGAGTGGGTTGCCATTTTCTTCTTCAGAAATAAAAGATATAATCAAGGATAATTTGAATACCAGGAAAAAGTGTATGTGTGAAACTTACTTAACAATATTCAATACATAACTATTAATTACCCATTTGTTGTCAGACTGCTTCACATCCTTATAAATACATTACATTAATACATGGTAATTTATACAGAAAACACATCATATAATTTATTTAGAAAATAGGTATATTCATACAGCGTACACGTACAGAAAGAATCTATTATATAAAGCATAACAGCTTTATATCCAAGCCAGTGCATTTTGTAGATTCTGAACAAATAGCTGAAAGAATAAAAGAAATTTTATAAGGCCACAGTATCAGAGTTTCCAGAGACATATAACCAACATTTTATATATATATATATATACACACACATATATATACAAAGTAAGGAATTATATCAAATGACTATGGAGGCTGAGAAGTTCCAAGATCTACAGTCAGCAAGTTAGACATTGAGGAAAACCAATGGTGTAATTTGCAGTCAGAAAGCAGGAAGGGGGGCTTTCCCTGATGTTCCGCCTTGCAGTTCAAGGGGAACCGGTTTGATCCCTGACCCAGGAAGATCCCACATGCCACGGAGCAGCTGGACCAGTGTATCCAGTTACAAGCCAGCACTCTGGAGTGCATGTGCCCAGAGTCAGTGCTCTGTGACAAGAGAGGCCACTGTGATGGGAGGCCCACACAGGCCAAAGAACAAAGATGGATGAAAATAATAAATAACTAAGAGTGAACTCGTGGCATGAAGTTAAAAGAAAAAAAGAAAACAGAAAAGTTCAAGACCGAATAAGAGCTAATGTTTTAGTATAAGTCCAAAAGCAGGGAAAAGAACAGTGTCAAGTTAGTCCAGGAGGAAAATTCTTTCTTACTTGTGGGTCTGTTAGTGACCAAAAGCTGTTCATTTCAAGCAACTGTCTAGTAGTCTCAGGAATACCTGGGAGAGAGGTACACGATAATCCTCTTGTAATTATGACCCAAACTCAGGTGGTCAGTTATCCATAGAGACGACTTATCAGGTAAACCAGAGCATGGGATAAAGGTAAGGATGGATAAGAGATAAAGTACCTGAATATTCCACGTCAATATCATATGTAGCTTTAAAGATACTAAAGTATGGGACTTCCCTGGTGGTCCAATGGTAAAGAATCTGCCTGGCAACTCAGGGGACACGGGTTTGATCCTAGGGCTAGTTAGATTTCACATGCCGCAGGGCAACTAAGCCTGTGCGCCACAACAGGAGAAGCCACTGCAACGAGAAGCCTGAGCAATGTAACTTGAGAGTAGCCTCCTCTCACCTCAACTAGGGAAAGTCCAAATGCAGCAACCAAGACCCAACAGCCAAAAAATAAAAATAAAAAATACCTTAAAGTATGTGAATTATGTGAATGAGGTACTTCTAAAGGAGAAGAAATGAGACTATTCCGTAATAAACAATCTCAGGTCATCAAACACTAAAAAAACTTTTACTAGTACCAATAAAATATTTTTAAGAGGAAATGCTCTTTAAAATAAATAACATTTACTATAACATCTTTTTATCAATATATGTACATAGATTGCACATATTTAAGTGAAAATATGACTCTCTTATTCAGATATTATTGTGGCTACTTTTAACTGTTATTCCCAAATATATATCGAGGCTTTATGATCTTTTCTGGTATAGTCAATTTTTTTTTTTAATTATGATAGCAGTTTTTGACAGCATGAATGAGTTAAAACTAGCCATTGTTGCTTTCCTTTTAATAAAGTTTAAAATACAAGTCAATTACAGTGTATGTTCCCTCATTTTCTGAATTATCTTTTTAAATTTTTGGCCTCTTTTATTGTTTTTTTATTGATTTATTTTCATTCACCTTTATTCTTTGGCTTGTGTGGGCCTCCCATTACAGTGGCCTCTCTCACTGCAAAGCACCGGCTCTGGGCACATGCGGTCCAAAGATCTGGCTTGCAATTGGGCACACCAGTCCTGCCACTCCTAGGCATGTGTGAACCTCCTGGGCCAGGGATCAAACTAGTGCCCCTTGCACTTGCAAGGTGGACTCTTTACCCACTGGACCACCAGGGTAGCCCTTCCGAATAATTTTTTTAAAAATATGTGTGTATGTGTAATTTAGGTAAAGCAACTAGGAAAAAATGAAGCTGTCTTTGTGCAAATTAAATTATAGCACATACTCCAAAAGCCTATAATTCAAAGGCTCTTCAATAACACTGTTTCATTTTAACAAGTATGAAAGATTATAATCTTAAATAGCATTTATTAAAAACTGTCATGTATTCTGCCAACTCACTATCTGTATTTTATTTAATATCACAGAAACCCTATTGCTTAAATACATCATCATATTTGTAAAGTTATACATTTACAAGAGTTTAAATATCTCTTGACAGAAACAGGAATGCAAACTCGGAGCTGTCTTAATATAGACTGATAGTTTTGAAATATTCTAAATATTCAAGTGATGGAACTTAAATGTCTCATTTCCTTGTCAGTAAAACTAGAATAATGATAATGGATTCAGGTTAATGTATATGTATGGGTGAGGTGAACAAGTATGTAATTAGATAAGATATTATATGAAACTCTTTAATTCAGTTTCAGAAACAGACTAAGTACCACCATTAGCCTCTCCCTAGAAGATCCTAAACAAACACTGCCTATATGGACCTCAAGTTTATTATCTCCAAAATGAGAGAAATACACTTTGTTATGCTGAAATGAGCAGTGCATGTCATAATGCATATGAAAACTCCTTTGATCTCTTTATCAAAGACAGTAACTTCAGGGTTGTGAAAATATTACTGACCTGATTCCAATCCAATTAGGCATTACTCAACATTGACTTGGGCTTTCTAGTAGTCACAGTTTTAAAGAATCTGCCTGCCAGTACAGGAGACATAAGAGACACGGGTTTGATCCCTGGATCGGGAAAATCCTCTGGAGCAAGAAATGGCAACCCACTGGTGAGCTACAGTCTATGAGGTCACAAAGAATCAGACATGAATTGGACATCACTGAGCACTGCACAGCACTGCAACATTTATAAATGTATATAAATGGCTAGTATTGAGTACTTGGTTCTCCCAGATTGGGCTGACCTCATGGCAAACAGGAGCTCAAGTATTACAGTGTGGGATTAGACAAAAGAGAAGATTAAGTGGTAAGTGTTACAAATAAATATACAAGATGAATATTCATTATGGTAAAACCAATAATTTTTGAGATATACCTGGGATAAACATTAAAATCATTTCTCTTTAAAGGTTAGGTTTAAATTATTTTAGTATAAATTGCTAAGGTAACTCATTACAAAGCTGCCTTATGCTTTAAAGAGAATAACCCTCTTAGATATCAAGCAGGGTTTTTGCTCTTAAATTATGAATGAATTATCAAAATCCCAAACTAAAAGAAACCCACATCCACCAGATCCAAACAAATTGGCATTTAAAAATTTCTACTATGATTCTCCAAGGAAAATCGACAACAAATACTGTTTATTTGTATTTTTGACATTTCATATATACTTCATATCTATTAAATGTACTGCCAAATATTTTATTTTAAACTAACTCCCCTTTTCCAAGCATATTTTATTAAAGTATACCATGCATAAAAAGAACAAAGATGCAAATATGCATATCCATAAATTATCAAAACACAGATACTTATGAAACCTCAGAAGAGGACAATAAATAAAACACCTATTGCGCTTGGTTCTCCCTCAGTCACAATCTCCTCCTTCCCCCCATAGGTACCTAATATACCTTTTAACACTGTCAATTAATTTGCTGACACTAAATAAACATTTATATAAAAGGGTTCAGAATTTTATTTATACTGTGTATATTTATATTTCATTTTATCTTAATTATCTTTTAAAAATAGTGTTTTGCTGTACAATTCTCTAGTTCTCTTCTCTGTTATGCTTTTCTCTCAGGTAACTCACAAAGAGTAAAAGTACAATAATGTAAGACATGCATAGGCTTCCCTGGTGGCTCAGTGGTAAAGAATCTGCCAGCCAATACAGGAGATGCCAGTTCGATCTCTGGTCTAGGAAGATACCCTAGAGAAGAAAACAGCAACCTGCTCCAGTATTATTGCCTGGGAAATTCACATACACAGGAGCCTGGTGGTACATGGGGTTACAAAAGAGTTGGAAACATAAGAACAATCAAATGCTTTTCTTTAAAAGTCTTCAAGAATAATAAAAATTTTAAATACATAAATTTTTTTCATTATGTCTACTTTTAAAGGTAGAAAATTGACACAATGACCTACATGTTCAAAAGGTCTTTTAAATCTAATTTGCTAGGATTTTATAGAGAATTTACAGTGAAACAATATATTGAAGAAAAGAGCAATAAAAAAGACAAATGATAAGACTTCTTACCTTTTTATCAGATGTTTTTATTTAAAGAAATATTTTGAAATAAGATTTTAATTCATATTAAAAAACATGTATTTCAACATTTTTACCTTAGTATCTCTTTTCCTTATTATATCCCACATATTAGTATGGATATGAAATATTATAAATCTCCTATTATTCAACTGAGCTTGCCCTGAACTTGAAGCCAGAGAGTACAAGTCTTGATTAGAAAATTAATTAGGAAAACAATGGCTATTATAACACAGCTTGTGAAGACAAAGCACCCAACAGGCTGCTATGTCTTTTTATCTAAGAGTCTTAAATTAACCATGTGTATTTCTGGAACAGCCTAATTATACTTTTCCTTTTTCAATTGGAGCACAGTTGCTATGTAAGTTTAGGAAAAATAACTAATAAATAAGATACATTTTAAGTTCAAAAAATTCATAAATTCAAAAGCTTGTCTGTGTAGGGTTTCTCCTCAGAAGCTTTCTATAATGAAGAGCAAAACATAATTCTCAAATACTTGTAACTTTTTGCTTTACAGGTTCCAAGAACGTTGACTTATAAATGTGGGACTAAGAATAACTGGTAGAAGGAATTATTTTGGAACATTAATTTTTCATTTTGAGTATATTTGCTCACATTTGAAAATATAGCCAAAAAAAAATCACAGAGGAAATGTCTTACCCTTCCTTTATTTTAGTAAGTAGAAATAGAAATAGAGATGGCTTTTACCTCTTGCATGATTTTGATTTTTTTACCCAAATGGCAACCCACATAGATAAACACTGATACAAGTTCATTTCTTTTCTTTCAGATGTATATAGTACATTCTGTAAAGAATATTAGAGTTGTAAATAAGAAGCCACTCCAGTATTCTTGCTTGGTAAATCCCATGGACCGAGGAGCCCACTGCAGTCCATAGGGTCACAAAGTCAGACACTACTGAGCGACTGAGCACACACACAAAGATTAGATTACATTTCTAAAAATCCATACTTCAAAATTATTATCTGAGTATTATCTACATGTCCCAATAGTTTTTTTTTTTTTTTAAAGATTTATTTTATTATTTCTTTTGGGCGGGGGTGGGGTGGGGAGGGAGGGGTACAGGCAGGCCACTTCTATTGGTCTTTCATTTCTCTACCTTCATCCGTCTTTGTTCTTTGGCTCCTGTGGGCCCCTCATCGCAGTGGCATCTGTCGTTGCAGAGCCCCGGCTCTGGGCGCATGCGCTCCAGAGCTCCGGCTCTGTAATTGGACACGTTGGTCCAGCCGCTCCGCGGCACGTGGGATCCTCCCAGGCCAGGGATCGAACCGGCGCCCCTTGCACTGCAAGGTGGTGTCCTTACCCACTGGACCACCAGGGGAAGCCCGTTCCAATAGTTTTTGTGACTTCTTTTCCCCCATCTGCTTCACAATTGTGTATTTAGACACTAAGAAATAATTTAGATCAAGAACTAGCAAACGATGGCCCAGGGGTCAAAGTAGGCCCACGGGCCAAAAATGTTTTTTACATGAGCAGTTAAATCATTCATTTGAAATGGAAATATAAATAGCTAAGTAATATTCTTAATTTTTTTCTTTTGTACCATAAAACTTTTACTATCTAGCCCATTGAGAAATGTTTGCCAGGACTCTCACAGATAGTTTGCAGAGTGTTTTATTCATTGATTTCTTGCCTCAAAATAAAAATATGTTTCATTCTTTATCAGCCAAAGTTAAACTAGAAGACAACCTAAGTGCTTCAAATAGGACCAGTAAATAGAAGAAAGGGAGGTTTACAAAAGTGTGAAAGGTCTTTAGTAGAGATTCTGGTGAGGCTTAGCAGACACAGCAGTTGTGAAAAAATCTGCCTGTGAATGCAGGATGCGCAGATTTGATCCCTGGGTTGGGAAAATTCCCTGGAAAAGGAAATGCTTACCTATTCCAGTATTCTTGCATGGCACATCCCATAGACAGAAGAGTCTTGTGGGCTATAGCCCATGGGGTTGTAAAGAGTCGGACCCAACAAAGCAACTGAAGATGCACCCAGAAAGCTTTGGGTAGCACTTTGATGATCAGAAATCCAAGGTTACTGGCTGAGTTGTACCCACCCAAAATCATACATTGATCTCTAAACCTACAGTACCCCAGAATGTGACTGCATGACGGTACAAGAGAGACAGCCAAAACAGAGGTGATTGAACTAACTTAGGCTGTTAGGGTAGACCCTAATTTGACTTGCCTTGTGTCATAATAAGAGAAAATCCAAACATGCAGAGAGATGCCAGGGTTGCACATGCACAGAGGAAGAATCAATTGAAGACACAGCAAGAAGGTGGCTGTCTGTAAGCCAAGGGGAGAAACCTCAAAAGGAAACAACCTTGCCAACACCCTGATCTCAGATTTCTGTCCTCCAGAACCATGTGGAAATAAATTTCTGTTGTTTCAATCCTTCTGTTTGTGGCATTCTATTATGGTGGCCCTAGCAAACTAACGCAAGAAATCCAAGAAACCGCCACCAGTGATCTCTGGTACTGAAAGAGTTAACTGGCAGACGTGGTAAGGAGGTTTCTGAGGAGAAGGGGGAACAGCCAAGGTTTGGTTTCTAGCCAAATCTTTTCTTGCCATGAAAACAATCTGCTCTGCTGGAAACTAATATTCCTAAAGCTAGAGTTATCCTTATTGTTTAATGATGTTTAAAGACCATCCTTTGGCTAATATTATGTTGATTATCTCAAGATAAATGTTGTGGGTATAGGTCTAGTAAGACCTTTACAACCTTAAGATTCATTGTTAATAACCAATTGCAAAAGTGCATAATGTCCCGCTTGAACTAGCTGTGGGAGTACTCTTCTATTCCTTTATAGTGCCTTTTGCTGGAAGCTTTCTCTATTCCTTTTTACTTTAATAAAACTTTTGCTGCACAAAGCTCTGAGTGACCAAAACTGCAGCCTTTGATCCTGAAGTGAAATTTTCTCCTTTGGAGGTCACAAATTCGACATCATACACCATAAGCTATCTTACCATCATCTATCAGGGACCAAGTCGTGTGGTTTTCAAGAGGAAGCCCAAATACCTTAATCTAAACATGTCAGTCATCCCAGGAAGTGTATACACCTGCAAGATAAAACAGTTTTGCTTCTCTCATTTCTCTATTTATCTCTCGTTCTGTGAGCACATCTCTTTTGCCTCTTTTTAATATAAACTAAATTTAAATTTTCTAGCTACAGAGTCTGGGAAAGCCTTTTTAAAGTTTTAAGCAGCTGTGATTTTAATAAGTGCAAAAAAGTAACTTGAGCAAAAAGGAGCAAATTAATTACTATGCAGGGCAAAAATAAGCAGAGGTATCTCTTCCTCCAGTCAACTGTACTTGCATTCTCCTAGTTATGAGTCATTCTTTAACAATGTAAGAACCACGTCATGCCTTAGTCAAACATGACATAACTGTCTTTTAAACTTATATGTGCTTACCTACTCCTTACAAAAAAAAAAAAGCATAAAGTCTGGTTAGGACAAAGATGACTACATTCATACTTTTGATGCTTATTTAATTTTACTCCACTAACAACATGCTTTGGCTATGCTGAAATTAAAGAAATATTTTCAGGTTCCATTTTCAGTTAGAAAATGTGAACCAGCAGACCAGAGCTTCTTCATAGAATAGCTAGAAAATTTATTTATTTTTTCTTTTTTTGGGGGTGTGTTTCAGAGGGAGGGGTGGGCGGGCCACTTCTATTGGTAACTTTTTGCTAGAGTTATCCTTATTGTTTAATGATGTTTAAAGACCATCCTTTGGCTAATATTATGTTGATTATCTCAAGATAAATGTTGTGGGTATAGGTCTAGTAAGACCTTTACAACCTTAAGATTCATTGTTAATAACCAATTGCAAAAGTGCATAATGTCCCGCTTGAACTAGCTGTGGGAGTACTCTTCTATTCCTTTATAGTGCCTTTTGCTGGAAGCTTTCTCTATTCCTTTTTACTTTAATAAAACTTTTGCTGCACAAAGCTCTGAGTGACCAAAACTGCAGCCTTTGATCCTGAAGTGAAATTTTCTCCTTTGGAGGTCACAAATTCGACATCATACACCATAAGCTATCTTACCATCATCTATCAGGGACCAAGTCGTGTGGTTTTCAAGAGGAAGCCCAAATACCTTAATCTAAACATGTCAGTCATCCCAGGAAGTGTATACACCTGCAAGATAAAACAGTTTTGCTTCTCTCATTTCTCTATTTATCTCTCGTTCTGTGAGCACATCTCTTTTGCCTCTTTTTAATATAAACTAAATTTAAATTTTCTAGCTACAGAGTCTGGGAAAGCCTTTTTAAAGTTTTAAGCAGCTGTGATTTTAATAAGTGCAAAAAAGTAACTTGAGCAAAAAGGAGCAAATTAATTACTATGCAGGGCAAAAATAAGCAGAGGTATCTCTTCCTCCAGTCAACTGTACTTGCATTCTCCTAGTTATGAGTCATTCTTTAACAATGTAAGAACCACGTCATGCCTTAGTCAAACATGACATAACTGTCTTTTAAACTTATATGTGCTTACCTACTCCTTACAAAAAAAAAAAAGCATAAAGTCTGGTTAGGACAAAGATGACTACATTCATACTTTTGATGCTTATTTAATTTTACTCCACTAACAACATGCTTTGGCTATGCTGAAATTAAAGAAATATTTTCAGGTTCCATTTTCAGTTAGAAAATGTGAACCAGCAGACCAGAGCTTCTTCATAGAATAGCTAGAAAATTTATTTATTTCTTCTTTTTTTTTGGGGGGGGGGTGTGTTTCAGAGGGAGGGGGGTGGGCGGGCCACTTCTATTGGTTTTTCATATATTTAGGTTCATCCATCTTTGTTCTTTGGCCCGTGTGGGCCTGCCATCGCAGTGGCCTCTGTTGTCGCAGAGCACTGGCTATGGGCGCATGCGCTCCAGAGCTCCAACGCGGTAATTGGACACATGGGTCCAGACGCTCTGCAGCACGTGGGATCCTCCCAGGCCAGGGATCGAACCGGCGCCCCCTGCACCACAAGGTGGTGTCCTTACCCACTGGACCACCAGGGAAGCCCAATTTTAAAAAATAACACAAAATACCTACTTTCAGGCAGTGAAACACTTTAGAGATAACTAAATGGCTTTAAGACATCGGATTGGGAGACCCTCAAGAGTATCAGGCTGAGCACACTGCATTACTTTCTATACTGAGAATACCTGCTGGTTTGTGGAGAACTTGATAGGTTTCCAGTTTAGAATATTTAGCCAGTGTAAATGAAATTGACTGATTTAGAGTTCAGGATTCACTGGGGAGGAAAATCCCACAACACACATGGTACCATTAGTTGAATACCCTGGAGTGCTGGAGTAATGCACAGACAAACTGAGTAAACTGAGCCTTACCAGAGCTGTACCCTAACTCGACTCAGCAAAGCACCAGCTTGAACCTTCCACCACCCCATTTTGCTCGTGACCAGTGAAGTGAATTTATTTTAGAGGGAACGAAATCATCTGGTGTCACTGTACTTTTAACACCTAGCATCTGGAATTCCTTAAAAATTATTGAGTATGAGTTAAAATAAAGACCTTAACTGAAAAAAAAATTGAAAAAAAATACAAATAAAAATAAAAGGGAAAATAGAAATTGCCCTCCAGATGGTCCAACTATTGCAACTGATTGACAAGAATTTGAAACATTTCTCATTATTATGTTCAAGAAATGGAGAAAAGTGATGCTAATGGAAGACTTTCAGTAGAGACTTGGAGTCTATAAAAATCAAATCCCATGTTTCCACTAATTATAAAACTAATTCTGGATTTCCATTATTAATAATACATTTTCTAAAATCATCTCTAGGAGCAAATATTATATTGGTCTTTATCTGTCAGGAATACAGAAAACAACTCTAGAGATTACAGAGGCTTAAAAAAAATACATGGAAAGTCTGATTGAGCAAAAGTTACTAAAGTTTTCACTGTAGTTTAGGAAATTAGGAAAAGGAGGCAACATAGGACAGTGCCTTTAAAAATGTGATATAATTAATATTAGTGTTTAAAATAAATCAGAAAAGAAAAAAAATTAACAATGGATAAAATAGGAAAAACAGCTTTGGTTCAAAGTGAACAAACGGTAGTTCCAAAAACACTTAGTGAAATAATTATCCTATCAACTAAAAATGAAGACTTTAAATGTCACTATGTGGTTGTTGATTGTTACTGTTTGATACACTGCTTTAAGGACATAAATTTCTTTAACATAAAATATAAGAATTTGAACTGTTTCCAGGCAGTTGCATACATCAGGAAACAATATTTTCAAATCAGAGGTGCATGCTTTCTTGGCCATCAGACACCCACAAAAGTGCTTACCTGACAAAAATACTTGTTACTCTTTAATTGCTAAGTTGAGTTTGATTCTTTTGTGACCCCATTGACAGTAGTCTTCCAGACTCCTCTGTTCATGATATTTTCTCGGCAAGAATACTGGAATGGGTTGCCTTTTACTCCTCCAAGGGATCTTCCTGACCCAGAGATCAAACACAAATCTCTTACAACTCCTGCATTGTCAGGTGGAGTTTTTACCGCGGTGCCACCTGGGAATCCCAAAGAGTATCTATCTATCTACACACACACACACACACACACACACACACACACACACACACGCACTCACATATACACACATATATATATTCACCATAAAAAAGCTTCCAAGGTGGTGCTAGTGGTAAAGAGACAACCCACCTGCCAATGTTGAGACATAAGAGATATGGGTTCAATCCCAAGGTCACAAAGATCCCCTGGAGAAGTGGCCAGCAACCCACTCCAGTATTCCTGCCTAAAGAATCCCATGGACAGAGGAGCCTGACAGGCTACAGTCCATTGGGTTGCAAAGAGATGGTCATGACCGAAGTGACTTAGCACACAGGCACACCATAAAATAATGTTAAAAGGGAATGATAATGATAAGGAGGGTTCATAATGATAAAGAGAAACATTTTATAATTATACACAAATCAATATGCAAAGAATATTTAGCAATTCTAAATGTGCATGCACCTAATAACAAAGTTTCAAAATACATGGAGCAAAACTGACAACATAAAAAGGAGAAATAACATAATCACAGTTGGCAATTTTAACAGGTTGGGTTCGGTGAGTGACAGAATGAATACCAAGTACAAATAACATCTATAAAGATTATACAATTTTGAAAAGCTCTACCAACTTACACTTAATGAAATAATTATCCTATCAACTAAAAATGAAGACTTTAAATGTCACTATGTGGTTGTTGATTGTTACTGTTTGATACACTGCTTTAAGGACATAAATTTCTTTAACATAAAATATAAGAATTTGAACTGTTTCCAGGCAGTTGCATACATCAGGAAACAATATTTTCAAATCAGAGGTGCATGCTTTCTTGGCCATCAGACACCCACAAAAGTGCTTACCTGACAAAAATACTTGTTACTCTTTAATTGCTAAGTTGAGTTTGATTCTTTTGTGACCCCATTGACAGTAGTCTTCCAGACTCCTCTGTTCATGATATTTTCTCGGCAAGAATACTGGAATGGGTTGCCTTTTACTCCTCCAAGGGATCTTCCTGACCCAGAGATCAAACACAAATCTCTTACAACTCCTGCATTGTCAGGTGGAGTTTTTACCGCGGTGCCACCTGGGAATCCCAAAGAGTATCTATCTATCTACACAGACACACACACACACACACACACACACACACACACACGCACTCACATATACACACATATATATATTCACCATAAAAAAGCTTCCAAGGTGGTGCTAGTGGTAAAGAGACAACCCACCTGCCAATGTTGAGACATAAGAGATATGGGTTCAATCCCAAGGTCACAAAGATCCCCTGGAGAAGTGGCCAGCAACCCACTCCAGTATTCCTGCCTAAAGAATCCCATGGACAGAGGAGCCTGACAGGCTACAGTCCATTGGGTTGCAAAGAGATGGTCATGACCGAAGTGACTTAGCACACAGGCACACCATAAAATAATGTTAAAAGGGAATGATAATGATAAGGAGGGTTCATAATGATAAAGAGAAACATTTTATAATTATACACAAATCAATATGCAAAGAATATTTAGCAATTCTAAATGTGCATGCACCTAATAACAAAGTTTCAAAATACATGGAGCAAAACTGACAACATAAAAAGGAGAAATAACATAATCACAGTTGGCAATTTTAACAGGTTGGGTTCGGTGAGTGACAGAATGAATACCAAGTACAAATAACATCTATAAAGATTATACAATTTTGAAAAGCTCTACCAACTTACTTGACTTAATTGATAGCTTTAAATGGAAGAATAAAATACCCTTTAACGTGGGTATGGAACACTTAACTGAGTAGATCAAACTGTGAGCCATAAAACAGACTGAAAAATTAAAATACTTGAAATAATAAAGGATATTCTACAACTAAAACTTTGATAAGAAAACTGCTGAAAGAATACAAAAGAAACCCAAACTCCAAAATCTAAAGAGAAACAGTATATGATCTTCTTCACAGATGTATAACATGTTTTTGACAGGATGACAACTCATTATTAAGATGTAATTCTTCCTAAATTGATCTATAGACATACTGTAATTCACATTAATATTTATGACACGGTAAGACACACATAGTACACACCTATTGTCTGTATTCCTAACATTGCTTCTAAAACCCTCGATATTTCATGAGTGAAAAGGAGGGGTGCTAGGTGTATCTTTATTGTAACATTGATCTTTAACCTGGATTCCTGAAAGAAACCTCCTAAAACCTTTGCAATTTCCTGAGCGATGGGAGTGATATGAGTGTCTTTGAGCTCTCAAATCCCTTGTTATTTTCTAGGTAACAGGAGTGTCTTTTGTTCTAATGAGGCAATTCTGAGTAGGCTCTTGATGAGGCGGCAGGAGGGACTGGTCATAAGAAAGATCAAGCCATGATTAGAAGCTTGCAACTTTCAACTGCACCTCCCAACCTCTGGGAATGTGAAAGGGGCTGAAGACAGAGTTAATAATCAATCGTGCATGTGTGATGAAAAGCCTCCATAAAACTAAGCACACAGGCACACCATAAAATAATGTTAAAAGGGAATGATAATGATAAGGAGGGTTCATAATGATAAAGAGAAACATTTTATAATTATACACAAATCAATATGCAAAGAATATTTAGCAATTCTAAATGTGCATGCACCTAATAACAAAGTTTCAAAATACATGGAGCAAAACTGACAACATAAAAAGGAGAAATAACATAATCACAGTTGGCAATTTTAACAGGTTGGGTTCGGTGAGTGACAGAATGAATACCAAGTACAAATAACATCTATAAAGATTATACAATTTTGAAAAGCTCTACCAACTTACTTGACTTAATTGATAGCTTTAAATGGAAGAATAAAATACCCTTTAACGTGGGTATGGAACACTTAACTGAGTAGATCAAACTGTGAGCCATAAAACAGACTGAAAAATTAAAATACTTGAAATAATAAAGGATATTCTACAACTAAAACTTTGATAAGAAAACTGCTGAAAGAATACAAAAGAAACCCAAACTCCAAAATCTAAAGAGAAACAGTATATGATCTTCTTCACAGATGTATAACATGTTTTTGACAGGATGACAACTCATTATTAAGATGTAATTCTTCCTAAATTGATCTATAGACATACTGTAATTCACATTAATATTTATGACACGGTAAGACACACATAGTACACACCTATTGTCTGTATTCCTAACATTGCTTCTAAAACCCTCGATATTTCATGAGTGAAAAGGAGGGGTGCTAGGTGTATCTTTATTGTAACATTGATCTTTAACCTGGATTCCTGAAAGAAACCTCCTAAAACCTTTGCAATTTCCTGAGCGATGGGAGTGATATGAGTGTCTTTGAGCTCTCAAATCCCTTGTTATTTTCTAGGTAACAGGAGTGTCTTTTGTTCTAATGAGGCAATTCTGAGTAGGCTCTTGATGAGGCGGCAGGAGGGACTGGTCATAAGAAAGATCAAGCCATGATTAGAAGCTTGCAACTTTCAACTGCACCTCCCAACCTCTGGGAATGTGAAAGGGGCTGAAGACAGAGTTAATAATCAATCGTGCATGTGTGATGAAGCCTCCATAAAAATCTATCAGCTACAAAGTTTGGAGAATTTCTGGGCTGATGTAGAGAGAGTAGAACACTCCGACCGCACAGGGACTGATCATTTTGTGCTTGGAATCCTTCTAGATCTTTTTTCCTGTGTAACTCTTGCTTTCGCTGTTCATTTGTATCCTTTATTAATCTTTACAATACTTACGAAATTCAGTCTAAGGCAAAACTAATCTATGTTGAAAGAAATCAGGATATGGATTTTTCTATTTGACAGCGATTGAGGGTTTTGTAGATCAAGGATTTTCCTGAGATAATGGATATGTTACATTTTGAGCTTTGTGGGATGGTTGTACCTGGGAGTAATTATCAAAATACATGCCAAAAAAGAATGGGTTTATTTTATGCAAATAACCTCTCAATGAAGTATATATATATATATATATATATTTTTTTTTTTTTTTTTCAAGATTTATTTATTTATTTATTTTGGGCGGGGGTCGGGTTGGGGAGGGAGGGGAGCGGGCAGGCCACTTCTATTGGTCTTTCATTTCTCTATTTTCATCCGTCTTTGTTCTTTGGCTCCTGTGGGCCTCCCATCACGGTGGCGTCTGTTGTCGCAGAGCACCGGCTCTGGGCGCATGCACTCCAGAGCTCCGGCTCGGTAATTGGACACATTGGTCCAGCCTCTCTGCGGCACGTGGGCTCTTTCCAGGCCAGAGATCGAACCAGAGCCCCTTGCACTGCAAGGCGGTGTCCTTACCCACTGGACTACCAGGGGAAGCTCTGAAGTAGATTTAAATAGCAAATAATTACATTTATGTAACTTGTGGTATATTAATTATAAGACACAGTATGGAGGATTATTGAATTTTAATAATCACTTCTGTGAACTGTAACAAAAGGGGTCACTACAAGTATTAGCCTGACTAGTATCTGATCAATTAATTTCAAAATTGGTCAGAATATGGTGTCACTGAAAAAAATGCACAATTACTTGGAACACCTTGCTATTTAAAATACATAGGCTCATCATGAGCCAGTTTATTTTCATTAATGGAAAAGATCTTTCCAGTGCATGTTTCTACTAGTGTGGTTCTGCTAATTTCAGTTTCACTTTCTTCACGATACAAACTTTAGTGGAAATAAGATTACTAAACTGAATTTTCTAAAAGGGGTAGCTTTAGAATACAAAGTGAGGAGAATTTCTGGGCTGATGTAGAGAGAGTAGAACACTCCGACCGCACAGGGACTGATCATTTTGTGCTTGGAATCCTTCTAGATCTTTTTTCCTGTGTAACTCTTGCTTTCGCTGTTCATTTGTATCCTTTATTAATCTTTACAATACTTACGAAATTCAGTCTAAGGCAAAACTAATCTATGTTGAAAGAAATCAGGATATGGATTTTTCTATTTGACAGCGATTGAGGGTTTTGTAGATCAAGGATTTTCCTGAGATAATGGATATGTTACATTTTGAGCTTTGTGGGATGGTTGTACCTGGGAGTAATTATCAAAATACATGCCAAAAAAGAATGGGTTTATTTTATGCAAATAACCTCTCAATGAAGTATATATATATATATATATATTTTTTTTTTTTTTCAAGATTTATTTATTTATTTATTTTGGGCGGGGGTCGGGTTGGGGAGGGAGGGGAGCGGGCAGGCCACTTCTATTGGTCTTTCATTTCTCTATTTTCATCCGTCTTTGTTCTTTGGCTCCTGTGGGCCTCCCATCACGGTGGCGTCTGTTGTCGCAGAGCACCGGCTCTGGGCGCATGCACTCCAGAGCTCCGGCTCGGTAATTGGACACATTGGTCCAGCCTCTCTGCGGCACGTGGGCTCTTTCCAGGCCAGAGATCGAACCAGAGCCCCTTGCACTGCAAGGCGGTGTCCTTACCCACTGGACTACCAGGGGAAGCTCTGAAGTAGATTTAAATAGCAAATAATTACATTTATGTAACTTGTGGTATATTAATTATAAGACACAGTATGGAGGATTATTGAATTTTAATAATCACTTCTGTGAACTGTAACAAAAGGGGTCACTACAAGTATTAGCCTGACTAGTATCTGATCAATTAATTTCAAAATTGGTCAGAATATGGTGTCACTGAAAAAAATGCACAATTACTTGGAACACCTTGCTATTTAAAATACATAGGCTCATCATGAGCCAGTTTATTTTCATTAATGGAAAAGATCTTTCCAGTGCATGTTTCTACTAGTGTGGTTCTGCTAATTTCAGTTTCACTTTCTTCACGATACAAACTTTAGTGGAAATAAGATTACTAAACTGAATTTTCTAAAAGGGGTAGCAAGAATTTAAGATATTACAAAGTGAGGACAGAATCCTTCCATATTTTTACACTATTTCCCCTCAGTGCTTTACACTTCCTTCAACCATATTTAATTTGTAAGTTTTATTTTAATCTGTTTACTTTTAACTTGGATCTCAAAGAAACAACAGAAATTAAAATGCTCGAACACATAAACATTGTGAATAATGTTTTATTAATTATCTAATTAAAACAATAGACAGTAGGTGGTTTAGAAATGCATGTCCTCTCATGTAGGGAACAAAAGTCCATAATGTACTCAAATTATAATTTTCACACATTTTGCCCTCAAGATTCATTGCAGTCTTAAAAATCTACTGAGAGGGCTTCCCTGGTGGCCCAGTGGGTAAGGACACCACCTTGCACTGCAAGGGGCTCCAGTTCGATCCCTGGCCTGGGAAGATCCCATGTGCTGCAGAGCGGCTGGACCAATGTGCCCAATTACCGAGTCGGAGCTCTGGAGCACACGCACCCAGAGCCAGTGCTCTGCGACAGAGGCCACTGCGATGGCAGGCCCACACGGGTCAAAGAACCAAGATGGATGAAAAACGATAAATGAAAGATGGATGGAGGTGGCCCGCCCGCCCTCCTCCCTTCGAAACCCGCCTCCCCACTCCCCAAATCCACTGAGAATCCTAAAGAGCCTTTATGCATATGATTATATCTACCAATACTATCCATATTTGGTATTATGACTGAGAACTTTTAAAATATTTATTTAAAATTATAAAGTCATTGATATAAATAATTATGAAAGATAGTTGTATTTACAACAAAAATAACTAGTGAGAAGGGGAGCATTGTCTAATCTTTTTTTTTTCCCTTTTTTCCAATCTCAAATCTGAAGAATGTGTTTAACAGAAGACAGCTGGAGTTTCAATCTGCTGTGATGTGTTACTAAGGTTGAGGTATGTTGATACAAAACAACAAAACGAAACAAACAAAAAAGAAACACAGCCTCACAAATGGATATATATTTAGAAGTGGAAGTAGAGCTTGCAAAGTCTGTTATTATTATTTTGGATATCACTGCTCATGCTATGAGAAAACACACCAAAGAACAGTTTCTTAAAGCTTACTTTTAGTGCAAATTCTGAGTTCCTATCAATGAACTTTTCTTGCTATATTACATTAAATTACACTTATCTTTCACTCATGAAAAGATTTATACCAACATGAATTCATGTTGGTCTCACTTTGGTCTCACTGATTCACTGAGTTACATAGAACTTCCAAATGTTGATTCAATTCACTGTATAAGAAATTGCATTTGCTTAAAATTCCATATATATTTTCGGATACATATTTAAGTTCTGAAAAACTGTCAGTGTCATATCGTAGATACAGGTCTTCTAAAATTCTAATTCTCACTTGGAATATCAAATTGTATTATTGGTTTTAAAAGTGTGTACTCTTTTCCTTATGGCGGTAGGTTGAATTTATTCCTTTCTGGAGAAAAGTCCACAATATATGTCAAGATGCACAGTTCTCCCACAAGATGCTTTTTCAGGTAAAAATGGTGTTTATTTGCAAAAACCAGCTAATTCAGCATGACTCAAACAACCATACATATGTTTTCCATATAGGCAGACATTGACTATGGTTGTCAATTAATTATTTCTCATTGTGTAACACAAAATACAAAATAAAATAAAACAAAATAAAATGCACCAAAGTATTGATATTTAATAAAGCTGATATTTTCACTCTTTCATCAAGGACATTCTTGTGTATTACTGGCATAGCTTTTTGTTAATTATATTTTGTTGCTGACTTAAAAAAGAAAGCACAATGTGAGAGTTGCAAGTGATGCATTATTCGGGGAATAAAGAAGATTATAGACCAGGAGAGAGCACCTCAGATAGCTCTGAGAAACTGTTCCACAGAGGCAGGGGGGAAGATCAATAAATGAGTGACTTTACACGCAATCAAGCACTTATTTTTTTTTTGTAGAAGATTTATGCTAGTCATAAGGAATATTTGTCACCATGAAGGACTTTAGTGCTTTTCTGGATATGGTGGGGCTTCCCAGATGGCATTAGTGGTAAAGAACCCACCTGCCAATGCAGGAGACATAAGAGACACAGATTGGATTCGTGGCTTGGGAAGATCCCCTGGAGAAGAAAACGATAACTCACTCCAGTATTCTTGCCTGGAGAATCCCATGGACAAATAAGCCTGATGATGTACAGTCCATAGTGTCGCAAAGAGTCAGACACAATTGAAGCAACTAAGCAGACATGTAGATACGAGGAGATACAAGAAGGAAGCTTATAAAACCAGCTCCTAAAAATATTTAACTATTTGAAGACATGTTCTGCCAGTTTTCCCCAGAGCACAGAGTGCCTCATTTGTTTCCCATCCTGAACTCTTCCCAGGGGGTGCTGAAACTCAGCAGACGCAGTGGCACATGATTTAATCCTTGTAGAGGTAGATAGCAAGGGACAACAGCAAGTGTATTTTGTAGTTGATATGGTAAAGAACACAGTGATTAATAAGTAGCATCTGGCATGAGTGTCAAGATTCTTTCTATGGCACTGTTTTATCACTTTTGTTTTGTAACATTAGGATAAATGTCAACAGTGTGAAAACAAGTCCATTAATGTCATAAGTACTATTATGAAAAGAGCTAGACCTCATAGAAATTAAAATATGCTTGCTCCTTGGAAAGAAAGCTACAGCAAAGCTAGACAGCATATTAAAAAGCAGAGACATCACTTCGACGACAAAGATCTGTTTAGTCAAAACTATGGTTTTTCCAGTAATCACGTACAGACATGAGAGTAGAGTCATAAAGAAGGCTGAGTGTCAAAGAATTGATGCTTCGAATCATGTGATCGGAGAAGACTCTTGAGAGTCCCTTGCACTGCAAGGATATCAAACTAGTCCATCTTAAAGAAAACCAACCCTGAATATTCACTGGAAGAACTGAAGCTAAGCTGAAGCTCCAATAGTTTGGCCATCTGATGTGAAGAGCCAATTCATCAAAAAAGACTGATGCTGGGCTGGGAAAGATTGAAGGCAAAAGATTAAGAGAGCTCTGAGAAACTGTTCCACAGAGGCAGGGGGGAAGATCAATAAATGAGTGACTTTACACGCAATCAAGCACTTATTTTTTTTTTGTAGAAGATTTATGCTAGTCATAAGGAATATTTGTCACCATGAAGGACTTTAGTGCTTTTCTGGATATGGTGGGGCTTCCCAGATGGCATTAGTGGTAAAGAACCCACCTGCCAATGCAGGAGACATAAGAGACACAGATTGGATTCGTGGCTTGGGAAGATCCCCTGGAGAAGAAAACGATAACTCACTCCAGTATTCTTGCCTGGAGAATCCCATGGACAAATAAGCCTGATGATGTACAGTCCATAGTGTCGCAAAGAGTCAGACACAATTGAAGCAACTAAGCAGACATGTAGATACGAGGAGATACAAGAAGGAAGCTTATAAAACCAGCTCCTAAAAATATTTAACTATTTGAAGACATGTTCTGCCAGTTTTCCCCAGAGCACAGAGTGCCTCATTTGTTTCCCATCCTGAACTCTTCCCAGGGGGTGCTGAAACTCAGCAGACGCAGTGGCACATGATTTAATCCTTGTAGAGGTAGATAGCAAGGGACAACAGCAAGTGTATTTTGTAGTTGATATGGTAAAGAACACAGTGATTAATAAGTAGCATCTGGCATGAGTGTCAAGATTCTTTCTATGGCACTGTTTTATCACTTTTGTTTTGTAACATTAGGATAAATGTCAACAGTGTGAAAACAAGTCCATTAATGTCATAAGTACTATTATGAAAAGAGCTAGACCTCATAGAAATTAAAATATGCTTGCTCCTTGGAAAGAAAGCTACAGCAAAGCTAGACAGCATATTAAAAAGCAGAGACATCACTTCGACGACAAAGATCTGTTTAGTCAAAACTATGGTTTTTCCAGTAATCACGTACAGACATGAGAGTAGAGTCATAAAGAAGGCTGAGTGTCAAAGAATTGATGCTTTCGAATCATGTGATCGGAGAAGACTCTTGAGAGTCCCTTGCACTGCAAGGATATCAAACTAGTCAATTCTAAAGCAAATCAACCCTGAGTATTCACTGGAAGAACTGAAGCTAAGCTGAAGCTCCAATAGTTTGGCCATCTGATGTGAAGAGCCAATTCATCAAAAAAGACTGATGCTGGGCTGGGAAAGATTGAAGGCAAAAGATTAAGAGAGCAGGAGAGGATGGGATAGTTAGACAGCATCATCAACTCAAAAGACATGAATCTGAGCAAACTCCAGGAGAGAGTGGAAGACAGAGGAGACTGGTGTGCCAGAGTTTATGGGTCACAAACAGTTGGACACAACTTAGCAACTGAACAACAACAACAACAACAACAACAAAAATCCTAAAAGGATGTTAAGAACGTCTAAAGCCTCCTAAACCACACTTTTGAGAAGTACTCTACTAAAGCTAAGTAACATAAATTACCATGTGTATACTGTGTTTTGAGCATCAAGTTTTTTTTTCTAGAAGAGCTCTTACATCTCAAATAACTGATTACAGTTTGATTAAAATAGTCTCTGCTATTCATATGAGTAATAGAGAAGAGCACATAATTTTCTCCTTAAGTGGAATTATTTCCAAATCCATGATAAGTCCTCTGTAGAATCTGTATGACATTTTGAAGCATGTATAGTATTAGTCCCATTTTATAGATCAAGAAATTGAGACCACTATTTAGTAGATATAATAATAATTTATAGGACTATGATTTTGTTTAAAAATGCTTTGGTCTCACCTAAGAGTTGGAATTCAGGGAAAAAGGGAAAATGTTGCTTTGTTTTTATTTTCAGTAAGAAATATAATATTTATATTTGAAGAGATAATCTTGGTCAATGTTGATTACAGTAAAATGTCCATAATACCTTAGTTCAAATAACAAGTAGCTGTACTTAATTGAAGGAGGTCATTGCTAATTCTAGTCAATAAAATGTCTAATAGATAATCCCTTTAAAGACACCAGCTCAAATTTGGTCTTTGGCAAAAAAGACATGAAGTAGAGCATATAAGCAGGCAATTGACTGATCTGTATCATGTTAGATCCTCAGACTGAAGAATCATAAAGAAGGCTGAGTGTCAAAGAATTGATGCTTCGAATCATGTGATCGGAGAAGACTCTTGAGAGTCCCTTGCACTGCAAGGATATCAAACTAGTCAATTCTAAAGCAAATCAACCCTGAGTATTCACTGGAAGAACTGAAGCTAAGCTGAAGCTCCAATAGTTTGGCCATCTGATGTGAAGAGCCAATTCATCAAAAAAGACTGATGCTGGGCTGGGAAAGATTGAAGGCAAAAGATTAAGAGAGCAGGAGAGGATGGGATAGTTAGACAGCATCATCAACTCAAAAGACATGAATCTGAGCAAACTCCAGGAGAGAGTGGAAGACAGAGGAGACTGGTGTGCCAGAGTTTATGGGTCACAAACAGTTGGACACAACTTAGCAACTGAACAACAACAACAACAACAACAACAAAAATCCTAAAAGGATGTTAAGAACGTCTAAAGCCTCCTAAACCACACTTTTGAGAAGTACTCTACTAAAGCTAAGTAACATAAATTACCATGTGTATACTGTGTTTTGAGCATCAAGTTTTTTTCTAGAAGAGCTCTTACATCTCAAATAACTGATTACAGTTTGATTAAAATAGTCTCTGCTATTCATATGAGTAATAGAGAAGAGCACATAATTTTCTCCTTAAGTGGAATTATTTCCAAATCCATGATAAGTCCTCTGTAGAATCTGTATGACATTTTGAAGCATGTATAGTATTAGTCCCATTTTATAGATCAAGAAATTGAGACCACTATTTAGTAGATATAATAATAATTTATAGGACTATGATTTTGTTTAAAAATGCTTTGGTCTCACCTAAGAGTTGGAATTCAGGGAAAAAGGGAAAATGTTGCTTTGTTTTTATTTTCAGTAAGAAATATAATATTTATATTTGAAGAGATAATCTTGGTCAATGTTGATTACAGTAAAATGTCCATAATACCTTAGTTCAAATAACAAGTAGCTGTACTTAATTGAAGGAGGTCATTGCTAATTCTAGTCAATAAAATGTCTAATAGATAATCCCTTTAAAGACACCAGCTCAAATTTGGTCTTTAAGATGGAATCTTCTCCTGAATATCTATAAAGAAGAAAGCTTTTTAAAATAATAATTTATCTTTTTACTTTAAAACTTAAAGTAACCAATTCTGTCATTTAAAGTTTCTTTAATGCAATTTCCTCCAATACAATGCATTACTTCATTAATCTCATTGTTTGGTATTTTAAACCAATACTCTTATTATTAGGTTTGTTTGCTTGCTCTGGTGCCTGTTCTAGGTAGAAAATTAGTTTTTGAATAAATTCAATATATCTACAAAAAACTTAAATGTCCTGAATTACCATTCTGCTATTCAAGCAGAATTTTTTTTTTTTTTCTGTAGGTAAACTTGGCAAGCTTCAATGTCTTGAACTTCTGGGTCTGAATCACATCATCTTCATCAGCAAAGTGATAATTCCTAGTGATGTACACTTTATTGCTTAGAATTTTGACCATTTGTTCTTTCCTGTTATATTCTGAGATACAAACACAGGATGAGAAAAATAAAAGTTTGGTTCTTAAAGAGAAGAATCTGTGCACTGTGCTCATGATAATTAAACTATCAGCCTTCCGCCAACCAAAAAAGTCAGTCAAATGGCCTAATACAGCATCCTGTGCAAAAGAACAGCCAACATGCTATTGAAACTTCTCACTTCATATTTGCCCTGGCAGTGACCATAACAGACATCATGCTTTTTATGTAGAATAACCTTGATTTAAGCACAATCAGAACTCTGACATTCATGCAAAATTTAAGTGATTCTAAAATTCAAAGTTTCCCTACAACTTTAGTGGCAACAAATTATTATTTAATGTACTGAGAGTAGCGCCTGATCAATTTATAAACATTAGATGACTTAAAGGTATTTTCTGTTGATGGTCTTAGCTACCTTTCAGGGCCATTCCCAATATCTGTCAACTCACATCTGGATTTTTCCTTTTAACAGTCAGAGTTCTGAGTTTTCACTTTGTTTTAGTGTTTTTTGGTGGTGGGGAGGATCATTTCCTCATTTTTCCTATATATCGCTCAATATAAACAATACGACAGTCTCTTTCACTGAAGCTTTGAGAGCTACAGCTTGAAGGTAGCATGATAGTCTTATAACATCACGATGAACTCAATCTGAAGTTCTGAGAAATTTTTCAAGTGACAAAGCAGCAGCCACCAATTACACCACAGAAGTGACAATTGGCTTCATCATGGACTATGTGTGTTGTTAACATGCAACAACTTTTAAAGATACATTAACCAGTTCTAATTTAAAGAAGGTACAATTGAGGGAAGCTTGACCACTATTTCAGTGCTTTTCATCTGCAATATCATTCTCATCAAAATTCAGTGGCAATTTTTTAAACCCTTTTTCTAGTAAATTAAATCGAAGAAAAGGTGAGCTATCTCAACTGTAAATAGTAAAAGTGCATCAATTTCCTTCCCTTTCTCTTGGATTGATACTGCTTTGTTATTTTGAAGTTAATTTTTTATTCTTTTAAAAATTATTTTATTCACTTACTGATTACTTCAGAAATGTCTCAAACACTATAATCTATGGATACAAAAATGAATAAGATGAGCCAGATGCCTTTGAAGAGGTGTAAGCTAATGAGGTGATTAGAAGACAGTATTAGTTTCATATAAAATGCACATATGCTAAGTTGCTTCAGTGGTGTTGGACTCTTTGTGACCCTATGGATTGGGCCCATCAGGCTCCTCTTCCCATGGTATTCCCCAGGCAAGAATACTGGAACGGGCTGCCATGCCCTTCTCCAGGGTGTCTTCTTGACTCAGGGATTGAATCCATGTCTCTTACGTCTCCTGCATTGGCGGGCAGGTTCTTTACGGCTGAGAAGTCCTATGAAAATGCAATTGTACCATAACAGACATCATGCTTTTTATGTAGAATAACCTTGATTTAAGCACAATCAGAACTCTGACATTCATGCAAAATTTAAGTGATTCTAAAATTCAAAGTTTCCCTACAACTTTAGTGGCAACAAATTATTATTTAATGTACTGAGAGTAGCGCCTGATCAATTTATAAACATTAGATGACTTAAAGGTATTTTCTGTTGATGGTCTTAGCTACCTTTCAGGGCCATTCCCAATATCTGTCAACTCACATCTGGATTTTTCCTTTTAACAGTCAGAGTTCTGAGTTTTCACTTTGTTTTAGTGTTTTTTGGTGGTGGGGAGGATCATTTCCTCATTTTTCCTATATATCTCTCAATATAAACAATACGACAGTCTCTTTCACTGAAGCTTTGAGAGCTACAGCTTGAAGGTAGCATGATAGTCTTATAACATCACGATGAACTCAATCTGAAGTTCTGAGAAATTTTTCAAGTGACAAAGCAGCAGCCACCAATTACACCACAGAAGTGACAATTGGCTTCATCATGGACTATGTGTGTTGTTAACATGCAACAACTTTTAAAGATACATTAACCAGTTCTAATTTAAAGAAGGTACAATTGAGGGAAGCTTGACCACTATTTCAGTGCTTTTCATCTGCAATATCATTCTCATCAAAATTCAGTGGCAATTTTTAACCTTTTACTAGTAAATTAAATCGAAGAAAAGGTGAGCTATCTCAACTGTAAATAGTAAAAGTGCATCAATTTCCTTCCCTTTCTCTTGGATTGATACTGCTTTGTTATTTTGAAGTTAATTTTTTATTCTTTTAAAAATTATTTTATTCACTTACTGATTACTTCAGAAATGTCTCAAACACTATAATCTATGGATACAAAAATGAATAAGATGAGCCAGATGCCTTTGAAGAGGTGTAAGCTAATGAGGTGATTAGAAGACAGTATTAGTTTCATATAAAATGCACATATGCTAAGTTGCTTCAGTGGTGTTGGACTCTTTGTGACCCTATGGATTGGGCCCATCAGGCTCCTCTTCCCATGGTATTCCCCAGGCAAGAATACTGGAGCGGGCTGCCATGCCCTTCTCCAGGGTGTCTTCTTGACTCAGGGATTGAATCCATGTCTCTTACGTCTCCTGCATTGGCGGGCAGGTTCTTTACTACTGAGAAGTCCTATGAAAATGCAATTGTACCAAACAGCATCTTTTGGATGATTTTTGTCAGATGTGACCCTTGATACATCAGGTCTATACACTGACCTAATTAGCTTGTGTGGGATGAAAAAAATGAAAAAAAAAATTGAAACATTTCTAAAGCACTGATGCCAATATATTCACAGAGTGGATTTAGCACCCTGAAGTGCCTTCAGTTTAAAAAAAATCTGAAATAAGTCACTCAACTCTCCTAGCCCTGCCTTCACCACCTGAAAAAATTCAAAGAACAAATTATTGAACAGTCTCCCTGACAGTTCCATAGATTTCTGATGAACGGATGCTTCCAAGTCCCCATTGTTTACCATCTCCACAAACAGGACTCAGTTAATGAAATGGCTAATTAGATTTCTGTAATCCTATAGTCTTTGTGTGTGGGTGACATTTTGTCGGCATTTCTCTCGTGGCTCCCTCAGTGTGATAGGGAACATTCTCCCTTAGCCAACTTGGCTTTTGTTGTTTTGCTGCAATGGCAGTTCCCTCTGTTGGTGTAATGAAATCATTGCCCTCCCAAACACAGCTTGGGCACTCAGCATTTCAATAGGACAGAATAGGAAAATAATCATCTGATTAAACAGGACCATGTCCAAAATCGATTTGCAAAATGAAATAACAGAATTGGACTGAGAATAACAGAATTAAGGAAGGGCTTAGGTATTATTACATACTGTAGTACATATTCATTGAGTGGCAGAATGTGGAAAGATTTAGAGTCCTAAATTCTTATTTTTACAATTCATAAGAAGTAAATCCTTCAAAACAGCAGGGGTAGGGGACTATTTCAGATAGACGTTTTTAGAGACTAACACCTTAGTATAGCCAAGAAGCAAAGGATTAGGACCAAAGAGACAATTAAAGAACCAAATGGAAAAAAAAAAAAGCAAATAAAAATTATTTAATATACTGGGATAATGACTAGTATTATTATTTAAAATTCAATAGTTATTTCTTATACAAATTATGGAGAATTCTAAGTAATATGTTTTTTCCTAGAAATTCTCAAAATTTTTATTTTGAGCTACCTTTCTATCAGGATGGCAAAGCCCTGGTATTAATCATGTCGGAAGTCTACACTTTCCAAGGAAATTGTATCAAAGTTTATACCTTTTAATTGATTTGGGGGTGAATGTTGGGTATAGTTCTCAAAACCAGTGAGCCACTCAAGTTTCTAATGAGATATTTTCAATCCATTCAGATCTCGGGTCAAGTCCATGCAGATTACACCTGAGATATTCCTTCAGGTCCAAGAATGTCCATGCTACTTCTGTACTATTCAGACGCATGGGAGCCATTTACTTATTTCAGACCAGGCACAGGAAATCGCTTTGATTCTAAGAAGCCATAACTGTTAGCAGAAACACTGACTGAAACTGCCCACCCTGAGTAGTCACCACAGTAACCATCTACTTGAGTTATTTTAAGAGAGGTCCTGGTAGAGAACATGGAACTAGCACATCACCAACCAAAAGAATTTGGGAAAAGGCAAAAGAAGATGCCAGTCCATCATGTCCTACTAACTTCCAAGAATCCTTCCTACCATAATCTATCTTGGCTGCGTGACACACATGACATCAGGAAGGATGCTGAGTCAGTCCAGAAACTAGTCCAATCACCATAAAACCTAAGACTGAGCCACACGTTAGAGCTGTCCTGTGTTCCCTTACATTCACTGTCCTCCACCTGGTGTCCTTTCTAATAAAACCCTTGCTTTTTTAAGCAAACTCTGAGATACAGTGAAGGACAGGGAAACCTGGACTGCTGCAGTCCATGGGGTCACAAAGAGTCAGACACAACTCAGTGACTAAACAATATGATCCTGCAAACTCACTGCTGGACATATACTTAGAGAAAAATCATAATTTGAAAAGATACATGCATCACAATGTTTACATCAGCACTATTTATAAGAGCCAAGACATAGAAGCATCCTAAATATCTATCAACAGAGGAATTGATAAAAAAAGTAGTGGTCCATATATACAATGGAATATTACTTAGCCATAAAAAGAATGAAATAATACTATGTACTGCAAGAGGAATCAACCTAAAAATCATCCTACTAAGTGAAGTAAGGCAGAAAAAGACAAGTATCATATGTGCCTGCTAAGTTGTTTCAATCATGTTTCACTCTTTGTGATCCTATGGACTGCAGCCCACCAGGCTCCTGTGTATATGGAATTCTCTAGGCAAGAATACCAGAGTGGGTTTCCATTTCCTCCTCCAGTAGATCTTTCCAACCCAGGGATGAAACCCACATCTCTCATGTGTAACGTGTATTAGCAGGTGATTTCTTTACCACTAGCACCACCTGGGGAGCCCAATATCATATCACTTATACATGGAATCTAAAAAGACAATACTGATGAACTTATTTACAAAACAGACTCAAAGACTTCAAAAACCAAACTTATGGTTACCAAAGGGGAAAGGTGGGGGAGGGATATACTGGGAATTTGGCATTACCAGATGTTACACGAGTATGTGTAAAACAAATAAATAACCAGGATGTACTCTGTAGCACATGGAACTGTATTTAAATTTCTGTAATAACCTATAATGGAAAAGAATCCAAAAAGAATATACACACACACAATCACAAACATATACATATATATATATATATGAAACTAAATAACTTCACTGTACACCCAAAACACAACATTGTAAATCAACTATACGTCTGTAACAGTTGATTAAAAAAAAAAAGCCCTTGTTTTGTCAGTACATGTGTCTCCTTGGACAATTCATTTCCAAGTGTTAGACAAGCACCTACTCTTGGGCCCTGGAAGAGATCCCCCCATCCTGTAACATGCCTACCTAGATAGACAATAAAATGCATACATGAATTCCACTCTTGCTACCATGGCCACTTTGTTCAGGAGCTCACTGAACAATGCCAGATGTCACTGAGAAGAGACTGGAAGTCACAGAACAGGTCATCCTATCCACTTCTTCATTATTGAAATCCTCCTCTGCTGAGATCATCCTTGGCTGAAATGTGACATAGGACACAAATATCTTCTTGCCTTTTTTTTCTTTTTTTGGCCCATTCAAAGGGGTCTATTCACATATCTCTACCCTAAATTTCTTTGTCACCAGTTTTCCAGTCATGTTCGTAAGTCCCTGACCTTCTGCTCAACCATTAGCTACAACCCACGAATCAGTATATAATTACATGTATGACCATTTTTCCTTATAAGTAAAGTGAACAATGACTTTGTTCCTGAAATTCTGTCACTATGAGAATTTTCTTTCATCACTGTCCTTCAGTGCTGTCCCAGAGGACTTACAGCATTGCGACTGTCTACTTTGGGGTGGTGCCTTTATATTCTGCAGAACTACCTATAAACTAGGTTTTGCCTTCCTCTGTCAAGTGACCACAGGTAATGTCCCACAGACCAGAGGTGCAGACTGGGGACCTGGAGAGAGACGGAAATGGAGCAGGAGTGGGGACTATGGGCATTCAGACCACTTTTTCATGTAACTAATTTGTGCCGTCAGAGCCTCTCAGGCCATTCATGATGGAGGCCAAGAAGTCACATGATCTGCTATCTCGAAGCTATAAAACCAGTCGATAGAGAGATAAAATTCATTCTGAGTCCAAAGCCTGAGGACAAGAGAGCTCAATAGTGCACATCTAGGTCTGAGGTAAGATCTAAGAACCACGAGTGCCAGTATCCTAAACAGAAGAACACAGACATCCCAGATAACACAGAAAGCAAATATGTTTTTCCACTTTCCTATTCAGTCTACCAGTTCAGATATTGGAAGGCCGGGGGGGGGGGGGCACTTCTACTGGTCTTTATCTATTTTCATCCATCTTTGTTCCTTTGGCCCATGTGAGCCTCCCATCGCATTGGCCTCTGTTGCTGCAGAGCACCAGTTCTGGGCACATGACCCCAGAGCTCCGGCTTGGTAGTTGAACACATCGGTCCAGTTGCTCCATGGCGCATGAGATCCTCCCAGGCCAGGCATCGAATCAGCGCCTCTTTCACTGCAAGGTGGTGCCCTTATCCACTGGACCACCAGGGAAGCCCCCAGTTCATATATTAATCTCTTCCAGAAACATCTTTTCAGATATACTCAGAAATAATGTTTTGCCAGCTATCTGGACATCACAAAGCCCAGTCAAGTGGACACATAAAATTAACCATCACAAGACAAAACACACACACACACAGACACACTTCAAAATTTTTCATTTTGCCTGCATTGGGTAGTCCAAGATAATCCACAATGCCTAGAATCCATCCTACTTCAAGTTCATTATTTGTCCACAAATGTTCAATGGGGTCTTTTGCAACATTATTGCATTTTTAATTTTATCATCTGTCTTAAGACTTTAAAAGGAAATGTGAACAATGACTTTGTTCCTGAAATTCTGTCACTATGAGAATTTTCTTTCATCACTGTCCTTCAGTGCTGTCCCAGAGGACTTACAGCATTGCGACTGTCTACTTTGGGGTGGTGCCTTTATATTCTGCAGAACTACCTATAAACTAGGTTTTGCCTTCCTCTGTCAAGTGACCACAGGTAATGTCCCACAGACCAGAGGTGCAGACTGGGGACCTGGAGAGACGGAAATGGAGCAGGAGTGGGGACTATGGGCATTCAGACCACTTTTTCATGTAACTAATTTGTGCCGTCAGAGCCTCTCAGGCCATTCATGATGGAGGCCAAGAAGTCACATGATCTGCTATCTCAAGCTATAAAACCAGTCGATAGAGAGATAAAATTCATTCTGAGTCCAAAGCCTGAGGACAAGAGAGCTCAATAGTGCACATCTAGGTCTGAGGTAAGATCTAAGAACCACGAGTGCCAGTATCCTAAACAGAAGAACACAGACATCCCAGATAACACAGAAAGCAAATATGTTTTTCCACTTTCCTATTCAGTCTACCAGTTCAGATATTGGAAGGCCGGGGGGGGGGGGGCACTTCTACTGGTCTTTATCTATTTTCATCCATCTTTGTTCCTTTGGCCCATGTGAGCCTCCCATCGCATTGGCCTCTGTTGCTGCAGAGCACCAGTTCTGGGCACATGACCCCAGAGCTCCGGCTTGGTAGTTGAACACATCGGTCCAGTTGCTCCATGGCGCATGAGATCCTCCCAGGCCAGGCATCGAATCAGCGCCTCTTTCACTGCAAGGTGGTGCCCTTATCCACTGGACCACCAGGGAAGCCCCCAGTTCATATATTAATCTCTTCCAGAAACATCTTTTCAGATATACTCAGAAATAATGTTTTGCCAGCTATCTGGACATCACAAAGCCCAGTCAAGTGGACACATAAAATTAACCATCACAAGACAAAACACACACACACACAGACACACTTCAAAATTTTTCATTTTGCCTGCATTGGGTAGTCCAAGATAATCCACAATGCCTAGAATCCATCCTACTTCAAGTTCATTATTTGTCCACAAATGTTCAATGGGGTCTTTTGCAACATTATTGCATTTTTAATTTTATCATCTGTCTTAAGACTTTAAAAGAAATGTATTTGGGAAAATCTAGTGTATATTTAATTAGGTAGCTTCTCACAAAAATATTTAGCCATTATTTCTTCCTTATGCAGTCACAGCCCTAAGAATATTCTTGGTAAATGACTTAGAAAACTATAGAACAAAGCAATGAAGAAAATAATTCATGCAAAGGGCCTTACCAAAAGCTTAAAAATAAAGCAACCAACCCCAAATTATTATTATCATCACTTCTGTGCTTAATGAAGATTTTAATGAAGAAGACTGCTATACATTTTGACAGAGAAAACTTATTATTTTCCCCTTTACATTGACAAGGAGGAAGTTAGTAAGAAAAGGATTGCTTTTTAAATGAACTTGTTTATTTTAAGTAGGCCATAAAAATTGCTTTAAATTCCAAATGGAGTTTTCAATATCAACAATGAAGGAAAAGTACCTATGTACTTCATAGGGGAATAAATACAACATGGAAACACTTGAGAAAATCACGTCTAAATTCTAGTACACAATTTCACAATCATTCTTCAAAATACAATCATGCTTAAGAAGAATAAGATTTGAAGAAAGTAACAGATTTCAACTGAGTCGTTAATATTCTATTCAAGCTCAGTAGTCAACAGTCACTATTATTTTGATATATTTAGGTTCACGTATAACGTTTCTGAATATGCTGAAATAGACCTGCGGATAGCACAAAATGAAAGCTAATTTAGTATCTTCCGGAGGAAAAAAAAATTTAAATGCTCAATTAAATAATTATTAAATGTTTCAATTTCCCTGCAATCATTATAGTGTCCCATTCACATAAGACAGAGTGTGAATAATAAAGCCATCTTACAATTTGACATTCTTTCTAAGCTATTAACATCATATTTTCCTGTTCAGATTACTCCCATCACATTGGGGAAGATACTATTTGCAAATAAATAACGTGTCCTTTAAACCTCTACTGCTATGCAATTTAGGATAAGGAAATAAAGAATTTATCTCCAAAAATATTAATGGGTCTCTACTAGATCTTATTTCAGATAGATTTACATTACTTTCAAAGAGTGTTCTGATTTCTCTTAGGATAGTTTTAAAAAACATGATGATCTTTTTCTTAGTGACAGAGTCGTCTGTCAAGTAACATCCCTAGTGAAGGCATATACACAGAATACCTTAAAAATAAATCAGAAGTAAAACCACATGCAGTGCAATACCTTTTGAAATTAGGTACCTTTTAACTAACCTATTTCCCTACAGTGCTGCTGTGACTTTTAAAGAGCTTTAAAAAGCACATACGTGGTTTTATACTTTCTAAGGTTCCTTAAGAGCATTTGTATCTTCTTTATTCGGGTTTTTGCACATGAATAGGGCTAGGAAAACATGATAAAATGCAAACAAATCAAGTTATCCACTCAATTTTTATCCTAAATTTCAGGTAATTTCAGGTATGACTACTTTTATGACTTAAATACTTAAGAAAAGTGAAAACATTAGTAGCTCAGTCATGCCCCATGTCCAACTCTTGTGACCCCATGGACTGTAGCCTGCCAGGCTCCTCTGTCCATGGAATTCTCCAGGCAAGAATACTGGAGTGGGTGGCCATTCCTTTCTCCAAGTGATTTTCCTGAACCAGGGATGGAACCCCAGTTTCCTGCCTTTCAAGTAGACTCTTTACTGTTTGAGCCACTAGGGAAGTCCATAAAATACTTTGGTTAAGGTACTAAAATTCATAACCATCTTTGGGATTGCTCCAGACACAGATAAACTTTTAAAATAAGAGAACATAAAAGAAAGGAAAAATGAACAATTGTGCTTGGTATCAAATAACGTTGAACTCATTTGAGTCATCCTTTTGTGTGTACTCTATCCAAACTCTGCTACAAAAATGTTATATTTGATTTAGTATAATGAGTAGAAACTTTAGAGCAACACAGAGCTGAATTTGAACAAGAGTTTAGCCAGACACTGGGCAAAATAATTATCCTCTAAAAACCTAAGTTTTGTCATATAGAGAATCAGTGCAATAATGACTATCTTATATATTTGCTTTTAATATCAACGTGTCCTTTAAACCTCTACTGCTATGCAATTTAGGATAAGGAAATAAAGAATTTATCTCCAAAAATATTAATGGGTCTCTACTAGATCTTATTTCAGATAGATTTACATTACTTTCAAAGAGTGTTCTGATTTCTCTTAGGATAGTTTTAAAAACATGATGATCTTTTCTTAGTGACAGAGTCGTCTGTCAAGTAACATCCCTAGTGAAGGCATATACACAGAATCCCTTTAAAAAATAAATCTGAAGTAAAACCACATGCAGTGCAATACCTTTTGAGATTAGGTACCTTTTAACTAACCTTTTTCCCCTACAGTGCTGCTGTGACTTTTAAAGAGCTTTAAAAAGCACATACGTGGTTTTATACTTTCTAAGGTTCCTTAAGAGCATTTGTATCTTCTTTATTCGGGTTTTTGCACATGAATAGGGCTAGGAAAACATGATAAAATGCAAACAAATCAAGTTATCCACTCAATTTTTATCCTAAATTTCAGGTAATTTCAGGTATGACTACTTTTATGACTTAAATACTTAAGAAAAGTGAAAACATTAGTAGCTCAGTCATGCCCCATGTCCAACTCTTGTGACCCCATGGACTGTAGCCTGCCAGGCTCCTCTGTCCATGGAATTCTCCAGGCAAGAATACTGGAGTGGGTGGCCATTCCTTTCTCCAAGTGATTTTCCTGAACCAGGGATGGAACCCCAGTTTCCTGCCTTTCAAGTAGACTCTTTACTGTTTGAGCCACTAGGGAAGTCCATAAAATACTTTGGTTAAGGTACTAAAATTCATAACCATCTTTGGGATTGCTCCAGACACAGATAAACTTTTAAAATAAGAGAACATAAAAGAAAGGAAAAATGAACAATTGTGCTTGGTATCAAATAACGTTGAACTCATTTGAGTCATCCTTTTGTGTGTACTCTATCCAAACTCTGCTACAAAAATGTTATATTTGATTTAGTATAATGAGTAGAAACTTTAGAGCAACACAGAGCTGAATTTGAACAAGAGTTTAGCCAGACACTGGGCAAAATAATTATCCTCTAAAAACCTAAGTTTTGTCATATAGAGAATCAGTGCAATAATGACTATCTTATATATTTGCTTTTAATATCAACAGTGCATGAGAGAAGCATAAATTACTGTAAAAAGATTAACAGAGGGCTTCCCTGGTAGTCCAGTGGGTAAAGATACCGCCTTGCAGTGCAAGGGGCGCTGGTTTGATCCCTGGCCTGGGAAGATCCCATGTGCCGCGAAGCGGCTGGACCAATGTGTCCAACTACCAAGCCAGAGCTCTGGAGTGCATGTGCCCAGAGCTGGTGCTCTGCAACGAAAGAGGCCGCTGTGATGGGAGGCCCACACAGGCCAAAGAACAAAGATAAATGAATGAAAGATCAATAGAAGTGACCAAACAAAACAAAACAAAAAAAGATTAACAGAATAGGATTAAAAGCCACAGAGCAGGACTTTGTTGGTGACCCAGTGGTAAAGAATCCACCTGCCAATGCAGGTGACACAGGTTTAATCCCTGGGAAGATCTCACATGCTGCAGAGAAAGAGTACCTGTGCTGCACAATTACTAAGTATACCCTCTAGAGCTCAGGGAGCCGAATCCACTGAGTTCATGTGCCATAACTACTGAAGTCTGTGCACCCTAGAGACCCTGGTCCAAAACAAGAGAGGCCACTGCAATGAGAGCCCACACATTGCAACTACAAAATAGCAGCTCACCACAACTAGAGAAAAGCCCAGGTAGCAACCAAGACCTAGTGCAGGCAAAAATAAATAAATAAATAATAAGGAGCCAGCAGTCAACCCACATAATAGAGTCAACTGATCATTAGCAAGCGAGAGAAGGCTATACAGAGGAAAAAAGATAGCCTTTAACAAATGGTTGTAGAACAACTGGACATCCACATGCAAAAAAAAATAATTTGGACACAGAGTTTACACCGTTTATAAAATTAACTCAAAACGGATCACAGATCTAAATGCAAAGCTATAAAACATCTGGAAGATAGCAAAGGAGGAAATATATATGACCTTAAGTTTGGCAATGTATTTTTAGATACCACACTAAAGATAATCTATGAAATAAGTAATTGATAAAATGGGCTTCATTAAGATTCAAAATTTCTGCTCTGCAAAAACACTGTTAAGAAATTGAGAAGACAAACCAAGCTGGGAGAAAATATTTGCAAGAGTTGTATCTAATAATAGGGGCTTCCCTGGTGGCTCACATAGCAAAGAATCAGCCTGCAGACCTGGGATTGATCTCTGGGTCGGGAAGAACAATAAGAAAACAACAATTCAATTGAAGAAAAGGGAAAAACATCTGAACAGACATCTCCCCCGAAAAGATATGCTGATAACATATACACATATGAAAAGATACTCCATGTCATATGTCATTAAGAAACTGAAAATCAAAACAACAATAGGGACTTAACTGGCAGCACAGTGGATAAGAATCCACCTGCCAAAGCAGGAGAGACACAGGTTTGATCCTTGGTAAGGGAAGATTCCACATGTGCTGCAACTAATGAAGCCTGAGCACCTAGAGCCTGTGCTCAAAATGAGAAAATTCACTGCAATGAAAAACCCTCACACCACAACAAAGAGTAGCCTCCACTCCATGTAACTAGAGAAAGCCAACACAAAGCAATAAAGATCCAATGCAACCAAAAATAAATAAGTTTCAAAAAACAAACAAAAAACACAATAAAACCCACCAGAGTGATGCCACTACACACTTAGTAGGATGGCCATAAAACTTAACACGAATATTAATGGAGGATGAGGACATGGCACCACAGACACTCTTCCACTGCTGGTTGTAATACAAAACAGTACAGCTGTTTCAGAGGACAGTTTGGCAGGTTATTACAAGACAAAACATTCTCTTAACACACACACACACACACACACACACAAATCCAGCAATCATACTCCTTGCTATTTTCCCAATGAGCTGAAAACATGGCCACAAAAAAAAAAAAACCTGCACACAATAGTTTATAGCACCTTAACTCATACCTACTAAAACCTAGAATCTGCCAAGATAGCTTTCAGTAGGTATACGGAAATGTTTTTACAAAAACATCTGGAAGATAGCAAAGGAGGAAATATATATGACCTTAAGTTTGGCAATGTATTTTTAGATACCACACTAAAGATAATCTATGAAATAAGTAATTGATAAAATGGGCTTCATTAAGATTCAAAATTTCTGCTCTGCAAAAACACTGTTAAGAAATTGAGAAGACAAACCAAGCTGGGAGAAAATATTTGCAAGAGTTGTATCTAATAATAGGGGCTTCCCTGGTGGCTCACATAGCAAAGAATCAGCCTGCAGACCTGGGATTGATCTCTGGGTCGGGAAGAACAATAAGAAAACAACAATTCAATTGAAGAAAAGGGAAAAACATCTGAACAGACATCTCCCCCGAAAAGATATGCTGATAACATATACACATATGAAAAGATACTCCATGTCATATGTCATTAAGAAACTGAAAATCAAAACAACAATAGGGACTTAACTGGCAGCACAGTGGATAAGAATCCACCTGCCAAAGCAGGAGAGACACAGGTTTGATCCTTGGTAAGGGAAGATTCCACATGTGCTGCAACTAATGAAGCCTGAGCACCTAGAGCCTGTGCTCAAAATGAGAAAATTCACTGCAATGAAAAACCCTCACACCACAACAAAGAGTAGCCTCCACTCCATGTAACTAGAGAAAGCCAACACAAAGCAATAAAGATCCAATGCAACCAAAAATAAATAAGTTTCAAAAAACAAACAAAAAACACAATAAAACCCACCAGAGTGATGCCACTACACACTTAGTAGGATGGCCATAAAACTTAACACGAATATTAATGGAGGATGAGGACATGGCACCACAGACACTCTTCCACTGCTGGTTGTAATACAAAACAGTACAGCTGTTTCAGAGGACAGTTTGGCAGGTTATTACAAGACAAAACATTCTCTTAACACACACACACACACACACACACAAATCCAGCAAATCATACTCCTTGCTATTTTCCCAATGAGCTGAAAACATGGCCACAAAAAAAAAAAAACCTGCACACAATAGTTTATAGCACCTTAACTCATACCTACTAAAACCTAGAATCTGCCAAGATAGCTTTCAGTAGGTATACGGATAAATAAGAAGTGGTACATCCAGACAAAGGAATGTTATTACTCATAAAGAAACGTAGTGAGCTGTCAAGCCATAAAAAGATAGGAGAAACGTTCAATGTATGTCACTAAGTGAAAGAAGCCAATCTGAAAAAATATTGTAGAGTGAATGGTTCTATGTGATACTCTAGAAAAGGCAAAACTATGGAGACAGGGAAAGATCAGTGGTTGCCAGTAATCTGATCAGGAGGGAGGAACAGGCAAATTACAGTGGAGTTTAAGGTCAGTGAAAGTATTCCGTAGAACACTATAAGGGTGCAACATTTTTCAAAACTCATAAAATATACAACACCTTCTGGTGAACCGTAATGTAAATTATGAACTTTGAGTCATAATCATGAGTCAAGAAGGTTCACTCTTTGCAGTGAATGTAGTACTCTGATGTAGGATGTTGACAGTAGAAGAAGCTGAGGGGAAGAAGACGGATGATATACAGACACTTCCTGTACTTTCCACTCAACTTTACCCTGAACCTAAAGCTTCTCTAAAAATAAAGTCTATTTAAATACATAGTCCTATTAAACAGTACTTATAACTAGCTTCATAAGAACATTAAATTATAAAAAAGATTCGTATTTTTTTCATTTGCTATATTAGAAGGAATCATTTTGCCCTGTATTTGTAGGAATAAAATGGATTTTAATTTTCTCTGAAAAAGACTACAGACATAAATCTGCTTTTGAAGTTGAGAAAAGCCTTTGCAATCTCGAACCTCAAAACTGGGTTCTGAATTTTCTTTTGATTATTATTTGTAGGCCAGTGCTAATGAGCAATTGGCTTTTTCTTCATTTACCTTGACAAAAGTACTCCGACAAAAATTTTGTAAAGTGTTCAACAACTCTTGAGAAGACGAGGACAGGGAAAAACATAGTCGGGGGAAATAAAAGCAATGGTTTCTGCGCAAGATGGCTCAAGCAAAAGATCTTTGCCCAGTGGGTCTGAGCAGAAATGGCAAAAATGTCCCTATGCACAGCAATATTTTGTAATCCAAATTGGTAGTATCAATAAAATCAAAGTCCTCACTAGCCAGGTGTCCAATATGCAAACCAAGGGAATCCTATTGTACCCAGAGTTTTCACCCAATTAGGAAAGGGACTCATGTCACACAGCCTGACTTTGCAATTACATCAGCCCCTGAGAGATTATATCCCCTAGTATCTGCCTGGCAAGTGTAGCATGAATGTTATCCATCAGTAGTGACAAGGTCCATACCTGCTGGAGAATGTACCTGAGGATGGTAGAGCACTTCATAGGCTCATTGTGAAGACAAACACCAGGCAAAGAAGCAGCATAATGTGGGGCTCTGAAGGAAAGAGGGCTTTTGCAAGCATAGGGAAGCTTAAGCACATATTTGCAGTTGGTGCTAAAAGGATGCCTACATGATCTAAGGTCCATTGTGAAAACTTCTGATTGATCCCCCTGGTTTCTGTGCTCTGAGCAATGCATGCTCACCATGAGTTCCTATTGCAATGTAGATACATGACTGCTCGACCTTTAGCTTGATTGGTGTAACTATAGGAAGTTCCTTGCAAACTCCCCTTCGTTTGCCTATAAAAACTGTTGGTTTACTCTAATAAAGTGGAACCGCTCCGAGGGAACCCCCGTCACGTCTGATTGTCCCCTGCCTGAGCCAGAGGGCTGCAGGGCGGGCAGTTCAAGATTTGCCTTTCTACGAGATCTCCTGGTTCAGCCGGGAGCAATCCCGCTGCCTTTCCTTTCTGCGGAAGGTCCTCGCAGCATAGGACATAAGTGAAGATCACATAACATAACTGTCTTTGTGTAGGTCAGAAACTAACTCTAACAACTGGCCATGTAAGGGAATGCTTCCTCAGAAAAGAAGCATTGCATTTGGATTGGAATTCTAGGCCTAAGACTTGCTAATTGATGTCTTCATTCATTCATTCATTCATTCATCCAAAAGATTATGTTCAATCTTCCAGACACCGGATGATAGGACTTCAAGATGACTTTAGTCATATTTATAATCACTTTTCATCTTTATAAGAAGATGTCAAAAATATAAGAAGTGTTAATAATAATTTCCTGCCTCCTGTGGCTGGGAAGGAAGCATGGAAGAAAATGGACACCTGTACGTGAATGGTTGAGTCCCTTTGCTGTCAACCTGAAACTATCACATAACGGTTAATATAAAATAAAAGTTTCCCTATGCCGCAATTGGTAGCATGAATGTTATCCAAAAAATCAGTAGTTTAAAAAACCAAAGGTTTGCAATTACATCAGCCCCTGAGAGATTATATCCCTAGTATCTGCCTGGCAAGTGTAGCATGAATGTTATCCATCAGTAGTGACAAGGTCCATACCTGCTGGAGAATGTACCTGAGGATGGTAGAGCACTTCATAGGCTCATTGTGAAGACAAACACCAGGCAAAGAAGCAGCATAATGTGGGGCTCTGAAGGAAAGAGGGCTTTTGCAAGCATAGGGAAGCTTAAGCACATATTTGCAGTTGGTGCTAAAAGGATGCCTACATGATCTAAGGTCCATTGTGAAAACTTCTGATTGATCCCCCTGGTTTCTGTGCTCTGAGCAATGCATGCTCACCATGAGTTCCTATTGCAATGTAGATACATGACTGCTCGACCTTTAGCTTGATTGGTGTAACTATAGGAAGTTCCTTGCAAACTCCCCTTCGTTTGCCTATAAAAACTGTTGGTTTACTCTAATAAAGTGGAACCGCTCCGAGGGAACCCCCGTCACGTCTGATTGTCCCCTGCCTGAGCCAGAGGGCTGCAGGGCGGGCAGTTCAAGATTTGCCTTTCTACGAGATCTCCTGGTTCAGCCGGGAGCAATCCCGCTGCCTTTCCTTTCTGCGGAAGGTCCTCGCAGCATAGGACATAAGTGAAGATCACATAACATAACTGTCTTTGTGTAGGTCAGAAACTAACTCTAACAACTGGCCATGTAAGGAATGCTTCCTCAGAAAAGAAGCATTGCATTTGGATTGGAATTCTAGGCCTAAGACTTGCTAATTGATGTCTTCATTCATTCATTCATTCATTCATCCAAAAGATTATGTTCAATCTTCCAGACACCGGATGATAGGACTTCAAGATGACTTTAGTCATATTTATAATCACTTTTCATCTTTATAAGAAGATGTCAAAAATATAAGAAGTGTTAATAATAATTTCCTGCCTCCTGTGGCTGGGAAGGAAGCATGGAAGAAAATGGACACCTGTACGTGAATGGTTGAGTCCCTTTGCTGTCAACCTGAAACTATCACATAACGGTTAATATAAAATAAAAAGTTTACAAAATAATAATTGTCTGCCTAAATCAATATAATGACTTTAAAAAATTGAGGGATATACTATGTTGTCAGTATTTAATGAATATACGCTATTAATAAGATGGATAGTGTTAGATAAAGATAGTCATATTTTCATATATTGTGATACAAACATAATTCTCATTTAATCTTTGTCTTTCCTAACTTTCGTAATTCATATACAAGTCTCATTTTTTCCCAGTCTTGGAAACTTACACTTTTTCCCACAGCTTACATATGAAAGAATATTGCATTGAGAATGGGCTTCCCTAGTGGCTCAGATAAAGAATCTGCCTGAAATGCAAAAAACAGTTTGATCCCTGGGTCCAGAAGATCACCTGGAGAAAGGAATGGCTACCCACTCTACGCTAGCATTCTTGCCTAGAAAATTCCATGGATGGAGGAGCCTGGTGGGCTACAGTTCATGGGGCTGGTAAGAGTAGGACACAACTGAGGAACTAATAGTTAAACTTTATTGCATTGATACTCAAAGTTCAGCAAAGGTTATTTAATTGTGTGTGAGAGTGAGATAGGGTCAGCTGGTTTATTTATATTCAAGATCACCAAATTCCACACAATAAATGCCACAGTTGGAAATGGAAGTCCCAATTCTAGGCCACTTGGAAACACAAAAGGAGTGAAATTAAGGATTAAGGGCTGCCTGCTACTAAGCAGCACAACACTGCTTGTACTAGAGATGAAATGATTCAATTCAATTCCACCGCAGAACGATGTGAAAATAAAACTGATGGGAGAGCAAATGGAAACAGCTGTGTTTTACTGCAACACAGACAGTCTGCACATTTTGCTGCTTATTTATAATGAAAATGGAAATTGTAAGTGACAGGCTGAGGGTAGTTTATAAAGCAAACAGTTTGAAGCCTTGGAGGTGCTATTGCTTTATGAAAGACAAGCAACTTTTTTTTTTTTAATGCATGGTCACTGAATTCTCTTCAAATGATGCAAACACTTAAATATCAAAAGAAAAGTGCTTGGGATTCTGCCTCCTGTGGCTGGGAAGGAAGCATGGAAGAAAATGGACACCTGTACGTGAATGGTTGAGTCCCTTTGCTGTCAACCTGAAACTATCACATAACGGTTAATATAAAATAAAAAGTTTACAAAATAATAATTGTCTGCCTAAATCAATATAATGACTTTAAAAAATTGAGGGATATACTATGTTGTCAGTATTTAATGAATATACGCTATTAATAAGATGGATAGTGTTAGATAAAGATAGTCATATTTTCATATATTGTGATACAAACATAATTCTCATTTAATCTTTGTCTTTCCTAACTTTCGTAATTCATATACAAGTCTCATTTTTTCCCAGTCTTGGAAACTTACACTTTTTCCCACAGCTTACATATGAAAGAATATTGCATTGAGAATGGGCTTCCCTAGTGGCTCAGATAAAGAATCTGCCTGAAATGCAAAAAACAGTTTGATCCCTGGGTCCAGAAGATCACCTGGAGAAAGGAATGGCTACCCACTCTACGCTAGCATTCTTGCCTAGAAAATTCCATGGATGGAGGAGCCTGGTGGGCTACAGTTCATGGGGCTGGTAAGAGTAGGACACAACTGAGGAACTAATAGTTAAACTTTATTGCATTGATACTCAAAGTTCAGCAAAGGTTATTTAATTGTGTGTGAGAGTGAGATAGGGTCAGCTGGTTTATTTATATTCAAGATCACCAAATTCCACACAATAAATGCCACAGTTGGAAATGGAAGTCCCAATTCTAGGCCACTTGGAAACACAAAAGGAGTGAAATTAAGGATTAAGGGCTGCCTGCTACTAAGCAGCACAACACTGCTTGTACTAGAGATGAAATGATTCAATTCAATTCCACCGCAGAACGATGTGAAAATAAAACTGATGGGAGAGCAAATGGAAACAGCTGTGTTTTACTGCAACACAGACAGTCTGCACATTTTGCTGCTTATTTATAATGAAAATGGAAATTGTAAGTGACAGGCTGAGGGTAGTTTATAAAGCAAACAGTTTGAAGCCTTGGAGGTGCTATTGCTTTATGAAAGACAAGCAACTTTTTTTTTTTTAATGCATGGTCACTGAATTCTCTTCAAATGATGCAAACACTTAAATATCAAAAGAAAAGTGCTTGGGATTAGAGCAAAACAAAGTTTCAAACAACTCAAAATGTATGTTATGATTTTCTCAATTCTAAATAGAATAAGTTATGGATCAGAATTTATCTGGTTTAGAGACCTTGGGCACTAGACCCTTACAGAGTAACATCTCTTCTGGCCACGTGATGAGACATCCAAAAGCAGGCAGAACAATGTTGTTGCCATGGTTCAGTGATCTGGATAGTGATTTAGGAGGCAATTTGGCTCAGAGGTTGGTCAACTACAATCTTGCACTGTGATTGCCAACCATTTTCTCTAACAGCCAGGCTTTGCATTCTTATATACTTTTATTATTCTATAAGATTTGCTTTACAAAAGTGTGTTTATTCCTTACTGCTTTGTTACAACCTATAGGAGGATAGCCTTGAATGTTCCCCATCCCTGCCCCACTGTGATTTTGGATCCCAAAAATATAAAGTAAATTAATGTAATAGGGAAAAATAAATCTGACTCCATCTTGGATCTGTTTCTGTGTTAACCTTTATATTCTATTACTTTGACTGCAAGTTAAGAATACTGTGTATAGCCTGAAATACAGGATAGTCCATTTTCAAGGTTCTGACCATTAACGATATATCAATGTTCTATTCATATAGAGTTAAAAAGTGCAGGACAGAGACTAACACTTGTTTTGTTGGAGGTTTACAGGAGCATCATGGCCTGACCTATGTGGACAGGTGCAGGAACAAAGGATTCTGACATCAAGAAGTTTGCAATAACAGAGAATAGACATATAGACATTGTGGGGAATGAATAGTGGGTGGGAGACATAGCAGGAGTAACATGGAACCCTATGCAGTCATATGAGAAAAAGATGGCTATTGTCATTGCACTAAGGGAATAGGAGTTCCTTCAAGGACTTGGTACAAGTTTGGAGGGGTGGGACGGGGGAGGGGATCAGGGATACGCATATGACTGATCTGGGAACATACATGTCTGTGAACCACAAAACTCTGTAAAAACTTTAAAAAATTATAATAAAAACAAATATCACACACACACACACAAACAAAAGAAGTTTGCAACAACCAACCACACCCCACCATCTTGAAGTATAAAAGGAGCCTGAATTATAACTTGAGCAAGATGTTTCTTTGGGACACTAGTCCACCATCTTCTCAGTCTGCTAGCTTTTGGAATAAAATCACTATTCCTTGCCCTGACAACTTTTCTCTTGATTTATTAGCCTGTTGTGTGGTGAGCTGTACAAGTTTGGACTTGGCAGCATTAGTAATGCTTATAATTAATTGTGAATAACCAATTTGTCACAATTTGTTGAACTGGTTTAGGACATAGATGTCTACATTTTTTAATCTATGCTGGTTTTAAGTCTCTATATCCACACACTGAACTGATAAAGTAATAGAAGTAAAAGCAGCATAATTACTGTGTTTTCCTTCAAGCATAGTTTATTTACTGAATTGTTGTTGTTGTTCAGGATGACTTAACTTTCTACTTTATAATCACCTGGACTTACTATGTCTTATCTTTTTAGTTCTGAGACATTTTCCTTAGGTAAATGCTGGTGAAAATAAATGCCATTAAATATGTTATCAGGATCTGTTGAGCTAGTGACTATCTTAACACTGCTGTAAAATAAAAGACAAGATAAGAAAAGAGAAAAAAAGGATTATTGAGATACACAATAGCAGGATACATATTACTTGAAATACAAATTTTGAGGTTATATATAGGTAGGTTCTAACCTCCATTCTATCACTTACTACAAATATGGTTGACCTAGTTATTCAAACACTCCAAATTTTAACTTCTCATATGTAAATGGAGAGAATTATAAATTCCAACATTTTTTGTAAGGTCCACAAGATATACTATGGCTAAAGTATTAATGCACTGCATGTCCTCTAAAGAGTGGCTATTGCAATTTACTCTCCAATAATACACCTCCCAATAATGAAAATGGGGGTACAATGCAAATAACCTTTGTATTTTAGTCTCTATAGTTACTCAAAATGATCATTTCATCAACCTTGATGATGCACGATACGTGATTGAATGTTTGAGCAAAAATTACAACATTTGCCAGGGTTTTACTCAATGTTATTATGCTCATTAAATTTAGGAAAAGAAGCTGTATTTTTACACTCAGGAGGGTAAATTGCCTTATTTGTACAATGCATTTTGAACAAAATATTTAATAACCATGCTACAGCTTCTCATTCTTCAAAATGGGAATAATCACACTAATAAGCCAATGAGCTATACAACAGATAGAATTCTTTTCCACCACCAACTCCACAGCAAGTGGAGGGTAACTTTCCAAAATCATTTTTCACTGTGGAAAGACTTTCTGTGAATTCTTAGAATTATAACCTCACTTATTAATTTTAACATGTAGGAAGAGTTTGCAAGTTATAAGGACAGTTATCAAGACTGTAATTTAGCAGCTGGTATCTTGCTGCTCTACAAAAAAAAAAAAAAATACGTTTTAGCTTTGCTAGACTCTTCAGAGAATTTGCAAGTCCAATTTGATTTAACTGTTACTGAAGTTTCCTCTCGAAATGAATGAAAGATAACATTCAAATTACTTACTGACCGTAGCTGCATGAGTTCTGAAGCTTTCACATTAAAAACAATACAAGTGACATAAGACTAAAACTAACATAGCAAACAAACAATTGATTAGGAAACTATTCAATTTTTTAACTATATATGTCTTTCTATAACTTAGGGCCAGACATATATTTTGACCACTTTTGTTCAGTCTGTCCATATATTTTTACATATTCACTAAAGCATTAACACTTCCCATTATTTTCTCTCATTGATATAGTCTGCTGACACCATACTTACAGTGGGTACATCAGGTGGATAAGAGCAGCTGCGGCAAAACACTGTTTCTTGCTCATTTTAAATTTACTGATTTAGCCAACTCTACTGAATGATTTAGAAAAGAGAAATACCTTCTAATGGGCATAAGAGTGCTTAACAAACATCACTGCAATTCTGAAAATGCTTTTACTGTCTGTTTTATATCAACCTCTGCCAAGAATACCTATAGAGCAGGTTTAATACATTATAGTATAATCTTAAACTTCAACATGGGAGTGGCTATTGCAATTTACTCTCCAATAATACACCTCCCAATAATGAAAATGGGGTACAATGCAAATAACCTTTGTATTTTAGTCTCTATAGTTACTCAAAATGATCATTTCATCAACCTTGATGATGCACGATACGTGATTGAATGTTTGAGCAAAAATTACAACATTTGCCAGGGTTTTACTCAATGTTATTATGCTCATTAAATTTAGGAAAAGAAGCTGTATTTTTACACTCAGGAGGGTAAATTGCCTTATTTGTACAATGCATTTTGAACAAAATATTTAATAACCATGCTACAGCTTCTCATTCTTCAAAATGGGAATAATCACACTAATAAGCCAATGAGCTATACAACAGATAGAATTCTTTTCCACCACCAACTCCACAGCAAGTGGAGGGTAACTTTCCAAAATCATTTTTCACTGTGGAAAGACTTTCTGTGAATTCTTAGAATTATAACCTCACTTATTAATTTTAACATGTAGGAAGAGTTTGCAAGTTATAAGGACAGTTATCAAGACTGTAATTTAGCAGCTGGTATCTTGCTGCTCTACAAAAAAAAAAAAATACGTTTTAGCTTTGCTAGACTCTTCAGAGAATTTGCAAGTCCAATTTGATTTAACTGTTACTGAAGTTTCCTCTCGAAATGAATGAAAGATAACATTCAAATTACTTACTGACCGTAGCTGCATGAGTTCTGAAGCTTTCACATTAAAAACAATACAAGTGACATAAGACTAAAACTAACATAGCAAACAAACAATTGATTAGGAAACTATTCAATTTTTTAACTATATATGTCTTTCTATAACTTAGGGCCAGACATATATTTTGACCACTTTTGTTCAGTCTGTCCATATATTTTTACATATTCACTAAAGCATTAACACTTCCCATTATTTTCTCTCATTGATATAGTCTGCTGACACCATACTTACAGTGGGTACATCAGGTGGATAAGAGCAGCTGCGGCAAAACACTGTTTCTTGCTCATTTTAAATTTACTGATTTAGCCAACTCTACTGAATGATTTAGAAAAGAGAAATACCTTCTAATGGGCATAAGAGTGCTTAACAAACATCACTGCAATTCTGAAAATGCTTTTACTGTCTGTTTTATATCAACCTCTGCCAAGAATACCTATAGAGCAGGTTTAATACATTATAGTATAATCTTAAACTTCAACACAATGGGAGAAACACTATAACTTAATATCAAATGAGGCAATCTTGCATTCTTTGTGCCTATTACTATACATTTTTCTACTGATGCATGCCTCATAAGTTTTATTTCATTTTTTGGCCTTTAACAAAAAGAGATTTTGATTGTTTTCCCCTTCAGATACAGCTCCATTTTTACCTCTATTCTTCTTGCCAGTGATTCAAAATGCTCCTCAAAAAAAACCACTGTAACTCAGAGGAAGAAGTGGGAAATTAAAAAAAAAAGGATAATAATAACTGAGATGAGGTACATCCTTACGTACATTCAAAACATAAATACATACAGGTTGTTCTTGTTAAGTTGCTAAACAGCAGCCAGTTGTTTTGCGACCTCATAGACTATAATCCACAAGGCTCCTCTGTCCATGGGATTTCCTAGGCAAGAATACTGGAGTGGGTAGCCATTTCCTCCTCCAGGGAATCTTCCTGACCCAAGGACTGAACCTGTGTATCCTGCATTTCAGGTGTTTACCACCAAGCCACCAGGGAAGTGAACATATAATATATGAATATATATAATTATTTGCTTTATTAACAAGCTCTGCTCTTCAACAGCATTAAGAGTTAAACTTTCAACAGATATGTATTCAGAAGCCTCATTCTTTATGCAAATTATATTAAGAAAGTAATATTACTATGATACCAATCTGTTACTGCTGATCTATATTATTCTGTCTAAATTTCCCCATAAAAGAGCTCTTTTTCACTCATTTGTTCATTCAACAGTTATTTGTTGAATCTCTAATGTGTTCTATTATGTGCTAGCCAGATCCTGGACCTAGACAGTAGTTAATATAGGAAATATTCCTCTTATTCTCCTGGGGTCTTATTCTTTGGTAGGGTACACCTATTCACCCAATAATCAGACATATGTAAATATAGATGGTAGAAAACGCTATAAAGGAAGAGAAGTCAGTTTCATAGGAGCATTTAACAAAAAAGCCTTACCAAAACATGAAAAATTATACCTACTAAATAAAGAAGAGCAAAGTATATAAGTGGATGCCAAAAAAAATAGTGATAAGTGATGCTGGCTGTTTTATATCAACCTCTGCCAAGAATACCTATAGAGCAGGTTTAATACATTATAGTATAATCTTAAACTTCAACACAATGGGAGAAACACTATAACTTAATATCAAATGAGGCAATCTTGCATTCTTTGTGCCTATTACTATACATTTTTCTACTGATGCATGCCTCATAAGTTTTATTTCATTTTTTGGCCTTTAACAAAAAGAGATTTTGATTGTTTTCCCCTTCAGATACAGCTCCATTTTTACCTCTATTCTTCTTGCCAGTGATTCAAAATGCTCCTCAAAAAAAACCACTGTAACTCAGAGGAAGAAGTGGGAAATTAAAAAAAAAAGGATAATAATAACTGAGATGAGGTACATCCTTACGTACATTCAAAACATAAATACATACAGGTTGTTCTTGTTAAGTTGCTAAACAGCAGCCAGTTGTTTTGCGACCTCATAGACTATAATCCACAAGGCTCCTCTGTCCATGGGATTTCCTAGGCAAGAATACTGGAGTGGGTAGCCATTTCCTCCTCCAGGGAATCTTCCTGACCCAAGGACTGAACCTGTGTATCCTGCATTTCAGGTGTTTACCACCAAGCCACCAGGGAAGTGAACATATAATATATGAATATATATAATTATTTGCTTTATTAACAAGCTCTGCTCTTCAACAGCATTAAGAGTTAAACTTTCAACAGATATGTATTCAGAAGCCTCATTCTTTATGCAAATTATATTAAGAAAGTAATATTACTATGATACCAATCTGTTACTGCTGATCTATATTATTCTGTCTAAATTTCCCCATAAAAGAGCTCTTTTTCACTCATTTGTTCATTCAACAGTTATTTGTTGAATCTCTAATGTGTTCTATTATGTGCTAGCCAGATCCTGGACCTAGACAGTAGTTAATATAGGAAATATTCCTCTTATTCTCCTGGGGTCTTATTCTTTGGTAGGGTACACCTATTCACCCAATAATCAGACATATGTAAATATAGATGGTAGAAAACGCTATAAAGGAAGAGAAGTCAGTTTCATAGGAGCATTTAACAAAAAAGCCTTACCAAAACATGAAAAATTATACCTACTAAATAAAGAAGAGCAAAGTATATAAGTGGATGCCAATAGGAAAGATTTGAGAAGTATATTTTATGTGCAGAAATTCCACAGACTTGTATCTTAAATGAACTGTAGAATGGTATTGTTTGATTTGAGAGAATAAAAGATAGCCTCCATGGGACTTGAGAGGAAAACTATCCATAATGCAATTTGAGAATGTGGCAAGAAGCCAATCATGTTGGAACGCATAAGCCATGGTAAGAATATTGTGTTCATCCTATAAGTAAGGAGAAGTCAATGAGAGATTTGAATCAGAGGGTCCAGTTAAGGTGATTTATATGCATGCATTATTTGTGTGTGTGTGTGTTTTGCAAAAAAATATTTGTTTCAATAGAGGGAATGTATTTCTTCCTTATAAGTTCAGAAATAATGACTTCATGATTCTGTTTGCATTTTTTAATTCCAATATAATTGTTTTCAGGTGAGAAAAGCCTTCAAAAGTGTGATATATATTTTAAAAATATGAATATATAACAATACGAACCAATATATAATAACCTGCCAAAATACAAAGCACCAGGCCCATATGGTTTCAAGGTGAACTTTAGCAAACATTTAAGGAAAATTGTATCAATTTTTCCAAAAATCAAAAGCAGAAGTAACATTTCCAGTTCATTTTATGAAGCCAGCATTACACTAATACCCAAACAAAGTAAAAGAACTACACACAATACCTCTTAAGGATATAGATGCAAAGATGTTCAAAAAAATATTAGCAAACTAAATCTGACAGTATATGAAAAGAATTATACACAAAGATCAAATGGGATTTATTCTAGGTATGCAAGTCTGGTTCAGCATTTGAAAATCAATTAATATAATCCATCCCATCAACAGATTCTGGAAGAAAAATCATATAATCCTATTAATAGATGCAGAAAATGGATTTCCAAAATCAAACACCCATTTGTGTTAAAAACTCTCAGCAGAGGCAAACTTCCTCAACTCTATCTAGAGTATCTGCAAAAAAGCCTCATGCTAACAAGATAACTAAAGATGAAAAATGAGATATTCTTTCCCTACGATTGAGAACAACATATGTTTCTACCCTCTCATTACTCATATGTAAAAATATACCTGGAAATCCTAACTAAATCAGTAAGAGAACAAAGGGGAAAAAAAGTATACTGACTGGGAAGGAAGAAATAAAGCTGTCTTGTTTGCAGATGATATGACTGTCAATGTAGAACATCCCAAGGAATAACAAACAAAAACTCCCGGAACTAACAAGCCACATGAGAAAGGCCACAGGTTCTTTACACCTGGGAAGCCCCAGAGGATATAAGTTCAATATTGAAGTCAATTGTTTTCTTATATACCAAAATGGCATGGCCACTTCATAAGACAATTTAGCAATTTCTTACAAAATGAAACTTACTCTTATCACGAGTGTATGAGTGCTAAGTGACTTCACTTTTGGCAACCCTATAGACTACAGCCTGTCAGGCTCCTCTGTTAATGGGATTTTCCAAGCAAGAATATTGGAGTGGTTGCCATGCCCTCCTCTAAGGAATCTTCCCAAACCAGGGATCGAACCTTCATCTCAGCAGGTTCTTTACCACTACTTCCACCTGGGAAACCCACTCTTACTATATGTTTCAGTAATTATATTTTTTGATATTCACCCAAATGAGTTGAAACATCTGTGCATGAATATTGATAGCAATTTTATTCATAACTGTCCAACATTGGAAACAACCAATGTATCTTTCAATAGGAAATTGAAAGAGACAAAAAAAAAAAAAGCCATTTATTTTTACCATAAAGAATCAAGTGAAAAAAATCACCTGAATTTTGAAAGACATGAACAAATATCTTAAATCTTATCAGTGGAAGGAAAGAATGATTTTGAAAGTGGTTTCTTAGAACATGAGCATTTAAACTTGAAAGTGGATTGTTATAGAGGCTATTACTTTGTTTTTTTAAAGATAAAAAGGACAGAATCTTTTATAATTATTATTATAAATATTTTATAATTATTATTATAATTATTATTTTTTCTTTTATTTTTTCATTAGAATTATTTACTTTATTGAAATATAGTTGATCTACAACGTTTTATTAGTTTCATCTATAGCAATGTGATTCAGTCATCTATATATATAATTTTTTCAGATTCTGAGATTATTATTTTGTTTAACACATACAAATGCATACAATTTGTCAAATAAGACTAGAGATTTTCTGTTGTGTAAGTATACTTTATCTTCTCTGGTGCCTCAGATGGTAAAGAATCTGCCTGCGATGTGCGGGACCTGGGTTCAATTCCTCAGTTGGGAAGGTCCTCTGGGAAAGGGACTGGCAACCCACTCCAGTATTCTTACTTGGACAGAGGAGCTTGGTGGGCTGCAATCCATGGGTTCCAAATGGTCAGACATAACTGACAGACAAACATACACATAACTGAACAGTATTTGATATCTTTTTTTTGTATTTTCCAAAATGGATGGCACATAGCTTGCAACTACTCTTACTCTTATCACGAGTGTATGAGTGCTAAGTGACTTCACTTTTGGCAACCCTATAGACTACAGCCTGTCAGGCTCCTCTGTTAATGGGATTTTCCAAGCAAGAATATTGGAGTGGTTGCCATGCCCTCCTCTAAGGAATCTTCCCAAACCAGGGATCGAACCTTCATCTCAGCAGGTTCTTTACCACTACTTCCACCTGGGAAACCCACTCTTACTATATGTTTCAGTAATTATATTTTTTGATATTCACCCAAATGAGTTGAAACATCTGTGCATGAATATTGATAGCAATTTTATTCATAACTGTCCAACATTGGAAACAACCAATGTATCTTTCAATAGGAAATTGAAAGAGACAAAAAAAAAAAAAGCCATTTATTTTTACCATAAAGAATCAAGTGAAAAAAATCACCTGAATTTTGAAAGACATGAACAAATATCTTAAATCTTATCAGTGGAAGGAAAGAATGATTTTGAAAGTGGTTTCTTAGAACATGAGCATTTAAACTTGAAAGTGGATTGTTATAGAGGCTATTACTTTGTTTTTTTAAAGATAAAAAGGACAGAATCTTTTATAATTATTATTATAAATATTTTATAATTATTATTATAATTATTATTTTTTCTTTTATTTTTTCATTAGAATTATTTACTTTATTGAAATATAGTTGATCTACAACGTTTTATTAGTTTCATCTATAGCAATGTGATTCAGTCATCTATATATATAATTTTTTCAGATTCTGAGATTATTATTTTGTTTAACACATACAAATGCATACAATTTGTCAAATAAGACTAGAGATTTTCTGTTGTGTAAGTATACTTTATCTTCTCTGGTGCCTCAGATGGTAAAGAATCTGCCTGCGATGTGCGGGACCTGGGTTCAATTCCTCAGTTGGGAAGGTCCTCTGGGAAAGGGACTGGCAACCCACTCCAGTATTCTTACTTGGACAGAGGAGCTTGGTGGGCTGCAATCCATGGGTTCCAAATGGTCAGACATAACTGACAGACAAACATACACATAACTGAACAGTATTTGATATCTTGGTATTTTTCTGTATCTTCAAACACAATACAGAATCAAATTTACATATCCAAATACAAGTTTATACTTCTTCTAACTTCAGAGTTGTTGTTAGGGGAAGAAGCCTAGCCTTCATCTGAGATAGGGGTCAGCTTAATAGGAATGCATTGGCAATTAGGCTGAAGACTCTCAGATCTTGGAAGTCAGCTCTAGAGAAAGGTTTTACACCCGATGCTCTGAAAGACAAAAACCTCACAGTTCCAAATACCATGTGTAAACCTCATGAAACCAGCATCTGGCATTCTTCTGTTTACAGAGACTCTAGAGAATCAGAGGGCATGAGCACTGAGGATGACTTAAAATGAGAGGGGAAGATCTCCAAACAGGGAGTGATGGTCAAACACTTTCATTTCCTGGGAACAGTATAAAAGACTCTATAATCTAGATAAGTTTCTTGTCAAGATTGAATCCTCTCCAAAGGGCATGTGAACTGTTGATAGCCATCAACTCCACGAGCCAGTTTATTTTCTAAGTCCCAATGCCTTGTGTGTCCAATATCCACCTTCATTTTCTCCTCTTTGTGAAAATAATGCCGTATTGTTCTGCTGTCAGTAAGCATGTGTACATGGAAACTTAGGAGGAAATTTGTTCTGACACCATAAACAGTAAATAATTTCAGTCTGTTTATAGTGATGAGGAAGCTGATGTGTCTTCTTTGTCGTTTCCCTCTCTCTGCTATTATTACTGGCATCTAATTCTGAAGCACAGTCTGTGAAAAATGGTAGCGGTTGTTGGGCTGTTTTAGAGGAGAGGTCAGTTTCTCATTTTAGGCATGGAAAACAGATTTACAATAGCCTAATGATGCTAGGAGGTACCATGCAGTTTTTTTGTCTTCCAGGATGTTAAGTGGCAGGTGTGGCATTCATAATTTCAATTGTTTATTTCACACACTATCTGTTGCAATCCCTTCTATCACTGTCCCCTAATTCCACACATAAGGTTAAAAACATCACGGGAAATGCACTTCAGGATGAAAAATACCCCACATCCTTTTTGAGGTCCAGTAATTTATTCAACATGCAAACAAACAAAAAATGTTGTTGTGTACCTATTACCAAAGAGGCAATGGGTTTAGCATAGGAGCTACAACAATGAAAAATATAAATATAATCTAACCATGTGAAGTTAATATTCTAGGCACAACAAAAGATGATAACTGAATAAATTATTGATACAATGGCTATACATGTTATAAGGAAGAAAACAAACAGCCAGAATAGACAATAATGACATGAATTGGGCAAGATTTAATTAAGGTGGGGGCTTACTAAAATTCCATTAAAGGTAACATCTAAGCTGAAAAAAAGAAGAAAGAGTGAAACAAATCAATGGGAGAAATATCTTCCAAACAGAGGTAACAGCAAGTAAACCACTGCTGAGTCAGGAAAGAGTTTAGTATACCTCATATCTGAAAGATGACCAGTAAGGATTTAGTCCATGAGTGACGGTGGAAATGTACAATATGATGCTGGAAACATTTCTGGTCAAACTGAAGGCTTAGGAATGACATTTCATGCTTATTTTTTATTTCACCAGCAGACCAAGGAAATATTTCAACAGGAAGCAACAAACATATTTAGATTTTACAAGAGTTCTTGCTACTAAATGGTAAATAGATTAAGGTTAGATTCGGATAAGAATAGTGCACATAGGAAAAAACAAAAAGTAAAAGGGGTACAGAGAAGACATGTTTACATGGAAACTTAGGAGGAAATTTGTTCTGACACCATAAACAGTAAATAATTTCAGTCTGTTTATAGTGATGAGGAAGCTGATGTGTCTTCTTTGTCGTTTCCCTCTCTCTGCTATTATTACTGGCATCTAATTCTGAAGCACAGTCTGTGAAAAATGGTAGCGGTTGTTGGGCTGTTTTAGAGGAGAGGTCAGTTTCTCATTTTAGGCATGGAAAACAGATTTACAATAGCCTAATGATGCTAGGAGGTACCATGCAGTTTTTTTGTCTTCCAGGATGTTAAGTGGCAGGTGTGGCATTCATAATTTCAATTGTTTATTTCACACACTATCTGTTGCAATCCCTTCTATCACTGTCCCCTAATTCCACACATAAGGTTAAAAACATCACGGGAAATGCACTTCAGGATGAAAAATACCCCACATCCTTTTTGAGGTCCAGTAATTTATTCAACATGCAAACAAACAAAAAATGTTGTTGTGTACCTATTACCAAAGAGGCAATGGGTTTAGCATAGGAGCTACAACAATGAAAAATATAAATATAATCTAACCATGTGAAGTTAATATTCTAGGCACAACAAAAGATGATAACTGAATAAATTATTGATACAATGGCTATACATGTTATAAGGAAGAAAACAAACAGCCAGAATAGACAATAATGACATGAATTGGGCAAGATTTAATTAAGGTGGGGGCTTACTAAAATTCCATTAAAGGTAACATCTAAGCTGAAAAAAAGAAGAAAGAGTGAAACAAATCAATGGGAGAAATATCTTCCAAACAGAGGTAACAGCAAGTAAACCACTGCTGAGTCAGGAAAGAGTTTAGTATACCTCATATCTGAAAGATGACCAGTAAGGATTTAGTCCATGAGTGACGGTGGAAATGTACAATATGATGCTGGAAACATTTCTGGTCAAACTGAAGGCTTAGGAATGACATTTCATGCTTATTTTTTATTTCACCAGCAGACCAAGGAAATATTTCAACAGGAAGCAACAAACATATTTAGATTTTTACAAGAGTTCTTGCTACTAAATGGTAAATAGATTAAGGTTAGATTCGGATAAGAATAGTGCACATAGGAAAAAAACATGTTGATTTGGATTAAAATAGTAAATAAGGGAGATACAGAGAAGAGGACCCATTTAAGACTTACTTTGGAAGCTGAAATGGTAAGATTTACTGATGAACTGCTTGTAAATAGGAGGAAAATAAAGTAACTGAATAACTGAAATAGCAAAATTAAAACCACCAAATGAATAAATAGTACTTAGCAAGAATTTATTGTGCATATAAGAACAGTTCACAAACTGTTGGGAACTTTCCAATTTAAAACCTGTATGAAGCTCTGAAGTTTGATGTTATCATAGCCTGACTTATAAAGTGAAAAGGAAAGTTGTTTAACCTTTAGGGTAATAGGCTACTGCAATGAGGGTTTCCTGGTATTGGGTGGTTGGTTAAAAGTGAGTACCTTATACCATTTTTAGGAAAATTACCTAAGTTTCTTTTATGATTATCAGAGGCATAGACTGGAAATAACCAAAATTTCACTTATACTTTAGTCTTTTAAGCAATATTTGCTTTTGAATGTGGTTTTCATCTTCTAAGGAAATTCTGAAATCCAGTCGCAACTTGTATTTTTAATTCTAACAAGTCTTAGATTTCTGGCATAAGTATTTGTGATATGGTGGTGCCATTTCCAGGCTTCCCTTGGTAGCTCAGTGGCAAAGAATCCACTTGCAATGCAGGCGACACAGGCTTAATCCTTGGGTTGGGAAGATCCCTTGGAAAAGGAAATGTATTCATATCTGGGAAATCCCATGGACTGAGGAGTCTGGGAGGCTACAGTCAATGGATTTGCAAAGAATCGGACACAATTTAGCAACTTAACAGGTATGCATTGTGCCATTTCCTAAGGTAGGAAAGTTTAAGCCAGAAGCAGTGGGAATCAAAGTCATTTTGTAGTTAACTTAATTTTGAGGTAGCTCAGAAATATCAACTAATGCAACTAGTAGAGTTGCATATCTTCATAACTTAGATATAAAATTGAGTAACGTTAAGATATGACTCAGGAATGGATGAGATTGCCTTGAGATGGAGAAGCACATAATGACACACTAAGCAACTCATCGTTAGTAAGTGTTTGAAAATAGTTTAAATTCTATGCTTTCTTGATTCATCCAAGTACACATAACGAAGAATGTTTCTGTATATGGGTTTCTGATAAAGTACAGCTTATGTTTTTCTTTTATTGCTTTTGAAATACTGTAGACATATACCACCTAAAGCTTAAACACATTATTTTTTATGTCTACAAAAATCATATTTTCTGAAATCACGGTGCCACCCAGATTTTTTTATTCAACCCTTACCTTTTTGTTGAATAATTGCTCCAAGTTTAGCTTCCTTTGGCTAATGGAGGCAAAAATTGAAATTTCAAAAGCTATGACACAGGGGAAGGGAGGTGTTCTTTCCCCAGAAAAAAATATGCACAAAACTAAGTTTCTTTGTGATTTCCATTCCCCTCTGCCAAACGCACACTTTTAAGGAAAAATACTGTATCTAAAATCGTTTTATAATGCTGTTGCTTGAGGTAAGGATGTTCCAAATAGAAGCCACCAACCTTGTTAGAAGATCAATGTGTTATAAGATTTTGACTGAAAATGGTAGTTGTCTTTACAGAAGAAATAGCATCTGAATGTTTCTTTTTTAAGATAAAAGAATAATTACAGTCCCTCTAGTCTCAATTTTACAGAAGAAGAAATGAAAATTAAGTCAGTTTCTCAAGGTTACACAGATTACTAGAATTTGAACTCAAGTCTCCAGACTGGAGATCCCAGTGTAAACAGTCTGATGGATCCAGCATGTGCTTGTATCTGATGAAGCAGTCAGTTCCTATTGAGCCTGTCTGATTTTTTGCAATACAGCTGCTTAATAGGAGTTATAATTCTTACTATAAGCAACAAAAATCTCCAAGGACCTACGGGAAGTCCCTTTGGAAATCTTCTCAAGGGATCTTACTGACTCAGGGTTTGAACCTGTGTCTCTTATGTCTCTTGCTTTCATAGGCAGGTTCTTTACCACTAGTGCCACCTGGGAAACCACATATTACTGAGGATTTTACAATTTCAGATGTTGGGATTAGCTTTGGATACAGATCATAGTATATAAACTCAGACATGCAAGGAATATGATTAATTAAGACACACTAAGCAACTCATCGTTAGTAAGTGTTTGAAAATAGTTTAAATTCTATGCTTTCTTGATTCATCCAAGTACACATAACGAAGAATGTTTCTGTATATGGGTTTCTGATAAAGTACAGCTTATGTTTTTCTTTTATTGCTTTTGAAATACTGTAGACATATACCACCTAAAGCTTAAACACATTATTTTTTATGTCTACAAAAATCATATTTTCTGAAATCACGGTGCCACCCAGATTTTTTTATTCAACCCTTACCTTTTTGTTGAATAATTGCTCCAAGTTTAGCTTCCTTTGGCTAATGGAGGCAAAAATTGAAATTTCAAAAGCTATGACACAGGGGAAGGGAGGTGTTCTTTCCCCAGAAAAAAATATGCACAAAACTAAGTTTCTTTGTGATTTCCATTCCCCTCTGCCAAACGCACACTTTTAAGGAAAAATACTGTATCTAAAATCGTTTTATAATGCTGTTGCTTGAGGTAAGGATGTTCCAAATAGAAGCCACCAACCTTGTTAGAAGATCAATGTGTTATAAGATTTTGACTGAAAATGGTAGTTGTCTTTACAGAAGAAATAGCATCTGAATGTTTCTTTTTTAAGATAAAAGAATAATTACAGTCCCTCTAGTCTCAATTTTACAGAAGAAGAAATGAAAATTAAGTCAGTTTCTCAAGGTTACACAGATTACTAGAATTTGAACTCAAGTCTCCAGACTGGAGATCCCAGTGTAAACAGTCTGATGGATCCAGCATGTGCTTGTATCTGATGAAGCAGTCAGTTCCTATTGAGCCTGTCTGATTTTTTGCAATACAGCTGCTTAATAGGAGTTATAATTCTTACTATAAGCAACAAAAATCTCCAAGGACCTACGGGAAGTCCCTTTGGAAATCTTCTCAAGGGATCTTACTGACTCAGGGTTTGAACCTGTGTCTCTTATGTCTCTTGCTTTCATAGGCAGGTTCTTTACCACTAGTGCCACCTGGGAAACCACATATTACTGAGGATTTTTACAATTTCAGATGTTGGGATTAGCTTTGGATACAGATCATAGTATATAAACTCAGACATGCAAGGAATATGATTAATTAATAATTAATGACATATTTGTTAAGAATCTCAATTCTGACAGGTTGTGAAAAGTCAATCTTGGGCAACTGAATATTTTCACATGCTGCTTGAATAACATAGAGGGTACAGGAGCTGACTCACATTTCTGGTGAGTGGCAGGCCTGGAAGTTCTGGATGTGTATGATTGAAGGTGTGATGATTTGGCAAAGGGACATTCTTGCTCCATCTTGTCTTCCTTCATTGGTTATGAAGACTTCTCCTGGATCTTGATGCTGAGAATGTCAGTGCTACCTGAGTTGCACTAATCAGGTGACCAAGCTGGGTCTCTGGTGAATGTGATCGGTGGCAACACCCAATACCTCCTACACTGTTCACCATATAGTCATTTCTATTCTGGGATCATGGGATTCTTTTTTTTTCCTCAGGAAATACCATAAAATCCTATGGTGGCCCAGTTCTGCTCTTAACTTTCTAAACTGACTTGTGTGTGTGTGTGTGTGTGTGTGTGTGTGTGTGTGCATGCCTGTGTTTCTCACCACCATCCTTAGGGCTTCATAGAAGGAAGAACCTGGTGAACAACCGACATCTAAGTTCTCTTTAATTCTCCTCCCACTTCCTTCCTGATATCAACTAAAATTGTCATTGTGCCTGAGGACAGCATGACCCAGCACCTCATCTATTCTTCCAAATATGTTCAATAAGCTCAAAATTCATCAGGACATGAAATTTTGCAACCCCCAAACCATTTTCTTATTCTTCTACAAAAGCAAAAGAAATGGTTTGTTGTTGCAAAATATCATGTCCTGATGAATTCTGAACTTACAAAACAGATTTGTTTTTCTCCATATGTTCTCAAATTTCTACTTATTTATTTTTATAACTTAACTATGATTTTACTGTAGAAGAAAAATATCCTGAAATATTTGTTAAACTATTGTATAGTTCCTGATAAAATCATTCTTTAGGGTTTTGAACCTCACCAGTTGGTCAGAAATAGTGAGCTGCTTCAAACTAGTGCCACCTGGGAAACCACATATTACTGAGGATTTTTACAATTTCAGATGTTGGGATTAGCGATACAGATCATAGTATATAAACTCAGACATGCAAGGAATATGATTAATTAATAATTAATGACATATTTGTTAAGAATCTCAATTCTGACAGGTTGTGAAAAGTCAATCTTGGGCAACTGAATATTTTCACATGCTGCTTGAATAACATAGAGGGTACAGGAGCTGACTCACATTTCTGGTGAGTGGCAGGCCTGGAAGTTCTGGATGTGTATGATTGAAGGTGTGATGATTTGGCAAAGGGACATTCTTGCTCCATCTTGTCTTCCTTCATTGGTTATGAAGACTTCTCCTGGATCTTGATGCTGAGAATGTCAGTGCTACCTGAGTTGCACTAATCAGGTGACCAAGCTGGGTCTCTGGTGAATGTGATCGGTGGCAACACCCAATACCTCCTACACTGTTCACCATATAGTCATTTCTATTCTGGGATCATGGGATTCTTTTTTTTCCTCAGGAAATACCATAAAATCCTATGGTGGCCCAGTTCTGCTCTTAACTTTCTAAACTGACTTGTGTGTGTGTGTGTGTGTGTGTGTGTGTGTGTGTGCATGCCTGTGTTTCTCACCACCATCCTTAGGGCTTCATAGAAGGAAGAACCTGGTGAACAACCGACATCTAAGTTCTCTTTAATTCTCCTCCCACTTCCTTCCTGATATCAACTAAAATTGTCATTGTGCCTGAGGACAGCATGACCCAGCACCTCATCTATTCTTCCAAATATGTTCAATAAGCTCAAAATTCATCAGGACATGAAATTTTGCAACCCCCAAACCATTTTCTTATTCTTCTACAAAAGCAAAAGAAATGGTTTGTTGTTGCAAAATATCATGTCCTGATGAATTCTGAACTTACAAAACAGATTTGTTTTTCTCCATATGTTCTCAAATTTCTACTTATTTATTTTTATAACTTAACTATGATTTTACTGTAGAAGAAAAAATATCCTGAAATATTTGTTAAACTATTGTATAGTTCCTGATAAAATCATTCTTTAGGGTTTTTGAACCTCACCAGTTGGTCAGAAATAGTGAGCTGACTTTCAGACTTACAATAAGCTTCATTAACCTTGTCATAAACCACATAAAAACCCAAAGGCTTTCTAAATGGCTTCCAAATTTCTGCATAGATGCCCATAATTGATCCAAAGGTAAACAATACATAAGTTGGCAAAGAAATTAGAAGGACACCTGACAGGAAAAAAGGTTAACAATTGGTGAAACTAGAACAAAGCATATATAAGTGCTCATTACATCAGTTTTTCAACTGAATTTTCCAGTTACAGGCAGACTGAAAATTTGCTTTAGCATGATCAGGCCATTTTCCATATGTGCCTGATCAATACATATCCAATTATTTCTTTCCAAACCAGAAATGGCAAATCAGGTCTCCCATGGACCATACTTTGTATTGTTTTAAAAAGCTCCCAGAGCTTTCTGGAAAGTTTAAATTATAAGAGGCTACAGTACACTGATGAGTTTTTACAGTTCTTGGGATGCATCTGTGTCAAACTCTCATTGAAGGTCTATGATGGTCACAATTCAGTCCCCAACAGTCACATAGCTGTGGCTACAGAAGAAAGGTGGGGCCTTGCTGTGTGAATGAAATTCTTTCTGGCGACAGGTACAGATTTCCTCTAGTCCATGGTCAGTTAGTCTAAAGAATCCAGTTCATTAGAAGGTCCTCACGAATGGAGAAGCAATTCCTAGCATGATTCGGGGTCTGCAAGGTCCTTTGAGAGTGATCTGGGCCAACGAAAAGGAAGCAAGAGCAAGCAGAAAGAAAACTGAGGATTCCGCCCAAAATCCTATCAGAGAGGCAGTGGCCAGGGGAAGATGGGCTCTATGTTTTGCTTCAACTACTATGTGCGTAACACAATGCATGGAAGTTGTCTTGCTGGCAGTGGATGCCCTTGTGGCCTGATCTGTTCTGTGACCCCTTATCCTCACATGGGAGTCTTCAGGTGGCATGCGCCCTAGTGGCTTTTAAATGCCTGACTCAGCCCCACACAATATTATTGGGCCTAGTCCTCAGTTAGAAAGAAGAAGTCAAAAGGAGAGATCCTCACCTGTTTGGGCAGCAGCTACTGAGACACAATGAGCAGTGGGGCCTTTGGAACACATCAGTTGCTTCCACAGCCATTGACCAGTTCACAGAGAGTCCCTGTGAGAAAAGTGAAGCAAGGATGTGGGGGAAAAACCCCAAGCCTCCCCATATGTGCCACCAAAATATCAAGGTCCATGCATGGGTTGGAAAAGAATTTCCAGACACAAGGCAGAGTCAGAGGAAAGCAAAGTTTATTAGAGTGGGGGAAGGGAGAGTCGCTGCCAGCACAGTGGACCAGATGTAGGGAGAAAGTGGGAGACACTGAGCAAACAGCAGGCCTCACAGCTCAAGGGAGAGCTGACCTCTACTTATTTAAAAATAAGTAGTATTCAGAGCTAGGAAATATATGTATGTGTACTAACCTACACAAATAACAAATAATTAAGTTTACATCTGTATATTTTCTATATATTTTTCAGTGTCTCTATTAAGCTATGAATTTACATTGATGTCTCTAATTCTAGTTCAATATCACACATTTCACTGAATAATGATTTAGTGTGAACACATAAAGGAACATAATGTAATAACAAGTAACTGGAAACCCTTACTTTATAGTATATATGGAGGATATTACAGTGTCCATAATGAAGTCAGCTTAATAGCTTCACCTATTAGCTATTTTGGAGCTGCTGTGTCTGTATTTGGATATCAGTTCTGCCAATTACTGACTGTGTGTCCTTGTGTTCAGTTGTTGAATCTGTTTCTTAGTTGCCTTGCTTGATAAATGAGGATGATAATAATACTTGATTCACAGGATATGCCATGAGGATACGTATCACTGTCATATGTAGAACTGCTTAACATATGATCTTCTGAACTACTGTTCATAATTCATGTCATATTAAAATTTTATTATGGTGCCAAAATCTATTATTCTGTTATATAAAAACTTCTTTGAGATGCACAGACATAAAAATGAGCTAAATACATAGTGGTATATAAACCACTGTTCTCTTTCTAAGGTTTGGGCCTCATCTAAGTAATCAGTGAAAGCTAAGAAAAGAGAATTTGTATGATGTACACAATTATACTGATATATTTAAATAGAAACAGGCCTTTAACTCACATAGTTTTAGGGATTTTTTAAAAAAGGCTCAAGTAGAGTCCTCAAACAGTCTGGATACAAAAGGAATTAGGGACATGCTAAGTACTCCAGCAATTAATAAAGACAATTATTTTGAGGAAAGAATGGAACATTCATTATCAAAGGGAATTGTATTGTAGAATGTCATGAAGAGGCCTAGGTTTTATAATCTGGATGGATTTTTACATTATTTTGTAAATGTGTGTGAATGCAAATCCACTTCAGTTGTGCCTGATTCTTGGCAAACCTATGAACTGTAGTCTGCCAGGCTCCTCTGTCCATGGAATTCTCCAGGCAAGAATATTGGAGTGGATAGCCATTCCTCACTCCAGGATGTCCTTCTGACCCAGAGTTCCACCCCATGTCACCTAAGTCTCCTGAACTGGCAGATGGGTTCTTTACTACTAGCACCACCTGGTTAGGGGTTATTTTGTAAACACTCACCATCAAATTACAAACTTCCTGTACCCCCATATACACACACCAGACACTGTTAGTCCTTTTATAATCTGCACTTATGACTGAAACATTGATAAGTCATTGAGTTCACAGCACAACACTCTTCATTGCTATAAACAGATTTTCAGTTGTCAAAATTTGCATAGTTTTAAATTTGCGTATTTTCTGCTTCTTGACTTTTGAGTGGGTGAGTTTCCTAGAAACATGGGCTACTGAATTACAGAGAAGCAAACACAAACCCTACTTGAATCCTGTTTGCTTGTGTGACTTGGCAGAATATTTAACCTCTTTCAGTCTAAATACCTTTATATTTATAATGGGAAAATCTCCATCCATTTTATAGGGTGTTCGAAGGCTGATATAATCCATTAAATAAGAGCATGGACACCAGCACATGGTAAGCACAGCATCTTTAACTAATATCACATTACCTCTATTAACTAATAAAACTGCATTCTCATTTTTCACTTATTTTCTCCTCAACTGGCCTGTGAACTACATTAAGCTTTTACAGCAGGTATTTATAAACTGTAGATCATAAATTGAGCTAAATGGATCCTTTTTAAGGTTTGGGCCTCATCTAAGTAATCAGTGAAAGCTAAGAAAAGAGAATTTGTATGATGTACACAATTATACTGATATATTTAAATAGAAACAGGCCTTTAACTCACATAGTTTTAGGGATTTTTTAAAAAAGGCTCAAGTAGAGTCCTCAAACAGTCTGGATACAAAAGGAATTAGGGACATGCTAAGTACTCCAGCAATTAATAAAGACAATTATTTTGAGGAAAGAATGGAACATTCATTATCAAAGGGAATTGTATTGTAGAATGTCATGAAGAGGCCTAGGTTTTATAATCTGGATGGATTTTTACATTATTTTGTAAATGTGTGTGAATGCAAATCCACTTCAGTTGTGCCTGATTCTTGGCAAACCTATGAACTGTAGTCTGCCAGGCTCCTCTGTCCATGGAATTCTCCAGGCAAGAATATTGGAGTGGATAGCCATTCCTCACTCCAGGATGTCCTTCTGACCCAGAGTTCCACCCCATGTCACCTAAGTCTCCTGAACTGGCAGATGGGTTCTTTACTACTAGCACCACCTGGTTAGGGGTTATTTTGTAAACACTCACCATCAAATTACAAACTTCCTGTACCCCCATATACACACACCAGACACTGTTAGTCCTTTTATAATCTGCACTTATGACTGAAACATTGATAAGTCATTGAGTTCACAGCACAACACTCTTCATTGCTATAAACAGATTTTCAGTTGTCAAAATTTGCATAGTTTTAAATTTGCGTATTTTCTGCTTCTTGACTTTTGAGTGGGTGAGTTTCCTAGAAACATGGGCTACTGAATTACAGAGAAGCAAACACAAACCCTACTTGAATCCTGTTTGCTTGTGTGACTTGGCAGAATATTTAACCTCTTTCAGTCTAAATACCTTTATATTTATAATGGGAAAATCTCCATCCATTTTATAGGGTGTTCGAAGGCTGATATAATCCATTAAATAAGAGCATGGACACCAGCACATGGTAAGCACAGCATCTTTAACTAATATCACATTACCTCTATTAACTAATAAAACTGCATTCTCATTTTTCACTTATTTTTCTCCTCAACTGGCCTGTGAACTACTTGAGGATTCCAGAGACTTTCACAGCAGGTATTTATAAAACTGTAGATCATAAATTTAAAAATCACTAACCATTTTAAAGCTGCTAAGAGGTATCAAGCATTTTCCTGCTATCCTAGAGGGAGTACACTGAACTTAACAAATGCCCTTGGCAATTTTTCCAATCTCTTGTGAAAAATCTATTTTAAAAAAATGTTGAATATCTCCAAGCCTGAGCGATCTTTGCTTCTTTTTGCCGGCTTTTGGTTTTGCTCAGGCCCTATCCTCTCACTATATGCTATTACAGCAATTCTCTTTGTTGCACTGATGATCCTCTATTTCATTCTTTGCTCTTGGTGATCTTGTGTTTGTTTTTTATAATCTATTCTACACATAAAGAGCAGATTATCAATCTTGAAAATATTGCCAATAATACATTGTATTGATTCTGGGTTTCAATGTTCATATATAAATATGCCATGGGCCTGAGTTTTATACTATAATCTTTGGGGCATCTAATTTTGCAGCTCAACTAGTATGCCTTGATGTTGCTTTCTCTATGATTCTCATTGGGTTTGAAAGGTTGATACAGGAAAGGTCAGATATTTATTATTTATGCCATAACTGTAGTAAAATGTAGTCAAATAAAACTTTTTATTTTTACCCATCATGCCTCTTTTTTATTTATATTTATTTTCATCCATCTTTTTTTGTTCTTTGGCATGTGTGGGCCTCCCACCACAGTGGCCCCTCTCACTGCAGAGCACCAGACCTAGGCACATGCGCCCTAGAGCACTGGCTCTCAATTGGACACATGGGATCCTCCTGGACCAGGGATCTAACCAGTGCCCCCTGCACTGCAAGGTGGACTCCCTACCCACCAGAGAACTCCCTAAAATAGACTTTTTTAAGTTATGGCATGTACTGACATTAGGAGATATCAAGTATCATCTCATTCAACTTCAAATATTTAGATATGATTAAACATAAGTTAACTGACTCATGAAACAGTTAATACCTTTATATTTATAATGGGAAAATCTCCATCCATTTTATAGGGTGTTCGAAGGCTGATATAATCCATTAAATAAGAGCATGGACACCAGCACATGGTAAGCACAGCATCTTTAACTAATATCACATTACCTCTATTAACTAATAAAACTGCATTCTCATTTTTCACTTATTTTTCTCCTCAACTGGCCTGTGAACTACTTGAGGATTCCAGAGACTTTCACAGCAGGTATTTATAAAACTGTAGATCATAAATTTAAAAATCACTAACCATTTTAAAGCTGCTAAGAGGTATCAAGCATTTTCCTGCTATCCTAGTGGGAGTACACTGAACTTAACAAATGCCCTTGGCAATTTTTCCAATCTCTTGTGAAAAATCTATTTTAAAAAAATGTTGAATATCTCCAAGCCTGAGCGATCTTTGCTTCTTTTTGCCGGCTTTTGGTTTTGCTCAGGCCCTATCCTCTCACTATATGCTATTACAGCAATTCTCTTTGTTGCACTGATGATCCTCTATTTCATTCTTTGCTCTTGGTGATCTTGTGTTTGTTTTTTATAATCTATTCTACACATAAAGAGCAGATTATCAATCTTGAAAATATTGCCAATAATACATTGTATTGATTCTGGGTTTCAATGTTCATATATAAATATGCCATGGGCCTGAGTTTTATACTATAATCTTTGGGGCATCTAATTTTGCAGCTCAACTAGTATGCCTTGATGTTGCTTTCTCTATGATTCTCATTGGGTTTGAAAGGTTGATACAGGAAAGGTCAGATATTTATTATTTATGCCATAACTGTAGTAAAATGTAGTCAAATAAAACTTTTTATTTTTACCCATCATGCCTCTTTTTTATTTATATTTATTTTCATCCATCTTTTTTTGTTCTTTGGCATGTGTGGGCCTCCCACCACAGTGGCCCCTCTCACTGCAGAGCACCAGACCTAGGCACATGCGCCCTAGAGCACTGGCTCTCAATTGGACACATGGGATCCTCCTGGACCAGGGATCTAACCAGTGCCCCCTGCACTGCAAGGTGGACTCCCTACCCACCGGACTCCCTACCCACTGGACCACCAGAGAACTCCCTAAAATAGACTTTTTTAAGTTATGGCATGTACTGACATTAGGAGATATCAAGTATCATCTCATTCAACTTCAAATATTTAGATATGATTAAACATAAGTTAACTGACTCATGCAAATTTACACAGTTGGTTATGAGATGATATGAAAACTGAGTTGACATATTTGAACTATTTCTGGGTAATTGTGTACCACTTAGATTGAATAACATTTGCTAGTGCCAGAAATTCTTTGCACTGACCATTTTAAATGGTACACAATGGTGATTAAAGCATATTTCTAAAATCTAAAGGAAATACGCTTGAAGTAATATGTAGCAATGATTTAGACAGTTATCAAAATAATATGAAAGATGAGTTCTCTAAGCTTATTTTATGCTTTTGTGGATTTGGAGGGTATTTTCTTGATATTCTGGAATCAGGTTAGTCATGCTTTTCTACAATAAAATAGTCTTTCTCATTTCAAAGTCTATAAACCCATTCCAGTGTGTTGGTTATTCCTATGCCTGAAAACTATGGGAACTGGAAAAAGATAAAGATCCTTAAAAAGCATATTATATTTTTGACCCATGGGCCTCACTCTTCAGACCTAGAATCTCTAGGAACATTTAAAGTATATTCCCTCTTAACCTACTGAGATTTCAGGTGGCTTCATTGCACTTTCTATTTTTCCCATCTGTAGATCATAACAAAGTCAGGAAATGGAGACTTATTTCCTACACACTTTTTTCTTCACAGTGTCCAAGTGTGCTATTCTATTCAATGGCATTTTTATGTGAATTGTAGTTACTAATGTGCAAAACTGAGATTTAATAATTATCAGTACACTATCTCCAAGTAAGTTCTGATAGGTGACGGATGTGAGTTAGGCACGCAAGCTTAGATTTGCGAACCAAATCATGGGTTAGCAAATCACATTTTTTATAATGGCACTGATAACTTTATTGGCAGAGGAAACACTGTCTTTTGGGGGGTAAGGTAAAAGGTAGTCTACCATTATGAACTTTTTTATAGGATTCTGATACAATGCTGACTTTTATATATTTAAGGAAAATGATACTGTATATTTTGAGTCATTCTGAGAAAATTTCCAGAAAACAAAGATTGCAAATCACATTTATAAATTAAAAAAGAGTGACCAAAATGTTTTAGCATATATATATAATAATTACTATCAAGAGAAAACTAAAGATAAACATATATTTGAGCTATTACTATATTATTCTGAAACAGCTAAAACCTTTAAAATTAAGTTTACCAGAATTAATGGCTTTACTCAAAGAAAGGACAACTCAGAGATCAATCACATAGGCAGCATGAATAAGCTTAGCATGAGACAGGAATATAATGACTTCCAGCAATGACTGTCAATCATAACCTAACATTTGTATAACTTTAAAAATTCTATGGAGTGTGAGCTAGAATAAGAATTCATAGTATTGGGTTGGCCAAACATATCATTCAGATGTATCCATTACATCTTATGGAAAAATTAGAGCAAACATTTTGGCTCACCTGATACTTACACTTTTCAGAATAAAAATCTGCATTATTGCATTTGACCCACACAGCATGCCATATTGTCAAACGACAGCTCGGCAGACTCTGATCATAACTATCATCAGGCAAAGAATACTTATCTGTAGCTTATGATAGATTTGAACTTGAACCTGAACCTTTTGGTTTCAAAACTCATGCACTATATTCTATTCTACTTCTCTGTCTGAAGGGAGAATGGTAATTTTTTTATGAGAGTTCACATTAAATAATCAAGTATAGCTCCTTACATTTGTAATATTAAGTATACAGGCAAACATAAATACATACTGATTTTTTTTTCAATGAACTAAATTTTAAAATAGCAAGCATTTTTTCAAGGTCAAGGTGAAAATATCAAAGAGCATCAATTAGTCTTAATATTAAAAATCACAGTCTTTGAAGCCTCGCCTGCCCTGTTTTGCTCCTGAGAGGCAAACATCTTTAACGATTTTAGTTTACCTTTCTATTTACCTCCACTCCTAGAATGTTACATTTTCATCTGGATCATCTTTACTGACATTTGATTTGGATTGCTACTTTTTAATTATGTTTCCTTAGCGCCATCCATGTCAGTGTTTGGACAGTGATGCCCTAATTCCTTATCTGATCTGGTTTTTAGCAAGCCAGATTCTAACTGGTAGTAGTCTCAGTCTTGCGCAGGCTCCTTCTTTGATGAAAGATTTAGTTTTTTAAGTCCTTTCATCATTTATTACTCTGTTTAAGTAAGATTTATAATTCATGCTAAGCTCTTGTTACAAATACTTTAAAGTCAATTTGAATAAACATCATTGGAAGCAAGGGGGACTAGATGCTACTAGTATTGAACTTAGAAATAAAGATTGCACTTATGTTTCTGAGATGGAGCAGAATTCAAGGTGCTAAGAAACTTTTAATAAAGTTAAAAGGTCCATAGGACAGATAATCCTGCATCAGTCCTTTAGTTGTCCCTGCACTCTTTTTTCTCACTCTTGCAAATCCCCGCCACAGAGAAACACAGGTAGACAAGGGCAAAAGGCTGCAAATACAGCAACCTCAGCACACACTAAACCAAACATTTGATCACATACTCCTACCACAAAAAAATCACCTATTCCAGTATTTCAAAATCAAATTAAATTGCTTTATATCTTAAGGGTATTTCTTCCTTCAACCTCTCTTTGATCATGAAAGTTCTCAAGATCTAAGCAAAACATGTTTATTCACTTTTTTCCCCATTTCAGTCTCTAGCAAGAGTGAAAAACCCTTCCTCATACTTTGGGAGTGTAGGCTAATATTGGAATAAGTTTATCCATAGACATTAAATCAGAAAAGCACAAGTGTGCTCAAAATAAAAGCCAATATTATTAGTGAGGATCATCACTGAGCCTCATGATGGATGTCATGAGGATCCTCTATCCTGAACCCCAACATATATGTCCATGAGAAAAATAACACATACTTTAATCTCATTTTTAAAATCTCACAGTAATGATAGATATACAAAATTACCAGAAGACAAGACAATAAAAATTACTGCAAGCAAGATTAATCTGGCAAGATCAATGCAAGAAAGGTCAGTGAAAGCAAAAGTCTACAGGTAAATGTTGCAATAGCACACTTGCATACTCCCATAATATCTCCTCCAAACTACGTATTCATTACAAAGAAAAATCTGAAGATTTTTGATAGAGAAAGTCAGCAGTCATTTAAACCAAGTGATTGAGGTTAATATCAATGGTAGAAAGACACAGAGACAGATCTGGTTTTAGCAAGCCAGATTCTAACTGGTAGTAGTCTCAGTCTTGCAGGCTCCTTCTTTGATGAAAGATTTAGTTTTTTAAGTCCTTTCATCATTTATTACTCTGTTTAAGTAAGATTTATAATTCATGCTAAGCTCTTGTTACAAATACTTTAAAGTCAATTTGAATAAACATCATTGGAAGCAAGGGGGACTAGATGCTACTAGTATTGAACTTAGAAATAAAGATTGCACTTATGTTTCTGAGATGGAGCAGAATTCAAGGTGCTAAGAAACTTTTAATAAAGTTAAAAGGTCCATAGGACAGATAATCCTGCATCAGTCCTTTAGTTGTCCCTGCACTCTTTTTTTCTCACTCTTGCAAATCCCTGCCACAGAGAAACACAGGTAGACAAGGGCAAAAGGCTGCAAATACAGCAACCTCAGCACACACTAAACCAAACATTTGATCACATACTCCTACCACAAAAAAATCACCTATTCCAGTATTTCAAAATCAAATTAAATTGCTTTATATCTTAAGGGTATTTCTTCCTTCAACCTCTCTTTGATCATGAAAGTTCTCAAGATCTAAGCAAAACATGTTTATTCACTTTTTTCCCCATTTCAGTCTCTAGCAAGAGTGAAAAACCCTTCCTCATACTTTGGGAGTGTAGGCTAATATTGGAATAAGTTTATCCATAGACATTAAATCAGAAAAGCACAAGTGTGCTCAAAATAAAAGCCAATATTATTAGTGAGGATCATCACTGAGCCTCATGATGGATGTCATGAGGATCCTCTATCCTGAACCCCAACATATATGTCCATGAGAAAAATAACACATACTTTAATCTCATTTTTAAAATCTCACAGTAATGATAGATATACAAAATTACCAGAAGACAAGACAATAAAAATTACTGCAAGCAAGATTAATCTGGCAAGATCAATGCAAGAAAGGTCAGTGAAAGCAAAAGTCTACAGGTAAATGTTGCAATAGCACACTTGCATACTCCCATAATATCTCCTCCAAACTACGTATTCATTACAAAGAAAAAATCTGAAGATTTTTGATAGAGAAAGTCAGCAGTCATTTAAACCAAGTGATTGAGGTTAATATCAATGGTAGAAAGACACAGAGACACGATCTGTCTCCTGGAATGAGGCACTGAGAAAAGATTAACATTTCCACAGCATTCAATCTAACCATGAGACTACCAGACATATCAATGTTCTACACAATAACTGGTCAGTACAATTCAAAATGTAACAGTCTTAAAAGAAATAAAGAACTAAGAATCTGTCATATAGTAGAGGAGACAGAGGACTCATGGCAATTGAATGCAATGTAGCAATATGAAATCTTGGAAACAAATGACATTAGTAGATAAAAGATAAATGTGAGTATGACATTTTGAGAAAAGGACATTAACAGAAAAACTAGTGAAATGTGACTAGGAGCTGTAGGTCAATTAATATGATTGTATAAACACTGTTTTTATGATTTCAACAACTATATTATAGTAGTGACTATATTAGTGTCAAGGATGCTGGAAAAAATGATATATGGGAACTCCTGGTATGACCTTGTAATCATCTGTAAGATTCAATCAATCTAAAATCATTTCAAAATAAAAAGTGAAAAAAATCATATCCTAAATATTCATAAGTAATATCATAATGTTATATTAATATATTTTTCTATGCGGGCTTATTATGTATTTAAGGAAATATATGTATAAATTTCAATAAATCACCACCAAGTGAGTGCATCCATTCAACTACCACTTAGGTCAAAAATAAAACAGTATCAGTTGGCTTCAAGTATTACAGCACCTCCAAAAATCTCCCCCATCTCTTCTCACCAGAGTAACCCCAAACTGTCTTTTAATACCATAAAATAGTTTTAGTTTTAAAATTTATATAACAAATAACCCACATTCTATAACTCAAACCATAATTTTAAACAAAATTACCAGAAGACAAGACAATAAAATTACTGCAAGCAAGATTAATCTGGCAAGATCAATGCAAGAAAGGTCAGTGAAAGCAAAAGTCTACAGGTAAATGTTGCAATAGCACACTTGCATACTCCCATAATATCTCCTCCAAACTACGTATTCATTACAAAGAAAAATCTGAAGATTTTTGATAGAGAAAGTCAGCAGTCATTTAAACCAAGTGATTGAGGTTAATATCAATGGTAGAAAGACACAGAGACACGATCTGTCTCCTGGAATGAGGCACTGAGAAAAGATTAACATTTCCACAGCATTCAATCTAACCATGAGACTACCAGACATATCAATGTTCTACACAATAACTGGTCAGTACAATTCAAAATGTAACAGTCTTAAAAGAAATAAAGAACTAAGAATCTGTCATATAGTAGAGGAGACAGAGGACTCATGGCAATTGAATGCAATGTAGCAATATGAAATCTTGGAAACAAATGACATTAGTAGATAAAAGATAAATGTGAGTATGACATTTTGAGAAAAGGACATTAACAGAAAAACTAGTGAAATGTGACTAGGAGCTGTAGGTCAATTAATATGATTGTATAAACACTGTTTTTATGATTTCAACAACTATATTATAGTAGTGACTATATTAGTGTCAAGGATGCTGGAAAAAATGATATATGGGAACTCCTGGTATGACCTTGTAATCATCTGTAAGATTCAATCAATCTAAAATCATTTCAAAATAAAAAGTGAAAAAAATCATATCCTAAATATTCATAAGTAATATCATAATGTTATATTAATATATTTTTCTATGCGGGCTTATTATGTATTTAAGGAAATATATGTATAAATTTCAATAAATCACCACCAAGTGAGTGCATCCATTCAACTACCACTTAGGTCAAAAATAAAACAGTATCAGTTGGCTTCAAGTATTACAGCACCTCCAAAAATCTCCCCCATCTCTTCTCACCAGAGTAACCCCAAACTGTCTTTTAATACCATAAAATAGTTTTAGTTTTAAAATTTATATAACAAATAACAATCTATTCAATAATGAATGAGAGTTTTATTTGCCCTATATCCTCAGCAACACTTGGTTTTGATTTTTAATTTAACCACGCTGCTATATGCAGTGTGTGTTAGTTGCTGGGTCGTGTCTGACTCTTTGTGACTCCATGGATTGTAGCCTGCCAGGTTTGTCTATCCATGGAATTCTCTAGGTACGAATACTGGAGTGGGTAGCCATTTCCAAGGGATCTCCCTGACTCAAGGATCAAAACTGGGTATCCTGCATTACAGACAGGTTCTTTACTGTTTGAGCCACCTGGTACATGCAGAGAGTTACTTGTAATAGTGTCACATGGCTTTATGATACCTGTATAAAAATTTCAAGGAATTCATATAAACATGTTCAAATGATTCAGCACATGGAATGACTTTTATATTAATTACATTCTAAAATCTCATTTACAGATACCATAGAAGCCAGTTATTTCACCAGAAGATTCATCTTACAAGGCAAACTGAAGCAACAGAATTGAACACAACGTGTCTTAGAACTGTTAAGGTGTTGCATCTTTGTATTTGAAGGTGGTAAAATTCTTTCATTCATTTCCCTCCTGAACATGATACAAAACATACACAGAAGAGCAGAACATTCTCACATGATAGAAATCATTACTGTTTTTAAAGATATCTTGCACCCATTTTATTTCAGTATTTGACTACCTTGGTTGATCTATATGTTTTCAAAATAGAAAGAGAGAAATAGGCCTATTTATCAATGCACATATTGATAATCTGACAATTTTTTATAAAATATTTTAAAATATATGCATGTATGTAACATTCCTAAATAGCCCAATAAAGTCTTCATAAATATATTACAATGATTTTAAAATATTTCCTATGGGGCTTATTAATTTAAGAAATATATGTATAAATTTCAATAAATCACCACCAAGTGAGTGCATCCATTCAACTACCACTTAGGTCAAAAATAAAACAGTATCAGTTGGCTTCAAGTATTACAGCACCTCCAAAAATCTCCCCCATCTCTTCTCACCAGAGTAACCCCAAACTGTCTTTTAATACCATAAAATAGTTTTAGTTTTAAAATTTATATAACAAATAACAATCTATTCAATAATGAATGAGAGTTTTATTTGCCCTATATCCTCAGCAACACTTGGTTTTGATTTTTAATTTAACCACGCTGCTATATGCAGTGTGTGTTAGTTGCTGGGTCGTGTCTGACTCTTTGTGACTCCATGGATTGTAGCCTGCCAGGTTTGTCTATCCATGGAATTCTCTAGGTACGAATACTGGAGTGGGTAGCCATTTCCAAGGGATCTCCCTGACTCAAGGATCAAAACTGGGTATCCTGCATTACAGACAGGTTCTTTACTGTTTGAGCCACCTGGTACATGCAGAGAGTTACTTGTAATAGTGTCACATGGCTTTATGATACCTGTATAAAAATTTCAAGGAATTCATATAAACATGTTCAAATGATTCAGCACATGGAATGACTTTTATATTAATTACATTCTAAAATCTCATTTACAGATACCATAGAAGCCAGTTATTTCACCAGAAGATTCATCTTACAAGGCAAACTGAAGCAACAGAATTGAACACAACGTGTCTTAGAACTGTTAAGGTGTTGCATCTTTGTATTTGAAGGTGGTAAAATTCTTTCATTCATTTCCCTCCTGAACATGATACAAAACATACACAGAAGAGCAGAACATTCTCACATGATAGAAATCATTACTGTTTTTAAAGATATCTTGCACCCATTTTATTTCAGTATTTGACTACCTTGGTTGATCTATATGTTTTCAAAATAGAAAGAGAGAAATAGGCCTATTTATCAATGCACATATTGATAATCTGACAATTTTTTATAAAATATTTTAAAATATATGCATGCATGTAACATTCCCTAAATAGCCCAATAAAGTCTTCATAAATATATTACAATGATTTTCTATAAAGCAGAACTATATTTTTAAAGAAAATTGTCTGAGTTAGAGCAAGCATGACTGACAGAGAATACCAAGAAAAACAAGGTCACATTTAAATAAAGCTTCTTATACAATTTATGTAAGTATTTGTAATTATTTCACACCAAACTTGGGAGATTCTTTGTTACAGGCTCAGCTGTATATTGAGTTCCAGAGAGAGCTATGTAATAAATGTCAGTATGTAATTTGATTCAATTATGTTTTATGAGTTCTCATAACTCTGTAATCAGAGTATATGGTCTATCATAGTGTACTTTTTGCCCACAAAATAAGACAAGGAAAGAAATCAAATTGTCATTGGCTCAATGTATAATTATGCACATTTAACAGCTGAGCAAACTGAGATTACATATAAAAGGCTGCATGGCTATTATATGGCTGTTTTTGTTTGAAGTCGGCTCTTTTAATTAAAATGCATTGCTGCATAGTATTTCTGCTTGCTCCTCACAATATTCACTATGAAGAATATATCCCCAGAATTAACAAAAAATCATAGAATTATGAGCTTCATTGGACTTCTAAAACTATGTTTCTTACTGTTTACTGTCTTCTATTTTTCCCTATTCTGCCCACCTACCTTCCACCTGCTAGTTTTTCCTCCCATTCCTCCTCCAGAGATATAAGCATTAGACATAAGACTGGCTGTCAGCAATGTCTCAAGTATTCTCAGGTCATGACTCTATTATGGATATCGAACCAGAAAAAAAAAAAAAAGGAAGAAGTAAGGGAAGTAGCATGAAGGTCTGTACTATCATATGTGAAGAGAATAGCTATAGTCATTGCTCTGTGAGAGAAGGAGATCGTTCAGGGGTGCTGTGTGATGGTCTGGAGGGGTGGAATGGGGGGTTATATATATGACTAATCTGGGAACATACATATCTGTAAACAACAAAACTTTGTAAAAATTAAAGTAAAATAAAAGTTAAAAAAAGGTATCTCTCTGCTCAGTTACACAAGAGGATACACAGAAACTCGAGCCTTATTCTGATCCTACTGTTAGAGCAAAATCAACTCTATACTCAGCTCTGAGACAGGGGAGGGTTAGAGTTGAACTTGGTAAATCTAGCAGCTAGGGTTACACTTGACTTTTTCATATGCATTTAGCTACTGGAATAGGATTTGCCTGTTATTTGCCAAGCAGGAACCAATACCACTATACCATCTTTTTGTTACTACTGCTCCTGCCAATATTAGAAGCTATCTCTGAAAATGTGACACCAAGAAATCCACTTTCCTTCTCACATGCACCATTTTATTCTGATGTATATGTGTGTTTTAATTTTACTTTGACTCGTTTTATTTAAGAAAGGGGTTTAGTCTACTTCTTTGTTTTGTCAATGGCTGCCAGTATATAAATAAAGATTATGTATGCTTTCATGTATTAAAAACTCCAAAATAAATAGAAACTAGGTCCTTCTCATAGTAGTCGGAGCTTGGCAGAGCTGTTCAAGAATATTAAGAGCAACATTCCTTCTTTTTTTTTCTTTATTCTTTATTTTAAAGGTTTTACAGAGTTTTGTTGTTCACAGACGTGAATGTTCCCAAATCAGTCATATGCATATCCCTGGTCCCCACCCCCACAGTTCCCCCCATCCCACCCCTCCGGACCATCACCCCATGCCATTATAAGCACTCCTATTCCCTTAGCACAATGACAATAGCTATCTTTTCCACACATGACAGTATAGGTTTCCATGTTACTCCCTCCATGTCTCCCCCTCCCTACTGCTACCCTGGAAGCCACCATGAGGCTAAATAAGGCTATGGTACAACAAAAAGGACAAAGACAAGGAATCACATGCTCTCTCTCTCTTTAAGGAATCTTGTTGGGAATTATAAAGGAACAAGAAAATCTTGCACTTGTATTCCATCTGCCAGAATATAGTCACTAAGCCAAACAGCTCCAAGAGAGCATAGTAAATAATGTCATAATTTTGTATTCTACAACAGTCTGCCAATTCACATAGTAGCTGTAGTTGACTAAGTTTACAATTACTTGTCTCTGTATGTATAATTTTATATATACATACACACACATATATATATGTATGTAATTTTGATCATGTTTGACTCTATGACCTCTCTGAACTATAGCTTCCAGGCTCTTCTGTCCATGGGAACTGGAGTGGGTTGCCATGCACTCCGCCAGGGATATGTGTGTATAAATATATATATTATATATAGTCATACATATAATATATATGTATCCAAATGGTAATAAGAAGAAATACATATATCTTACAATTTGCAGAATTTGGAGTGAGGTTAGCAAGCACTTCCAGGTGGCATGGTGACAAAGAACCTGCCTGCCAATGCAGGAAATGCAAGTTCAATTCCTGGGTTGGAAAGATCACCTGGAAAAGAAAATGGCAACTCTCTCCAGTATTTTTGCCTGAAAAATTCATTGCACAGAGGAGCCTGGAAGGCTCTAGTCCACAGGGTCACAAAGTGTTGGACACCACTGAACAACTGAGCATGAGCCCCAGAGCAAGCACCTCACTACCTGTTACAGGAATATTTTCTTAAGTCAAAATATAATTGTCCACAAAGGAGAGGCAACTGAAAATATGAAACATTTTAAATTGGTTAACATAAAAGTGAAGCTTGTACAACAAACTGAGAGTTTAATAATAAAAGAAAAAAATGCATTCTTGAGAAAAATACCAGTGATTCAGTAATAGATGGCACAGCTTTAAGAAATGTGAAAATAATAATTAAACCTATCTTCAGTCATTAAAATAATAAGATTTGTATTTTCCTGATTTAAACATCAAGTTATAAGCACTCCTATTCCCTTAGCACAATGACAATAGCTATCTTTTCCACACATGACAGTATAGGTTTCCATGTTACTCCCTCCATGTCTCCCCCTCCCTACTGCTACCCTGGAAGCCACCATGAGGCTAAATAAGGCTATGGTACAACAAAAAGGACAAAGACAAGGAATCACATGCTCTCTCTCTTTAAGGAATCTTGTTGGGAATTATAAAGGAACAAGAAAATCTTGCACTTGTATTCCATCTGCCAGAATATAGTCACTAAGCCAAACAGCTCCAAGAGAGCATAGTAAATAATGTCATAATTTTGTATTCTACAACAGTCTGCCAATTCACATAGTAGCTGTAGTTGATTAAGTTTACAATTACTTGTCTCTGTATGTATAATTTTATATATACATACACACACATATATATATGTATGTAATTTTGATCATGTTTGACTCTATGACCTCTCTGAACTATAGCTTCCAGGCTCTTCTGTCCATGGGAACTGGAGTGGGTTGCCATGCACTCCGCCAGGGATATGTGTGTATAAATATATATATTATATATAGTCATACATATAATATATATGTATCCAAATGGTAATAAGAAGAAATACATATATCTTACAATTTGCAGAATTTGGAGTGAGGTTAGCAAGCACTTCCAGGTGGCATGGTGACAAAGAACCTGCCTGCCAATGCAGGAAATGCAAGTTCAATTCCTGGGTTGGAAAGATCACCTGGAAAAGAAAATGGCAACTCTCTCCAGTATTTTTGCCTGAAAAATTCATTGCACAGAGGAGCCTGGAAGGCTCTAGTCCACAGGGTCACAAAGTGTTGGACACCACTGAACAACTGAGCATGAGCCCCAGAGCAAGCACCTCACTACCTGTTACAGGAATATTTTCTTAAGTCAAAATATAATTGTCCACAAAGGAGAGGCAACTGAAAATATGAAACATTTTAAATTGGTTAACATAAAAGTGAAGCTTTTTACAACAAACTGAGAGTTTAATAATAAAAGAAAAAAATGCATTCTTGAGAAAAATACCAGTGATTCAGTAATAGATGGCACAGCTTTAAGAAATGTGAAAATAATAATTAAACCTATCTTCAGTCATTAAAATAATAAGATTTGTATTTTCCTGATTTAAACATCAAGTATTAAAGTTTGGAACTTTACATATAAATCTATGTTTTATATTATGTGTGCATATTATTTGGAAAATAATTTTTGAAAATAACTATTCTAGGGAGTCATTATGTAATAAAACTTTTCTGTTAGTCAATCAGTTTTTTTGAGTTATATTAACAGTGAACTTTCACTCTCAAAAATGTCCTGGCTTTAGATATTGTTCAATGATAGTGTTTTGAGGCAAACTTTGTGTTATGTATATCTTGAATGATTCTTAGAAAATTAAAGTATCATCTATTTAATTTTATACAAAATAAGGCTATTAGTCACAAAAATGGACTTTTAAGAAAAGTCTGCTTGAAATTTCATTGTTGACCATTTACCAAGGATAACAAGTAAGCCTCTCATAAACTATAAGATACAAATTCCTTCTTTCTACCTACACATCCTATTCAGATCTATATATTTGTGCATCAGCTTTCATAAAAATAAATAATGCATTATTTCCCAAAATGTGCTAAGTACTCTGCTTTGCCAAATATTTTTTAAAGGGGAAAACAAATTTTAGGCATGGGAGCAAGTTTCTTCTAAAATAAAGGATATATGTACTGCAAATATGTGTAGAATTAGTGATCAGTTAGATAAAAATGTGTTGGATTAAAAGGGGGGACCAATTTCGGAGTAAGTTAATCAGGTTAGATGTCAAATAGGAGAGTTGTGTCTGTGTCTGTGTGTGTGTGTGTGTGCGTGTGCGTGTGGTGTGTGTAGGAAGAAATAAGATAGATCTGAGAGTTAGCTGACTTTCTTATAGCTTACACCTACTTAGTTTACATCTCATCAGTTGTATAGTCTATAAAGTCAATTAAAAAATCAATCAATCTATTGAAGAAGTGGAAAATTTTATTGGATTCAAACAAGATTATAAACCAGGAAAAGTTCCTCAAAAAACTCTGAGAACTGTTCAGCCAGTTAGAGGTCAAACATAATTACACAAATTTTTGAGAGAGGAGGCTGTATATTAAATGCTATGCTACTGAGAGTTTGCACAATCCAGATCTCTAAGTATAAAGTGGTGGGTCATTTTGACCCCTTACAACATCAAGAAGAAATGTTATCTTTCTTTTCTTTTATTATTTTTTTTTAATCTTGGCCTCTTTTATTGTTTTTTTATTCATTTATTTTCATCCGTCTCTATTCTTGGCCTGTGTGGGCCTCCCACTGCAGTGGCCTCTCTCCTCATAGAGCACAGGCTCTGTGCGCATGCACTCCAGAGTGCTGACTCGTAATTGGGCACACTGGCCCAGCCACTCTGAGGCATATGGGATCTTCCTGGGCCAGGGATTGAACCGGTGCCCCTTGTACTGCAAGGTGGACTCTCTACACACTGGACCACAAGGGAAGTCCAAATGTTATTTTCCAAGGAGTAGTCTTGTTGATGCTATGATAATGTTGCTTTTTATGGCTGAGCAGGTTTTTCTGCCAATGGGAGAGGTTTGGTCAAAGGGCATAAAGCAGATATACAGTGCTCAGTAGAGCAGAAAGAGGACACCAAATGGCAGAGAATATTCTTTATATGTTATCTGTCTTTCCCAAAATATGAGTTTCATTTCACAAGAGTATAGTCCTTTGTATACAAAACTGAAAAAAAAAATCCACTGGTGAAAAAAAATAGACAAATAGTCTGTATTTTTAAACTTTACTGATTTCTTATGATAGTATCTTCAGATGTTAACTACAGCTACTGATGCTGAGCACCAAAGAACTGATGCTTTCCAGTTGCAGTACTGGAGAAGTCTCTTGAGAGTCCCTTGGACACCAAGGAGACCAACCCAGTCAATCCAAAAGGAAATTAATCCTGAATATTCATTAGAAGGTCTGATGCTGAAGCTGATGCTCCAATACCGTGGTCACCTGATGCAAATAGCTGACTCACTAGTAAAGAATCCGATTCTGGAAAGATTGAGGAGAGGTTGAGAAGGCGGTGAGAGAGGATGAGATGGTTCTATGGCATCACTGACTCAAAGGACATAAGGTTAAATAAACAATGGGAGACAGCGAGGGACAAGGAAGCCTGGTGTGCTTCAGTCCCTTGGATTCCAAAAAGTTGGACATGGTTTGGTGGCTGAACAACAACTGAAGTATCACACATAATGTTTAATATCATTTTTTCCTTCTCAGTGATACCACAATTCTGAAATTCCACCACCCCCCCCCCGCCCATTTTCTCATTTTGAATCTAACTATTATTAAGATACTTTAAATTTTTCTTTTCCTAAATTAATGACCTGGAGTTTTCTTTCTCAATAGAACAAGGAAAATCCAACTGTCTTTTCACACGATACCACTATTTTATATCATTTGGCACAAACATTTACTAAACTAATTCAAGACCAGTTGTCTGACAAGCAGCAAAGTCAACCTACTAACACCAGATTATGGTGAGGGAAAGTACACCATTTACTGCAGGGTACCAAGCAAGGAGAATGGGCAGCTAGCTCAAAGACCTATACTTTCCAAAACTTTCAGGAAAAGATTTTAAAGGAACATTAGAGCTGTAGAGTAGTCTGTCGTTGATGCTATGATAATGTTGCTTTTTATGGCTGAGCAGGTTTTTCTGCCAATGGGAGAGGTTTGGTCAAAGGGCATAAAGCAGATATACAGTGCTCAGTAGAGCAGAAAGAGGACACCAAATGGCAGAGAATATTCTTTATATGTTATCTGTCTTTCCCAAAATATGAGTTTCATTTCACAAGAGTATAGTCCTTTGTATACAAAACTGAAAAAAAAAATCCACTGGTGAAAAAAAATAGACAAATAGTCTGTATTTTTAAACTTTACTGATTTCTTATGATAGTATCTTCAGATGTTAACTACAGCTACTGATGCTGAGCACCAAAGAACTGATGCTTTCCAGTTGCAGTACTGGAGAAGTCTCTTGAGAGTCCCTTGGACACCAAGGAGACCAACCCAGTCAATCCAAAAGGAAATTAATCCTGAATATTCATTAGAAGGTCTGATGCTGAAGCTGATGCTCCAATACCGTGGTCACCTGATGCAAATAGCTGACTCACTAGTAAAGAATCCGATTCTGGAAAGATTGAGGAGAGGTTGAGAAGGCGGTGAGAGAGGATGAGATGGTTCTATGGCATCACTGACTCAAAGGACATAAGGTTAAATAAACAATGGGAGACAGCGAGGGACAAGGAAGCCTGGTGTGCTTCAGTCCCTTGGATTCCAAAAAGTTGGACATGGTTTGGTGGCTGAACAACAACTGAAGTATCACACATAATGTTTAATATCATTTTTTCCTTCTCAGTGATACCACAATTCTGAAATTCCACCACCCCCCCCCCGCCCATTTTCTCATTTTGAATCTAACTATTATTAAGATACTTTAAATTTTTCTTTTCCTAAATTAATGACCTGGAGTTTTCTTTCTCAATAGAACAAGGAAAATCCAACTGTCTTTTCACACGATACCACTATTTTATATCATTTGGCACAAACATTTACTAAACTAATTCAAGACCAGTTGTCTGACAAGCAGCAAAGTCAACCTACTAACACCAGATTATGGTGAGGGAAAGTACACCATTTACTGCAGGGTACCAAGCAAGGAGAATGGGCAGCTAGCGCTCAAAAGACCTATACTTTCCAAAAACTTTCAGGAAAAGATTTTTAAAGGGAACATTAGAGGTGAGAGCTGTAGAGTGCTTGGTTAGTTCCTAGACATTTTTCTGATTTGTTAGTGGGGAAGTAATAGGATGACATTTCTAGAATCTTAGTCATCACTCTTCTGGTTCCAATCAGCCAGGGGCCTATGTGCTTGTGGTTAGCAAGTCACCATCTTCCACTGAATCGGGGTGATTTAGTTTCTGCAGAACAACTCAAAGATATACTTCAAACTGAGGTACTGTGATTCTACTGTTCTAATTATTAACCACTTGAGTCTCTTCTTCAGAACTTTGGGAAAGTCAAACAAGCAGCAGGGAGCATGGCAGGGCTTGGACCTGGGGACACCATGAAGGGTCCTGCTCAGTCTCAGTCTCCCAGTTTCCTTGACACACCTCCATCATGAGGGAAACCAGAGTGGGACAGGAAAGGGAATAGAGTTTTGGGTAAAGAAGTTCATGATAAACTCTCCAGGGCAATTCACTTTTAGATGGACTCATTTTTGCAACAAGGTAATTGTATAAAAATAAATCTAAATACTGCAAAAAATTTAAAAAAAAGAACATTGACTTATTAGATTCAGAAAATTGAAGCAAAAGGCCAGCCCTACCAACTAGTTTATAATCTGGGTCTTCATATTTCATCTTTCTATGTTTGATAATTCCTACAAAATAGAGAAAATTACCTTTTAATATTGTTTTGTAGACTCAAAGCATAATCTGGTGTGCATTTGTGCAATTTACACAAACACTATAAAAATAAAATATTGCAAATGTCCTAATAATTAAAAACATATGGTGGAAATAAAAATAAATTTTCAAAAACAGGAAATTTTATTAAAAAAAATCATTTTCCTCAAATGAAGTAGTAGCATTTTTAACAACTCTTGGAGAAAATATATACAAAACATCACCAATATGGAAAAGATTCACAAAACAACATTTTTTATATATATCAGAGAAAACCCTAGGCATCCCTCCTAGACTAATATTCTTTTTAATTTGATATTTTAGATATTGGACATGATTAAAGTTAAGCCATATCCCAGAGTTGTTTAACTATATGTGCAATTGGGTATTTTTTCATAGGTTTCCTGAGTAAGCAGATTGGTTAAAACAAAAAATAAGGTAGAATGCAAAACAGAATGCAAATTTATATGCAACTTTCCCTGCTACCTCCCTGACTGTTCAGTCTTATGAGGAAGGGCTGTATGTGGATTTATGTGAAGATGTTGCTGATGATGAGGGAAGAAAAAGAGAAGACAACAGCTCCAGAGCCAGCCCCATCTTCCACTGAATCGGGGTGATTTAGTTTCTGCAGAACAACTCAAAGATATACTTCAAACTGAGGTACTGTGATTCTACTGTTCTAATTATTAACCACTTGAGTCTCTTCTTCAGAACTTTGGGAAAGTCAAACAAGCAGCAGGGAGCATGGCAGGGCTTGGACCTGGGGACACCATGAAGGGTCCTGCTCAGTCTCAGTCTCCCAGTTTCCTTGACACACCTCCATCATGAGGGAAACCAGAGTGGGACAGGAAAGGGAATAGAGTTTTGGGTAAAGAAGTTCATGATAAACTCTCCAGGGCAATTCACTTTTAGATGGACTCATTTTTGCAACAAGGTAATTGTATAAAAATAAATCTAAATACTGCAAAAAATTTAAAAAAAAGAACATTGACTTATTAGATTCAGAAAATTGAAGCAAAAGGCCAGCCCTACCAACTAGTTTATAATCTGGGTCTTCATATTTCATCTTTCTATGTTTGATAATTCCTACAAAATAGAGAAAATTACCTTTTAATATTGTTTTGTAGACTCAAAGCATAATCTGGTGTGCATTTGTGCAATTTACACAAACACTATAAAAATAAAATATTGCAAATGTCCTAATAATTAAAAACATATGGTGGAAATAAAAATAAATTTTCAAAAACAGGAAATTTTATTAAAAAAAATCATTTTCCCTCAATTGAAGTAGTAGCATTTTTAACAACTCTTGGAGAAAATATATACAAAACATCACCAATATGGAAAAGATTCACAAAACAACATTTTTTATATATATCAGAGAAAACCCTAGGCATCCCTCCTAGACTAATATTCTTTTTAATTTGATATTTTAGATATTGGACATGATTAAAGTTAAGCCATATCCCAGAGTTGTTTAACTATATGTGCAATTGGGTATTTTTTCATAGGTTTCCTGAGTAAGCAGATTGGTTAAAACAAAAAATAAGGTAGAATGCAAAACAGAATGCAAATTTATATGCAACTTTCCCTGCTACCTCCCTGACTGTTCAGTCTTATGAGGAAGGGCTGTATGTGGATTTATGTGAAGATGTTGCTGATGATGAGGGAAGAAAAAGAGAAGACAACAGCTCCAGAGCCAGCCCCATCTGGAACACCTCTGCCATGCCAACTGCAAGGGGAAAAAGCACAACAACTTGGTTTTGTTGAGAAAGTCAGCAGATGTGACCTGAAGACAAATAGGAAGCAGATGTGATGACTTAGTTTGTTTTTGCCTTGACAAATGTGGTCAAAGCAATCATAATTGGGAAGATGCTTTAGCTGCAAAATCTGCCCTTTCTCCTAAGTACCAAGCTTACATTACTAACTCTTTTAGCAGTTCTCAGGGAAGCAAAACCCTCTCTGAACCATCCTCTGGGAATGTTCACTTCAAAGAAATTCATTTAAAACTGATTTAAAAGGTATGTGTTGCCTGTTATACAGATAATAATAAAATGTATTCTGTTGGAGTTCCTATCGTTAAAAAGAAAAGAAAGGAAAGAACAAGAAAAAAGAGGAAAAGAGAAAGCTCTTTGGCAGAACTTCCAGAGAAAAAGATTAGGAAAGATTTGATGGAGCTGAGAGATAAGGAGAGTCGAAAAAGGCCAACAAACCCTGTCATTAGACTTGGTGGGTCATTTCTGAACGTGGTATTTCCTTGGAAAAGATCAATGTGTTCAGCTATGGAGCTTCTGAACCTTCTTCTAAATATTGAAGAAAGCTGATCAATTATGTTTCTGCTGATGTGGATGCCCAGCAGTGAGAAGCAGACAAACACCCTCCAGGACTAAATGGGAACGGATGAGGAACTGAGAAGGCTATGAGGTGGAGAGAGTTTGCTGTTCCCTAGCCCCAGTCCCACGTATATCTACTAAATAAGCCTATTACTAAATAAGTGCAACAGTCACTACATCAACTGCCTTCAAAGAATCAGGAATGTTGTTGTCACAAGGCGAGAAATGAGGAAACTTGCTATCAGATGTGCAGCATTTGTTGTACCGTCAGTCAGGGAGGTAGTGATACCCTACACTCATTTTTTTCCCTCGTTTTTTGAAAGAAGATATAGGTTTCCTGAGTAAGCAGATTGGTTAAAACAAAAAATAAGGTAGAATGCAAAACAGAATGCAAATTTATATGCAACTTTCCCTGCTACCTCCCTGACTGTTCAGTCTTATGAGGAAGGGCTGTATGTGGATTTATGTGAAGATGTTGCTGATGATGAGGGAAGAAAAAGAGAAGACAACAGCTCCAGAGCCAGCCCCATCTGGAACACCTCTGCCATGCCAACTGAAAGGGGAAAAAGCACAACAACTTGGTTTTGTTGAGAAAGTCAGCAGATGTGACCTGAAGACAAATAGGAAGCAGATGTGATGACTTAGTTTGTTTTTGCCTTGACAAATGTGGTCAAAGCAATCATAATTGGGAAGATGCTTTAGCTGCAAAATCTGCCCTTTCTCCTAAGTACCAAGCTTACATTACTAACTCTTTTAGCAGTTCTCAGGGAAGCAAAACCCTCTCTGAACCATCCTCTGGGAATGTTCACTTCAAAGAAATTCATTTAAAACTGATTTAAAAGGTATGTGTTGCCTGTTATACAGATAATAATAAAATGTATTCTGTTGGAGTTCCTATCGTTAAAAAGAAAAGAAAGGAAAGAACAAGAAAAAAGAGGAAAAGAGAAAGCTCTTTGGCAGAACTTCCAGAGAAAAAGATTAGGAAAGATTTGATGGAGCTGAGAGATAAGGAGAGTCGAAAAAGGCCAACAAACCCTGTCATTAGACTTGGTGGGTCATTTCTGAACGTGGTATTTCCTTGGAAAAGATCAATGTGTTCAGCTATGGAGCTTCTGAACCTTCTTCTAAATATTGAAGAAAGCTGATCAATTATGTTTCTGCTGATGTGGATGCCCAGCAGTGAGAAGCAGACAAACACCCTCCAGGACTAAATGGGAACGGATGAGGAACTGAGAAGGCTATGAGGTGGAGAGAGTTTGCTGTTCCCTAGCCCCAGTCCCACGTATATCTACTAAATAAGCCTATTACTAAATAAGTGCAACAGTCACTACATCAACTGCCTTCAAAGAATCAGGAATGTTGTTGTCACAAGGCGAGAAATGAGGAAACTTGCTATCAGATGTGCAGCATTTGTTGTACCGTCAGTCAGGGAGGTAGTGATACCCTACACTCATGTTTCCTGTTTGACCAAAGACGGCCTGGTTGCAGCCTTTTAATTTGGAAAAAAGGGAAGATATATCTCTCTCGTTTGGGGGGAATCTCTCAACTTAAATCACAGAATTAAAGGAAAAAAGGGTATCAATTATGAAAGGTCTGCTATTAACTCTCACCCCATCTCCTTATTTTCTCTGAGTGATACACTAGGCAGGCAGATAATGTAGTTAACAGTATAACACTGAATAATTTCTCACCTATCCCTTTCCTTTTGTAAAAAAGAAAGCAGGCGTTATATACACCTAAACAATAATTAAAACACCTTTTCTTTTTTACACACATTTTTAAAAAAAATTCTGGATGCAATGAGTGAGATTCCTGCTGTTTGATAATTCAAATTATCCTAGCATCCATCTTACTTTGATATGCACCATAATAAAATAATCTCTTCCAGCCATTTATCTTACTATTTATTACCTTTCATGTCTGCTGTCAAACTCACTGTAAACCTCCAGCAGCTAAAACACTGGCCAGAAACCTAACTGGAACCAACTGTAATATTTTCTAATGCAAACTGCAACACCATGCAAGAAGGATACAATAGAACAACCTTCTGATACAAGACTATGTCTAATTTCTGTAAATGAGGCTAAAACATAAATGATTAGGACATCCCTTAGTTCATAAAAGGCAGCAACAAGGGTCCTTGCTGTCCATCTTCTTTTACACATGGCAGTATGTATATGAGGCCTCCCAGGTGGCACTTGTGGTAAAGACCCCGCCTGCCAATGCAGGAAGCATGAGATGTGTGTTCAATCCCTGGATCGGGAAAATCCCCTGGAGGAGGAGGGCATGGTAACCCACTCCAGTATTCTTGTTTAGAGAATCCCATGGACCACGGAGCCTAGTGGGCTACAGTCCATAGAGTTTCAAACAGTTGGACAGGACTGAGGTGACTTAGCAGTGTCTATATAACATATATACACAGTGTCTATATGTCAATCCCAGTCTCCTAATTTATCCCACCCACCCGCCTTGGTGTTCACACATTTGCTTCCTGTGTCTTGCTGTCTGGTTTGAATTATGACTTACTAGTTTTCTAGGCCTCTGCTTCTCTAATAACAACTTGGGGGGTTGAAGAAGATGAAACCATGTCATATGTGTGTAAAGCATCTGGTCCAGAAGAGTATTTGGAGTACACCTGTGCACACATGGGGTCTGATGGTCTAATTCTGACTGCTACTAACTTTGTGACTAGAAACTCTCCTTAACTCTCCAAGTTTCAGGGTCCTCACCTGTAGAACAATAACTACATTTTATAATGGTTGATAATTAAATGAGATAATTGATAAAGTGGTTAGAAGGATGTCTGAGAAAAGGCTCAATAAATATTAGTTAAATTCTAACTCAATCTCTCTCTAGGCATCTCCTGGAGAATTTACAGTGAACAATAAAACATAACTGGTCCACTACACCCTGAGATTTTTCTGACATCTATTTCTAGATCCTAAAGCCAGAGATTGCCCCTGAGTATCTGTGTATATGATTTTTTTTTCTAATGCATAGTGATTATGCTTTAAAAACTTTTTTCCCTGTTCCTCTCCACTCCTCTCCGAGGTATGCAGATTTATTCAAGGTCCTTGTTTTATCCCCAACCCTCCAGAGCTCTGCTGTTTGTTCTACACTAAAGAGAGATTATATTGTCATATTAAGCAGCTCTTACTTAGTCAATACAATTAAAACTGCATTGCTTTATAAAGTTAACTTTGAACTTATTATCATATTTTATGGGGGAAGAGACTCAAAGATCCAAAGAGAGTAGAATATGCTCTATATGTTCTCACAGTCCATCCAACAGCCTGAACTCTGTGAGTGACAGCAAATGATAAATTACATGTACAGTTAACTTTTAAAAAATATAAAGAACTTTTTACATAGTAATCAGTCCAAGTACAAGGAGATACTGAAATTCTAAGCTTCCTGAATGTGTGAGATAAAAGAAATAATAAAGACTTTCACTGTGGGTTAGCCAGTTACCAGCTAAGTTACTCAGAATAAGTTATATATCTCCTTTGTACTTTCTTATTTCAGCTCATTACCCCCCGGGCACACATTTGCTTCCTGTGTCTTGCTGTCTGGTTTGAATTATGACTTACTAGTTTTCTAGGCCTCTGCTTCTCTAATAACAACTTGGGGGGTTGAAGAAGATGAAACCATGTCATATGTGTGTAAAGCATCTGGTCCAGAAGAGTATTTGGAGTACACCTGTGCACACATGGGGTCTGATGGTCTAATTCTGACTGCTACTAACTTTGTGACTAGAAACTCTCCTTAACTCTCCAAGTTTCAGGGTCCTCACCTGTAGAACAATAACTACATTTTATAATGGTTGATAATTAAATGAGATAATTGATAAAGTGGTTAGAAGGATGTCTGAGAAAAGGCTCAATAAATATTAGTTAAATTCTAACTCAATCTCTCTCTAGGCATCTCCTGGAGAATTTACAGTGAACAATAAAACATAACTGGTCCACTACACCCTGAGATTTTTCTGACATCTATTTCTAGATCCTAAAGCCAGAGATTGCCCCTGAGTATCTGTGTATATGATTTTTTTTTCTAATGCATAGTGATTATGCTTTAAAAACTTTTTTCCCTGTTCCTCTCCACTCCTCTCCGAGGTATGCAGATTTATTCAAGGTCCTTGTTTTATCCCCCAACCCTCCAGAGCTCTGCTGTTTGTTCTACACTAAAGAGAGATTATATTGTCATATTAAGCAGCTCTTACTTAGTCAATACAATTAAAACTGCATTGCTTTATAAAGTTAACTTTGAACTTATTATCATATTTTATGGGGGAAGAGACTCAAAGATCCAAAGAGAGTAGAATATGCTCTATATGTTCTCACAGTCCATCCAACAGCCTGAACTCTGTGAGTGACAGCAAATGATAAATTACATGTACAGTTAACTTTTAAAAAATATAAAGAACTTTTTACATAGTAATCAGTCCAAGTACAAGGAGATACTGAAATTCTAAGCTTCCTGAATGTGTGAGATAAAAGAAATAATAAAGACTTTCACTGTGGGTTAGCCAGTTACCAGCTAAGTTACTCAGAATAAGTTATATATCTCCTTTGATCCTCAACTTTCTTATCTACAAATTAGAAATGCTAATTATGCCTTCTCTAATGTTTTCACAGTACTCTTCACTGAACTTGTAGGTGCCTGTTCAGTTTTCTCTTGACTAGACACACTCCATCATTCTCAGTGACTTCACACTGGATACAGAAATCTCAACCTGTATTTTTGCCCATCATTCCTATCGTCAGTCAATAATTGCCTTGTCATTGCAAATCAGCCACATTTCATTTTGTCCTCATTCTGTATCTTGTCATCACCTGAAATTTTTAGCCTTCATAGTCACTCAGTCACTTAACTTTCTGACCACAAATGATTTTTTTCTACACTATTTTGACTGTTCATCCACACCTAAAAGATTCATAGGTTTTGGAAGTCAATTTTTCCTTGTGTTCCATGGTTCCTTACCTTTCTTAAACTCCTTATTTTTTCAGCTAAGATCCCATGATCTATCCCTCATTAAGATTTTTGCCTATTGTTGCTGTGGATCAGTTAGCAAGTTGTGTCAGACTTTTTGCAACACCATGGACTGCAGCATACCATCTTCCAGAGTGAGTTCAAATTCACATCCACTGGGTTGGTGATGCTATCAAACCGACTTATCCTCTGTCGCCCTTCTCCATTTGTCTTCAGTCATTCCAAGCATCAGTGTATTTTCTAATGAGTGAGCTTTTTCCATAAGGTGGCCAAAGTATTGGAGCTTCAGCTTCAGCATGAATCTTTCCATTGGCTATTCAGAGTTGATTTCCTTTAGGACAGACTGGTTTGATCTTATTAGTCAAAATTTTTTATAAAGTTAACTTTGAACTTATTATCATATTTTATGGGGGAAGAGACTCAAAGATCCAAAGAGAGTAGAATATGCTCTATATGTTCTCACAGTCCATCCAACAGCCTGAACTCTGTGAGTGACAGCAAATGATAAATTACATGTACAGTTAACTTTTAAAAAATATAAAGAACTTTTTACATAGTAATCAGTCCAAGTACAAGGAGATACTGAAATTCTAAGCTTCCTGAATGTGTGAGATAAAAGAAATAATAAAGACTTTCACTGTGGGTTAGCCAGTTACCAGCTAAGTTACTCAGAATAAGTTATATATCTCCTTTGATCCTCAACTTTCTTATCTACAAATTAGAAATGCTAATTATGCCTTCTCTAATGTTTTCACAGTACTCTTCACTGAACTTGTAGGTGCCTGTTCAGTTTTCTCTTGACTAGACACACTCCATCATTCTCAGTGACTTCACACTGGATACAGAAATCTCAACCTGTATTTTTGCCCATCATTCCTATCGTCAGTCAATAATTGCCTTGTCATTGCAAATCAGCCACATTTCATTTTGTCCTCATTCTGTATCTTGTCATCACCTGAAATTTTTAGCCTTCATAGTCACTCAGTCACTTAACTTTCTGACCACAAATGATTTTTTTCTACACTATTTTGACTGTTCATCCACACCTAAAAGATTCATAGGTTTTGGAAGTCAATTTTTCCTTGTGTTCCATGGTTCCTTACCTTTCTTAAACTCCTTATTTTTTCAGCTAAGATCCCATGATCTATCCCTCATTAAGATTTTTGCCTATTGTTGCTGTGGATCAGTTAGCAAGTTGTGTCAGACTTTTTGCAACACCATGGACTGCAGCATACCATCTTCCAGAGTGAGTTCAAATTCACATCCACTGGGTTGGTGATGCTATCAAACCGACTTATCCTCTGTCGCCCCCTTCTCCATTTGTCTTCAGTCATTCCAAGCATCAGTGTATTTTCTAATGAGTGAGCTTTTTCCATAAGGTGGCCAAAGTATTGGAGCTTCAGCTTCAGCATGAATCTTTCCATTGGCTATTCAGAGTTGATTTCCTTTAGGACAGACTGGTTTGATCTCCTGACAATACAAGGGACTATGAAGAGTCTTCTCTGGCATCACAATTGGAAAGCATGAATTAATCAGTGCCCAGCCTTATTTATATCCCAGCTATCAACCTGTACCTGACTACTGGAAAAACCATAGCTTTGACTACACAGACTTCTGTCAGCAAAGTGCTGTCTTTGCTTTTTAATATATTTTCTAGGTTTGTCATAGCTTTTCTGCCAAGGAGCAAGCATCTTTTCATTTCATGGCTGAAATCACAATCTGCAGGGATTTTGGAGCTCAAGAAAATAAAATCGGTCACGTCTTCTACTTTCCCCTTCTATTTGCCATGAAGTGATGGGACTGGATGTCATGATCTAATCTTTTTAATGTTGAATTTTAAGCCAGCTTTTTCACTCTTCATCAAGAGGCTATTTAGTTCCTGTTCAGTTTCTGCCATTAAGGGGATATTTTTTCCATATCTGCAGTTGTCAATATTTCTCCTGACAATCTTGATTCCAGCTGTGGTTCATCCAGCCTAGCATTTCTCATGATCCACTCTGAATGTATGTTAAATATACAGGGTGACAATATATAGCAATATACAGCTTGTTGTACTCCTTTTTCAACTCTGAATCAGTCAGTTGTTTCATGTAAGGTTCTAACTGTTGCTTCTTGACCTGCATACAGGTTTCTCAGAAGACAGATAAGTTGGTCTGGTATTCCCATCTCTTCAAGAATTTTCTGCAATATTTTTTCCTTGTTTTTTTTTTGCTAAGATCCCATGATCTATCCCTCATTAAGATTTTTGCCTATTGTTGCTGTGGATCAGTTAGCAAGTTGTGTCAGACTTTTTGCAACACCATGGACTGCAGCATACCATCTTCCAGAGTGAGTTCAAATTCACATCCACTGGGTTGGTGATGCTATCAAACCGACTTATCCTCTGTCGCCCTTCTCCATTTGTCTTCAGTCATTCCAAGCATCAGTGTATTTTCTAATGAGTGAGCTTTTTCCATAAGGTGGCCAAAGTATTGGAGCTTCAGCTTCAGCATGAATCTTTCCATTGGCTATTCAGAGTTGATTTCCTTTAGGACAGACTGGTTTGATCTCCTGACAATACAAGGGACTATGAAGAGTCTTCTCTGGCATCACAATTGGAAAGCATGAATTAATCAGTGCCCAGCCTTATTTATATCCCAGCTATCAATCTGTACCTGACTACTGGAAAAACCATAGCTTTGACTACACAGACTTCTGTCAGCAAAGTGCTGTCTTTGCTTTTTAATATATTTTCTAGGTTTGTCATAGCTTTTCTGCCAAGGAGCAAGCATCTTTTCATTTCATGGCTGAAATCACAATCTGCAGGGATTTTGGAGCTCAAGAAAATAAAATCGGTCACGTCTTCTACTTTCCCCTTCTATTTGCCATGAAGTGATGGGACTGGATGTCATGATCTAATCTTTTTAATGTTGAATTTTAAGCCAGCTTTTTCACTCTTCATCAAGAGGCTATTTAGTTCCTGTTCAGTTTCTGCCATTAAGGGGATATTTTTTCCATATCTGCAGTTGTCAATATTTCTCCTGACAATCTTGATTCCAGCTGTGGTTCATCCAGCCTAGCATTTCTCATGATCCACTCTGAATGTATGTTAAATATACAGGGTGACAATATATAGCAATATACAGCTTGTTGTACTCCTTTTTCAACTCTGAATCAGTCAGTTGTTTCATGTAAGGTTCTAACTGTTGCTTCTTGACCTGCATACAGGTTTCTCAGAAGACAGATAAGTTGGTCTGGTATTCCCATCTCTTCAAGAATTTTCTGCAATTTCTGTGTGATCCAGAGTTAAAGGCTTTCACATAGTCATGAAGCATGTTTCTCTGGAATTGCCTTGCTTTCTCTATGATCCAAATAATGTTCATAATTTGAGCCCTCGTTCCTCTGCCTTTTCTATACCTAGTTTGAACCTCTGGAAGTTCTCAGTTTACATACTGTTGAAGCCTACCTTGAAAGACTTTGAGCGTAACACCTTACTAGCATGTGAAATGAGTGCAATTATACAGTACTTTGAACACTCTTTGGGACTGCTCTTCTCTGGGAATTGTAATAAAAACTGACCATTTCAAGTCCTATGGCCACTGCTGAGTTTTCAAAGTTTGCTGACATATTGAGTATATCACTTTAACAGCATCATCTTTTAGGATATAAAATAACCCAGCTGTAATCCCATCACTTCCACTAACTTTGTTGTAGTAATAGTTCCTAAGGCTCATGTTGATATAATTCTGTTATTTTTATACCCACCTAGCAAAATGGCAAAGTAAGATTCAACCATTCTATACTTTATGTATATATTTTAATAACAGGAGCTATTTGAAAAGTCACAAATTTAGTGACTTTCATAACTATCAGCCTGGAATATGCCCTCAGATTATGTGCAAATACTACTTTATACTAGAGAAAAGCCCAGTCATGAAAATGAACTTAAACAACATTTTCTGGTAGTCACTTCCCTCTAAGTATAAAATAGGTAAAGAGACAGGTGGGATATAGATGCTTATATACATAATTTTTACTAGGGAAATAATTTTATATAAGTACAATCACATTATGCACTATATTTTAGAAAAAAATTATTAAATTTAAATACAACATGGATTTAACCAGAGAAGAGGAACATTTAATGAATTTGAATGAGATCAGAGACTCTAAGAAATTTTACTAAAGATATGACTATCATCATGGATTTAAACTGTCATTTTTTAAACTATCTTTTAAATTTAAACTACAAATCTGATAATGTTAAATATACAGGGTGACAATATATAGCAATATACAGCTTGTTGTACTCCTTTTTCAACTCTGAATCAGTCAGTTGTTTCATGTAAGGTTCTAACTGTTGCTTCTTGACCTGCATACAGGTTTCTCAGAAGACAGATAAGTTGGTCTGGTATTCCCATCTCTTCAAGAATTTTCTGCAATTTCTGTGTGATCCAGAGTTAAAGGCTTTCACATAGTCATGAAGCATGTTTCTCTGGAATTGCCTTGCTTTCTCTATGATCCAAATAATGTTCATAATTTGAGCCCTCGTTCCTCTGCCTTTTCTATACCTAGTTTGAACCTCTGGAAGTTCTCAGTTTACATACTGTTGAAGCCTACCTTGAAAGACTTTGAGCGTAACACCTTACTAGCATGTGAAATGAGTGCAATTATACAGTACTTTGAACACTCTTTGGGACTGCTCTTCTCTGGGAATTGTAATAAAAACTGACCATTTCAAGTCCTATGGCCACTGCTGAGTTTTCAAAGTTTGCTGACATATTGAGTATATCACTTTAACAGCATCATCTTTTAGGATATAAAATAACCAGCTGTAATCCCATCACTTCCACTAACTTTGTTGTAGTAATAGTTCCTAAGGCTCATGTTGATATAATTCTGTTATTTTTATACCCACCTAGCAAAATGGCAAAGTAAGATTCAACCATTCTATACTTTATGTATATATTTTAATAACAGGAGCTATTTGAAAAGTCACAAATTTAGTGACTTTCATAACTATCAGCCTGGAATATGCCCTCAGATTATGTGCAAATACTACTTTATACTAGAGAAAAGCCCAGTCATGAAAATGAACTTAAACAACATTTTCTGGTAGTCACTTCCCTCTAAGTATAAAATAGGTAAAGAGACAGGTGGGATATAGATGCTTATATACATAATTTTTACTAGGGAAATAATTTTATATAAGTACAATCACATTATGCACTATATTTTAGAAAAAAATTATTAAATTTAAATACAACATGGATTTAACCAGAGAAGAGGAACATTTAATGAATTTGAATGAGATCAGAGACTCTAAGAAATTTTACTAAAGATATGACTATCATCATGGATTTAAACTGTCATTTTAAATTTTAATTACTACAAATCTGTCATCCCCTTACTCATAAGCCACCCATTTCCTGTCGGTTATATTAGTGTGCACTGTCTGAATGTGACTTTGTAATCATAATTTCCAGTTTAATTTCAGGTCTACATTTATACGGGTAAAACACTCAACGGCTGTCTTCTTACTTTGATGACTTTATTACTGAGATCTTTGTTTTCAAGTTCTTTTGTTCAGATTGTTTCTTTAGAGCTGTTTTTGTTTAGTTCAGTTTGGTTTCTGTTCTATACCTTAAAAAGTTGTGTTTTTTTAAGGTATAGAGACTAATGAGTGCTTATTACAGCAATACTCTTGCATTTTCAAATGTTTCTTTCATGAATCATCATATAGCATCTAAATCCTCAGGGAATGTTCCCAACTCAGGGGCCAAACTCATGTCTCTTGCATCACAGGCAGATTCTACCACTGAGGAAAGTCCAGTCAGAACAGTTCACAACATTTCATAAGTAGAGTTATGGAAGCTAAAAGAACTTTATATTCTTAGCCAATAAAATGTACCAATTAAGTATGAGAGGTGACTTCTATACTCAAGTCTTCTAAATACATATCCGTTCTTATACTTCTGTGAACTTTCTCTTCTAGATTACAAGTGTTTGATACCAGTATCATGTTTCTCTAATCATTCAGATTACACAAGTCAAGGCTGTCCTTGAATGTATATTCAGGTCTACGTGTATGTTCAGGTGTAGTGGATAAACATCAAGGATACTAGAACAACCTTAAAACAAAACAAATACCAGTTTTCTTTTGGGCTTCCCTGGTGGTCCAGTGAGTAAAGACTCCATCTTGTTGTGCAAGGGGCACTGGTTCAGTCCCTGGCCCTGGAAGATCCCACGTGCCCCAGAGCAGCTGAACCCGTGAGCCCAATTATGAGCCAGTGCTCTGGAGTACATGCGCCCAGAGCCGGTGCTCTGCCTCGAAAGAGGCCACTGCAATGGGAGGCCCACACAGGCCAAAGAATAAAGACGGATGAAAATAAATAAAAGACTAATAAAAGAGGCCAAAGTTTAAACACACACACACACACACACACACACACACACACACTCCTTACATTGGTTAAAAAATTAAAAAAAAAAATACTAGTTAATTTTTGACAAAAGATGTGAGTTTAGAACCACTTCAAAATAATTTGGAAACACTGCACTGTAAATATATGCTTGAAATGACTGTGATTTCTCTACACAGCACATAGTTATTGGATCAGACTTTATTGGATATAGGTATACACATACACACACATATATATGATACATATTTGAAGAAATAAGCAAAGAGTTTCTTTTCAGTGTTTATCTTTTTCCTCTCATCCACTAGGGCCTATACCAAGAGATCTTCCCACCTACAAAATCTGGAAATCCATCTGCTGGCTGATATTCTAATTGCTGGCATATGCGGCTAAGAGAAAGTTCAAAATCCAAGAGTTGTTAAACCTAAGGGGACTTCCAATAACATTTTGCCAAAATAGCATATGTATATAAAAATATTTGAAATTAAATTAATTACTTCTTACCTAGCCACATTTAATTAAAAATCAGGCCAAGCAACATGGTTAACAGTTTGTTGAAATGGAACTCCCCAAGTACCATTAGTAGAGAATTACTTAGTCTGTTGTAAAAGGAAAAGAGAAAATAAACTTACCTGGGTAAGGTAGCATCTTATGAGAGTCAGAAATTCTTTGAGATTATTAGAATAACAGGAAATACTAGTTCTCATTTTAATCTGTGGTCTTTTATGGTATATCCACATCCTCAATCTTCTGCTAGTAAGCACAGAAAAGATTAGTGAATGATTTAAGAAACATCTCCTCATATAATAAAACGAAGCTGCAACAACATTGTGGGAGATTTTTGTTGCTGTTTTCATTTTCTTTTTTTGCAGCATTTTTGTGCTAAGAGTATCAGTAAAGCCTGGAACTGCATGCTTCATTTTATTGGAGCCCACAGCAGGTGGAATGATTTGAGTATAGTGGGAAAAGAGACATCCATGTCAACAACTTCATCAAGGTTTCTTTTTCATTCCTTCCACAGTGGTGCTGCTGAAATACAGTTGGACTGCTTTGCCATTACATGTGGAAAAGCAATAGCAAAACATGATTCAAAGCAAACAGGTTCATAGTCACACTGATGTAAAGAGTAGAGAAATTTGTCTTTTGGGCTGTTTACTGTTCTGAATAGCAATCAGTTGTTTGCAATTGTAGGCAAAAGCTCTCTGCTCAATTTATCATAGATGTAATCCCTGTACTATTTACTGGAAAAAAAATAGACCTTGGAGTCAGACTTTAGTCTCTAGCAAGATTCTTAATTGAATCTTTACTTTGCTTTCCTTAAATATATAAAGTGGGAAACTAATCCTTAGGACTTCTTTTAGTTCTAATACACTAAGACTCCAGTTTTCATTTTACTCAAATACCAAATTCCAATAATTGAATACAATAGAATTTGATGTTATTTGTAAACCATTACTCTCTCAGATCAGGTATATCAAGTCCCTCTTTTAAAATTATTATTTTAAAATGGTGGTAAATTACACATAACATCAACTTTACCATCTTATCCATTTTTAAAATTTATTTTTAATTAGAGGATGATTGATTCACAGTACTGTGTCAGTCTCTGCTGTACGACAATGTGAATCAGCTACAAGTGTACATATAATCTGAGCCTCTCCCACCTCCCACATCCCACCCCTCTAGGCTGCCCCATAGCACCAGGTTCAGCTCCATGTGCTACAGAACACGTTCCCACTAGCTATCTGTTTTAAACACAGTAATGTATATATTCGAGAAGCAAATGGCAACCCACTCCAATATTCTTCCCTGGAAAATTCCAAAATGGGCAGAGTCATGAGTAGAGAATTACTTAGTATGTTGTAAAAGGAAAAGAGAAAATAAACTTACCTGGGTAAGGTAGCATCTTATGAGAGTCAGAAATTCTTTGAGATTATTAGAATAACAGGAAATACTAGTTCTCATTTTAATCTGTGGTCTTTTATGGTATATCCACATCCTCAATCTTCTGCTAGTAAGCACAGAAAAGATTAGTGAATGATTTAAGAAACATCTCCTCATATAATAAAACGAAGCTGCAACAACATTGTGGGAGATTTTTGTTGCTGTTTTCATTTTCTTTTTGCAGCATTTTGTGCTAAGAGTATCAGTAAAGCCTGGAACTGCATGCTTCATTTTATTGGAGCCCACAGCAGGTGGAATGATTTGAGTATAGTGGGAAAAGAGACATCCATGTCAACAACTTCATCAAGGTTTCTTTTTCATTCCTTCCACAGTGGTGCTGCTGAAATACAGTTGGACTGCTTTGCCATTACATGTGGAAAAGCAATAGCAAAACATGATTCAAAGCAAACAGGTTCATAGTCACACTGATGTAAAGAGTAGAGAAATTTGTCTTTTGGGCTGTTTACTGTTCTGAATAGCAATCAGTTGTTTGCAATTGTAGGCAAAAGCTCTCTGCTCAATTTATCATAGATGTAATCCCTGTACTATTTACTGGAAAAAAAATAGACCTTGGAGTCAGACTTTAGTCTCTAGCAAGATTCTTAATTGAATCTTTACTTTGCTTTCCTTAAATATATAAAGTGGGAAACTAATCCTTAGGACTTCTTTTAGTTCTAATACACTAAGACTCCAGTTTTCATTTTACTCAAATACCAAATTCCAATAATTGAATACAATAGAATTTGATGTTATTTGTAAACCATTACTCTCTCAGATCAGGTATATCAAGTCCCTCTTTTAAAATTATTATTTTAAAAATGGTGGTAAATTACACATAACATCAACTTTACCATCTTATCCATTTTTAAAATTTATTTTTAATTAGAGGATGATTGATTCACAGTACTGTGTCAGTCTCTGCTGTACGACAATGTGAATCAGCTACAAGTGTACATATAATCTGAGCCTCTCTCCCACCTCCCACATCCCACCCCTCTAGGCTGCCCCATAGCACCAGGTTCAGCTCCATGTGCTACAGAACACGTTCCCACTAGCTATCTGTTTTAAACACAGTAATGTATATATTCGAGAAGCAAATGGCAACCCACTCCAATATTCTTCCCTGGAAAATTCCATGGGCAGAGAAGCCTCATGAGCTACAGACCATGGGATCTCAAATATAAATATACGGGGCTTCCCCGATGGCTCAGTGGTGAGGAACCTGCCTGCAATGCAGGAGATGCAGGTTCCATCCCTGGGTTGCGATGATCCTCCTGGAGAAGGGCTTGGCAACCCACTCCAATATTCTGGCCTGGAGAATTCCATAGACAGAGGAGCTGACGGACTGCAGTTCATGGGGTCACACAGAGTCAGACATGACTGATGTGACTAAGCAGCAGCAGCAGTATATATATGTCAATGCTATTTTCTTAATTTGTCCCCACCCTTCCTTCTCCAGCTGTTTCTGCAAGTCCATTTGTGGACAAAAGTTCAGCCTTATGGACATCTTAGTCATTTTTAAATGCCCAGTTCAGATGTGTCCAATTTATTCACACTGACATGCCACCAACCTCTATAACCTTTGCATCTCACAAAACTGAAACTCTATGTCCATTAAACAACAACGCCCTGCTCCTTCCACCCTGGCAGCTATCATCTACTTTAAAGATTATGGTAACAGCACTTAAGGGAAACCCCGATGGCTAAGATAGTAAAGAACCTGCCTACAATGCAGGAGACACCGGTTCAGTCCTTGAGTTACAAAGATCCCCTGGAGTAGCAAATGGTAACCCACTCCAGTATTCTCACCTGAAAAATGTCATGAATAGAGGAGCCTGGTGGGCTACAGTCCGTGGGATTGCAAAGAGTTGGACATGACTGAGCAGCTAACACACTACAAGAGCATTTAACATGGTATCTACCTGCCTAACAAATTTTTATGTGCATAATACAGCATTGTCAAACTGCAGGCAAAACACACAGCAGATCTCTAGAAATTGTCACAGTAACAAATTTTAAAATTTATTTTTAATTAGAGGATGATTGATTCACAGTACTGTGTCAGTCTCTGCTGTACGACAATGTGAATCAGCTACAAGTGTACATATAATCTGAGCCTCTCTCCCACCTCCCACATCCCACCCCTCTAGGCTGCCCCATAGCACCAGGTTCAGCTCCATGTGCTACAGAACACGTTCCCACTAGCTATCTGTTTTAAACACAGTAATGTATATATTCGAGAAGCAAATGGCAACCCACTCCAATATTCTTCCCTGGAAAATTCCATGGGCAGAGAAGCCTCATGAGCTACAGACCATGGGATCTCAAATATAAATATACGGGGCTTCCCTGATGGCTCAGTGGTGAGGAACCTGCCTGCAATGCAGGAGATGCAGGTTCCATCCCTGGGTTGCGATGATCCTCCTGGAGAAGGGCTTGGCAACCCACTCCAATATTCTGGCCTGGAGAATTCCATAGACAGAGGAGCTGACGGACTGCAGTTCATGGGGTCACACAGAGTCAGACATGACTGATGTGACTAAGCAGCAGCAGCAGTATATATATGTCAATGCTATTTTCTTAATTTGTCCCCACCCTTCCTTCTCCAGCTGTTTCTGCAAGTCCATTTGTGGACAAAAGTTCAGCCTTATGGACATCTTAGTCATTTTTAAATGCCCAGTTCAGATGTGTCCAATTTATTCACACTGACATGCCACCAACCTCTATAACCTTTGCATCTCACAAAACTGAAACTCTATGTCCATTAAACAACAACGCCCTGCTCCTTCCACCCTGGCAGCTATCATCTACTTTAAAGATTATGGTAACAGCACTTAAGGGAAACCCCGATGGCTAAGATAGTAAAGAACCTGCCTACAATGCAGGAGACACCGGTTCAGTCCTTGAGTTACAAAGATCCCCTGGAGTAGCAAATGGTAACCCACTCCAGTATTCTCACCTGAAAAATGTCATGAATAGAGGAGCCTGGTGGGCTACAGTCCGTGGGATTGCAAAGAGTTGGACATGACTGAGCAGCTAACACACTACAAGAGCATTTAACATGGTATCTACCTGCCTAACAAATTTTTATGTGCATAATACAGCATTGTCAAACTGCAGGCATAAAGTCACACAGCAGATCTCTAGAAATTGTCCATCTTATGTAACTTAAACTTTATATCCCTTGACCAGCATCTCCTCATTTCCCTTTCCCTCTAACCCCTGATAACCACTACTCTGCTCTTAGTTTCTCTGATTTTGACAAATTTAGATATTTCATATAAGTGATGTCTTACTATATTTGTCCTTCTGTGCTTGGCTTATTTCTCTTAATACCTTTCATTTTCATCGACATTGTTGCATCTGGCATGACATCCTATTTTTAAGCTGAATAATATTCCATTTTATGCATATAACCCGTTTTAACACTATTCACCTGCTGACGAACATGGAAGTCTGTATATCATTCAATTTTCTATTTCTGTGAGTTTGACTACTCCTCTAGATACCTCATATAAGTAGACTCATACATCACTTGTTGTTTTTGTCATTTTTATTTCACTTAGCCTTTGATATTCACATTGCATTTTATATCTCTTGAACAGTAGCCAGGCTTTTAGGAGCTAAAAGAAAGCACAATCCTGAACTTAGAGGTATACAACAGTGGCTGTTTATTATTATGTCTCATGGTTTTGAGAGTAGGCTGGGCTGAACTAGTCAGTTTTTGCTCGAGTCATTCATATAATTAGTCAGACAGTAACTGAACCTGGATACTATCAAAGGCTTCTTTGTTACACGCTGCTGCCAGCTCTCAGCAGGATCTATTGGCCAAAACATCTATATTTAGACTTTACCAGTGAAATAAATGTCATCATGCCATAGCAGCTGGATCCTAAAAATGAGTGTTCCAAGAGTAAGAGGGAAGATGTCAGACCATGTATCATTTCACACTGGAAATCACGAAGTATCACTTCTGGTATACTCTAGTTTATTAGAAATCAGGCAGTAGACAGTCAAGAGGAGAAGAATTAGACTACTATTTGCAAGGGGTGAGAAATTCGAATCTAACTCTCAAAGGGAAGAATGGCAAAGAATGTGAAAAAAAAGTTTTAAAAATCACACTAAATAATGTCAAGTGACAACATGCATTTTTTTTTTTTAAGCTGTGAGACTCTTACCATGAAATTTCTGAGTGCTCTATCAGAAGAGTCTGATATTAAAGGCAGATTCATACCTGAAGATTAAAAAATGACCAATATTCTGTCAGGTTGGTTTATTTGGAACGATGGACTAAAGGATTTAAAACAACAGACAAGTTAGAAGTCATTTCAGCTCAAGCAGACAGATGTTTTATTAGACAGACAGTCACAAGACATGGGAGCAGGCTCACCGCAAAGGAGTCATCCCGATCCCTCTTGGCTTCCCCCTTTTAATACCTCGCATCTCCCCTTTTTGCTTGTGCCCTCTGCAAAATAAGGCTTGTGCCCACCAACAATCAATGACAGGGAAGGTAAATGGGCATACACTCAAGGCTGATTAACAATTCCCAGTTATATAACAGCAGGCTCTGCTGTATATGTCTTCCCATAATTCAGTTTGTTAAAATCAGATGTATATATGCATAGAATATTTGTTTGTTAAAATCAGATGCATATATGTGTAGAATATCTGCAAACCGTAATGGGCTGCTAGCTACCTAAGGTTGCTCGAGGAAGCTGCTCTGGTTACTTCGTATCCACTGTGTGCCTAGGGCATATGCGCAGGATTTGGAAAAGTCTGTGATTATTTCTGTGAACTCTCAAGGCATCAGCTTTCATGCTTTTCAGCTAGGCCACCCCTTGTTGCTTATGCCTAACTTCCTACCTAACAATTCCATTACCTGATGTGCAAATCTAACATCATGTTAGTTAACAAGAGCAAAAATTACTTGTGAGAAGATTTGATATTTCTAAAAGTAAGCATTAAAAAGTAAAAAATGACTTCCTGTATAGACAAAATGAGGAAAGCACTACACTATTTTCTCCAGTGAAAGAAGGACAGATAGGAAAGAGAGAGAGAACAAAAAAATATGAATTAGTGTGATCCCAAACAAAGACATCCAATACAGGGGACAAAAGCAAAGGAGAGGCCCAATGTGACTAGGTGAAACCTCCAGGAAGTTAGAAGAATCCAAGAAAGATACCTTAAAAGGAGGGAAAGAAACACAGATACTTGTGTGTGTAACAGAATATTCTGAAAGATGTGACAGTTTTGTAACTGAATTGAGATATATTTAACAAAAAACTCTTGGGAGATTAATACAGCTGAAATCTATAGGTATGCTTACTTTAAGAAAAAAAATCTCTTTTCTCCCTTCTTTCCTTCCTTCCTTCCCTCTTTTTCACACTCCTCCTCTCCTCTTTATTTCTTTTTCAGTATTTTAGTTTACACTGTAAAGAAAAAATAAAAATACTGTGAATTCAAAACTACTCTAGATCAGAAACATATGTACCTCCTTGGTTAACAGAACAAAAATTTTATTAGCAGACAAATAACATCACTTTAGAATAGTGAAACATTCTGTATATATATATTCTATATTTAATATGTATTTATATGTATATTCTATAAATTATTTTTTGCGATTTACACAATTTTTCTTGTTTTACTAAAATTGTTCAATGTTGAAATTTTAATCCAACAATTCATACTTTTCCAAGGAAGTGGACTATATGCAATCCAAGTGAGGTTTTGAGTCAGTATAATAATTTTAGGTTGAATGCTCTTCGTGCCTATGTTTGCTTAGTCAGATTTTATACTTAACAGTGTAATTGTGACAATGGTTTATTTCAGTGTAAATAGTACTTTATTCTAGTTTTATTGCCATCAGACATGCTTTTGGCATCACATGTCTCATTATTTAGATTTAAGACTCTATCCACAAGTGTAATTTTCAAAATACATCATCCATTTCTGCTATTTTAATGTGGATTCATCTTTGTGGCTTCTGTTCAAACCTAATCCCCCTTTCTTATGCAGCTTTCTGCATTTCTTCATTGCCCTAATTACTTCATTTCTGTATCTTAATCTTGGTTTGTATTATTTTGATTCACTTATGATATGACAACATCGTTTTATGTTATCTTTCACTTCATTTTGGTCATTATGGGTTACATTTCCATCATCTCCAATTCATACCATTTTAAAGCAGGCACTTGTTGTCATGTGTCCAATTATAATTATTTTCTTTTATTTCCTGTTATCTTGAATTCAATTACCCTTGTTCATTTCTCATCTATTTATATTATTTTCAATTTGATTTTCTATGGCTCTGGTTCTGCTAACATTACTTTACAATATAATGTTTTCATTCTGTACTTGATTCATTTTTTCAGTTGGAGGGAAAGAAACACAGATACTTGTGTGTGTAACAGAATATTCTGAAAGATGTGACAGTTTTGTAACTGAATTGAGATATATTTAACAAAAAACTCTTGGGAGATTAATACAGCTGAAATCTATAGGTATGCTTACTTTAAGAAAAAAAATCTCTTTTCTCCCTTCTTTCCTTCCTTCCTTCCCTCTTTTTCACACTCCTCCTCTCCTCTTTATTTCTTTTTCAGTATTTTAGTTTACACTGTAAAGAAAAAATAAAAATACTGTGAATTCAAAACTACTCTAGATCAGAAACATATGTACCTCCTTGGTTAACAGAACAAAAATTTTATTAGCAGACAAATAACATCACTTTAGAATAGTGAAACATTCTGTATATATATATTCTATATTTGATATGTATTTATATGTATATTCTATAAATTATTTTTTGCGATTTACACAATTTTTCTTGTTTTACTAAAATTGTTCAATGTTGAAATTTTAATCCAACAATTCATACTTTTCCAAGGAAGTGGACTATATGCAATCCAAGTGAGGTTTTGAGTCAGTATAATAATTTTAGGTTGAATGCTCTTCGTGCCTATGTTTGCTTAGTCAGATTTTATACTTAACAGTGTAATTGTGACAATGGTTTATTTCAGTGTAAATAGTACTTTATTCTAGTTTTATTGCCATCAGACATGCTTTTGGCATCACATGTCTCATTATTTAGATTTAAGACTCTATCCACAAGTGTAATTTTCAAAATACATCATCCATTTCTGCTATTTTAATGTGGATTCATCTTTGTGGCTTCTGTTCAAACCTAATCCCCCTTTCTTATGCAGCTTTCTGCATTTCTTCATTGCCCTAATTACTTCATTTCTGTATCTTAATCTTGGTTTGTATTATTTTGATTCACTTATGATATGACAACATCGTTTTATGTTATCTTTCACTTCATTTTGGTCATTATGGGTTACATTTCCATCATCTCCAATTCATACCATTTTAAAGCAGGCACTTGTTGTCATGTGTCCAATTATAATTATTTTCTTTTATTTCCTGTTATCTTGAATTCAATTACCCTTGTTCATTTCTCATCTATTTATATTATTTTCAATTTGATTTTCTATGGCTCTGGTTCTGCTAACATTACTTTACAATATAATGTTTTCCTGCATTCATGTACTTGATTTTCATTTGTTTGGTCAGTTCAGTGTATACACGAATGGGCACATACACACACACACTTTCTTCTAGGAAAAACTGCTTAACCTTATTTTATGTCTTATTTTATGTCAATTAATTATCATTGGTTTGATTGAAACAGTAGTTTTATTAGTGTTTTCCTCTTAATTTCATCTTTTTAACAGGGATTCAAATTATCCTTACTAACTTTATCTCATGTTATTTTAGTCAGAAATTCTGTTGTAATAGGATTCATATAAATATACTTCTACATTCATATCTTTGAGTTGATATTATTCTTTTCCGCCTTCTGTTTGAACTAGAACATTGGGCTACATTTCACAACAGTTCATCATCAGTGAAAATACCATTCAATTTTTAATTTAATTCTAAATGTTCTTTTCATATAATTTAAAACAAATCTAATGGTGATCTTAGATCCTATGTGCAGTCTCTCAATTTGAATCAGGAGAGTAAAATTATATTTTTTCACATTATTATTTACAGGAGGAAGTGTTAATCATACTTGACTTTCACAGTCATTTACTCAATGTCACTATGTGCCTCAAAAAATACAGGCAAGGGCTTCCCTGGTGGTCAAGTAGGTAAAGAGTCCACCTTGCAGTGCAAGGGGCACCAGTTCGATCCCTGGCATGGGAAGGTCCCATATGCTGTGGAGCAGCTGGACTGGTTGGACCTGTGTGCCCAATTACAAGCCAGCGCTCTGAAGCGCATGTGCCCAGAGTCAGTGCACTGCAAGGAGAAAGGCCACTGGGATGGGAGGCCCACACAGACCAAAGAATTAAGACGGATGAAAATAAATGAAGGACTGATAAAAGAGGCCAAAATTTAAAAAAAAAAATACATGTAAGATATTAGGTTTGTATAATTATTAAAATAATAAGCATAATCCCAGGAAAATTAATTGACTACTTAAGGCACTTGCATGGTAACTTATCTGTGCTCTTGGTTTTTTGTAGGCTTCTTAAAATTCTCTAGAAAAAGTGCTAGAGATTCCCACACTATTTAAAATAGCTTTGTCTTATGGTTACAACAGATTAAGCTCCATTGTTTGGAATTTGCCATGTACAAGAGATTTATTTTGTCTACATACTCTCCCTCTTTTCAAATGGAAGTTCTGATACTTCATTTTCTAGAAAATGTGCTGGGTTCACCATGTAAATTATAAAGCCCTAGCTTCATCTATATTATTTCATCTATATTTATTTATAGATATTTCATCTATATATAACTATTTCATCTATATATCAACTGATTCATCTAGAGTACTACTGTTCAACAGAACATTCTGTGATGATGGAAACATTTCATAAACTGTAAAATATAATTGCCACTAGTGATATAAATATTTAGGATGTATTTAGTAAAACTGAATTCATTTATTATTTTACTTAATTTAAGTAATTTTAAGTTTAAATATACATGTATGGCTAGTGAAGTCTATAACAGAACTGTAATAAACAAACTTCGTGTCATTTGGTGTCTTAAATATAATTTTTCAATATGCATTATTGTCAAAACACTCAAGAGGATCAAATGACATGAAATCAAATGAAATAACATAATATGAATTTTCAATAAAATGGCAAATTTAAGAAAAAATGTTCTATACTGTGATTGAGAGACTGGAAAATGGTTGTTTACTTTTGTTTCCTTTGAAAATTTGGTAGCTGAGGAAATTTATTGATGAAGTACAAGCTAGGATGTTTTCTATAAAAAATGATAAAATTGGAAGGAGACAGTACAAGAATAAATACTTGTCCTTCAGGGACTGATAAATTAAACCAATGTTTTATTGCTAGACTGAACTGAGAGTCAGCTAAAAACACAGGGAGAAGAGTCAGGGGAATGGGGCCTGAAAACATTCAGAGTACCTTTAACTTATCTTTATCAATAAATTACCTCCATAAGTAGAGGAACAGTAGAGAGTGTGTATTAAGCCAAAGTTCAGTCTTGAAGTTAACTAAACTGAATGCTACCTTAAACTAAATGCTACTTTATATATATATATATATATATATATATATATATATATATATACACACACACACACACATATATATATATACACACACATATATATACATACATATATACATATATATATACACACACCACACACATATATGTATACATATATGTATATATACATAAAAAATAGTTTCATAAAATATATAGTACAAAAAGGCCTATTTATAAACAGACATAGAAACTTATAAGGCATAGTTGATATTTCTAAATGAAAACTACATTTCATATTTTCACAATTAATAATGAGCTAATTTTACTTAAAAAAATGGTATTCCAATACAATCCTTATAAATGCAAGACAAATTAACTCAGGGTAGATTTATTATAAATATGTATCAAATGATCCATAGAAAATTTGAGAACAGTCTCAAATTGGAAAATACAGCAAACATTCTCATCCAATATTCATGCAAAATATCACATTGAAGAAAAAATTTTATTGGTTCCAAACAGTCGTTTAAAATGCCTAAGAAAAATTTAGAACTTTAAAAGTTTAGGGACAGACTTCCAGGTTCATCTACACCATATAAAGAACTTAGAAGCTGTCATTCTATCCTTACAAGAACAAAGATGAAGAACACAACCAATGACTTTTCTTGAATTCATCAAATAACTAAGGTTACAAGACAAATTGTCACATAAAATCTAGGCATATGGGAAAATGCAGTGTCAGAGCCAGGATTTGCTTAAAGGCAGCCAAAATTGAGGGAGTCACAAGTCGGTAGGAATACCTTTATAGTAAGGAAATAAATGGCTGGTGGCTGAATGCTCACAACCCTGAGAGAGAGAAACTTCTGGGTCACAGCAATATGAGGGCTTTTCCTTTCCATGAGTTTTACCTCCAAGGAATCTTACTAGGTTTCAAGATGAAGATCAGACAAAGATCTCAGCCAAGTGGCACTAGAAGGAGGGAGGAAAGCGTAATCTTTGCAAACTATGAATAGAGTCTTCCTAACAAAGGCCTGCCCTCTAGGGTCAAAGTCTTTATTAGAGCTTTAGCCCAGCTGGGAAGCTGGCATTGCCCTGCCTCAGCCCACTATAGCCATTCTGTCTAACCAGAGTGGAGAAATAAAAACTCTACAAATTGTAGACAGACTCATGCAGTCAGAAGTCAGAGACAAGGCCCATTAAAACAATCAAGTAGTCACAATATTATAGAACGCTTCTTCTCTCCAAAATATTCAGTCCAATGACATGGCTTATAAATAAAAATGTTGCAAGACTCAAGTTATCTCCCAGGAGCCTGGGCATGCATGTGTGCCAAGTCACTTCAGTTGTGTCCGAGTCTTTGTGACCCTAAGGACTAGGAGCCCACCAGGCTCTGCTGTTCAGGGGATTTTCCAGGCAAAAACATTGGAGTGGGTTGCCATGATCTCCTCCAGGGGATCTTCCAGACCCAGGGATCAAACCCATGTCTCTTTATGTCTCCTACATTGGCAGCTGGGTTCTTAACCACGAGTCCCACCTGGGAAGCCTGAAGGAGTCTGCAAGAAGACCCAAAGTCAAGAGTGGAAAGAAAAGCAAAGATACTCAAGGCATTTGAGGTCTCTGGGACCTAGAGCTGCCATAAACATCTGAACATGATTAGCATTCAGATTAATGTAAACTCTCACATAAAAGGCCCATTTACCTAAGTTCCTATTATCTGATACTATAATTAAAAGTGAGGTCTGGGGGCTTCCCTGGTGGTCCAGTGGGTAAGGATACCGCCTTGCAGTGCAAGGGGCGCCGGTTCGATCCCTGGCCTGGGAGGATCCCACGTGCTGCGGAGCGGCTGGACTGATGTGTCCAATTATCAAACCGGGGCTCTGGAGCGCATGCGCCCAGAGCTGGTGCTCTGTGACAACAGAGGCCACCGCAATGGGAGGCCCACACGGGCCAAAGAACAAAGATGGATGAAAAATAGATAAATGAAAGATCAAGAGAAGTGGCCCGCCTGCCCCCTCCCCAACCCACCCCTTCCAATAAATAAATTAATTAATTTAAAAAAAAAAAAGTGAGGTCTGGCTGCTCATGAATCAAAAGCCATTAAAGAGGCAACACTGGTGGAAAGGAAAGCTTATTTTGGATGCCAGAAATGGGGTACCATGGGGTGGGCAGTGAACACCTGTCCAAAGGCTGACTCCCCGTCAATCAAGTCTTCAAACTAATCTAAAAGTTGGGTAAACAATTTAGCCCAGCTGGGAAGCTGGCATTGCCCTGCCTCAGCCCACTATAGCCATTCTGTCTAACCAGAGTGGAGAAATAAAACTCTACAAATTGTAGACAGACTCATGCAGTCAGAAGTCAGAGACAAGGCCCATTAAAACAATCAAGTAGTCACAATATTATAGAACGCTTCTTCTCTCCAAAATATTCAGTCCAATGACATGGCTTATAAATAAAAATGTTGCAAGACTCAAGTTATCTCCCAGGAGCCTGGGCATGCATGTGTGCCAAGTCACTTCAGTTGTGTCCGAGTCTTTGTGACCCTAAGGACTAGGAGCCCACCAGGCTCTGCTGTTCAGGGGATTTTCCAGGCAAAAACATTGGAGTGGGTTGCCATGATCTCCTCCAGGGGATCTTCCAGACCCAGGGATCAAACCCATGTCTCTTTATGTCTCCTACATTGGCAGCTGGGTTCTTAACCACGAGTCCCACCTGGGAAGCCTGAAGGAGTCTGCAAGAAGACCCAAAGTCAAGAGTGGAAAGAAAAGCAAAGATACTCAAGGCATTTGAGGTCTCTGGGACCTAGAGCTGCCATAAACATCTGAACATGATTAGCATTCAGATTAATGTAAACTCTCACATAAAAGGCCCATTTACCTAAGTTCCTATTATCTGATACTATAATTAAAAGTGAGGTCTGGGGGCTTCCCTGGTGGTCCAGTGGGTAAGGATACCGCCTTGCAGTGCAAGGGGCGCCGGTTCGATCCCTGGCCTGGGAGGATCCCACGTGCTGCGGAGCGGCTGGACTGATGTGTCCAATTATCAAACCGGGGCTCTGGAGCGCATGCGCCCAGAGCTGGTGCTCTGCGACAACAGAGGCCACCGCAATGGGAGGCCCACACGGGCCAAAGAACAAAGATGGATGAAAAATAGATAAATGAAAGATCAAGAGAAGTGGCCCGACCGCCCCCTCCCTCCCCAACCCACCCCTTCCAATAAATAAATTAATTAATTTAAAAAAAAAAAAGTGAGGTCTGGCTGCTCATGAATCAAAAGCCATTAAAGAGGCAACACTGGTGGAAAGGAAAGCTTATTTTGGATGCCAGAAATGGGGTACCATGGGGTGGGCAGTGAACACCTGTCCAAAGGCTGACTCCCCGTCAATGGCAATCACTGCGCAAGGGTTTTTACAGACAGAAAGCAGGGGGGTGGGGGTACATGCAGAAACAGCATTGTCAGCTCTGATAGACATCTTTAAATTGGTCATGCTGTGGTCTGACCAGAATACCATCTTAAGTACATTTAATCTTCGCTTCCAGGGATGGTTTGTTCCCATTTCCTTGAGGACAATTCTTGGAATTGCAACAACTTAAATCATGGCTACAGTCTCATGATCATGTAGTTAACTTTTTCCACTTAGTTGGAGTTTCAATATGTCTAAGATAGTGCATAGGATATGGTTCAGAATATTATCTATAGCTAACGAAAAGGAACTAAATACCTTTAATTATGCCTAATGACTAAACTATTATTTAGTCTTTATGGACTATTTTTCTTTGTTTCTTCGTTTTCTCACTTCTCTAATCAAACTTATTATCTGCCTAAAGTTTTTCTCACACACAAAAGGCAGGCTTGGGACATAGGGGTAAGAGACAAGAACCTAGGGTTCTGCTCTTTTTCAATGTGTTTGGATTCCAATAAAAAATAAAGAGGCAAACCAAATGATAAGAAAAAAAATCAACTAGACAAAGTATGATTTAGATCAAAGCCAGAGATAAGACACAGATGTCAGAATGATCTGATAGGGAATTTAAATTGCCTATAATTAAAATGTTAAGGGCCCAATGGAAAGCACAGACAACACTCAGGAACAGATGGGTCATGTAAGCAGAAATGTGAAAACTCAAAAGGTTAGTGAAGTCTAATACCTCTCCTTGCAGAACTCTTTATCTTTAAATTAGCTGTGAAAATTTGCATAATGATTCCTTGAGAATGAAATGAGATATGTGGCAAATGATGTCGCCTAGAATTTTAATAGTATTTTAGAGTTTACAATGTGTTTTTGCTTATTGTATTTCATTAAGCCCTAACCACAGATCTGGGAAGCAGAAAATCAAGCATCAGTATTGCCCTTGCACAAAGTAGGGTCCAGAGGCTGTATCAATCCTCTAAATAAAAAGTTGTGCTGTAACAACAAACAGCAGATAAACTTTTGTGGTAACATCAAGACTGGTTTATATTTCTCTTAGGTTACAGAGTAATCAAGTGTGTGACTTTAACTCTTTAGTCTAAGAACTAGTTCAAAGAACACCCAGGACATTGTTTTTATGCTGGCAGAAGGAATTACAAAAATAATTCCTGACAGAAAGATGTCATGGTTCTTACAGTTCTTTTGGGGAAACAGTATAAGCCATTGCCTCTCACTCTGTATTGGCAAAATCCAATCATATAACCAAAACTACTGTCTATGTTGGAAGTTTTCATCTGCCCCAAATGGCAGAGTTCAGTGGGGAAGAGCAATTATTTAGACAGTAATGCTATCTATCACAGATACTGTAGCTTATTCAAGATTTGTGTCATGTCACTGTTTGAATAGAAATTCTCTGCTTCCAGTTCTAGTACTTTATTTAAAAAATAAAACAGCCTTAAAAAATTAAATCAATTAATTATAATTTCAAAGAATGAAACGACAACCTGCTCCATACTGTATTCTTGTCTGGAAAACTCCATGGATGGAGGAGCCTGACAGGCTAAAGTCCATGGAGTCAACAAGTTGGACATGACTGAGCACGCATGCAATTATAATTTTAGTGTCATTAATTAAGCATGAAAATGCCTCCATCTGAATATCAGTTAGAAGTAGTATCAGCTTCCTATTTTCATACTGAATAAATGGGTGTTGTATTTTCTTGCATAGTAAGAATTTCTAGGTAGATGGTGTCATGTCTGCCACAATGGCTCTACGATCCCATCAAAGATGGAGACATTTAAGCTTTTCTTAAAATCAGACTGTTGTCTTTAAGCCCATCTCCCCATAATCATGTCAGTATTCAGTTTAGAAAGGAGGCTAAATTCAATGCACAGTTTATATCAAAAGAAAAGTTGTTGTCCATGACTCTATTTTTAAAAACTTAATATTTCATAATAAATGTAAAATTGTTTGATATTTTACTTAGTAATTTATTTTCATAAAAACTATTAATTTTAAACTAGAGAATGAAATAAAAATACATTAGTATTTTTAGTGAAAGAAAGAGATAAACAAGATCAACAAACAGCACAAAATACACTGACAGAACTGAAATGCAACGACTAATTATTTTGAATATAAGTGGACAAGTAATGCTATGGAATAAAAATATTATGTAGCAAATTTAAAAAGAAAGGAAAAGAGTGAATATATTTTAATTCTACATGGTCAAAAGTGACTCATTAAAAGCATAAGGATGTAGAGTTAAATAGAAAGAATAAAAACAAAAAAGAAATTCTAGGTAAATTCTAGCTAAAAAGATGAGATGCAACTATAATACCAGACAAAACGGACTTTCACATAAAAGCAATTATAACTGTAATGAGCATCACTTCACATGGTTAATTAAATCAGAATATGTAACTAATTTTAGATTTATGTACACCTGATAAATATTTCCAGGGTGGGACTGTAAAGATTAATGAAATTATTTAGAGAAATAGAAATAAACAAAATAACAGATAGTTTTTATATAACTTTCTCAGTAACTGATAGAACAAGCCTATAAAATGAATTCTAAACACAAAAAACTGGAACTGGTTAACAAAATTAACAAATGGAAGCTTATGGAACATTATAAACAAAAATTTCTGACTATATGATTTAGTTCAGGCACACAGAAAATTTATATGTTGACCCAAAAAATTTAAAATATGATAACAAATTTCAAAGGAACAATACTACAGTTCATATTCTGACTGTAATGCAAAGAAACTAGAAGCAAATATGAAATGCATGCAGAAAGTTCTTATGTTTAGTAAATACAACATAACTAATTTGTCAGAAAAGCAATTATAATGGAAACCAGAAACCAGTTTTCTCAAATGAAAGGATAAAAATGGTAAACATACAGGTCCTATGGAAAGGACATAAAGCAATAGAAGTAAGTCTATTGCCTTAAATAACTATAGACATCAAATAAAAAAGAAAAATAATAAAAATTCAAAAGTTAAATATACCTGAAAGTTAGTGTAAGTATCCAAAGAAACTTAGGGACTGTAGAAGAGAGGGAAAACAAATATTATTATAAATTTTGTAAAATTTTTTGATATTTTACTTAGTAATTTATTTTCATAAAAACTATTAATTTTAAACTAGAGAATGAAATAAAAATACATTAGTATTTTTAGTGAAAGAAAGAGATAAACAAGATCAACAAACAGCACAAAATACACTGACAGAACTGAAATGCAACGACTAATTATTTTGAATATAAGTGGACAAGTAATGCTATGGAATAAAAATATTATGTAGAAAATTTTAAAAAAGAAAGGAAAAGAGTGAATATATTTTAATTCTACATGGTCAAAAGTGACTCATTAAAAGCATAAGGATGTAGAGTTAAATAGAAAGAATAAAAACAAAAAAGAAATTCTAGGTAAATTCTAGCTAAAAAGATGAGATGCAACTATAATACCAGACAAAACGGACTTTCACATAAAAGCAATTATAACTGTAATGAGCATCACTTCACATGGTTAATTAAATCAGAATATGTAACTAATTTTAGATTTATGTACACCTGATAAATATTTCCAGGGTGGGACTGTAAAGATTAATGAAATTATTTAGAGAAATAGAAATAAACAAAATAACAGATAGTTTTTATATAACTTTCTCAGTAACTGATAGAACAAGCCTATAAAATGAATTCTAAACACAAAAAACTGGAACTGGTTAACAAAATTAACAAATGGAAGCTTATGGAACATTATAAACAAAAATTTCTGACTATATGATTTAGTTCAGGCACACAGAAAATTTATATGTTGACCCAAAAAATTTAAAATATGATAACAAATTTCAAAGGAACAATACTACAGTTCATATTCTGACTGTAATGCAAAGAAACTAGAAGCAAATATGAAATGCATGCAGAAAGTTCTTATGTTTAGTAAATACAACATAACTAATTTGTCAGAAAAGCAATTATAATGGAAACCAGAAACCAGTTTTCTCAAATGAAAGGATAAAAATGTTAAACATACAGGTCCTATGGAAAGGACATAAAGCAATAGAAGTAAGTCTATTGCCTTAAATAACTATAGACATCAAATAAAAAAGAAAAATAATAAAAATTCAAAAGTTAAATATACCTGAAAGTTAGTGTAAGTATCCAAAGAAACTTAGGGACTGTAGAAGAGAGGGAAAACAAATATTATTATAAGAGCAGAAATTAATAAAATTAGAATATGTACTTAGCAAAAGAGATTATCAAGGTCAAAAATTTTTTTTTTAACTTTAAAATTTGAAATACTCTGATGGGACAAATTCAAGAGAAAAAGAAGGGAAAAGGAGCTATATTTAACAATACAGAGAACATTTAAAAGAAACAATAGCTTCCACATTATTAGAGAAGTAAGAAGAAGGCTAACTTAGCTTGGGCTGCTATACAATTGCCAAAGAGTGGGAAGCTAAAAAAAAGAGACATTTATCACTCATATTTCTAGAGACTGGGAAGTACAAGATCAAGGTGTTGGCTGTCTTGTTTCCTGGCGAGTGGCCCTCTTTTGCAGATATCCAATGACCATCTTCATGTTTCATCTTCATATAATACAGAAAAGGAGCTCTAGTCCCATTTTCTTCTTATAGAGACACTAATCCCATTGTGGGGGCTTCATTCTCCTCACCTAACTATCTCCATAATGTCCAGCTTCCAAATATTAGTACATTGGTTATCAGGGTTTCAACGTATGACTTCTAGGGGAACACAAACATTTAGTCCATGGCAAGAACCTTTTAGAAACACACCCCTGCCAACATTTTTTTTAAAATTAAAAGTTAAGGACAGTATCCTAGAAAATTAAAACTTACTTGAATTTATTCAGGAAGAAATAAGAATCTTCATGACTGTAAAATGATTAAAAGTATAGAATCAGTGGGTAAAATCTTTACTAGTTGTGTATAGGTGCCTATTTTTAAAGTAGTTTACCTACTCATAGAAACACCATTTAAAATAGTTTAGATATAAGAAGGACTAGGGAATGACTTGAAAAGGTGTGCAAGAATTATAAAAAACAAAAGCTTTTGTTGGATGACATGGGCTTGGGGTATACTATGACCATGAATTTAAACAATTCCATATTCAAAATATTTCAGATCTTACCTGCAAATGGATAAAGAAAAAGGTCCTATGGAAAGGACATAAAGCAATAGAAGTAAGTCTATTGCCTTAAATAACTATAGACATCAAATAAAAAAGAAAAATAATAAAAATTCAAAAGTTAAATATACCTGAAAGTTAGTGTAAGTATCCAAAGAAACTTAGGGACTGTAGAAGAGAGGGAAAACAAATATTATTATAAGAGCAGAAATTAATAAAATTAGAATATGTACTTAGCAAAAGAGATTATCAAGGTCAAAAATTTACTTGTTAACATTAAAATTTGAAATACTCTGATGGGACAAATTCAAGAAGAAAAGAAGGAAAAAGCAGCTATATTTAACAATACAGAGAACATTTAAAAGAAACAATAGCTTCCACATTATTAGAGAAGTAAGAAGAAGGCTAACTTAGCTTGGGCTGCTATACAATTGCCAAAGAGTGGGAAGCTAAAAAAAAGAGACATTTATCACTCATATTTCTAGAGACTGGGAAGTACAAGATCAAGGTGTTGGCTGTCTTGTTTCCTGGCGAGTGGCCCTCTTTTGCAGATATCCAATGACCATCTTCATGTTTCATCTTCATATAATACAGAAAAGGAGCTCTAGTCCCATTTTCTTCTTATAGAGACACTAATCCCATTGTGGGGGCTTCATTCTCCTCACCTAACTATCTCCATAATGTCCAGCTTCCAAATATTAGTACATTGGTTATCAGGGTTTCAACGTATGACTTCTAGGGGAACACAAACATTTAGTCCATGGCAAGAACCTTTTAGAAACACACCCCTGCCAACATTTTTTTTAAAATTAAAAGTTAAGGACAGTATCCTAGAAAATTAAAACTTACTTGAATTTATTCAGGAAGAAATAAGAATCTTCATGACTGTAAAATGATTAAAAGTATAGAATCAGTGGGTAAAATCTTTACTAGTTGTGTATAGGTGCCTATTTTTAAAGTAGTTTACCTACTCATAGAAACACCATTTAAAATAGTTTAGATATAAGAAGGACTAGGGAATGACTTGAAAAGGTGTGCAAGAATTATAAAAAAAACAAAAAGCTTTTGTTGGATGACAGTGAAGAAGACTGAAGTAAACAGGGAGATATACTATGACCATGAATTTAAACAATTCCATATTCAAAATATTTCAGATCTTACCTGTTACTTCACTTATTTTTTCTAAATTTTATATGGAAAGGCAAAAACAAAGGCTAGGGGAAGGCACTCTGAAAAAACGAAGCACAAATTGGGGAAACTTGCCCTCCAGATGTAACATATGGTATTATGATTCCTTTATAATTAAGATAATGGTTGACAAAAAAAAAAAAGTCAAATATTCAAATGCAGAGTTAGGGCAAAAAGTGACCATGCAAATATGGAAATAATATATAAAAGAGGGAGAATTGCAGATCAGTGTGAAAAGTTGAAGTTTTCAATAAATGCTGCTAGGAAAATTGTTTATGCATGTGTAAAAAATGAGTGTCTTTATGGAAAATTGGATTCCTTCCTCACACTACACCATTTCAGCTGGTTTCAAGACCAAGTGTAAAGGAAGCATGTTAAAATATTTGAAAAAAATAACAGAATATCTTCTCTTTCTCCAGTAAGGAAAGAATTCTTAAATTAGATACTTTCAGGGAAATGCTACTAAAAAAGGAAGTGACTGACAAATTTAACCACATTGAAATGAAGAAATTCTATTCTGTTTAACGGTACACAAAAATTTTCAAAAAGATAAGCCATGAAGTGGGAGACAATATTTGCAAAATTCATAACTAGCTGGTATCTAAAATTTACAAAGTACTATAAGTCAGTAAGAACAGACAAATAATGCAAAAAAGTAAAACGTTCAAAAAGCCCTTTAACAAGTATCCTAGAAAATTAAAACTTACTTGAATTTATTCAGGAAGAAATAAGAATCTTCATGACTGTAAAATGATTAAAAGTATAGAATCAGTGGGTAAAATCTTTACTAGTTGTGTATAGGTGCCTATTTTTAAAGTAGTTTACCTACTCATAGAAACACCATTTAAAATAGTTTAGATATAAGAAGGACTAGGGAATGACTTGAAAAGGTGTGCAAGAATTATAAAAAAAACAAAAAGCTTTTGTTGGATGACAGTGAAGAAGACTGAAGTAAACAGGGAGATATACTATGACCATGAATTTAAACAATTCCATATTCAAAATATTTCAGATCTTACCTGTTACTTCACTTATTTTTTCTAAATTTTATATGGAAAGGCAAAAACAAAGGCTAGGGGAAGGCACTCTGAAAAAACGAAGCACAAATTGGGGAAACTTGCCCTCCAGATGTAACATATGGTATTATGATTCCTTTATAATTAAGATAATGGTTGACAAAAAAAAAAAAGTCAAATATTCAAATGCAGAGTTAGGGCAAAAAGTGACCATGCAAATATGGAAATAATATATAAAAGAGGGAGAATTGCAGATCAGTGTGAAAAGTTGAAGTTTTCAATAAATGCTGCTAGGAAAATTGTTTATGCATGTGTAAAAAATGAGTGTCTTTATGGAAAATTGGATTCCTTCCTCACACTACACCATTTCAGCTGGTTTCAAGACCAAGTGTAAAGGAAGCATGTTAAAATATTTGAAAAAAATAACAGAATATCTTCTCTTTCTCCAGTAAGGAAAGAATTCTTAAATTAGATACTTTCAGGGAAATGCTACTAAAAAAGGAAGTGACTGACAAATTTAACCACATTGAAATGAAGAAATTCTATTCTGTTTAACGGTACACAAAAATTTTCAAAAAGATAAGCCATGAAGTGGGAGACAATATTTGCAAAATTCATAACTAGCTGGTATCTAAAATTTACAAAGTACTATAAGTCAGTAAGAACAGACAAATAATGCAAAAAAGTAAAACGTTCAAAAAGCCCTTTAACAAGTAAAGATATTAAAATTTTTGCCTATATACTAATAATCAGGCACATGCAAAATAAAATTCAAAGGAAGTAATATTGCACAATTTAGTCACAATAAAATTTTAAAACAAACAATAAGAAGTGCTGGTGATATTGCTTTGTTTTCTTTTATTGTCATCAAAACCTAACTGAAATACTGTGTGGCCTTTGAAAATTTTCTTAACTCCTCTGTGCTTCATTTGCCTCTTCGGTGAAAGGTAAAATAAGTTAATCCTCATGGGATTTTTGTGACAATTAAATGGTGACTGTAAAACACTGAAAAAATAAATAAGTGCTGCACTGCTTTGATTAAAAGGCATAACCAACAAGGTCATACTGTATAACACATGGAACTCTACTCAATGCTGTGTGGCTACCTGGATGGGAGGGGAGTTTGGGGTAGAACGGATACATGTGCATGTATGGCTGACTCCCTTTGCTGTTCACCTGAAACTGTCACAGCATTGCTTTACTGGCTATACCCTACTACAAAAAAGTTCAAAAATAAATATAATATATATAAAAAAAGAAGTAGTAGTCCTGGTGAGATTATAGGTCCACAAGAAATTCCTTGACAAAAATTAGTTCTGTAAAATCTCATCTGCTATAGGATGCTTCTTTGATTGCCTGGGCTAATTCTCACACCCATATCCCTGTAGAGATTTTTATCACCAAATCCATCTTACCATGCTTACCTATTTGTTTGACTAGACTCTCACAAGATTTTGAGAACAGGAACTGGGCAACTTCGTAAATCCACAAATTATACACAGAGCTAGAATATCAGAGGCATTCAATAGATGACAGGCAATCCAGCAAAATGGCTACAGAGCTCCAGGTGGGACAAATTACATGGACAATTCTATACATGACTAAGATAAAACTAATTGCTGAACAATTTGAATGATTAATTTTATTTTCTCATTTACTAATCTATACTGTTGACTTGTGAATGCTTATTTTTAAGGCTTCTCCATTTTTTCATCCTTCTTCTTGCAGGATTGCATAGCCTATGTTTCCTGTCCAGTATAGTACATTGGGGAAATTCAGTATGGAAGAATCCATAAACAATGAGCCACAGTCCCTGTTACTTTTCTTTCTCTCCCCAAGACAACTCTATAAGCAGAAACTTTAAGGAATATAATCTCATTAGCAATGACAGTTAAGCTTATACTTTATGAAACTTTCCTTTTTCCCTTGTCTGCAGAATTTAGGAGATACCAAATATGTTTAGGAACATAATTTTATGTAGCACCCTGACCTTAATAATCAGAAGTGCTAAAACCTCTCATTGTATTTCAGGTGTTAGATCAACCTGAATTTCTATAATAGAAACCTGAGAGATAAAGGCATTTGTGTACTGTTAATGTGCACATTTTTATACATTCCCAATATTATCGTTATTTAAGATGCCTATGTATTGCTACATTGTGATAAGATAGAGCCTTAATTGTGACTCTAGCAAATTCATACTCTCATATCCTAAGTACAGCAACCAATAAGGTAACGTTATCTGATTTGGATACACTCTGTGCTATGCATTACCTTTACCAACAAGCAAAGATCTCTGAATAGAGTCTGTCACTCTCTCAATCGCTGATGAAATTTCAGAGTTGAACAGACTAGAGACTATCACCAATTTTTTCTTCCTATTGCATTTTCTTATGAGTACATATAAAACTAACTGGGAGAAGCTCAATATTTTTAAACTATCTATTTTCAACATTGGCATGGTTCTCTTTCATATAGGAAAATCATATCATTATCCACTTTGCAGCAAGTGAATTTTCCTATGATTTTTGCTATGCTTTTTTAAAGTTCTGTTTACAAAATCAAAATAGGTTTCTATTAATATCCAACCAGTAAGAAAACTACCTAGTGCTGCTTTATTTTAAGAGCATATTTGGATAGAAGAGGCAGCTTGTCTTTCCATCAGATGCCTTAGAAGATTAAAATATTGGATGATTTAGATAACCTGTATAGAGGTGCTGCAAAAAAAAATGAGTAACACAACCTAGTTTGCATTCACATCCACCTAAAACATATTTATTTTGTCTATGAATGAAGCTAGGAACTCACTTTCTCATTTCACCCCAAGGATTATGAGCTTTTACACAACCACATTTTTTTTTTTTTTACTGATTACAATTTGATGAAGAAAACGTCACAAAACCTAAATCAAATCAAATTGCATTCCTGAAGGAAAAATATACATAAACATTGATGTTCCCTACCCTATACCCCTGCCTTGGCTATGTTGCCAAGTCAAAGCTCCTGGAATAGAAAATAATATTACTGAGACCATGGCTTACCAGTGTGGGGAAGATCACCTACTCTCTGTATCTTTTCAAAGCCTTTGCAAAGGCATTTGTCACTGTCAAATCTATGAATATGCATGCTTTGGTTGAGGATGAGCTACAGCATAGCTATTCACTGTAGTTATAAATCAGCTGCTCCTTGGAAGAGCATTTCTTGTTGATACACAGAAGGTTAGCAGACAAGGAAAGTGTTCTCCCCACCATTTCTTACTTCTCTTGAAATCTGTTCCCTTAGGTGACATTTAGGAAAGAAACTGCCATCCTGTTAATGCTTTGTGAAAAGTATTAACTATCAGCACATCTATATTCACTTCTTCCATCTGTGTCTTTTAATTCAATTTGTCTTTAATGTCCCAATCCTCTAATTATCATCTGTGTCATTTAAAATTTAATAAGTGAAATCATGGGTTATGGTTTTGGTCTTTCTTTGGGGTCTTTATTAAGAGTCCAGGCAAAAGTCTAAATAATTTTCATGGTTTTCCCTTGATTTCCTCAGTGGATGAAATCCCCCAAAGGAACATAACAAACTCTCGTTCTTTACAGTAAAATGTCATGAATTCTGCTGCATTTCTGCATCCCCAAAATGTTTGTGACAATAAAAGGTACATTATATTTTTACAAAATGTAGAGAAAAACAGAGACTAACTAATTGAATCTATCATTTAAGAAAATTCATGTATTTATCAACTGTAGTATTTTGGTAATCACACTGAAGAACAGAAGTTAAGAAGTCCTCATTTAAATTCCGTATGATAGGGCTTCCTGGTGGTCCAGTGGGTAAAAGGGCACCAGCTCAATCCCTGGTGCGGGAGTCGATATGGAGCAGCTGGACTGTTTGCATATCCACCTAAAACATATTTATTTTGTCTATGAATGAAGCTAGGAACTCACTTTCTCATTTCACCCCAAGGATTATGAGCTTTTACACAACCACATTTTTTTTTTTTTTACTGATTACAATTTGATGAAGAAAACGTCACAAAACCTAAATCAAATCAAATTGCATTCCTGAAGGAAAAATATACATAAACATTGATGTTCCCTACCCTATACCCCTGCCTTGGCTATGTTGCCAAGTCAAAGCTCCTGGAATAGAAAATAATATTACTGAGACCATGGCTTACCAGTGTGGGGAAGATCACCTACTCTCTGTATCTTTTCAAAGCCTTTGCAAAGGCATTTGTCACTGTCAAATCTATGAATATGCATGCTTTGGTTGAGGATGAGCTACAGCATAGCTATTCACTGTAGTTATAAATCAGCTGCTCCTTGGAAGAGCATTTCTTGTTGATACACAGAAGGTTAGCAGACAAGGAAAGTGTTCTCCCCACCATTTCTTACTTCTCTTGAAATCTGTTCCCTTAGGTGACATTTAGGAAAGAAACTGCCATCCTGTTAATGCTTTGTGAAAAGTATTAACTATCAGCACATCTATATTCACTTCTTCCATCTGTGTCTTTTAATTCAATTTGTCTTTAATGTCCCAATCCTCTAATTATCATCTGTGTCATTTAAAATTTAATAAGTGAAATCATGGGTTATGGTTTTGGTCTTTCTTTGGGGTCTTTATTAAGAGTCCAGGCAAAAGTCTAAATAATTTTCATGGTTTTCCCTTGATTTCCTCAGTGGATGAAATCCCCCAAAGGAACATAACAAACTCTCGTTCTTTACAGTAAAATGTCATGAATTCTGCTGCATTTCTGCATCCCCAAAATGTTTGTGACAATAAAAGGTACATTATATTTTTACAAAATGTAGAGAAAAACAGAGACTAACTAATTGAATCTATCATTTAAGAAAATTCATGTATTTATCAACTGTAGTATTTTGGTAATCACACTGAAGAACAGAAGTTAAGAAGTCCTCATTTAAATTCCGTATGATAGGGCTTCCCTGGTGGTCCAGTAGGTAAAGAGTCTGCCTTGCACTGCAAGGGGCACCAGCTCAATCCCTGGTGCGGGAGGATCCCGCATGCCATGGAGCAGCTGGACTGGTGTTTCCAGTTGTAAGCCAGCGCTTTGGAGCACATGCACCCAGAGTTGGTGCTCTGCTACAGGAGAGGCCACTGCGATGGGAGGCCCACAAGGGCCAAAGAACAAAGATGGACAAATATAAATAGAATGAAAGACCAATAAAAGTGGCCAAAAATTTTTTAAGAAAATTCCATATGATAATACAACTCTAAAACAATTTGATTATTATACTTAGCATAATTTTTGGACATGAAATACAAACTTATACCTCAGCTGAGGGTAGGAGTAGGCCAAGAAATGTATGCACATTACTGTCTTTAAATCTCATTTACATTGGGATCTCTTCTGATTTAATTCTGTACAGAATGTTGCTTGCATTTTACAAACACTATTTTGGCAAATATTCACTGAGGACTTGTTTGTGACTCCATGGGCTGTAGCCCCCCAGGCTGCTCTGTCCATAGGATTTCTGAGGTGAGAATACTGGAGTAGGTTGCCATTTCCTTCTCCAGGGGATCTTCTTGACCCAAGGATCCACTCCACAAGCAAAGCACTTAATGATATTGGATTAGTTGAACTCATCTTCTTTAGGTCTTTTTTCTATTAGTACTCAGATTTGCTCTTCTAACTTGGCCCCCCACTTCCTTTTTTAACAACCAAAAGAGAAGTAAACCCTAGACAGAGTTAATTAAACATTTCACCCTAAATGATTCCTTGCATACAAATATATGAGATCTTTCTTCAGTAATAATATCACAGAAATGTGGGATTCTGTCTTCTTTTTATAAGGCTATATCTTGTGCACATATCATTCCAGTGAGATTTTGTACTGTTGCAAAGACTTTCATAATCAAGGGTATAGGCTACAGGGTTTTCACCTTTTCTACTATGGTCTTTTTAAATACAGGACAACAAATTCTCACTAGTGCAGCGACTGGAATTATCAGCACACCTTTTATCAGATACAGCCATGTGAGGCTGTGTGATCCAACTTAATGTCCATGTAGTTACGAAGTACTTTCAAGTACTCTGTTACACTTGTTACATGCATTATCCTTTGTGTCTCTATGTCTGTGTGCTTATATAATAGAAACTTAAGTAAGTAGTGGGTAGATTTTCATGTTATTTTCCCCTAATTTTCAAGAGGATCTCCTACTTTTTATTATGAGGTTTTTTTTTTAAATTTGTTAGTCCTCCACGGTACTCCTTTCTCACATACATACTAAATTTATTCCTATTTTTGTTTTATAATCATTTCTCTTCTGTAAACTGTGAGTTTCCCTTACTATGCTGAACAACTATTTTTACCTCCATGAGGATCTTCCTGACTTTAGTTTACAAAGAATTTTCACTTTGTATATATATATATATCGGGTGTATTGCTTCCCCAGCTAGAATACATACTTTCAAAAGATAATTTTACATTCCTTTTAAAATCAAAGTATAAGTGTATATTAGTTGATATGTTAGGAAAAAAAGAAATTGTAAAAATACCTTTTAAGTAGTACCAATTATTCTTCATACACATCATAGAAAAGAAGACACTGAATTTATAGACTAAAAAACTTTACTAACTCACATGGAAATACCAAATTATTTGTGTTTCTTACCTCAAAAGTCACTGTGTTTGCTGAATATTGATGACCTTGAAATATAGCCCTCTAGTTTTAATAAGATAGGTAATTAAGTCAATTTCAAATGTGGCCTTGCACAAAAAAAGACAGTGTCAGATTCAGAAGAAAAAGTTTTACTTGCACATTAAACACACTTTTAACCAATTAGCCAAAATATGTTTTCTTCTATTTGCTTAATATTTTTAATAAATTGTAAGCAATTAACTTGCAGTCAGAGAAGAGCATACATGGAAGTGAATTATCTGCCTTTTCACTAATGAGACGCTTATTTTGGAATTGCAGCCTAAATGATTCCTTGCATACAAATATATGAGATCTTTCTTCAGTAATAATATCACAGAAATGTGGGATTCTGTCTTCTTTTTATAAGGCTATATCTTGTGCACATATCATTCCAGTGAGATTTTGTACTGTTGCAAAGACTTTCATAATCAAGGGTATAGGCTACAGGGTTTTCACCTTTTCTACTATGGTCTTTTAAATACAGGACAACAAATTCTCACTAGTGCAGCGACTGGAATTATCAGCACACCTTTTATCAGATACAGCCATGTGAGGCTGTGTGATCCAACTTAATGTCCATGTAGTTACGAAGTACTTTCAAGTACTCTGTTACACTTGTTACATGCATTATCCTTTGTGTCTCTATGTCTGTGTGCTTATATAATAGAAACTTAAGTAAGTAGTGGGTAGATTTTCATGTTATTTTCCCCTAATTTTCAAGAGGATCTCCTACTTTTTATTATGAGGTTTTTTTTTTAAATTTGTTAGTCCTCCACGGTACTCCTTTCTCACATACATACTAAATTTATTCCTATTTTTGTTTTATAATCATTTCTCTTCTGTAAACTGTGAGTTTCCCTTACTATGCTGAACAACTATTTTTACCTCCATGAGGATCTTCCTGACTTTAGTTTACAAAGAATTTTCACTTTGTATATATATATATATCGGGTGTATTGCTTCCCCAGCTAGAATACATACTTTCAAAAGATAATTTTACATTCCTTTTAAAATCAAAGTATAAGTGTATATTAGTTGATATGTTAGGAAAAAAAGAAATTGTAAAAATACCTTTTAAGTAGTACCAATTATTCTTCATACACATCATAGAAAAGAAGACACTGAATTTATAGACTAAAAAACTTTACTAACTCACATGGAAATACCAAATTATTTGTGTTTCTTACCTCAAAAGTCACTGTGTTTGCTGAATATTGATGACCTTGAAATATAGCCCTCTAGTTTTAATAAGATAGGTAATTAAGTCAATTTCAAATGTGGCCTTGCACAAAAAAAGACAGTGTCAGATTCAGAAGAAAAAGTTTTACTTGCACATTAAACACACTTTTAACCAATTAGCCAAAATATGTTTTCTTCTATTTGCTTAATATTTTTAATAAATTGTAAGCAATTAACTTGCAGTCAGAGAAGAGCATACATGGAAGTGAATTATCTGCCTTTTCACTAATGAGACGCTTATTTTGGATTGGGCAAAGTGCAAAGACCTGGTCTCTGTAAGAACAAAGTACAGAGATGAAAAATGAAGTTCATTTCCTAATTAGCAAGAAAATTCTGTCTGATTCTTCAGTCTGATCTGAATTTTCTCCTCCAAATTCATAGCACCGGCTCCATAATTTACATGCTTTTTTCTTTGGTTACCACTTTTTCCTACCTTTCTTACTTAATTTTGTTTTTTCAAAGACCACCACTTAAAGGACAATGAGTATTTGCCTTTAAACGGATAGTTGGTGGGAAGCTGCTGTACAGCACAGAGAGCTTAGCTCAGTGCTCTGTGATGACCTAGAATCTGGGTGAAATGGGAGCAGAGGAGAGAGAGTCAAGAGGGATAGGATATATTTATACAAGCTGACTCATTTGATAGTTCAGCAGAAACTAATTCAACATTGTAAAGCATTTATAATATTGCAAAGCAATTATATTTCAATAAAAAGAGATCAACAAATTTCTTTATCCTTAGAAATGCTACATGTGAAAAGTGAAGTGATAATCCCTCAGCCCTGTCCAACTCTTTGCAATCCCATGGACTGTAGCCTGTGAGGCTCCTCTGTCCATGGAATTCTCCAGGTAAGAATACTAGAGTGGGTAAGCCATTCCCTCCTTCAGGGATCTTCCCAACCCAGGGATTGAACTCAGGTCTCCCACACTGCAAGCAGATTCTTTAACATCTGATCCACCAGGGAAGCTGATGATATATGTACTTTTCTGTTCCTAGATACTGAAGCTTCCAACTGAGACAAAGATCTAGTTCCAGGACTTCCCAGGTGGCACTAGGGTAAAGAAATACCAAATTATTTGTGTTTCTTACCTCAAAAGTCACTGTGTTTGCTGAATATTGATGACCTTGAAATATAGATTTTAATAAGATAGGTAATTAAGTCAATTTCAAATGTGGCCTTGCACAAAAAAAGACAGTGTCAGATTCAGAAGAAAAAGTTTTACTTGCACATTAAACACACTTTTAACCAATTAGCCAAAATATGTTTTCTTCTATTTGCTTAATATTTTTAATAAATTGTAAGCAATTAACTTGCAGTCAGAGAAGAGCATACATGGAAGTGAATTATCTGCCTTTTCACTAATGAGACGCTTATTTTGGATTGGGCAAAGTGCAAAGACCTGGTCTCTGTAAGAACAAAGTACAGAGATGAAAAATGAAGTTCATTTCCTAATTAGCAAGAAAATTCTGTCTGATTCTTCAGTCTGATCTGAATTTTCTCCTCCAAATTCATAGCACCCCCTCCATAATTTACATGCTTTTTTCTTTGGTTACCACTTTTTCCTACCTTTCTTACTTAATTTTGTTTTTTCAAAGACCACCACTTAAAGGACAATGAGTATTTGCCTTTAAACGGATAGTTGGTGGGAAGCTGCTGTACAGCACAGAGAGCTTAGCTCAGTGCTCTGTGATGACCTAGAATCTGGGTGAAATGGGAGCAGAGGAGAGAGAGTCAAGAGGGATAGGATATATTTATACAAGCTGACTCATTTGATAGTTCAGCAGAAACTAATTCAACATTGTAAAGCATTTATAATATTGCAAAGCAATTATATTTCAATAAAAAGAGATCAACAAATTTCTTTATCCTTAGAAATGCTACATGTGAAAAGTGAAGTGATAATCCCTCAGCCCTGTCCAACTCTTTGCAATCCCATGGACTGTAGCCTGTGAGGCTCCTCTGTCCATGGAATTCTCCAGGTAAGAATACTAGAGTGGGTAAGCCATTCCCTCCTTCAGGGATCTTCCCAACCCAGGGATTGAACTCAGGTCTCCCACACTGCAAGCAGATTCTTTAACATCTGATCCACCAGGGAAGCTGATGATATATGTACTTTTCTGTTCCTAGATACTGAAGCTTCCAACTGAGACAAAGATCTAGTTCCAGGACTTCCCAGGTGGCACTAGGGGTAAAGAACCCACATGCCAATGCAGGAGATAGAAGAGACTGGGCTTCGATTCTTCTATTGGGAAGATCCCTTGGAGGAGAGTATGATAACCCACTCCAGTAATCCTGCCTGGAGAATCATATGAATAGAGAAGCCTGGTGGGCGACAGTCTGAAGAATTGAAGAGAGTCGGACACAACTGCAGCAACTTAGCACACACACATTCTTCATAAGAGTACTTCATCAGCTCTATCTCTCTACTTCCCTCCCTCTTACATTTCTTTCTTCCGTCCTTCTTATTTCCCTCCTCTGTTCATCCCTTTTTTATATTTCTTACCAAGGTGATAATGAAAAAATTAAAAATAAGCTTTTGGTAGAAATATTATTTCAAAATAAAACAAAATCCTATTTAGAGGTGGAGAAAACAGTTTACTGTCAAATATAAAATGCAGAAGCAATCCATTTATAATACTAGTTAAGCTGAATATACGCTTCAATATGAGACTAAAATATTCTTCCACCTTAAGCAATTATTTTTAACCCAAATTTCAAATGAGAGATAAATGTACAATGGAAAGATTAATGTTTTACTCTTAGTGAACCAGAATAATAACATCTTTTAATTAATTATGTCTTATTTATCTGTTAAAATATTTCCTTAAGGTATCTCTATATATGTTAATTTTCATATCTTTTAGTTTCCAACTTGAGTAAATGCTTTTTCAACAATGAATATATAGCTCTCCTTACGCAGAAGCTCAAGCTAAATAATAATTTATCACATGGGATTACTCATTTGAGAGTGACATATCTGTACATTTCAGTTAAACCTTATGAATAATTCACTTTGCCTTTCCTTAGTTATTTCTGACTCCATATCTTATTAACTTTCCAAGATATATTTTTGTACTCCATAGAGAATATGATGTACACATGATCCACTAATAAAAGAAATCTGACTGTTACAGGTTAATAGAAAAGTAGAAATACAGCTTCACTTCCAATGTTTGCAGACAGGATGAGGCTTAGAGAGTTAATGGTTTTCCCCAAGGTCAAGACAAAAGGGGAATTGGGCCAAGAGGAAATACAGGAGAAAACTGGGAACATAGGGAAGAGGTGCTCCAAAATGTCAGTCATGGTCAGTTTCCATAGTGTAGTGGTTATCAGGCTTGTCTAATGAAATTTCGGCCATATTTAAAAATGATTTGAATGCAGTTACAGTCCAAATACATTATAACCTAAATTGCAAATAAGAACTTTTGAAGAAATACTAAAGAATAAAGTAGACTGTGATAATCACTTCATAGTCTCTGTATATCAAATAGTTATGCACATGAAATATATACATTTTTATTTGTCCAGTAATCTCAATAAAGGTAGAATAGAATAAAGTCAATATGATTTACATTATACCATATTAAAAAGTGGGAGTAACAAAGCATATAAATCAAAATATACAAACTAATAAAAAATACACAAATATAAATTTAATCATGCATAACATACCTCATGGCACATATTCAATGGGGATTATTTACACTAGAAAAACAATAGGTTAAATAATAATTATGTCCAGTGGTTTCCAACCTAACTTCTGACTTCACTGTCATTATGTAAATGTTATGTGAAATGTAATTTTTAAAAAGGATGACAATAATAAAATACTGGTACAAAGCTATGATCATGACAGAGGTAAAGGCTGGCTCATAATTAACAACAATTTAAACACACTGCATTCATTCCCTTGTTAATTCTTACAATACTTATATGACAAAAGTACAATTTCTGCATACATCTGACAGTTCAAAAAATTAAGACTTCACAAGAAGTTAAGTGATTTCTTCTTTCAGATCCCCTGTACGCTGTAGAACCAGAATTTAAGTAACTTCACTTGAGGACCCATAATCTCAACACAACATCCGGGTGATGAGATGGATTTTGGTGTATCAGCAATTTTGAGAGCATGAATGAACACACACTATCATACTGTGCACAGTGTACAATGCACAGGTATTGAGAACAGCTCACATCTACTAATTTTAACTGATAAAATAATTACATACATGTAACACTGTATGCTTAGTCGCTTCAGTTGTGTCTGACTCTGTGTGACCCCATGGACTGCAGCCTGTGAGAGTCCTCTGTAAATGGGACTCTTCAGGCAAGAATACTGGAGTGGGTTGCTATGCCCTCCTCCGGGGAATCTTCCCAACCCAGGGATCAAGCCCAGTTCTCCTGCATTTCAGGCAGATTATTTACCACTGAGCCACTAGAGAAGTCCCATAGATACATTTGTGACCCCACTGACTGTAGCCTGCCAGGCTTTTCCATTCATGGGATTTTTCAGGCAAGAATATTGAAGTGTGTTGCCATTTCCTTCTCCATAAACACACACACACACACACACACACACACACACACACACACACACACACATAAACGCAAAATACTGGGGAGAAAAAAAGGTTTAAGAGAAGCTGCCTTTAATGATAACACTCAATAATGCTTGTTATTCAGCATTAGATGATTTAATATAAATGATTAAATATAAAGGAAAAATACTTAATGTCTGCAAGACATGTTCATGAGGACTATTTATAAACTTTGTCTAATACTGACCTTTAAAATAAACTCTAAAGCCTCCAAGACAATCATTAAGAATAATATTTCTAGGTCAGTGTCATTACAATAACTGTGTTTAAAGTTTTGGTTTCAAACATAAGCATCCCTGAAAGTGGAAGCACAGACATCCTGAAGCACACAGTGTCTGATGGCAGGTATTTGGTAGGAAGTAGAAGAGCTGGATATGGTTTACAATTTCAACTAATAACATCTATGCATCTTACATACCAAGCTATTTGAATTCAAAATTGAATGGAGAACTGTCCATACTCTACAAAGCTGGATGTCAAAAAAAGAGAGACCTGCAAAGTATTGCACTGCATTGTGAAAGCATTATAAACAGATCAACGTGGAATCTACAGTGGAAAAGCCACAAGTGTAGAGTAGAAACTCTAGGACTAATTCACAAAGGAGTTAATATTTATGTTGGGACATGAAAAATGAACAGAAACAAGCCTGCAACATGAGATTTGAAAGTTACTCCTGAAAGAGGAAAGAAGAGACCCAACTATTCTATGTCGCTGCAACATGTACCACTGTATGCTTAGTCGCTTCAGTTGTGTCTGACTCTGTGTGACCCCATGGACTGCAGCCTGTGAGAGTCCTCTGTAAATGGGACTCTTCAGGCAAGAATACTGGAGTGGGTTGCTATGCCCTCCTCCGGGGAATCTTCCCAACCCAGGGATCAAGCCCAGTTCTCCTGCATTTCAGGCAGATTATTTACCACTGAGCCACTAGAGAAGTCCCATAGATACATTTGTGACCCCACTGACTGTAGCCTGCCAGGCTTTTCCATTCATGGGATTTTTCAGGCAAGAATATTGAAGTGTGTTGCCATTTCCTTCTCCATAAACACACACACACACACACACACACACACACACACACACACACACACATACACATAAACGCAAAATACTGGGGAGAAAAAAAGGTTTAAGAGAAGCTGCCTTTAATGATAACACTCAATAATGCTTGTTATTCAGCATTAGATGATTTAATATAAATGATTAAATATAAAGGAAAAATACTTAATGTCTGCAAGACATGTTCATGAGGACTATTTATAAACTTTGTCTAATACTGACCTTTAAAATAAACTCTAAAGCCTCCAAGACAATCATTAAGAATAATATTTCTAGGTCAGTGTCATTACAATAACTGTGTTTAAAGTTTTGGTTTCAAACATAAGCATCCCTGAAAGTGGAAGCACAGACATCCTGAAGCACACAGTGTCTGATGGCAGGTATTTGGTAGGAAGTAGAAGAGCTGGATATGGTTTACAATTTCAACTAATAACATCTATGCATCTTACATACCAAGCTATTTGAATTCAAAATTGAATGGAGAACTGTCCATACTCTACAAAGCTGGATGTCAAAAAAAGAGAGACCTGCAAAGTATTGCACTGCATTGTGAAAGCATTATAAACAGATCAACGTGGAATCTACAGTGGAAAAGCCACAAGTGTAGAGTAGAAACTCTAGGACTAATTCACAAAGGAGTTAATATTTATGTTGGGACATGAAAAATGAACAGAAACAAGCCTGCAACATGAGATTTGAAAGTTACTCCTGAAAGAGGAAAGAAGAGACCCAACTATTCTATGTGTGCTCTGTCTGTCTTGGAATAAGATGATCAACAGTCAAACAGAAAAGTTCTGCTGGGTTCATAGTTTCAGACAAATCTAATGTGTAAATAGGATTGTTCAGCCTCTTAGTGTAGGCAACCTGTATTAAAGCAAGGAAAAGAGACCCCAGGAGCAAAAGTGTAGGAAAACGGTAAATTCTTTTTAATGAATCCTAGGAATAATCATGATACTGGGAAGTTTGCATTATATCTGTTTAGCTATTATAGCAAAAAACACTTGAGAGGTATATGATGGGACCTTAATCCTTAGGCAGAACAAGTGATCACAGGCAGGAGGCTATAGTTGTAAGAAATAAAAGAAAACACAGTTTTATCCAATGCTGTTCACCATCTCCCTTATCCAGTAGAATCCTAGCATGTGAAAAGAGGAGTCCACAAAAATGTAAGATGGGAAATAAGTATGTATCAAGCTTTAATTCTCATCTACTAAGAATTTTAGAAAGTTGAAGATGAATTTAAAGAGCAATGATTTTGGTTTTAAAAAAAATTATGGATAATAGCTTTAAATCATAGGAATTGGGTTCTTACTGAATGCCATCAGTATCAAAATATGGCCTTTCAAGGACATGGGGGAAAAAAAGAAACAGTAAAGTAATTAATTTGGCTTTCTTCTCATTAAGTTCTCATAATTACATTTCCAGAATTAAGTGCATTTATGTGAGGGTCATGCAGTTTTATTTGGATAGTAAAAGTGACTTTGTTCAGTCTTTTAAAAAAAATGGACTCTTCATATAGAACATTAAACTCAAATAAAAGTTTCCCTTAAAATGATTAAGGAAAATATAGTCCCAAGCACTGAATATTTTAATGATCCAGAAGCATTTAGTATTTTCTAATATACTAAACTTCATGTATATTTACAAGATGATAAAAATAAGTAAATCTTGGTCTTTTTCTTTTTCTGTTGGGCAGCCTGGAACTTGGAAGAATGGTTGGAAAAAGTTTGTCATGTGATTAATTTAAAGGAACTTTTTCTTTCTTTTTTTTATTGTTAGATTATTTGGACTTTTTATTGAAGTTACTCCTGAAAGAGGAAAGAAGAGACCCTATTCTATGTTGCTCTGTCTGTCTTGGAATAAGATGATCAACAGTCAAACAGAAAAGTTCTGCTGGGTTCATAGTTTCAGACAAATCTAATGTGTAAATAGGATTGTTCAGCCTCTTAGTGTAGGCAACCTGTATTAAAGCAAGGAAAAGAGACCCCAGGAGCAAAAGTGTAGGAAAACGGTAAATTCTTTTTAATGAATCCTAGGAATAATCATGATACTGGGAAGTTTGCATTATATCTGTTTAGCTATTATAGCAAAAAACACTTGAGAGGTATATGATGGGACCTTAATCCTTAGGCAGAACAAGTGATCACAGGCAGGAGGCTATAGTTGTAAGAAATAAAAGAAAACACAGTTTTATCCAATGCTGTTCACCATCTCCCTTATCCAGTAGAATCCTAGCATGTGAAAAGAGGAGTCCACAAAAATGTAAGATGGGAAATAAGTATGTATCAAGCTTTAATTCTCATCTACTAAGAATTTTAGAAAGTTGAAGATGAATTTAAAGAGCAATGATTTTGGTTTTAAAAAAAATTATGGATAATAGCTTTAAATCATAGGAATTGGGTTCTTACTGAATGCCATCAGTATCAAAATATGGCCTTTCAAGGACATGGGGGAAAAAAAGAAACAGTAAAGTAATTAATTTGGCTTTCTTCTCATTAAGTTCTCATAATTACATTTCCAGAATTAAGTGCATTTATGTGAGGGTCATGCAGTTTTATTTGGATAGTAAAAGTGACTTTGTTCAGTCTTTTAAAAAAAATGGACTCTTCATATAGAACATTAAACTCAAATAAAAGTTTCCCTTAAAATGATTAAGGAAAATATAGTCCCAAGCACTGAATATTTTAATGATCCAGAAGCATTTAGTATTTTCTAATATACTAAACTTCATGTATATTTACAAGATGATAAAAATAAGTAAATCTTGGTCTTTTTCTTTTTCTGTTGGGCAGCCTGGAACTTGGAAGAATGGTTGGAAAAAAGTTTTTGTCATGTGATTAATTTAAAGGAACTTTTTTCTTTCTTTTGAGTTTTTGTGAATGAAGATAAAATCAATCATTCGAAAAGTTAACATTCAAACAGATCCTATCTTGGACTTTTTTATTGGAAAGCATTATGGGTGGTGGTGCTAAAAGGCAATATCTGAGTTTTTAAACAAGCATAGTATAAATGAACTAGATAAAAAACCTAGACAAATATGCAAAAGGGACAGAAATGCCCTCTCTATCTCAACTGAAGCTGGTTAATAATTTGAATTGAATTTGATGAAAATGTACTCTCCAGCACAGAAGTCCAGAATATGACCTCCTCACATTCCTAGCAGGAAACAGAGAGCAACACGGTGAGGGCAGCAGGGGTGGGGAGGGGGGGAGGTGAGGAGAAAAGGGGCCAGGAGTCATAGATTTGTGGCTCTTTCCACAGATGGGAGGAAATCACAGGTGTGGAGAAAAAGGCCTCACAACCCTGAAAATGTGATGTCATTAAAATGAAGACCTTTGCAAAGAGAACATCCAAAACAACAACTAAAATTGATAGAAAATAAATCATACATTCTTGGTCAGGATGTTATAATTTGCAAAAATGGAGACTCCATGCAAGATTTTTGGCATAGCTCTATAAGGAGGAATATTAAAACAGTATTCTCGGTGAGTTCCCTGCCTTCCATTTTATAAGCTCCACAATACACTGCCCAAAACAACAACAACAAAAAATAGGTATAGTTTTACAATGCCCTTTGGCCATTTCACTTAAATGGCTCACAGGTTTCCCCCAAGATAAAACCTAAATTCTCCAACATAAAACATAAAGTGTTCATAATTTGGTGATTTACTTTTGTCATACACTTCTTCTTAAATTTTATTCTATATATTTTAAGCTCTAAAAAGTAGGTTTGACTTTTGTTAAAAGTGACTTTGTTCAGTCTTTTAAAAAAAATGGACTCTTCATATAGAACATTAAACTCAAATAAAAGTTTCCCTTAAAATGATTAAGGAAAATATAGTCCCAAGCACTGAATATTTTAATGATCCAGAAGCATTTAGTATTTTCTAATATACTAAACTTCATGTATATTTACAAGATGATAAAAATAAGTAAATCTTGGTCTTTTTCTTTTTCTGTTGGGCAGCCTGGAACTTGGAAGAATGGTTGGAAAAAAGTTTTTGTCATGTGATTAATTTAAAGGAACTTTTTTCTTTCTTTTGAGTTTTTGTGAATGAAGATAAAATCAATCATTCGAAAAGTTAACATTCAAACAGATCCTATCTTGGACTTTTTTATTGGAAAGCATTATGGGTGGTGGTGCTAAAAGGCAATATCTGAGTTTTTAAACAAGCATAGTATAAATGAACTAGATAAAAAACCTAGACAAATATGCAAAAGGGACAGAAATGCCCTCTCTATCTCAACTGAAGCTGGTTAATAATTTGAATTGAATTTGATGAAAATGTACTCTCCAGCACAGAAGTCCAGAATATGACCTCCTCACATTCCTAGCAGGAAACAGAGAGCAACACGGTGAGGGCAGCAGGGGTGGGGAGGGGGGGAGGTGAGGAGAAAAGGGGCCAGGAGTCATAGATTTGTGGCTCTTTCCACAGATGGGAGGAAATCACAGGTGTGGAGAAAAAGGCCTCACAACCCTGAAAATGTGATGTCATTAAAATGAAGACCTTTGCAAAGAGAACATCCAAAACAACAACTAAAATTGATAGAAAATAAATCATACATTCTTGGTCAGGATGTTATAATTTGCAAAAATGGAGACTCCATGCAAGATTTTTGGCATAGCTCTATAAGGAGGAATATTAAAACAGTATTCTCGGTGAGTTCCCTGCCTTCCATTTTATAAGCTCCACAATACACTGCCCAAAACAGCAACAACAAAAAATAGGTATAGTTTTACAATGCCCTTTGGCCATTTCACTTAAATGGCTCACAGGTTTCCCCCAAGATAAAACCTAAATTCTCCAACATAAAACATAAAGTGTTCATAATTTGGTGATTTACTTTTGTCATACACTTCTTCTTAAATTTTATTCTATATATTTTAAGCTCTAGACTCACAGAACGTCTTTGTTTTTTTAAGCTGTGTCATGCCCTTTATAAACTTCAAGCCTTTAGGTATGCTATTCCTTGGAAAGAGAATGATGTTCTGTGGTTCTTTCATTTGGCTACATTCTATGTATCCTTTTCTCCAAGTTTAGACATCAATTTTCTTTTGAAACAAGCAAATGTGTGTATTTCTATGTGCATGTATGTATGTGTATAAAGATGGTTGGGAAACAGGAAGTATCCTTTCCTCCCCTAGGATGATATTTCCTGTTCTTATCTGTACTTCTCTGACACTTTATGCCCCCACTACTAGTTTACATGCCATCTTGCATAGTAATACTTGTTTACTTGCATCTTCTACTAAATACACTTCACAGTATTCAGCAGTGTCTGAAATATATTAGGATCTCAACAATAAGTTCGTAATGAGTGAGAGAATGAGGGAACGTGTACATAAATAAATTATGGAGGGACAACTTGATAGACTTACATGTTATTGCAGGAGAAGGTTGATTTCATAATTAAAGTAAAATAGCATTTTCCAAGATACTTAACTTTCTTATGTTATGAACACAGGCATCCATGAACAAAGTTAGTATACGGAGATCTGATGGATTTGCTAGAAATCTGACATCAGACCTGTCCAGAGAAATGAGACAATCTTGTGTGACGCATATTCACCACTGGATTTTCCAAAGTCCTATCTCCAATGTCGGGACTCAGGAGAGACCATCTAACATGTCACAATGGAGGCAGAGTGATTATTTTGAATTAAAGTCACCTAGGAAACAGTTAATGCAAAGAAGGAAACTGTCCCTCCCCTGTCCACCTGAAAGCAGAAATAAAGCACACATGTGAAAGGCACCCTCCTTGTACAAATAGGTAAAAAGACATCTTTACGGCCAGAGAAAAGGAATTCAAGGCCCAGAAACCTACATAAACAAATCTTATAACTTTACTAATCTACTGTCCCAAGTCTAAACTGTTTAGACTCTTCACTCAGCACCCAAGTCTAAGTATCTTTGTCTTGTCAATTCCTCACAAATATAATACTTATTTGTCTAAAACGTATAAAAACGTCCTGCTTTGGCCACTTTTAGGTCCTATTTCTCTGAACTCTCCATACGTACAAGTCAAAACATTTTTTATCCTATTAATCTGTCTTGTGTCTATTTAATTATTAGACCACCCTGAAGAACTTGAGAAGGGTAGAGGAGAAATTTCTCTCTCTTTCACTCTGGTACAGTTCATTAGGTAATGAACTCTTGGCTTAAGTGCATCAATTGCTTGCCACAAAAGAGTGCTGTGGCCCTTGAAAAATTTTTACATAAAACTTTATATGCGACTGAAAAAAAAAACACCAGCTGGCTAGCAAATACAACTAGCATTTTTAACAGACATTCAGAGATATTCTGGTGACATTTTCCAGGAATCCAGGGACTTGAGGGAGACCATGGCAGATTCCTCATCTATAGGTGGACTGGAGTAAGAGGGAGATTTATACAGAGTCTTTCAGAGAAGATAAAGGAGAAACTGAATTAACCTCGCCAGAATACATGGTGGAGCCTGGGATTCATGAGCTAGGCAGAAGCTATTTAAACGAGTAAGTGTGGGCACAAGAAGTGTGGGAATACAATAGGTAAGAAAAAGAAAAGCTTGTTCTCAAAAGGAACACTGGAGGCATACATAAACATTAATCTTAAAATCTCATGGACAGAATAACTAACTGTAACAGAGAAGAACAAATCTGAAATAGATGCGAATGCCATTCTCAAGACTTGAGAATGCCTCAAGACTTGAACCTCAGTGATACAACACTTTTCATTCATCTAGAGATAAAAAGCTGGGGAATAGACAATAACATTTGTTTTATTAGAGGTTTACAGTAATATTGTGACCCACCCAACGCAAACTAGTTGCAAGAATAAAGGATCTGGCACCAAGAACTTTGCCACAATCAGCCATCCTTCCTCCCCTTTCAATACAAAAGAAGCCTAAATTATAACTCAGGGAAGATGTTCTTTGGGACATTAGTCCACCATCTCTCAATCTGCTGGCTTTTCAAATCAAGTTGCGATTCCTTGTCCCAACACCTTGTCTCTCAGTTTATTGACCCGACATGTCGTGAGTGGTACAAGTTTGCAACTGGTAACATAACTAGTTAACGGCAGCAATAATTCCCAGTGTATTTGCATATATTTACACTCATCTATACCCATACAACCTCTCTGCCTTTCTTCAATGTTCCTCTACTTCTTTTCCATTTAATATCATCTTTAACAATAATTTAAACCAGCTTTCAATCCACTGGGATCACCTCAGCCAGGGTGATTCTGTTCCTCTCAGAAGGCAGCTGGAAATGTCTCAAACATTGCTGTTTATCCCATGCTTCTGGCACGCAGTGGAAAGAAGTCAAGCATGCTTCTAAAACAGTTTACCATGCACAGGACTGTATCACTGTGACAAAAATTTTCCAGCTACAAAGTTCAACCTTTCCAGGGTTGTGAAACCCTGTTCTAGATGATGAAGGGTGAGTGGCCTAGAAATAACTTCTTCAGTTCCAACTTTTTCCCATGGAATAAATGGCTATGTTTTGAAAATAATTTGAGAAGAAAAGAGAATAAGTGATATTTGAGAACAGTGCTTATTGGTAATGCTTATAAAGTACTGAACCAATTGAATTACTGAGTTTATCATAAAAATAGCCAAATTTTAATCTATTGAAAAGGAGAATTTAAGTCCAACATTTCCCCCCCACATCTTTATTAGACCCTCAAAACAATGAGTTTCTATCCAGGGGGAGTAGCTAATAATTTCACAAGATAAAAGGTTTTGTCATATCATGGCATTATCAAAAAGGAAAAGAACAAAGTACCATGGTAATGAAGCAATAAAATATAGAGGAAAAGCATAAATAAGTATAATAAAAAGAGGATTACATTCATCTATATGGATCAAAAATCATCTGCCCTGTGCTGATGTGTGCATTATGCCAGCTGGAATTTTCAGACAAATTGCTGCATCTTTCACAGATTAAATTAATGCTCCTGACTGAATGGATGGTGTTTATTGCCAGGGCATATGATGTAGAAATACTTAGTCTCTGGAAATCAGACAGATGGCTTGGCAAATTAATCCATAAGTAGCATGCTATAAGGTTAGTCAATGACAGGGATATAAAAGTGTGGTCGTTGATAGCGAGAAGCATAGGAAGTGTGAAGGTGAACAAGATCATGACAAAAGGATGGGGAAGCCACTTTTTAATTTTTCTTATAAAGCCACCCGATATCTCCATTCTAAAGGCACTTTTTGAACGTGACTGAAAGAGAAGAATTCTACTATTCATTACAAAATATGTGAAAACTGAGCTATTTGAAACTTTGTGACAAGAGTCTCGTCATTGTTCCAATGCACCTAATCTGGTTTAGAACAAAGGGTTATTGGTAGGAATCAAAGATAAAGTATTATGTCCATTGTAAATATCAGAGTAACTTTATGTGGGATGATATGTAATTTTAAATTGTTACTTATAATCTAGCCATGGCTATTATACCCCAAATTGCAAGAGGTTATTATTTGTGTGATTAGAAACCTTACTTAAAATTAAACATAAAAAAACTCAGCAATAGTAATACATGAACACAATCACAGTTTTAAACGAAGGGTGAGTGGCCTAGAAATAACTTCTTCAGTTCCAACTTTTCCCATGGAATAAATGGCTATGTTTTGAAAATAATTTGAGAAGAAAAGAGAATAAGTGATATTTGAGAACAGTGCTTATTGGTAATGCTTATAAAGTACTGAACCAATTGAATTACTGAGTTTATCATAAAAATAGCCAAATTTTAATCTATTGAAAAGGAGAATTTAAGTCCAACATTTCCCCACATCTTTATTAGACCCTCAAAACAATGAGTTTCTATCCAGGGGGAGTAGCTAATAATTTCACAAGATAAAAGGTTTTGTCATATCATGGCATTATCAAAAAGGAAAAGAACAAAGTACCATGGTAATGAAGCAATAAAATATAGAGGAAAAGCATAAATAAGTATAATAAAAAGAGGATTACATTCATCTATATGGATCAAAAATCATCTGCCCTGTGCTGATGTGTGCATTATGCCAGCTGGAATTTTCAGACAAATTGCTGCATCTTTCACAGATTAAATTAATGCTCCTGACTGAATGGATGGTGTTTATTGCCAGGGCATATGATGTAGAAATACTTAGTCTCTGGAAATCAGACAGATGGCTTGGCAAATTAATCCATAAGTAGCATGCTATAAGGTTAGTCAATGACAGGGATATAAAAGTGTGGTCGTTGATAGCGAGAAGCATAGGAAGTGTGAAGGTGAACAAGATCATGACAAAAGGATGGGGAAGCCACTTTTTAATTTTTCTTATAAAGCCACCCGATATCTCCATTCTAAAGGCACTTTTTGAACGTGACTGAAAGAGAAGAATTCTACTATTCATTACAAAATATGTGAAAACTGAGCTATTTGAAACTTTGTGACAAGAGTCTCGTCATTGTTCCAATGCACCTAATCTGGTTTAGAACAAAGGGTTATTGGTAGGAATCAAAGATAAAGTATTATGTCCATTGTAAATATCAGAGTAACTTTATGTGGGATGATATGTAATTTTAAATTGTTACTTATAATCTAGCCATGGCTATTATACCCCAAATTGCAAGAGGTTATTATTTGTGTGATTAGAAACCTTACTTAAAATTAAACATAAAAAAACTCAGCAATAGTAATACATGAACACAATCACAGTTAACTTTTTCCAGAACTGTTACCTATGCCTATAAACAGGATCATTCGATACATGCTATGTAACCTGAGGTTCTCACCTGCTGATATGAGAAAAGATGAAAACTACAAAGGCATTTTTAATTAAGTACACTGAAACAAGTTTAAATGAGATGTTTTATACTTTATCAGTGAAATATGAAGTGACTTCACATGCTGGGTTTAAGAAGAAATGTAATAGTTTTAGATATTAACAAGAATCTAATTTGTAGAGCAAAGTAACTCTTTCTTTCAAAGGAAAAAATTTCTCTGGTAAAGCAAAAACTCAACATGTATGATTTCTTTCTGATACTATGTGCACAGTGCACAGAGCCTGACACAGGTACCTGCCTAGTTAGAACATTGCATCAGTTTTTGATACAAACAAGTCTACCCCAGAACTGAATAAACAAAGAACATTTATAAATTGCTCGCAAAGCTGTAAATTTTTCTCATCTAGGCCAGCCTGTCTGGGCCTGGGTCTTTCACATTAGCTCACACAATATTCTAACTGACTGATCCATTGCAGCTAGGTGAAGAGAGGGCTTAACCACATATGTCCCATTATCTTTTAGACTAGTTCTGGCCTTTTCATGAGCAGTTCTCTAAAGCAGCAAGTCACCCTGCCAAAGTACTTCTTATGCCTTCTGCTTCAATCATGTTTGCTAAAGAACTATTGGCTCCACTTTTAATTTTTCTTATAAAGCCACCCGATATCTCCATTCTAAAGGCACTTTTTGAACGTGACTGAAAGAGAAGAATTCTACTATTCATTACAAAATATGTGAAAACTGAGCTATTTGAAACTTTGTGACAAGAGTCTCGTCATTGTTCCAATGCACCTAATCTGGTTTAGAACAAAGGGTTATTGGTAGGAATCAAAGATAAAGTATTATGTCCATTGTAAATATCAGAGTAACTTTATGTGGGATGATATGTAATTTTAAATTGTTACTTATAATCTAGCCATGGCTATTATACCCCAAATTGCAAGAGGTTATTATTTGTGTGATTAGAAACCTTACTTAAAATTAAACATAAAAAAACTCAGCAATAGTAATACATGAACACAATCACAGTTAACTTTTTCCAGAACTGTTACCTATGCCTATAAACAGGATCATTCGATACATGCTATGTAACCTGAGGTTCTCACCTGCTGATATGAGAAAAAGATGAAAACTACAAAGGCATTTTTAATTAAGTACACTGAAACAAGTTTAAATGAGATGTTTTATACTTTATCAGTGAAATATGAAGTGACTTCACATGCTGGGTTTAAGAAGAAATGTAATAGTTTTAGATATTAACAAGAATCTAATTTGTAGAGCAAAGTAACTCTTTCTTTCAAAGGAAAAAATTTCTCTGGTAAAGCAAAAACTCAACATGTATGATTTCTTTCTGATACTATGTGCACAGTGCACAGAGCCTGACACAGGTACCTGCCTAGTTAGAACATTGCATCAGTTTTTGATACAAACAAGTCTACCCCAGAACTGAATAAACAAAGAACATTTATAAATTGCTCGCAAAGCTGTAAATTTTTCTCATCTAGGCCAGCCTGTCTGGGCCTGGGTCTTTCACATTAGCTCACACAATATTCTAACTGACTGATCCATTGCAGCTAGGTGAAGAGAGGGCTTAACCACATATGTCCCATTATCTTTTAGACTAGTTCTGGCCTTTTCATGAGCAGTTCTCTAAAGCAGCAAGTCACCCTGCCAAAGTACTTCTTATGCCTTCTGCTTCAATCATGTTTGCTAAAGAACTATGGCCAATTAAATTCATAATTCAAGGAATATCTCTCTCTAAAGAATTGGATCTAAGTTACTTTACCAATGAATAGATCACGTTAATATACACTGATATTCCTTAAACACATTTCTGAGTTTAAAAAATAAAGCAGTCAGAATACAAACTCTATATATAAAATACTGACCCAATGTAGGAAGGAACTTCCTTGAAATTTTATCTCTGATTGACATTTACAATGCACTCCCTTAACATTTTCTGATATCAGGGAAACAAGACCAGAAACTGGCAGATTCCAACTGTAAGTAGTAAATGGGTAAGGAATATTTCAGAGGGATCAAAATGGGTGGATACTTTATCTTGATCACTTATATTTCATGGGAGTATCAAATGCTAAACTGATCCAGGAAAATGTGAGATATCTATGCCATCTTTGGATCATATACTTCTTTGCAAATATACACATGGATTTCACTTGATCCCATCAAATAGAATTGGAAAATTTCATGCACAGATTCAAATCACTAAACCAAAAACATTTGTCTCAGTTAATTTTGCTTTTTTGCTACAACTACATAATATTCATGAAACATTTGTCACATCTACACACAATAATTCTCAACTTTAAAAGTCACTATGTGTTAGGTGAAAATGTGTAATGCATCATACAGTAGCAAAATGCTACTGATGAATTAAAGGACATAAACACTTCAAGTTATAACTGGCAAAAATCAGCAGATTTTAAAATACAGAAATTAAAATTTCTGAATAAACAAAGAACATTTATAAATTGCTCAAAGCTGTAAATTTTTCTCATCTAGGCCAGCCTGTCTGGGCCTGGGTCTTTCACATTAGCTCACACAATATTCTAACTGACTGATCCATTGCAGCTAGGTGAAGAGAGGGCTTAACCACATATGTCCCATTATCTTTTAGACTAGTTCTGGCCTTTTCATGAGCAGTTCTCTAAAGCAGCAAGTCACCCTGCCAAAGTACTTCTTATGCCTTCTGCTTCAATCATGTTTGCTAAAGAACTATGGCCAATTAAATTCATAATTCAAGGAATATCTCTCTCTAAAGAATTGGATCTAAGTTACTTTACCAATGAATAGATCACGTTAATATACACTGATATTCCTTAAACACATTTCTGAGTTTAAAAAATAAAGCAGTCAGAATACAAACTCTATATATAAAATACTGACCCAATGTAGGAAGGAACTTCCTTGAAATTTTATCTCTGATTGACATTTACAATGCACTCCCTTAACATTTTCTGATATCAGGGAAACAAGACCAGAAACTGGCAGATTCCAACTGTAAGTAGTAAATGGGTAAGGAATATTTCAGAGGGATCAAAATGGGTGGATACTTTATCTTGATCACTTATATTTCATGGGAGTATCAAATGCTAAACTGATCCAGGAAAATGTGAGATATCTATGCCATCTTTGGATCATATACTTCTTTGCAAATATACACATGGATTTCACTTGATCCCATCAAATAGAATTAGAAAATTTCATGCACAGATTCAAATCACTAAACCAAAAACATTTGTCTCAGTTAATTTTGCTTTTTTGCTACAACTACATAATATTCATGAAACATTTGTCACATCTACACACAATAATTCTCAACTTTAAAAGTCACTATGTGTTAGGTGAAAATGTGTAATGCATCATACAGTAGCAAAATGCTACTGATGAATTAAAGGACATAAACACTTCAAGTTATAACTGGCAAAAATCAGCAGATTTTAAAATACAGAAATTAAAATTTCTGAATAAAGTCAAATCACTAACTTAAAATCCAAGACAGGTCAGGAGGTTACTTTGAATAAAAATAAATGCACAATATACAAAGTTGCTAACATATGTAACATAAAGAAAACTGCTGTACAGTGATTGATATTCTATCTTCTCAATTTAAAAAATGCAAATCTCTTTAAATATGTCTCAAATAAAAATTAATTATATCATCATGAAGAAACTTTGATCACATGTAATTTTTTACATTAGAGAATTATAATCATACATTTTTTCCCCTGAAAAGTCATTTCATACCATTCTTTATATCACCTTCCTACCACAAATATAAAGTGAAATAAATACAATGTGTATAAAAAAAGGAGAATTACAAACCTTGAATAATTTCCCACCGTCTTAAGAATAAAAAAGGGATAATTTACACAATCCAGGTGTGAAATAAAATACATATTTTATGGCAAGACAACAAAAATATAAACATAAAAATCCTCTGCCCTTTGACCTCCTCTCTGCCCTCTCCTGGTCACTGTGTATGTGCATTATACATCAACCATATCTCTGCATCAGGAGGAATACCTGCTCAACCATAAAAAGCAACATCCTCCTAGCAACCACAAGACAACAAACTCCTTAAAAGATAATATTCCTTCTTGCACTGGTCCAACTCCACACACTCCGAAAAGCAAATAACACACTCACATTTTCCCATTCATATTGTTCTAGGCTATTAAAATGCTAATGATGGGTTAAATGGAACACTGAACTCACTGAACCACCAGGAGAACACGGAATAAATTCGGAATAAAACGGCAGCAGGCTGGATAGAACCTTCCACAACGCACTGAGCAAACTCAGAATTAAAGGGAATCATAACGCACAGCACCTTCCAGAGTCCACTGAGCCTACTCGGAATTAAATGCAACTGGAATTCACAGAACCTTCAGGAGTCCGTGGAACAAACTCTGAAGTCAACAGCAACCAGAACTCAAAGAATCTTCCAGAATCCACACACCAAACTCTGAATCAAATGGAACCAGAACTCAGAGAACCTTCCAGAGCCCACCGAGCAAAATCAAAATTAAACGGGCAGAACTCACCCGGAAGCTCTGAGCTGGCAGAATCTTCGGCAGTCCACTCCGCACCCTTCCCTAGTGGTGGTTCTTGGTGCGTCGGTTGGTCACCAACATGTGCTGGGTTGCGCTGGCCTTGTTCTGACAGCTGGGCTGTTCTGAACTCTCTTCTGGCCGAGAACGCTACTGACTCCGCATCTCTTAAGTGTCGCTGCCTCTCCTCATAGTAGGGGGCGGGGTCTGAATCCTCCGTCGCCTCCACCTCCCCCACCTCCACCTGCTCCTCCTTGACCACCAGGCCTCACAACTCGCACCACCTGGATCTTGTTAAAGTGCCCAGTTCTAGGCCTTCCACAGCAGCGGATTGTTAGAGAATCTGCATTAGGCAGGGTTTTTCAATTACCTACATAGCAAATCACTGCAAATATCCCAGTAAATAATAATAATAATAATAATAATAATAATATTCCTTCTTAATCTTGCAAGGGGTCATGATGACCCACCACTTTGTACTTGCAGGTCTGGGTTGTGTAAACTGTCAATAATACATGATTTAATGTATATCCTTCTGTTTCCAAAAAAAAAAAAAATCATGTAACTGTCCTTCAGCTTCCAACTGGCAGAACAGTTCTCTGAACCTTCTATCATGCTGTTCCTTGGTTATAATCCTCAATTCAGCCCAAATAAAATCTCTTTCTTAGATCTACTGATTAATTTTTCATTGACACAGGAAAGCAGATCTAGCAAATATGTGATGTTTTTCTTATTTGCAGCTCATTTGCTTTAATAGAATTATGAACACCATGTGTATTAAAAAAATAAATAAACGTGGTACAAATTTTTTGGGTTAAATGGAACACTGAACTCACTGAACCACCAGGAGAACACGGAATAAATTCGGAATAAAACGGCAGCAGGCTGGATAGAACCTTCCACAACGCACTGAGCAAACTCAGAATTAAAGGGAATCATAACGCACAGCACCTTCCAGAGTCCACTGAGCCTACTCGGAATTAAATGCAACTGGAATTCACAGAACCTTCAGGAGTCCGTGGAACAAACTCTGAAGTCAACAGCAACCAGAACTCAAAGAATCTTCCAGAATCCACACACCAAACTCTGAATCAAATGGAACCAGAACTCAGAGAACCTTCCAGAGCCCACCGAGCAAAATCAAAATTAAACGGGCAGAACTCACCCGGAAGCTCTGAGCTGGCAGAATCTTCGGCAGTCCACTCCGCACCCTTCCCTAGTGGTGGTTCTTGGTGCGTCGGTTGGTCACCAACATGTGCTGGGTTGCGCTGGCCTTGTTCTGACAGCTGGGCTGTTCTGAACTCTCTTCTGGCCGAGAACGCTCTGACTCCGCATCTCTTAAGTGTCGCTGCCTCTCCTCATAGTAGGGGGCGGGGTCTGAATCCTCCGTCGCCTCCACCTCCCCCACCTCCACCTGCTCCTCCTTGACCACCAGGCCTCACAACTCGCACCACCTGGATCTTGTTAAAGTGCCCAGTTCTAGGCCTTCCACAGCAGCGGATTGTTAGAGAATCTGCATTAGGCAGGGTTTTTCAATTACCTACATAGCAAATCACTGCAAATATCCCAGTAAATAATAATAATAATAATAATAATAATAATATTCCTTCTTAATCTTGCAAGGGGTCATGATGACCCACCACTTTGTACTTGCAGGTCTGGGTTGTGTAAACTGTCAATAATACATGATTTAATGTATATCCTTCTGTTTCCAAAAAAAAAAAAAATCATGTAACTGTCCTTCAGCTTCCAACTGGCAGAACAGTTCTCTGAACCTTCTATCATGCTGTTCCTTGGTTATAATCCTCAATTCAGCCCAAATAAAATCTCTTTCTTAGATCTACTGATTAATTTTTCATTGACACAGGAAAGCAGATCTAGCAAATATGTGATGTTTTTCTTATTTGCAGCTCATTTGCTTTAATAGAATTATGAACACCATGTGTATTAAAAAAATAAATAAACTGGATGGATATCTTGGGGCTACTGTCATCCACAAAAAAAATTTCTTTCGGAATGATTCTGAAATTTAGCTGGGGGCATTCTGTGGGAATGGTGAAGATAAAATCAAGGAATGTGAACAGTATAAAGTGTTTTCTACTATTTTGTGCTGATCTCAGTCTATCCACAATCACTGTTAGGACTGGGCCAGACCTCGGGTTTCTTATGACTGTAAGATGCCCTTCAGCAGTTACCATCAAGAAAGCTTGAAAAACAAATACTCTCAGGTTCTGAAAAGCACATGGCATGTTGCCCTTTGGCCTTTGCTCACCGGTGTTGAATAGAAAGGACTCCCTTGGTAACTCAGCTGGTACAGAATCCACCTGCAATTTGGGAGACTCTGGTGTGATTCCTGGGCTGGGAAGATTCCCTGGAGAAGGGATAGGCTACACACACCAGTGTTCTTGGCTGAAGAGTCCCCATGAACACGGGACCCTGGCGGGCTACAGTTCATAGGGTCATAAAAAGTGGACACAACTGAATGACCAACACTTGCACTTACTTGTTGAATAGAAATGTGGAGACAGAATTTTGTGTGAAGTAGAAAACATAGTAGTTTTTATTCCTTTGCTAGGCAAAAAGGCCCACAGTGGGCCCTCAAGACTGTGTGACCTACCCAGAGGTGGTATGTTAGTTACGCAGTCATGTCCAACCCTTTGTGACCCCATGGACCGTAGCTCACCAGGCTCCTTTGTCCAAGGAATTCTCCAGGCAAAAATACTGGACTAGGTAACTGTTCCCTTTTCCAGATGATCTTTCCAACCCAGGCATTAAACCTGGGTCTCCAGCATTGCAGGCAGATTCTTTACCATCTGAGCCATCAAGGAAGGGTAGTGAAGAATTTTATACTATTCAAAGAGCAGCATGTGATCATCTCATGGACAATTCTTGGCTTGGCTGGCATCAAGGTGATGTTTCAAGTATCATCAATTTCGTCATGTAAATCAGTCTAGGATCTACGTACGTTCTCTTTGTCAGAAGTTTTTATCTGGAAGAAGTCTCTTTCCTGTAAAAACAATTTAGGAATGTGTATTAGGCCTTTAGCTATATAAATAAAGATCTATTTTTATGTATCTATATATGTTGGGCCTTATATTTCAGGAAACTTGGAGTTGATGATTCTGCTTTGTGGCAGAATTAGTCTAACTTGTTACCAGTTCCCTAGTCCAACAACTGTTTTTGTTTCTACATCTTCACATTTCCCAGTCATTAACTCTTTAGTCAGCATTTTACCTCGAAAGACAAGGGCACAGGGTCTGGAACACAGTTTCCTGGCAGCTATGGTGACACACGTAGTCTTCTGGAGAGGGTGAGAAAAAGAGAGAGAACACAGGCCTGGGAATGTCTTTTATTGAGGTTGAGGGTAGGAGTCTAGAGTTTTGTGGGCCCACTCTGTTAGTGAAATTAAATCACAAGTGTAGGGAATTTAAAAAGCTGGGAAGAGAATAAACAAGTGGTCCAAATGGAAAGTTATGGAAATCAACCAGATCTCTAAAACAAAGGCACTTCAGTGGGCAAGGCTGCCTGGCTCTGGATCTAGTCAGTGGTTGGCAAGGTATTTATTCCCTGGGGGTTGAAGGGATGCCTCTTTGAAATGGATGTGTCAGCAACCAGAGCTGAAGCTAGACACTTGCTTTACAAAAAAGAAAAACAATTGTCGGTGCTGACACTACATCCACTGAAGCTGAAACTTTGCAGTTAATGGCAGTTTAGCAAATTAATTTTGTAGTCTAACCAGAGTAATTACCAATTTTTTAACAGCAAATATATGAAAGACTTGTGACTGTGGAAATGCCCTAAATGACTTAAATTTGCATAGGCTTTCTTTGTTAAAGTTGCCTAAATGCTACTAAAAAGCTGTACCAAAGAAACTATTAAAACAACAAAAACAACTAATGAGGGCAATGTTGATACATCAGACCCTTGAGTTGAAAGGAATTAGGCGTTATTTACATCATTGTTGAAAAAAGGGGACACTCATAAATCTACCTTTTAAACATTAGTTTCAAAGTAAAGTACCTGATAAATGCTTAGTGTCCTCTCATAAGCAATTCACTCATAAATACATACATTTTGCATGCATAATTATCCAGAGATTTCTGTCTCCCTTGTAAAATGATCATATGAATGGAAATTCAAGACTTAATGAAAGCTACAGTTCCTAATGTCAACTAAATTAGTTTTAACCTTCATTTTCCAAGGAACAGGTAACGGCAACTCGCTCTAGTATTCTTGTCTGGACAAGGACAGAGGAGCCTGGCAGGCTACAGTCCAATGGGCTTGCAAGAGTCTGACATAATTTAGCAATGAATCAACTACTACTCACTTTCCAAAGTCTGTGAAACTTTATGACAAGACTGTACCTCCAGATAAAAAGATGACATTCCCTATCTGTATTTTATCATACTTCAGATTGCTTAAAAACCTTAAAGATGACCTTGAGGGTCTTGTATAAATGGAAGAAGAACTACACAGGTACATCTATAATTACTTTTCTATCTCACAAATTGTCTTTCAAAATCTAATATGATAAAGCCCTTAAGGTTTTGGAAAATATGCTGAGTACATGTTCCAAGATTCTAAAGATTTGGATTTTATTATTGTTTCTCTGACCATTTTTTTAAATGAAAATATGTATTTAACCCTAGGAAATAAGTCATATAGTATAAAAATGGTAATATGGAAGCAGGCAAAAAGAAAGAAGGCTGAAGATTTAAAGTCAGAATATCAACTTCAAAGTCTATAAAAGCAGCAGTCTATATTGATATTTTAGGAAGAAATGAACTTTAAATATAGAAAATTCAAACTGTTAAAGTTATTTTTACAGGGTATTGTGTATTATTTTTACAGGGAATTTATACCTAGTTGCTTTGGTGGTTCGAGATGAACTGAGATATTGCCAATCCAAAATATTGCCCCTTCAAACTCCTGAATTTGCAATATATGCTCTTGTGTTCAAAGATGCAACAGCTCAGGTGACCGTCAATGAATAAGAAGTGGTGAGAAATGAAGCCATGTAACCAGACAAAGTAGATCGAGTAGTCACAGGATGAAGTGGTGCCTGTTTTACCTCCAATTGGCTAATTGGTGGCACAACCAACTTACAGGAAGCTCCTTCAGGATGGTACAATGTCATATACAAATTCGACTCCAGAGTTCTTCATACCCTCTTCAATTATTTTCTACCTTATCTGATTTCTTGACTATTCTGAAAGCCATTTCTAGCATGGACGTTTTAACCTTCATTTTCCAAGGAATCAGTAGGCAATTTCGCTAATGTCAACTAAATTAGTTTTAACCTTCATTTTCCAAGGAACAGGTAACGGCAACTCGCTCTAGTATTCTTGTCTGGACAAGGACAGAGGAGCCTGGCAGGCTACAGTCCAATGGGCTTGCAAGAGTCTGACATAATTTAGCAATGAATCAACTACTACTCACTTTCCAAAGTCTGTGAAACTTTATGACAAGACTGTACCTCCAGATAAAAAGATGACATTCCCTATCTGTATTTTATCATACTTCAGATTGCTTAAAAACCTTAAAGATGACCTTGAGGGTCTTGTATAAATGGAAGAAGAACTACACAGGTACATCTATAATTACTTTTCTATCTCACAAATTGTCTTTCAAAATCTAATATGATAAAGCCCTTAAGGTTTTGGAAAATATGCTGAGTACATGTTCCAAGATTCTAAAGATTTGGATTTTATTATTGTTTCTCTGACCATTTTTTTAAATGAAAATATGTATTTAACCCTAGGAAATAAGTCATATAGTATAAAAATGGTAATATGGAAGCAGGCAAAAAGAAAGAAGGCTGAAGATTTAAAGTCAGAATATCAACTTCAAAGTCTATAAAAGCAGCAGTCTATATTGATATTTTAGGAAGAAATGAACTTTAAATATAGAAAATTCAAACTGTTAAAGTTATTTTTACAGGGTATTGTGTATTATTTTTACAGGGAATTTATACCTAGTTGCTTTGGTGGTTCGAGATGAACTGAGATATTGCCAATCCAAAATATTGCCCCTTCAAACTCCTGAATTTGCAATATATGCTCTTGTGTTCAAAGATGCAACAGCTCAGGTGACCGTCAATGAATAAGAAGTGGTGAGAAATGAAGCCATGTAACCAGACAAAGTAGATCGAGTAGTCACAGGATGAAGTGGTGCCTGTTTTACCTCCAATTGGCTAATTGGTGGCACAACCAACTTACAGGAAGCTCCTTCAGGATGGTACAATGTCATATACAAATTCGACTCCAGAGTTCTTCATACCCTCTTCAATTATTTTCTACCTTATCTGATTTCTTGACTATTCTGAACTACTTGCCTATGTGTTTGCCTAGCATGACGGGGCGACTACTTGCTATTTTGAAGAAATAACTGAGCCATATATCAAAAAACAAAATCCTATAAGATTCAGAATAATGGACAGTGAAACTAAACTTTCTAAGTTATAGGAACTTACTATGGTTGCCCACTTCTTAGCATTTATATACATGATTATCAAACCATCTGTGTTTTATTGTAATGAAAAATGCATAGATATTTTATTGAAATCAATATTATGCCAGGGTATAGCAATTTTTCATAGTAGCAATTAATTCTGCTCAACACTGTCTTTAATCAGAAATTATTTTGTTAAGAATTACTTTGCAATCATTAATCACAAGGTATAGAAAGTAGGTTAAGCAGTATCTCCTGATCTTCAGTGATTTTTTCCACCAAAAGAACAATTCATGACTAAGCAGTTAGAATGATTCTTGAGTTAATGGGGTATTATGAATGATCCAGTCAGAAACACAAATATTGATGCTTTCAGCTATTCAGTTTTTCACTGCCTACATTACATGTTATAGGTCACAGCTGTTGAGAAGAGTTGGAAACCTTGAATTGGGAGAGTATGCACAGTCATTTGATATAATTGAATATCATTTGGAAAATATTTAACGTTATCCATATTTTTGGTCACCAGCATTTTACATACCTGTGCTTGCAAACTCACACATACACACACACAGACATGGATACTCATACATACAAACATATATACACATACAGAAACACATACCTACACAGTCTTTCACATTTGTTGGCACTCCTGAATTTCTTCCCATTAGAAAATCTTTTCTTTCCTATGCACTGATTTATGAAAGAATTGTTTTAACAGAAGTGTAGCAGAAGGGTTTTGAATTTGAGGTCATGAGTGGAATAAAATTTAGATAAAAATGTAAAAAGTCTATAAAATATTATGTAGACTAATTTAAAAAAAGTAATTGAAGTCCTAGCCTATGTGTGTGTGCATGCTCAGTTCTGACCCCAAGGACTGTAGCCCCTCTATCCATGGGCTTTCCCAGGCAAGAATACTGGAGCGGGTAGCCATTTTCTCTTCTAGGGGATCTTTCTGACCCAGCCATTGAACCTGCATCTCTTAGGTCTCCTTCCTTGGCAGGTGGATTCTTTACCACTGGAACCACCTGGGAATCCCTTTACTAGGTGGGAGACAAGTAAAAGGAAACATGAAAAAAATGCTAATAGCTTGCTGAAAAGAGATTCTGTTTCCCAGACTGCATCTATTTTCCCCAACCCTGTTCATCCCTACTCAAGCTTTGAGGAAGGAAGTGATAGAAACCACATGCTTTTGAAATCAAAGGAGAGGACATCTTTCTGATCTCTCTTCTTTAAAGCCTGGGAAAGAGTAAAGACCCCACAGTGAGAATGTTTGGATGGCTGACTTGATCTTGCTAAGCGTCCTGTATGGCCCTAGTGAGGCATGGAGAAAGTAGAATCATTTATATGTATTCAATATCAGCATGAATATGGTGACAGACTCTCAGAATAGCAGGTGACCAGACAGTAGAATAAATCCTAACTACCTAGGAGAACACAAGAAATACTGAAGACTAGGCTACCTCCTCGAGTTACTCAGCTACATGCTACATGCTAGCCTTGGTGTCTTCGTAACAGGAATATAGCATCAGCAGATATCAGTGGACAGTGTGTTACTTGTTTCAGAAACACTATCATAATTCATAGATGGCAGAGCCAAAATTCAAATTTAGACATCTCTAATAATCATCATCATCCATAGATGTCTTAATAATCCTATTTGAACTCTAACTCAGCTCTATTTATTGAAAGTCACTCAGTCAGGTCCATCTCTTTGCAACTCCATGGACTGTAGCCTGTCAGGCTCCTCTGTCCATGGAACTCTCCAGGCAGGCATACTGGAGTGGGTTGCCATTTCCTTCTCCAGGGGATCTTCCAAACTCAGGGAATGAACACAGGTTTCTTGCTTTGCAAGTATCTTCTTCATCAACTGAGCCACCAGTCATCAGCTGAGGAAGTCTGAATGCATGAATGAATGAGTATAATTTAATGAATTTTTTCTATAGAGCAAATATACTAAATTAAGTATTAAAGATACTAAGTATTTAAGATAATGAAGTAATTTCAACTCAGTTTGCAAGAGATTTGACAGAAATTTGATTTTGAATGTAAGGCAATAGTCAGTCTTTATGTGAATTTCTGTCAAGTATATGTTGCTTTCAGACTGTGTTAGAAGGTATGTACTTTCTCCAACCCAGTGTAAGGATATGTGCCTGGGAAATTATGGCCACATTCTGGCACGCATGACTCGATCAAAATTTCCATTTTATGTCAAAGTTAGTAATGTATATGGCCAATTAGGTTCCATTATCCAAACTGAACTATTCTTAAAAGCTTTCTATAATACAATGAAGTTTAACTCCATATCTGCAAGTCAATTTCATCAGGTTTATATGTTTGAAATAAAGGAGAACCCCCATTGGGTTTGGATGGCTGACTTGATCTTGCTAAGCGTCCTGTATGGCCCTAGTGAGGCATGGAGAAAGTAGAATCATTTATATGTATTCAATATCAGCATGAATATGGTGACAGACTCTCAGAATAGCAGGTGACCAGACAGTAGAATAAATCCTAACTACCTAGGAGAACACAAGAAATACTGAAGACTAGGCTACCTCCTCGAGTTACTCAGCTACATGCTACATGCTAGCCTTGGTGTCTTCGTAACAGGAATATAGCATCAGCAGATATCAGTGGACAGTGTGTTACTTGTTTCAGAAACACTATCATAATTCATAGATGGCAGAGCCAAAATTCAAATTTAGACATCTCTAATAATCATCATCATCCATAGATGTCTTAATAATCCTATTTGAACTCTAACTCAGCTCTATTTATTGAAAGTCACTCAGTCAGGTCCATCTCTTTGCAACTCCATGGACTGCAGCCTGTCAGGCTCCTCTGTCCATGGAACTCTCCAGGCAAGGAGACTGGAGTGGGTTGCCATTTCCTTCTCAGGGATCTTCCAAACTCAGGGAATGAACACAGGTTTCTTGCTTTGCAAGTATCTTCTTCATCAACTGAGCCACCAGTCATCAGCTGAGGAAGTCTGAATGCATGAATGAATGAGTATAATTTAATGAATTTTTCTATAGAGCAAATATACTAAATTAAGTATTAAAGATACTAAGTATTTAAGATAATGAAGTAATTTCAACTCAGTTTGCAAGAGATTTGACAGAAATTTGATTTTGAATGTAAGGCAATAGTCAGTCTTTATGTGAATTTCTGTCAAGTATATGTTGCTTTCAGACTGTGTTAGAAGGTATGTACTTTCTCCAACCCAGTGTAAGGATATGTGCCTGGGAAATTATGGCCACATTCTGGCACGCATGACTCGATCAAAATTTCCATTTTATGTCAAAGTTAGTAATGTATATGGCCAATTAGGTTCCATTATCCAAACTGAACTATTCTTAAAAGCTTTCTATAATACAATGAAGTTTAACTCCATATCTGCAAGTCAATTTCATCAGGTTTATATGTTTGTTGCCTTGATAAAGGAAAAATTACTTATATTTTTGAATTATGAGGAACTGGTAACACAAGATTATTTATAACAAAGCCAAAGCAATTGTCTCCATGGAATGAAGAGTACATATATTTTTATCTCATGGAGGCAAGCTGTTTTTCTTCTGATGAAACAACCACAATCATGTAATAAACACAGTATTACCCACTGAAGTTGTAAGTATATTTGAAAATGTTACTCCTATATCCTTTTAATACTTTTAATATTATTATTTTAAGATATTACTGTAAAAAGTTTAGATTTAAATGAAAATACTTATCTTTCCCAATTGTCATTGGAGATCTGTTTCTAAGATGAGCTTATTATTCCTCCCAGGCATCCATTCCTTTTTTAGTAACATTTAATAATCAAATATTATTTCTAGAATGCAGAATAGAAACTGAGGTCTAGAGTCTTTCTTTTTAAAAATAATAAATTCTATGCAGTGATAATTTGTTGTCCTATAAATTTAAAACATGTTTCCATTCTATTTTAAGTGGTGAACATAAATTTCTTTATAGGTTTAAAACAAAAACCATAAGCTAACTGAGTTAATTTCACATACATATGAAAATTCCACTCCATTGAAATGGAAATCCTATCCATATAATGAATTGTTAAAACCTTAGCAAGTATACTTTGTCTTCAAATACTTTCTCTTCTAGTTTTCACAATGGGAAATCAGTCTAGGACAATCACAAGTTTTTGTTTCATCTTCATCCCCTATATTTTTAAGCATATAGGCATATGGCCAAGAAGAAGATAACAGGGACAAGTTAGTCCCTGTTAAAGAGAAAAGCACAACAGCCATGCGAGAAGCATGACAAGAAAATCTGGGACGTGAACTGACAACGCATGAAATATGACAGGGACAAAGATGAAGAGTTTTGACATAAATGACAACCCATTTCTCACTAACATCTGATGTCTAGGGCTACAAATCAGGAAACTGATTATAACATGGAGAATCTATAGGAGCTATAATCGAGCATGGCTACTGTCTAACAGCAGTGATAGAGCAAATTAAAAAGAATAAATTAAAAGGTAAAGGATTACCTGAGACCAGCTGATGAATGACAGAGAAATACAATATGTGCTGTTTCCGTACTTGATTACATAATACAAAAGTGATTTGAGATTTAATAGCTATATTTTGATTCCTACCAAATGCATGTCATGCTATTCTTGTATTTGAACTTCCAAGGATATTCATACAACAGGAATAGTGATCAATTCTGTACACATTGGGAGAAGAAGTAGGTTTATCTTGTAATTAATTCAATAAAATTAAGAAAACTCATGTGACAAAGAGGACCTTAACATTATCCTCAGGTGACTAAACTTTAATCTTTTTCCTGACTATAGGACCTCAATTTCCCTTTTCTTAAAATGTTTACTTAAGAAAATTTTTCATTCTAAACTCTTTCTCTGTCTGTTTGATATGCTTATTTTTGCTTCTTGGAGATACATGCAAATCTTTTTTTAAAAAAAGTCTTCTTGCTCATTTTATGACCAGGTATGTCTTTCTCAAGACCTCAGAGCAATTTCTTTGAAATGAAATCATCAAGAAAGATTAAGACCTGTTTCTTCTGGTGTCTGTAAAGGAATCTTATTTCAGTGGGTGCAATTTAGCAAACACAGAAGAGCTAATCACAGAGAAAAGCATTTGCAAACTCAGGAATAACTCAATGTGTTCCACACATTCTATTGTTCTACCTCACCCTAAGGTTTTTACTAGTTCCTCTCCCCTTTAAAAAAAATAAAAATCAATGGGAGAGGGAGAGAGAGCGAGGAAGGGAAAAAGAGAGAAAAAGAAAAAGAAAAATAGAGAAAATGTAAACCTCTCACTTTTCCTTTCAGTGGAATTGAACTCAGAGTTCTGGCCTTTCTTTTCTATTGAATATCTTTGAATGAAGTCTCCTTTGCCTATTTTTCATCCAGTGCAAGGCTTGTTTTGACGCATGTGTAAGCAACTCCTTTGACCCTTTTCTGTATGTTCATCCTTGTTTTTGTTCTTAGACCTTAATCATAAAGATGAGATCATTAGGCAACATGCAACTAAGCTCCTGATTTCTCTTTTTCTAAGTATACATAACACCTTACCTAATTTCTTGATTCCTTTCCTTGATTAGAAGAAATAAGAATGAAAAATGAAGTAGTCAAGAGAATGACTACCCCTAGGCATATCACATGATCAAGGGAACATCCAATGCAGAAAAATGATAAAGAATCTGACCTCCTGCCTTAATAATTAACTGAGATTGTTTCCTTTTTTATCCTTTAAAAACTGTCATGGCTGAGCAGAATCTTCAGAATTGGTATCAACTTAAAAAAAATTACAATGTGAGAGTTACAAGTTTTGCAAGTTAAGTTTTATTTGAGGCAAAATGAGGACTGCAACTAAGGTGACACCACCTCAGACAGCTCTGAAAAACTGTTCCAGTGAGTTGGGGGGAAGGTCAACACATATATGTAATTCTGGCGAAGAGGGAATATAGGAATTAAGCACACATTTTTTTCTTTTTTAAAATTTTGGCCTCTTTTATTGTTTTTTCATTTACTTATTTCCACCCATCTTTATTCCTTTGGCCTGTGTGGGCCTCCCATTGCAGTGGCCTCTCTTGTTGCAGAGCACTGGTACTGGATGCATGCACTCCAGGGCACTGGCTGGTAATTAAGACACACTGGTCCAGCAGCTCTGAGGAATGTGGGATTTTCCCAGGCCAGGGATTGGACCAGTGCCCCTTGCACTGCAAGGTGGACTCTTTGCCCACTGGACCACCAAGGAAGCCCAAGCAGATATTTTTTGTAGAAGATTTCTGCTGGTCACAGGGAGCAGTTGTCACCATTAAGGATTTTAGTGCTTTTCTAGATATGAGGAGCTATAAGAATTGGCCTCATAAAAACAGCTCCTGAAAATATTTAACTATCTGAAGACCTGCTCTGCCAATTTTATCCAGAGTACGGAGTACCTCATTTCTGATCTCCACCCTGAACTCCTTTCAGAGGGTGTTGAAAATCAGCAACTGCAATTCCACCTGATTAATCCTTGTAGAATATCTTTGAATGAAGTCTCCTTTGCCTATTTTTCATCCAGTGCAAGGCTTGTTTTGACGCATCATTAGGCAACATCATAAAGATGAGATCAAAAATGCAACTAAGCTCCTGATTTCTCTTTTTCTAAGTATACATAACACCTTACCTAATTTCTTGATTCCTTTCCTTGATTAGAAGAAATAAGAATGAAAAATGAAGTAGTCAAGAGAATGACTACCCCTAGGCATATCACATGATCAAGGGAACATCCAATGCAGAAAAATGATAAAGAATCTGACCTCCTGCCTTAATAATTAACTGAGATTGTTTCCTTTTTTATCCTTTAAAAACTGTCATGGCTGAGCAGAATCTTCAGAATTGGTATCAACTTAAAAAAAATTACAATGTGAGAGTTACAAGTTTTGCAAGTTAAGTTTTATTTGAGGCAAAATGAGGACTGCAACTAAGGTGACACCACCTCAGACAGCTCTGAAAAACTGTTCCAGTGAGTTGGGGGGAAGGTCAACACATATATGTAATTCTGGCGAAGAGGGAATATAGGAATTAAGCACACATTTTTTTCTTTTTTAAAATTTTGGCCTCTTTTATTGTTTTTTCATTTACTTATTTCCACCCATCTTTATTCCTTTGGCCTGTGTGGGCCTCCCATTGCAGTGGCCTCTCTTGTTGCAGAGCACTGGTACTGGATGCATGCACTCCAGGGCACTGGCTGGTAATTAAGACACACTGGTCCAGCAGCTCTGAGGAATGTGGGATTTTCCCAGGCCAGGGATTGGACCAGTGCCCCTTGCACTGCAAGGTGGACTCTTTGCCCACTGGACCACCAAGGAAGCCCAAGCAGATATTTTTTGTAGAAGATTTCTGCTGGTCACAGGGAGCAGTTGTCACCATTAAGGATTTTAGTGCTTTTCTAGATATGAGGAGCTATAAGAATTGGCCTCATAAAAACAGCTCCTGAAAATATTTAACTATCTGAAGACCTGCTCTGCCAATTTTATCCAGAGTACGGAGTACCTCATTTCTGATCTCCACCCTGAACTCCTTTCAGAGGGTGTTGAAAATCAGCAACTGCAATTCCACCTGATTAATCCTTGTAGAAGTGGATGGCAAGTGCCCATGACAAGTGCTAATCTGTTGTCGAATTCACATAAATCTACCATGTCACCAGATTGCCCTATTTTCTGAATAAAGTACCCGTCTTCTCTACTGAAGTTTGCCCCATGATTGGCTTTTGAGTGCTGAGAGGTCAGACTTGAGTCTGGTTACACATGCATGCATCCTTCTTTTGCATCTTCACTTATATTTTAATGATCAGAAATATTTTCATTTTATTTGCAAAGTACAAGAGAGAAGTAAAAATTGCTTTGGAAGAGAATGATTTTATTCCAATCTACAGAGTCAAGATCTACCCAGGAGTTTTCTGTTCATTTATGTGTCTTTATTTCTCTTGTTTGCTCATTTGTTTTGCTTGGTTGTCTTATCTAAGCTGGAATCCCGAAAAGGACCCAAACCTTCTTAACAAAGCTGCAAACAGAAACTTGAGAACACTGTTTATTTGTTTGTTTATTTTAAACAATGATTTTGGCACCAGGAGAGAAGCTTTTATTCATTTTTTTTATAGTTATTTAAACATTTGCTTTATTTATATTCCTATCAGGTATTAGCATGCAAACACACAAAGCTGAATCAAATTGGTGTTTTGTCTTTACACTTATTATTTCTTAGAGAAGGAGATCTAATTTAAGTTTTATGTGTAAATGATCTTGGAGAGACAGCAGCGAGCAGTGGGTTTGAAAGAAGATATTCATTCCCTGCCCAGGAACTGAACTTAGGTAGCCTGTATGAAATGGAGAAGGAAATCACAACCTATTCCAGTATTCCTGCCTGGGAAATCCTATGGACAGAGAAGGCTACCAAGTAGCACACTGGTCCAGCAGCTCAATGTGGGATTTTCCCAGGAGCTTATAGGGGAATTATTTTTGTAGAAGATTTCTGCTGGTCACAGGGAGCAGTTGTCACCATTAAGGATTTTAGTGCTTTTCTAGATATGAGGAGCTATAAGAATTGGCCTCATAAAAACAGCTCCTGAAAATATTTAACTATCTGAAGACCTGCTCTGCCAATTTTATCCAGAGTACGGAGTACCTCATTTCTGATCTCCACCCTGAACTCCTTTCAGAGGGTGTTGAAAATCAGCAACTGCAATTCCACCTGATTAATCCTTGTAGAAGTGGATGGCAAGTGCCCATGACAAGTGCTAATCTGTTGTCGAATTCACATAAATCTACCATGTCACCAGATTGCCCTATTTTCTGAATAAAGTACCCGTCTTCTCTACTGAAGTTTGCCCCATGATTGGCTTTTGAGTGCTGAGAGGTCAGACTTGAGTCTGGTTACACATGCATGCATCCTTCTTTTGCATCTTCACTTATATTTTAATGATCAGAAATATTTTCATTTTATTTGCAAAGTACAAGAGAGAAGTAAAAATTGCTTTGGAAGAGAATGATTTTATTCCAATCTACAGAGTCAAGATCTACCCAGGAGTTTTCTGTTCATTTATGTGTCTTTATTTCTCTTGTTTGCTCATTTGTTTTGCTTGGTTGTCTTATCTAAGCTGGAATCCCGAAAAGGACCCAAACCTTCTTAACAAAGCTGCAAACAGAAACTTGAGAACACTGTTTATTTGTTTGTTTATTTTAAACAATGATTTTGGCACCAGGAGAGAAGCTTTTATTCATTTTTTTTATAGTTATTTAAACATTTGCTTTATTTATATTCCTATCAGGTATTAGCATGCAAACACACAAAGCTGAATCAAATTGGTGTTTTGTCTTTACACTTATTATTTCTTAGAGAAGGAGATCTAATTTAAGTTTTATGTGTAAATGATCTTGGAGAGACAGCAGCGAGCAGTGGGTTTGAAAGAAGATATTCATTCCCTGCCCAGGAACTGAACTTAGGTAGCCTGTATGAAATGGAGAAGGAAATCACAACCTATTCCAGTATTCCTGCCTGGGAAATCCTATGGACAGAGAAGGCTACCAAGTAGCAGTCCATGGGATCGCAAGAGTTGAACATGCAACCAAACCACCACCATCACTAGCCTGAATGAAGACTAGGAATCCTAGCTACTAGACTAGCAAGGGAATAGAGGTTAGAGACAAATTTTCCCTGGATATTGCCTCTGTTTGAATGCAGGAATGTTTCAAGGAGGAAAAAAATGTAAAAACAGGTGCAAAATTTATGATTAGAAGCACAGCACACAGAGAAGTGGGTAAGCACACAGAGCACAGAGCATACAGAGAAACATTCTTTTTTGTTGCTGTTGTTTTTATTTAAGACAGAATCCAGGCCAAGATACACAGTGGGATGGGGAGGGTATGGGTGTCCCTCCTAGTGAGAAGGAGCACAGTAAAGAGGTGGTTCAATCATTTACATAGGGCAGTTCTGCTGGACCTTTGTTCTGTTGTCCTCTAGTCATTAAATCATGTCTGACTCTTTTGAAGTCCCATGAATCCATGGATTTTCCAGGCAAGAATACTGGAGTAGGTTGCCATTTCCTCCTCCAGGAGATCTTCCCAGCCCAGGGATGGAACCCATGTCTCCTGCTTGGCAAGTAGATTATTTACCACTGAGCCACCTGGGAGATGGGTCTTTTGTTTATCTTTGGCCAATTGTCTGGTTTCTTTTTCCACATGTGTCCTGACCTAAGACCCTCCATAACCTGCATCTGCTATTTTTTTCCAAGATGTATTCCATCCCATAGGGCTATGGGAGGCCTTGGCATCACCTATTATGGGGTGATGCTCCTCCTTTTTGGCCTTCAAGGAGTCTCTCTGCACATTTATAGTGTCTCCCTTGCCCCACAGATTGGGAATACATGAACCCTTGATCTTTTACTCAAACAGGGCTTAGTCCCTCCCTCTCCCTGTCATAACTGTTATCTTAAAGGGTCCAGAGTAGGTAAAGTCTAGCTTTGACCCATTCCTATTGTTATTTTTATCTTGAAGTCCAACAAAGAGACTAGTTATAAATGCCTAACCTGGAACTCATCTATTTCCTGCGTCATAAGTTGTTAATGGACCAGTACGTCCTGCCTGGGAAATCTTATGGACAGAGAAGGCGACCAAGTAGAAGTCCATGGGATCGCAAGAGTTGAACATGCAACCAAACCACCACCATCACTAGCCTGAATGAAGACTAGGAATCCTAGCTACTAGACTAGCAAGGGAATAGAGGTTAGAGACAAATTTTCCCTGGATATTGCCTCTGTTTGAATGCAGGAATGTTTCAAGGAGGAAAAAAATGTAAAAACAGGTGCAAAATTTATGATTAGAAGCACAGCACACAGAGAAGTGGGTAAGCACACAGAGCACAGAGCATACAGAGAAACATTCTTTTTTGTTGCTGTTGTTTTTATTTAAGACAGAATCCAGGCCAAGATACACAGTGGGATGGGGAGGGTATGGGTGTCCCTCCTAGTGAGAAGGAGCACAGTAAAGAGGTGGTTCAATCATTTACATAGGGCAGTTCTGCTGGACCTTTGTTCTGTTGTCCTCTAGTCATTAAATCATGTCTGACTCTTTTGAAGTCCCATGAATCCATGGATTTTCCAGGCAAGAATACTGGAGTAGGTTGCCATTTCCTCCTCCAGGAGATCTTCCCAGCCCAGGGATGGAACCCATGTCTCCTGCTTGGCAAGTAGATTATTTACCACTGAGCCACCTGGGAGATGGGTCTTTTGTTTATCTTTGGCCAATTGTCTGGTTTCTTTTTCCACATGTGTCCTGACCTAAGACCCTCCATAACCTGCATCTGCTATTTTTTTCCAAGATGTATTCCATCCCATAGGGCTATGGGAGGCCTTGGCATCACCTATTATGGGGTGATGCTCCTCCTTTTTGGCCTTCAAGGAGTCTCTCTGCACATTTATAGTGTCTCCCTTGCCCCACAGATTGGGAATACATGAACCCTTGATCTTTTACTCAAACAGGGCTTAGTCCCTCCCTCTCCCTGTCATAACTGTTATCTTAAAGGGTCCAGAGTAGGTAAAGTCTAGCTTTGACCCATTCCTATTGTTATTTTTATCTTGAAGTCCAACAAAGAGACTAGTTATAAATGCCTAACCTGGAACTCATCTATTTCCTGCGTCATAAGTTGTTAATGGACCAGTACTATGTTACCACCAAAATGTCAGCCACTTAACCCCATCAGTCATTCATACTGATATAGGAATAGGCAAAGGGACTAATGTTTCAAAATTGGTACAATTATAAAATTAGATATTATATATATATTACAGTTTAAACTTTACCTGTAGGGTATATAACCTAAGCTATCACAATACACCATCAGTTTTCAAAATGGAAGGCAAACTTTCTTAAAGAAGTAACGGACATGACTTTAGAGGATGTGACAGACATCAGAAAGATGTAGAAAATGAGAGCACTCCCAAGGTAGTCTTTGGTGGAGAGTAAATAAATACTCACCAGGTCCCCCTGGTGGCTCAGACAAAAAAATCCGCCTGCAATGCAGGAGACCAGGGCTCCATTCCTGGGTTAGAAAGATCCCCTGGAGAAGAGAAAGGCAAGCATTCCAGTAGTCTTTCCTGGAAAATCCCATAGACAGAGAAGCCTGATGGGCTACAGTCTATGGGGTTGCAAAGAGTCAGACACGACTGAGAGACTAACACACAAATAAATTTTTAATTTTGTAAAGCACATTCACCATGACATTAATTCTAGGATAATAAACCAATCCATTCCAAAACCATTGAGAAATAAAATAGTATCTGCCATATCAGTAAATAAAGGATGTCACAATCAGCAGCAATAGCAGTCTCTGTCCCACAAAGGTAGGCCCTGAGGGATCTCAGGAAGGAAACAATGCATACCTGCCCTCTAGCAGTGACCAGATTGCAGCCGCTTCCTAGGGTGCAGCTAGAAGAAACTTTGGGTGTGAAAACACAGGATATTGGCCCCAGATCAGTTCAGTCGTTCAGTCTTGCCCTATTCTTTGAGACCCAGTGGGCTTCAGCAAGTCAGACCTTCCTGTCCTTCACCATCTCCCACAGCCTGCTCAAACTCATGTCCACTGACTCAGTGAGGACATCCAACCATCTTGTCCTCTGTCGTCCCCTTCTCCTTTTGCCTTCTATTTCCCCCGACATCAGGTTCTTTCCTAATGAGTCGTCTTTGAATCAGGTGGCCAAAGTATTGGTGCTTCAGCATCATTCCTTCCAATGAATATTCAAGGCTGATTTCCTTTAGGATTGATTGGTTTGATCTCCTTGCAGTCCAAGGGACTCTCAAGAGCCTTCTCCAACACCACAGTCAAAGGCATCAGGGTTCCCTTTTTTGGTGCTCAGCCTTCTTTATGGTCCAGCTTCTCATACATAAAAGGTTAGATATTATATATATATTACAGTTTAAACTTTACCTGGGAAAAGCTATCACAATACACCATCAGTTTTCAAAATGGAAGGCAAACTTTCTTAAAGAAGTAACGGACATGACTTTAGAGGATGTGACAGACATCAGAAAGATGTAGAAAATGAGAGCACTCCCAAGGTAGTCTTTGGTGGAGAGTAAATAAATACTCACCAGGTCCCCCTGGTGGCTCAGACAAAAAAATCCGCCTGCAATGCAGGAGACCAGGGCTCCATTCCTGGGTTAGAAAGATCCCCTGGAGAAGGGAAAGGCAAGCATTCCAGTAGTCTTTCCTGGAAAATCCCATAGACAGAGAAGCCTGATGGGCTACAGTCTATGGGGTTGCAAAGAGTCAGACACGACTGAGAGACTAACACACAAATAAATTTTTAATTTTGTAAAGCACATTCACCATGACATTAATTCTAGGATAATAAACCAATCCATTCCAAAACCATTGAGAAATAAAATAGTATCTGCCATATCAGTAAATAAAGGATGTCACAATCAGCAGCAATAGCAGTCTCTGTCCCACAAAGGTAGGCCCTGAGGGATCTCAGGAAGGAAACAATGCATACCTGCCCTCTAGCAGTGACCAGATTGCAGCCGCTTCCTAGGGTGCAGCTAGAAGAAACTTTGGGTGTGAAAACACAGGATATTGGCCCCAGATCAGTTCAGTCGTTCAGTCTTGCCCTATTCTTTGAGACCCAGTGGGCTTCAGCAAGTCAGACCTTCCTGTCCTTCACCATCTCCCACAGCCTGCTCAAACTCATGTCCACTGACTCAGTGAGGACATCCAACCATCTTGTCCTCTGTCGTCCCCTTCTCCTTTTGCCTTCTATTTCCCCCGACATCAGGTTCTTTCCTAATGAGTCGTCTTTGAATCAGGTGGCCAAAGTATTGGTGCTTCAGCATCATTCCTTCCAATGAATATTCAAGGCTGATTTCCTTTAGGATTGATTGGTTTGATCTCCTTGCAGTCCAAGGGACTCTCAAGAGCCTTCTCCAACACCACAGTACAAAGGCATCAGTTCTTCTGGTGCTCAGCCTTCTTTATGGTCCAGCTCTCAATGGCATACATATCAAAGGAATGATTTCAATGAGCTCAATTCCTGAAGCTTCTCATACATAGAAAAGTGTAACTTGTGATATCTGGTTATCTTTTATTAGCAGTAATCCTTTCTTTCTGATTACTGGGTATTGTTGCAAAAACTAATATGTATAGTGGCTTCTGTCTTCTAATTTAGAGCAGTTTTCTCAGGGTTACTAGGAATGTGTTTTATTAAACACAACTCTCAACTTTTAGAATGTGCTTTTTTTTTTTTCACCTGTCACAAAATAAACGTGGCAGACTGCTACAGTTGACCTATTAATGACAGTTATTTAAAAATCTTAAGGAAGACTCAAATAATTAAATTACAGATTTTGATAGGGCCCTAAATTAAATCAAGTTGCTCAGTGACATAGAATTCACCTGTCAAGCAGGAGATATGGGTTCAATCTCTGTGTTAGGGAGATCTCCTAAAGAAGGAAATGGCAACCCACCTCAGTATTCTTGCCTGGGAAATCCCATAGACATGGGAGGCTACTCAGTTACAGTTCATGGGGTCACAAAAGAGTCAGATAAGACTTAGTGACTATCCAATAACAACAACAAGAACTAAGTAAATCTACTATCTCATGTACATTTGATGGTGATACCCTAACTGAAGAGTGAAAAGGAGAACTTCTGTGTAATCTGTGAAACAGATCAACACTTTTGGACCAACCAATCAGTAGGAATTGAAATACAAAGCCCATTCACCCAGATAGAGAGTCTAATGAAACTAAGGATTATAGAATCATCTCCTATGCAGATTCTGATGATGTGGACCTTCTGCCTCAACAATGAGAGAATGAAAATATGCGTTAAAAAAAAAGAGAAAATTGTTGAGACCTAGCAATTGCATTTTGTGAATTCCTTTTTACATGCAAATTAGAGAAACAGAACAAGAGTATGAAAAAATACTCATTGTAGAATCATTTTTAATAGCTAAAAGCTCTAAATTATCTAAATGTTCAATAATGGAAGAATAATTATGTAAATAAAGTATTTAGTTATAATCTTCAGCATCATTCCTTCCAATGAATATTCAAGGCTGATTTCCTTTAGGATTGATTGGTTTGATCTCCTTGCAGTCCAAGGGACTCTCAAGAGCCTTCTCCAACACCACAGTACAAAGGCATCAGTTCTTCTGGTGCTCAGCCTTCTTTATGGTCCAGCTCTCAATGGCATACATATCAAAGGAATGATTTCAATGAGCTCAATTCCTGAAGCTTCTCATACATAGAAAAGTGTAACTTGTGATATCTGGTTATCTTTTATTAGCAGTAATCCTTTCTTTCTGATTACTGGGTATTGTTGCAAAAACTAATATGTATAGTGGCTTCTGTCTTCTAATTTAGAGCAGTTTTCTCAGGGTTACTAGGAATGTGTTTTATTAAACACAACTCTCAACTTTTAGAATGTGCTTTTTTTTCACCTGTCACAAAATAAACGTGGCAGACTGCTACAGTTGACCTATTAATGACAGTTATTTAAAAATCTTAAGGAAGACTCAAATAATTAAATTACAGATTTTGATAGGGCCCTAAATTAAATCAAGTTGCTCAGTGACATAGAATTCACCTGTCAAGCAGGAGATATGGGTTCAATCTCTGTGTTAGGGAGATCTCCTAAAGAAGGAAATGGCAACCCACCTCAGTATTCTTGCCTGGGAAATCCCATAGACATGGGAGGCTACTCAGTTACAGTTCATGGGGTCACAAAAGAGTCAGATAAGACTTAGTGACTATCCAATAACAACAACAAGAACTAAGTAAATCTACTATCTCATGTACATTTGATGGTGATACCCTAACTGAAGAGTGAAAAGGAGAACTTCTGTGTAATCTGTGAAACAGATCAACACTTTTGGACCAACCAATCAGTAGGAATTGAAATACAAAGCCCATTCACCCAGATAGAGAGTCTAATGAAACTAAGGATTATAGAATCATCTCCTATGCAGATTCTGATGATGTGGACCTTCTGCCTCAACAATGAGAGAATGAAAATATGCGTTAAAAAAAAAGAGAAAATTGTTGAGACCTAGCAATTGCATTTTGTGAATTCCTTTTTACATGCAAATTAGAGAAACAGAACAAGAGTATGAAAAAATACTCATTGTAGAATCATTTTTAATAGCTAAAAGCTCTAAATTATCTAAATGTTCAATAATGGAAGAATAATTATGTAAATAAAGTATTTAGTTATAATAAAAGGAATATTAAGCAGATACTGAAAATCATGTTTAAAAAATTAATGACACTAAAATACTCATCATATAATTTTAGGGGACGAAAGCAGTAGGCAAAATGCAATTTACAGTATTAACATGAGTATATAATATCATGTATATATACATGTAGGCAACATTAAAATTTGTTCTAAAATAAAAATATTTCCCTCTTTGTGTGCAGAGACTATAGATTTTTTTTCCTTATACATCTCTTCTACTTTTCAAACTCCTTGTACTAAGAAAATACTGCTTTTATTATTAAATAAATAACAAATAATTAACTACAAAGTGTCAAAAGTAAGATTTTGCTCTCCTTGTAAAGTAAAACTAACCTGTTAGTCTATCATAGCCTCAGAGATGCTATAGGAAGACAGGATTCTGTGTCCAAAGCAAAGGACCTTATTACTCCTGACCCAGTAGGCAATGAGTTTCATCTTCACATTGGGTCTCTTGCCCACAGTGTTCCACAGTGGTGAGGCACAGAATGCTGTGTGGAGACAGAAGCCCAGAGATCCAGTCTAGAAATATGGATGCTTTGGAACTTATAGGAAACCTTCTCAATCTTTGCCCTTTAGGGAGAGTACTGTAACATTCAGGGAACAAATATGCTATATTTTTTCAAATATATATATATATATATATATATATAAGATTTTATATATGTATATTATATATAATACACATATATACATATATAAATATATATTATGCATTATATATATATACAAAGGTATAAATACATATGCCTATATATGTCTCTAATGCATACCTATTAGCCTTTGCCTGCATTCCATAGAATGTCAAAGTAGCAATTTTCAAAATATTGATAGTCAGTCCTGGGAAACAATGTGATCATTTAACTCTGTTAAATTAGGCTTTCAGAGTGGTTTATTTGTAGCATCAAGTCAACTTTTACTTGATTGTGACTTGTTTTGCCTTTTAATGTTCTTATCAATTTCTAAATAGGTAGCATTTATAAATTCCCTAAAAAAGTTTTCCTGTAACATTATTTTCATTTTCTGGCCCTTTGAAGAACCCATAGTGGTCTTCAGAGGATTCAGAAGCAGTCATATGTATGACTTAGAAGCACTTCTAAAGGAGGCAGGTGGATAACCACCAGAGAAAGTTCACCTTGGAATGGACTCTGAAGAGTTATAACTCTCCATCACAAAGAAAATAACCACAGGGCATCATGGCAGCCGCCCTCAAACTGTGTAATACACTTATAAGACGCAGTGCCACATGGTGAGAATGGAAGCTCTCAGAAGTGTGAGGATTGCAGATAAAAGGAAGTGACTGGCACTGGGGAAAGGACGTGTTTTCAAAGTAAGTAGAAACGAACAGTGCAAATTATACCTTAGAGGATCTAGAGTTCAAAAAGAGTTCTAACCTAACTGTAGGTGAGGAGACAGAAAGTAGCTCCAGAAGCTATTTTTCAACATATTTTTAAATTAATGTAAAAATCAGAAAACCATTATTTGTTAGAAATATCATTTCTATTATTTCTGGAGTCTAGAAAGTAAAGCTTCAACATTCTTTCACTTAGAAGACTTCTTTTCAGCTCTCAAATTATGGTTGAGAATGTCTTAGGAACAATGATGCAATTCTTCTTCTGAATCATTTTGCATTTGGTACTGCAAAAGTAAGACTTGCAGAGGGATAAATGATACTATCGTAGTGCAATGAATATGCTATAATTTTAGCATCTTTGTGTGTTAAGTCGCTTTAGTTCTGACTCTTTGCATCCCTAGGCACCTTGCTAGGCTCCTTTGTCCATGGGATTTTCTAGGCCAGAATACTGGAATGGACTGCCATGCCCTCCTCTAGGGGACCTATCTGACCCAGGATAGCACCCACATCTCTATGCTTCCTGCATTGGCAGGTGGGTTCTTACCACTACCATCATCTGGGAAGCCCAGATAATACAGCATACACTTTCTATCTCAATATCCCCTCAGCTGTGTGAGTCTTCTGAACTCTAAATCTCCAGAATATTTTTTCCCCCTAGCATTACTTGTTTTGCCTTTTAATGTTCTTATCAATTTCTAAATAGGTAGCATTTATAAATTCCCTAAAAAAGTTTTCCTATAACATTATTTTCATTTTCTGGCCCTTTGAAGAACCCATAGTGGTCTTCAGAGGATTCAGAAGCAGTCATATGTATGACTTAGAAGCACTTCTAAAGGAGGCAGGTGGATAACCACCAGAGAAAGTTCACCTTGGAATGGACTCTGAAGAGTTATAACTCTCCATCACAAAGAAAATAACCACAGGGCATCATGGCAGCCGCCCTCAAACTGTGTAATACACTTATAAGACGCAGTGCCACATGGTGAGAATGGAAGCTCTCAGAAGTGTGAGGATTGCAGATAAAAGGAAGTGACTGGCACTGGGGAAAGGACGTGTTTTCAAAGTAAGTAGAAACGAACAGTGCAAATTATACCTTAGAGGATCTAGAGTTCAAAAAGAGTTCTAACCTAACTGTAGGTGAGGAGACAGAAAGTAGCTCCAGAAGCTATTTTTCAACATATTTTTAAATTAATGTAAAAATCAGAAAACCATTATTTGTTAGAAATATCATTTCTATTATTTCTGGAGTCTAGAAAGTAAAGCTTCAACATTCTTTCACTTAGAAGACTTCTTTTCAGCTCTCAAATTATGGTTGAGAATGTCTTAGGAACAATGATGCAATTCTTCTTCTGAATCATTTTTGCATTTGGTACTGCAAAAGTAAGACTTGCAGAGGGATAAATGATACTATCGTAGTGCAATGAATATGCTATAATTTTAGCATCTTTGTGTGTTAAGTCGCTTTAGTTCTGACTCTTTGCATCCCTAGGCACCTTGCTAGGCTCCTTTGTCCATGGGATTTTCTAGGCCAGAATACTGGAATGGACTGCCATGCCCTCCTCTAGGGGACCTATCTGACCCAGGGATAGCACCCACATCTCTATGCTTCCTGCATTGGCAGGTGGGTTCTTACCACTACCATCATCTGGGAAGCCCAGATAATACAGCATACACTTTCTATCTCAATATCCCCTCAGCTGTGTGAGTCTTCTGAACTCTTGAAACCAGGCATCTGCAGATTCCTTAGAATACTTTCATTTATTCTCTGCATTATAATGGTTTATGAACATGCATTCAGATTGTGGATTCAGTGCAGATTTTCCCCGCAAAATTGACCTGCACAGTGCTTTGTATGAAATGTTCAATAAACAGTTAGTTAGTGGATAAATGCTTAAACAAGCACTTATAGTTGGAAGCGAAAGGAAAAAAAAGATTTAAGGTAAATGTCATAGGATCAATTTGGCTAGAAAATTCCAAATAAATCACAAATCATTTAGTCTTTACTTCCATGTTAATTTAACAGCATGTCCTACTCATACTGGTTACTTTCAAACTTGGCTAAAAATCCTGAGGAACTGAAATCATATATTTGAATAAGAAATCTTGTCATTTATTCAAATGGATGCATCAGCTTAATTTGATCATTTCTCTTATGATGCCAAAACAAAATATTATGTAAATATCTAAACAGCTTTTAAAACAAACACAAGTGATTGCTTTCTAATGACATCTCAGTGACTAAATTGATGTTTTATTAGCATTCAGTACTATCAGAGATCATTGTATTCTATTTTTGGAATATGAAACCAGACCATAAAAAAATTCAAATTATCAAATAAATGTTTACTCTTTCCATTGCCATATGTTTATTTATCAACAATCTCATCAGTTCCTTCTTAGTTTTAAACTCAATGACAGAGACTCAATTTTTAAAAATTAAATAAAAAACATTCTGAAACTCAAAAGACAGAGATTTTTTTAACTCTTTTTGCTTTTCTTGGTACTGCAAAAGTAAGACTTGAAAGGGATAAATGATACTATCGTAGTGCAATGAATATGCTATAATTTTAGCATCTTTGTGTGTTAAGTCGCTTTAGTTCTGACTCTTTGCATCCCTAGGCACCTTGCTAGGCTCCTTTGTCCATGGGATTTTCTAGGCCATAATACTGGAATGGACTGCCATGCCCTCCTCTAGGGACCTATCTGACCCAGGATAGCACCCACATCTCTATGCTTCCTGCATTGGCAGGTGGGTTCTTACCACTACCATCATCTGGGAAGCCCAGATAATACAGCATACACTTTCTATCTCAATATCCCCTCAGCTGTGTGAGTCTTCTGAACTCTTGAAACCAGGCATCTGCAGATTCCTTAGAATACTTTCATTTATTCTCTGCATTATAATGGTTTATGAACATGCATTCAGATTGTGGATTCAGTGCAGATTTTCCCCGCAAAATTGACCTGCACAGTGCTTTGTATGAAATGTTCAATAAACAGTTAGTTAGTGGATAAATGCTTAAACAAGCACTTATAGTTGGAAGCGAAAGGAAAAAAAGATTTAAGGTAAATGTCATAGGATCAATTTGGCTAGAAAATTCCAAATAAATCACAAATCATTTAGTCTTTACTTCCATGTTAATTTAACAGCATGTCCTACTCATACTGGTTACTTTCAAACTTGGCTAAAAATCCTGAGGAACTGAAATCATATATTTGAATAAGAAATCTTGTCATTTATTCAAATGGATGCATCAGCTTAATTTGATCATTTCTCTTATGATGCCAAAACAAAATATTATGTAAATATCTAAACAGCTTTTAAAACAAACACAAGTGATTGCTTTCTAATGACATCTCAGTGACTAAATTGATGTTTTATTAGCATTTCAGTACTATCAGAGATCATTGTATTCTATTTTTGGAATATGAAACCAGACCATAAAAAAATTCAAATTATCAAATAAATGTTTACTCTTTCCATTGCCATATGTTTATTTATCAACAATCTCATCAGTTCCTTCTTAGTTTTAAACTCAATGACAGAGACTCAATTTTTAAAAATTAAATAAAAAACATTCTGAAACTCAAAAGACAGAGAATCTTTTGGCAAGAAAGGCTAATTCCCACATCTTCATTTTAGGAATTCTGTCATTTAATTATTTTTTTGTCCATGACATTTTACCTTTTCCTAAGGATAATCCTATTTCTTAGAACAAATTTTTATTATGAAAAGTTAACTATATTTACATAGATCTATGTGTTTGCCAGTCACATGAAAATGAGATCTTTTTCTGTTTAACTATGTCCTAGGTACAATTTTTTTTTTTTTTTTTGGAATGGAAGCCACTGAGTGCACTAAAGAACAGAAAAGGTTCATTTGGAGGCTGCATCTACAGAGAATCAGACAAATCTCTTCATCCTGGATCAAACATCAGGTCTTAACATACCAGATAAGAATACAGAGTAATGTTCAGAAGGCAGAATTTTTAACACCAGCCTATGTGTCTCCAGATGTATTTACAAGAGTCTAGAATCTTACAAATTCAGCCAAGGCCAAGGGGTAATAGTGGAATTCTCTGGATGCAAGTAACTAAATGAATTTAACCAAGTGCAAACAAAAGAGAAACTGATTTTAAGGATACAGAGGCCGACTCTTGGTATTCAACAACAGAACGGAAATAGAATCTTAGCAAATGACTGAAGATGAGATCTGGGAAGCTGGAAGGATCTTCTGGTCTGCCTCTGCCTCTGCCTCTCTCTGCAACATTTCAAAAGTGGCTTTCAGAATATTTTCTATGCTCTTTGTCTTACAGAGAGTAGGTAAAAGAAGACTACTCATCTTTCCTCAAGAAACTATATCAAACTGAATTAAAATGTCCTCATCCTAATTCCAGAGTATCCAAGAGAGGTCATCTCACTCATCCAGTTTAAGCCAAATGTCTCACCAAGCTTACTCAGCCATGCCCTGATAGGAGACGAGTCAAGGTAAGAAAATTTGATGGGGCATGGCAAATAGAAATGAAACCTGTCAAAAAATGTTTACTCAGAAGTCTTAGAGTTTAGGTAAGTGCATATTCAGTGTAGAGGACATTATCAAATGATGTAGATAAAAATTAAATCTCCTGGTTAAAAATGTGGAAATGAGCATAAGCATAAACAAATAACCTTAGACTGAGAAATTCTATGTTAGAAATTTTGAAAAAAAAAGTGTACGTTTTGCATAAAATGAAGGTACAAGGATGTTAAGCACATCTTGTTTATAAGAGCAAAACCAAGAAGAGCCAAACAACGGGGCTTTTAAAAATTGTGGTTTATTCAGAGAGTACTGTTGATTAAGATGATACTGATGACTCAATATAATGTAAGAACTATTATTTATTTCAGTAAGAAAAGTAAGGTAAGTTTAGAATATATTTATACTGTATTCCATTATGCCGGATGAAAAAAAGATCTCATTTAAATCTCTAAAGTTACTATCTCTTGGATATAAACAATGGTTAATTACAAAGTTTTTATTTATTACTGTAGCAATGGCTGATACACATCAGAGAACTTCAAAACCACAAACTATATCCCTCACTTAGCCATTTATATGCAACTGTTTTAGGAAAAGTTATATTTGCTTCAGTTATATGTGAATTCCTTAGCTTTGTATGACTGTATCCACTGCATACAAATATGTCCAAAAGGTTCAAACTTTTTTCAGGTCTGTATATCTTGTGGCAAGAACATGCAAACAAAATTTTGATTCTAAAATTTTGAAATGCAAATTCATTTAAAGCTTACACACTTTAGAAATTCTATAAAAATGCTTCCCTGAGGACACAAAACCAAAATTCAGAGAATTCAACATTGTATTTATTGGGGAAGGTGAGCAGATACTGACACAAAAGCAAAAGCCTCTGTAAAGTTCCAGAGAAAGAACTATAAATACATATATATATATACACACACACACACACATGTAATTGGTGTTTAACCCTTAAGTACAGCAAATCCATTATTTCATATCAGTACAAATAAAGGGCTGAATGAATGAATAAAAGAAAGATTTAATGAAACAAAGCAAAGAAGAAAGAAGAGATTATGTATATAAAAGAGAACACTCCTACACTCTTGCTGCAAATATAAATTGGTGTAGCCACTATGAAAACTCTATGGATGTTCCTGAAAAAACTAAAAACAGAACTGTTGGACAAAACTGGAGCTCAAAAGATGCATGCACCTCTATGTTCATAGGAGCACTATCCATAATCGCCAAGACACAGATACAAACTAAATGTTCATCACTAGATGCATGAATAAAGAAGATGTGGAACATACATACAATGGAATATTATGCAGCCATAAAATGAATGAAATAATGTCTTCTGCAGCAACCTGGATTGACCTAGAAATGATCACACCAGGTGAAGTAATTCTGAAAGAGAAAGACAAACACCATATAATATCATTTATATATGGAATAGATAAAATGACACAAGTGAACCTATCTGTGAAATAGAAACAAACCCACAGACATAGAGAATAGACTTGTAGTTGTCACAGGGGGATGGATTGGGAGTTTGGGAATAGTATATTCAAACTATTAAATACAGGATGGATACACAACACACACAAGGAACTATATTCATAATCCTGTGATAAACCATAATGGGAAAGAGTATGTATAAAGGGTACAGAGGATGAGATAGCTGGATGGCATCACCGATGTAATGGACATGAACTTGAGGAAATTTGGGGAATGGTGAGGGAGGACACTGAGGCCTAGTGTGCTGCAGTTCATGGGGTCACAAAGAGTCAGACATGACTGGGCGACTGAACAATAACTTTATATATATGTAATTGTGATAAATGTACCATATTAATGGAGGATGTTACACAATGGGAGAAGCTTCTGTGGGTTACATGAGAATTCTCTATACTTTCTTCATAAAAATTCTGTAAATCTAAAACAGTCCTAAAAAATTTAAATGTTAAAAAAATGACACTTAAGACACACTAAAAGAAGAAAACTGTGAGACTGTAGTATAAACTGAGAAACATTTATTTCAAAACTAGAAGACTCTTGAGAGTCCCTCGGAGAGCAAGTGGATTAAACCAATCAATCCTAAAGGAAACAAACCCTGAATATTCATTGGAAGGACTGATGCTGATGCTGAAGCTCTAATATTTTGGCCACCTGATGTGAAGAACTGACTCATTGGAAAAGATTGATGCTGGAAAAGACTGAGGGTGAGAAGGGGGCAAAAGAGGACTAGATGGTTGAATAAGGTCACCGACTCAATGGATATATGAGCAAAACTGGGAGATAGTGGAGGACAAGGAAGCCTGGTGTGCTGCAGTACATGGGGTCTAAAAAGCTGGACATGAGGTAATGACTAAACAATAACAAATTTATTGAGTGCCAGTCTTGGTGACCAATGGAGCTTAAACATTTTTAGTGTGAAATGGGACAATAAATAACAATAAGCCAATAAACAAAGAAAACACTCGTGTATTGTGCTCTTTCTTGTTGAATAGGCGAAACCCCTACGCTTAAACATTAAACACTATAGTGATCCGAATGTATTCCCTTTTCAGTACTTTATTCCACCTGCAACTCATCCCTTGTCAGTAGTTTCTGGTCAATGCTGACAGCTGGATAGGTTTTCCAACTAACCAATGTTTACAGGTGATGTTCCATAGTGGTGTAAAGAAATTTTTCATTGTTTGCAGGTGTGTTTGCATGTACTCTAAAGTGGGTGTGGAGGGCTAGTATTCTATTTGGGAAAGCAACCACAGAAAAGAAATGGTGAGAAACCTCAAACCATTGCAAACATGAATGCTATTTTTCCCCTGTAGAGAAAAAGAAGTGTGAAATTGGGTTTTTTTTTCTCCTCATTTTTATAACTTCTATAACTACTTTTCCATCTTCCTCATACATATTAACAATATATATTTTGAAAGCAAAACCACATATTTCTAAAAGAGTTTTTTTAGAAGGAGGCTTTTCTTGTGTCTAAAGAGGTCAATTTTAGGACCATGGATCAGGAATGTGGGACTAATCAGAAATTATTTAAATTGGCCAAGTTGGGAAAATCAACCTGAGGCTTCAGTTCAGTATCAAACATCACAACTGCAAGACCCACCTCTCTTTTTCTAAGATACTTGAGTTTATTTATTGATATAAAAATGTGATTTCATATTCGTTTTAAACTGTTTTTGCTTGAAACTTACTTTACCAGCTCAATTTTTATGCTGGTTTGAGAAATCTATGATTTGCAATTTAGTTTTATAATCAAAAATATAAAGCAAATTTACTTAGACTATAATTTTTGAAAAGCTATTTGCTGACTGGCTGTATATTTTCCATGATTGTTCTCCCATTTGATATTACATTGTGTTAGTTGTTCAATCCTTTCTGACTCTTTGCAACCTCACCAGACTCCTATGTCTTTGGAATTCTCAAGGCAAGAATATGCCAAGGGATCTTTCCAAAACAGGGGTTGAACCCAGGTCTCCTGCATTGTGGGCAGATCCTTTACTATTTGAGTCACCAGGGAAGCCCATTATTTTTAAAATTCTCATGTCAAAATGCTCATGTTTAAAATAAAGTGATAGGTTAAAATAAACATAAATAAAGTGATCATCCACTTTCAGAGATTATACCAATCCAATCAATTCTTATGTCAATTTGTGTTTGAATTCTAATTAATCTCATTTTAAAGGGGTTTTTTTAAAATAAACCAAAAAAATAAACTTTCTGGTCATGACAGTGGTTTTTCCAACTAACCAATGTTTACAGGTGATGTTCCATAGTGGTGTAAAGAAATTTTTCATTGTTTGCAGGTGTGTTTGCATGTACTCTAAAGTGGGTGTGGAGGGCTAGTATTCTATTTGGGAAAGCAACCACAGAAAAGAAATGGTGAGAAACCTCAAACCATTGCAAACATGAATGCTATTTTTCCCCTGTAGAGAAAAAGAAGTGTGAAATTGGGTTTTTTTTTCTCCTCATTTTTATAACTTCTATAACTACTTTTCCATCTTCCTCATACATATTAACAATATATATTTTGAAAGCAAAACCACATATTTCTAAAAGAGTTTTTTTAGAAGGAGGCTTTTCTTGTGTCTAAAGAGGTCAATTTTAGGACCATGGATCAGGAATGTGGGACTAATCAGAAATTATTTAAATTGGCCAAGTTGGGAAAATCAACCTGAGGCTTCAGTTCAGTATCAAACATCACAACTGCAAGACCCACCTCTCTTTTTCTAAGATACTTGAGTTTATTTATTGATATAAAAATGTGATTTCATATTCGTTTTAAACTGTTTTTGCTTGAAACTTACTTTACCAGCTCAATTTTTATGCTGGTTTGAGAAATCTATGATTTGCAATTTAGTTTTATAATCAAAAATATAAAGCAAATTTACTTAGACTATAATTTTTGAAAAGCTATTTGCTGACTGGCTGTATATTTTCCATGATTGTTCTCCCATTTGATATTACATTGTGTTAGTTGTTCAATCCTTTCTGACTCTTTGCAACCTCACCAGACTCCTATGTCTTTGGAATTCTCAAGGCAAGAATATGCCAAGGGATCTTTCCAAAACAGGGGTTGAACCCAGGTCTCCTGCATTGTGGGCAGATCCTTTACTATTTGAGTCACCAGGGAAGCTCATTATTTTTAAAATTCTCATGTCAAAATGCTCATGTTTAAAATAAAGTGATAGGTTAAAAATAAACATAAATAAAGTGATCATCCACTTTCAGAGATTATACCAATCCAATCAATTCTTATGTCAATTTGTGTTTGAATTCTAATTAATCTCATTTTTAAAGTTTTGTTGTGTCATTTCATTTCTTTTGCATTTTCTCTTCAGTTTCTGAGGTCAAAGGTAATACCCAAGAGATTATCTGAAGCTTTTGGTTGTCATAACTTTCTGGGGTTCATCAAAATCAGAGAGCTTCTAGAGGAAGCTAGAAGGAGAATTACCTAGAAGGCACTGCAGCATCTTAGAAAGTTCTTGATTGCATAATTCCAGAGTTATAATGGGGATTGGGTACATTTTCAAAGTGATTAAGAGTAAGTAAACATCTTGGTGAGGAACTTTTTATGACTGCTAAGTCTGAAGTAAGACAGCAGCATTGGTTCAATGATTGAGAACAATGAAAACAGAAATAAGATCATGATTTGAAATATTTTGGAAGATATTTTAATAAACACAACCAATTTGAGAGAATAAATAAGTGAATTAGAGCAAGAATGAGAATGACTTGTGGACAGAACTATTTCAACATGGTTTATACAAAGAATAATTCTCTTATCGATACCATTTAATATCTGTATTAGAAAAGCCCCAAGAAAACATCTGAGGGTTGTCATATCAGCATCCATTCCTACTTCTCTTTGTCTCAGAACTTTTATTTTATTTTATTTTTTTAATGTCTGATTAACTAAAGGCCATCCTGTACTTAAAGCCCGGGTCACACTCATCAGGAGTAATTATCAGAATCTTATGGGAGCAATCACACTTTTAATTTTTCAAAATAGAAAACAGACAAATGGAATTATTTTCTTTGTGGTGGTGACTCATGGATGACAGAGAAAAAAAATCAGGAATCCAGGCTCTCCGAAAAATACAAAATAGTCTCTCAGTTATTTATTTATTTTTGGCTATACCTGGAAGCCTGTGGGATCTTAGTTCCCCAAGCAGGGATCAAACCCATGTCCTCTGTGGTAAATCAGAGTCCTAACCACTGGACTACCAGGGAATTCTTCAAAATAGTCTGTCTTTTACAAAAATAATTTAATATAAAATGAGAAGGGTTGAAAAGAAGAAAATGAAGATAGACTATACTGGCAACAGTTGAATTCCCTAAGGTTCTTACTGCATCCTTGCCCTCTCAGTGCTTTTCTGACAGTTTCCTTGTTCAGTGATTCAATATATCATTTTTATTTTATATATATATATATTTCTTTATTTTACTTTTACAGAGTTTTGTTGTTTACTGCCACACATAAACCCGAATTAGCCCTAGGTATACACATGTCCCTTCCCACTTGAACTTTCTTCCCATCTCCCTCCCCATCCCACCCTTCTAGGTTGTTACAGAGCCCCTGTATAAGTTCCCTTGGTTTTACAGCAGATTTTCATTAGCAGTCTATTTCATACATGGCAATGTAAGTTTCCATGTTACTGTTTCCATATTTGAGTGTTCTTCCAACTTAACCACCTCTTTCTTCTTCATTCCCTGTTCTTCATTTTTGGTATTTAGTGTATTTGGGGTACTTATTATACAGGTATGTTTAACTTTATTAATATTCTCTGTTTTTCAGGAGTGGAAGTTTCCTTATTACATCAATAGTATAATGAATACAGGTAATACCAACCCTGTCCTTTCTCATTTCTTTGCTTTTGTTCTATTGCTTTTCTTCTTGCTGGGGTGAATGTGTCGGAGGGCACAAGCTGTATCTGGACCCACAAGGTTCCAGCCAAAGACTCCCTGACCAATTGATTGGAAATGCTCGAACATAACAACTAAGCAACTGCATTTTTTTTTAAGAAAATAGATTTCCATAGGGAAAAAACTATATAGGTTATAAAAAATAAATAATAAAAGACTATTCTTGTTTCTGAAGAACATGATAAACCATTAATTTTTAACTCTGCTTTAGCTGTGACCTACAATATTATAACATGAATATTTTAATTATCATTTAGTTATATATATTTTTAAGTTTAAAAAATTTTTCTGTATAACTTAGCTACACCATTATATAATGTCAGTTTATTGTATAGGTGATTATTAGATTTCTTTTGATTTACAATTTATACTTGTTATTTTATCAGAAACTAAGATCTTTTCCATTTTCCTTGGAGAGTCAAAAATATGCCTATAGATGTATCAGGTATAGGATTCTTAAAAAAAAAAAAAAAAGACAAAAAACCTAAAAATCTTAATGCTATATTGTTATTCAGGTCTTTAGCCTCTCTACTTTTTTTTTTTTTTTTTGTCCATCCATCCACTAGTTTTTTTTAGAAGGGTGTGTTACAAATTTCTAACTGCAGCTGATCCTTGAATAAAATGAGTTTAAATTGTGCTGGTCCACTCATACTTGGATTGTTTCAAATAGTAGATACAGTACTACACAGCCTGCAGTTGGTTTAATCCATGGATTCACAGCCACAATATGGAGGGACAGCATATATGGAAGGCCTTCTGTTATCAGTCAGAGTTTCAACTGCTTGGAGTGCTACCACTCCAGCCTCCACATGGTTTAACTGTATTTCAAAACTCTTGATTGATCTGTTTTCCTGGAGCTCTGTCAGTTGGTACTTTATGTATGTAAAGAAACTTTTTAATGTCCATTTATTTTTATAATGGCTTTATACGCTTATTCAGTTGTTTATTTAGCTTCATGTTCTTTCACTGGTTTTCCCCTTTTATCTAAATGGAATATTATTACAATTAGAAACTCTGGTGTTTTGTTTTTTTTTATTTTGTTTTAAATTTAGTTTTTATTTCTTTGCTTTTGTTCTATTGCTTTTCTTCTTGCTGGGGTGAATGTGTCGGAGGGCACAAGCTGTATCTGGACCCACAAGGTTCCAGCCAAAGACTCCCTGACCAATTGATTGGAAATGCTCGAACATAACAACTAAGCAACTGCATTTTTTTTTAAGAAAATAGATTTCCATAGGGAAAAAACTATATAGGTTATAAAAAATAAATAATAAAAGACTATTCTTGTTTCTGAAGAACATGATAAACCATTAATTTTTAACTCTGCTTTAGCTGTGACCTACAATATTATAACATGAATATTTTAATTATCATTTAGTTATATATATTTTTAAGTTTAAAAAATTTTTCTGTATAACTTAGCTACACCATTATATAATGTCAGTTTATTGTATAGGTGATTATTAGATTTCTTTTGATTTACAATTTATACTTGTTATTTTATCAGAAACTAAGATCTTTTCCATTTTCCTTGGAGAGTCAAAAATATGCCTATAGATGTATCAGGTATAGGATTCTTAAAAAAAAAAAAAAAAAGACAAAAAACCTAAAAATCTTAATGCTATATTGTTATTCAGGTCTTTAGCCTCTCTACTTTTTTTTTTTTTTTTTGTCCATCCATCCACTAGTTTTTTTTAGAAGGGTGTGTTACAAATTTCTAACTGCAGCTGATCCTTGAATAAAATGAGTTTAAATTGTGCTGGTCCACTCATACTTGGATTGTTTCAAATAGTAGATACAGTACTACACAGCCTGCAGTTGGTTTAATCCATGGATTCACAGCCACAATATGGAGGGACAGCATATATGGAAGGCCTTCTGTTATCAGTCAGAGTTTCAACTGCTTGGAGTGCTACCACTCCAGCCTCCACATGGTTTAACTGTATTTCAAAACTCTTGATTGATCTGTTTTCCTGGAGCTCTGTCAGTTGGTACTTTATGTATGTAAAGAAACTTTTTAATGTCCATTTATTTTTATAATGGCTTTATACGCTTATTCAGTTGTTTATTTAGCTTCATGTTCTTTCACTGGTTTTCCCCTTTTATCTAAATGGAATATTATCAAAGGGTACAATTAGAAACTCTGGTGTTTTGTTTCATATTTTCTATCTTTATTTCCAAATTTTCGGCTTTTTTCAAATTTTATTCTGTGAATTTATTTTTTCCATCCTTTGACAACATACTACTGCATCTTTTAACATTAATTGGAGAGGCTTTGTTTTTAATTTCATGAACTTGCCTTTTCTAACTTTACTGTACATACAGGTATGTTGAGACATTTTTGATCATTATTTTTGTTTTCATTTTTTTCCTTGATTTTGCCCCTTGCCTACTGATTAAGTCTATTTTTTTGTCTTAAGATCCATATTATTTGTTATCTACTGTTTTCTGAAGTTTATACTTATAGTCATTTTACTCACTTATTTGTTTATACTTATCAATATTTGTGCTGTTGTTGTTATTTAGTCACTAATTATATCCAATTTATGTGACCCCATAGACTGTAGTCTACCAGGCTCCCTCCTTTGTCATGGGATTTCCAGGCAAGAATACTGGAGTGGGTTGCCATTTCCTTCTCCAGGGGATCTTTCTTTGTCAGGGATCCCAGCTGTGTCTCCTGCATTGGCACGCAGAGTCTTTATCCCTGAGCCACCAGGGAAGTCCACCTGTATTGAAAAAAATATATATTTACTGGAGCATGTTCTCATTTCACTTGTACTGAAGTATCATTCATTGTTTTCTGGACATAATTTCTTGTTTTGAAATAATAGCCATTTGGACAACAATAAATTCTATAAGCTATTTCATCAACTTTCGTCCCATATCTCTTTTCACAATTCCTGGATTTAATCATCTACTTTAAAAACTTCATTCAAAAATATTTTCAAAGAAGATTTCTGTTCTTATTACATTCTCACATTTAAATGAAAAGTTTGTTGGTTATAAAATTACAGGTTGAAAATCCCTTTTCATTCATCTATTAACCAGAGTAGGCTACAGTAAGTTTTTACAATAAACTACCCTGAAATATCACAGTAATGTTTATATCTTGGTCATGTCACAGTCTGAGGCAGATCAGGCTGGACTCCCAAGAGTCCCTCTCCATGCAGTGAGTCAAGGATCCAGGACAGAGAAGGGAGAGATCTTCACTTTCTACTGAAGTATTCCAGGAGCCTAGAAGAATGCCAAGCACTTACTCAGCATGCAATAAATAGTTGTTCCATTAATTAACTAATAAAAAGTAAAGGAAATTATAAATCAAAAAATAGAAAAAGTTTGTAGAGTTGTGAGTCCTACTGAGGGAATTAATATTTATAAACTAATATGTGTTTTGTTTAATGTGTCAACATATGCTAAGAGGAATCACTGTGATACTTCTAATTTAGAACACAATTAGTTTACATCTTTGAGTGTAAAAAGACGCCTAGACACGGAACTATGGTGATGTATTTCTAAAGAATGTGAGAACTTTTCTTAAAATACTAGTTTATTGTTAGATGAGAAGAGTTGGGAAATATAGAATATAGGATAATTCTTACCAGTTTTCAAATTCTCCATCTCTACTTCTTTTCATTACTTTTCCTCTAACTCTGCTCTATAGTTTACTATCCAATACATTTTCAACAGAATTATTGGGTAATATTTATTTTGGTTTTGTTAAAAATCCAAAATAAGGTGTAGTCATTTTTATTATTAAATGAGGTATATTCATTTGTGTTTCTAACTGTCTTAAACTTAACTGTAACTCTTAGAGAAATGTTAGTTCATAAAATATATCTTCACATAAATAAACTTGTTTAGCTATAGAAATGTACCACCTAATAAGAAATCACTATCTTGACCATATGCTTTTATTTTCTATTCATAGATGTACATGAAAGCTCAAAATGTGAAGTTAAGCAAAAAAAAAAAAAAAACATATACACACACACACACACATATATATATATATATATATATATATATATATATATATATGTAGTTACATTTTCAAAGCCTTAAGAGAATTATTTCCACTCCACTTCCTATTAATAAGTGAACACTCTATCAATAAGTCATTGCCTAAAGGAAGCATTGAACCACCCTATAGAGTCAACTATCCTCTTTTACACTTGTGACCCTAATCCCCAAATTGCTGCTCCTTTAGCAAGGTGAATTTTCTGACATTTCATATATCATTAATTCTCTTTCCATTTTGCTTAATCTTACCACCCTTGGTAATTTATCCAGGACAGAGAAGGGAGAGATCTTCACTTTCTACTGAAGTATTCCAGGAGCCTAGAAGAATGCCAAGCACTTACTCAGCATGCAATAAATAGTTGTTCCATTAATTAACTAATAAAAAGTAAAGGAAATTATAAATCAAAAAATAGAAAAAGTTTGTAGAGTTGTGAGTCCTACTGAGGGAATTAATATTTATAAACTAATATGTGTTTTGTTTAATGTGTCAACATATGCTAAGAGGAATCACTGTGATACTTCTAATTTAGAACACAATTAGTTTACATCTTTGAGTGTAAAAAGACGCCTAGACACGGAACTATGGTGATGTATTTCTAAAGAATGTGAGAACTTTTCTTAAAATACTAGTTTATTGTTAGATGAGAAGAGTTGGGAAATATAGAATATAGGATAATTCTTACCAGTTTTCAAATTCTCCATCTCTACTTCTTTTCATTACTTTTCCTCTAACTCTGCTCTATAGTTTACTATCCAATACATTTTCAACAGAATTATTGGGTAATATTTATTTTGGTTTTGTTAAAAATCCAAAATAAGGTGTAGTCATTTTTATTATTAAATGAGGTATATTCATTTGTGTTTCTAACTGTCTTAAACTTAACTGTAACTCTTAGAGAAATGTTAGTTCATAAAATATATCTTCACATAAATAAACTTGTTTAGCTATAGAAATGTACCACCTAATAAGAAATCACTATCTTGACCATATGCTTTTATTTTCTATTCATAGATGTACATGAAAGCTCAAAATGTGAAGTTAAGCAAAAAAAAAAAAAAAACATATACACACACACACACACACACATATATATATATATATATATATGTAGTTACATTTTCAAAGCCTTAAGAAAATTATTTCCACTCCACTTCCTATTAATAAGTGAACACTCTATCAATAAGTCATTGCCTAAAGGAAGCATTGAACCACCCTATAGAGTCAACTATCCTCTTTTACACTTGTGACCCTAATCCCCAAATTGCTGCTCCTTTAGCAAGGTGAATTTTCTGACATTTCATATATCATTAATTCTCTTTCCATTTTGCTTAATCTTACCACCCTTGGTAATTTGTCAGATCTTTTCAATTCAGACACACATGGATGCATGCTAAAGGGACTGAAACACATTAGAAATCTAATTTTTCCTGACAATTACATTATGGCACCTCTAGCATAGGTATATTTTACATTTCCATGTTTTTTCCTGATTTGATTGACATATAACATACTAAATTGCCTTAGCTCTTGAATATATTTTCTTGATTATAGCCCCAAGAACTCCACCCCCTCATAAGCGCATATGCTCTGATTTTTAGAAGCAAATATTCTCATAATTAAAGAAACCCTCTCTGTTATCCTTACTTAGCAGTGCCAAGGAATGGCTTTTAATTTAGGACTGGAGCCTTAAAATATATTGGTTTATAAATACTATAATTTTGTTTGATGCTTGGAGTGACAAAATTTCCCTATATCATTTGGATTTTAGTTTAGCTAAAATTCCATAGTATTTAGGTGGCTATTCTATAAGAATTACTGACTTGAAGTCTTATTTTTAAATGTGCATCTGAAAGAAAATCTAATTAATATACTGAGTTCACCTAGTCACATGCCAAGCCTCCACTGTAAGTTATTTTCCTAAAGATAGCAAAGTGATAAAGAAACTTCATTAAAAATTTCTTTAAAGATATGAAAATAAGAATGTGGCCTTTCACCTTTGCAGGAGAGCAAAACTTGTATTTGCAAATGTTTCTTTGGCATGTGGATTTTTTGAGCTGAAAATAATCAAGGACCAAAAGACACTCAGGAAGAAATTTTGACCTTCCCTCTAACTGTCTAAAATAATTTGGATAAAGAGTTTATTCCTTGGGCTTCCCTGGTGGTCCAGTGGGTAAGGACACCGCCTTGCAGTGCAAGGGGCGCCGGTTCGATCCCTGGCCTGGGAAGATCCCTCGTGCTGTGGAGCGGCTGGACTGATGTGTCCAATTACCGAGCCGGAGCTCTGGAGCGCATGCGCCCAGAGCCGGTGCGCTGCGACAACAGAGACCACTGCAATGGGAGGCCCACACGGGCCAAAGAACAAAGTTGGATGAAAATAGATAAATGAAAGACCAATAGAAGTGGCCGGCCCGCCCCCTCCCTCCCCAACCCGCCCACCGCCAAAAAAAAAAAAAAAAAAGAGTTTATTCCTTTAATAGAGCTGTCACCAGAGATATATGCAAAGAATATGGAGTGAATACAATTAGGTAATTCAGCAGGGCCTAGGAAGGAGCTCCCTGTGTCTCATTGTGCCCCGGGCCCCCACAAGCATTTGCTTCCAACACACTCACCCTTTTATCTCCATGCAAATTGCCTTCTTCCAGTCTTTAAGCCCCAAACCACAACCCCAGCACCCACTTTTGTCTTTAGCTGAAGATGGTATTTAAGGTGAGGGTTTTGGCTACTTGGATGAGTTACTCAGCTTTCCTGGTCTCTCCCATGTATAAGTTATTTACCCGTTTGTTTAATTTTCTCCTCTTAACCTATCTCATACCAATTCAATTCTTAAATCAGCCATAAGAACCTAGAAAAGGGTCTAGGAAAAATCTCCTCCCTGACACACTGAAACAAAAAGTGTGTTTTAAAAGAACTTGGATTTGATAAATCTGAAAGAAAATCTAATTAATATACTGAGTTCACCTAGTCACATGCCAAGCCTCCACTGTAAGTTATTTTCCTAAAGATAGCAAAGTGATAAAGAAACTTCATTAAAAATTTCTTTAAAGATATGAAAATAAGAATGTGGCCTTTCACCTTTGCAGGAGAGCAAAACTTGTATTTGCAAATGTTTCTTTGGCATGTGGATTTTTTGAGCTGAAAATAATCAAGGACCAAAAGACACTCAGGAAGAAATTTTGACCTTCCCTCTAACTGTCTAAAATAATTTGGATAAAGAGTTTATTCCTTGGGCTTCCCTGGTGGTCCAGTGGGTAAGGACACCGCCTTGCAGTGCAAGGGGCGCCGGTTCGATCCCTGGCCTGGGAAGATCCCTCGTGCTGTGGAGCGGCTGGACTGATGTGTCCAATTACCGAGCCGGAGCTCTGGAGCGCATGCGCCCAGAGCCGGTGCGCTGCGACAACAGAGACCACTGCAATGGGAGGCCCACACGGGCCAAAGAACAAAGTTGGATGAAAATAGATAAATGAAAGACCAATAGAAGTGGCCGCCGCCAAAAAAAAAAAAAAAAGAGTTTATTCCTTTAATAGAGCTGTCACCAGAGATATATGCAAAGAATATGGAGTGAATACAATTAGGTAATTCAGCAGGGCCTAGGAATGAGCTCCCTGTGTCTCATTGTGCCCCCCGGCCACCACAAGCATTTGCTTCCAACACACTCACCCTTTTATCTCCATGCAAATTGCCTTCTTCCAGTCTTTAAGCCCCAAACCACAACCCCAGCACCCACTTTTGTCTTTAGCTGAAGATGGTATTTAAGGTGAGGGTTTTGGCTACTTGGATGAGTTACTCAGCTTTCCTGGTCTCTCCCATGTATAAGTTATTTACCCGTTTGTTTAATTTTCTCCTCTTAACCTATCTCATACCAATTCAATTCTTAAATCAGCCATAAGAACCTAGAAAAGGGTCTAGGAAAAAAATCTCCTCCCTGACACACTGAAACAAAAAAGTGTGTTTTAAAAAGAACTTGGATTTGAAGAATTTAAGTGAAAAATAAAATGTTCTTGGTATCCGTACTAGTTTCCTAGGTCTGCCATAGCAAATTACCACAGATGGGATTGGTTGAGAACAGCAGGAATTTATTTCCTGTCAGTTCTGGAACCCAGAAGTGTAAAATTAAGGTTTCTACAAGGTCATGCTCCCTCTGAAGACTGCAGGGAAAAATCTTCACTCATTTCTTCCTAACTTCTAGCAGTTCCAAAGAACTGGTCATACCAATCTCCACCTCCCTCCCATAAGGCCTTCTATCTAAGTCTCCATCTCTGATTCTGTCTTCTTCTTTTTTGTTTTTTACAAAGACACCATCACTGATTAAGGGCCCAGCTAACATAATAAGGGCTTCCCTGCTGGCTCAGATGGTGAAGAATCTGCCTGCAATGCAGGAGACCCAGCCTTGATCTCTGTGTCAAGAAAATCCTCTGGAGAAAAGAATGGATACCCACTCCAGTATTCTCTCATATATATATATATATTTTTTTTTTTTTCAGCCATATGTTTTATTCTTTGGCATGTGTGGGCCTGCCATTGCAGTAGCCTCTGTCATTGCGCACTGGTTCTGGGCGCATGTGCTCCAGAGTGCTGGCTCATAATTGGACAAACCGGTCTAGCCATTCCGAGGCACATGGGATCTTCCTGGGCCAGGGATCAAACTGGTAACCCTTGCACTGCAAGGCAGACTCTCTTCCCACTGGGCCACCGTGGAAGCCCAGAGTATTCTTGCCCGAAGAATTCCATAAGCAGAGGGGCCTGGCAGGCTACAGTCCATGGGGTTGCAAAGAGTCAGACATGACTGAGTGATTAACATTTTCACCTTCACTAACATAATAGGACCTCTTCTTAATTAGGCAAGTATGCAAAGATCTTATGTTCAAACATAATCATATTCTGAGGTTCTGGGTACACATGAATTTTGGAAAATACTAGTCAAATTGATCTCAGGTAGCCTCGGCCTGGGGCAGTTTGAAGTAGGACTTTGGTTCTAACCTGACCGGAGATTGAGGTCTGGTCAAGGCAGTGAGAAAGCTGAATCCTAGCCAGTAGTCTGTGACAAGGCCCTGGCCCTTTGGCTTTGCACAAATGTATATCCACAAAAATGGAAAGTAATGGAACAAGTCAAGGATTTATTAAGAGGAAAAGGAGTACAGTATGTGTGAATAGACACAATGGTAGACTCAGAGTGCTGTGCCCTCATAGTAGTTTAAATCATTTATACAGAGTATAAATTATTTTTCCTGGGTTTCCTTTGGCCAATCATTTTGAATTGCTTGGCTCTGAGTCTGTATTTTGTATAGCTCAAGATCCTCCCATGTGTGTGTGTACATCTTTTTAGTTAAGATGGATTCCACCCAAGAGGCCCACGGGTAGATTTAGCATCACTCCCATTTTGACCTCCAAGGATCTTTCTAGTTGGAAGGGTTTCCTCAACTTTAAGAACAAGAAATATGTGGTCTCTGTCAACTACAAATTGACACTTATCAATTACATTGCCAATGTCTGAAAAAGAGAGTATTTGTCATCCAGCACTGGGAAGACTGAACTCTGTGCTGTGACAGATGCTGACTTCCAACCCCCCAGAGGGAACTCAAGGTGGAGTAAGGTACTCTGTGTGCCAGACCATCTGGTAGCACAGGTGTTTAGACAGGCAGATGTTTTAGGAACAGATTTTATGACCTCGATCCTTACATCTCTTCATACATATTAAAGCACTAAAATCTCTTCATGGTAACATCAGATCCTCATGACTAACCAAACACCCCATTTGTAAAATGAGTGTTTAATGGTATTGAAGGCACATCCCGACTGGGGCTTCCCACGGCAGTGGAAGCCCAGAGTATTCTTGCCCAAGAATTCCATAAGCAGGGGCCTGGCAGGCTACAGTCCACGGGGTTGCAAAGAGTCAGACATGACTGAGTGATTAACATTTTCACCTTCACTAACATAATAGGACCTCTTCTTAATTAGGCAAGTATGCAAAGATCTTATGTTCAAACATAATCATATTCTGAGGTTCTGGGTACACATGAATTTTGGAAAATACTAGTCAAATTGATCTCAGGTAGCCTCGGCCTGGGGCAGTTTGAAGTAGGACTTTGGTTCTAACCTGACCGGAGATTGAGGTCTGGTCAAGGCAGTGAGAAAGCTGAATCCTAGCCAGTAGTCTGTGACAAGGCCCTGGCCCTTTGGCTTTGCACAAATGTATATCCACAAAAATGGAAAGTAATGGAACAAGTCAAGGATTTATTAAGAGGAAAAGGAGTACAGTATGTGTGAATAGACACAATGGTAGACTCAGAGTGCTGTGCCCTCATAGTAGTTTAAATCATTTATACAGAGTATAAATTATTTTTCCTGGGTTTCCTTTGGCCAATCATTTTGAATTGCTTGGCTCTGAGTCTGTATTTTGTATAGCTCAAGATCCTCCCATGTGTGTGTGTACATCTTTTTAGTTAAGATGGATTCCACCCAAGAGGCCCACGGGTAGATTTAGCATCACTCCCATTTTGACCTCCAAGGATCTTTCTAGTTGGAAGGGTTTCCTCAACTTTAAGAACAAGAAATATGTGGTCTCTGTCAACTACAAATTGACACTTATCAATTACATTGCCAGTGTCTGAAAAAGAGAGTATTTGTCATCCAGCACTGGGAAGACTGAACTCTGTGCTGTGACAGATGCTGACTTCCAACCCCCCAGAGGGAACTCAAGGTGGAGTAAGGTACTCTGTGTGCCAGACCATCTGGTAGCACAGGTGTTTAGACAGGCAGATGTTTTTAGGAACAGATTTTATGACCTCGATCCTTACATCTCTTCATACATATTAAAGCACTAAAATCTCTTCATGGTAACATCAGATCCTCATGACTAACCAAACACCCCCATTTGTAAAATGAGTGTTTAATGGTATTGAAACCTCCCTTCATCAAAATCTTATATATTGATTTTCCTCCTGCTGGCTCTTTGGAGCAGTCTCTCAGAGCTATATGGATGGGGCGCTGCCACCCAGCCTGAAGTCCTAATTGTGCCCCAAATAAAACTCAACCCACAACTCTCAAGTTGTTTATTTTTTTTTAGTTGACATCTCTATCTTTCATCTGGACAGTGCTCAGACTCTTTTCTTGGTTGTCCTGATGCTGATCTTTGGGTTTTCTGTCCACAGTGAAAGGACCCAAATTGCTTTCCTTGGTGGGGCTGGGGAAGCCCATCTACCTCCTAGCTCAAAACCACTGTAAACCCCATTTATAAAGTAGAAGGATCCACGAGAAAACACTCTAATCAAATGACTCTTAAAGACGAACTATTTTTAAAGTTAAGATTAATCCACTTATCCAATTTTCATTAAATCCTAGCTAATACCACCACACTTGGCACAACCAAACACACCCACACTACCTATAGCAGCACATAAGGGACACCCCAGTCTGTATATACATTAGCTGGAATTCCTTCTTCTCTCATGTAGGCACTGCCAGCTAGATCATTACAAAACATTTATAAGACTAATTGTTAAAAAAAAAAAAGGAATCTATAATTCTAACAAATACTCCTCACAAAGCCCATCTGGGTTTTATTCCTATTTATTAATAGTCCACTCATTTAATATCGTTTTAATTTAAATCACTATGAAAAGTACAAGGAAGCACTCACTGAAATTTCCTCAACTTTAAGAACAAGAAATATGTGGTCTCTGTCAACTACAAATTGACACTTATCAATTACATTGCCAATGTCTGAAAAAGAGAGTATTTGTCATCCAGCACTGGGAAGACTGAACTCTGTGCTGTGACAGATGCTGACTTCCAACCCCCCAGAGGGAACTCAAGGTGGAGTAAGGTACTCTGTGTGCCAGACCATCTGGTAGCACAGGTGTTTAGACAGGCAGATGTTTTTAGGAACAGATTTTATGACCTCGATCCTTACATCTCTTCATACATATTAAAGCACTAAAATCTCTTCATGGTAACATCAGATCCTCATGACTAACCAAACACCCCCATTTGTAAAATGAGTGTTTAATGGTATTGAAACCTCCCTTCATCAAAATCTTATATATTGATTTTCCTCCTGCTGGCTCTTTGGAGCAGTCTCTCAGAGCTATATGGATGGGGCGCTGCCACCCAGCCTGAAGTCCTAATTGTGCCCCAAATAAAACTCAACCCACAACTCTCAAGTTGTTTATTTTTTTTTAGTTGACATCTCTATCTTTCATCTGGACAGTGCTCAGACTCTTTTCTTGGTTGTCCTGATGCTGATCTTTGGGTTTTCTGTCCACAGTGAAAGGACCCAAATTGCTTTCCTTGGTGGGGCTGGGGAAGCCCATCTACCTCCTAGCTCAAAACCACTGTAAACCCCATTTATAAAGTAGAAGGATCCACGAGAAAACACTCTAATCAAATGACTCTTAAAGACGAACTATTTTTAAAGTTAAGATTAATCCACTTATCCAATTTTCATTAAATCCTAGCTAATACCACCACACTTGGCACAACCAAACACACCCACACTACCTATAGCAGCACATAAGGGACACCCCAGTCTGTATATACATTAGCTGGAATTCCTTCTTCTCTCATGTAGGCACTGCCAGCTAGATCATTACAAAACATTTATAAGACTAATTGTTAAAAAAAAAAGGAATCTATAATTCTAACAAATACTCCTCACAAAGCCCATCTGGGTTTTATTCCTATTTATTAATAGTCCACTCATTTGTAAGCAGAGTGATCTTGTAATTGAACTTTCAAATCAGGGCACTATGAAAAGTACAAGGAAGCACTATGCGGAATTATACTGAAATAACAACTATGAAAGAAAGCAGGTATCCAATTCATTCTACCAACAATTGCCCCTCATCAGTCAGGCCTTTATCTCTAGAACTCTAGCTCTAGCCTAAATATATGTGGAACCTCACTCTCCCCATTTTCAAACCCTTTGCCATGACTGCTCCAGTGTACATAGGCCATCACCAGTGGAATGTAGTATATTCCCAACTCTCTCTTAGTGTTCCTTTTACCATCTTGCTCAGTATGAAACCTGGCAGCAAACACCTTCCATGAGGATTATCCCCACATTTCTTCTACTAAGGGGTCTGAAGTTGAAGTAGGTATCTACCTTGTTTTCCAAAATGCCATTTGCTCAAAATACTGTTTTTTCATAAAAGGCATAATTCACAAATACCACTGAGACACCCATCACTTTTGTGGTTATCTAATGATCTCCAAATCATTCCCTCTATTTTCTTTGAAATTTTATTATTCAGTTCACTATTTCTCTCTCCAGTACTATTTTTCATTTTGATTTAAGTGACTAATGATTCCAACTGTATCATCCATTCAACACGTTCAGTATTCAGGCCCTGCGGTTCATCACTTCTAACAACAATTACATCCATCTGTCATGAATCACCTACTCTCATGCAAGACAGCACTCTTAGTCAGAATAACTTCAGTTTTAAAACACTCACTCACAAAGCATCATTTCCTATTTCTCCAGGGTATTGTTCAGTTATCTCCCTGTTCCTCCTACATCATCAATGCATCCACTTTTACTAGAATGTTCTTATCACCATATAAACACATTGCAATATTATTTATCTAAAGGAGGAAAATGCTCTTAATCCCCACCCCACCCCCATCACTAGCTCCTATTTCTTTATCTAGTTCACTGAACAGCAACTCATGGAGAATGTTGTCTACAATCCCTGATCAAACTCTGTAGTCAATCACATTATATTTTCATCCCAAGAAAATTCCACCAAGGTGGGGAGAGGAGTATCTCTTGATATACTAGCCAAGAGATATCATCTTGTCAATATTTTTTGAACTCTCGATCACTAAAACTCGAATATTTCCCCTCTTGAAATATCTGCTTCATTTGGCATCCTAGACACTACTCTCCTATCTGTATTACTTCACTGTCAGCTTCTCAGTATCTTTTGCTAAATTATCACATTAAGTTGCAACAAGACTCAGTATTGCCCCTCTTCCTTTCCACTCTCTATTCACACCCTGAGTCATCTCTTTCATTCCCACGGTTTTATGTTTCTGATATATGCTATTGATTACACTATTTTCCTCCAGTCTGGATAAGATTGCTGAGGGCTCCATACTCAGGTATCTCTCTTAGTTTTTACCTGTTTCCAAATTGGACCATTTTAAGGGGTCTGAAGTTGAAGTAGGTATCTACCTTGTTTTCCAAAATGCCATTTGCTCAAAATACTGTTTTTTCATAAAAGGCATAATTCACAAATACCACTGAGACACCCATCACTTTTGTGGTTATCTAATGATCTCCAAATCATTCCCTCTATTTTCTTTGAAATTTTATTATTCAGTTCACTATTTCTCTCTCCAGTACTATTTTTCATTTTGATTTAAGTGACTAATGATTCCAACTGTATCATCCATTCAACACGTTCAGTATTCAGGCCCTGCGGTTCATCACTTCTAACAACAATTACATCCATCTGTCATGAATCACCTACTCTCATGCAAGACAGCACTCTTAGTCAGAATAACTTCAGTTTTAAAACACTCACTCACAAAGCATCATTTCCTATTTCTCCAGGGTATTGTTCAGTTATCTCCCTGTTCCTCCTACATCATCAATGCATCCACTTTTACTAGAATGTTCTTATCACCATATAAACACATTGCAATATTATTTATCTAAAGGAGGAAAATGCTCTTAATCCCCACCCCACCCCCATCACTAGCTCCTATTTCTTTATCTAGTTCACTGAACAGCAACTCATGGAGAATGTTGTCTACAATCCCTGATCAAACTCTGTAGTCAATCACATTATATTTTCATCCCAAGAAAATTCCACCAAGGTGGGGAGAGGAGTATCTCTTGATATACTAGCCAAGAGATATCATCTTGTCAATATTTTTTGAACTCTCGATCACTAAAACTCGAATATTTCCCCTCTTGAAATATCTGCTTCATTTGGCATCCTAGACACTACTCTCCTATCTGTATTACTTCACTGTCAGCTTCTCAGTATCTTTTGCTAAATTATCACATTAAGTTGCAACAAGACTCAGTATTGCCCCTCTTCCTTTCCACTCTCTCTATTCACACCCTGAGTCATCTCTTTCATTCCCACGGTTTTATGTTTCTGATATATGCTATTGATTACACTATTTTCCTCCAGTCTGGATAAGATTGCTGAGGGCTCCATACTCAGGTATCTAATTATTTACCAATCATCCCAAGTTGAACACAATCAGGAAAACTTGTGTATACACCTTCAAACGTTTTTTGTTCTTCACTAGTTTTCTATTAATTAATAAGTATCATCACCATTCACCTGGTTGCTCAGTCTAAGTATTTAGGAATTGTTATTGCATTTCTGCTTTCCTTCTCATGTCATACCCAATTTATTCAAATGAGCTTACTTTAGTGCTCGTGCTCATTTTTGTGGGTTTCACTCCAGACAACAACAATAAAGATAATATCAACATAAAGTAAGTCACACAATTTTTTTTTGTTTCCCAATGTATAGAAAGTTATATTTACATTACATTGTAGTTTACTAAGTGTGCAACAGCACTGTATCTGAAAAATAATGTGCATACTTTAAAAAATACTTTGGCTGAAAAATGCTCACCATCATATGAGCCTTCAGCAAGTCATAGTAGTCACATTAAGGATTGCTGATCACAGATTCTCATAACAAACATCATAACAAGGAAAATTAGAATGTGTCACCAAAATGTGACACAAAGTGAGCAAATACTCTTGGGAAATGATACCATTAGACTTGCTCAATGCAGGGTTGCCGCCAGTCTTCAATTTTTTTTTTTAAAGCAATATTTACAAAGCATAATAAAGTGTAAGCCCAATAAAACAAAGCTTTTATTGCTATATATTACTTCAAAATATAGTATACATCATCAGACCACTTCTTTCCATCTGCTACCACCCAAATCTAAGACACAGTCACAGACAGACAAAGTCTCCTTAGGGGTCTTTCTTCCTCTACTATTCTTATGTGAAAACTATTTTCAGCACAGCATCCTCAGTAATTGTTTTCAAAAGCAAGTAACATCAAATCCCTACCTTGCTCCATCATTCATTCCTCTTGAAATATCTGCTTCATTTGGCATCCTAGACACTACTCTCCTATCTGTATTACTTCACTGTCAGCTTCTCAGTATCTTTTGCTAAATTATCACATTAAGTTGCAACAAGACTCAGTATTGCCCCTCTTCCTTTCCACTCTCTATTCACACCCTGAGTCATCTCTTTCATTCCCACGGTTTTATGTTTCTGATATATGCTATTGATTACACTATTTTCCTCCAGTCTGGATAAGATTGCTGAGGGCTCCATACTCAGGTATCTAATTATTTACCAATCATCCCAAGTTGAACACAATCAGGAAAACTTGTGTATACACCTTCAAACGTTTTTTGTTCTTCACTAGTTTTCTATTAATTAATAAGTATCATCACCATTCACCTGGTTGCTCAGTCTAAGTATTTAGGAATTGTTATTGCATTTCTGCTTTCCTTCTCATGTCATACCCAATTTATTCAAATGAGCTTACTTTAGTGCTCGTGCTCATTTTTGTGGGTTTCACTCCAGACAACAACAATAAAGATAATATCAACATAAAGTAAGTCACACAATTTTTTTTTGTTTCCCAATGTATAGAAAGTTATATTTACATTACATTGTAGTTTACTAAGTGTGCAACAGCACTGTATCTGAAAAATAATGTGCATACTTTAAAAAATACTTTGGCTGAAAAATGCTCACCATCATATGAGCCTTCAGCAAGTCATAGTAGTCACATTAAGGATTGCTGATCACAGATTCTCATAACAAACATCATAACAAGGAAAATTAGAATGTGTCACCAAAATGTGACACAAAGTGAGCAAATACTCTTGGGAAATGATACCATTAGACTTGCTCAATGCAGGGTTGCCGCCAGTCTTCAATTTTTTTTTTTAAAGCAATATTTACAAAGCATAATAAAGTGTAAGCCCAATAAAACAAAGCTTTTATTGCTATATATTACTTCAAAATATAGTATACATCATCAGACCACTTCTTTCCATCTGCTACCACCCAAATCTAAGACACAGTCACAGACAGACAAAGTCTCCTTAGGGGTCTTTCTTCCTCTACTATTCTTATGTGAAAACTATTTTCAGCACAGCATCCTCAGTAATTGTTTTCAAAAGCAAGTAACATCAAATCCCTACCTTGCTCCATCCTGTCTATCACACTTAGAAAATGTCAATTTTTCATCTTGGCATACCGTGGCTGACTCAAGTCTACCTGCTGCTTAGTGTTCTAAACCCACTTCCTACCACATTCTTTTCTATGGCTTACCTCTCCAAACTGACTCTTTTTCTTGATGTTTCCTCAAATGTATTTAGCATTTTTTACTTTATAGCCTTTACACATTTTCTCCTCTTCCTTGAATGCTCTTGCCCTAGAAATTCACAAGCTCCACACCCATGGCTTTCAAAGTCTCTCAGCTCCATCCTCAGTGCACGCTTTCCTCCCTCCAAGAATCTTTTGTAAAAGCCAAAATCAACACTCTCATAGAAATAGAACCTGTAAAAGAGTAACATGTCAAAGGTTGTATTTAGTTCATTAATAGAGGGGAAACTAGTAACATTTTACAAGTAGTTCAAAAGAGAATTCAAAGACTCAAACATATATTTAGGCAATAAGGAATTCTGAAGTGAATTTATAAATAAATGCCAAACGAGTCTACCCATAGGGCAAGGATCAATAACATTTCACCATATAAATTCTATTTGAAATCTTATGAATGCAATTTTTATTATTACCAGTTTTCTGCATTTTAGAGTTGTAGGTTTGCTCAAAGGCAGTAAAAGGAACTGCCCTGGACAGGAAACTCAGCAATCATTTTTCCACATCAAAGTTTTTAATAATGTTTACTGACACTTGCCTTCTTCCTTTCAATTCCTGAAAAGATGGTATACATTCACACTTACTGTCTGTCTCTCCTTTAGAAAATAAACTGCATAAGAACACAATTTTAAAACTCCTTGGCACAGACTGGTTGTTCATAATTTTCTGAAAGTTAAAGGGATGTATATATTTCATAACAGACTTTAAAGACAATCTGTTAATGGAGATATATATATATATATGTATTATATATTATTATATATATTAATATTTTTTTGCCACTTCTATTGATCTTTCATTCACTTTATCAGTCCAAGCGCTCTGAGGCATGTAGCATCTTCCCAGGCCAGGGATCAAACCGGTGCCCCTTGCACTGTAAGGTGGTGTCCTTACCCACTGGACCACCAGGGAAACCCAAGGATATATATTTTTAAAAAGGTAAATCATGACTCTCATCAATATCAACTAAATATATGTTAAAGATTTTATTTGTATCTTCAGTTAGTCTATAATAAAGCTAGTTCAAAGGGGAATTCAGGGTAACCACAAATACATGGGAAATGAGGAATGCTGAAATTAATTAGTTATAGATATAAAATTGGCTCCAGGGGAACCATTCATACCTCAATTGGGCACATTTATTTGCATTTCTATGAAAAATAATAATTGGTATAATTATCAACTTTCAACAAGTCTAGAGGGTTTTAAAATACCTCAAATATAATAAAATATGCAGATAACCTGAAATACCAGATGGAACATCTAGTTATCTTTCACCCCATTTCAAAACCTTGTGCAATTTTTTCTAACATCATATGCACCATAAAAAATGTATGAATACCATTAACATAAGAACTATTTCCAGTTAGGAAACATACCTAAACTCTGAATGCTAGCCCTTAACCTAATATTTTGTATTTCCATTATTGCATATTAATTATCAGTCAAAATATAGCTGTGTGATAAGCAAATGAGATGGCTGTTTTATCACAAATCTTGCATCTTTAATGTATATTTTGCTAATTACCTTATCTGTCTTAGTTTACAAAGCAATTAGATCAACTCTTCTAGTTTGGATCTCCATAGAGACTAGTTGGCATTTGTCTCTTTTTTAGTTACATTAAACCCTTTAGTTTTCTCTGTCCTGTATAGTAGATTCTTGGCCACAAGGGACTGTGCAAAACATTCTGACTTTTAGCATGAATACATGCTCATTGCTTTAAGTGTGACTGATGTATAATGTGGTGTAGTGAGCCAGAATTCTGAAGTGATTCCCCTTACCTGTTTACAGGAGCACCAGAATCTGAATTCCTATGAGAAACTGGGGACCATCTACTCCAAAGATGTATGTGTGAGACAATACATCAGATATTTGATTAAACTTTCATGAATTTGATAGACAATAAATTTATTATACATTTGACTGTCCATAGGCATACATAAATTACCTATAGAAAAATTCTTGTCAATCTGCTGTTCTCTCTGATGTATATTTCAACTATCTGGTGATAACTTTGGTCCATTCTGGATACTAATTTTTTTGTCTCCTGTTATCTTTGCCCCATGTGGCCTGACATATGGCAGCATATTTGTTCAGTCTCTTCTTGCTGTGACTTAGATTTCATTTTTACATGACTCAAAGTATAGTTTCTGATCACTGAATAGATATTTTTAAATGGTGGCTTGATGGTGTAAATCTTCCTCTTAATGTGAATATAAGTATAACAGTGCTAAGCAGTTAAAATAACTTTATGAGAAGAATGTTACCTGACAGAAGCCCAAAACTGAAATAGAGGTATGTGAGGTGTGACAAACCATTTTTTTTTTTTTTGACACCTGGGTCAACCAATATCAGTGTCTCAGACTACTACAAGTGAAATATCTTACACTCTGTATAGTATAGATTACATTAGCACATCATATGAAGAACTGATCATTAACAGAATTTACAAAGCATCTTATAGACCCACTCAACGTATCCTGAAAATCTTTTCCCAGGACCACACAGATTTGTATAATATTTAAGTAATCTTTCTATATTACTTTAGCTTGCTTTTCACATCTCTTAAATATTGGAAAGAACATCAGTGGGAGATTTTCCTTGCCCTTGGACGTGTATAACATTAACTTTAACCAACAATACGATGAACTATTCTAGTTTGGATCTCCATAGAGACTAGTTGGCATTTGTCTCTTTTTAGTTACATTAAACCCTTTAGTTTTCTCTGTCCTGTATAGTAGATTCTTGGCCACAAGGGACTGTGCAAAACATTCTGACTTTTAGCATGAATACATGCTCATTGCTTTAAGTGTGACTGATGTATAATGTGGTGTAGTGAGCCAGAATTCTGAAGTGATTCCCCTTACCTGTTTACAGGAGCACCAGAATCTGAATTCCTATGAGAAACTGGGGACCATCTACTCCAAAGATGTATGTGTGAGACAATACATCAGATATTTGATTAAACTTTCATGAATTTGATAGACAATAAATTTATTATACATTTGACTGTCCATAGGCATACATAAATTACCTATAGAAAAATTCTTGTCAATCTGCTGTTCTCTCTGATGTATATTTCAACTATCTGGTGATAACTTTGGTCCATTCTGGATACTAATTTTTTTGTCTCCTGTTATCTTTGCCCCATGTGGCCTGACATATGGCAGCATATTTGTTCAGTCTCTTCTTGCTGTGACTTAGATTTCATTTTTACATGACTCAAAGTATAGTTTCTGATCACTGAATAGATATTTTTAAATGGTGGCTTGATGGTGTAAATCTTCCTCTTAATGTGAATATAAGTATAACAGTGCTAAGCAGTTAAAATAACTTTATGAGAAGAATGTTACCTGACAGAAGCCCAAAACTGAAATAGAGGTATGTGAGGTGTGACAAACCATTTTTTTTTTTTTTGACACCTGGGTCAACCAATATCAGTGTCTCAGACTACTACAAGTGAAATATCTTACACTCTGTATAGTATAGATTACATTAGCACATCATATGAAGAACTGATCATTAACAGAATTTACAAAGCATCTTATAGACCCACTCAACGTATCCTGAAAATCTTTTCCCAGGACCACACAGATTTGTATAATATTTAAGTAATCTTTCTATATTACTTTAGCTTGCTTTTCACATCTCTTAAATATTGGAAAGAACATCAGTGGGAGATTTTCCTTGCCCTTGGACGTGTATAACATTAACTTTAACCAACAATACGATGAAAAGATGAACTGTATTGATAACATGTGCTGTGATTGAATTGTTATTAGAGAGTAATGGATGTAGCCCAAGGGAGATCAGAACATTTTAGCGTTGGAATGTGATCTCTATAAACTAGTCACAAAACAGATGCTGACTAGGGTTAGAAATAAATCATACCCAAACATTGCCCTACATGTATATACATACGTGTGAGTACATGTATGTGTGTCCACATGTGTTCATGTTTTTCTACCCTTGTTTTCCTCTTCTACCCCTTTGATCCTCATTTAAAAAAAAGCCCATAACAGTGGCAATACATTTACGGAAGTACATGTTGATTTAGTTCTCTGTTTTCTAATCAATATTAGTTTGTATAATTGTGTATGGTAAATACATTTAGACATATGTAAATGTGTATATATATATATATATATATATATATATATATTGTTTTAGACAGAAAGATAAATAGGTCGGTCGATATACATACAATTATTTTATCAGTGTTTCTAACGGTGGTTCTACAGTATGTTATCTAAAGTTCCTAGAGGGCTTCCCCCGGTGGTCCAGTGGGTAAGGACATCGCCTTGCAGTGCAAGGGGCGCCGGTTCGATCCCTGGTCTGGGAAGATCCCATGTGCCGCGGAGCAGCTGGACTGATGTGTCCAACGACTGAGCTGGAGCTCTGGATAATTTTTAAAAAGGCAGTGCTAAGCAGTTAAAATAACTTTATGAGAAGAATGTTACCTGACAGAAGCCCAAAACTGAAATAGAGGTATGTGAGGTGTGACAAACCATTTTTTTTTTTGACACCTGGGTCAACCAATATCAGTGTCTCAGACTACTACAAGTGAAATATCTTACACTCTGTATAGTATAGATTACATTAGCACATCATATGAAGAACTGATCATTAACAGAATTTACAAAGCATCTTATAGACCCACTCAACGTATCCTGAAAATCTTTTCCCAGGACCACACAGATTTGTATAATATTTAAGTAATCTTTCTATATTACTTTAGCTTGCTTTTCACATCTCTTAAATATTGGAAAGAACATCAGTGGGAGATTTTCCTTGCCCTTGGACGTGTATAACATTAACTTTAACCAACAATACGATGAAAAGATGAACTGTATTGATAACATGTGCTGTGATTGAATTGTTATTAGAGAGTAATGGATGTAGCCCAAGGGAGATCAGAACATTTTAGCGTTGGAATGTGATCTCTATAAACTAGTCACAAAACAGATGCTGACTAGGGTTAGAAATAAATCATACCCAAACATTGCCCTACATGTATATACATACGTGTGAGTACATGTATGTGTGTCCACATGTGTTCATGTTTTTCTACCCTTGTTTTCCTCTTCTACCCCTTTGATCCTCATTTAAAAAAAAGCCCATAACAGTGGCAATACATTTACGGAAGTACATGTTGATTTAGTTCTCTGTTTTCTAATCAATATTAGTTTGTATAATTGTGTATGGTAAATACATTTAGACATATGTAAATGTGTATATATATATATATATATATATATATATATATTGTTTTAGACAGAAAGATAAATAGGTCGGTCGATATACATACAATTATTTTATCAGTGTTTCTAACGGTGGTTCTACAGTATGTTATCTAAAGTTCCTAGAGGGCTTCCCCCGGTGGTCCAGTGGGTAAGGACATCGCCTTGCAGTGCAAGGGGCGCCGGTTCGATCCCTGGTCTGGGAAGATCCCATGTGCCGTGGAGCAGCTGGACTGATGTGTCCAACGACTGAGCTGGAGCTCTGGAGCGCATGGCCCAGAGCCAGCTCTCAACAACGACAGACACCACAGCGATGGGAGGCCCACAGGAGCCAAAGAGCAAAGACGGATGAAGGTGGAGAAATGAAAGACCAATAGAAGTGGCCTACCCACTCCCCTCCCTCCCCAACCTGACCCCCGCCCAAAATAAATAAATAAATAAATCTTAAAAAATAAAATAAAATAAAACAGTTCCTAGAGTTACCTGGAGGTTATTTAAACAAAATGTCAAATACTAAATGCATCAAAGAGCCCCCAGATTTAAATGTTATTTTTATCAGCATTTTAGCTTTTCCTCATTTTTCCATGGTCTTCCTATTGTTCTTCATGATAAACATAAGTTTAAGAATAAGTAGAGGAAAGACTATCATGTAATAGATACCAGATGTCCTGTAAGTGAAAACACTATGATGATAAAACATCAATCCCCCCAGGAAGTCTTGACTGATATTCTTTCTGGGGTGACATAATAGATTTTTTTTTTTTTGGCCATTTCTGTTGATCTTTCATTAATTTCCATCTTTGTTCTCTGGCCCGTGTGAGCCTCCCATCACAGTGGCCTCTATCGTCGCAGAGCGCTGGCTCTAGGCGCGTGCGCCCCAGAGCTCCGGCTCGGTAATTGGACACATCAGTCCAGCCGCTCTGTGGCACGTGGGATCTTCCCAGGCCAGGGATCAAACTGGCGCCCCTAGCACTGCAAGGTGGTGTCCTTACCCACTGGACCACCAGGGAAGCCCCAATATATTTTATATATTATTGCTCACCTGTGGCCCTATGACCTCAGGAAAGAAAGCTCTTTGGGAGTGTAGTGACTGGGCTACTATATCTGTTTCCTATTTCTTTGCATGCTGCCTACATCAGGTTAGGTACTCAATCTATATCCTCTGATAAAGAGGAAAATGCCACATAAACAAATAACTGAAAGCAATTTTCCTAAAGAATTAGCCTTATAATCAAAAAAAGATAAGAACAACTATTAGCATTGTTAAATTTATATCTCCATTTAAGTATGCTGCTTTGCGATCATTTGAACAAAGGAAGATAAAACATCAATTATTAAAATTAATATAAATGGACTAGGTTACACATAGAGGTAAGGGTCACAGATATTCTTCCTAATTCAGAATAAAATACGACATATTCCAGGTTAATTTTATAGGATGTATTCTATGTCAGGTGTACACTTTATGGGGGAGATGAAGAGCCCTGAATACAGCTAAAAGAAAAGGAAATAAGAGAAAGGCATCTCAAGGGAGCAGAGTATATGACTGAGTGTGAAATAATGAGTGACCCTTAAAATAAGTGGAATTTGGAAAGCAATCACAGATCAGTATTAACTCACTCTTTGTCAAACTCATTACTAAGGAGATGGTTAGACACATGAGTTTTTACTCCAGAAAAGTTAATACTAAGACAGTGGCAACAAATTGCAGTACCCACTTGATGTAATATAAGTTTGAGGTAGGAAATAAAGTATTTAGTTTCTCAATTTGTGGTAGAAAAGTTTGTTTTAAGAAATAAAGTAGAAAACCTGACACTGCCAAATTTCTGAACTATAGCATTCTGATCTCCATTTTGACAGATTTTTACAAAGTACAGTTAAACACGTATCGTGTATCTAAAATTATTAATCTATGTTTATTTTGCCCTTTTATAGCTCTCTAAGGGCTTCCCTGGTTGCTCAAAGGTAAAGAATCCACCTACCAATGAAGGAGACTCAGGTTCGAATCCTGGGCTGGGAAGATATTCTGGAGAAGGAAATGGCAACTCACTCCAGTATTCTTGTCTGGGAAATCCCATGGACAGAAACACTACTTACAACTAAACAATGACAACATATTCTTTTGTATCTTAATATTTCTATCTCAGCATCTTGTTTTTATGTGTACATGCAAGTGTGTATGTGTTTACATATACATTTCAAAGGTATATATCATAATTGAATATATTTGTGTGCTCAGTGCCTCAGTCATGGTAGACTCTTTTTGATGCCATAGGCTGTAGCCCACCAGGTTCCTCTGTCTGTGAGATTTTCCAGGCAACAATACTGGAACGGATTGCCATCCCCTTCTCCAGGGAATCTTTTCAACCCAGAAATGGAACCCACATCCCTTATGTCTCCTGCATAGGTAGATGGATTCTTTACCACTGTGCCATCTGGGAAGTTCATACCATATTTGAATATACATATCTGGAAGTATTTGTTGAATGTATAATATATGTTAGTTATCATATGAAGACATAAGGAAAAGGAGATATAGTCTGGTTCCACAGTGCTGGCTGTCAGTGTGGGGAGCTGAACACATTCAGAAGCATCAGAAAGTGCAGTAAACAAGTTTGATAGAGATTTTATGTAACAGTCTCTAGATGTCCAGGAAAAGAAGTGCTTCAGGCTATTTACTGAAGGGAAGCAAAGAAGGTTTCACAGATATTAAAATACACAAATGGAGTCTTCAAGAAAGATAAAGAACACACAGGGCACACAATGAAAAGAGGTAACATCAGGAAAAAGAGTAGCACCTGCAAAGACATGAAGGGGCCTGAGGGTGAGACATGTTTGAAAAACTACCTCCAGGCTGATATTACTACCTACTCACAGATATATACAGATAATACCAAGATTTACATAAATGCCTGCATTTGTTCCTCCATGTTTGGATACACATCCTTCTCTATTTTTCCCTCCAGTCCCTGTAAAGGAAAAGCTAAAACTTAAGGGGTGTTCATAACAAACCTGGCTTCTACTTCCTCAGAGCAATAAAGCAACAGAGCAATGTAATTCAATCCAACAGTTCCAGGAGACTCTACTCCCCTTCATTACTCCATAAAACATTTTGCCTATTTGTGAGGAAGACATTTCACTTTCAATTGAAATTCCAAACTGCTCTCATAAAGTAAAGGTGCTTCATGCTTGAATTTTATCTATTTATCAACGACTGTCAGAGTTGTCATTTCTGACTTGTCCTAGAGATGGGCTAGCTCCCTCCCTCCTTCCCCAAGTTAAAAAATCATCATAACAGGGAAATGTTAAAAATAAAATAAAATAAAAAATTATTTATCAGTTTCTGCTCTAGTCCTTGAAGTGTTTCATCATTTCTTTCTCAGCATCTTAAAAAACATTTATATCTTCAATGATACCCAAGGTCATGTGAATCCATGCAGGCTATTTTTCACAGATTTTTTTACCCGGTCTGACAGCAGAGAACATAGCATTGAAGTTCGCACCTCACAAACGTAATTTGGAGTGTTAATTGGAAAGGACCAAGCTGACCTTTGGTTTCTGCTCTCTAAGAACTGGTGACAAGATTTCTCATCTTTCCTTCTGAAGTTGGTGGACAGAAATGATGCGGATTATAGAGGTTCTGGCTGGAGAGGAAAGAGATACAGAATACGGGAGACAGAAGAAGAGAAATGTACAGGAAAACTTGTTTGGTAAAGAGTGTGTATGTGTGTTAGCCACTCAGTCGTGTTTGACTTTTTGCCACCCCATAGATTATAGCCCACCAGGCTCCTCTGTCCATGAAATTCTCCAGGCAAGAATACTGGAATGGGTTTGCATGCCCTTCTCCAGGGGATCTTCTCAATTCAGGGATTGAACCTGGGTCTCCTGGGTTGCAGGCATACTCTTTACCATCTGAGCCACCAGGGAAGGCCTTGATAAAGATAAGTGAAAACAAATTCTATCATTGCTGAAATGATCTGCGAATAGTTTGAATTAATCCAGTTTCTATTCAAGATGTCTTTAAGATAGTTAAAAAAGAAACCCCAAAATTTTGTGACAGAAAAGTGAAGCAAAACAAAAGATGTGTACCTGTAAGTTCTCAGTAGGAATAAATTAGGAAATAAACAAGGCATCTAATTTCTGATAGCAAAATACTTGGTCTGAAAATAATAGTTAACACTTATTAAGTGAATACAAGGTCACTCACTAATCACTGAATGTATTAACAATTTAAATCTCTCAAAACCTTATGAAGTAGATTACAAAGAACTCCTCTACCATTTTACAGAAAAATAAACAAAAGCACAGAAGTTTTGTGACAAACAAATATGTTTAATTTCCTGTGACCCTACAGATAGTAGGTGGTAAAATCTGAAATCAGTTGTAGGCAACTTGGCTTAAGGGACTGCCTGAGATTGATCTCTGCGAAGAATCACTCTTACTTCTTAATATTCTAAGACAAGAACAGAATAACTGTTTATGAAACAAATATATTTTAATGACCTTTCCTCTAGTAAAACTGGCAATGAATTGAGTAGTATGAAAATATCACCAATTGGAATATTGACTAAGCTTTTGGCACTGTTAGACATAGTTGGGGATGCACAGGTGGATCAATTAGACATGTTGAGGGTCTGAGTTCAGAAGACTGAAAATTAGGGGCTTCCCTGGTGGTCCAGTGTGTAAAGAGTCCACCTTGCAATGCAAGGGACGCCAGTTTGATCCCTGGCATGAGAAGATCCCATACGCTGTGGAGCGGCTGGACCAGTGTGTCCAATTATGAGCCAATGCTTTGGAGTGCATGTGCCGCCCGGAGCCAGTGCTCTGCAACGAGAGAGGCCACCGTGATGGGAGGCCCACACAGGCCAAAGAATTTAGATGGATGAAAATAAATGAAGGACCAATAAAAAAGGCCAAAATTAATAAAAGAAGAAGAAGACTGAAAATTACCTTTGATGCCTCCATGGTAAAGAATCTTAGCATAAATGAAAGTCATCTTCATAACCAGCTAGTTGGATGTTTACTCAAGTTGTTAATATCATCATAAACTACTAGGGCCCATAAACTGAATCCTCTTGACAAAAGTCCCTTGCAAATAGATATGTAGTCTAGCCAGGATATCTTCGGTGATTGAGATTTATTAAATTCCAGAGCAATACGTTTCATTGTTGTAAAGATATGTCTAAATTCTTCATTAATTTGAACTGAAACCAGTTCCCCTACAGGAATTGGCTGGCCTCAGGAATAAATTAGGAAATAAACAAGGCATCTAATTTCTGATAGCAAAATACTTGGTCTGAAAATAATAGTTAACACTTATTAAGTGAATACAAGGTCACTCACTAATCACTGAATGTATTAACAATTTAAATCTCTCAAAACCTTATGAAGTAGATTACAAAGAACTCCTCTACCATTTTACAGAAAAATAAACAAAAGCACAGAAGTTTTGTGACAAACAAATATGTTTAATTTCCTGTGACCCTACAGATAGTAGGTGGTAAAATCTGAAATCAGTTGTAGGCAACTTGGCTTAAGGGACTGCCTGAGATTGATCTCTGCGAAGAATCACTCTTACTTCTTAATATTCTAAGACAAGAACAGAATAACTGTTTATGAAACAAATATATTTTAATGACCTTTCCTCTAGTAAAACTGGCAATGAATTGAGTAGTATGAAAATATCACCAATTGGAATATTGACTAAGCTTTTGGCACTGTTAGACATAGTTGGGGATGCACAGGTGGATCAATTAGACATGTTGAGGGTCTGAGTTCAGAAGACTGAAAATTAGGGGCTTCCCTGGTGGTCCAGTGTGTAAAGAGTCCACCTTGCAATGCAAGGGACGCCAGTTTGATCCCTGGCATGAGAAGATCCCATATGCTGTGGAGCGGCTGGACCAGTGTGTCCAATTATGAGCCAATGCTTTGGAGTGCATGTGCCGCCCGGAGCCGGTGCTCTGCAACGAGAGAGGCCACCGTGATGGGAGGCCCACACAGGCCAAAGAATTTAGATGGATGAAAATAAATGAAGGACCAATAAAAAAGGCCAAAATTAATAAAAGAAGAAGAAGACTGAAAATTACCTTTGATGCCTCCATGGTAAAGAATCTTAGCATAAATGAAAGTCATCTTCATAACCAGCTAGTTGGATGTTTACTCAAGTTGTTAATATCATCATAAACTACTAGGGCCCATAAACTGAATCCTCTTGACAAAAGTCCCTTGCAAATAGATATGTAGTCTAGCCAGGATATCTTCGGTGATTGAGATTTATTAAATTCCAGAGCAATACTTTTCATTTTTGTAAAGATATGTCTAAATTCTTCATTAATTTGAACTGAAACCAGTTCCCCTACAGGGAATTGGCTGGCCTCCTTTCTAACTCCCATGAATGATTCTTCCAGGAGAATTAACACATTCACTTTATCACTGTAATAAAAATACTGGATATTTTTGCTTTGTAAACTTATAATTAATTAGCGGGTGATATTGTTGAGAAAAAAATCATTTACAGAGCAGAAAATGGTGAACTATTTAAAGTGCTGAAGGGAATTTTTCAATTAAAGTAGCCACATTCTCTTCTCTTTCCTTGGTTGCAGCTTTTGAAATGCACTTCTTTCACATTTCAACCTGTAAATGAGGAAAAGAGTAAGATTTTAATGAAATAGGAAAGAATATATTTCTCTGTTTTATTTCATGGGATGATATCTTTCCAATAGTGCTCTATCAGGGAGCATCATTTTTATCCCATAAAGTTAGATAAGCTATACCATCCAGATCAGGCAAGCACGAAGAGCTCAATTTCAAAATTATATAAAATATGATCCTGGGACTTCTCTGGTGGTCCTGCAGTTAAGAATCTGCCCTGCAATGCAGAGTACTCAGGTTTGATCCTTGGTGCAGGAACTATGATCCCACGTGCCTTGGAACAATTAAACCAATGTGCCACAACTACTGAAGCAGCACTCAAGTAAGCCAGCACACCACAGCTAGAGAGTCCACACTATAACACTGCAATGGAAGATCCCATGTGCTGCAACTAAGGCCTGATGTAGCCAAGTTCAAACTCCCAAAAAAAAAACCAGCCTAAGCTTTGAGCCCCCAAAGAATTAAGATGGATGAAAATAAATGAAGGACCAATAAAAAAGGCCAAAATTAATAAAAGAAGAAGAAGACTGAAAATTACCTTTGATGCCTCCATGGTAAAGAATCTTAGCATAAATGAAAGTCATCTTCATAACCAGCTAGTTGGATGTTTACTCAAGTTGTTAATATCATCATAAACTACTAGGGCCCATAAACTGAATCCTCTTGACAAAAGTCCCTTGCAAATAGATATGTAGTCTAGCCAGGATATCTTCGGTGATTGAGATTTATTAAATTCCAGAGCAATACTTTTCATTTTTGTAAAGATATGTCTAAATTCTTCATTAATTTGAACTGAAACCAGTTCCCCTACAGGGAATTGGCTGGCCTCCTTTCTAACTCCCATGAATGATTCTTCCAGGAGAATTAACACATTCACTTTATCACTGTAATAAAAATACTGGATATTTTTGCTTTGTAAACTTATAATTAATTAGCGGGTGATATTGTTGAGAAAAAAATCATTTACAGAGCAGAAAATGGTGAACTATTTAAAGTGCTGAAGGGAATTTTTCAATTAAAGTAGCCACATTCTCTTCTCTTTCCTTGGTTGCAGCTTTTGAAATGCACTTCTTTCACATTTCAACCTGTAAATGAGGAAAAGAGTAAGATTTTAATGAAATAGGAAAGAATATATTTCTCTGTTTTATTTCATGGGATGATATCTTTCCAATAGTGCTCTATCAGGGAGCATCATTTTTATCCCATAAAGTTAGATAAGCTATACCATCCAGATCAGGCAAGCACGAAGAGCTCAATTTCAAAATTATATAAAATATGATCCTGGGACTTCTCTGGTGGTCCTGCAGTTAAGAATCTGCCCTGCAATGCAGAGTACTCAGGTTTGATCCTTGGTGCAGGAACTATGATCCCACGTGCCTTGGAACAATTAAACCAATGTGCCACAACTACTGAAGCAGCACTCAAGTAAGCCAGCACACCACAGCTAGAGAGTCCACACTATAACACTGCAATGGAAGATCCCATGTGCTGCAACTAAGGCCTGATGTAGCCAAGTAAATAAATACACATACAAACATTAAAAGAAATATGATCCAAGGTGAAGATAAACAGAAATTTCAAGACAAAGGCCTTGTAAGCAAACTAACTGCATGAGAGCGCTGGGGTGCTGAGCAGAGAGGTGTGGATAGAGTGGAAGACGTCATGAATAATAAGAAGCAAAGTAATCCAAGGACACAGACAGGCTTGTGCCACTTATTCCTCAACTGAACACTTTTCTCACTCATAAAAGTAACATGCTGGATAAACAAACAAACAACAAACAAAACAAACTTAGTCTTTGTAAAAGTCATGGCACATGCAAGGGGAAGTACACTTGTTTAGATCACACATTCTTTCAAATGAAGTCAAAGATAGACGAAATCTATTCTCTAATAAAACGTCTCTCTGTACTGACTACTAAATATTTAGATTGAGAAAATCATTCCTGCTCTTGGTCTTAAATTTTTATAGCTGTTCCTAAAATGTTCATTTAGCTCACCTCTGGTAACAGATTGAGCAGAATGATTTATGAACAGGGCTGATTTCCATACCACTGATGGGTGCTTTATTCACTTAATGATCACTAGAAAGCAGCAGCTACCATAAAACTTCAAGTGTCACTAATAGGACTTTAAGCTCTGATACTGTAAAACACAATTTGTGAGTTTTTAAATTTATTTTTAAGACATAAAGCTAAAAAAAAAAAAATAGAACTTTACTTTTTCCACATACTAAGTATTTTAACCAAAGATCATGTGTCCAAACACTTGACTGCTATGTTTTCCAGATAGTATGAATTCAGGCCAGGATAGATAATGTAGTAAGTATAGATAATATACTAAGCTAGCTATAAACAAAGAAAGCCTATAATGCAAACAGATACAAACATCTCTTCTTTTAAAATTATGTATATAAATGAATGTTATACCTAAGAAACTGATGTTTAATAATAATAATAGTAATACTTGCAAATTTAATTCACTGCACAGCACATATTATATATTATATTCAGGTGTTTCATTTATTTTAAATATGTAATATTAGGATTTTGGTTTAGGAATGTTCTTAATATACACTCTTAATATGTTTGTGTATTTTTGTACACAGATTTAAATCTGTGTGACTTTAAAAATCAAAGGAGCCTGCTACATACTGTTCTCTAATTCAGTAATTTAGAGACTTTTGCCATATTTACTCCTAAGTCAGTGATTTATAGTGGGTAGGGTGAGAAGGGGTGGTATTTGACCTTGTTTTCCATCTGATAGAGGGCGTCATGACGCCACAATTGGTTATGTAGGGGGGTTTTTTGTGACCTTGTGTATCCATAACTGACGACTCATAAAAGTAACATGCTGGATAAACAAACAAACAACAAACAAAACAAACTTAGTCTTTGTAAAAGTCATGGCACATGCAAGGGGAAGTACACTTGTTTAGATCACACATTCTTTCAAATGAAGTCAAAGATAGACGAAATCTATTCTCTAATAAAACGTCTCTCTGTACTGACTACTAAATATTTAGATTGAGAAAATCATTCCTGCTCTTGGTCTTAAATTTTTATAGCTGTTCCTAAAATGTTCATTTAGCTCACCTCTGGTAACAGATTGAGCAGAATGATTTATGAACAGGGCTGATTTCCATACCACTGATGGGTGCTTTATTCACTTAATGATCACTAGAAAGCAGCAGCTACCATAAAACTTCAAGTGTCACTAATAGGACTTTAAGCTCTGATACTGTAAAACACAATTTGTGAGTTTTTAAATTTATTTTTAAGACATAAAGCTAAAAAAAAAAAAATAGAACTTTACTTTTTCCACATACTAAGTATTTTAACCAAAGATCATGTGTCCAAACACTTGACTGCTATGTTTTCCAGATAGTATGAATTCAGGCCAGGATAGATAATGTAGTAAGTATAGATAATATACTAAGCTAGCTATAAACAAAGAAAGCCTATAATGCAAACAGATACAAACATCTCTTCTTTTAAAATTATGTATATAAATGAATGTTATACCTAAGAAACTGATGTTTAATAATAATAATAGTAATACTTGCAAATTTAATTCACTGCACAGCACATATTATATATTATATTCAGGTGTTTCATTTATTTTAAATATGTAATATTAGGATTTTGGTTTAGGAATGTTCTTAATATACACTCTTAATATGTTTGTGTATTTTTGTACACAGATTTAAATCTGTGTGACTTTAAAAATCAAAGGAGCCTGCTACATACTGTTCTCTAATTCAGTAATTTAGAGACTTTTGCCATATTTACTCCTAAGTCAGTGATTTATAGTGGGTAGGGTGAGAAGGGGTGGTATTTGACCTTGTTTTCCATCTGATAGAGGGCGTCATGACGCCACAATTGGTTATGTATGGATGTGATGTGATGTCTCAATATTCTCATCTGGGTAAAGAGGAGCCTGGACCAGCTGAAAGAACTCTGACATCTCACATGTTATACCATTCTATAACCTCAGAACATAAAATGAAACACTCTACAAATCTAAAACAGAAATATGTGTGTGATGACTGGCATCCCCTCCAAAAACTTATTACATCCACTTTAAAACCATATTGTTAAGTCAAATGACTAGAGGTATTTGGAAAGGGAGGGTGTTGGCAAAATAAAGGCTAGAATAAGTGATGCTTATATACATTCCAAGCATCCTAACAATAACACTATTTGCTGAGTAGAGCACTAGAGGACTTCAAGTGGAGATATATTCCACAGACAAATTTCTTAGAAAAGTTATATATTATATATATTTGACATTGCCTTAGCTTTTACTGCTTAACCAACAATTATGAAGTCTTAGTCACATAAAACAATAAACAGTTATTTCTAAAACAACAACAACTATGACACACACATGCATGTGCATGTGCACGTGCGCTTTTTAGAAAGAGTAGAGTTACTTGGAATGAAACTCATGAGCATTAGACCCCAAAGACAAAGCCAATGGGACAGCCATTTCCTGCTTTCAGCTTGAAAGAAAGTGAAAGTCACTCAGTGGTGCCCAACTCTTTGCGACCTTATGGACTGTAGCCTGCCAGGCTTCTCTGTCCATGGAATTCTCCAGGCAAGAATGCTAGAGTAGGTAACCATTCCCTTCTTGAAGGGATCTTCCAAACCCAGGCATCAAACCCAGGTCTCCCACATCACAGGTGGATTCTTTACCACCTGAGCCACAAGAGAATGGCAGAGCATGGTTACACATTAAAGCATGATGGTCATTTAAATTTTTCCTAATAGGAAACAGATCAATTTCTTTATGCAGTGCCCATTTCCAAGGTGATGGGGAAGGAATTGATAGATGCTGATTTTGCAGATAGTAAAGATTGACATACCCTTTAAGAAATGGGAAGGTTAAGGTTCCCACCCAGGCATAGGACCATTCATCTTAAAATCATTTTAAACTTCCAGATATCAAAGAACGTTTTTAGGGAGAAGAAATACCTTTGAGCTGAACAATTTACTGTTAAAATATTTTCTATAACATAGGTGTTTATGTGTTATCCGCACTTAAGTGTTCTTTGACACCCAACTAAAATATGATGACAAAAACACAATCCAATCTCAACTGGAAACAAAAGAATTAGAAATAATATTCATCTATACATTTCTTCCTTTTCTCTCCACTTCACCAAAGTATAAGACATATATATCAGAACTGCATTTGCTTCAAGAGAGCAACTAAGATAGGAGCTCATCTCAGGAGCCTGACGGGCATAGACAAAACCATTTATCATATAGTTTCAAAGGCAGGCAGAGTTTTCTTGAAACAAAAGCAAAATATCACCAAAGTTGGACAGTAGAAACTGAAAGTGGGGAACTGAAAGAGGTCAAGTAAAAGGATTGTACTATGGATACCTTTAATCACATCCCACTCCATGGATCTTGAAACTCCTGACTTGCCATGTAATCATCTCCCTGCAAGAACCACTGTTTTCAACCAAGTTATACAAAGTCACTACTTGATTCATTTCCCAAAGACATGGCTATAAACTGAGCTCCAAGTCTCTGTGTCCTTCCCAGATCCAAACAAAGTGTACGATGTCTGAGATCCATCATCAAAGGACCATAGACCAGCAGGTGGGAGTTACTGAGGAATTACTTGCATGTTTTCTAGTATTTATTTCTCAGCATTTGCCTAGCATTTCTATGTTAATGAATATAAGGGAAAGCTAACCCTTTAAATTAAACATGAAAATACAGGGTCCTGAAATTATCTTTTCATCTTACTAAAAAGAATAAAAGTGAGGGGCTTCCCTGGTGGCCCAGTGGGTAAGGACACCACCTTGCAATGCAAGGGGCGCTGGTTTGATCCCTGGCCTGGGAAGATCCCACGTGCCGCAGAGTGGCTGGACCGATGTGCCCAATTACCGAGCCGGCGCTCTGGAACGCATGCGCCCAGAGCCGGTGCTCTGAGACAACAGAGGCCACCACGATGGGAGGCCCACACGGGTCAGGGAACAAAGATGAATGAAGATGGATAGATGAAAGACCCAATAGAAGTGTCCCCTCAAGAGACTTTTTTTTAAGGGTATCCTTCTTCAGAAGATACAGTCCTTGGAGTCTTTGAAAAGTGAAAAATAGTCTGCTATTCTAGACTAGGAAGATAAGGAATTATCAGAACTAAAAACTGAAAAGAACTTGCAAGACCTCTGCACCAGTTAATGTCACACTTAACTACAAGTAAAAGAAGATCTTACCGAAAAGTAGCTTTAATAAAAATTGGATGACAAGAAGCCTGGAGATAGTTTATAAATGGTGAAATACTGACTAATGACTTCATCGGAGATGCTGTCTCTCTAAACCCTTCTTTACTGGGAGATTACTCTGCCATGTATGAAGAGATGACCTCTCAACTTTTAAGTGGAAGAAATATGTGTATGAGGGCTTCCCTGGTGACTCAGTAGTAAAGAATCCACCTGCAATTCAGGAGATGTGGGCTCAATCCCTGGGTCAGCAAGATCCCCTGGAGTTGGAAATGGCAACCAAATCTAGTATTGTTGCCTGGGAAATTCCATGGACAGAGGGACCTGGCAAGATAAGGGTCCATAGGGTCACAAAGAGTCAGATAGGACTGAAAGGACTTAGCATATGCTGTATTAGCCAGGTGGACTCAATCTAGTCTCATAAATCCCTAAACACAACATATCCAGACACAGAGAACCAGAGAGATAGCAGTCTGAGGAGTTACCTTGCCTTTCCTCCCTATGTTGACTAGGAAGATAGAGGAAGGCCACACATGAAAATGAGTGTCAGTTACCCATGTATGTGTGGGCACACTTACTTATTCAGTCGTGTCTGACTCTGTGACCATGTAGACTGTTGCCCACCAGGCTCTTCTGTCCATGGGATTTTCCAGGCAAGAATGCTGGAGTGGGTAGCTATGCCCTTTTCTAGGAGATCTTCCTGACCAAGAAATCGAACCCAGGTCTCCTACATTATAGGCGGATTCTTTACTGTCTGAGCTACCAGGGATGCCCAGTCAGTTATATACAAGCAGGGAAGATAAGGAAATGGATTCTCCATTTGAGCTTCCAAAAACAAATGTAGACCACCTGGTAATTATGATTTAAGCCCAGTGAGACGTGTGTTAAACTTCTGATAAACAGAAGTGCAGGATAATACATTTATGCTGTTTTAATTCACTAATTTTGTAGTAATTTTGTGTAGAGGTAATAAAAATAAAAATGAATACATTAGTTATGGGGAAAACTGCATATTTAAAGTTACTAGTTAAAAGGATGAAAGGAAAGGTCCTCAAACTTGTATGCACATTAAAATCACCTGGAGAGCTTTTAATATTTGCAATGCACAGAAACCAATGTCCAGCACAATTAAATAAAAATTACGGGGGGTGGAACCTAGGAAATAGTACTTTTAGAGCTCCCCTGATGATTCCAGTGTGTCGCCAGCTTGGAGAACCACTCATACATGATATTTTGCAGAAGAATATTTTAGATGTTAACACTATAACTGAAATATTAACATATTTTTCCACCAACCTCTAAGCACTGGCTACTTCTGGATGAGATAGTATCTTATAAAACAAGTGAATCCCTTTCAGTAATTCATGGTCTTATTTGAAAGATATTGGCACTTTTAAAAAATAGCAATGTTTGCTTGCAGAGAATTTGATGATGTATTATTTTCTCAGAGACTTTGATTCCAAACTAGAGTTCTTGAGTACATGATCTGTGTTTCACATTTTTGACATAGAATTAAAATAATTTGTTGGCGGGATCATTTTAACAGAAGGTGGAAAGAACAAGTATTTTGTTTCAAACTGGTAATCCATTTGTTGTACTGTAAAGGGTAGATTTTAGCTATCAAAATGGGGCTACTATTTTCATGAAGTATATAAAAGCTTTTGTATACACATATAAATATTATTTATAATATACATACTAGAAAACTTGTGAATTTTTGCCTAAAAGGTTTATGACATTTTGATTCCACGTTTTGACAGGGATTTTCCAGGCAAGAATGCTGGAGTGGGTAGCTATGCCCTTTTCTAGGAGATCTTCCTGACCAAGAAATCGAACCCAGGTCTCCTACATTATAGGCGGATTCTTTACTGTCTGAGCTACCAGGGATGCCCAGTCAGTTATATACAAGCAGGGAAGATAAGGAAATGGATTCTCCATTTGAGCTTCCAAAAACAAATGTAGACCACCTGGTAATTATGATTTAAGCCCAGTGAGACGTGTGTTAAACTTCTGATAAACAGAAGTGCAGGATAATACATTTATGCTGTTTTAATTCACTAATTTTGTAGTAATTTTGTGTAGAGGTAATAAAAATAAAAATGAATACATTAGTTATGGGGAAAACTGCATATTTAAAGTTACTAGTTAAAAGGATGAAAGGAAAGGTCCTCAAACTTGTATGCACATTAAAATCACCTGGAGAGCTTTTAATATTTGCAATGCACAGAAACCAATGTCCAGCACAATTAAATAAAAATTACTGGGGGTGGAACCTAGGAAATAGTACTTTTAGAGCTCCCCTGATGATTCCAGTGTGTCGCCAGCTTGGAGAACCACTCATACATGATATTTTGCAGAAGAATATTTTAGATGTTAACACTATAACTGAAATATTAACATATTTTTCCACCAACCTCTAAGCACTGGCTACTTCTGGATGAGATAGTATCTTATAAAACAAGTGAATCCCTTTCAGTAATTCATGGTCTTATTTGAAAGATATTGGCACTTTTAAAAATAGCAATGTTTGCTTGCAGAGAATTTGATGATGTATTATTTTCTCAGAGACTTTGATTCCAAACTAGAGTTCTTGAGTACATGATCTGTGTTTCACATTTTTGACATAGAATTAAAATAATTTGTTGGCGGGATCATTTTAACAGAAGGTGGAAAGAACAAGTATTTTGTTTCAAACTGGTAATCCATTTGTTGTACTGTAAAGGGTAGATTTTAGCTATCAAAATGGGGCTACTATTTTCATGAAGTATATAAAAGCTTTTGTATACACATATAAATATTATTTATAATATACATACTAGAAAACTTGTGAATTTTTGCCTAAAAGGTTTATGACATTTTGATTCCACGTTTTGACTTAGTATGAACAGAATGCTAGATTTCTAATTAGAAAAAAAGATATGCAAGAAGCAATAGAGATTTATTGTTCAGCACAGAAGCCTAAAGTCAGTATCTTTTAATAACCTATAATGGAAAACAATCTGAAAAATGATATATTCATACATCTACAACAGAATCACCTTGCTGTGAAAAAAAATTTGGCTACTCTTTGGAAAGAAAAAAATACTAGGAATATTTATGCTTAATGGAAATAAACTTATATAGATGAAAAGAAATATACTTTTTAAATACATGTATTTTTTCAAAAATAAATTTATATTGTGCTTCGTGCCTTTCAATTAGCACAGCGAAGAATTTAAATAGAGAAAACTGTGCCTGATCTGTTTGTATAGTTATTTAATATGAATTGAAAGTACAGTTGTTATAAATGCGATTGTATTTATAGTAAGCTATCAGAACTAGTACTATGGGAAAAGGATAAATAACAGTTTAATAAGCCGTTAGTATAATGAGAATTATTATGATGAACACTGGACTGGAAGTCAAGTGACCTGGATCCTTGCCCAGGTTCTATACTTCACTTACTCACTCATGAATTTGGGAAAACAGTGACTTTGAGAAAGAGAATCTGCCAAGTAAATGAGATATATTAAAACATATTTATAGGATAAGTGTAAGATTCTATTATTGAAGACTTGACATAATGCCAAAAATAAAATTTAGTGTTGAAAAGAAAAGCCACTAATCTACAATTCCATATCTATTGAAATTATTCCTCAAAAGTGAAAGAGAAATCGAGACTTCCTCAGATAAAGGAAAGTCTTAGGCAACTGATTGCTAGTAGATCTGCTCTGAAAGAAATGCTGAAAATTCTTTAGGGAGCAGGAAATTATATAGTTCAGAAATTCAGGTCTACATAAAGAAATAACGTTAGAGAAAACAAAACGGAGATAGACAAAAATCATCTTTCTTATTAGCTGATCTAACTGGTAACAAATTCATCAATATAATTCATCAAAGCAATAATAGTAACAGAATATTGGGCAATGATACCATAAGGGTAAGTAAATCAATGACAGCAATGTGGTAGGTGATGCAAAGAAGAACTGGAGCTACTCGGTTGTAACGGAACTGCACAAACACAGAAGCACAATAATATTTAGATTAATTGAAAATGCAATATTTGCCTAAAAGGTTTATGACATTTTGATTCCACGTTTTGACTTAGTATGAACAGAATGCTAGATTTCTAATTAGAAAAAAAGATATGCAAGAAGCAATAGAGATTTATTGTTCAGCACAGAAGCCTAAAGTCAGTATCTTTTAATAACCTATAATGGAAAACAATCTGAAAAATGATATATTCATACATCTACAACAGAATCACCTTGCTGTGAAAAAAAATTTGGCTACTCTTTGGAAAGAAAAAAATACTAGGAATATTTATGCTTAATGGAAATAAACTTATATAGATGAAAAGAAATATACTTTTTAAATACATGTATTTTTTCAAAAATAAATTTATATTGTGCTTCGTGCCTTTCAATTAGCACAGCGAAGAATTTAAATAGAGAAAACTGTGCCTGATCTGTTTGTATAGTTATTTAATATGAATTGAAAGTACAGTTGTTATAAATGCGATTGTATTTATAGTAAGCTATCAGAACTAGTACTATGGGAAAAGGATAAATAACAGTTTAATAAGCCGTTAGTATAATGAGAATTATTATGATGAACACTGGACTGGAAGTCAAGTGACCTGGATCCTTGCCCAGGTTCTATACTTCACTTACTCACTCATGAATTTGGGAAAACAGTGACTTTGAGAAAGAGAATCTGCCAAGTAAATGAGATATATTAAAACATATTTATAGGATAAGTGTAAGATTCTATTATTGAAGACTTGACATAATGCCAAAAATAAAATTTAGTGTTGAAAAGAAAAGCCACTAATCTACAATTCCATATCTATTGAAATTATTCCTCAAAAGTGAAAGAGAAATCGAGACTTCCTCAGATAAAGGAAAGTCTTAGGCAACTGATTGCTAGTAGATCTGCTCTGAAAGAAATGCTGAAAATTCTTTAGGGAGCAGGAAATTATATAGTTCAGAAATTCAGGTCTACATAAAGAAATAACGTTAGAGAAAACAAAACGGAGATAGACAAAAATCATCTTTCTTATTAGCTGATCTAATTGGTAACAAATTCATCAATATAATTCATCAAAGCAATAATAGTAACAGAATATTGGGCAATGATACCATAAGGGTAAGTAAATCAATGACAGCAATGTGGTAGGTGATGCAAAGAAGAACTGGAGCTACTCGGTTGTAACGGAACTGCACAAACACAGAAGCACAATAATATGATTGATTTAGATTAATTGAAAATGCATATAATAAAGTTCAGAGCAACTATAATTTTTTAAAGAAAACATAATAATATACTGTAAGAGAGGAGAAAATGGAATTATGGAAAACACTCAATAAAACCAGAGAAGGTAGAATATGAGGGGAAAAAGTGCAACTAAGAGAAAACAGGTACTAACACAGTGATGTATCTGATAATCACTGTCAATAATCATATCAATAATCACTTTAGAACTGAAGGGTCTAAATATATCAATGTAAGGACAGAAACTGCCAGAGTAAATAGTAAAAATTTTAAAATCCACAAGGTAGAGCCTGTCTCCCAGGAAATCACTTTAAATATAAAGGTGTAGATAGGTTAAAAGTAAAGAAATGGAGAAGATAAAACATGATAGCAATAATAAAAAGACAGCTGAGTAACCACATTAATTTAAGATAAAACAGACTTCAGATGAAGGTAAATTATCAGGGATAAGGAGAAACATTTCATAATGATAAAGAGATCCATTATCCAAGAAGACATAACATCTTTAACATTTATACATATAAAGACGGTGTGTCAAAATCTGTGAGACAAAAACTGATAGAACTGCAGAGAGAAGACACAAATCCATAATACAGTTGGAGATCTCAATATCCTTATTGAGTAACTGATAAATCAAGCAGGCAGAAAATCAATAAGAATATAATTGATCTGCATAGAACCATCAATGGGTTTTACGTAATTGACTGGGTTTTATCTAATGTCATTCAACAACTGCAAAATATGCATTTTTCTCAAGTAGACACAGAATGTTAACCAAGAAAAATGACATTTAGTGCCAAAAAACACACCTAAGCAATTTTTAAAAGAATATAAATCATAAAATTATTTTCTTAGATCACAATGGAATTAGACTAGAAATCAATTAACAGAAAGATAACTGGAATATCCCCCAAATATTTGGAAATAACCAATAGATGGATTTCTTAACAACAATTTGATTAAAGAAGATCCAAGATAAATTTTTAAAATATTTTGAATTGAAAATAAAAATTCAATTTATCAGCACTTGTGAAAGCAGTACATTATATGTGAATAGAATCGAAGGACTCTTTATACATAAACTATAAAAATAGAAAAATCTAAACTCAAAATTTAAATCTACACTTTAGGAAAAAATGGAAAGAACAGTTACTTAAGTAAAAGGTGTAGAAGATTAAAGAAAGTACAAATTATAGAAGATATTAAAGAAATTTAAAACAATCAAAAGAAGAAACCAAGTATATCAATTTTTTAAATAAATAAAATGGATAAATCTATAATCAGGATAACAAAGATAAATATAGCAAATACATATAAATAATATTGAAAATAATAAGGGAATCTTCACCTTTGATCCCATGAACATCTAAAGGATAATATAAGCATAGGAAGGGAAACTCCATAACTACAATTTGATAACAAGTATAAGGGAACTATTTTTTGAAAGACACAGACTTTCAATACTGACACAAGGAGATATATACAATCTGAATGGGCCTATAATTAAATAATTTGAATCATTAATTTGTATAACCTTGTTATAAAAAATAAAAATCAGGCCCAGATGGGTTCAATAGCGAATTATAGCAAAAAATTTAAGAAACAATGCAATTGTTATCCACTCTCTGCCAGAAGATCGAAGCAGAGGAAATACTTCCTAACTCATTCTGTGAGGCTAGATTATCCTAGTATTAGACCAGATAGACATGACAACAAATCAATACCTGTCATAGTCATATGGAAAATTATATAACACTAATGATATAAATTTTTAAAGATAAATAAATGGCAAAGTAACCCACTCCAGTATTCTTGTCTGGAAAATCCCAATGGCAGGCTGCAGTTTTACGTAATTGACCAAGAAACACACCTAAGGGAAAAAAATGTTAACCAAGAAAATGACATTTAGTGCCAAAAACACACCTAAGCAATTTTTAAAAGAATATAAATCATAAAATTATTTTCTTAGATCACAATGGAATTAGACTAGAAATCAATTAACAGAAAGATAACTGGAATATCCCCCAAATATTTGGAAATAACCAATAGATGGATTTCTTAACAACAATTTGATTAAAGAAGATCCAAGATAAATTTTTAAAATATTTTGAATTGAAAATAAAAATTCAATTTATCAGCACTTGTGAAAGCAGTACATTATATGTGAATAGAATCGAAGGACTCTTTATACATAAACTATAAAAATAGAAAAATCTAAACTCAAAATTTAAATCTACACTTTAGGAAAAAATGGAAAGAACAGTTACTTAAGTAAAAGGTGTAGAAGATTAAAGAAAGTACAAATTATAGAAGATATTAAAGAAATTTAAAACAATCAAAAGAAGAAACCAAGTATATCAATTTTTTAAATAAATAAAATGGATAAATCTATAATCAGGATAACAAAGATAAATATAGCAAATACATATAAATAATATTGAAAATAATAAGGGAATCTTCACCTTTGATCCCATGAACATCTAAAGGATAATATAAGCATAGGAAGGGAAACTCCATAACTACAATTTGATAACAAGTATAAGGGAACTATTTTTTGAAAGACACAGACTTTCAATACTGACACAAGGAGATATATACAATCTGAATGGGCCTATAATTAAATAATTTGAATCATTAATTTGTATAACCTTGTTATAAAAAATAAAAATCAGGCCCAGATGGGTTCAATAGCGAATTATAGCAAAAAATTTAAGAAACAATGCAATTGTTATCCACTCTCTGCCAGAAGATCGAAGCAGAGGAAATACTTCCTAACTCATTCTGTGAGGCTAGATTATCCTAGTATTAGACCAGATAGACATGACAACAAATCAATACCTGTCATAGTCATATGGAAAATTATATAACACTAATGATATAAATTTTTAAAGATAAATAAATGGCAAAGTAACCCACTCCAGTATTCTTGCCTGGAAAATCCCATGGACAGAGGAGCCTGGCAGGCTGCAGTCCACAGGGTCACAGAGCTGGACACGGCTGAGGCGACTTCACACACACACACACTCACACACTCACACACGCTCAGACACACATTCTGTTTATGCATTGGAAAGCTGAATATTGATTAAAATGTCATTTATTTCCAGTATGATCTATGTATTCAATTTAATTCTAATCTGATTCCTAGAAAGCTATTTTTTAGATGTCAATGAACTGATAACATAATCATTGTCCAGAGTGACTTTGGAACCCAAGAGAATAAAGTCTGCTGGTGTTACAACTTTTTCATAAGTTTATATTATTTGCCCATATCATAACCCTCTCCCAATTCATTCTTCCCTTTAAAGCAAGTAGTTAAAATCTTATCCAAAATGACTGAATTTTAAATATGTGGTCTGGTGACTGACATTTATTTTCTCTAACTCTGTAAAAATAGCTACAGAGATTATACTTTGTAATATTGCTGATATATATTAAATGTATTTATTCTCTGAGTAGAGAAATACATGAGCAAAGAAGAGAGATTCTGTATATAAATTTAATACAATTTCAGTTTGATGAAGAAGTTTGCGCCGAAGAGAATAGCAACAGCCCTCCTTACCACTAATCCATATGGTACAGATTCAGTTTCCCATATATTCTCATCAAAGAGCTGTCTAGGCAATGTCAACATTCTTTATAGACAATGAACTACATTTTGCAACATAAACGATAAACAGGGGTTAGTTCAGTACATTATATAATATAAAACACTATGCATATAGACTAGATATTCTATTTTATGGGCTTCCCATGTGGTCAGTGGTAAAGAATCCACTTACCAGTGCAGGAGATGTAAGAGACACAGGTTCAATCCCTGGGTGCAGAAAGTCCACTGTAGTAGCAAATGGCAACCCACTTCAGTATTTCTGCTAGGATAATCTCATGAACAGAGGAATCTGGCAGACCCCAGTCCTTGGGGTCATAAAGAATTGGGACAGGACTGAGTTACTGAGCACACACACACACACTCTAGACATTACTCCAAATACCAAGACATTTGAGTTAAGACTCTATGTAACATGTGAACATTCACCAAAATTGCTTCTTTATCTGCAAAATTTGTATGGAACATTTTGATAGTTTCATCAAAATAACAAACTGCTGTGGAAAGAAATGGAATTATTTTACATAAGAAATTATGTTAGAGATAAATGAATCATTAAAATGTCATTTATTTCCAGTATGATCTATGTATTCAATTTAATTCTAATCTGATTCCTAGAAAGCTATTTTTTAGATGTCAATGAACTGATAACATAATCATTGTCCAGAGTGACTTTGGAACCCAAGAGAATAAAGTCTGCTGGTGTTACAACTTTTTCATAAGTTTATATTATTTGCCCATATCATAACCCTCTCCCAATTCATTCTTCCCTTTAAAGCAAGTAGTTAAAATCTTATCCAAAATGACTGAATTTTAAATATGTGGTCTGGTGACTGACATTTATTTTCTCTAACTCTGTAAAAATAGCTACAGAGATTATACTTTGTAATATTGCTGATATATATTAAATGTATTTATTCTCTGAGTAGAGAAATACATGAGCAAAGAAGAGAGATTCTGTATATAAATTTAATACAATTTCAGTTTGATGAAGAAGTTTGCGCCGAAGAGAATAGCAACAGCCCTCCTTACCACTAATCCATATGGTACAGATTCAGTTTCCCATATATTCTCATCAAAGAGCTGTCTAGGCAATGTCAACATTCTTTATAGACAATGAACTACATTTTGCAACATAAACGATAAACAGGGGTTAGTTCAGTACATTATATAATATAAAACACTATGCATATAGACTAGATATTCTATTTTATGGGCTTCCCATGTGGTCAGTGGTAAAGAATCCACTTACCAGTGCAGGAGATGTAAGAGACACAGGTTCAATCCCTGGGTGCAGAAAGTCCACTGTAGTAGCAAATGGCAACCCACTTCAGTATTTCTGCTAGGATAATCTCATGAACAGAGGAATCTGGCAGACCCCAGTCCTTGGGGTCATAAAGAATTGGGACAGGACTGAGTTACTGAGCACACACACACACACTCTAGACATTACTCCAAATACCAAGACATTTGAGTTAAGACTCTATGTAACATGTGAACATTCACCAAAATTGCTTCTTTATCTGCAAAATTTGTATGGAACATTTTGATAGTTTCATCAAAATAACAAACTGCTGTGGAAAGAAATGGAATTATTTTACATAAGAAATTATGTTAGAGATAAATGAATCATTAAAGATGCTCTGGTATCATTCTTGGTTTTTCATCATTCTTAAGGTTTTCTGCTTTTTACTAGAAAGTGAAGAGGAACTAAAGAGCCTTTTGCTGACTGGGAAAAGGCTGGCTTAAAACTCAACATTTGAAAAATGAAGATCGTGGCATCTAGTCCCATGACTTCATGGCAAACAAATGGGCAAAAAATGGAAATACTGACAGAATTTATATTCTTCTGCTCCAAAATCACTGTGGACGGTGACTGTAGCTATGAAATTAAAAAACGCTTGCTCCCTAGAAGAAAAGCTATGATAAACCTGGACAGCTTATTAAAAAGCAGAGACATCAATTTGCCAACAAAGTCCATATAGTCAAGTCATGTACAAATGTGAGAGCTGGATCATAAAAAAGGCTGAGCACTAACAAATGGAGAAGACTCTTGAGAGTCCCTTAGACTGCCAGGAGATCAAACCAGTCAGTCCTAAAGGAAATCAACCCTGAATATTCATTGGAAGGACCGATGTTGAAGCTCCAATACTTTGGCCACATGATGTAGAGTTGATTCATTGGAAAAGAACCTGATGTCGGGAAAGACTGAGGGCAGGAGGAGAAGGGGCTGACAGAGGATAAAACAGTTGGATGGTATCACCAACTCAATGCACATGAGTTTGCGCAAGCTCCGGGAGATGGTGAAGGACAGGGAAGCCTGCTGTGCTGCAGTCTATGGGGTCACAAAGAGTCAGACACAACTAAGTGACTGAACTGAACTGAATTGAAGATTTTCATGTTAGTAATCCAGTAGCTCTAATTATTGCTGTTCTTCTCTTGGCTTTGAGTCTGGAAGCATTCTTGGGTGCTTAGAGTCCCTTATCTTTTTTCTCAGTTTTTCTAGACAATAGACCATAGAACACTTTGATTGACTTAGTGTTGACTGAATACTTTATTTCTTATCCAACTCTTGAGTACTTTTTTTTATTTTTTGGATTTTTTTTGTTTAATGCATAAACATATAAGTCTCTTTATTAGAGAAATTGTACATATTGGTGAATACAGTCAATGTTCACATCTATGGATTAATTTCATAAAAATCAGAACCAATAATAAGAATAGATTTTGTGCTCTCTTTCTTACATTGTGAAGTGTTTTGTGTAGCGCTCTGAGTACTTCAATATTGAAGCTTTTAAAACAAATTAAATTGACTTTGTATATATATAATACATATATATAATGTTTCATATATATATATATATAATGTTTTCCTGCAAGTGTTGTCATTTATTTCAGGTTCTTCATTTGGTAGAAATGAAATTGCCCTGTAGCTCTGTGTCTGGTCTATATATAGCAGGTATTTATGTCTATGGAAGTACATGACATTCTTATTGGGAAATACTCCATTTACTTTTTCTGTCCTGAAATCTAGCAGCACCTTATATAGGGAAATTGCTTTAAATTTTCCATAGCCCTTGCACTAACTTGTTATCTTAAAATGTTACCTGATAACTTATTCCTAAACAAGGTTTGGCTTTCTTTTCATTGAGCTCTGTGCTTAATACTGTAGAGCCCCCTTCACTAACATATTGGCTCCTCCAGAAAGTCTTTGACTCATCTTGCCTTCCTTGTATAGGTAAACAACCTCTAAACTCTATAGCCCAGTACTTATTACATTGCATTACAATTATTTCTTGAATTCTTTAACCACTGGGGTCTACCTGGTTTCTCTCCTCATCCCTAGCATTTACCTTAATGCCTGGTACATAACTCTTATTGACTGGTGAGCAATTAAATTAAGTAGATGTAAAAGTTTGACAAGATTTTTTTCCTGATTTACGTTTACCTTCATGAAATAATATCCAGAATGAAACAAATATTTTTTTTTTCATTTTCATTTTACCTTTAACAACATAACTTGTAAATATAAATAGACATGCTGCAGTGACTTGTGTTTATTATTGATTTTTAAAAATAACTATCAATAGATGCTCACTAATAAATTTACAAATGGCTATTTTTTTTAATCAAAGGAAATTGTTGGTGTTGCTAAACAAGTCATCTGATCTGGGTACAGTAGTTAGGGTTTAGACTGATTTTTTCCAACTCTTGAGTACTTTTTATTTTTGGATTTTTTGTTTAATGCATAAACATATAAGTCTCTTTATTAGAGAAATTGTACATATTGGTGAATACAGTCAATGTTCACATCTATGGATTAATTTCATAAAAATCAGAACCAATAATAAGAATAGATTTTGTGCTCTCTTTCTTACATTGTGAAGTGTTTTGTGTAGCGCTCTGAGTACTTCAATATTGAAGCTTTTAAAACAAATTAAATTGACTTTGTATATATATAATACATATATATAATGTTTCATATATATATATATATATAATGTTTTCCTGCAAGTGTTGTCATTTATTTCAGGTTCTTCATTTGGTAGAAATGAAATTGCCCTGTAGCTCTGTGTCTGGTCTATATATAGCAGGTATTTATGTCTATGGAAGTACATGACATTCTTATTGGGAAATACTCCATTTACTTTTTCTGTCCTGAAATCTAGCAGCACCTTATATAGGGAAATTGCTTTAAATTTTCCATAGCCCTTGCACTAACTTGTTATCTTAAAATGTTACCTGATAACTTATTCCTAAACAAGGTTTGGCTTTCTTTTCATTGAGCTCTGTGCTTAATACTGTAGAGCCCCCTTCACTAACATATTGGCTCCTCCAGAAAGTCTTTGACTCATCTTGCCTTCCTTGTATAGGTAAACAACCTCTAAACTCTATAGCCCAGTACTTATTACATTGCATTACAATTATTTCTTGAATTCTTTAACCACTGGGGTCTACCTGGTTTCTCTCCTCATCCCTAGCATTTACCTTAATGCCTGGTACATAACTCTTATTGACTGGTGAGCAATTAAATTAAGTAGATGTAAAAGTTTGACAAGATTTTTTTTTTCCTGATTTACGTTTACCTTCATGAAATAATATCCAGAATGAAACAAATATTTTTTTTTTCATTTTCATTTTACCTTTAACAACATAACTTGTAAATATAAATAGACATGCTGCAGTGACTTGTGTTTATTATTGATTTTTAAAAATAACTATCAATAGATGCTCACTAATAAATTTACAAATGGCTCTCTCTTTCTCTTCTATTTTGTTTCTTCTTGTAATATTGCATTCAAAGGGAACTTGTTGGTGTTGCTAAACAAGTCATCTGATCTGGGTACAGTAGTTAGGGTTAAGATTCATTCACTTTAGGAATGTTAACTGATTAGAGTATGGGAATGTCGGTCAATTTCTCTCTGCCAATGAGGTGATTTTCAGTACTAGGGAGTATTATCATACACACAATAATTGAGTATGTTATTTACTTGAGTACCAAAAGAATTATTTAAGATTCACATTTTTATAAATGACAGGAAAATTTAATCACTAAAACAATACTACATGTTATCAAGAGAACGTACGTATCTTAGACAAATGCATTATTCAATAAATGAAATAACGGTATTTTGCCACTATTATACCTCAGTACAGCTTGTAAAATAAATGTCTTACTTTTAGTACTATCAGTAATTTACATAAGTAACTTGTTTCTTTCTTTTTTTTTTTTTTTTTTTGGCCACTTCTGTTGGTCTTTCATTTATTTCCATCTTTGTTCTTTTGGCGGGTGTGGGCTTCCCTTCGGGGTGGCCTCCTTCACTACAGAGCACCAGCTCTCTGCGCATGCGCTCCAGAGATCCGGCTCCATAGTTGGACACATCAGTCCAGCCTCTCAGTGGTACGTGGGATCTTCCCAGGCCAGGGATGGAGCCGGTGCCCCTTGCACTGCAAGGCGGTGTCCTTACCCACTGGACCACGAGGGAAGCCCTACATCGGTAAGTTTATGTGAGACATTTTTTGGCTTTAGGTAGTAATGCCAACAAGAAATAAACATGAGGTCTGCTTTGGAAAGCTTTTAATTTCTAAAGAATTGGTGTAATTTAATTCATTGGAATTGCATATGACAGTGGCATAAGGACAAGGAAAGGAAAAAAAAAGAAAAAATAAACACTTGGCTATTCAAAGAGCAAGCTTGGCTAAAGCAACAAAATATACAACATGCATTTAATGTATTCTTCACTGGAAGTAAGAGTAATAAACACTATCTTCCATAAATGATGACTTTATACTAGAGGAGGGAAACTGAGTTCTATATGAGACCAAACTAATCCAAGCCTTTGTTGTTAGGAAATCTTAAAGCAATGCAAATTGTGTGTGTGTGTGTGTGTGTGTGTGTGTGTGTGTGTGTGTGTGTGTGTGTATGTGTGAGTTTACTCACAAGAGTTGAAATTCTGCTGCTCCTCCTATTATAAGTAGGAAGAGGATACCTGGGAAAAATTCCTTTAGGAAGTTTCCTCCTCCACCTCCATGCTTAGTCTCCTCACAGACAATACTTGCCAATTTGAATGGAAATTTATATTCATTGACATGAATAGATTGTTATAACATATGAGGGGAACTTTAATAGTGGATTCACATCAGATACTTTTTCCCAGGTAGCGCTAGTAGTAAAGAACCCAACTGCCAATGCAGGAGACCTAAGAAATGTGGATTAGATACTTGGGTCAAAGGAATTATTTAAGATTCACATTTTTATAAATGACAGGAAAATTTAATCACTAAAACAATACTAATTTTAAAGGCTACAAAATAAAAAGAAATAACGGTATTTTGCCACTATTATACCTCAGTACAGCTTGTAAAATAAATGTCTTACTTTTAGTACTATCAGTAATTTACATAAGTAACTTGTTTCTTTCTTTTTTTTTTTTTTTTTGGCCACTTCTGTTGGTCTTTCATTTATTTCCATCTTTGTTCTTTTGGCGGGTGTGGGCTTCCCTTCGGGGTGGCCTCCTTCACTACAGAGCACCAGCTCTCTGCGCATGCGCCCAGAGATCCGGCTCCATAGTTGGACACATCAGTCCAGCCTCTCAGTGGTACGTGGGATCTTCCCAGGCCAGGGATGGAGCCGGTGCCCCTTGCACTGCAAGGCGGTGTCCTTACCCACTGGACCACGAGGGAAGCCCTACATCGGTAAGTTTATGTGAGACATTTTTTGGCTTTAGGTAGTAATGCCAACAAGAAATAAACATGAGGTCTGCTTTGGAAAGCTTTTAATTTCTAAAGAATTGGTGTAATTTAATTCATTGGAATTGCATATGACAGTGGCATAAGGACAAGGAAAGGAAAAAAAAAGAAAAAATAAACACTTGGCTATTCAAAGAGCAAGCTTGGCTAAAGCAACAAAATATACAACATGCATTTAATGTATTCTTCACTGGAAGTAAGAGTAATAAACACTATCTTCCATAAATGATGACTTTATACTAGAGGAGGGAAACTGAGTTCTATATGAGACCAAACTAATCCAAGCCTTTGTTGTTAGGAAATCTTAAAGCAATGCAAATTGTGTGTGTGTGTGTGTGTGTGTGTGTGTGTGTGTGTGTGTGTGTGTGTGTATGTGTGAGTTTACTCACAAGAGTTGAAATTCTGCTGCTCCTCCTATTATAAGTAGGAAGAGGATACCTGGGAAAAATTCCTTTAGGAAGTTTCCTCCTCCACCTCCATGCTTAGTCTCCTCACAGACAATACTTGCCAATTTGAATGGAAATTTATATTCATTGACATGAATAGATTGTTATAACATATGAGGGGAACTTTAATAGTGGATTCACATCAGATACTTTTTCCCAGGTAGCGCTAGTAGTAAAGAACCCAACTGCCAATGCAGGAGACCTAAGAAATGTGGATTAGATACTTGGGTCAGGAAAGTCCCCTGGAGGAAGGCATGGAAACCTACTCAAGTATTCTTGCCTGGAGAATCCAATAGACAGAGGAGACTGGTGGACTACAGTCCACGGGGTCACAAGGAGTCAGGCACAACTGAAGTGACTTAGCACGCACATCAAATATCAGTAATGGAACAACACGTAATGTGTGAACCTATGATTACACACAGATAGTCTAGAAGACTACACAGATTTCATAATAGTTGTCTCTGAAGAGGACCTTAGAATCTGAGAAGGAAAAAGTGGGAGAAAGCTGTATTTTAAAACATTTGGGGGTGCTTCCCTGGTTGCCTCGTGGTTGAGAATCCAGTTCCACTGTAGGGAACACAGATTCAATCCCTGGTCAGTGACCTAAGATCCAACATGCCACAGGGTAATTAGGCCTTTGTGCTATACCTAGAAAAACCATATGCTGCAACTACATGCCCTGGAGACCAATGGACACAAACACAAGTAAAGAAAAGCCTGAACACTGCAAAGAAGATGAAGGGAATCCAAAGCTTTTGAAAAAATATCTAATATTTAAAGGTATTACGTATTTGAATGTTCATATATTTGAATTGTGTGTGTGTGCCCATGTATGGGTGTGTGGGAGCAAAAGAGAGAATATTACAGTCTAATGCTGCACTGGTAAAGGAAACTATTCATTATAAAAGCTTACTGGCACGCATCTAAAGTGTGCCTCTTCATGTTAATGATCTGTATGTTACATAGTCATTTTGGCATTTAAAAATATTCATTTGAGTATATATAATGCTGTAATTTCCCAGATTCTTCTCATTTTACCTCTTGGTAAGTCTCTTCCAGTTCACTCTTGGATATACATATCAGGAGAATGACTTGGTTTTAACATGCAGAAGAGATTTGCAGAAATCAGCTTCTTTTGAGATGCATGATTCTCTCTGGTAAGATGATAAATTGTCTGCACATTTGACCAGTATCTTTATTTTTTCCCTTCTCACTGAAACTATCAGAATTACTCAATCCCCATAATCATTTCCATTTAGACACTGGTTAAAAGACTTTGAAAATACATACAAATATTTTTCAGAAGTGAATGTAGAGAGAAAAGCACCACTGTATCTGAATTTTGAGTATGGTCTAGAGAAAATTCAAGGGTTATTTCACCTGGGCATTACAGAAAGAGAAGACAAAGGAATTCAGGCAAATACCACCTATCAGAAGAAATAACTTCTTCAATTCAACAGAATAATTTTAACACTGTGCTGGGCATATAATCTATTAGGAAATAATTTCTCTGAAAATTTAGCATTCCTTTCCAGGCACAGGCATCAAGGGATCTTTACCAAATTGGTAGAGGTCTTGGTAGGGGTTTTGACTGGTCAACTGAAAGCCTTGTTGCCTTGTTTCGGAAAACCCTATTTCAGAATGTGAATGTGGCATCTTGTACTAGAAAGACACAACATTAAAAGATTATCCAGCCAGTGTGCAGAGAGGGAGGAGCAGGATAGTTGTAAACAGGCCTGTATCTTCTACAAAAGAGAAGCTTACCTCAGGCTATGCGATTATTTACAGAAAACAGCACAGTGACTGTCACAGTGAAATGCCATCTTCCAATCTTAGGACCACTCTCAGATGTAACAAACTATAGCCTTTATGATTATGTGGAGTCTACTTTGTTAGACTGTAGAGTAATAGCAAGAATAATAAGAAGCTAACATTGACTGAACATGCCCATATGCTAATCTCTCGCATAACACGATCTGAATCCTCATAAGAAGCTTTTAGGGCAATACTGGTATTACCACCATGGTACAGATGAGAAAACTAACATACCGAGTAGCAAACCAATTCTCACAAATTCCACATGATGAAGAATCGATGCAACTAGTCATCCTTCTCCAGAATCACAACCTCACATAACTATGCAGAACTGGTCCTTGGTTACTGCCTAGTTGAAAAGCTTGAACATCAAATAATGCTTACCAGATATAGTCTGACCTGACAGCAATAGGTTCTCTCATTTGACCTGGTAATTCTTTTTTCTGGGTGGGGTGGGGGTGGGTGGGGGGGTGGGCGGGCCACTTCTATTGGTCTTTCATTTATCTATTTTCATCCATCTTTGTTCTTTGGCCCGTGTGAGCCTCCCATCGCAGTGGCCTCTTGTTGCAGACCACAGGCTCTGGGCGCATGCGCTCCAGAGCTCCGGCTCAGTAAATGGACATATTGGTCCAGCTGCTCCACGACACGTGGGATCCTCCCAGGCCAGGGAGCGAACTGGTACCCCTTTCACTGCAAGGCGGTGTCCTTACCCACTGGACCACCAGGGAAACCCTGACCTGATAATTCTTAAGATGAATAAACTTACTGACCCAAGATCGCTGTTTGTAGATATGTTGATCCACCCTCTGTACTTCCACCTCATGTATTTTCAGATTGACTAGAATTGCACCTAACCCTTCATATCTCCACCTGAGCCCAACTTGCACTGCAGTTATGATCAGATCTTAGCTGATCGATCTGGACACTGAACATTACAAGTCAAAGTAAAAGGAGAAAAATGTGCCCTCAAATTTCATGCGTGGCACTTGACCAAAATTCATGTAATCCAAACATGATATAATTTTGTGTTTGAGGAATTTTGGATAATATTATCTCAGAAAATAAAGATGATGGAAGCTCTTGATTATGTTTTGTTTAATGAGAATCCTTCTATCATGAGGAAAAAGATGGATTTGAACATACATTACTAGGAGCTCATGATAACTCCATAGTTTAGGCTACATTCTCCATGTATCAGTTATTTGTTGCAACAAGGTAGGAGACTAAATCTTTCCATTTGTATTTTTTTAAAAGTTAATATATTGTTTTTTTCCAATCAGTATTACCACCATGGTACAGATGAGAAAACTAACATACCGAGTAGCAAACCAATTCTCACAAATTCCACATGATGAAGAATCGATGCAACTAGTCATCCTTCTCCAGAATCACAACCTCACATAACTATGCAGAACTGGTCCTTGGTTACTGCCTAGTTGAAAAGCTTGAACATCAAATAATGCTTACCAGATATAGTCTGACCTGACAGCAATAGGTTCTCTCATTTGACCTGGTAATTCTTTTTTCTGGGTGGGGTGGGGGTGGGTGGGGGGGCGGGCGGGCCACTTCTATTGGTCTTTCATTTATCTATTTTCATCCATCTTTGTTCTTTGGCCCGTGTGAGCCTCCCATCGCAGTGGCCTCTTGTTGCAGACCACAGGCTCTGGGCGCATGCGCTCCAGAGCTCCGGCTCAGTAAATGGACATATTGGTCCAGCTGCTCCACGACATGTGGGATCCTCCCAGGCCAGGGAGCGAACTGGTACCCCTTTCACTGCAAGGCGGTGTCCTTACCCACTGGACCACCAGGGAAACCCTGACCTGATAATTCTTAAGATGAATAAACTTACTGGCCCAAGATCGCTGTTTGTAGATATGTTGATCCACCCTCTGTACTTCCACCTCATGTATTTTCAGATTGACTAGAATTGCACCTAACCCTTCATATCTCCACCTGAGCCCAACTTGCACTGCAGTTATGATCAGATCTTAGCTGATCGATCTGGACACTGAACATTACAAGTCAAAGTAAAAGGAGAAAAATGTGCCCTCAAATTTCATGCGTGGCACTTGACCAAAATTCATGTAATCCAAACATGATATAATTTTGTGTTTGAGGAATTTTGGATAATATTATCTCAGAAAATAAAGATGGTGGAAGCTCTTGATTATGTTTTGTTTAATGAGAATCCTTCTATCATGAGGAAAAAGATGGATTTGAACATACATTACTAGGAGCTCATGATAACTCCATAGTTTAGGCTACATTCTCCATGTATCAGTTATTTGTTGCAACAAGGGTAGGAGACTAAATCTTAAGATACCTTAAACATTTTTAGAAGTATTTGTCATAATAATTTGAATGTTTGTCACTTGGAAATAATTCAGTTGGTCACTCATATATATAAAAAAATTGTTCACCTAACTCAGTAGGGTAAAGAAATGATCAAAGTATATTTACAAAAGTATACTGCAGTTGAATCTCTCTCATCCTTCTTCCTAATACGGAAGAACTCTATATTTCAAAAAAAAAAAAATTAAAGAAGATTTTATAAGAAAACTGACAAAAAGCCAGATGAAGTAAAATTGCTAATTAATACTATCATAATTAGAGTTTTATAAATCCATGTTGATTGATTTCCTTGCAGTTTGACCATTTTACCCATGACATGATAAAAAGAACAAATTAATTAATTAAGACTTTGGCAAGAAAAGGGTAGTTTTTTAAAGTTAATTGGAAAAATTAATTAATAAGCATCAAGTATATTTTATGTGGATAACTGATATTGAAATTGTGATATTTCTAATACTTTAAAAAAAAATGGTTAGTGATCTTTTCTCTGGGAAATGTGAAGATCCAATTACAAGCAATAATGAGGTCATTTTAGGTTACTCCAATTTAGTTAATGTTAATAGCAAACAGGTGTTCACATTTCATCTACATAAGGTAGACTGTGGCCTCCTTGTTTTGAAGAATTCCAGCAAATGTTCCATGAGATAATTTAAAGAAGTGCTGAATTTTTTGAAGGGCAAACTCTTTAATCTCTACATGGGAATCCTTCTTTTTTTCTTTTTGCTTCGAGTGTATCTGACTTGAAAATATAGACAGTTTTTCTCTTTCCTAATTCCTTAGAAAAAAATATTTCTGTGATAGGTCACACGTCTTCTTTCCTATGACTATGGTTTTTAAGAAATATCAACCATGTGGTTACTTTTCCTCAATTGATAAATATCTATCTGAAACATCATATTGTAATTTGCAAGGAAAAAGGCCATTTTTCTAAGGCTACACAAACAGAAAAGAATCCCCTAAGAAAACAATTCATCAGTATTTATAATATTTCCCAAAGAACAGGAAATACTCAGTCTGCATTGAAGTCATCATAAAAGTCTTGTTCATAGTTTTAAAGAATAACAACAGCAAATAAAAGCATAGAAGGGTTATAACCTAAAAATTCTGTGAGACCTCAAACAGAATTCTAGTCATAAAAAAGAACTTCTTCACATGCTAGCATTTCATAGATGTCCATGAAAATGACAAAAAATAAAACTTATAAGCTGAAAACCTAAATTAGAATAGAACGCAATATTTTCTAGCCAATTTCCTCTATGCTCTGCTATGTAAAGAGGCAGTGAATTTATTATACCTATTGAAAATGACTTTCTACCCTTAATTTAACCCTAAATTAAAAAAAAATAAACTTTTGCCATATAGGGATATATTATTATGTCAATGCTCTGAAATAAATAATTAGAAGAGCTGATCATTTTTGTCTTTTTAACAAATGTTTGTAATTCATTGCTGATTGTAGAGACACAACTCAACAAATGCTTAATGCCGAAGAAATGATACAATTAGAAAAGCCTTTTTGCAAAATCCAATGATATAACTATGGTTTTGACTATCAATGGACAGTAAAACTATTAGGTAAAAGGCATTAGATGAATTCAAATTTGGAGACTAATTTTAATATAGCAAAGTATGACTCTGTCCCAACTAATGTTTGCTAATTTCAAACAGGAAACTAATCTTTACAATGAAGATATAACATCTATTGGTCAAAATCTTAACCAAGCAGCCAAAACCCATATCGTTAGTAAAGAGATCAGCTGACACTATTTGGTTTCCTGTGTATTGTAATGTCTTACCTGTGAAGTGTTCTGTCAACGACATATTTCCTAAACTCTTATCAGTTAATGGCCCTTAAAACTAGTCAGAATTTAAGTGCAACTTATTTTAAAAGCAGAAGGAAACAGTTCAAAAAACAGCTTTTTTTCAAAAAGGCAAAGGAATCTGGAGCCTATTATATAGAGTGAAGTAAGCCAGGTTTCGACGTTCTGTAAATGGAGAACTTCCAGGTATACAAGTTGGATTTAGAAAAGGCAGAGGAGCCAGAGATTAAATTGCAGTATCTATTGAATCGTAGAAAGAACAAGGGAATTCCAGAAAAACATCTACTTCTGCTTCATTGACTACACTAAAGCCTATGACTGTCTGGATCACAATGAACTGTGGAAAATTCTGAAAGAGATGGGAATACCAGACCACCTCATCTGCCTCCTGTAAAATCTGTATGCAGGACAAAAAGCAAGAGTTAGAAGCAGACATGGAACAATGGACTAATTCCAAATTGGGAAAGGAATACATCAAGGCTGATTATTGTCACCCTACTTGTTTAATTTATATGCAGAGTACATCATGTGAAATGTCAGTCTGGGTGAATCATAAGCTAGAATCAAGATTTCCAGGAGAACTATCAATAGCCTCTGGTATGCAGATGATACCACCCTTATGGCAGAAAGCAAAGAGGAACTAAAGAGACTCTTGAGGAAAGTGAAAGAGGAGAGTGAAAAAGCTGGCCTAAAACTCAAAATTCAAAAAATGAAGATCACAGTACCAGTCTCATCACTTCATGCCAAATAGATGGGTAAACAATGGAAAGTGTGACAGACTTTATTTTCTTGGGCTCCCAAATCACTGCAGATGATGACTGCACCATGAAGTTAAAAGACAGTTGCTCTTTGGGAGGAAAGGTATGAGAAACCTAGACAGTATATTCAAAAGCAGAGACATTACTTTGCTAACAAAAGTCCATACAGCCAAAGCTATGGTTTTCCCAGTAGTCATGTATGGATGTGAGAGTTGGACCATAAAGAAGGCTGAGCGCCAAAGAATTGATGCCTTTGAACTGTGGTGTTGAAGGCTCTTGAGAGTCCCTTGGACTGCAAGAAGATCAAACCAGTCAATCCTGAAGGAAATCAACCCTGAATATTCATGGGAAGGACTAATAATGACACTGAAATTCCAATTCTTTGGCCATCTGATGTGAAGAGATGACTCACTGAAAAAGAGCTTGATGTTGGAAAAAACAGAAGGCAAAAGGAGAAGGGGACGAAAGAGGATGAGATGGTTGGATGGCATCACTGAATCTATAGACATGAGTTTGAGTGGACTCAGGGGGATGGTGAACGACAGAGAAGCCTGGCATTCTGCAGTCCATGGGGTCACAGAGTCAGACACTATTGAGTGACTAAACTGAACTCAAGTCAGAAAGAGAAAAACAAATATTGTATATTAAGACATATATATGAAATCTAGAAAGATGGTACTGATGAACCTATATGTAGGACAACAAAGGAAATGTGGACACAAAGAACAGACTTGTGGACACAGTGAGGTAAAGGGAGGGGTAGGATGAATTGAGAGTAGATGGAAATATTACCATATGTAAAACAGATAGCCAGCAGAAATTTGCTATATAATGCAGGCAGCCCAAATTTGGTGCTTCGTGACAACATGGATGGATGGGATGTAGGAGAGGAGCCGTATGTTTACCAATGGCCGATTCATGTTGATGTATGGCAGAATCCAACACAATATCATAACATAATTATCCTCCAGTTAAAAATACCCACATAGGCCAAAGAACGAAGATGGATGAAAATAGATAAATGAAAGACCAACAGAAGTGGTCAAAAATAAAAATAAAATAAATATGTTGGGTGCTGCAGCTGCCCCAGAATTGGTGAAGGATCTCAAGACTGCTGGATGGAAACTTGTTCTGAAAGCCATTGTCTTGAGTAGCTGTAGCTTTTGGGAAGACCATCTCCAGAAACCAGAGAGGTGTGGCTAACTCCTTGAAATCCTAGAATGAGACCTCACCACGAGGTTGGCTACTCTGCCTAAGAAGCTACCTTCCACTGACTGGGATTACTCCAGGCTTACATGGCAAAGGATGGCATTGTGGATGACTTTGAAAAGAACTTCAATGCCCTGAAGTTTCCTTTGCCAGGTGGATACTAAAGAAAGAGATGTGAAGAGTCATGCTGAGTTTTTGTCTCTCTTGAAGACCAGAATTCAGGAATATGATAAAGAGGGTACATAGGCTCCAGGACTTTTTCATATTTGTATCCTCATTAGCAAATACAGTTCATAACTAATAAGTGGGTGATCAAGTCTAGAATTGGAAGCAATAGTAAACTGAGTGAAACCCTCTGGAAACGTTAAATGTGATTATTCATATTTACTGTGAGTGGGACAGATTTTTCTATGGCTCCCCTTGGAATTCTCCTTTGCCTCACATTCATTTCCTGCCTCCCCACTGGGTGGATATGGTATGGCCTCACTGCTCTCTTCACCTTTACTAAAATTCTGAATTCAGAGCAGACTTTGAAGAAAATAAAATCTCCCTATTATACTCATAATCTCTTGCTCAATTAGATGCCTTGGGAATGTGAATGTCAATTCCCCAGATCAACTGCACTCTCAGCAATAGAGTCTGTGAGTGAGAACTCACGGGGGGCTCAAAAAAGCACTGAGCAGTCTGATGCTGTGAAAAGACAGGGCTGATGAAGTTATGGAAGTATTGCTTGTGAGCATTAGTTACTATTCCTCTTCAAGGGTTTAGTGATACAGATCTAACTTTCTCAGCAAAATGGATAGAAATCTTAACTGTTCTCACTATTTTGCTTATGTTTCATGGTTTCAGACTGTGTAAAACAAGGTTCTTTTTTTTCTGATTTAGTATTTTCTGATCAAGAGGATTCAAATTAGATGTATCAACAACTTTACAAAAATGAGGTTGATAACGATGCCAATGTCATGAAATAATGGCAGTAGAGGTTCCAGAGAGAGTCTATATCAGCACTGTCATTCCTAAGAAGAGAAATCTGAGTTTAGGGACATATATCCAAAAATTGCAAGAGTTGGCATGAAGACCTGTGTTTCTAACTACTTCTAGTTGAAAGATCATTCAATATACCAACTACAAAAAATGCTTGAAAATACTGTACATGAAAATATAGAAAAAATATAGCATGGAGAACTATACACAGTATCCTATCACAAACCATAACATAGAACAATATAAAAAAGTACATATATAGAGATATGTATAATTGAATTGGGCTTCCCTGGTGGCTCAGTGGTAAAGAATCTGCCTACGAATGCAGGAGATACAGATTTGATCCCTGGGTCTGGAAGATTTCCTGGAGAAGGAAATGGCAGCCCATTTCAATCTTTTTGCTTGGGAAATTCCATGGATGGAGGAGCCTGGCATGGCGTGTCAAGAGTTGGACATGACCTAGAAACTAAACACCACCAAATAATTGAATGCTTTTGTTGTGCAGCAGAAATTAATACAATACTGTAAATTAACCATAATTCAATAAAAAGAAAGAAAACATATACCCACATTAAAAGACAGAGGAAATCAGGAAAGAAATTCATAATTAATTGTTTTGATGTACAATTGTTAAGAGTATTGGATCAACTGATCGTTTCTTTGCTACAGCACAACTTTTAGCTTCAGGGTCTGAATGAGGAATGAAGGCAACTAGAGTTTTAAAAAGGAAACAAAGAAAATTAAAAAAGAAAAGAAAAAGGCTGAATATTATGGCTGCCTAAATATTTGGTTTCGTCCTACTTTTGTTTTACCCTACTTTAGAACTAAGAGTAAGAATAGAACTGAAATAAGAACTAAGAACACTATTTGGAAGTAACGGGGCAGTAAGTCGGGAAAAACTCTTGGGCTTCTAGAAAAATTCCGTACAACTATAGACAGAATGCAGGTGGCTTTTTCATGGCCATCAGATCAGCAGATAGGAGAAGTACATGTCAAATTCCATGGAAAGGCTAATTCTGTATCACAGAAAACATGGTTATTAAGATTATTAGAAAGATGGTGCCTTACTTCACTGGTCTACACAGATAATCTTTATTTGTAGCAATAGATTCACTTTCTAGTTCTGTCAGCTCATACATAAACAAATGTTTCAGTGTTAAAGTATATTTCATGGAAGTAAGCCCTACACAGAAAAGACTCTGAGAGGATACTCATACTGCTCTATCCCAGTTTTCTGAAACATAAAATCAAGCAAAGAAAAAGTTAAAATACATTATATGTTGGTGCTTGTCAAATTTAAGTGAAGATTCTGGTTTAATACGCCTACAGTGGGGGTGTTTCTCAGTGGTAAAAAATCTGCCTGCCAGTCCAGGAAACTTGGGTTCAACCCCTGGGTTGGGAAGATCTCCTGGAGAAGGAAATGGGAACCCACTCCAGTATTCTTGCCTCAAAAATATGACAGATTGAGAAGTCTGGTAGGGCTACAGTCTATAGTCCATGAGGTCACAAAGAGTCAGATACAACTTAGAACTAACCTCAACAACAACAGCTGGCTCTGAGTTTCTGCAGTTTTAACAAACACTCAGCTGATATCACTGATGCTAATATGCAGGACACATTTTGAATAGTAAGGTTCTTGATCAAGAAGTGATTTTGCAGGTATTTCAAGGAGACCTCTCCAAACATGGATATTTTACCCTCATGCTCCTTTTCAAATTACTTAAAATATATTCCTAAATATTGGAGATACCTTTCAAACAATTTATCTTTATGAGATAAGAAAAGGAGGTAAATAAGAATGAAAAAAAAATTAAAAACTTCAATATTTTCTTCAAAGAGAATAAATCTGATTTCGTAGTATAGTCTACTAGTTATGTTTCATTGAATAAAGAAGTTAGGAAAATATCAAATGACATTTTAGACTGCACTTAGAAAGCAAACTGCATATATTAATCAGACAACTTATGATGCACCTAGGTCTATGCTAGTAGTAGTAGCATATACAAAAATATAAAAGGAGATTTTCTGCTCTTAAGGAATTTATAATTATATTAAGGATATATAGTCAAATAGACATACACATGTACATGGTCATAGATTCACTCAGTAAATACTTATTCAATAGCTTCTTTTTCCAGGCATGGTATGTAGACCATCACCATATTCCCTTATGGTGCATAAACACACCCAAACTGCTACCCATGTATTTCAATTCTATGATGGCATATGTGAAGATACATATATAATGCATAAAATTAAAGATCAGATTAACCTTTATCTTTTACATTCAAATCAATGAAACATCAATTTCAAGTAAAACTTTATACCTTAGCAAGCTCCTCCTTTAATACTTTTAATACGTAGTTTCTCAAAACTGGCTATATATAAATGCAATGCCAATAAATAACAAAATAAATTAAACAATTCAATTAAATGTGGAGCCTTCTTTTCCTAACAAGCACATCATATGAGCTAATGCATGACTTGTGAGATCTTTGTATATATTACAATAACTGTACAAATTAAGGGATTGAAGTCTTAATACTATTGTGACCCACAATAAGAAGTCAATTGTATAGTCATAGGAAAGTTTTCTTTTTAATAGATTCTTCATGGTGGAAGCCTGGTAGCGAAACTACAGTCTATAGTCCATGAGGTCACAAAGAATCAGATACAACTTAGAACTAACCTCAACAACAACAGCTGGCTCTGAGTTTCTGCAGTTTTAACAAACACTCAGCTGATATCACTGATGCTAATATGCAGGACACATTTTGAATAGTAAGGTTCTTGATCAAGAAGTGATTTTGCAGGTATTTCAAGGAGACCTCTCCAAACATGGATATTTTACCCTCATGCTCCTTTTCAAATTACTTAAAATATATTCCTAAATATTGGAGATACCTTTCAAACAATTTATCTTTATGAGATAAGAAAAGGAGGTAAATAAGAATGAAAAAAAAATTAAAAACTTCAATATTTTCTTCAAAGAGAATAAATCTGATTTCGTAGTATAGTCTACTAGTTATGTTTCATTGAATAAAGAAGTTAGGAAAATATCAAATGACATTTTAGACTGCACTTAGAAAGCAAACTGCATATATTAATCAGACAACTTATGATGCACCTAGGTCTATGCTAGTAGTAGTAGCATATACAAAAATATAAAAGGAGATTTTCTGCTCTTAAGGAATTTATAATTATATTAAGGATATATAGTCAAATAGACATACACATGTACATGGTCATAGATTCACTCAGTAAATACTTATTCAATAGCTTCTTTTTCCAGGCATGGTATGTAGACCATCACCATATTCCCTTATGGTGCATAAACACACCCAAACTGCTACCCATGTATTTCAATTCTATGATGGCATATGTGAAGATACATATATAATGCATAAAATTAAAGATCAGATTAACCTTTATCTTTTACATTCAAATCAATGAAACATCAATTTCAAGTAAAACTTTATACCTTAGCAAGCTCCTCCTTTAATACTTTTAATACGTAGTTTCTCAAAACTGGCTATATATAAATGCAATGCCAATAAATAACAAAATAAATTAAACAATTCAATTAAATGTGGAGCCTTCTTTTCCTAACAAGCACATCATATGAGCTAATGCATGACTTGTGAGATCTTTGTATATATTACAATAACTGTACAAATTAAGGGATTGAAGTCTTAATACTATTGTGACCCACAATAAGAAGTCAATTGTATAGTCATAGGAAAGTTTTCTTATTTTTATAGAATAGATTCTTTTCCATAAAGACCTCAAGGAGAAATGAATGATCTATTGAGGCCCCTTCCATCACTAAGGAATATATTAGTGATGCATTTCATGTTGGGTTAAGTTGAATATATTATAATTTCTATCACAGAAATCAAGGGCATCTTAAACATGCATGTTCTGAAAGTCTCAATGGAATTGTTAGATCTTGAGTTTCTCTAAAAGAATAGCTTTTAGCACATTAGACTCTCATGGAGAGGTTAAATTATGAAAAACTCAACCCCATCCTCAGAGATTCTGACTTAACTGGTTTGGTGAGGTGCCGATTTTTGCAAAGTGACTTTAATAGGATGTCTGAATTGATAACCATGGTTTTAATTTATTCAAGGGAAAATGATCTCTTTTATATTAACGTGACATGATGTACCTTGCAGGTTACAAGTTGCTAACCTTGCAAATCTGATTTAATTTCTCTGAGTCTTAGTTTCCTCATCTGTAAAATGTAGTCGTGGATAATTTGCAGAGATTTCTGAAGATGATTTTGTTAATTTATGTAAAGTGCCTGGTGCATGGTTGATTTTAATAAATATTTACAGATATTAATCATTTCTGTATTCCTGTTGAGGGCAAATGATGTAGTTCTGGAAGTACTGATGAAGGCTGTGGTAAGACAGCTAAAGATGGTTGGCTAACAATACCGGAAAGCTTTGCAGATGTCATGATACTGACAGATACCAGTAGATAGGTGTCAAATTTGTGACTGCCAAAGGAGAAAATTTCACCTCAGGAACAAAAAAACAGGACTTTGGTCACTCAAGAGTTTTGTGCAGTAAAAGTTTTATTAAAGAATAAAGGGATAGAGAAAGCTTCCAACAAGAAGCACTAGACAGAGAGTACCTAGAAGCTAGACATTTTGTATAAAAAAAATAAATTAAACAATTCAATTAAATGTGGAGCCTTCTTTTCCTAACAAGCACATCATATGAGCTAATGCATGACTTGTGAGATCTTTGTATATATTACAATAACTGTACAAATTAAGGGATTGAAGTCTTAATACTATTGTGACCCACAATAAGAAGTCAATTGTATAGTCATAGGAAAGTTTTCTTATTTTTATAGAATAGATTCTTTTCCATAAAGACCTCAAGGAGAAATGAATGATCTATTGAGGCCCCTTCCATCACTAAGGAATATATTAGTGATGCATTTCATGTTGGGTTAAGTTGAATATATTATAATTTCTATCACAGAAATCAAGGGCATCTTAAACATGCATGTTCTGAAAGTCTCAATGGAATTGTTAGATCTTGAGTTTCTCTAAAAGAATAGCTTTTAGCACATTAGACTCTCATGGAGAGGTTAAATTATGAAAAACTCAACCCCATCCTCAGAGATTCTGACTTAACTGGTTTGGTGAGGTGCCGATTTTTGCAAAGTGACTTTAATAGGATGTCTGAATTGATAACCATGGTTTTAATTTATTCAAGGGAAAATGATCTCTTTTATATTAACGTGACATGATGTACCTTGCAGGTTACAAGTTGCTAACCTTGCAAATCTGATTTAATTTCTCTGAGTCTTAGTTTCCTCATCTGTAAAATGTAGTCGTGGATAATTTGCAGAGATTTCTGAAGATGATTTTGTTAATTTATGTAAAGTGCCTGGTGCATGGTTGATTTTAATAAATATTTACAGATATTAATCATTTCTGTATTCCTGTTGAGGGCAAATGATGTAGTTCTGGAAGTACTGATGAAGGCTGTGGTAAGACAGCTAAAGATGGTTGGCTAACAATACCGGAAAGCTTTGCAGATGTCATGATACTGACAGATACCAGTAGATAGGTGTCAAATTTGTGACTGCCAAAGGAGAAAATTTCACCTCAGGAACAAAAAAACAGGACTTTGGTCACTCAAGAGTTTTGTGCAGTAAAAGTTTTATTAAAGAATAAAGGGATAGAGAAAGCTTCCAACAAGAGGCACTAGAAGGGGACAGGAGAGTACCCTGAGAAGCTAGTTTAGGGGGAGCATTTTGTACTTTCTCAGCTGGTTATTAACAAGGGTGTAAAAGTCTTACAAGACCTGCTCCTGCAACATTAACATAAGATTAGCCAGAGCATGGTCTCTGGACATCAAGACTAGATGAGACATTCCAATGCAAAGTTATTTGCATCCATAAAATAGTAAAATTCCTTTCAGAGCAGATCATGGCAAACATTTAAGCAAGAAAATGTTTTGCCCCCTCTTCCTCTTCCTTCTGCTTGGAAACCGCTGGCCTCCTTACCCAGTCTGCCTATTCACCCTTTCAGTACAAAACCCAAACACCACCACAATCAAAAAGGAACTGGTGTAAGAATACACTAAAATTATTTTGTTGATTTCAGAAATGAACCATAGGTACCAGTGGATCAATGGACCTGATTTTTATTTTTCATCTTTAATATATTTTTTTTTTTACTTGGTGGAAAATAGCTTTACAATGTTGTGTTCGTTTCTGCCATACAACAATGTGAATCAGCCATAGTTACATATGTATCCCCTCCCTCTTGAATCTCCCACTCCTCCCCTCACCCCATGCTTCTAGGTCATCACAGCACCAAGCTAGGATCCTTGCATTATTTTAGCAACTTCTTACTATTTTACACATGATGATGTATATATGTCAATGCCACTTTCTCAATCCACCCCATCTTTACCTTCACCAACTGTCCACAAGTCCACTCTCTACTTGGTTCCTCAGTAGCATTTTTCTATTCCATATATATTTGTTAGTATACAATACTTGTTTCCTTTTTATGGCTAAGTAATATTCCATTGTGCATATGTACCACAACTTCTTTATCCATTCATCTGTCAGTGTTCATCTAGGTTGCTTCCATGTCCAGGTTATTGTAAATACTGCTGTGAAGAACACTGGGGTACATGTATCTTTTAGAATTGTAGCTTTCTCAGAGTACATATTCAGCAATGGGATTGCTGGGTCAATGGTAAATTTATTCCTAGTTTTTAAAGGATTGTCCTTACTGTTTTTCATAATGGCTGTGTTAGTTTACATTCCTACCAACAGTACAGGAGGGTTCTTCTTTTCCATATCCTCTCTAGCATTTATCATTTGTATTCTTTGATGTTATCATTCTGACTAGTGCAAGGACAAAATCCATAAAAATACATCTTGAACACTTAAGTAATAAACACTCAGAGCACATTCTGTGGGGGATGGGGAAAATGTTTAATTCTATAAATTATGTATTTATTATATTACTTCTGCATCGATAAATAGATCTGAGGGTTTTTTTTTTTAAGGTAAAGAGTAGGCATATCAATGTCAAATTGTATTGCTGATCATATACTCTCTTTGTATATGTATCAACTGTACTATCTTAGGTATTTAGAGTCATAAGAACATTTCTATGTATATTACAATAATCAATACACAACAATTCTTCATACTTCTAAACAGCTCAAAGACAATGTTCATCCTTAGGTCTGCTAGGCATTGACTTGTATATTTTTTGTTACTTCTGAGAGGCTCTCCCAAATTAAATCATGTTCCTATGTTTTGTGTGGCCATCACTGCAGCTATATTCACGGAAGTTAATTTATTAGGAAAGAGAAAGCATGATTTAACTTGGGATATATATGGAATCAAAACAGATACTTTGATATATGCCCAATTTGGCTTTACATTTATGTGTGTTTAGTATCTAAAAATATTAAGATAAGTAATTTGGGGAAGATGACATAATAAAAAATGTGATATCATTTATTTCCAAGTTTCATGAGTCAAATAGCTTTAAGATCCTCTGGTTGCAAAAACCTAGACTGTCTGAAGTTTTGAGTCCAAAAACTGAATAGATTAATTTAATTTATATATAATGGCTTTCTGGATTTACAGGGATAAACACAAAAATCTTTAGCAGATTTACTGAAATCTATGTCCTACATAATTGTTTTTTATTGTTATCAAATGGATCATTTTACCATTTGCAGAAAGAAGGACAAAAGCTTCAGATGACAATTCAATTACTTTATATATTTATTTATAATAATCATTTTATACTGAAGGGAAATAGGATTTTATATGAGCAACATTTTTTTTCAATCCATAAATATAATGCATCTTGGAGGGTGGAGGAAAATGTAACGACAGTTTTCAAAGTTTGCTTCAAGTAATTTCATTACACAGTCTTCTGCTGATGGATTAAATACTTTTCAAAGGCAAATCACCCCATAATGAACTGTAAGTAATTTATTGGAAATGCATACAACATTGAATCTGTTTCTCAAAGATGTTCTGTAGTAATTATTTTTGGCTTTCAATTACACGCAAAACATTAATATTCTAAGAACCTAAGTGGTTTTATTTATAAATTCATCCAGTGTTAATGCATTCATCAGAAGCTTTTGATATACTCAAAAGCTCACTCTAAACTGTAACAGTGAACAAATCCATCATATTTTGCTTAAATTTCAATGCTTAATCTTAGTTTGATGAAATAATATGTTGATGACTTAATAAAAAATTCAGATGAGTTGAATTTCTCCCAATGCTAAAAGCAAGAATTGTTTAATATGATTGTGTTTGTATACTATTTCATACTCTACATTAAGGTCTGCTAGGCATCTTGTATATTTTTGTTACTTCTGAGAGGCTCTCCCAAATTAAATCATGTTCCTATGTTTTGTGGCCATCACTGCAGCTATATTCACGGAAGTTAATTTATTAGGAAAGAGAAAGCATGATTTAACTTGGGATATATATGGAATCAAAACAGATACTTTGATATATGCCCAATTTGGCTTTACATTTATGTGTGTTTAGTATCTAAAAATATTAAGATAAGTAATTTGGGGAAGATGACATAATAAAAAATGTGATATCATTTATTTCCAAGTTTCATGAGTCAAATAGCTTTAAGATCCTCTGGTTGCAAAAACCTAGACTGTCTGAAGTTTTGAGTCCAAAAACTGAATAGATTAATTTAATTTATATATAATGGCTTTCTGGATTTACAGGGATAAACACAAAAATCTTTAGCAGATTTACTGAAATCTATGTCCTACATAATTGTTTTTTATTGTTATCAAATGGATCATTTTACCATTTGCAGAAAGAAGGACAAAAGCTTCAGATGACAATTCAATTACTTTATATATTTATTTATAATAATCATTTTATACTGAAGGGAAATAGGATTTTATATGAGCAACATTTTTTTTCAATCCATAAATATAATGCATCTTGGAGGGTGGAGGAAAATGTAACGACAGTTTTCAAAGTTTGCTTCAAGTAATTTCATTACACAGTCTTCTGCTGATGGATTAAATACTTTTCAAAGGCAAATCACCCCATAATGAACTGTAAGTAATTTATTGGAAATGCATACAACATTGAATCTGTTTCTCAAAGATGTTCTGTAGTAATTATTTTTGGCTTTCAATTACACGCAAAACATTAATATTCTAAGAACCTAAGTGGTTTTATTTATAAATTCATCCAGTGTTAATGCATTCATCAGAAGCTTTTGATATACTCAAAAGCTCACTCTAAACTGTAACAGTGAACAAATCCATCATATTTTGCTTAAATTTCAATGCTTAATCTTAGTTTGATGAAATAATATGTTGATGACTTAATAAAAAATTCAGATGAGTTGAATTTCTCCCAATGCTAAAAGCAAGAATTGTTTAATATGATTGTGTTTGTATACTATTTCAACCTTTTCTCTGTATTCTAAGGTTCTGGACATTCAACTTTACCAATAACAATATCCCAAATTATTATCTTTGATGATGAGCAGACAAATAAAATAACTTTCTCTTACTTTGCAGATGGGATTGACTCTTGATGAGATGGTGCCTGTGTCCAAACAACACATCTCTCTTGCCTCAGTGACATGATTTGGGGGACTACCCATTCCCAGGAGACTTTGCAAAGGCAAGAGCAACTTCTAAAGTATAAAAAATATCTCTCCAATTTCCCATTCATTACATTGTGCACTCCACCAGCATAGGTGCTATAAAGTAAGTCCTCTACATACAAAACTTCAAGTTGTGAACTTTCAAAGATGTAAACATGCATGCCAACCCAAGGAACATGCAAGCCAACTACACTGGATTAGTGTACTTTTCCAAGTATTGTACTGTAAGATTAAAAATGTGTGTGTGTGTGTGCACGTGTGTGTGTGTGCTTGTTTTTATGTTTGTATTATTATGTGTGAAAAGTATTATAAGCCACAGTCCGATATGGCCAGTTGTGTTAGTGGAGTACCTAGGTTAACTTTGTTGGACTTAGAACAAATTGGAGTTATGAACATGCTCTTGGAACGGGCCTCATTCATATACAGGAAACTCACTATGCTTATCTTTGCTATCCCCTTTGCTTAAAAGTTGTCCTGTCTCAGAGAAAATATTTGAGAGATATAAATGTTGAAACAAATATCATGTCCAAGCAACTTCTTAGAACCATGCATATGTTTTCACTCCAATTAGAGGAAAGCATTTAAAATACAAGCTTTGTTCACAATTCTTTACCGTATTAATCTGTGTAAGCTGGGAAGCACATAGAAAAAGAGAGTTAGAAGAGCAGGAGGCTTATTGGGGTTGGCAGCTATGAAAGATAAAGAAGAGCAGGCATAGGGAGGGAGTCTTCAGACTATGGTGTTATGAAAGAAGAGAAGGAAGGACTGAGGAGGAATAGTCCAGACTATTACAGAACTTGGAAAAAGACACAACTAGTTCAAAAATTGCCTGAAGAAGAGACCTAAGTTAAGCAAACTGACAAGCTCCTTGTACTTTATCCATTAGCAATCACTGGTTTGGGTTTTCTTGAACGAGTATGTCCTCAGCTCAAACACTACAGCAGGGACCATGTGGAAGTTGCATGTAGAAGCTCTACTAACACTACTTGTTACAAGTCCTCTAGTGGAGAGAATTCTGAATGGCACACCTCTATGGTTAGCATGTATACTGACTCCAACCCTTAAGTGAGATATCAGAAATACCCATTCCTGAATTCTCTGCATGGGAAAAACCTACTCTGGCTTCAAACTTAGTATCAATGTCCCCTGCATCTATGTTTTTTCCCTAACTTTACCAGCATGATAAGTCTTCTATGTTTATCTTTCTTCACATCAATTTGTACTCACCATAAACAGACTTTCTGTATATTGCATGGTATTTGTATTTTAGAACACAATCCCAGTGCCAAACATCATCATATTGCACAGAATGAATTTAAGACAAGGAAACTATTTAGAAACTTATTTTAGCTATCCAAGTAAGGGTTGAATGACCTGAATGACAAGAACAATAATCACAGTAAAACACTGGAGAAAAATATTAAAATGTCAAGTCAATAGACTGCAAATTCCCTAAGAGCAAAGAATGTTTCCTCTTAATCATTGTATTCCTAGGAGCATCTGCACAGTATTGTTGGACTTAGAACAAATTGGAGTTATGAACATGCTCTTGGAACGGGCCTCATTCATATACAGGAAACTCACTATGCTTATCTTTGCTATCCCCTTTGCTTAAAAGTTGTCCTGTCTCAGAGAAAATATTTGAGAGATATAAATGTTGAAACAAATATCATGTCCAAGCAACTTCTTAGAACCATGCATATGTTTTCACTCCAATTAGAGGAAAGCATTTAAAATACAAGCTTTGTTCACAATTCTTTACCGTATTAATCTGTGTAAGCTGGGAAGCACATAGAAAAAGAGAGTTAGAAGAGCAGGAGGCTTATTGGGGTTGGCAGCTATGAAAGATAAAGAAGAGCAGGCATAGGGAGGGAGTCTTCAGACTATGGTGTTATGAAAGAAGAGAAGGAAGGACTGAGGAGGAATAGTCCAGACTATTACAGAACTTGGAAAAAGACACAACTAGTTCAAAAATTGCCTGAAGAAGAGACCTAAGTTAAGCAAACTGACAAGCTCCTTGTACTTTATCCATTAGCAATCACTGGTTTGGGTTTTCTTGAACGAGTATGTCCTCAGCTCAAACACTACAGCAAGGACCATGTGGAAGTTGCATGTAGAAGCTCTACTAACACTACTTGTTACAAGTCCTCTAGTGGAGAGAATTCTGAATGGCACACCTCTATGGTTAGCATGTATACTGACTCCAACCCTTAAGTGAGATATCAGAAATACCCATTCCTGAATTCTCTGCATGGGAAAAACCTACTCTGGCTTCAAACTTAGTATCAATGTCCCCTGCATCTATGTTTTTTCCCTAACTTTACCAGCATGATAAGTCTTCTATGTTTATCTTTCTTCACATCAATTTGTACTCACCATAAACAGACTTTCTGTATATTGCATGGTATTTGTATTTTAGAACACAATCCCAGTGCCAAACATCATCATATTGCACAGAATGAATTTAAGACAAGGAAACTATTTAGAAACTTATTTTAGCTATCCAAGTAAGGGTTGAATGACCTGAATGACAAGAACAATAATCACAGTAAAACACTGGAGAAAAATATTAAAATGTCAAGTCAATAGACTGCAAATTCCCCTAAGAGCAAAGAATGTTTCCTCTTAATCATTGTATTCCTAGGAGCATCTGCACAGTATTTTTCACAAATGTATACTTATTAAGTATCAGCTAAATGGAAATTATCATACAAATAATGTATTATGTTTCTATTTACTTGATCGCAAAGAAACATGATTTAAGGAAAGACTACATGCAGCACATTGGTCTTTCATGGTCAGGGACTAGGCTGATCCATGCTCTATTTTCCCTATGGGTAAGAACACTTAAAAAATGATATTTTTATTTGTTTTTGATTTTTTTTTTGGCTAACATAATGTATGAAAGGAAAAAAACTTTTTGAAGAAAAATATAATTAAAATGTGGTGATTTTTGATGCGATATGGAAAACATTAAAATGTGCTAAAATATGATATTACATGGAAAGTATATAGGAAATTGAGGCTTCCCTGGTAGCTCAAATGGTAAAGAATCTGCCTGCAACTCAGTAGACCTGGATTTGATCCTTGGGTCAGGAAGATTCCCTGGAGAAGGGATGGCAACCCACTGCAGTATTATTGCCTGGAGGATTTCATGGATAGAGAGTCTGGCAGGTTATAGTCTATGTGGTCACAAAGAGCTGAACATGACTGAGTGACTAACACTTTTACTTTTTTTCATACAGGAAATTATATGGAATCTCATAGATAATTCTTAAATTTATACGTTAGTGTCAAACATCTGGACCTGAAATGATTTCACTTCTCTAAATATTAGCTTCCTTATCTATAATCAAAAATAACTAAAACACAGGCATTCAATTCCTAATCCCATGGGTATGGATCCAAAAGGAAATGCATATGCAGGCATTATGGAGAGAGGAGGCTACAGTGGTTGCTGGCATGACTGAGGACATTTCTTGTTTACTGGTATGGCAGGCAATGTTTTATTGTCATTTGTAAAGAAATTAATAGAAATAATGAAATTAAAGTATTGAGTCATTAGTCATCATATTGCACAGAATGAATTTAAGACAAGGAAACTATTTAGAAACTTATTTTAGCTATCCAAGTAAGGGTTGAATGACCTGAATGACAAGAACAATAATCACAGTAAAACACTGGAGAAAAATATTAAAATGTCAAGTCAATAGACTGCAAATTCCCCTAAGAGCAAAGAATGTTTCCTCTTAATCATTGTATTCCTAGGAGCATCTGCACAGTATTTTTCACAAATGTATACTTATTAAGTATCAGCTAAATGGAAATTATCATACAAATAATGTATTATGTTTCTATTTACTTGATCGCAAAGAAACATGATTTAAGGAAAGACTACATGCAGCACATTGGTCTTTCATGGTCAGGGACTAGGCTGATCCATGCTCTATTTTCCCTATGGGTAAGAACACTTAAAAAATGATATTTTTATTTGTTTTTGATTTTTTTTTTGGCTAACATAATGTATGAAAGGAAAAAAACTTTTTGAAGAAAAATATAATTAAAATGTGGTGATTTTTGATGCGATATGGAAAACATTAAAATGTGCTAAAATATGATATTACATGGAAAGTATATAGGAAATTGAGGCTTCCCTGGTAGCTCAAATGGTAAAGAATCTGCCTGCAACTCAGTAGACCTGGATTTGATCCTTGGGTCAGGAAGATTCCCTGGAGAAGGGATGGCAACCCACTGCAGTATTATTGCCTGGAGGATTTCATGGATAGAGAGTCTGGCAGGTTATAGTCTATGTGGTCACAAAGAGCTGAACATGACTGAGTGACTAACACTTTTACTTTTTTTCATACAGGAAATTATATGGAATCTCATAGATAATTCTTAAATTTATACGTTAGTGTCAAACATCTGGACCTGAAATGATTTCACTTCTCTAAATATTAGCTTCCTTATCTATAATCAAAAATAACTAAAACACAGGCATTCAATTCCTAATCCCATGGGTATGGATCCAAAAGGAAATGCATATGCAGGCATTATGGAGAGAGGAGGCTACAGTGGTTGCTGGCATGACTGAGGACATTTCTTGTTTACTGGTATGGCAGGCAATGTTTTATTGTCATTTGTAAAGAAATTAATAGAAATAATGAAATTAAAGTATTGAGTCATATAGTCATGTGTCAAACACTGAATTTTTTTACATTAGGATTTGGGGGATCTTACAGTTTGATTTTATTAATAAGAGTGGCAGAATAACAATAATAACAATATTTATATGAGACACTGCAGGAGACCAAAACCAGTCAATTTTAATGGAAATCAACCCGGACTATTCCTTGGAATGACTGATGCTGCCGTCAAAGTTCCATTACTTTGGCCACCTGATGCAAAGAGCTGACTCAATGTAAAATTTGATGCTAGGAAAGATGGAAAGCAAAAGAAGAAGGTGGAAGAGGGAGAGATGGTTATATATTATCACCAACTCAATGGACATGAATCTGAGCAAACTCTGGGAGATGGCGAAGGACAGGAAATCCCAGCAGGCTGCAGTTCATGGGGTCACAGAGTTAGACACAACTTACAGACTGAACAACAATATAACACCTCACATTTTCCAAGTGTTTTCTTCCCCATAGTCTCACTAAATCATGTATAAAATTTCTGTGATTTAGGGCTTCCTTGGTAGTCCAATGGGTAAAGAATCCGCCTTGCAACGCAAGGGGCACTGATTCAATCCCTGGCCCGGGAAGATCCTACGTGCAGCAGAGAGGCTGGACCGGTGTGTCCAACTATGGAGGAAGAGCTCTGTAGCTTGTGTGCCCAGAGCTGTTATTCTGCAGCAAGAGAGGCCACTGCAATGGGAGGCCCACAAAGCCCAAAGAATACAGATGGATGAAAATAAATAAATAAAAATCCAATAAAAGAGGCCAAAATTTAAGAAAAAAGGTTAGAAAAATTGTGTGATTTATCTTATCTTCCTTTTACAGAGGATGGAACTGAGGATAAGAGAGTTTAACTGAATCACCCAAGTTCATAGAATAGGAAGTAGGACTTAAATTTAGCCAGGTCTTTAATTTAAGTCTCTTTGCTCTTTTTCTTATTCCATGCTTCCCTTTCTCTTATCAGTAAAATTATTGATACTAATCCTTCAGGAAAAAAAAAATAATGTCAGCACATGTGAACAATTACATTAACAACTATTCCATGATAGTTATAGCAATATTAATGTCACAAAATAAACTCTAAAACACTTATCTAAAATGAATCACCTGGGGCTTCCCTGGTGGTCCAGTGGGTAAGGACACCGCCTTGCAGTGCAAGGGGCGCCGGTTCGATCCCTGGCCTGGGAAGATCCCACATGCGTGGAACGGCTGGACCGATGTGTCCAATTACCAAGCCCGAGCTCTGGAGCGCATGTGCCCACAGCCGGTGCTCTGCAATGACAGAGGCCGCCGCGATGGGAGGCCCACATGGGCCAAAGAATACAGATGGATGAAAATAAATAAATAAAAATCCAATAAAAGAGGCCAAAATTTAAGAAAAAAGGTTAGAAAAATTGTGTGATTTATCTTATCTTCCTTTTACAGAGGATGGAACTGAGGATAAGAGAGTTTAACTGAATCACCCAAGTTCATAGAATAGGAAGTAGGACTTAAATTTAGCCAGGTCTTTAATTTAAGTCTCTTTGCTCTTTTTCTTATTCCATGCTTCCCTTTCTCTTATCAGTAAAATTATTGATACTAATCCTTCAGGAAAAAAAAAATAATGTCAGCACATGTGAACAATTACATTAACAACTATTCCATGATAGTTATAGCAATATTAATGTCACAAAATAAACTCTAAAACACTTATCTAAAATGAATCACCTGGGGCTTCCCTGGTGGTCCAGTGGGTAAGGACACCGCCTTGCAGTGCAAGGGGCGCCGGTTCGATCCCTGGCCTGGGAAGATCCCACATGCGTGGAACGGCTGGACCGATGTGTCCAATTACCAAGCCCGAGCTCTGGAGCGCATGTGCCCACAGCCGGTGCTCTGCAATGACAGAGGCCGCCGCGATGGGAGGCCCACATGGGCCAAAGAACAAAAATGGATGAAAACGGACAAATTAAAGACCAACAGAAGTGGCCCGCCTGCTCCCCTCCCTCCCCACCCTACCCCCACCAAAATAAATAAATAAATAAATCTTTAAATAAATAAATAACCTGTTTCCTTCTCAGAAGATCACTTCTATGAATTTGTGACACATTCACGATGTTTTGATTTTTTTTTTTTAATGACCCAGCATATAGTTTAAATGTCAGTATGATTTGAAATGAAGATTTATCTCATTCTGGTGTTGTTAAAATATAATCCTTAGTCGAAGAAATATTTATGTAAATCCTATTACCATTTTGTCTAACACCCAGTTTTCCTAACATCATCTCATTCAAATTTGATTTGCCTGATTGAGAAATGCTTACAGATTAGTGGGTAGAATTATATGGTTGAATAGCAAGTGATGCTAGAGAAAATCTATGACTCCACTGGCTCTGGAACATAGCTTACAAGTTATAAACAACTCCAGATAATAGCCTTACAAGCTGGGAGTGCTCTAAATCTTCATTTTCTATCACAGCATCAATGTTATCTCTAACAAAAGCATGGCTTTACTTACCATTTGTGAGCTTCATAGCCAGAGGGATAAACACCCTAGACAAAATAAAGTGTGAGACAGAAGCTTGACTGGATTTTAAAGAGGTAAAAGCATTATAATAATTAAATCACAGAAATAATCAGGGATCATAAAAATGAATGTCACAAATATTCCAAATTTGAAGATTATTGGCCCTGAAAATGTATATTTTCCCTGATTAATAATCAGAACATTTCCCAAACACTTATCTAACAGGAAAGATTACATTTTTTATAACTTATACCTATAGTAACATGGAGAAAATGCTTAGATCAAGTTTTTATTTGTAGAAGCTTAACTTTTTTCAAACCTTAACCTTATAGGAAACACTTTCTGTTTTCACCATTGAAAATGATGTTTGCTGTGCATGTGCTTATATGGCCTTTACCAGGTTGAGATAAGTTTCCTCTCTGCCCACTTTCTGGAGAGGTTTTACCACAAATGGGTGCTAAATTTTGTCAGCAACTTTGTCTGCATTTATTCAGATGATCGTACTGTTTTCATTCTTCAATCGGTTAATATGGTATATCACATTGATTTGCCTATATTGAAGAATCTTTGCATCTTTGTGATAAATCCCATTCAATCATTGTGCATGATCCTTTTATAGTCACCAAACCTATGACAAAGGCGACAAGAACATACAATGAAGAAAAGACAATCTCTTCAGTAAATGGTGTTGGGAAAACTGATAGATTACAAGTGAAAGAATGAAACAACACTCCCTAACACCATACACAGAAATGAACTCAAATGGATTAAAGACCTAAATGTAAAAATGGACACTATGGAATGCTTAAGAGTAAAACTTTGAAGACTCTTTGATACAAATTGTAGTAAGATCTTTTCTAGAGTAATGAAAATAAAAACAAAAATAATAAATGGGAACTAATTAAGCTTAAAAGTCCTTCCACGCCAAAGGAAACTATATACAAAACTAAAAGTCAGCCATCTGAATGGAAAAAAAAATATATTTGCAAACAAAGCAATTGACAAGGAGTAATTTCCAAAATATACAAAGAGCTAACATAGGTCAATATCAAAACCAAACAACCCAATAAAAAAAAACGAGTGGGAGACCTAAACAGACATTTCTTCAAAGACATACAGATGGGCAACAAAAACATGAAAAGATGCTCAATATCAATAATTATAAGAGAGATACAAATCACAACTATAATGAGGTATCACCTCATACCAGTCTGGATGACCATAATAAATGCTGGAGGATGTGAAGAAAGGAATCTTTCTACACTGTAAGTTGGTTCAGCCATGATGGAGAACAATATGCACATCTCTTTAAAAATTGAAAATAAGACTACCATATGACCCAGAAATCCTATTTGGCATTACCTAATCAGGGATCATAAAATGAATGTCACAAATATTCCAAATTTAAATAGCCCTGAAAATGTATATTTTCCCTGATTAATAATCAGAACATTTCCCAAACACTTATCTAACAGGAAAGATTACATTTTTTATAACTTATACCTATAGTAACATGGAGAAAATGCTTAGATCAAGTTTTTGTTTGTAGAAGCTTAACTTTTTTCAAACCTTAACCTTATAGGAAACACTTTCTGTTTTCACCATTGAAAATGATGTTTGCTGTGCATGTGCTTATATGGCCTTTACCAGGTTGAGATAAGTTTCCTCTCTGCCCACTTTCTGGAGAGGTTTTACCACAAATGGGTGCTAAATTTTGTCAGCAACTTTGTCTGCATTTATTCAGATGATCGTACTGTTTTCATTCTTCAATCGGTTAATATGGTATATCACATTGATTTGCCTATATTGAAGAATCTTTGCATCTTTGTGATAAATCCCATTCAATCATTGTGCATGATCCTTTTATAGTCACCAAACCTATGACAAAGGCGACAAGAACATACAATGAAGAAAAGACAATCTCTTCAGTAAATGGTGTTGGGAAAACTGATAGATTACAAGTGAAAGAATGAAACAACACTCCCTAACACCATACACAGAAATGAACTCAAATGGATTAAAGACCTAAATGTAAAAATGGACACTATGGAATGCTTAAGAGTAAAACTTTGAAGACTCTTTGATACAAATTGTAGTAAGATCTTTTCTAGAGTAATGAAAATAAAAACAAAAATAATAAATGGGAACTAATTAAGCTTAAAAGTCCTTCCACGCCAAAGGAAACTATATACAAAACTAAAAGTCAGCCATCTGAATGGAAAAAAAAATATATTTGCAAACAAAGCAATTGACAAGGGAGTAATTTCCAAAATATACAAAGAGCTAACATAGGTCAATATCAAAACCAAACAACCCAATAAAAAAAAACGAGTGGGAGACCTAAACAGACATTTCTTCAAAGACATACAGATGGGCAACAAAAACATGAAAAGATGCTCAATATCAATAATTATAAGAGAGATACAAATCACAACTATAATGAGGTATCACCTCATACCAGTCTGGATGACCATAATAAATGCTGGAGGATGTGAAGAAAAGGGAATCTTTCTACACTGTAAGTTGGTTCAGCCATGATGGAGAACAATATGCACATCTCTTTAAAAAATTGAAAATAAGACTACCATATGACCCAGAAATCCTACTTCTGGGCATATACCCTAAGAAATCAATATTTCAAAATGATACAGGCACCCCAATGTTTATTGCAGCACTGTTTACAATAGACTGGTCATGAAACCAACCTAAATGTCCATCAAAAGACGAATGGATAAAGAAGATGTGGTACAAATATACAGTGTAACATTACTCATCCATAAAAAGGAATGAAAGAATGCCATCTGCAGAGATGCAGGTGGACTGCCATAGGGACTGAAGTAAGGAAAAACAAATATATAATATGGTTTATATACATACTCTAGAAAAATGGTGCAGATCACCTCATTCACAAAGCCGAAATAGAGACACAGATGTAGAAAACAAGCTTATGGATTACCAAGAGGAAAAGAGGAGTTGGGATGAACTGGGAGATTTGGACTGACTATGTATAAAATAGATAACTAATGAGAACCTCCTATATAACACAGAAAACCCTACTGAGTGCTCTATGGTGACCTAAATAGAAAAAAGGAAAAAGAGGGAATGTATGTATGTGTGTTATATGTATACAAATAATGGAATCACTTTTTTTACAGCAGAAACCAATACAACATTGTAAATTAACTGCTCCAATAAATATTAATTTTAAAAAGGCACTGAAAAGAGACCCAGGGACCCGGCAGCAGGGCGGCCCGTGGGCCATGGCTGGGATATACTGTCACAGGGTGGGAACCAGTGCCATCACAAAAAAAAAGGCACTGAAAAACAAATAGACAAAAACTTCATTTTCTAGACACCAATTGCTTTCACTTAATGACACTATAATATAGTTTCTGGTGGATCTATTTAATGGTTTCTTTTTTAAAAGCATCATTAGTGTATTTTTTAAAGCAACTATCAACTGAATGTCATATTCATAATAAGTAATAGTCTGAATTTTCTTGAACATACAACATAAATTTTATTCACTTTCCCTATGAAAAGTAAATTCATAAGAATTATTTTCTCTCTAATTAAATATGGGTTTCACTAATACACTCCTTTAGAAAGCAATCCTGTAAGATAAGTAAAGGGAATGGTTATAATCATTATTATTATTATTTATGGTTCCCTTAAGTCTTTGAGGACAAAAAAAAGTTTATTGCCCTGAAACTAAGTAAGCAACAAACAAAAATTCCATGATGGCCTTTTCCTTCAAAACTCAAACTCCACTTACAGACAACCCAATTTAAAGTAAATTAAAATGGGTAGTACATTACTTTGCAAGGGATTCAAAGTAGAGCAACTACCTTTTGTTCTCAGAGTGTTGTGAAGCATTTTACCATCATGTTTATAAATCTTACAGTCAATAAACCTGGAAACAGACAAATCGATTGTCCTTGCCTTTAAATGGTTTTCAAAATTACACCTCTCTGTGCAAGCGCCATTGTTTTGCAGTCCTTTCTCCTTGGTCTTATAAATTTAAAATTTATTAATTAGAAACATGCCTTCCTTGGGTATAATTAGAAGCAGTATTACATCTACAGCCTAAGGCTCTCTATTAACAAATAAGTGTTTGCCAAAATATGTGAATATAAGGCTACACTGGGTGCTGGAAGGGAAAAAAGCATCTGTCCATACTTTGACCTTTGGTCTTTATATCACTATTTCCTGGGCAGAAATGAAACCAATATATTTTGAGACTGCTAAGATAAAAAAGAATGCATGTGTGCATACTCAGTTATGTCCTTCTTTGTGCGACCCCATGGACTGTAGTCCACCAGGTTCCCCTGTCCATGGGACTGTCCAGGCAAGAATATTGGAGTGAGTTGCCATTTCCTCCTCCAGGGGATCTTTCCAACCCAGGATTAAAGTCACATTTCCTTTTCTGAGTCTCCTGCATTGACAGGTGGATTCAAGTACATTTTTGCATACTTATGTTAAACAATACTGAGAACATTAACAAAAGTAATTGGCCGGGTGCTCAAGAACATACTCATTTGGGAACATTAAAGTATGAATCAGCTAACAAGTCTTACTAGTCAAGCCTAACATTCTTCTAACAGTTCGCATCAAGACTAGCTTTAAGATGTTTGCTTTATTGCACCACTGTCCACCTTTATCCACATCTTTTCTTTTCCATGGTTTAAGTTATCCATGGCTGCCTGCAGTCTGAACACATTAAATAGAGAATTCCAGAAATAAATAACACATAAGTTTTATATTACTCCCTTCTGAACAGTGATAAAATCTCTCCTGATCCACTCTGTCCAGAATGTGAATCAACCCTTTGTCCAGGGACCCTCCCATTAGTAACATAGTAACTGTCTCAGTTATTAGATCAGCTGTCTCAGTATTGTCATCCTGTGTTCACGTCGCCCTTATTTTACTTAACAATGAATCCAAATCCAAAGCACAAAGATAGAGATGGTATTGGCAATACTAAAGTCAAAGAGAAGCCATAAAGTGCTACGTTTATGCTAGGTGAAAAGTTAAAAATTTTCAAAAAGAAAAGGAAAACCAAAACAAACACACAAAAACCTATGTTAAGGCTGCTAAACTTTATGGTAAGAACAAATCTATTCATGAAATTTTGAAGAAGGAAAAATAAATTTGTGGTAGTTTTGTTGATGGCCCTCAGACTGCCAAAATTATGGCCATTATGATGATAAGTGTTTAGCCAAGATGGAAAAGATGTTACATTTGTCCAGTAAGATATTTTGAGAGGGAGTCCACATTCACATTCATATACATTTTGTTACAGTATATTGTTGTAACAGTCATAGGGTCTAGTACTATGCACAATTTCAGGCATTATCTAGTAGTCTTGGATCTTACTCCCTGTGGATGTGTAACAGGAGGGAAAGGGGCAGGTCACAATTTTTGAAAGAATGATACAGCCCAAGGACACAACATAAACCCATTAGAATCAAATGGGTCCAAGATGGCAGACTAGACTTTGATCCTCAATCAGCAACTAAATGACACACTCAGGTGCCATGAGAGTTTGGCCCTTTGCCAAAACAGTTGGAATAATTCTCCCACTCATTAGCATATGAAATTATCCACCCCACAAAAGCTAAGCACACCTTTCCACTGCATTCACCCTCTGGGATGGTCCCTACTCTGTAGAGTGCTTCTCTGAATCAGAATAAATCCATTTCTATCACTTCTATGTGCAACTAACTTTTTCTTCTAACAGTTCCGCATCAAGACTAGCTTTAAGATGTTTGCTTTATTGCACCACTGTCCACCTTTATCCACATCTTTTCTTTTCCATGGTTTAAGTTATCCATGGCTGCCTGCAGTCTGAACACATTAAATAGAGAATTCCAGAAATAAATAACACATAAGTTTTATATTACTCCCTTCTGAACAGTGATAAAATCTCTCCTGATCCACTCTGTCCAGAATGTGAATCAACCCTTTGTCCAGGGACCCTCCCATTAGTAACATAGTAACTGTCTCAGTTATTAGATCAGCTGTCTCAGTATTGTCATCCTGTGTTCACGTCGCCCTTATTTTACTTAACAATGAATCCAAATCCAAAGCACAAAGATAGAGATGGTATTGGCAATACTAAAGTCAAAGAGAAGCCATAAAGTGCTACGTTTATGCTAGGTGAAAAGTTAAAAATTTTCAAAAAGAAAAGGAAAACCAAAACAAACACACAAAAACCTATGTTAAGGCTGCTAAACTCTATGGTAAGAACAAATCTATTCATGAAATTTTGAAGAAGGAAAAATAAATTTGTGGTAGTTTTGTTGATGGCCCTCAGACTGCCAAAATTATGGCCATTATGATGATAAGTGTTTAGCCAAGATGGAAAAGATGTTACATTTGTCCAGTAAGATATTTTGAGAGGGAGTCCACATTCACATTCATATACATTTTGTTACAGTATATTGTTGTAACAGTCATAGGGTCTAGTACTATGCACAATTTCAGGCATTATCTAGTAGTCTTGGATCTTACTCCCTGTGGATGTGTAACAGGAGGGAAAGTGGCAGGTCACAATTTTTGAAAGAATGATACAGCCCAAGGACACAACATAAACCCATTAGAATCAAATGGGTCCAAGATGGCAGACTAGACTTTGATCCTCAATCAGCAACTAAATGACACACTCAGGTGCCATGAGAGTTTGGCCCCTTTGCCAAAACAGTTGGAATAATTCTCCCACTCATTAGCATATGAAATTATCCACCCCACAAAAGCTAAGCACACCTTTCCACTGCCGCATTCACCCTCTGGGATGGTCCCTACTCTGTAGAGTGCTTCTCTCTGAATCAGAATAAATCCATTTCTTACCTATCACTTTCTATGTCACAGAATTCTTTTCTGCAAAGAGATATCAAGAAGCTAAGTTCCATTAGGTCCTGAAACCAGGTATCATGGGTTTTGGCTGAGTTTGAATCCCAGTCATGAGAGGTAAGGTCCCAAGCAGGGTTTTGGGTTTAAATCTCATATCCAAGGTAAATAGTTTCATATGGGGAAGACGATACTGTAATCAACAACACTTTCCCCTCAAAATGCTTTTTTTTCCATCTTTGTGAAAAGCCAGCCCCAGCATACTGTAGGATTGTCACGAGTTTTTCCCTGTAGTTTTTCTCGCCATGTATTTGAACTCAGTGGTGCTACTGTGTTGGCCTTTAAGTACAAGATCACATGGAGCAGCCTTTCTAGAAGGTCTTAACAACACTTGTGGAGAGAATTAGTGTATTTTATCACTTGCTTTTCTTTACCAGTTTCTGGCTTTTGTTTTCAATAAATTTTTGCTAAGTGAAGAGCACACTAGATGTTGAGAATAAGCAGCATCAATAAGAATCAGTACTTTCATTATTACTGAAAAATAAATATGCATAGTCCCTATGCACATTTAGCTCAGCCCAGTAGGCAGTAGGTGTCAGTTCTGGTTAAAAGAAATTACCCTATTCAAATCTGGCCTTCAGAAAGAATAGGCTGCACTCCCACTAATTACAAAAACAATGCAAATGAGAAGACAGCCACCATCTTCTTTGCAAACAGGCCCCTATGTATAATGGTGGCAAGTAAGTGTGACTATGGAGAAAGAAGGAAAAGCCTTTGGTTATCTGTGGATCTTGCAGGAAGGCCAAATTTACATTAAACAAAAATGAAAAGAAATGACATAGAATCTCTTTTTTCCCCAAAGTCAGTAAAAAAAAGGAACTTCTTGGGAAAAAATTTTGACATTTGTAATAGTAAATGGTGCTTACTTTTTTTTTTCCTTCAAGGATTGTCCAGATTGGAATAATTCTCCCACTCATTAGCATATGAAATTATCCACCCACAAAAGCTAAGCACACCTTTCCACTGCCGCATTCACCCTCTGGGATGGTCCCTACTCTGTAGAGTGCTTCTCTCTGAATCAGAATAAATCCATTTCTTACCTATCACTTTCTATGTCACAGAATTCATTTCTGCAAAGAGATATCAAGAAGCTAAGTTCCATTAGGTCCTGAAACCAGGTATCATGGGTTTTGGCTGAGTTTGAATCCCAGTCATGAGAGGTAAGGTCCCAAGCAGGGTTTTGGGTTTAAATCTCATATCCAAGGTAAATAGTTTCATATGGGGAAGACGATACTGTAATCAACAACACTTTCCCCTCAAAATGCTTTTTTTTCCATCTTTGTGAAAAGCCAGCCCCAGCATACTGTAGGATTGTCACGAGTTTTTCCCTGTAGTTTTTCTCGCCATGTATTTGAACTCAGTGGTGCTACTGTGTTGGCCTTTAAGTACAAGATCACATGGAGCAGCCTTTCTAGAAGGTCTTAACAACACTTGTGGAGAGAATTAGTGTATTTTATCACTTGCTTTTCTTTACCAGTTTCTGGCTTTTGTTTTCAATAAATTTTTGCTAAGTGAAGAGCACACTAGATGTTGAGAATAAGCAGCATCAATAAGAATCAGTACTTTCATTATTACTGAAAAATAAATATGCATAGTCCCTATGCACATTTAGCTCAGCCCAGTAGGCAGTAGGTGTCAGTTCTGGTTAAAAGAAATTACCCTATTCAAATCTGGCCTTCAGAAAGAATAGGCTGCACTCCCACTAATTACAAAAACAATGCAAATGAGAAGACAGCCACCATCTTCTTTGCAAACAGGCCCCTATGTATAATGGTGGCAAGTAAGTGTGACTATGGAGAAAGAAGGAAAAGCCTTTGGTTATCTGTGGATCTTGCAGGAAGGCCAAATTTACATTAAACAAAAATGAAAAGAAATGACATAGAATCTCTTTTTTCCCCAAAGTCAGTAAAAAAAAGGAACTTCTTGGGAAAAAATTTTGACATTTGTAATAGTAAATGGTGCTTACTTTTTTTTTTCCTTCAAGGATTGTCCAGATACTGACTTTGTTTCTGAACTATTGTTTCAGAAGCACTTGTATTTTTTTTTGGTCATTCTATGACAAGAAAGAAGTACTAATAAAATTGTGAATTGAAGGATGAACTAATACCACTTTCTTTTCTCCTCTTTCTGGTTGTATTATTTATGAGTTGCTTAAACTCTTTCCATGTAGGAGTTGTGCCTCTGTATTTTGTTAATAGCATGACCCTTAGCAAAATAAAACAGTGCAATAAAAAAAAATCAAATAAGATAATAAAAATTGTCCTTCGGGGCTATTGTCTTATATTTTATATAGCAAAATTGATGCTGTATCTGAAACTTTCCTATTTGGTCAGTTCCAGACGAAGAGTTTACAAACTTGTTAGATTATATTCCATATGTTTAATCTTACTGAAAAATAAAATTTGATAAGTATGACATTTACCTATCAATTTCATTCACCAGTTTTATAAAATTAATCAGTTTGAATTGGCAAATTTTTGAATAGTCTGATCTTCATTGAACAAAGTCTTTCAGATAGACAAGAGAAAGAGATGATAGATAATGCCCAAATGTATTTACTCTTTCCTTGATTTGATTAAAAGATAATAGTATTATAATAGTATTGTACCATTTTATCATGAAATACTTCTGTCCCCTCTTATGCCCAGATACTAATCGTCATTGTTATGATGTGATAGGAGATTCTTGCCACTACTCTTATTTTTTTTCCAATATATTATCTTCTTGAAAAATTGTGCTGGTGCAACACTCTATGGAAAATGAATTCTAGGAGCAGATCACTTGTTTCTGACACAATTAAGTAACTGGATGAATCGGGAAATCTTTTTTTTTTTTTAGCAATATTCTAAAAAGTGTTTTCATTATTTTTAGCATAGTTACAGTTGAAACGTACTATGCCATCATGTGACTTTTCTTTATATACATGTAACTCACTTTTCCTTTCTTATTTTTACAATTATTTGTTGATAATTTAATTTTGTGATATTATTATATAGCAATTATTTTTTATGTGAATTTTTCTTTTATATGTATAATATTCTGGCTAATGTATATAAAGATATAAGTCACAGTTTAAATATTAAAGAATTGTACACTTTTTTTTTTAACAGATATTAACTGTTCCTTCAAGGCATGCCGTTTCTTTTCTTGAAGGTATTTCTCTCATATTCTTTTTTTCCTAAAATATTTTTTCGTTCTTATTTCTATTTCATTAGTATTTGCGATGGTTAATTTTATCCATCAGCTTGATTGGCCACAAGCTACCCAGATTAAACATTATCTCCTGATGGGTCTGTGAGTGTGCCTCTGGATGCAATCTAGCATTTTAAATCAGTGGATTTAGTAAAATAAACTCTCCTCTTTTAATATGGGTGGGCATCATCTAGTCCTTTGAGGGCCTGAATAGAACAAAAGGCAGAGGAAGGAAGAACTGGTCCCTTTTTCTACCACACTGATTGAGCTGCAGTATCTCATTTCTTCTTCTGCTTCTGGACTGAGATTTACCCCATAACCCCCTCTGGTTCTCAGACCTTTGGACTCAGGGCCTGCATTTACACCACCAGCTTTCCTGGGTCTCCAGTGTGGAGTTGGCAGATCATAAGACTTCACAGTTGAATGAGTCAGTTCCTCATGAGAAATAAATATACCCGCACATATCAGTTGACCCTTGAATAAGAGGGATATTAGAAGCACTGGCTTCTGCACAATGGAAAATTCTCAGAGTTTACAGTTGCCTTCCACATACACATTTCCTTTGTATCTTGGGTTCCTTCGTATCTGTGGTTCTACTGTGGATCACGCAGTAAAATAGTATTTACTATTGAAACAAATCCTCATATAAGTTTACTAGTGTTATCCTCATAGGAGTTCAAACCTGTGTTGTTCAAGGGTCAACCAAACTCACACACATTCTGCTGGGGATTCTTTTTCTCGTTAGAACTCGAGTAACAGAACTGATAGCTGGATTCTATTTCTTTAGTCCAACAATTAACTACTAATTTTTTTAAAGCTACTTTAGTTTCTGATTCAAAGAGTTGGCTACCAGAGGTGGTGAGAGTGATTGGAGGTGGAGAAAAATATAGAAACAGGCTTTTCCTAGAATGTAGTTGTTTATACCTTAATATGGTTTTCTCTTCTTTTGCGGGGTGGGTCTCTGGTCTATTTTGTGCAACTTAATTCCTGACATCCAGTCTATGAATCTCCCATATCAACACCCTAAATTTTATTTGGACAATCACTTTGTTTGGTTTCCTGTGTTAATCTGGCAGGACATTGCTAACTTCTATACTTTAGAAAAATATTTCATAGAACTTCATTCCTATGTGCTTCCCAGTCACAATTTGTAAGTGAAAGGAATTTGCTCAAGACCAGAAAGGCAGCAGAATGATACAGATTCCATTATTCTCCAGAGATGGTGGCAATCAGACACCTGGAAGACAGGCCCAGCGGCATCACAATAAGCCCTTGGGAAGCACTTAATCATGTGGCAGTGTAAGATCTGGGAGCTTCTCAGAGGTTTTCGAAATCTGCTATGTGTCCCAGGCAAGGTTTTTAAGAGCCATTCACTGTGACAACTTGAGATCTTCAGTATCAAATACGTTTAGAAGCACCCTCCATGACCTGGCACTGGATCCCATATGCCGCGGAGCGGCTGGACCAGTGTGTCCAATTATGAACCAGTGCTCTGAAGCGCATGCGCCCAGAGCTGGTGCTCTGCAACTAGAGAGGCCACCACGATGCAAGGACTTCACAGTAAGTCAGTTCCTCATGAGAAATAAATATACCCGCACATATCAGTTGACCCTTGAATAAGAGGGATATTAGAAGCACTGGCTTCTGCACAATGGAAAATTCTCAGAGTTTACAGTTGCCTTCCACATACACATTTCACTTTGTATCTTGGGTTCCTTCAGATCTGTGGTTCTACTGTGGATCACGCAGTAAAATAGTATTTACTATTGAAACAAATCCTCATATAAGTTTACTAGTGTTATCCTCATAGGAGTTCAAACCTGTGTTGTTCAAGGGTCAACCAAACTCACACACATTCTGCTGGGGATTCTTTTTCTCGTTAGAACTCGAGTAACAGAACTGATAGCTGGATTCTATTTCTTTAGTCCAACAATTAACTACTAATTTTTTTAAAGCTACTTTAGTTTCTGATTCAAAGAGTTGGCTACCAGAGGTGGTGAGAGTGATTGGAGGTGGAGAAAAATATAGAAACAGGCTTTTCCTAGAATGTAGTTGTTTATACCTTAATATGGTTTTCTCTTCTTTTGCGGGGTGGGTCTCTGGTCTATTTTGTGCAACTTAATTCCTGACATCCAGTCTATGAATCTCCCATATCAACACCCTAAATTTTATTTGGACAATCACTTTGTTTGGTTTCCTGTGTTAATCTGGCAGGACATTGCTAACTTCTATACTTTAGAAAAATATTTCATAGAACTTCATTCCTATGTGCTTCCCAGTCACAATTTGTAAGTGAAAGGAATTTGCTCAAGACCAGAAAGGCAGCAGAATGATACAGATTCCATTATTCTCCAGAGATGGTGGCAATCAGACACCTGGAAGACAGGCCCAGCGGCATCACAATAAGCCCTTGGGAAGCACTTAATCATGTGGCAGTGTAAGATCTGGGAGCTTCTCAGAGGTTTTCGAAATCTGCTATGTGTCCCAGGCAAGGTTTTTAAGAGCCATTCACTGTGACAACTTGAGATCTTCAGTATCAAATACGTTTAGAAGCACCCTCCATGACCTGGCACTGGATCCCATATGCCGCGGAGCGGCTGGACCAGTGTGTCCAATTATGAACCAGTGCTCTGAAGCGCATGCGCCCAGAGCTGGTGCTCTGCAACTAGAGAGGCCACCACGATGCAAGGCCCACACAGGTCAAAGAATTAAGATGGGTGAAAATAAAATAAATGAAATACCAATAAAAGAGGCCAGAATTTAAAAAAAAAAGAAAAGAAAACATCAGAAGAGAGCTTGGAAATAGCAACAACATTTCAATATTTTTAAAAGGTCCTCCAACATCTTAACAGGATGATCATTTGCCAGTAATTAGTCTAAGTTCTGACATCCATACGCATAAAATAAGCTACACTGATGAGTTTCCTATTAATTGCACTCCTACATACACACTAAAACTACACATTTGCTTATAATTGAGTCACTATATCATATATCTATTCTATTTCTGTCCAATGTAGTACTTTCATAAGCTGTTGAAACTGGAGAATTATTTATCATTTCACTTGAAGTATGTGTAACTTGTATATTCCTAGTCCATGACTCTCCTTTTATAGGCAATGGTCATTGATTGAAGATTCTCTTGTTTTTACTTTTTCTGTAGTAAATGATTATCTCTTTCAGAATTCCATCAAATATGTCCTATATTCTCATTTGCTCCATTGCCTAGTTTGTGGACACATTTTCTTTCAACTAAATACAGCATCCTCTCAATGGTTCTCTTGGAGGTCATCTCCCATTATTAATGAGTGTTTCATACTGCTAAAAGGATTTTTTTTTTTCAAAAAGAAAAAAAGAAACTTCTTAAAATGATCATTTTGCTGCCAAAATCTTGGCTATCTGTGTACCAATGCCAAAGAGAAATATGGAGACAGTTATGGAAGACAAAGAAAGAGAAGCTTTAATCCTTTGCCAGGGAACACAGTAGGCTAGTTCCACAAGAACTATGTCCCCCTACAGTGCTAAAAAAAAAAAAAAAAAAAAAGCCACCTGCCAATGCAGGAAACAGAAAAGATGCAGGTTCAATCCCTGGGTTGGGAGGATCTGTAGTAGTAGAAATGGCAACCCACTCCAGTATTCCTGCTTAGAAAATCCCATGCAAAGAGGAACTTGGCAGGATCCAGTCCATCGGGATGCAAAGAGTTAAATATGACTAAGCACACACACACATATAGACAGGCAGGGGTATGTGATAACGATCAAGGCAGTAAGTCTTCCATTCTTTCTTCTGCAAGTTTTATGAAGGGTGGACTTGCCTGCCAATAGGATGATGATGTGTGTGGGGTCATAGGTCCACTGCTTTCCTAACTCTGATGAGCTTTTCTCATCCCTTTAATCTCACCTCAGCTGGTTTCTTGGCTACTCCTCTGTTGACTAGCAGCTGAACAAGGAAGACCATGTTTTCCTAGAACACAGAGTACCTCGCTGTCCACCCTGAACTCCCCTCAAGGCTTTGTCTTTCAGTTCCTAATTTCCGTCTATCCCTTTGTGACCCCATGAACTGCAGCATGCCAAGCTTCCCTGTCCTTTACCATCTCCCAGAGTTTTCTCAATCTCATGTACATTGAGACAGTGATATTACCCAAGCATCTTATCTTCTGTTGCCCTCCTGCCATCAATCTTTCCAGCATCAGGGTCTTTTCCAATGAGTTCTCTGTGCATCAGGTGGCCAAGGAATTGGAGTTTCAGATTTAGCATCAATCCTTTCAATGAATATTCAGGGTGGACTTCCTTTAGGATTGACTAGTTAGATCTCCTTGCTGTCCAAAGGACTCGCAGGAGTTTTCTCCACCATCCCGATTCCAAAGCATTGACTTTTTGGCACTCAATCTTCTTTATAGTCCAACTATTACATCTATATACCACAGTCAGAAAAACCACACCTTCGACTATATGGACCTTTGTTGGTAAAGTGATGTCTCTGTTTTTTAATATGTTGTCTAGGTTTTCCATGGCTTTTCTTCCAAGGAGCAATTGTCTTTTAATCTTGAGGCTGTTGTCACCATCTTCAGTGATTATGAAGCTCAAGAAAATAAGACAACACTGTTTCCACTTTTTCCCCACCTACTTTCCATGAAGTGATGGGACCAGATACCATGATCCTGTTTTTCAAATATTGAGTTTCAACTCAGTTTTTTCATTCTCCCCTTCGTGAGGCTCTTTAGTGCCTCTTCACTTTCTGTCATTAGAGTGTTATCATATGTTAAAGGTCAACAGTTGCAGCAGCACAAATTCAGTCCACACAGAGGCAGATGGCAAATGCCCTTGGAAAGTACCACTTTGCCATTGACAAATGCCTTTCTCTGAATTATCTCACTTAGCATAATGTGTTCAAGGTCCAACCATGTTCTGAAAAAGGGCAGGATGTTACTGATGGCTGAGTAACACCCCGTGTGTCCGTATGTGCATGTGTGTATATAAAAAACACATCTTCTTTAACCATTCATCTGTTGATGAGCAATGAGGTTGTTGTCATATATTGACTACTGTGAATAATGGTGCTAATTATCACTGTACAGCAATCAGATTACAATATATGTCTATCATGTTAATAACATACTATACACCTTTAATTTAAACAAGTATATTTCACTTTAAACAATGGGAAATAAAAAGTCATCAATAGCCTCTTTAGCCCTGCTGAAAAGTATCAAGTTCTTCCTTGAAGGCCTGACTCAGAAACAGGAATTCAGTCTTGATTACCAATAATCTCTATAGATAACTATTTGCAACAAATTTCTTAAGATCTATCTCTTACTGGTTCTCTTTCTTTGCTTGAAATTTCATTGTTCGAGTCATACAGAAATCTTAAATAAATAAGCAATAAAAATCAACAACACAGGATATATTGTGCTAAATGGTTTAATGAGAATGAAGCACAGCAATTGAAAGTGATCATCTTTGTTGCTCTTATTCCAATTTGTATTTTAATTGTGATGATATCTGACATTAGTACATCTTGAGCTTAACTAGTGCTAAACAGGCTTATAAACAAAATACCCTCCTGCATATACAATAATACCAACCATGAAAATAGTGCTGGTACTATTGGAAGTTGTTTCATGAATGTTCAAGGCATCAAGTAATATGATAATCATTACACAATTAGTATTTCTTTAATCTTCATGACAGAATTATAATGTAGGGGTTTCTATTTTTCAGGCATAAAAGCTGAAACATAGAAAGATTCAATAATTTAAATAAAAAAGGATAGTAAGCTTCCCCAAATATTGAGTTTCAACTCAGTTTTTCATTCTCCCCTTCGTGAGGCTCTTTAGTGCCTCTTCACTTTCTGTCATTAGAGTGTTATCATATGTTAAAGGTCAACAGTTGCAGCAGCACAAATTCAGTCCACACAGAGGCAGATGGCAAATGCCCTTGGAAAGTACCACTTTGCCATTGACAAATGCCTTTCTCTGAATTATCTCACTTAGCATAATGTGTTCAAGGTCCAACCATGTTCTGAAAAAGGGCAGGATGTTACTGATGGCTGAGTAACACCCCGTGTGTCCGTATGTGCATGTGTGTATATAAAAAACACATCTTCTTTAACCATTCATCTGTTGATGAGCAATGAGGTTGTTGTCATATATTGACTACTGTGAATAATGGTGCTAATTATCACTGTACAGCAATCAGATTACAATATATGTCTATCATGTTAATAACATACTATACACCTTTAATTTAAACAAGTATATTTCACTTTAAACAATGGGAAATAAAAAGTCATCAATAGCCTCTTTAGCCCTGCTGAAAAGTATCAAGTTCTTCCTTGAAGGCCTGACTCAGAAACAGGAATTCAGTCTTGATTACCAATACGCAATCTCTATAGATAACTATTTGCAACAAATTTCTTAAGATCTATCTCTTACTGGTTCTCTTTCTTTGCTTGAAATTTCATTGTTCGAGTCATACAGAAATCTTAAATAAATAAGCAATAAAAATCAACAACACAGGATATATTGTGCTAAATGGTTTAATGAGAATGAAGCACAGCAATTGAAAGTGATCATCTTTGTTGCTCTTATTCCAATTTGTATTTTAATTGTGATGATATCTGACATTAGTACATCTTGAGCTTAACTAGTGCTAAACAGGCTTATAAACAAAATACCCTCCTGCATATACAATAATACCAACCATGAAAATAGTGCTGGTACTATTGGAAGTTGTTTCATGAATGTTCAAGGCATCAAGTAATATGATAATCATTACACAATTAGTATTTCTTTAATCTTCATGACAGAATTATAATGTAGGGGTTTCTATTTTTCAGGCATAAAAGCTGAAACATAGAAAGATTCAATAATTTATATAAGGCCCAATGTAACCCACCATACAGCTAGGATTTGAACCCAATTCTCAACCAGTATGAGAATTAGCTCATTCTTATGTCTTCCTTGGGGTTTCACCGGTGGCTGAAATGGTAGACAATCCACCTGTAATGTGGGAGATCTGAGTTCTATCCCTGGGTTGGGAGAGTCCCCTGGAGGAGGGCATAGCACTCCATGCCAGTATTGTTGTCTGGAAAAACCCCAAGGACAGAGGAGTCTGGTGCAGTCCAAGGGGTCACAAAGAGTTGGACACAACTGAGCAACTAAGACACACACACACATGCACACGTCTAGCTTGGTAGTTTTATTTCAACTCTAGAATGTTCTCTGGATACTGTATTTCCATGGGACTGAGGTCACCCAACCTACAATCATTATATGAAATAACGTATCATTAGGAACATATCCAAATGCAATTTTAAAAGCAGCTCTTCTGTACAGCTTTTACAACTCATCAGCCAGAACCAGTCATCTTTTTTCCTGAACCACCATAACACTATGCAATTATCCCCTATTTTAGGATGGAATACAGCATATTGAAATGGCCTAAATATTTTTCCTGATTAAGCTGTATGTTCACCAGAGGCAGCTATTGCTTTTGTAGATTAAATATCTACCCAAGTGCCCAGAATAATGCCTGGAGTTGAATAAGCAGTCAATTAGGGGAAGTTGCATAAAAATTAATTAATTAAAATTTTGGAACTCTCCCTATTACCCAGTTATGTGAAGGACATCATTTGAAAAAGAAGAAGAAATATAAAGACGGCAGATTTATTTTGACCACTATATATCTCCTACGACTTGAGATTCTATGCTGTTTATTACATTCGTCTTCTCCCTAAATGTAAGCAGTGTTTCTCTGTGTCTTTGAGAATAATGGTCATGAATTTGATAGAGTTTCCTTAAATGTAAATATCTCCATGTCTCATAAAATATTCAATATCTATTATCCCCAAAGCTGTGACCAAGGACCAAGGGGTTTTCCATTTTTTCACTGTAACACTGTGGCTGCCAATTTTATTTTCCAACCATGGCCATACAAATACATATTGTGACCCTGGTCCTCTTTGTATAGTGACACTGACATGCCTCAAAGGATAGATGGTGCTCATGCTTCGTCCCCTTGAATCTCCGTAGAGCTTTATAACTTTGTTGACTAACAGAATATTATAGAAGGGACACTGCCATACTTTGTGATTTCTGAGGCTAGGCCACTGAAAACAATGCTGCTCTACTTCCATGGTTGCCCTTGGGACTCAGCCACCAGCTTGGGATGAAACTTCTGCCATGTGGAGAGGTCACAAACAGGTATTCTTGCCAACAGCCCAAACTATACTGTTAGGACATCCAAGCATCAAGTGCTAGACAGGAGAGTAAAAGAGCCTTTAGGTGAGAGCAGACTTTAGTCTTCATGTTTTCCAGTTGAGGTCACAGACACTGTAGGGAAGAGATCATTTATATTCAAGTTGAATTCCTAACCAAAGCAATTCTGAGAGATAATAAAAGATTACTGTTGCTTTAACCCACTTAGTTTGGGGACTAAACTAAAGAAACAGGGATAGATACATAGTAAGAAATTTTGCATCATGACTAACACACACACACACACACACACACACACATACACAAAGAAAGTAAAACTAGTGTCACAACAGTATCACCGAATGCAATCAGTAACTTAATAGTGTGCTATTATATGTATATATTATTATATTTTATTATTTTATTTTGGATACTTATTCCTCCGAATGCATTGATTTCAAGATGCAGTTCTGAGTTGCAACCTGCAAGTGGAAAAACTTAGTTTTCATTTTTAAAAAGTTAACTTTTCTTTAAAAGAATCTTATAAGTAGAAGACATCATTAAAGAAGAAGAAATATAAAGACGGCAGATTTATTTTGACCACTATATATCTCCTACGACTTGAGATTCTATGCTGTTTATTACATTCGTCTTCTCCCTAAATGTAAGCAGTGTTTCTCTGTGTCTTTGAGAATAATGGTCATGAATTTGATAGAGTTTCCTTAAATGTAAATATCTCCATGTCTCATAAAATATTCAATATCTATTATCCCCAAAGTTGTGACCAAGGACCAAGGGGTTTTCCATTTTTTCACTGTAACACTGTGGCTGCCAATTTTATTTTCCAACCATGGCCATACAAATACATATTGTGACCCTGGTCCTCTTTGTATAGTGACACTGACATGCCTCAAAGGATAGATGGTGCTCATGCTTCGTCCCCTTGAATCTCCGTAGAGCTTTATAACTTTGTTGACTAACAGAATATTATAGAAGGGACACTGCCATACTTTGTGATTTCTGAGGCTAGGCCACTGAAAACAATGCTGCTCTACTTCCATGGTTGCCCTTGGGACTCAGCCACCAGCTTGGGATGAAACTTCTGCCATGTGGAGAGGTCACAAACAGGTATTCTTGCCAACAGCCCAAACTATACTGTTAGGACATCCAAGCATCAAGTGCTAGACAGGAGAGTAAAAGAGCCTTTAGGTGAGAGCAGACTTTAGTCTTCATGTTTTCCAGTTGAGGTCACAGACAATGTAGGGAAGAGATCATTTATATTCAAGTTGAATTCCTAACCAAAGCAATTCTGAGAGATAATAAAAGATTACTGTTGCTTTAACCCACTTAGTTTGGGGACTAAACTAAAGAAACAGGGATAGATACATAGTAAGAAATTTTGCATCATGACTAACACACACACACACACACACACACACACACATACACAAAGAAAGTAAAACTAGTGTCACAACAGTATCACCGAATGCAATCAGTAACTTAATAGTGTGCTATTATATGTATATATTATTATATTTTATTATTTTATTTTGGATACTTATTCCTCCGAATGCATTGATTTCAAGATGCAGTTCTGAGTTGCAACCTGCAAGTGGAAAAACTTAGTTTTCATTTTTAAAAAGTTAACTTTTCTTTAAAAGAATCTTATAAATCAGGGCTTCCTTGGTTGTTCAGTGGGTGGGGACACCGCATTGCAGTGCAGGGGGCACCAGTTTGATCTCTGGCCTGGAATGATCCCACATGCCACGGAGCAGCGGGACTGATACGTCCAACTACCAAGCCGGAGCTCTGGAGTGCATGTACCCAGAGAACTGGTGCTCTGCGCAAGAGAGGCTGCTGTGATGGGAGGCCCACACAGGCCAAAATAACAAAGAAAATGAATAAATGAAAGACAAGTAGAAGTGGCCAAAAAACAAACAAACAAACAAGAATCTTATAAATCAAGGAGTTTCAGGAAGATTGAAAAAGGCAGACAGTTGCTATATTTCTATACGTCTATCAAGAAAAAAATTATCTAAACTAGAGCCATGATAAAAATATTCCTTCAGAAATATAAACAGCTCAAGGTTTATGAAATCCTGGAGTTTAAAGACAAGCTTGGGTAGATTGGCTTTGACTTTTGGATCATTTATGCTAACTCTGAATAAACGTATTTGAAGCAAGAGTAAAAAAAAAATGCCTTGTCTAATTCATTTTTTTAAAAGATTTATTTATTTATTTATTTATTTTGGTGGGGGAGGGGTGGGGAGGGAGGGGAGCAAGCAGGCCACTTCTATTGGTCTTTCATTTGTCCATTTTCATCCATCTTTGTTCGTTGGCCCGTGTGGGCCTCCCATCGCAGTGGCCTCTGTTGTCGCAGAGCACCGGCTCTGGGTGCATGTGCTCCAGAGCTCCGGCTCGGTAATTGGACACATCGGTCCAGACGCTCCGCGGCATGTGGGATCTTCCCAGGCCAGGGATCGAACCGGTGCCCCTTGCACTGCAAGGCGGTGTCCTTACCCACTGGACCACCAGGAAAGCCCTGTCTAATTCATTTTTCAGTGCAAATTCCGGTGCCAAATAAGGAATGACTTATAAGACTAAAATCTTTTGCTCTCTTAAGATTAACTCCTGTTATTGGTCAGGGAAATCAAAGTGAAAACATCTCTAAATAGAATCAAAGTTCCAAGAATATTTTCAGTTTAGGGCCATTTATGACTGCCTTTACCAAACAGAAAAGGAAAAGCACTTGAATTTTTAATACAAGTTCTTATTACACCCTGAATAATATGTCATGAAAGAGGGGAATAGGGATAAAGAAAAGGAAAAGAAAGAGAAAAAAATTCCTCTGTTTTGCAAACAGTTGGATACTCTTGAAAAGTTAGAAAAATTCTACATAAAACAAAGTCATGCAAGGTCTTCTTATCTTGCCTTAAATGGAAGCTATTTTGGCTTTCTTACTTTCCTTAAATTATCAGTGCTTGGTAAAAGTGAAAGGCAAAGACAATCAGCAGTAAATGTGCTATCTATCTGCTGGGTGTAACACAAATAGGAGAACTATTTGCATTGCAAATGAGTGACTAATAATTTCATTCCTGACCAGAACCCTGTTTTCATTTCAACATTTTCCTTTAACTCTTGTTAAGTTCTAGATATTTTTAATAAAGTCCTATCATCAAGATGGTAATCATATATTTTTCAAGATATTTTTAGATGTGCTAATGAGGAAGCCTGAGATCAGTAAAACAGCAAGAATCATTAAAATTAGATTTATTTGGCAATATCCATGGTGTTTATTTAGATTTTTCCTTTCATCAGTTTAAAAAAAATATTTTTAATGTTAATCAGTTTGCTTTGAGGATATCTGCACTTCCCTCCTCCACACATATACAGGTAGCCTTATTCTTGCCACCTAATACCAGAATAGCTGAGATCCTGGAATTTGGGATGAATATAAAAATGAGTAACATTTGATCATAGAAACAGCAGGTTGAATGAACTGCCTCAAAAAGTATTGACTTCTTACCCCTGTAAAGATGTAAGCTAACTGGAGGTGGGAGGATTGAGGGAGGCTAACAGTTTTTGGAATTTTCTAAAATTTTATTTATGTATTTATTTATTTTGGCTATTCTGGGTTTTCACTGCTGCTCCGGACCCTTCTCTAGTTGCAGGAAGTGGGGCTACTCTCTGGTTTAGATGAGCAGGCTTCTTGTTGCAGTGACTTCCCTTGTTGTGGAACTCAGGCTCTAGGGCACATGGGTTTCAGTAGTTGTGGCCCATGGGCTCAGTAGTCACAGCTCCGAGGCTCTAGAGCACAAGTTCAATTGTTGTGGCTTGTGGGCCTGGCTGTTCCACCGCATGTGGGATCTTCCCAGATCAAAGATCGAACCTGTGTTTCCTGTATTGGATGGTAAACTCTTCACCACTGAGCTACGAGGGAAGCTCCCAGTTCTGGGAAATTTTTAGGGAAGGAAATAGAGCAAATAATTCATGAAATGTGAGATTATTTAATTGATTTAACAGATATAAAAAGCAAAATAAAAATTAAAAAAAAAAGATAACCATAGAAGCTAGCTCAAGAAAACACTAAATTTGAATCATAAAAAAGGGATCATAAAGACATGGAACTGCTGAAGGTGAAGACAAGAAGTGATTTCGTGAGCTCAAAAAATCTCAGTGATCAGGCCTCAATACAGGTAACTATTGTTAAGGTCTGTTTCTATATTGCAGGACCAAAGTTTTTGTTGGTCCTTTGCTTTTGTTTCAGGGGATGTCTAAGGGTTAATCATATATTTTTCAAGATATTTTTAGATGTGCTAATGAGGAAGCCTGAGATCAGTAAAACAGCAAGAATCATTAAAATTAGATTTATTTGGCAATATCCATGGTGTTTATTTAGATTTTTCCTTTCATCAGTTTAAAAAAAATATTTTTAATGTTAATCAGTTTGCTTTGAGGATATCTGCACTTCCCTCCTCCACACATATACAGGTAGCCTTATTCTTGCCACCTAATACCAGAATAGCTGAGATCCTGGAATTTGGGATGAATATAAAAATGAGTAACATTTGATCATAGAAACAGCAGGTTGAATGAACTGCCTCAAAAAGTATTGACTTCTTACCCCTGTAAAGATGTAAGCTAACTGGAGGTGGGAGGATTGAGGGAGGCTAACAGTTTTTGGAATTTTCTAAAATTTTATTTATGTATTTATTTATTTTGGCTATTCTGGGTTTTCACTGCTGCTCCGGACCCTTCTCTAGTTGCAGGAAGTGGGGCTACTCTCTGGTTTAGATGAGCAGGCTTCTTGTTGCAGTGACTTCCCTTGTTGTGGAACTCAGGCTCTAGGGCACATGGGTTTCAGTAGTTGTGGCCCATGGGCTCAGTAGTCACAGCTCCGAGGCTCTAGAGCACAAGTTCAATTGTTGTGGCTTGTGGGCCTGGCTGTTCCACCGCATGTGGGATCTTCCCAGATCAAAGATCGAACCTGTGTTTCCTGTATTGGATGGTAAACTCTTCACCACTGAGCTACGAGGGAAGCTCCCAGTTCTGGGAAATTTTTAGGGAAGGAAATAGAGCAAATAATTCATGAAATGTGAGATTATTTAATTGATTTAACAGATATAAAAAGCAAAATAAAAATTAAAAAAAAAAGATAACCATAGAAGCTAGCTCAAGAAAACACTAAATTTGAATCATAAAAAAGGGATCATAAAGACATGGAACTGCTGAAGGTGAAGACAAGAAGTGATTTCGTGAGCTCAAAAAATCTCAGTGATCAGGCCTCAATACAGGTAACTATTGTTAAGGTCTGTTTCTATATTGCAGGACCAAAGTTTTTGTTGGTCCTTTGCTTTTGTTTCAGGGGATGTCTAAGGGTTAGTGTTCCTGGTTTCTGTTCTTTTGTTTGTTTGTTTGTTAACCCAAATATAAGATTCAGGGTAAATTGTTTTTACTCTGAGTTTTGACTCAACTATAACTTAGCTTTACATGTTGCTTTAATTTATTTTAATTCTAAACCAAAAATGAAACACCAAACAGAAGATCAATTGTATCTCTCTTGAAATATAGAGCCGAGATGGGGGCAAGAGTGAACAGAGAGAGACTGAGTTATTCATTAGTCATATACCCAACTCAGTCTACCCATTAGTGATGGAGGGTGCCTCTGAGGTCAGCAAATCACATAGTACCAGTATGGCTGCCCAGGTCACCTTTACAAGCAAAATCTCTCAGATATATTATTATCTAGTATAGAAACAATAATATTTGTGTCTCTATTTTGACCAAGTACAGTGCTTAGGACATTTTTCATTATCTAACATCAAAAGACTTCTAGCAGGACAAGAAAGGTAATGTCATCCTCATTTTGTTAGGTAAGGGAATTGAAGTTAAATAAGGTTACATAATTCATTAATGATGTTATGACTAACAGAAAATAGGACTAAAATATACTTTTATTTCTACATGGTAGCAAATTCACATTTATATAGCCTATAGCATAGAAAGAATTTACTGGGCTTGGTAAGAAAGTATACTAGATAACGTCGAAGGTCCGCGTCCTCTCAGATTGCCTGGACTCCTCTTGCATTAAAGGTATTTAATTTATTTCCTCAAACCAGGTGTTGAAGCCCCCAGTTCTGGGAAATTTTTAGGGAAGGAAATAGAGCAAATAATTCATGAAATGTGAGATTATTTAATTGATTTAACAGATATAAAAAGCAAAATAAAAATTAAAAAAAAAAGATAACCATAGAAGCTAGCTCAAGAAAACACTAAATTTGAATCATAAAAAAGGGATCATAAAGACATGGAACTGCTGAAGGTGAAGACAAGAAGTGATTTCGTGAGCTCAAAAAATCTCAGTGATCAGGCCTCAATACAGGTAACTATTGTTAAGGTCTGTTTCTATATTGCAGGACCAAAGTTTTTGTTGGTCCTTTGCTTTTGTTTCAGGGGATGTCTAAGGGTTAGTGTTCCTGGTTTCTGTTCTTTTGTTTGTTTGTTTGTTAACCCAAATATAAGATTCAGGGTAAATTGTTTTTACTCTGAGTTTTGACTCAACTATAACTTAGCTTTACATGTTGCTTTAATTTATTTTAATTCTAAACCAAAAATGAAACACCAAACAGAAGATCAATTGTATCTCTCTTGAAATATAGAGCCGAGATGGGGGCAAGAGTGAACAGAGAGAGACTGAGTTATTCATTAGTCATATACCCAACTCAGTCTACCCATTAGTGATGGAGGGTGCCTCTGAGGTCAGCAAATCACATAGTACCAGTATGGCTGCCCAGGTCACCTTTACAAGCAAAATCTCTCAGATATATTATTATCTAGTATAGAAACAATAATATTTGTGTCTCTATTTTGACCAAGTACAGTGCTTAGGACATTTTTCATTATCTAACATCAAAAGACTTCTAGCAGGACAAGAAAGGTAATGTCATCCTCATTTTGTTAGGTAAGGGAATTGAAGTTAAATAAGGTTACATAATTCATTAATGATGTTATGACTAACAGAAAATAGGACTAAAATATACTTTTATTTCTACATGGTAGCAAATTCACATTTATATAGCCTATAGCATAGAAAGAATTTACTGGGCTTGGTAAGAAAGTATACTAGATAAAGTCTAAGGTCCTCTTCCTCTTCAGATTGCCTGGACTCCTCTTGCATTAAAGGTATTTAATTTATTTCCTCAAACCAGGTGTTTATAAAAGGTTTTAAGGGCTATTTTCCATAGGATCAGTGAGACTTGGATAATCTATAGTTCTGCGTTTCATGCCTTGTGCATTTTTAATATCTGAGGTCTACATAGCCACATTTATTTTATGCTAGTATTGTGGCTTATTCCTTAAGAAAACTCATAGACCTCCTTAAACCTATGTACTTAATTTAGAGTCCTATTCTTTAATTCAAAAACTTATTTGCAAAATGTTTTTGGATTTTTTTTTATCGCTTCCATGAAAGAATTTTTACTTCTTCCCAGACACCTGATTGATGTCTGATAACTTCTGGGTCCAGCTGATCTTTCTAACCATCCTTGCCATCAGACTCTGGAACAAATGCTTAATAAGTAGGCACTTGATGATGAGATATTCAAATATTTCAATTTCAAAATATTTTTGTTAAAGAAGAAAAGGCTCATAAATTTCATGACTAGGTTCATAAAACTATGATGTAGAATTTTATGTGGTGTTCTTTAATCACTGAAAAATGAAATGTAGGTTGAGCAGGCCCCATAGTTCTAGAAGAAATAGTATGAACCAAATTTGTGCTTAATAATGTCTTTATGTATTTATTTAAGGTGGCACTCAAAATTGTTCTAGAGTAGGATTCTAGGACTGTGAGTTGGGTGCAAATTAATTCTTACATGGAAATGATTATGTAAATAAAACTGAAAGTTCTGGAATATCCAGGAAGAAAATGCAAAGAATCCTCAGCACACCCAGGAGTTAAGATTATCAGCCATCAGAAAAACACTGCGGCTTGAAAGAATCTGTTTCTGCCATCATCACGGGGGACACGCACTTAAAAATTCATGTAGGATATTATTAAACAGTGGCAAAACATGTACCATCTATGTCTGGCATTAGGAGAGGGGTATTGCCTGCTTTGGACTGAATAAGCAGGGACCTGGATGATTCTGGAGATGTCTACGGATGACCAAAGATTATAGTCATTTTGTTATTATGAATATATGTAAAAATTTTAGAAAACTAAGATTGTCATCTTTTATTTACCTTTTGCTCTTAGTTTATGGCCTAGTCCATACAGAAGGCTCTTCTCTTATTTGTACAAGTGGTTTTGTTCATGATTTTTTTCTCTGATAGAAAAGGCAGACATTATAGTTTTACAATTTTTAAAATGCTCACTGTAAAAACTTATTTCTGTTTACTGTATATTTCCTTGGCTTAATATGAAAATTTGTACTTCATTTTGCAATGTTGCTTTCATAAATAAGTTTAAAATTCTAATATTTTGTTTCTATCAGCAGTAACTATTGATCCCCTACTACTACAATGATTAATTAGTGTACTTGCTATTTCTCATACTTCTATGTAATATAAGACTCAATATAAAACAAACTTAATTTTAATTAGTTTTTAAACTTTTACCTTTAGATGTGAAAATACCTCAATTATTTTTGTCAGCTTTATTGAAATTGTCTCTTTTTGATTTCAGCCTAGTAAAGAATAAAAATATCAGCAAAATTTCTCTACATTCCACCTTTTAACTCTTTTATTATGTAATTTCTAGATTGTCACAAAAATATTTTCATTCTTTCTTGTCACATTTAATTACATTTGTTTATTTTTTTTTTCATTTTAACGTTAACATGTAATTCTTTTTTCCAAGTTGAAAGGATTGATTAATGACAAGAAAAATCTTTGCTTTTACTTTTATTTTATAACTGGGTTGGAGAACCTTAGTAAGTTCCTAAGACAACACTCTTGTGAACAATTTTCCCTGAGTTCTTAAAGATCAGCTTTATTATACTTTTATATATCCTGTTTGTCCCATTGAAAAATTTTATACAGTGTATGATATTGCAAGCAAATCTGAGACCAGTCTAATTTTTTTTTCCCTCTCAAATGGCTTTGAAATTTGGGAATATATCTTGGTGTCATGCATTCTGAATCTGTATTTCCTCAGACAAAGTGTACTTTTCCAATTTATGTTCAAGTCCTCTTTTAGTGTTGTTTTTTCCCCCTTTATGATGTTTCCTAAAACATTTATTCTATTTCTTTTCTCCTTATGCTATCTGCTCATGTTGCATCCCGGACTGAATAAGCAGGGACCTGGATGATTCTGGAGATGTCTACGGATGACCAAAGATTATAGTCATTTTGTTATTATGAATATATGTAAAAATTTTAGAAAACTAAGATTGTCATCTTTTATTTACCTTTTGCTCTTAGTTTATGGCCTAGTCCATACAGAAGGCTCTTCTCTTATTTGTACAAGTGGTTTTGTTCATGATTTTTTTCTCTGATAGAAAAGGCAGACATTATAGTTTTACAATTTTTAAAATGCTCACTGTAAAAACTTATTTCTGTTTACTGTATATTTCCTTGGCTTAATATGAAAATTTGTACTTCATTTTGCAATGTTGCTTTCATAAATAAGTTTAAAATTCTAATATTTTGTTTCTATCAGCAGTAACTATTGATCCCCTACTACTACAATGATTAATTAGTGTACTTGCTATTTCTCATACTTCTATGTAATATAAGACTCAATATAAAACAAACTTAATTTTAATTAGTTTTTAAACTTTTACCTTTAGATGTGAAAATACCTCAATTATTTTTGTCAGCTTTATTGAAATTGTCTCTTTTTGATTTCAGCCTAGTAAAGAATAAAAATATCAGCAAAATTTCTCTACATTCCACCTTTTAACTCTTTTATTATGTAATTTCTAGATTGTCACAAAAATATTTTCATTCTTTCTTGTCACATTTAATTACATTTGTTTATTTTTTTTTTCATTTTAACGTTAACATGTAATTCTTTTTTCCAAGTTGAAAGGATTGATTAATGACAAGAAAAATCTTTGCTTTTACTTTTATTTTATAACTGGGTTGGAGAACCTTAGTAAGTTCCTAAGACAACACTCTTGTGAACAATTTTCCCTGAGTTCTTAAAGATCAGCTTTATTATACTTTTATATATCCTGTTTGTCCCATTGAAAAATTTTATACAGTGTATGATATTGCAAGCAAATCTGAGACCAGTCTAATTTTTTTTTCCCTCTCAAATGGCTTTGAAATTTGGGAATATATCTTGGTGTCATGCATTCTGAATCTGTATTTCCTCAGACAAAGTGTACTTTTCCAATTTATGTTCAAGTCCTCTTTTAGTGTTGTTTTTTCCCCCTTTATGATGTTTCCTAAAACATTTATTCTATTTCTTTTTTTCTCCTTATGCTATTGCTCAGTTGCTAAGTCCTATCTGACTCTTTCTGATCCCATGGACTGCAGCATGTCAGGCTTCCTTGTACTTCACTATCTCCCAGAGTTTGCTCAATTTCATGTCCATTGAGTCGGTGATGCTATCCAATCATCTCATCCTCTCCCACTCTCTTCTTTTGCCTTCAATCTTTTCCAGTGAATTGTCTCTTCGTACAATTGGGCCAAAGTACTAGAACTCCAGCTTCACTCAGTATCAGTCTTTCCAATGAATATTCAGTGTTGATTTCCTTTAGGATTGACTCAGCCTTCTTTATGGTCTAGCTCTCACATCCATATATGTGTTTCTCCCCTAGAAGTCTCACTTACATAAGACACTAGCTTTGTCTTAAACTTTTTCTGTCTTGTGCTTATTCCAATTTCAAGCTACTTCTCTATTAGCTTGACTTTTTTCTCGCACGTATTTCTTGTACTTTTACAGCTCATGTTTCATCTCTTTATATCAACTTCATCTTTTCTTTGAGCTCCTTTATTTTCTCTTTGTGCTTGTCTATTTTGTGTACTTAATTTATTACATGTTTCTTTATTTGTTCGTTGACTACATGACCAATTACTCGGTCACAGTTTTCCTCTGTTCATTATAATATCTTTCCTACTCATATTCTCTATCATCCTGTTTTTTTCTCCTTTGCTTGTACCATACATGTTAAATACTTATAATTACTCATATTTTTCCTCAATTTTACACTTATTTTAAAAATCAATATTGGCATGTGATTACTAAAGTTTACATTAAGGTTTACTCTTAGTGTTGTACAATTCTATTGGTTTTGATAATTGCATAATGTCATGTATCTACCATTATAGTATTAAACAAAATAATTTCACTGCCCTAAACACCCTTGATGCTTTGTCCATCCTCTGCCCTCTAACCACTGAAGATCTGTGATCTTTTCACTCTCTTCATAATTTGACCTTTTATAGAATGCCATGTAGTTGGAATCATTCAGTACATAGTCTTTTAAGACTGGCTTCTTTCATTTATTAATGTGCATTTAAGCTTCATAAGTAATGTGCATTTACTTATTTATTTGGCTGTACGTGTCAGCCTGCGGCATCTAGTTCCCTGACCAGGGATCAAACCTTGGCTCTCCTGCGTTGAGAGCCTAGAGTTCTAGGCACTGGACCACTAGGGAAGTCCCCAACATGCTTTTTTTTCATTGCTTGATAGCTCATTTATTTTCAGTGATAAATAGTATCCCATTATGTGAATCTGTATGAGTTCATGAGTCTGAAACCTATCTAATCTTTCCTCTTATTGAACTGTCTTCAAAATAATTTCAAAGTATTTTTTTAATCCACTCACATGCTGAAATATATCTTGGCTGTTTTATACCCATTTTTGGCAGTTTTGAATAAAGCTGATATATACAATTTCATATAAATTAGCCTTTTGAACAGAGAATAATAGTCTTCTACCAAGAAAAGTCTACTAACCTAGATAGTACATCTAAAGTGGAATTGCAAGGATGAAACAGATAAATATTTTACTATTGCTAAATAAACTTTGCATATTCTAACTCATTTATACTCCCACAGACATTGCATGAATTATCTGCACATTTGTAGCCTATAGACATTATATTTCCAGGTGTGCATGAATGGTCAATCTGCTCAGTAAAAATATATCTTATTCTTAATTTAATTTGTGTTTATCCATCTACTAATGATATCAGGAATCTTTTAATGTGTTTATTATTCAAAATTTTTAAAAACTGCCAGGTACAAAGGATTGAGGAAACAATTCTCCCATCCATGCTATGTTGCAATGTTTGATCTATTTAAGGCCTTTCTATTAGTCTATCTACTAACTTATTCTATTCTTTGATTCATATTGCTGCTACTATTCCTTTTTTTCTGAACACGGGCAATCATTCAATGTGTTTAGTGTACCATTCTGTTTGTATTGCAAAATCTATATAGGTGCATTAAAAGCAAATGAATTTTAATTTTATGTAAAGTTTATTGTGTTATATACCTAATCCTGTTTCCTTTATTTTCTCATTTAGCACTTTGGTTTTATAACATACATATATATTATAATCTATAAATCTTATTATTTTGTACTGAATAAGAGATTTTTTTAGTTGAGAAGATTTTGATAATGATTTATTTAATATACCATTTTATGTAATTTTCATCTATTTATTTCCCCTCATATTAATATTGGAATTTTATCTTTTTCTATAAATTTACCAGTTTCTTATGATATTTGTGAATTCTTGAATATATTAAAAAATACCTTCCCTAATCTAGGATTTAAAAGATAGATCTTTATATTTTATAGCACTTTTAACACTTTTCATCCCAACAGATAGCACGTTTTTGAATAGAAGCTAAATATCATTTTAACCAAAATAATTTCAAAGTATTTTTAATCCACTCACATGCTGAAATATATCTTGGCTGTTTTATACCCATTTTGGCAGTTTTGAATAAAGCTGATATATACAATTTCATATAAATTAGCCTTTTGAACAGAGAATAATAGTCTTCTACCAAGAAAAGTCTACTAACCTAGATAGTACATCTAAAGTGGAATTGCAAGGATGAAACAGATAAATATTTTACTATTGCTAAATAAACTTTGCATATTCTAACTCATTTATACTCCCACAGACATTGCATGAATTATCTGCACATTTGTAGCCTATAGACATTATATTTCCAGGTGTGCATGAATGGTCAATCTGCTCAGTAAAAATATATCTTATTCTTAATTTAATTTGTGTTTATCCATCTACTAATGATATCAGGAATCTTTTAATGTGTTTATTATTCAAAATTTTTAAAAACTGCCAGGTACAAAGGATTGAGGAAACAATTCTCCCATCCATGCTATGTTGCAATGTTTGATCTATTTAAGGCCTTTCTATTAGTCTATCTACTAACTTATTCTATTCTTTGATTCATATTGCTGCTACTATTCCTTTTTTTCTGAACACGGGCAATCATTCAATGTGTTTAGTGTACCATTCTGTTTGTATTGCAAAATCTATATAGGTGCATTAAAAGCAAATGAATTTTAATTTTATGTAAAGTTTATTGTGTTATATACCTAATCCTGTTTCCTTTATTTTCTCATTTAGCACTTTGGTTTTTATAACATACATATATATTATAATCTATAAATCTTATTATTTTGTACTGAATAAGAGATTTTTTTAGTTGAGAAGATTTTGATAATGATTTATTTAATATACCATTTTATGTAATTTTCATCTATTTATTTCCCCTCATATTAATATTGGAATTTTATCTTTTTCTATAAATTTACCAGTTTCTTATGATATTTGTGAATTCTTGAATATATTAAAAAATACCTTCCCTAATCTAGGATTTAAAAGATAGATCTTTATATTTTATAGCACTTTTAACACTTTTCATCCCAACAGATAGCAGATGTGTGTGGGTGACTCCCAAGAGGTCTCATTTTCTATCCGCACGTGCTAGGTACCTGGATAGGGCAGTGTTGAGGGAGACAGCTCAAGGACCACACTAATATCTCCCACCCCAGAATAAGAAAAACTGCTGCCTTACCCCATCCAGACACACCCTGGGGTTTGTTCCTGACCCCATCTCCCCTGGTCTCCACAAGGCACAGACAATGATAGCATTAGGGAGGCTTCCCTTCACCAGTGCACTAGATCACTAGCCCAGCGTAGGTCAATATCTGTTCTCTGTTGGTGGCAGCACAGGGAAGGCTGGGCAAGCCCCAGAGTGCCAGGGGTCAGAGAGCTGAAAACCCATTCTAAGCAGTGGAAAGGAGACAGAAGAGGAAGTGGGATTCCAAGTGAACTGAAGCTATCAGCACTCTGTCCCTGGAGCATCCTCCATGGTCCCTTAGGATGTCACTTACAGACATGCGTCGTCAGTCATGTCCAACTCTTTGCAACCCTATGGACTGTAGCCTACCAGGCTTCAACAAGAATACTGAAGTGGGTTGCCATTTTCTCCTCCAGGGGATCTTCCCAACCTAGGGATCAAAACTGAACCTCCTGCATCTTCTCCATTGCAGGCAGATTCTTTACTGCTGAACCATCAGGGAAGCCCAGTTATAAAACACAAAAATTCAAAATCAAAATGATTGTAAGTGTAAAAGAATGACCACATTAAAACCTAACCAAAGAGCCTTTCTGAGTGTGGCATCTTGTATGAATACACTGGTTACACATTAATGAAGCCATTCTTGCTTGAAATTTTTTAAGATGTTACTCAGAGTAAAATCAGCATCTTCACAAGGCAATACAGGATACTGCACCCACAACACTTACTGATATACTCTCCTCTTACTCTTTTCCAACCACAGGATCCCCGTGCTACTCCTGGACAATGTCTCTGGAACAGTCACTCCTTAAGGCCCACACATTGCTTATTCTCTCCCCAAAATACTCTTCATTTTTCCCTGGGCTAAGTTCCTCACCTCCACCAAATCGCACTCTCAAATCTCACTTTCTCAATGAGGCATGACCTGCCAAGGGTGTTTAAAAGTTTTAACATGTAACCCTCTTTCTTTATGATTTTCAGAGCCCTCATTATCTTTTTCTATAGTACATAACTAGTCACTCCTAAAGGAAATCAACCCTGGACATTCATCAGAAAGAGTGATGCTGAAGCTGAAGCTCCAATACTTTGGCCACCTGATGCAAAGAGATGACACATTGCAAAAGACCATGATGCTGGGAAAAATAGAAGTCAGAAAGAGAAGGGGATGACAGAGGATGAGATGGTTGGATGGCATCACTGAGTCAACGAACATGAGCTTGAGCAAGCTCCGGGAGATAGTGAAGCACAGGGAGGCCTGGAGTGCCGTAGTCCATGGGGTCACAAAGAGTTGAACAAAACTGAACAACTGAACTGAACTGAGTACATAATCAACTTCTTTACTTTCTAAAAAATTATTTATTGTCTATATTCTGCTTTTAAAAAGAGAATTCTTTATTTTCTTTCATAGAACATAATTTTTTATTTTCTTCTGTGGGTGCTGCTGTCAGGAGTTTGCCTTCTGTTTCACTGACGAAGTCAGTCATCTACAAATGTGCCTGGTACATGATGGTTACTGAAAAAATACTTGTTGAAATAATTAGTTAACATTATTGCTTTCAAATACGTTTTAAAAAATAGTCACAGTATAATAATTGAAAATATATAAAAATGTAGATACTGAATGATCCATATGATACAAATGATGTTTGTGTGTGTATGTGTGTGTGCAGGAATAAATTTACACTTGTGCATGTGCTTAATAGATGCATGTGCATGTGTGTGTATTGAAAGAGAACAATTAAAGTATTTTTTCTTCCTGTAGATGGTGAATTGATTGGTGACTTTGACTTTCTTTTTTAATTTTTAGCATTTTAATTATCCACATGAAAAGTACTTTTAAGGAGTATAAAAATAAACATTATTTTAAGTCATAATATAGCATCATTCTCTAGAAATATTGATGATCTCTCTAATAATCATGGACTATGATATCTTAACTTGTACCTATAACTTTCTGAAATTGCTGAAACAAGTAATGACTTGTGTCTGCACTCAGTCATGTTTGACTCTTTGAGAATCCATTGACTGTAATCTGGCTGATTCCTCTGTCCATGGGATTTTCCAAGTAAGAAAACTGGAGTGGCCATTTCCTCTTCCAGGGGACCTTTCTTGCCCAGAGATCTAATCCATGTCTCCTACGGCTCCTGCAATGCAGGCAGATTCTTTACCACCGAGCCAACTGGGAAGCCCAGCTAAAATGTAGGTCTCCTTATCTTCCCCCAATCAGTAGGAAACATCTGTCATACGTTTATCATAATATAAGAAATTGACACATTATCTTTGCTCTCTATGGAGCTAAACTGATTCTCTTTCCCCATTTATTAGTAAGAAATCTATTTTTTAATGATTGTTCATTTTTCTAGTAAGTATATATGGTACAACCAAGAGTTGACAAAAGTCAGCTTAATTTACAGTGACAAAGTTTCTAATTACTGAAAAATTGGGTACAAGGAAACTCAATGAATTAGAAAGTAATGGCAAGTACTTATGGATACATGTGCATAAAGTGTAAGAATGAACATAGATGATATTTCCCACAAGTACCAGGTCAGGCTGGGCATTGGGTGTTCCTTTGGTCACCACCAATATTTTTATCTGGAAAAAAGTCAGAATAAGATGAATATCATGGGATCAAACACATATTTTATTGAAATAATTAGTTAACATTATTGCTTTCAAATACGTTTTAAAAAATAGTCACAGTATAATAATTGAAAATATATAAAAATGTAGATACTGAATGATCCATATGATACAAATGATGTTTGTGTGTGTATGTGTGTGTGCAGGAATAAATTTACACTTGTGCATGTGCTTAATAGATGCATGTGCATGTGTGTGTATTGAAAGAGAACAATTAAAGTATTTTTTCTTCCTGTAGATGGTGAATTGATTGGTGACTTTGACTTTCTTTTTTAATTTTTAGCATTTTAATTATCCACATGAAAAGTACTTTTAAGGAGTATAAAAATAAACATTATTTTAAGTCATAATATAGCATCATTCTCTAGAAATATTGATGATCTCTCTAATAATCATGGACTATGATATCTTAACTTGTACCTATAACTTTCTGAAATTGCTGAAACAAGTAATGACTTGTGTCTGCACTCAGTCATGTTTGACTCTTTGAGAATCCATTGACTGTAATCTGGCTGATCCCTCTGTCCATGGGATTTTCCAAGTAAGAAAACTGGAGTGGCCATTTCCTCTTCCAGGGAACCTTTCTTGCCCAGAGATCTAATCCATGTCTCCTACGGCTCCTGCAATGCAGGCAGATTCTTTACCACCGAGCCAACTGGGAAGCCCAGCTAAAATGTAGGTCTCCTTATCTTCCCCCAATCAGTAGGAAACATCTGTCATACGTTTATCATAATATAAGAAATTGACACATTATCTTTGCTCTCTATGGAGCTAAACTGATTCTCTTTCCCCATTTATTAGTAAGAAATCTATTTTTTAATGATTGTTCATTTTTCTAGTAAGTATATATGGTACAACCAAGAGTTGACAAAAGTCAGCTTAATTTACAGTGACAAAGTTTCTAATTACTGAAAAATTGGGTACAAGGAAACTCAATGAATTAGAAAGTAATGGCAAGTACTTATGGATACATGTGCATAAAGTGTAAGAATGAACATAGATGATATTTCCCACAAGTACCAGGTCAGGCTGGGCATTGGGTGTTCCTTTTGGTCACCACCAATATTTTTATCTGGAAAAAAAGTCAGAATAAGATGAATATCATGGGAACACCTGATGAGGGAACCAAGACATGGAATTAATAAACATGGTATAAAAGGGAACATGGGTTATTTAGAGCTGTATTAAGATCAAGTTTTTGTTTTTGCTTTTCCTTTAGCATTCAGCTGGCAAATCCTTTTACTCACTCTTTCCCTATCAGTATGTATTATGGCATATTAACTTTAAAACACATTTTAATAAACATTTGATATGAAGAAAAATGACAATTTGATTTTTCTTTTAGTCCTCGCTAAATTTTTTGAGTAAATTATCCAGCTTTTGTAATGTCAGAGGAAAACACAGCCCCCAGTGAATTATACTGAATTTAGCTTCAATCACATGGGATGATCTTCAGTGCAATTCTCTTTTCATTTCAATTGCACTTATTCCTATTGGATTTAAATTTCATTTACTTAGTAGGCCTTTCTCTTTGGTTTGAAACTAGGACTCTTAAGAATACAGTAGTTATACTTTTGAATAAAACTGAAAGGAATAAGATATTTATTGAGGGCAAACAAAATTGGATAGAAATCACATTGACATCCATCTCCTCTCATGTTTTAGGCACTACATGTACATTTAATATTTATTTAGTTCAAATTCAACTTCCCAGATTTATGTGATTTAATTAACCTCTCTTCAGTCTGTGCTTCTATAACTCCTTGATAACATGACCTATTTCTTGTTCTCTGAGAAGAGACAAGTCATACTGATCGAGTTTCTATGTGCCAATCACTGTGCTGCTTTCTTTTCACGTGGGGTCTCCATTTTCCTGTTGAAGTCAAGCGGTAAAAATTTAGGGCTGATGCTGGGCTTCCCTGGTACCTCAGTGATGAAGTGTTCACCTTCCAAAGCAAGAGACATGGGTTTGATCCTTGATCCAGGAAGATCCCACATGCTGCAAGCAACTAAGCCCATGAGCCACAGCTATTAAACCTGTGTTTTAGAACCTATGGAGCCTATGTGCTGCAACCACTGAAGTCCGTGTGACCTAGAGCCCAAGTTCCACAACAAGAAAAGTCATCACAACAAGAAGCCTGCTCACCTCACTCCCTGCAACTAGAGAAGAGCCTGTGGCAGCAGTGAAAACCCAGAATAGCCAAAAATAAATAAATAAAACTAAAAGAAAAAAAATTGGGTTGATACTAATCATCTCTAGGTTATGCTATGTATCAGAGGTGTTAGTGAAGTTGTTTCTAAAGCTGTGACCAGCACACTGGACACATTCTAAGTTTAATCTCTAGCAGGGGTGACATTCAATTCAGGTCTAAATCTGAAATTTGATTCACAGGATCCATAATTATTAACACCAGGCCTTCTCACTAGACTATAAACTACTTAATGTCAACAATACAGTCTGTTTTTTTTAACTGAACACAAGTATTGTCTTATCAAATTGTAAACTTTGATACAGTGCTTAAAATATAAATCAGACTGTATACTACCTCTGGTAAAGGGTATATAGATGATACGTAGGTTTAAGTAATATTTCACTTTTGTAACTGAAAATTAGAAGTATATTGATCCCAAGAGTGATTTTCATAGAAGGGGGAAAATCAGTTTGTTTTCAGGGCTAACCTGTGAAGCAAGTAGTGAATAAATACAACAAAACAAACATAAAGACATAAAGACAACAAACACCTGAACTAAAACCACTTCTGATTTCTTAGGCTGAAATCTGACCCACAATAAAAAACTCTGCTTCTTAGTCTGTGTGTTTTTTGTTTGTTTGTTTCAAGTAGAAGAACAGTATATATTAGGGAAAATCAACCAAAACAAATTCAGGTTGTTTTTTTTTTTTTTTTAATTTTTTCCTCTTTTATTGGCCTTTCACTTAAATTTATTTCCATCCATCTTCGTTTCTTGGCCTGTGTGGGCCTCCCATTGCAGCGGCCTCTCTTGTCGCAGAGCACCGGCTTCTGGGCGCATGAGCTCCAGAGCACAGGCTTGCAATTGGACATACCGGTGAGATCTTCCCATGCCAGGAATCAAACTGGTGCCCCTTGAACTACAAGGTGGGCTCTTTACCCACTGGACCACGGGGGGAAGCCCCAGGTTGATTTTAAAAAAAATACTATATACAAAAACGTCAAAACTCAATGCAAGGTCTGGAAAACAGTGATTTACTGATAAAAAGTACATTTAGTTATATGGATATATTTAGAAGTTTACTTTTCATTAGATTAGATGAAGGTTCAGAATATAATCTTTATGGTTTTTGTTATAATTCTTTCAAAATATTCTTCCTTTCCTGAATTCATCTCATAAACAATTTTTTTCAAGGCAAAGACAAATGAAATTGAGGCATGTTTTCTTTGCTCTTAACTGTGCTGCAAAATTTTAAAATACTGTTTGATATAATTTTCATTAAAAAGGAAAACAATCATTTTGCTTGTGAATCTATAAGTATATTCCCCAGCAAGTTAAGGAAACATAACTTCTACTTTCCAAATGCTCATTTAGAAGTGATCATTAATTTATATAGGCACACATGATTGATAAAAGAGAGATACATTTGAACATCAGATTAGCCATTTAAATGCAAACTATTTCTTCAATGGACTTTAAACCTGTGAATAAAAGTGAAATCAGCTTCAGTTGATATTAATTTAATAACCTAGTGAGAAAATAAGCCTCACTTTGTTTTTGACTGAGATGAATTTTAAAGTTTAGTTTTCTCTCTACTCAGCTTTGCAGTTACCCTTAAGGCATTAATCTATTGAAAGGGATAAGATAACATCTTTCAGAGGAAGTATGTCATAAATATTTTGATAAAGTATTTGTAATCCTCAAAAACAGATGGCTGTCCTATAAAGATTGTCAACTGAGAAGGTTTTGCTGACAGAATCGTATTGAACAACTGCAACCGGGTTTTGCACTGCAAAATCAGATGCATTCTTCTATTAATCAATCACAGCTGGCTGATTTTTCTGACAGCTGGAAACTTACAAGACCTCATTGCTCCCTTTGCTCTATTTCTGACTGACAAACCTTAAGTGAAGCAAAATAGGCTCTTGACAGGGGTTGGAGCGGGCGGGTGATGGTGTGAGGGGCATAATAATAAATTAGTATGTCTAGAGGAGAAACATGAAGAATTTTGATTTCTAAATTGGGGAAGACCTTAAGGACAGCCCACTGGACCACGGGGAAGCCCCAGGTTGATTTTAAAAAAAATACTATATACAAAAACGTCAAAACTCAATGCAAGGTCTGGAAAACAGTGATTTACTGATAAAAAGTACATTTAGTTATATGGATATATTTAGAAGTTTACTTTTCATTAGATTAGATGAAGGTTCAGAATATAATCTTTATGGTTTTTGTTATAATTCTTTCAAAATATTCTTCCTTTCCTGAATTCATCTCATAAACAATTTTTTTCAAGGCAAAGACAAATGAAATTGAGGCATGTTTTCTTTGCTCTTAACTGTGCTGCAAAATTTTAAAATACTGTTTGATATAATTTTCATTAAAAAGGAAAACAATCATTTTGCTTGTGAATCTATAAGTATATTCCCCAGCAAGTTAAGGAAACATAACTTCTACTTTCCAAATGCTCATTTAGAAGTGATCATTAATTTATATAGGCACACATGATTGATAAAAGAGAGATATATTTGAACATCAGATTAGCCATTTAAATGCAAACTATTTCTTCAATGGACTTTAAACCTGTGAATAAAAGTGAAATCAGCTTCAGTTGATATTAATTTAATAACCTAGTGAGAAAATAAGCCTCACTTTGTTTTTGACTGAGATGAATTTTAAAGTTTAGTTTTTCTCTCTACTCAGCTTTGCAGTTACCCTTAAGGCATTAATCTATTGAAAGGGATAAGATAACATCTTTCAGAGGAAGTATGTCATAAATATTTTGATAAAGTATTTGTAATCCTCAAAAACAGATGGCTGTCCTATAAAGATTGTCAACTGAGAAGGTTTTGCTGACAGAATCGTATTGAACAACTGCAACCGGGTTTTGCACTGCAAAATCAGATGCATTCTTCTATTAATCAATCACAGCTGGCTGATTTTTCTGACAGCTGGAAACTTGCAAGACCTCATTGCTCCCTTTGCTCTATTTCTGACTGACAAACCTTAAGTGAAGCAAAATAGGCTCTTGACAGGGGTTGGAGCGGGCGGGTGATGGTGTGAGGGGCATAATAATAAATTAGTATGTCTAGAGGAGAAACATGAAGGATGTTGATTTAACCTCATAAATATGGGGGAAAGGAGCCATTACAAAGGACGTTAGGCAGGAAATTTATATCGGAAAAGCACAGCCCATATCGATAATGATAATGCAATCCCGAGAATGTTCATTTTCCTCAGTGGTTTCCATTTGGCAATTGGTATACCATTCTCTAACTGATTTTAGGGTCTAACTTTCTTTATTGACATTTGTATGGTATATGTGGGGGAGGATGTATCACTTTGCCTTATTAAAACTCACAAGGGATTTTGCAATTTTAGCATAATTTGTATGTAACATTAATATATTATTTAGTTTTATAACTTTTTACTACTGAGAAGACAAGGAAAAGGTATCTTTTCCAAACAATTTCCCTAAAAATCAAAGGACCCAAGGCACAGAATGTGTGGTTCCGCATAATAAACAATATTTAAATCACAAACTAGCCTAACACTGTATATTAAATTCCTTTCAGTGTTTATCATTATCTGAGCTTTCAATTATTTTATCTCCCCTCTAATACAATGTAAAATCAATAAAAGCAGGGATTTGGGTTTGCATTGATCATCACTCCATTATATCCTCAGTATAAAAAACAGTGCCTGCTACAGTGTGTCCTCCACAAATATATGTTGAAGAAATCTATAATTAACATTCACAGTAACCATGAAGCTCTATTCATAGCATAAATTCTGTGCCCTTGATCAATTTACTTTTGCATTTACAAAAATGATTCATTATCAAACATACCTTCTGTACCCACCCCATCTAAGGAATTGTCCTAGGTGCTTCAAAACGAAAATGGATAGGATATCACCCCTATCTATAAAGTGTCACAGAGAAATGAAAAAGGAAAAGAAGACAACCAAGCATGATAAACCTTTAGAAATCTCTAGAACCCTCATTTGTAAAATCCTATTAAGCACCTTATGCTGGATTAGATGATCTATTTTCAATTACCACATTGTTTTATAAAGAATAAATTAATATTAATCTGATTCTTTGGCCTCCTTGGAGGGTTCATAAATTAGATTCATTGGTTTTGGCGAGGGTGGTTGGTGTGAGGGGCATAATAATAAATTAGTATGTCTAGAGGAGAAACATGAAGGATGTTGATTTAACCTCATAAATATGGGGGAAAGGAGCCATTACAAAGGACGTTAGGCAGGAAATTTATATCGGAAAAGCACAGCCCATATCGATAATGATAATGCAATCCCGAGAATGTTCATTTTCCTCAGTGGTTTCCATTTGGCAATTGGTATACCATTCTCTAACTGATTTTAGGGTCTAACTTTCTTTATTGACATTTGTATGGTATATGTGGGGGAGGATGTATCACTTTGCCTTATTAAAACTCACAAGGGATTTTGCAATTTTAGCATAATTTGTATGTAACATTAATATATTATTTAGTTTTATAACTTTTTACTACTGAGAAGACAAGGAAAAGGTATCTTTTCCAAACAATTTCCCTAAAAATCAAAGGACCCAAGGCACAGAATGTGTGGTTCCGCATAATAAACAATATTTAAATCACAAACTAGCCTAACACTGTATATTAAATTCCTTTCAGTGTTTATCATTATCTGAGCTTTCAATTATTTTATCTCCCCTCTAATACAATGTAAAATCAATAAAAGCAGGGATTTGGGTTTGCATTGATCATCACTCCATTATATCCTCAGTATAAAAAACAGTGCCTGCTACAGTGTGTCCTCCACAAATATATGTTGAAGAAATCTATAATTAACATTCACAGTAACCATGAAGCTCTATTCATAGCATAAATTCTGTGCCCTTGATCAATTTACTTTTGCATTTACAAAAATGATTCATTATCAAACATACCTTCTGTACCCACCCCATCTAAGGAATTGTCCTAGGTGCTTCAAAACGAAAATGGATAGGATATCACCCCTATCTATAAAGTGTCACAGAGAAATGAAAAAGGAAAAGAAGACAACCAAGCATGATAAACCTTTAGAAATCTCTAGAACCCTCATTTGTAAAATCCTATTAAGCACCTTATGCTGGATTAGATGATCTATTTTCAATTACCACATTGTTTTATAAAGAATAAATTAATATTAATCTGATTCTTTGGCCTCCTTGGAGGGTTCATAAATTAGATTCATTGGTTTTCAGAAGATTCTAGACTGTCCTCTGCAAACTTTACAAAAGTGGGCATGTTTTCCCTTTTTCTACCCTCTGAAAATACTGCAGGTTGATTCATTGTTGGTTCCCTATAGTAATATAAGGCTTTCCTGGTAGCTCAGATGTCAAAGAATCTGCCTGCAATGCAGGAGACCTGGGTTTGATCCCTGGATTGGGAAAATCCCCTGGAGAAAGGAATAGCTACCCACTCTAGTATTCCTGCCTGGAGAATTCCATGTACAGAGGAAGTTGGTTGACTGCAGTCCATGGGGGTCACAAAGAGTTGGACATGACTGAATGACTTTCACTTCACTATAATAGTGCATTTGTGAAGCACGTGAGTTTAGGGGGAAGGGAAAATGTGGTCCTGAGTTTTTAATGATGCTTCTATCAAATTATTATTGATAGGAATGAATGTTTCTTCATTCTCAAATAAGTGGATTGAAATAAATAAAACCATATAGAGCTTTCAATCCTCACACAATTAGAATGTATACAGTTAATAACAGATTCAACTAAAATATCCATTGTAAAAAAAAAAAACACTAATAGATATATTGAGGGATTTTTAATGTAATAACTATTATTTCATTGTAAACTAGAAAAGAAATATTATCAAGCTATTCTTTAAATCATGGAATTTTTTTGAACTTGGGAAAAGAACACATTATAAAATTAAATGTACCCATGTTGATGCTTGGCAGTAAACAGCAAAACTCTGTAAAGCGATTACCTTTCAGTTAAAATAAATAAATAAATAAATAAAACCAATCCCTATAAGTTTTATGCAAGTATACCCTACAGACTGCTCACATAAGATCAAAGGGTAACTTAAAAAATGATTTAGTGGAAAAAAATGAAAATGAACTGGGAGATTAGAATCATACATGGAAGATTCATTATTTTCTTGATATCACCGGGGAAGGCCCTGCATGTCTGCTCGGTCATGTCCAACTTTTTCCGATCCTGTGGACGTTAGCCTTTGAGGCTTTCTTGTCCATGGGATTATCCAGACAAGAGTACTGGAGTGGATTGCCATTTTCTCCTCCAGAGGATTTTCCTGACCCAGGGATTAAAGTCTCTTCCATCTCCTGCATTGCAAGTGAATGCTTTATCACTGAGACACCTCGAAAGTCAATGATATCACATTAAATGCAAAACAACAGGAAGCCTCTGAGATAGTCTGGGCTTCAAATCACATGCTTTAAACTATGAGACACTGATTAGAAAATTTATAAAATATCTATTAAATAGAAACTGAAATATTAGTTTTTCTCCAACTTCCTGTTTTTGTGTGCATGAAAGATTTCTCTCCATGTCAAAGTTTAAATGAGTCAAGTCAGGGGCTAAAACTAGCAACCTCTACATATGCAGTAAATGTTTTGATACCTAAATCTTGAAGGTCACTGCCATGGCTAGTTTTAGGTTAGAATGAAAATGTATTTTTGTGTGTGACAAAACTATAGGCTTACATATTGCTTGCATCAAGAAAGTTGCTCTTGGGCTTCCCCTGGTGGTCCAGTGGATAAGGACACCGCCTTGCAGTGCAAGGGGCGCCGGTTCGAGCCCTGGCCTGGGAAGATCCCATGTGCCGTGGAGCGGCTGGACCAATGTGTCCAATTGCCGAGCCGGAGCTCTGGAGAGCATGTGCCCAAAGCCTGTGCTCTGCGATGACAGACGCCACTGTGATGGGAGGCCCACAGGAGCCAAAGAACAAAGACAGATAAAAATAGAGAAAGACCAATAGAAGTGGCCCGCCCGTCCCCCTCCCTCCCTAACCCAACCCCCGCCCAAAAATAAATAAATAAATCTTTTTTTTTAAAAAAAAAAAAAAAGAAAGTTGCTCTTCTATTACAGAAAGGTCATTTGAAATTATTTGTCATTTCTGCTTTTAATCACCAGTTTATAATTCTGGAATTAAATCTTCCCTGCAGGTTCTTTGGCAAAACTCCCAATGGCTCCAGTATTAAATACTTATGCCCCATCAGCAAGGTTTGACCCATCCCTTGGTATTTTCAATCTTGGGCTTCAGGTATCCTTGTAATTAATCAGTTACTTTAAATGTTTCTGGAAGAGATACCCTGAAGCTGACTAATTATACAGAATGATTAGCTTTTCAGCCATGAGGTCTGTTGCTAGAGACACACAAACTATAACATGATCTATAGAACAATGTCATATTACTGAAGCATTGCCCATAAATGTCCCCAGTGAACTCAATCCTGTTAAAGAACAAGAGATGTAATTTGTTTCACAACTCACAAAGTATAAAAAAAAACTGTACTAAGTACTATACACAGGTCAACAAAATGTTTGAACTTCAAAAAATGCCACCAGAGAATAATCAGGCATCCTAGTCCTGCCTCCTCACCTCATCACCTATAGTTATTGCTCAGTCACTAAGTTCTAGTGTCCAACTCTGAAACCCCATAGACTGCACCACACCAGGCTTCCCTGTCCTTCACTGTCTCCTGGAGTTTGCTCAAAGGCATGTCCATTGAGTTGGTGATGCTATATAAGCTACAGAACCTTGTGTAAATAACTTCATGAGAGCATACTGATCACTGATAATCATTTCTTTATCTGCAAATTTCAGGGAACTGACTAGGGGAAAAAAAGGATTCAACAGAGGAAGGAGTTCAGTATATCTTAGTTCCTTCTCACTAGCATCACTGACTCAATGAACATAAATCTGAATGAACTCTGGGAAATAGTGAAGGACAGGAAAGCCTGGCACGCAGCAGTCCATGGGGTCACAAACAGTCAGACATGACTTCTCAACTGAACAACAGCTACCACCATGAAAAGTACCCTCCAGTTGAAAGCTGGACTTCACTGTCCTCTATTTGTTTACTGATTGTTTCTCTCTAATTTTACTCTTTATTTGGGATCATCACAGCATGGTGTGACTATATATCAGTTTGGATATATTTTATTCTTTCATTTGGTTTTTAGACCAATTTTGCTCAGATGAACTCCCTTTTAGGCACCCCCACAAAAAAAAGTGACCTGGAGGTGAGTGAGTTTGGTATATCTAACATTAGATCTGCTTAACCCGGCCCAAAACTCCCAATGGCTCCAGTATTAAATACTTATGCCCCATCAGCAAGGTTTGACCCATCCTTGGTATTTTCAATCTTGGGCTTCAGGTATCCTTGTAATTAATCAGTTACTTTAAATGTTTCTGGAAGAGATACCCTGAAGCTGACTAATTATACAGAATGATTAGCTTTTCAGCCATGAGGTCTGTTGCTAGAGACACACAAACTATAACATGATCTATAGAACAATGTCATATTACTGAAGCATTGCCCATAAATGTCCCCAGTGAACTCAATCCTGTTAAAGAACAAGAGATGTAATTTGTTTCACAACTCACAAAGTATAAAAAAAAACTGTACTAAGTACTATACACAGGTCAACAAAATGTTTGAACTTCAAAAAATGCCACCAGAGAATAATCAGGCATCCTAGTCCTGCCTCCTCACCTCATCACCTATAGTTATTGCTCAGTCACTAAGTTCTAGTGTCCAACTCTGAAACCCCATAGACTGCACCACACCAGGCTTCCCTGTCCTTCACTGTCTCCTGGAGTTTGCTCAAAGGCATGTCCATTGAGTTGGTGATGCTATATAAGCTACAGAACCTTGTGTAAATAACTTCATGAGAGCATACTGATCACTGATAATCATTTCTTTATCTGCAAATTTCAGGGAACTGACTAGGGAAAAAAGGATTCAACAGAGGAAGGAGTTCAGTATATCTTAGTTCCTTCTCACTAGCATCACTGACTCAATGAACATAAATCTGAATGAACTCTGGGAAATAGTGAAGGACAGGAAAGCCTGGCACGCAGCAGTCCATGGGGTCACAAACAGTCAGACATGACTTCTCAACTGAACAACAGCTACCACCATGAAAAGTACCCTCCAGTTGAAAGCTGGACTTCACTGTCCTCTATTTGTTTACTGATTGTTTCTCTCTAATTTTACTCTTTATTTGGGATCATCACAGCATGGTGTGACTATGTATCAGTTTGGATATATTTTATTCTTTCATTTGGTTTTTAGACCAATTTTGCTCAGATGAACTCCCTTTTAGGCACCCCCACAAAAAAAAGTGACCTGGAGGTGAGTGAGTTTGGTATATCTAACATTAGATCTAGGTATATCTATAGGTGTATCTATGTTGTACTGTGCTTAGTTGCTCATTCATGTCCAATTCTTTGGGACCCTATGGACTGTAGCCTGCCAGGCTACTCTGTGCATGTGGATTCTCCAAGCAAGATTACTGTAGTGGGTTGCCATTCTATCCTCTAGGCAATCTTCCCAACCCAGGGATCAAACCCAGGCCTTCTGAATTTCAAGCATATTCTTTACCTTCTGAGCCACCAGGGAGGCCCAAGAATACTGAAGTGGGTAGCCTATCCCTCCTCTAGGAGATCTTCCCAATCCAGGAATTGAATAGGGGTCTCTTGCATTGTAGCCAGATTCTTCAGCAGCTGAGCTACCAGGAAAACCACTATCTATTCCGTATCTGTATCACTTACCTGCATCTGTATCTACTTTTATTAACAGCTATAGTTATCTCATCTTGCCCTTTGATTACCATGTTTCAACTCAAGTGGCAAAAAGTAATACTGTATCTTAGAAGGATTATGCGGTTAGACTAAAGATTTGTGATACCTGAATCAAACTCATTTCAAGAGACTGTTGCAATTCACACTGCCACCAAAAGCTTATGAATGTTCATTTCATGGCATCCTCATTAGCAATGAGTCTTTGCTTTAATTAAAATCCTTGTCATTTTGGTAGGTTGAAAAAGAATGCTTTAATTATATTAGGTTAATGAGAACTGAATTATTATTCAGTCTATTCAGACTTATGCAATGCACTTATGACAAAAATGTATAATAATGGCACTCTGCTGTACTAATATTAATTTTATTACCTAAAAGTCAGAGGAGATATCAAAATATTTTAATAGAGATTATTAAATGAGACTTGAGCAATCACAAGGGATTCAGTAGATCAGATATGCCAAACTCAAATAATAAAATGTCAAAAATACTAATCTATAAGCCAGAGCCAATATACACTGATAATAAACAATACAAATATCAAATGGAATGTATTATATTCCACCTTAAATGACTCATCAGACTGGAGAGAAAAACATTTGATATAAATTACATTTTATATATAAAGAAAAAAGATAAACAGAAGATTACAATTTGTGTTAGTTTTACACTGAAAAAGTGAAAATAAACTAGTAACTTATTCCTATATCTCATATGAATATTCCCTTTATTTGGATTAGGAAGGCTAGTGGACTCCCTAAATGTTGTGAAATAGGCACAAAGTTTATCCTTGTTGACTTTTTCTTGTTTTCTGTGTTTCTCACTTCATCTCTGTGAGCTGTTACAACAGAATACCATGGATTACATGGTTTATAAGCAACAGACATTTATTTCTTCCAGTTCTGGAGGCTGAGAAATACAAGATCAAGGCATCATCCAATTTGATTTTTGAGCCACCAGGAGGCCCAAGAATACTGAAGTGGGTGCTTCCCTTGGCCCATTGTGGGGCCAGAATTCTTCAGCAGCTGAGCTACCAGGAAAACCACTATCTATTCCGTATCTGTATCACTTACCTGCATCTGTATCTACTTTTATTAACAGCTATAGTTATCTCATCTTGCCCTTTGATTACCATGTTTCAACTCAAGTGGCAAAAAGTAATACTGTATCTTAGAAGGATTATGCGGTTAGACTAAAGATTTGTGATACCTGAATCAAACTCATTTCAAGAGACTGTTGCAATTCACACTGCCACCAAAAGCTTATGAATGTTCATTTCATGGCATCCTCATTAGCAATGAGTCTTTGCTTTAATTAAAATCCTTGTCATTTTGGTAGGTTGAAAAAGAATGCTTTAATTATATTAGGTTAATGAGAACTGAATTATTATTCAGTCTATTCAGACTTATGCAATGCACTTATGACAAAAATGTATAATAATGGCACTCTGCTGTACTAATATTAATTTTATTACCTAAAAGTCAGAGGAGATATCAAAATATTTTAATAGAGATTATTAAATGAGACTTGAGCAATCACAAGGGATTCAGTAGATCAGATATGCCAAACTCAAATAATAAAATGTCAAAAATACTAATCTATAAGCCAGAGCCAATATACACTGATAATAAACAATACAAATATCAAATGGAATGTATTATATTCCACCTTAAATGACTCATCAGACTGGAGAGAAAAACATTTGATATAAATTACATTTTATATATAAAGAAAAAAGATAAACAGAAGATTACAATTTGTGTTAGTTTTACACTGAAAAAGTGAAAATAAACTAGTAACTTATTCCTATATCTCATATGAATATTCCCTTTATTTGGATTAGGAAGGCTAGTGGACTCCCTAAATGTTGTGAAATAGGCACAAAGTTTATCCTTGTTGACTTTTTCTTGTTTTCTGTGTTTCTCACTTCATCTCTGTGAGCTGTTACAACAGAATACCATGGATTACATGGTTTATAAGCAACAGACATTTATTTCTTCCAGTTCTGGAGGCTGAGAAATACAAGATCAAGGCATCATCCAATTTGGAGTATTATAAAGGCTCACTTTCCAGTTCATAGGTACACATTCTTTTTCTGTGTCCTTGCAGGGCAGAAGGGATAAGAGAGTTCTCTCAGTCTCTTTTCCAAACGCTCTAGTCTCCTTCAAAAAGGTGCTAGCCTCATAACCCATCTCTCCAAAGCCTGTCAATGAAAAAATGTTGCCTGCTGTATCAGTAACAAAGGATGCTGCAGCCACCAAACCAGCACATGGCAGCCACCCCAACAGTGAGCCCTGTGGGAACATGGATGGAAAAGAAATGCCCACCGACTTCAAGTCATAAGCCACGGCTGCGACCCCCCAGGATGAGAAAACACAAGATACTGGCCCCAGATGCCGAGGTGCATATCAGATTTCAATGAACCCAGACTTTGACATCTTTGCAGACACAGAAAAGCACTAAAGTTATCAACTTGAGATGTCTGGTTTTCTTTAATTAACAGTATTTTTTTTTATATATTCTGACTACTTGGTCTCTGTTGCAAAAACTCCCATATATCCTAACCCCTCTCTTACCTCTTCAGAGCAACCCCTCAAAGTTATCTGAGAGGCTGCATCTTGGGTTAGTCCTCTAAATAAAACATAATTCTCAACTTGTAGGTTTTGCACTTTTTTTCAGTTACCAGCCCTTGCCCTCACTCCCACAAATTTTATCACATTGTGCATTAGAATTTAACAAAATTTGGGAAAAACACATATTTAGTCTGTAGCATTCTCTTTAGCTGGAAAAAAATATCTGTTATTATTTTTTATTAGTATTTTGTTAGTTAGTCCCTCAGTCATGTCCAACTCTTTGTGACCCCATGGACTGTGTAGGCTCCTCTGTTATCAAGGGGTAAAGGGGAGGGATAAACTGGAAGATTGGAATTGACATATATACACTTTTATATATAAAATAGATAACTAATTAGGACATACTGTACTGCACTGGCAGCTTTACCCAATACTCTGCAATGGCCTACATGGGAAAAGGATCTAAAAAAGGCTGGATATATGTATACATATAATGGATTCATTTTGCTGTACACCTGAAAATAACATAAGATTATAAATCAACTATGTCCCAATAAAAATTAACAACACAATAAAAATAGAGCATGCCCTCTTTGCATTTTGCTGAGAATAAATAATATATTGTATGTCAGTGGTTTTCAAATCTAAGAGCATATTACAGCAACAGGATATTTGTATTTTGATAATATTTTGTGGGTGTGTATACTAAGTCGCTTCAGTCGTGTCCTACTCCTTGCAACCCTTCGGATTGTAGCCCACCAGGCTCCTTGACCATGGGTTCCTCCAGGGAAGAATATTGGGATGAGTTGCCATTTCCTCCTCTAGGGGATCTTTCCAGCAGGCAGGTTCTTTACCACTAGCGCCACCTGGGAAGCCTATTTTTTGGTATCACCTGAGGCTATTTAATGAGTACCTAAGTTCCACTTGAAGAACAGTCTTGCAGATGCTAGCAGAGGTTCTGGCTCTACCAACAAGTCTGTGTGGTCAAATTACCTATAACTAACTTTGGAACTTATATCAGATTTCAATTGAACCCAGACTTTGACATCTTTGCAGACACAGAAAAGCACTAAAGTTATCAACTTGAGATGTCTGGTTTTCTTTAATTAACAGTATTTTTTTTTATATATTCTGACTACTTGGTCTCTGTGGCAACGACTCCCATATATCCTAACCCTCTCTTACCTCTTCAGAGCAACCCCTCAAAGTTATCTGAGAGGCTGCATCTTGGGTTAGTCCTCTAAATAAAACATAATTCTCAACTTGTAGGTTTTGCACTTTTTTTCAGTTACCAGCCCTTGCCCTCACTCCCACAAATTTTATCACATTGTGCATTAGAATTTAACAAAATTTGGGAAAACACATATTTAGTCTGTAGCATTCTCTTTAGCTGGAAAAAAATATCTGTTATTATTTTTTATTAGTATTTTGTTAGTTAGTCCCTCAGTCATGTCCAACTCTTTGTGACCCCATGGACTGTGTAGGCTCCTCTGTTATCAAGGGGTAAAGGGGAGGGATAAACTGGAAGATTGGAATTGACATATATACACTTTTATATATAAAATAGATAACTAATTAGGACATACTGTACTGCACTGGCAGCTTTACCCAATACTCTGCAATGGCCTACATGGGAAAAGGATCTAAAAAAGGCTGGATATATGTATACATATAATGGATTCATTTTGCTGTACACCTGAAAATAACATAAGATTATAAATCAACTATGTCCCAATAAAAATTAACAACACAATAAAAATAGAGCATGCCCTCTTTGCATTTTGCTGAGAATAAATAATATATTGTATGTCAGTGGTTTTCAAATCTAAGAGCATATTACAGCAACAGGATATTTGTATTTTGATAATATTTTGTGGGTGTGTATACTAAGTCGCTTCAGTCGTGTCCTACTCCTTGCAACCCTTCGGATTGTAGCCCACCAGGCTCCTTGACCATGGGTTCCTCCAGGGAAGAATATTGGGATGAGTTGCCATTTCCTCCTCTAGGGGATCTTTCCAGCAGGCAGGTTCTTTACCACTAGCGCCACCTGGGAAGCCTATTTTTTGGTATCACCTGAGGCTATTTAATGAGTACCTAAGTTCCACTTGAAGAACAGTCTTGCAGATGCTAGCAGAGGTTCTGGCTCTACCAACAAGTCTGTGTGGTCAAATTACCTATAACTAACTTTGGAACTTATATGCATATGTTTTTGAACGCTGGATCTTTCATATCCAGGGTGATTTGCATTTGAGGATCTTAAAGGCATTCTTCATTTATGTCAATTATAGCCATTTGGCAGAAAATGTGAAGCTCTGCTCCTGGGTGAGAGGAAATTGTGCCCATCCCGTGGAAGACTCTGTATACCATGCTTAGCACTGCAGCTTAAATAGAGAAGACAGCTGTTTCTATCTCAAGCTGAAATCAAGACTAAAATGGAGTAGAGAAAAGCTTGGGCTATTCAGTTAGAATGGGTTACCTGCCAGAGATGACCTGACTTATAAAGGAGACAGTGTTAAAATTTTATTGAGTGCTTCATGTATATAATGTGGCTCCCATACCTAGAAAGCAATATTATCATTGCAGTTTTATAAGATGGAGAAATTATTAGCAAGTTTCAGAGAAGTGTCTTACCTACATGTGTGACAAATTTTTCAATTCTACTAATAGCTCTCTTTCCAATAACACAGCATCCTATATTGAGTAATAAGGTAGAATTAGGCCAAATTTAAATAGAAAATAAAGCACAGAACACGGTAACATTTCCAAAGGGAACAAACTACTTTAGTACATATTAGCTTTTATGAGTGACCCAAGTAATGAACTGACAGCTAGGAATCACAATAAAATAAACAATCCTGCCTTGGGTCTCAGTAGATAAAAATTTAGTATTTTTAATAACCAAGTCCTGTAATGAACAGAAGATACTACTTGCAATAAATTTATTCCAGTCTATACTCAGTATACTCAGTATATTCAGTATACTCAGTAGCAGAATTCCATCCTACTTAAGCAATTGAATAATTGATATTAAAACATCAGATCTCATGATAATTTAAGTAATCAGAATGTCCCTTCCTTACTTTACGTAAAGGGTAACCTGTGGTACAAACCGTTGATTATTATCAAACATTTAGGCTAATCAAATTGAATTAGAATTTGAGCATGATGATTAGAAAAAATAAGCAACCTTAATGAGCAAAAAAGCATTTCACAGACTAACAGTTATGGTAAATCCCTTTGGAAAAAACAAAACAAAACAGGAGACCTGGGGGCAGAAATCTGCAATTTGATGAAGGTGGTGCAGGATAAGAATAGAAAACATGAAACTTGCAATAAAATATTTACCTTTTCCTTGAGCAACTGAATTTTGAGCCTTGATTTCTGTGTGTAAGGATAAAAATACCTATTTCAGGGAACTATGGTTCACATCATATTAGATCCTCTATATTTATATAAATAAGGTAAAGTTTTATATTATACTAAAAAATGATCAGTATATGTAAAATTCTATTTTGAAAATAGAGGATATACTTTCTTTTCAGGTATCAAAAGAATAATTATCAAACATTTTCCTTTGAGCTTTAAGGAGAACCTCAGTGTTTCTCATACTCATGAAATACATAGTATAAAGGAAAATATAATAATGCTAGAGGTTAATTCAAAATAACAACAATAATAATATGCTGTCATCAGGAAACAAACAAAACTTTGTTTTATTTAACCTCGAATATTTTAAACAACTATCATATCAAAAAGGAAATCCACACTAAATTAAACTAAGGCTAATGAAAAAACATACATCAAAACAAATTAGATAGGGACATAATTTTAAAAGAAAGTATGAATTCTATATTTTATATCATTAAAATAATAAATATAGATTATAGATGGTAGAATGCAAATGTTTTACAGAAGTAGAATAGTTTGATTTTATTAAATTCAAAAGTGAAAATTATGAATAGGGAAACAAAAAGTAATAGAATTAAAAATAAAATTAAATACTGATTCATCAAAAAGTAAAATAAAACGATTTACTCATTTGATAACTGACATAAAAGAAATAGGAGGAAAATATACACACATATCTTCAAAGATAATGGGTAAGTCAATCATAGACAGGAAGATACAGCATGAGATTGCTATGCTTAATTCTAAATAATCAATTCTCTGTGCAATAACTAATCACTGTGAAAAAAAGAGGAGCACACTGAATCTTCAAATATAAATTTGGAGATATAAAATTTGTATAGAATAATTGTTAAAGACAAGTAATATTATCAAACAATTTTCACAGGTGGTTTTTACTAATCATTAAGAAAATAATTTCATAAGACTTCACTGGTGTTCCAGTGGCTAAGACTCCTCACTCTCAATGCAGGGCACTGGGTTCAACACATGGTCAGGGAACTAAATCCCCCATATCACAACTAAGAGTTTAGTATACTGCAAGTCACAATTTTCGGTACCAAGTCTAAGATCTGGTATAGTCAAGTAAATAAATATTTAAATAATAATAATAATATTAATAATAATAATTTGAAAGTCACTTAAAGGAACCCAAAGCAAGTAGAAAGAATATATGTTGCCAATTATTTTATTCTAATGCTACTTCAGTACCAAAATCCAACAAGGATTGTGCAGTCTCACATACAAACATTCACACAATACACATACACATACAGACACGCATACACACCTATTTCAATTCTTAATTTCCAGTTAGAGAATGGTTATTATCACAGAGAACAAAAACACAGAAAGTTTCTATCATAGTAGAACATTATCTCTTGCTCAATAATATATTCATTTCTTACACCCCCAATAGTATTTTACTCATCAGGTAAGACGATGTTAACAGGTTACCAAGAATGTGTCTCCCATGCAGCCATTCAAAAATATAGGATACTGGTGACTCCCCCAATTCCAAAATTCATTCCTAAGCTCACTCACCCAGAAATGGAGAGTTTCATGAGGCATTATCATGGAGACAGTTTGGATAGATCAAGCCTCCAAAAGTCCCACATCCATCCCATTCACATTGGGTCGATTAAAATACAATATCACAAGTCCTGCCTGCAAGGGAGCCTCGGGTATGTAGTACCTCTAAGGTCAGTCATTTTCGAGCAGTAACTTAATGACAAGGAAAATTAAGCATGTTTTTCTAAAGGAAATTTAGTCTATTTTTCAGGGTACTTGTGAGGGTTAAATTAATTAATAACGGTCAAATGTTCAAAATAACATGTGGTGGATGGAAACTTTGCAATAAATTCAAATTATGCCACTACTCATTTCCATTTTTCTTCCATTCCATTCTATGTTCTTATTGTTTCCCTTAAGTTTCAGTTAGATTTTGTACTATAAGGCAAAACTCTCAAATCTATAGAGTTTTGTAATATAAAAGTATTATTATGGCACTTAAATGCATTCCTAAACTGTGAAAATTCCAAGGTTATTGGAAATTCAACATCTCAGCAACATCAACATATGTGCAGTTCCTTATAGTATTTATCTTCACAATTCAACATGTATTAAAATTTTGATCCTATGGTTTGCTCTCATTATAAATGAAAAGTGATCTGGTATCCAAGGACACAGACTATTTAGAAAAAAAGATTGGAGGCAAGGATACTTCTTTAATCAGGGCAGAAACATGAACTAGAAATCCCGAGGAAATTTTTCTTACTCCTATTTGCCAGAACCCAGCCCACATTTCTACTATTAAACTGATTACAAGGTTTATCTAGTCAGAATTTAAAGTTTAAGTTAGTAATGAGATCTTTTCTTCAACTATAGAATGGAGAAAAGGAAACACTCTTACAAAACTGGTTATTCCAGGAGAAAAAAAGAAAACAGAGCTAGCACTCAACACACAGGGTATGCTACAATTTATCATCTATTGCTCACGTTTCCACAAAGTCCTACTACTTTTTTCAAAAAAATTCTACCTTTTATCCAAAATGTCTGAATGACAACATTTCCTGTGCTCCTGACATACGTTTTCCAAATGAATAGCTTTTATTTACTCATCTCAAAGAGCTTTAATACATTTTATATCATTTAAGTCTACAAATACCAACTAATTCTCTATTGACTTCTCACTGTAGAGCATAAGTAATTTTGCATTCACCCTCTGCATTGCACTGGCTTCCCCTAGGATATCTAAATAGCTGCCTCCATCACTTCATTCAGGTCTTTACTCAAATGTCATATGTTGCAGTAAGTCCTTCTCTGTTTATCCTTATCTAAAATTCCAACTACCTCCAACCTTCTTTACCTCCCTTAATTTTTTAAGTTTCTTTTGCCAATTAAGATTATCTAACATTTTGGTAAATTAAAAGTAAATGTTCTGGGGATGGAAACTTTGCAATAAATTCAAATTATGCCACTACTCATTTCCATTTTTCTTCCATTCCATTCTATGTTCTTATTGTTTCCCTTAAGTTTCAGTTAGATTTTGTACTATAAGGCAAAACTCTCAAATCTATAGAGTTTTGTAATATAAAAGTATTATTATGGCACTTAAATGCATTCCTAAACTGTGAAAATTCCAAGGTTATTGGAAATTCAACATCTCAGCAACATCAACATATGTGCAGTTCCTTATAGTATTTATCTTCACAATTCAACATGTATTAAAATTTTGATCCTATGGTTTGCTCTCATTATAAATGAAAAGTGATCTGGTATCCAAGGACACAGACTATTTAGAAAAAAAGATTGGAGGCAAGGATACTTCTTTAATCAGGGCAGAAACATGAACTAGAAATCCCGAGGAAATTTTTCTTACTCCTATTTGCCAGAACCCAGCCCACATTTCTACTATTAAACTGATTACAAGGTTTATCTAGTCAGAATTTAAAGTTTAAGTTAGTAATGAGATCTTTTCTTCAACTATAGAATGGAGAAAAGGAAACACTCTTACAAAACTGGTTATTCCAGGAGAAAAAAAGAAAACAGAGCTAGCACTCAACACACAGGGTATGCTACAATTTATCATCTATTGCTCACGTTTCCACAAAGTCCTACTACTTTTTTCAAAAAAATTCTACCTTTTATCCAAAATGTCTGAATGACAACATTTCCTGTGCTCCTGACATACGTTTTCCAAATGAATAGCTTTTATTTACTCATCTCAAAGAGCTTTAATACATTTTATATCATTTAAGTCTACAAATACCAACTAATTCTCTATTGACTTCTCACTGTAGAGCATAAGTAATTTTGCATTCACCCTCTGCATTGCACTGGCTTCCCCTAGGATATCTAAATAGCTGCCTCCATCACTTCATTCAGGTCTTTACTCAAATGTCATATGTTGCAGTAAGTCCTTCTCTGTTTATCCTTATCTAAAATTCCAACTACCTCCAACCTTCTTTACCTCCCTTAATTTTTTAAGTTTCTTTTGCCAATTAAGATTATCTAACATTTTGTGTGGAACATATTCTGTTTTACCACTAAACTTTAAGCTATAAAAATTAACCAAATAGATTATAAATTGTGAGTGTGTGAAAGTTCTCAAGACCTAAAACAACTGCAAATGAAATTATTGATTGAACTTTACTTTAAACCTATTCTTTACACTTAAAATTTTGTTATTGCCATTTTTAACTAAATGCCTACATAGCCCAGCATAAGTCCAAGGTCAGTTTTATTCAGCATTTCCAATTAAATCAATTTTTGCTTTGCTTATGCAAAATTTACAAAAATTATGTTAATATTTTTATATTAATATTATTATTGTTTTTAATATTTTTATTTAACTTTTTGGTTTTACAGAGTTCTGTTGTTTACAGATATGTATGATCTCAGATTAGTCATATGTATATCTGCCACATCCCACCCTTCCAGGCCATCACACAGCACCCTTGCAGGATCCCCTTTTCTCACAGCGCAATGACAATGGCTATTTTTCTCACATATGATAGTACAGGTTTTCATGCTACTTCCTTTACGCCTCCTATCCACTGTTCATTCCCCACAATGTCCATATGTCTACCCTCCATGTCTGTTTTTTCACCACTTCACTACGAGTGTTATCATTACCATCCTACTAGATTCCATATATATGTGTTAGTATATTGTACTTGTCCTTCTCTTTTTGACTGACTTCATTTTTTATGATAGGTTCTAGATCCAGCCATTTTATTAGGACATTAGGACTGATTCTTCTGCATTTAGGTGTGTAAGATTCCATTGTATATATGTATCAGAGCTTCTTCATCCATTCATTCGTCCATGGACATCTAGGTTGCTTCCATGGTTCTAGCTATTGTATAGAGAGATGCAATGAACATTGAGGAACAGGTGCCTCTTTCAGTTTTGATTTCATCTAAGTACCATTCATTGACTTCTCACTGTAGAGCATAAGTAATTTTGCATTCACCCTCTGCATTGCACTGGCTTCCCCTAGGATATCTAAATAGCTGCCTCCATCACTTCATTCAGGTCTTTACTCAAATGTCATATGTTGCAGTAAGTCCTTCTCTGTTTATCCTTATCTAAAATTCCAACTACCTCCAACCTTCTTTACCTCCCTTAATTTTTTAAGTTTCTTTTGCCAATTAAGATTATCTAACATTTTGTGTGGAACATATTCTGTTTTACCACTAAACTTTAAGCTATAAAAATTAACCAAATAGATTATAAATTGTGAGTGTGTGAAAGTTCTCAAGACCTAAAACAACTGCAAATGAAATTATTGATTGAACTTTACTTTAAACCTATTCTTTACACTTAAAATTTTGTTATTGCCATTTTTAACTAAATGCCTACATAGCCCAGCATAAGTCCAAGGTCAGTTTTATTCAGCATTTCCAATTAAATCAATTTTTGCTTTGCTTATGCAAAATTTACAAAAATTATGTTAATATTTTTATATTAATATTATTATTGTTTTTAATATTTTTATTTAACTTTTTGGTTTTACAGAGTTCTGTTGTTTACAGATATGTATGATCTCAGATTAGTCATATGTATATCTGCCACATCCCACCCTTCCAGGCCATCACACAGCACCCTTGCAGGATCCCCTTTTCTCACAGCGCAATGACAATGGCTATTTTTCTCACATATGATAGTACAGGTTTTCATGCTACTTCCTTTACGCCTCCTATCCACTGTTCATTCCCCACAATGTCCATATGTCTACCCTCCATGTCTGTTTTTTCACCACTTCACTACGAGTGTTATCATTACCATCCTACTAGATTCCATATATATGTGTTAGTATATTGTACTTGTCCTTCTCTTTTTGACTGACTTCATTTTTTATGATAGGTTCTAGATCCAGCCATTTTATTAGGACATTAGGACTGATTCTTCTGCATTTAGGTGTGTAAGATTCCATTGTATATATGTATCAGAGCTTCTTCATCCATTCATTCGTCCATGGACATCTAGGTTGCTTCCATGGTTCTAGCTATTGTATAGAGAGATGCAATGAACATTGAGGAACAGGTGCCTCTTTCAGTTTTGATTTCATCAGGGTATAAACCTAATAGTGGGGTTGCTGGGTTGTATGATGCTTCTATTTTTAGTTTTTTAAGGAATCTCCATACTGTCTTCCATAGTGGCTGTATCAATTTACATTCCCACCAGCAATGCAAGAGGGTTCCCTTTTCTCTGCACCCTCTCCAGAATTTATTGTCTGTCGATTTGTGGATGATGGCCATTCTGACGGGTGTGAGGTGATATCTCATTGCAGCTTTGATTTGCATTTCTCTAATAATAAGCGAGGTTGAGCATCATTTCTTGTGCTTTTTGGCCATCTCTATGCCCTCTTTGCAGAGGTGTCTGTTTAGGTCTTTTTCCCATTATTTGATAGCATTGTTCATTTTTCCTGGGTCTTGATTTGCAACAGGCTTTGCGCGGGTATGAGGTTTGACTTTTAAAAGCGCAATTGCGCCGCTCCTACCCTTTTGTTGCGGCTTCTCCTTTGCTCTTCGATGTGGAGTGCCTTTTTTGTGGTCGGACCCAACCTCTTCCTGTTGATGCTCTTTCAGGAACTTGTTGCAATTCAGGCGATTTTGCTGGAGAAATGAGTGCACGTCCTTCTACACCGCCATCTTAGCTCCATCCCCCATATTAACTTTATATGTATATTAATTTTATATGGCATGGGGCAATTTTATCTATCCACTGTCAACTAGGGCAGTACTTTTTCTTTTTTATTTTCTCAGTCTTAATACATTACTTTTAAATGAAATGTGTTCAAATTAAATAATTTGGTCAATTTAAAAATACAATAAATATTTTGAAAATCATAATTGATGGCAGTCATTAACATGAAATACATATATCTTAAAGAAAGAAACCCTTTTAAAAAAGATAATCTGTATTCATTATTTTAGACAAATCTCCCTTTAGGCTAAATTTGTAGTTTTCTTATAAATAAAATGAGGCTACTTTAAGTTCTTGGTGCAATTGAGTAAATGACTAATTGTGTACCTTCCTTAAGGTGATTATGTATTGATCTGTGAGTCTCTTCCACTTGGTTATAATTTGTCATTACACTTATATGCTGCTGTTACGGTATATTTTTTACACTGTACGATTAGTGTTTATTGAATATAAACCAGGTAACACTGGAGTAGGAAGACAATCTGAACAGTACAGAAATATATACTTAGAGAATATCTGTAGGTACTGACATAAGTAATCAATTACCAGAATTAATCATGCAGCATACTTGAGAGTAGATGCTTGCCAAGGCACAGAAGTTCTTGCAGATATGTTAACTGACATCAGACCATTGAGTTTGCACCCATTCCAAAAGACAGATTTAAGAATAGGCTAGAAGCATGGAAGGTTACAAATATACTGTGAAGTCCAGAGAACATGATAGATCTGATACACTCCATATATTTAAACATCAGTTTACTTATCATTCATCTTTGCTCACTAGAAAACAAGTGCCATGTGGATAGGAAATTTCATCTCTCATTATTCACTGACGGAAACGACAAGAACATAGCATCTCATACTTAGTACTTAATAAAAGTTAGTGGAATTAATGAATCATTTTATAGCATGTTGTCAGTGAAAAAATAAGCTTATAAAAAGTTAATTATAAAGACATGGCTTCTAATTAATACCAGTACTATAATATGGTTCCGGTGTTCTTGTCCTTTACTCATCTTATATATAGGAAACTTTTTTTACCCACAGGCAATATCAGTTGGTACAGTCTGTATCAATGTAGACAACATCTAAATAAGCACACAAAATTGAACCGTTATTCGTTTGCATAAACTGATAGGGTACGATTTTTATGATTTTATATTTTTTCTCTATTCTCAGAGTATTTTTATTGCTTTTGTTTTGACAACCAGGAAACCTGAGGCCTGGATGAACTCTTGTCTCTAGGACATACAAATGATAACTTCCCTCTTTTTCGTATATCCCTTCATGCCACGTCAAAAGCAAATTTTAAAATATTGATGGCAGTCATTAACATGTATTAAAAAATAAAAATTTAAAAGACAAATCTCCTTTAGGCTAAATTTGTAGTTTTCTTATAAATAAAATGAGGCTACTTTAAGTTCTTGGTGCAATTGAGTAAATGACTAATTGTGTACCTTCCTTAAGGTGATTATGTATTGATCTGTGAGTCTCTTCCACTTGGTTATAATTTGTCATTACACTTATATGCTGCTGTTACGGTATATTTTTTACACTGTACGATTAGTGTTTATTGAATATAAACCAGGTAACACTGGAGTAGGAAGACAATCTGAACAGTACAGAAATATATACTTAGAGAATATCTGTAGGTACTGACATAAGTAATCAATTACCAGAATTAATCATGCAGCATACTTGAGAGTAGATGCTTGCCAAGGCACAGAAGTTCTTGCAGATATGTTAACTGACATCAGACCATTGAGTTTGCACCCATTCCAAAAGACAGATTTAAGAATAGGCTAGAAGCATGGAAGGTTACAAATATACTGTGAAGTCCAGAGAACATGATAGATCTGATACACTCCATATATTTAAACATCAGTTTACTTATCATTCATCTTTGCTCACTAGAAAACAAGTGCCATGTGGATAGGAAATTTCATCTCTCATTATTCACTGACGGAAACGACAAGAACATAGCATCTCATACTTAGTACTTAATAAAAGTTAGTGGAATTAATGAATCATTTTATAGCATGTTGTCAGTGAAAAAATAAGCTTATAAAAAGTTAATTATAAAGACATGGCTTCTAATTAATACCAGTACTATAATATGGTTCCGGTGTTCTTGTCCTTTACTCATCTTATATATAGGAAACTTTTTTTACCCACAGGCAATATCAGTTGGTACAGTCTGTATCAATGTAGACAACATCTAAATAAGCACACAAAATTGAACCGTTATTCGTTTGCATAAACTGATAGGGTACGATTTTTATGATTTTATATTTTTTCTCTATTCTCAGAGTATTTTTATTGCTTTTGTTTTGACAACCAGGAAACCTGAGGCCTGGATGAACTCTTGTCTCTAGGACATACAAATGATAACTTCCCTCTTTTTCGTATATCCCTTCATGCCACGTCAAAAGCAAAGTCTTCCTCCATGAGGGAAGTAGAAGAGAAAATTCGCAGATATCCATTCAGTTATCATCACAGATACAGAAGGACCTCAAGAGGAGAGCAATAGTGCTCTTCTTATTTTGTGACAGTCTCTCAAGATTGGAGAGAATAAGGGTGCTAGAGGTACACGTGTTATAACATTTCCTGTTATGTCAGTCTCTTCTGATATGGAAAATTGTAGTTCATTCTCCTTAAGTATATTTAACATCCTCTGAAGGATCCATGAGGGTGAAAGGAATTCAAATGCCAGCAGCCTGTGACTTACAATCAATAGAAAGTCACTCCAGTTCCTGCCAGGTTTAGTTATAATGAGCAGGTAGTACTTTTCTATAGTTTAACAAAATGCAAAGCAGACCATAGTTGAATACGTAAATTACACTCAGAAAATGCTATTTCCCTCTTAAAATAAATGGCTACTTCAGTAATGAGCCCAGGAGAATGAGTGATGACCATGAGCATTTGCATTCCCCATCTAAAGTAAGCTTATCTTGAAGAAAAACATACTATCTACAGCTATTGAAGTAATCACGTTTGATGTGTGAGTTATAAAGAAAAAATAACCCATTTTCTTCAAAGTGACAAAACCAGAGCTCCCAGGAAAAATGGAAATATACAGGAATCATGATAGGAAATATTAAGAAGAATAAAAATTGAATACCAACTTAAGATGTATCACTGAATATAGAGGAAGTCACCATATAAAATATGTGTTGATGTGTGCTTTTGTTTTTATGACAGCAAAGATAAACTTAAAATTGTTTTTAAACTACAGTAGGTATTCTTAGAAATTCTAGCCAGGCTGCACCTTTTCAATATTTATTGATGTGAAATCAATAAGTATATCACAGAAAAATGTGATAAAGATCACGTGAAAAGGTGACCACACTTATAGGTGGATCCTGACCTCTCCTCAGCTTATATCAGGGAAGAATTAACAAGGAAATGGAGGGAGTTTGGCAAACCTTAACCTGAGCTCAATATTCAGTGGTATGTTAGTATCTAGTATTATTTAATGTCATATGCTTCTTTTTTTGAGGTTTTCTTGGCCTTAGATCACAATTCTGAAAAGATGTCTTCCTCCATGAGGGAAGTAGAAGAGAAAATTCGCAGATATCCATTCAGTTATCATCACAGATACAGAAGGACCTCAAGAGGAGAGCAATAGTGCTCTTCTTATTTTGTGACAGTCTCTCAAGATTGGAGAGAATAAGGGTGCTAGAGGTACACGTGTTATAACATTTCCTGTTATGTCAGTCTCTTCTGATATGGAAAATTGTAGTTCATTCTCCTTAAGTATATTTAACATCCTCTGAAGGATCCATGAGGGTGAAAGGAATTCAAATGCCAGCAGCCTGTGACTTACAATCAATAGAAAGTCACTCCAGTTCCTGCCAGGTTTAGTTATAATGAGCAGGTAGTACTTTTCTATAGTTTAACAAAATGCAAAGCAGACCATAGTTGAATACGTAAATTACACTCAGAAAATGCTATTTCCCTCTTAAAATAAATGGCTACTTCAGTAATGAGCCCAGGAGAATGAGTGATGACCATGAGCATTTGCATTCCCCATCTAAAGTAAGCTTATCTTGAAGAAAAACATACTATCTACAGCTATTGAAGTAATCACGTTTGATGTGTGAGTTATAAAGAAAAAATAACCCATTTTCTTCAAAGTGACAAAACCAGAGCTCCCAGGAAAAATGGAAATATACAGGAATCATGATAGGAAATATTAAGAAGAATAAAAATTGAATACCAACTTAAGATGTATCACTGAATATAGAGGAAGTCACCATATAAAATATGTGTTGATGTGTGCTTTTGTTTTTATGACAGCAAAGATAAACTTAAAATTGTTTTTAAACTACAGTAGGTATTCTTAGAAATTCTAGCCAGGCTGCACCTTTTCAATATTTATTGATGTGAAATCAATAAGTATATCACAGAAAAATGTGATAAAGATCACGTGAAAAGGTGACCACACTTATAGGTGGATCCTGACCTCTCCTCAGCTTATATCAGGGAAGAATTAACAAGGAAATGGAGGGAGTTTGGCAAACCTTAACCTGAGCTCAATATTCAGTGGTATGTTAGTATCTAGTATTATTTAATGTCATATGCTTCTGGATATGTATTGATGATGGGTAGTACAGAGGTTTTCTTGGAACCACAGTGCTAGATCACAATTCTGAAAAGATGCAATGTTTCCTTACAAGGATGTCAATAATTAGTAAATGAGGTTACATGTAGGGTAATAACTTGAAACTTGGTAGTCATGTCTTAGACTAGGATAAGAAAAGAAAAGGCTTTCTCTTCACCTGGGCATAGCCTTCCTTTTGACTTGGTGCCTTAAGAATTACAGTGTACCTGGGGTTAGAGAGGTGATTTGTCTATAGCTGTGAAAGTGCTTTGAAATTATTTTCTTTACATGTGTTGTGTTAGTCACTCAGTCATGTCTGACTCTGTGTGACTCCATGGATGGTAGCCTGCCTGACTACTCTGTCCATAGAGTACAAATCAGCTGTTATTTCCTACAGATGCCTTCATCTATCCATGCATATATGTGGATTATATTGTACTATATTAGCATACATAAGGTACAATTTATATATTATAATATAAATTAGAAACATACGGTTTCCCAGGTGGTGCTCGTGATAAAGAATCCACCTGCAAATGCAGGAAACACAGGTTCTATCCCTGGGTCAGGAAGATACCCTGGAGAAGGAAATGGCACCACACTCCACTATTCTTGCCTGGTGAATCCCACAGACAGAGGAGCCTGGCGGGTGACAGTCCACAGGGTCACAAAGAGTTGAACACTTTGGAGTGTCTGAGCTCAATTAAATACTAAACGTAGGCAATCAGATAACCTATCAAAGCTAGAAGGAATCTTAGAAATCATTTACTTTTAATCTGGATTCACTGAACTTCTTTGAGAGTCTCAAAGGTTGCAACGGTGATTCAGGAGCTCTTCTCAGTATTTCGGGAAGCCTAACAGACATCATAGGTTATCAAAATCAAATCTAACAGGATAAATATAACCATAAATGTCTTAGGGGATGTTATGACTGGTTATTCCTTTCTTAACCAAAGTTCTGAATGTGTCAAGAATTAGTAAACTACACTTGGAAGTAATCAAAATGAAAGAAGAATGGTAAGAAGTGTAATAGTCAATGGCTACATCTTTCAAATCATAAGCAGAGTATTGAAGAGGATATTTTTCTTGAAAAACACTGGCTGCCTTTAGTATGGTTGACTCATAGCCTCCTTCCACCTTGATTTCTCCACCACGTAACAGATAGGAAATTTGAGGTTAGGAAAAGTTGGCCTACCCAAAATAACAGACTCATTAATATTAGAGGAGAGCCTGGATATTGTCTCTATGTTCCAATAATTTCAATATTTAGTCTATAATGCAATATGACATTTAGTATATAATACAATAGTTTATTTTCATAACATTTGAGTTATGAAAATCTAGATTCAAAAATAATACAAATTTTCATTTGCTACTATATATGTATTACTGCTAATGGATAATGAAATGGATAAATGAGAAACTGGTAAGAAAGAGGTAAGTAAATATGAGGAAAGTAAACCACTTTATCAATTAAATATGCATACATATACATAAACATGCCTGACTACTCTGTCCATAGAGTACAAATCAGCTGTTATTTCCTACAGATGCCTTCATCTATCCATGCATATATGTGGATTATATTGTACTATATTAGCATACATAAGGTACAATTTATATATTATAATATAAATTAGAAACATACGGTTTCCCAGGTGGTGCTCGTGATAAAGAATCCACCTGCAAATGCAGGAAACACAGGTTCTATCCCTGGGTCAGGAAGATACCCTGGAGAAGGAAATGGCACCACACTCCACTATTCTTGCCTGGTGAATCCCACAGACAGAGGAGCCTGGCGGGTGACAGTCCACAGGGTCACAAAGAGTTGAACACTTTGGAGTGTCTGAGCTCAATTAAATACTAAACGTAGGCAATCAGATAACCTATCAAAGCTAGAAGGAATCTTAGAAATCATTTACTTTTAATCTGGGTTCACTGAACTTCTTTGAGAGTCTCAAAGGTTGCAACGGTGATTCAGGAGCTCTTCTCAGTATTTCGAAGCCTAACAGACATCATAGGTTATCAAAATCAAATCTAACAGGATAAATATAACCATAAATGTCTTAGGGGATGTTATGACTGGTTATTCCTTTCTTAACCAAAGTTCTGAATGTGTCAAGAATTAGTAAACTACACTTGGAAGTAATCAAAATGAAAGAAGAATGGTAAGAAGTGTAATAGTCAATGGCTACATCTTTCAAATCATAAGCAGAGTATTGAAGAGGATATTTTTCTTGAAAAACACTGGCTGCCTTTAGTATGGTTGACTCATAGCCTCCTTCCACCTTGATTTCTCCACCACGTAACAGATAGGAAATTTGAGGTTAGGAAAAGTTGGCCTACCCAAAATAACAGACTCATTAATATTAGAGGAGAGCCTGGATATTGTCTCTATGTTCCAATAATTTCAATATTTAGTCTATAATGCAATATGACATTTAGTATATAATACAATAGTTTATTTTCATAACATTTGAGTTATGAAAATCTAGATTCAAAAATAATACAAATTTTCATTTGCTACTATATATGTATTACTGCTAATGGATAATGAAATGGATAAATGAGAAACTGGTAAGAAAGAGGTAAGTAAATATGAGGAAAGTAAACCACTTTATCAATTAAATATGCATACATATACATAAACATGCATAAACACACACAAATATATACCTACACACACACACACATACATACATACATACATGGTTTATGTAGATCACCATTTTTCATTGAAGTATATCATACTGCTTGATGTTGGACTCAGGAAAATAATTATCTGCAGATTGTGTTATTTTATACACATAGTTTATACATTTCCCTCCCTAACCCACTCACAGATCCCTTGTTTCTCCATTTGTTTTGCATGTCTTTATTAAAATTTCTTAATTTTAAAGTTGACTTTATATGCAAAATATGTCTGAATAATGATACTGTTTTTCTGTTACTGCATTTAGTTTTCCTCAGAGAAATATTTTTGAATATAATTTACCTTCATCATGTACTTATTCAATCACCATTTTTCCTAAAGTGGAGGCTATATCAAATTTTACTGGCAAAGCACTTAACATATATGTTTATTAGAGGTTTTGAAAAGCCTAAAGGAACTTGGCTACTTTCACATTTTATGGCAGAAATTAAATGGCCCCTTAACAGCATGCCAGGCAAAAAATAAAGAACCATAACTAGAAGGACCAGCAAGTACATTGTTCTTGTTTTTGTTTCCTTATGTTTGCAGTTGAGCAACATTCATTGTATTTTATTCACAAACTGTTTCAAATAAACATATGGAAAATTTCAGATTTGCCTTTTCTAAAATATCCAGGTCCTCTGTGATGCTACTGAATTTCTTTCTCACTATCTCCTTACCGAGGCTGTCTTTCTCTACAGAGTAGGCCAGAAGACCTTAAATGACCCCAACCACATTTAGATTTGCTGTCAAAGGTCTGTATAATCAAAGCTATGGTTTTTCCAGTAGTCATATATGGATGTAAGAGTTGGACCATAAAGTAGGATGAATGCATAAAAATTGATGTTTTCGAACTATGGTTCTGGAGAAGACTCTTGAGAGTCCCCTGAACTACAAGGAAATCAAACCAGTCAATCCTAAAGGAAATCAACTGTAAATATTCATTGAAAGGACGAATGCTGAAGCTCCAACACTTTGGCCACCTGATGCGAAGAGACAATTTGTTAAAATAGACCCTGATACTGGAAAAATAGAAGGCAGAAGAACGGGATGACAGAGGACAAGATGGGTGGATGCCTTCACTGAGTCAATGGACATGAAGGATAGAGACGCCTCGCATGCTGTCGTCTACGGGGTCACAAAGAGTCAGGCATGACCGAGCGAATGAACTGACATCTAGATCCATATCCTATTGGTTTATCAGTTTAAAAATTATCTAGTCTTTACCATATGTTCAAGCAAGGAACCATGGCCAGCTGACTTCACATTAAGTAGATGGATTGCCAAGAGTAGAGGTGCTGCAGCACTAAGGAAGAAGGAATGTGGGCAGAGGCAGACAGGGCTAGACACAAAAACGGGCGCAACTTTGGATCTCAGTCGAGTCTCATGTCTATTGAGTTCACTTGCTATATAGTTTATTTACTATGTGCCGCTTAGTTTACTAAGGTTCTATTAAGATGTGTTTGAAATAAAAATAATATATATAATTTGGACTTTCCAAATTTTAAACTAGTTTTCTTTATTAAATGAATAATTTAACTACAAAGTATTTAAATATATAAGCAAGAAAAGTTATATGTTCAACAAAATTAAATTACAGTGATTGATGGGTTTCCAAAAAGGTTTATTCACAAACTGTTTCAAATAAACATATGGAAAATTTCAGATTTGCCTTTTCTAAAATATCCAGGTCCTCTGTGATGCTACTGAATTTCTTTCTCACTATCTCCTTACCGAGGCTGTCTTTCTCTACAGAGTAGGCCAGAAGACCTTAAATGACCCCAGCCACATTTAGATTTGCTGTCAAAGGTCTGTATAATCAAAGCTATGGTTTTTCCAGTAGTCATATATGGATGTAAGAGTTGGACCATAAAGTAGGATGAATGCATAAAAATTGATGTTTTCGAACTATGGTTCTGGAGAAGACTCTTGAGAGTCCCCTGAACTACAAGGAAATCAAACCAGTCAATCCTAAAGGAAATCAACTGTAAATATTCATTGAAAGGACGAATGCTGAAGCTCCAACACTTTGGCCACCTGATGCGAAGAGACAATTTGTTAAAATAGACCCTGATACTGGAAAAATAGAAGGCAGAAGAACGGGATGACAGAGGACAAGATGGGTGGATGCCTTCACTGAGTCAATGGACATGAAGGATAGAGACGCCTCGCATGCTGTCGTCTACGGGGTCACAAAGAGTCAGGCATGACCGAGCGAATGAACTGACATCTAGATCCATATCCTATTGGTTTATCAGTTTAAAAATTATCTAGTCTTTACCATATGTTCAAGCAAGGAACCATGGCCAGCTGACTTCACATTAAGTAGATGGATTTCCAAGAGTAGAGGTGCTGCAGCACTAAGGAAGAAGGAATGTGGGCAGAGGCAGACAGGGCTAGACACAAAAACGGGCGCAACTTTGGATCTCAGTCGAGTCTCATGTCTATTGAGTTCACTTGCTATATAGTTTATTTACTATGTGCCGCTTAGTTTACTAAGGTTCTATTAAGATGTGTTTGAAATAAAAATAATATATATAATTTGGACTTTCCAAATTTTAAACTAGTTTTCTTTATTAAATGAATAATTTAACTACAAAGTATTTAAATATATAAGCAAGAAAAGTTATATGTTCAACAAAATTAAATTACAGTGATTGATGGGTTTCCAAAAAGGTTTATTCTTACAAACGTATCATACCAAATTTACATGGGTTAGTTTTTCTTCTTAAATAATCTTTATAATTGTTTAAATTAAATGTTATCTATCAGATAAATTCTTAAAACCACATTGGGCTCTCTGAAATGTATTATCTTAAGTCATAATTTTAGTATCTTTTGTTACCTTTAACATTGTCGATTACTGTTATATGAGTTAATTAATAAATCAGAAAAGGATTTCTGAAAGTGTCTGGTTAAAATAGAAATTATAAAACGTGGGAACATAAAAAATGGTGATCTATATGTAGAGTATGCTCATCAGTCAGCAGGTTTTAAAAAATAGCCTATATTTGCATATATTTGAGTTGAATTATTACACATGCTTCTTTAAAAAGAAAACTGAATAGATTATAAATGACATCAGATTACTAATAAATTAATGCACATGTTTCATTGATATTGTTTATCACGGAAGAAAGAGAGCAATCTTATGAAAACAAATCTAATGAAACAGAAACTTTAAGATATTCATTTAATTTTGTTGCATAAACTACCTAAAAATATAAGTAGGTAAGAATAAAGTCTGTTCAACATTTTCAACAAGATTGGTACAATAGTATGATGCTGTTTATAAAAGGGACAGACGTTGGTGATTCCTCCATTGCAAATAATTATAAGAATAGTATTCACAGCAGATGTCTCTGGAAACTCCCCATCAAATTCTTAATAGAAGCTGAATCTATGAGTGCCTGCAGTACCTGGGCACTGAAAAATGAGGGCCCCTGAAGACAATCCTACAGCAGTGGAACCAACCTGGGGGATTTATATCCCCAGATCTCATCCTGTGAGCAGTGCATTCTGTGTGTTTCCCAAGGCTCTGATGATATTGAGCCTTGACTGCCCATGGCAGTGACCTTGATAATAGGTCCCTATTTTGTTTTCCAGTTTCCCTCTCAGATACTCTTCAATTTCTTGCTTTTATTCCCTGAGATGTCCTCTCAGGAAAACTATCTATACCCAGTCCTTATGTTTGGCTTTGCTAGTATAGAAAAATACACAGTAATAATGAGGGACTTTTTTAATGACAGAAGAAATATCAATCTGTTAAAATAAATAAAATATTAATAAAAATGAAGATATATTTTGCTGAGATACTATAGCTTTCTTAGAAAATTTACATGGGTTAGTTTTTCTTCTTAAATAATTTTAAGTTTAAATTAAATGTTATCTATCAGATAAATTCTTAAAACCACATTGGGCTCTCTGAAATGTATTATCTTAAGTCATAATTTTAGTATCTTTTGTTACCTTTAACATTGTCGATTACTGTTATATGAGTTAATTAATAAATCAGAAAAGGATTTCTGAAAGTGTCTGGTTAAAATAGAAATTATAAAACGTGGGAACATAAAAAATGGTGATCTATATGTAGAGTATGCTCATCAGTCAGCAGGTTTTAAAAAATAGCCTATATTTGCATATATTTGAGTTGAATTATTACACATGCTTCTTTAAAAGAAAACTGAATAGATTATAAATGACATCAGATTACTAATAAATTAATGCACATGTTTCATTGATATTGTTTATCACGGAAGAAAGAGAGCAATCTTATGAAAACAAATCTAATGAAACAGAAACTTTAAGATATTCATTTAATTTTGTTGCATAAACTACCTAAAAATATAAGTAGGTAAGAATAAAGTCTGTTCAACATTTTCAACAAGATTGGTACAATAGTATGATGCTGTTTATAAAAGGGACAGACGTTGGTGATTCCTCCATTGCAAATAATTATAAGAATAGTATTCACAGCAGATGTCTCTGGAAACTCCCCATCAAATTCTTAATAGAAGCTGAATCTATGAGTGCCTGCAGTACCTGGGCACTGAAAAATGAGGGCCCCTGAAGACAATCCTACAGCAGTGGAACCAACCTGGGGGATTTATATCCCCAGATCTCATCCTGTGAGCAGTGCATTCTGTGTGTTTCCCAAGGCTCTGATGATATTGAGCCTTGACTGCCCATGGCAGTGACCTTGATAATAGGTCCCTATTTTGTTTTCCAGTTTCCCTCTCAGATACTCTTCAATTTCTTGCTTTTATTCCCTGAGATGTCCTCTCAGGAAAACTATCTATACCCAGTCCTTATGTTTGGCTTTGCTAGTATAGAAAAATACACAGTAATAATGAGGGACTTTTTTAATGACAGAAGAAATATCAATCTGTTAAAATAAATAAAATATTAATAAAAATGAAGATATATTTTGCTGAGATACTATAGCTTTCTTATGCTGACAAATTCTGTTTTAATATTTATGTTTTCCTATGACCTAGTAATATTTTAATAAGCAACTCTGATTTTAAAATAATAAGCTAGAAGTCTCTAATAGTAAGTGCTACTTATCATTGTGTTTATTGTAAATAGTGCTTAGAGCCATTCTTACCCTTAGTCATTTTTCTCTTATGTTCATTGCCTTTCTATGCTGTATTTTTTTATATAAATCATTTTACATTCAGGGCCTACATTCATAACCATCAAAATGCTAAAATATCATTTACACTTGAACTCTGTGGGTTTTGTGAGAAAGTTCCTGGATCACACTGAATATTCGTTTCTTCATCTTATAAAGAGGGATGCTTGACATGATTTGGTATGTCAGACACTTTCCAGATTAATAATTAGCTCAACAGTATGCTGAGAGCTACTGTTTGTCAGGCACATATTGTGAGAAATTATTTTGTCCCTAAAAGGGAAGCTCAATCTTCCTTGACTGATAATATATTAATAATGTTATTAGTATGAATGTGTATATGCTAATATTTTAGATTAGATGGGCACAGGCATGTCTCTGCACAAAGTCCCATTCACAGAACTTCTGCATAATATCTTTTTTATATTAAGTACACTTTTGCACTGTATCTGTCAACAGATCAATTCTATATTGGTCTGCCAACAGATAATATAGATAAATGGAGATAGGTAGCTAACTTCAAATTTAAAATGCCTCCACATCTATGTACACATATAGCTGTCCCAAAACTCCATCACATTAAAAATTATTTTTCTGAAAAATTTAAACAAATTCATTTGGTCAAATTCATGCTTTAGGGCAGGTTTTGGACACAGAGAGAAATCATAGAAACAAAACTGACACTCTGACCCTACTGCTATGAATTAAGAGGGTTGACTAAATTTACCCTATTTTGTTTTCCAGTTTCCTCTCAGATACTCTTCAATTTCTTGCTTTTATTCCCTGAGATGTCCTCTCAGGAAAACTATCTATACCCAGTCCTTATGTTTGGCTTTGCTAGTATAGAAAATACACAGTAATAATGAGGGACTTTTTTAATGACAGAAGAAATATCAATCTGTTAAAATAAATAAAATATTAATAAAAATGAAGATATATTTTGCTGAGATACTATAGCTTTCTTATGCTGACAAATTCTGTTTTAATATTTATGTTTTCCTATGACCTAGTAATATTTTAATAAGCAACTCTGATTTTAAAATAATAAGCTAGAAGTCTCTAATAGTAAGTGCTACTTATCATTGTGTTTATTGTAAATAGTGCTTAGAGCCATTCTTACCCTTAGTCATTTTTCTCTTATGTTCATTGCCTTTCTATGCTGTATTTTTTTATATAAATCATTTTACATTCAGGGCCTACATTCATAACCATCAAAATGCTAAAATATCATTTACACTTGAACTCTGTGGGTTTTGTGAGAAAGTTCCTGGATCACACTGAATATTCGTTTCTTCATCTTATAAAGAGGGATGCTTGACATGATTTGGTATGTCAGACACTTTCCAGATTAATAATTAGCTCAACAGTATGCTGAGAGCTACTGTTTGTCAGGCACATATTGTGAGAAATTATTTTGTCCCTAAAAGGGAAGCTCAATCTTCCTTGACTGATAATATATTAATAATGTTATTAGTATGAATGTGTATATGCTAATATTTTAGATTAGATGGGCACAGGCATGTCTCTGCACAAAGTCCCATTCACAGAACTTCTGCATAATATCTTTTTTATATTAAGTACACTTTTGCACTGTATCTGTCAACAGATCAATTCTATATTGGTCTGCCAACAGATAATATAGATAAATGGAGATAGGTAGCTAACTTCAAATTTAAAATGCCTCCACATCTATGTACACATATAGCTGTCCCAAAACTCCATCACATTAAAAATTATTTTTCTGAAAAAAAATTTAAACAAATTCATTTGGTCAAATTCATGCTTTAGGGGCAGGTTTTTGGACACAGAGAGAAATCATAGAAACAAAACTGACACTCTGACCCTACTGCTATGAATTAAGAGGCATGGTCTAGGACTCAGGAAATCCCAGATTATATGCAGTGTTGTATGTCACATTATGGCAACCCAGGAAATTGATAAAAAATATAAATCTCAAAGAAACGAATAGTCTTACATTATAGGTGTTGCAGATGAAGCCTGTAAGAAGTGAACTGAATTGTCCTTGGTTCCTGACTACTGCTTCACAGGGAGAAAAATCTGTTTTTGCCCCAGACATAAGCCAAAATTACAAAGTCTAATTATTTCCTAGTTTAGACTTTCCCAGTAAATGAACCTTGAGAAATTTCTTCAAGTTTGATGCTTTAGAAAAGTTCTAAAAGAACTGGTCCTCCTTGTTAATAAATTTTATTTTGATAAATCAGACATGTAAGTACTACCACGCTAGAAATGTACCTTCTCTTAGTGTGCCCAGTGTAACAAATCTCTACTAAGCAAAAGAATATCCATTACGTGAACTAATTCTTCTGATAAAATACTTTAAACCATAAAAACAAAGTATACTCCTTGAAGACAGATTATGGCCTCTAAATAGTGTTTCCCATTAAAATTCAAGGGCTCCAGGAAGAAATATATCAGTTTGGCTATGGGTTAGAAAAGGATATACATGAGGTGAGCCTTGTAACATCAGATAAGAAAGACTTTTTCAAAGATAATAAGGGTCAGATTAGGATGTCCCAGGTAAACCTGTAGAAAGTACCAAGGAGAAGACAATTTTACACAGATGTGACAATTTGAATATAAATAAAAATAATAACTACAAAGAAGTGAAGTGAAAGCCACTCAGTGGTATTCAACTCTTTGTGATCCACGGACAAACCATGAATTCTCCAGGCAGAAATACTGGAGTGGGTAGCCTTTCCTTTCTCCAGGGGATAGTCCCATACCAGGGATTGGGCCCAGGTCCCCCACATTTCAGGCAAATACTTTACTGTCTGAGCCACCAGGAAAGCCTGCAAATACTGGAGTGGGTAGCCTATCCTTTCTCCAGAGGAACTTCCCAACCCAGGAGTTGAACCGGGATTCTTTACAAGCTGAGCTACAAGAGACTCCCAGTAACTACAATGGATTAATACAAATCAACGTAACACGTACAGATCATGGTTTAAATCACAAGATCAGTGAAGTCTAATCTGAATTGACTAAACAGTAGATTTATACTTATTATCAAATTGCATGTTATTTAGCATTATTAAAATCAAGTCTTGTTCTTTCTGCAGGAATATCCTCAAAGTAGTCTTAGAATTTCACCTTTTGTATTTTTTTTTAATTTTTCTTTTTTTATGATTGACCATTGTGACAAATATATCTTGTCTTTTACCATCCTGTATTCTAGTGGTTTCAGCCTCTCTCTGATATCAGAACTCTTATATGAGGATGAGGCAATGAAAAGAGAGAATATGTCAAAATCTGTCATTTTATGTTTCTAACTCTTAAAGGAAATCAGACATGTAAGTACTACCACGCTAGAAATGTACCTTCTCTTAGTGTGCCCAGTGTAACAAATCTCTACTAAGCAAAAGAATATCCATTACGTGAACTAATTCTTCTGATAAAATACTTTAAACCATAAAAACAAAGTATACTCCTTGAAGACAGATTATGGCCTCTAAATAGTGTTTCCCATTAAAATTCAAGGGCTCCAGGAAGAAATATATCAGTTTGGCTATGGGTTAGAAAAGGATATACATGAGGTGAGCCTTGTAACATCAGATAAGAAAGACTTTTTCAAAGATAATAAGGGTCAGATTAGGATGTCCCAGGTAAACCTGTAGAAAGTACCAAGGAGAAGACAATTTTACACAGATGTGACAATTTGAATATAAATAAAAATAATAACTACAAAGAAGTGAAGTGAAAGCCACTCAGTGGTATTCAACTCTTTGTGATCCACGGACAAACCATGAATTCTCCAGGCAGAAATACTGGAGTGGGTAGCCTTTCCTTTCTCCAGGGGATAGTCCCATACCAGGGATTGGGCCCAGGTCCCCCACATTTCAGGCAAATACTTTACTGTCTGAGCCACCAGGAAAGCCTGCAAATACTGGAGTGGGTAGCCTATCCTTTCTCCAGAGGAACTTCCCAACCCAGGAGTTGAACCGGGATTCTTTACAAGCTGAGCTACAAGAGACTCCCAGTAACTACAATGGATTAATACAAATCAACGTAACACGTACAGATCATGGTTTAAATCACAAGATCAGTGAAGTCTAATCTGAATTGACTAAAACAGTAGATTTATACTTATTATCAAATTGCATGTTATTTAGCATTATTAAAATCAAGTCTTGTTCTTTCTGCAGGAATATCCTCAAAGTAGTCTTAGAATTTCACCTTTTGTATTTTTTTTTAATTTTTCTTTTTTTATGATTGACCATTGTGACAAATATATCTTGTCTTTTACCATCCTGTATTCTAGTGGTTTCAGCCTCTCTCTGATATCAGAACTCTTATATGAGGATGAGGCAATGAAAAGAGAGAATATGTCAAAATCTGTCATTTTATGTTTCTAACTCTTAAAGGAAATATACCAGTGAGTCTAATCTGAAGAATTGGAGCTAAAGAGATTAATAAGATAATAAAATACTACAAGTCAGTGTATCTCTCACCACCAACATACAGGCAAATATTCATGATTATGATGCAAATGCTTACCTTGGGAAAATAAATGTTTCATTTTTTTTTTCATAAATTTCTATGACTGTGGGTGTGTTTCTAAGCTTTGCTATAGCAGCCTATATTTTATCTAGTTTTTTCTCATGACACACCTTAGGAAAATTAAAGCTCTTTAAAGAGAAAATGAAATTATACTGAAACACTACTAGAGAAAGGTTTTTAAAAGTGCTTAACATAATCATAATCATATTTGAGATAAAAATTTATTAAAATCTCCAAATTTTTTTCTCTATATTTTGTCACAAGATTTGGATTGTCAAAAATATCCCCAAACTTTAAATAAATTGGGTAAAACTGGATATGCTCTTGTCCCTGTTGAGTACAAGTACTTATCATCCCCCACTTAGTTTCTTTCTTCCTTTTCCCTCAATTAAACATTAACACTGCTTTTCATAGCAGTTCCTAGATTTTCTCTGAGGAAGAAGCCTTTCTCCACATAGTACACAGCCTGCTGGTAATACTGATTTTAGTATCAGGATGCAGAAGTTTAGCAACAAATTATCTAGGCCAGGAGTTCCTAACCCCTGGGCCACAGATCAGTACCAGTCCCAGTCCCTGACCTGTTAGAAACAGTGGTGCACAGCAGAAGGTGAATGGTAAGCAAGGGAAGCTTCACTCTCCATTACTTGCATTACTCTGTAAACTCTACCTCCTGTCAGATCAGCAGTGGCATTAGATTCTCATAGGAGTGCAAATCTTAACCCTAAAGTCAAGCTAGAATATCCTGAAATTGCTACAAAATAGAAAAAAAAAGTGCACAATGAATGCAATGTGTTTAAATCATCCTGAAACCATCTATCCCCCACCCCTAGTCCATGAAAAATTGACTTCCACAAAACTGGTCCCTGGTACCAAAAGATTTTAGGTCTGCTGACCTAGGCTAGGAAATGACCAGCAACAGAATTCCACATACACCCTCTGCTAGTGATATGTTTAGAAAAAATGAACACAATCCATACGTCAGGACAATCCAAACCAATGCTGGGAACCTTGTTTGCTAGTCAAGTTTATTAATTCCGGCTCCCATTCCCCATCCTTCCCTAACACCTGCCTCAGAGAAAACAGACATTTTTTATATTTGGCTCTCAGAACCTTATCATATTTACCCAAAGTTCTTACGTTCTTGCAAGCCAGATGCTGAACAGGAGAATAAAGCCAATTCAGAAGAAATAAAGCTAAGAGATCCTGTATCACCCTTTTGGTTCCTGAAACAAGCTGTGCTTGAGGCCAGAAGTCCTAGGTATTTTAAGATTATAATTCTTCCCTTGTTGCTAGGACTGTGAAGGTGCTCTGAGTTGAACAGCTCTCCCCTCCCCCACCAACATTCATATGTTGAAATCCTAACCCCTGGTAACTCAGAATCTGATCTTATTTGTAGTAAAACCTTTGCAAAGGTAACTGAGTTAAGATGAGCCCAAGTGCATTATGACTGGGCTATTCTTAAGAAGGGGACATTCTGTACACAGACATACACAGAGAAGAGATGATGGAAGCAGACACAGGAAGAGACCTGAAACAGGTACTTTCCTCACAGACCCGGAAAGGAACCAGCTCTACCAACATTTAGACTTCAAATTTCTAGCCTCCAGAACTGTGAGACAATACAGTCCCTTGTTTAAACCTCACGATTTGTGGTATTTAAAAAAAAAAAAACAAAACCTAGACTACGAAAGGAAAAAGACAAAATCTGTCACCTGCAGGTGTTACACCCTCAAATTAAGCATGTCATGCTTTTATACAGGAGAATCAAAAGCAAATATTAACAAATTACACATGTTTCTATCACCGCTTTAGAGAGACAAAATTCTTACCACTTTAACAAATCTGAAAAAAAAACCCAAAACACATACACACACAATCTCTTCCTTCTTTCAGTATACTGTATTTATGGGCATGTTCTTCAGAATAGAGACTAATTACTGTGCTTCCATCAAGACATTTGAGACTGGACCTTCTGTCAGTGAACAACAACAACAAAAATTCTGATCAAGATATACCAGTTCTGGGCTTCCCCTGGTGGTCCAGTGGGTAAGGACACCGCCTTGCAGTGCAAGGGGCGCCGGTTTGATCCCTGGCCTGGAAAGATCCCACGTGCCGCAGAGCGGCTGGACTGATGTGTCCAATCACCGAGCCGGAGCTCTAGAGCGCATGCACCCAGAGCCGGCGCTCTGCGACAACAGACGCCACCGCGATGGGAGGGCCGCAGGAGCCAAAGAACAAAGATGGATGAAAACAGAGAAATGAAAGACCAATAGAAGTGGCCCGCCCACTCCCCTCCCTCCCCAACCCGACCCCCGCCCAAAGTAAATAAATACATAAATCTTTTAAAAAAAAAAAAAAAGATATACCAGTTCTGAATATAGTACTTTTGAATCACTTTGTTCCCCCAATTGTCTAGATTTTTTTTGTTTAGAACAGTATAAAATAAATTACAACATATTCCATGACCTGAGCAGGAGACCCTTTAGAAATGTGTTTCTCTCTCACCGTGATTACAGGCAAACTCCAGAGTGATGAAGGAAACATGCAATGTATGCAGTATGGATCTTAGCTTAATCATGTACAGTTGTGTGCTTTGCTTTCAGTAATTCAGTCTTTCCTGTCATGCCCCTGACAGTTTAACCTGGTCATTCTCTTGGCTAGAAACATTATGAAACGTTTGTGCTTAACCGTCTGCCAGCTTGAGACTACCAACACTTTTGCTTAAGGAGGTGGAATTCTCTCTCCACCTTTTGCTCAAATCCAGTCCACAGTCAAATTGCTGCTGACTTTGGTGATAAATCACCATATTGCAACCATCGGAGCATTTCATTTATGCCTAAAATCAACTGAGATGTGTTGATGCCAAAAAAGTAATATATTGTTGGTTAAAAAAAATAATAATAACCCTGGATATTATGCTTCAGTGCAAGGTAGGCTGTCAGTCACTTTGATGAACAAACAACAATGTACAGTTTGTAAAAACTCAACAAACAAACACACTTTGACATTAACCCTGACACTTGTAGAACTTAGCTGGAGTAAAAAAAAAAAATCAAATGGCTTTGCAGAGAAGTGGACAGTACTGAGCCTTGTGACAGAGAAAAGTGTGCTTGTTGAGGGTGGAAGGGGAGGTTGTAAAGAGGCTGAAGGGTGCAATTCCTTGACTAGAGATCTCCCATTAGAAAATGATGTTTTGTTAGCATTTCCAAGTTATAAGATATTAACTGATCCATTTACTCATGCGTCAATTGTTAGGGCATTGGCTACCATGAAGGAAAATGTTTTTACTATTTCCAGAGGCTGTATATTAGTAAATGATGAATAACATCAACTCCTGGTACTCTTGCAGCCTGTGGTAACAGATATAATGTTGGAGGTACAGCTCTGTGCTGCTGGCTGAAGAGATATGTGTCCAAAAGATGACAGAAAGTTCTAGCTCTTTGCTTCTGTCAGAATTTATAGTATTAAATAACTTACAATAATTTTTTTCTATCACATTTAAGACAAGAAAGAGTGCAAAGAAGTGGCTTAGATAATAAAGAGTGAGATTTCAATGAGGAAAGTGTCAGGCATTTAAATGTTTACTGTGTGACTAGCATTGCATTTTTACATGTCATTCTTCCTACCGAATAAGAGAGTTATTATTCTAATTAATTGTATTACTGAGAAAGATGAGACTGTAGTTGGAGAATTTACCTAAGGTTCCACAACTATTCTGGAGGTAGAAATGGTAACTCACTCTAGGATTCGTCCTGGAAAATCCCATGGGCAGAAGAGCCTGGCAGCAATGGGTGGCAAGGGGTTGGACATGACTGAGCACATATATACACACACAAATATTAAGAGGAAAACTATCATTTGAACCTTAGTCTACTTTACTGAAAACTCTGTTCTTAACTTCCCTGAATTACGAGAGAGAATAAAAAGGAGTGAAATGGATAGTGACTGCCAAGGAACAAATTCAGCAGAAGATCTTTCTACCACTAACAACAAAACTGCCACCAACACTGGAAACACTTGTGTTGTTAATATGGTGATGTTTAAAATGCTGGAATGTTTTTTGCAGTCCAGTAGACATGCTTGGAGTGTCTGAATATGTAAGTGTTTTAGACAAGTTACCTAAGTCCTTGAACTCATGAACTTATTCTGAAAATATTAAGTACTATAAAAATATTAATATTTATTAAGATACACATTACCATTAAGCACAGAAAATACTATGGTAATCAAGACACATGTCTACTGCTATCAGGAAGCTAACACACTAGGGCAGGGAGGGGGAGATGAATTAATTAATCAATTTCAAATTGTGTTAAGTGCTAAAAAATGACCATATTACTAGTAAATATTATGTAAAAAGATAACTAGTGAATAAGATTGGAACAAGTCCACCTGAAATAGAGTGCTCAGTAAATGCCTTGCAAAAGCAGTGCTACTTGGTCGAGATATGAATATTAAGCCAGTCAAACGATAACTTGAAGAAAATGGGTTATACAGAAAGAATAAAAGTCTTACAATGAGAATAACCTTGGTACATTTGAGAAATGTTACAAAGTCAATGTTATCAGAGAATAGTGAGGCTGAGATGAAATCAGAAAGGATATTTGAGTCCAAATCACACAGGGCCTTGAAAGTTGTTACATGTCATTCTTCCTACCGAATAAGAGAGTTATTATTCTAATTAATTGTATTACTGAGAAAGATGAGACTGTAGTTGGAGAATTTACCTAAGGTTCCACAACTATTCTGGAGGTAGAAATGGTAACTCACTCTAGGATTCGTCCTGGAAAATCCCATGGGCAGAAGAGCCTGGCAGCAATGGGTGGCAAGGGGTTGGACATGACTGAGCACATATATACACACACAAATATTAAGAGGAAAACTATCATTTGAACCTTAGTCTACTTTACTGAAAACTCTGTTCTTAACTTCCCTGAATTACGAGAGAGAAAAAAAAGGAGTGAAATGGATAGTGACTGCCAAGGAACAAATTCAGCAGAAGATCTTTCTACCACTAACAACAAAACTGCCACCAACACTGGAAACACTTGTGTTGTTAATATGGTGATGTTTAAAATGCTGGAATGTTTTTTGCAGTCCAGTAGACATGCTTGGAGTGTCTGAATATGTAAGTGTTTTAGACAAGTTACCTAAGTCCTTGAACTCATGAACTTATTCTGAAAATATTAAGTACTATAAAAATATTAATATTTATTAAGATACACATTACCATTAAGCACAGAAAATACTATGGTAATCAAGACACATGTCTACTGCTATCAGGAAGCTAACACACTAGGGCAGGGAGGGGGAGATGAATTAATTAATCAATTTCAAATTGTGTTAAGTGCTAAAAAATGACCATATTACTAGTAAATATTATGTAAAAAGATAACTAGTGAATAAGATTGGAACAAGTCCACCTGAAATAGAGTGCTCAGTAAATGCCTTGCAAAAGCAGTGCTACTTGGTCGAGATATGAATATTAAGCCAGTCAAACGATAACTTGAAGAAAATGGGTTATACAGAAAGAATAAAAGTCTTACAATGAGAATAACCTTGGTACATTTGAGAAATGTTACAAAGTCAATGTTATCAGAGAATAGTGAGGCTGAGATGAAATCAGAAAGGATATTTGAGTCCAAATCACACAGGGCCTTGAAAGTTGTTACATGAAATCTGGAACTTCCTAAGAGTCCTTGAGAAAGCATAAGAATATGTTAAGATGATCATGATTTGACCTAGTTTATTTCTTTCCTCTGACAAGCTTCTGACTGCTGTTTAAAGAATGAACTAAACCACAGAAAGATTAAAAGCAAGAAAAACAATTAGAAGTCTGCTGCACTATTTTCTATGAAGATGATGGTGTCTTGCTTCTACAAGTTAGTGAACTGTGATGGCAAAGTTTAAGATATTTGGGGGGACACAGCCAACAGGATTTGGTGATAGACTGGATGTGGGTTGCAAAGAAAAAAGTAATTAAGAACTATTTGTGGGATTCTTTTTTTTTTTAAGATTCTTTTTTATTTTTTTAAGATTTTTTAACATGGACCATTTTAAAGTCTCAATTGAATTTCTTATAATAGTAATTCTGTTTAATATTTTGGTTTTTGACCATGGGGCATGTTGGATCTTAGCTCCCCAACCAGAATTTGAACCTATACCCTTTGCATGGGAAGGTAAAGTCTTAACCACTGGATCACTAGGGAAGTCCCATTTTGTAGGATTCTTTAAGTCAGAATAATTATGTGGATAGTAGGGCATAAACCAGAAGGACGGAGACTGTGAGAGGAAGATGGTTTCTGTTGGAATTGAGGGTGGGGTCATTAGCAAATACTTTTTTTTTTATCAATTTATTTTTGAAAACAAATTGAGATGTAAGAAGACATGAGAATATATGACAGTGGAGGGATGGAATAAAGTATGACACACATAATCGCAAGCATTATCAAATTTACAGGCATGGAACTGTGTGAAATGCTGTTGTTCACGACTTGACCATATTACTAGTAAATATTATGTAAAAGATAACTAGTGAATAAGATTGGAACAAGTCCACCTGAAATAGAGTGCTCAGTAAATGCCTTGCAAAAGCAGTGCTACTTGGTCGAGATATGAATATTAAGCCAGTCAAACGATAACTTGAAGAAAATGGGTTATACAGAAAGAATAAAAGTCTTACAATGAGAATAACCTTGGTACATTTGAGAAATGTTACAAAGTCAATGTTATCAGAGAATAGTGAGGCTGAGATGAAATCAGAAAGGATATTTGAGTCCAAATCACACAGGGCCTTGAAAGTTGTTACATGAAATCTGGAACTTCCTAAGAGTCCTTGAGAAAGCATAAGAATATGTTAAGATGATCATGATTTGACCTAGTTTATTTCTTTCCTCTGACAAGCTTCTGACTGCTGTTTAAAGAATGAACTAAACCACAGAAAGATTAAAAGCAAGAAAAACAATTAGAAGTCTGCTGCACTATTTTCTATGAAGATGATGGTGTCTTGCTTCTACAAGTTAGTGAACTGTGATGGCAAAGTTTAAGATATTTGGGGGGACACAGCCAACAGGATTTGGTGATAGACTGGATGTGGGTTGCAAAGAAAAAAGTAATTAAGAACTATTTGTGGGATTCTTTTTTTTTTTAAGATTCTTTTTTATTTTTTTAAGATTTTTTAACATGGACCATTTTAAAGTCTCAATTGAATTTCTTATAATAGTAATTCTGTTTAATATTTTGGTTTTTGACCATGGGGCATGTTGGATCTTAGCTCCCCAACCAGAATTTGAACCTATACCCTTTGCATGGGAAGGTAAAGTCTTAACCACTGGATCACTAGGGAAGTCCCATTTTGTAGGATTCTTTAAGTCAGAATAATTATGTGGATAGTAGGGCATAAACCAGAAGGACGGAGACTGTGAGAGGAAGATGGTTTCTGTTGGAATTGAGGGTGGGGTCATTAGCAAATACTTTTTTTTTGATCAATTTATTTTTGAAAACAAATTGAGATGTAAGAAGACATGAGAATATATGACAGTGGAGGGATGGAATAAAAGTATGACACACATAATCGCAAGCATTATCAAATTTACAGGCATGGAACTGTGTGAAATGCTGTTGTTCAGTCACTCAGTCACGTCTGACTCTTCACAACCTCATAGACTCCAGCATGCAGGGCTGCCATGTGTGAAATACAGGAAAACAATGAAGACAGAGAAGGATCAATATTTGGGCACCAGTCATTACAAACAGCTACATAAGAGGAAAAATACTTAAAGGAAATCAAAAGACAGAAGCTAGAAAAAGTGAAGACAGCTAGAGAAATGTAGTATTATGGAAGACTGCAGAGTCAGATCAAAAACTGTTGAAAATGCTATTGAGAACAAGTAAAATGGCAGAAAACTGGTTCTATCACAAGAAATAGTGTTGGTGATATCCATAAATTGTGGGCAATAGTAACAATCTAAGATACTTACTTTCAGATTAAATAAGCTGAAACATAGAAAATGATTACTCTAATGCTACGTAACAAATTACCTTGAAATTAGTGGCACAAAAAAATCACTTATGTTCCTGGAGCCTGTAGATCAGAAATTCAGGAAAGGCTCAGGTGGGCAATGTTTGCATGGGGTCCCTTACATGGTTCCATTGAGAATTCATTCAGGCTGGAGTCAGCTAAAAGCCAGATGAGGCTGGAGGATTCAGCCCCAAGATGGATTAGTCACCTTTTAGGAATCTGGTTTAGCAAGTAGACAGCAAATATGCTTACTTTATTGTGGGTTTCTCCAGGAGGCTGTTTTTGTGCCTCCATTGCATGAAAGAAGACTGTAAATGATTTAAGAGATCAAGAGACAAGCAGAAGCCTCAGAAGTTACATCTCTTCATTTCTACAATCTTTTAGTAGACCGAAGAACCATAAAAAGAAAACCCACACTAAGCATTTCTCTTTACTCTAAATTGAAACCTAACATTAAATCCACACTGCTTTTTACACTAAAGGTAATGCTAACACTAGCCCTAACTCTAGCCCTAACCCAAACCTCATTTGAACCCTAGCCCTATCCGAAATAACTCAAAGCCTTAAGCTAACACCCCCCGTCAGCTTTCCCTTTCCTCTACACTCAATCCTAATTTTAAATTGCCCCGAACTCTTACAGTAAACAAAAGTAAAAGCCTAAATCTAAACGAACTCCAGCATCAGTCACGCCTGACTCTTCACAACCTCATAGACTCCAGCATGCAGGGCTGCCATGTGAAATACAGGAAAACAATGAAGACAGAGAAGGATCAATATTTGGGCACCAGTCATTACAAACAGCTACATAAGAGGAAAAATACTTAAAGGAAATCAAAAGACAGAAGCTAGAAAAAGTGAAGACAGCTAGAGAAATGTAGTATTATGGAAGACTGCAGAGTCAGATCAAAAACTGTTGAAAATGCTATTGAGAACAAGTAAAATGGCAGAAAACTGGTTCTATCACAAGAAATAGTGTTGGTGATATCCATAAATTGTGGGCAATAGTAACAATCTAAGATACTTACTTTCAGATTAAATAAGCTGAAACATAGAAAATGATTACTCTAATGCTACGTAACAAATTACCTTGAAATTAGTGGCACAAAAAAATCACTTATGTTCCTGGAGCCTGTAGATCAGAAATTCAGGAAAGGCTCAGGTGGGCAATGTTTGCATGGGGTCCCTTACATGGTTCCATTGAGAATTCATTCAGGCTGGAGTCAGCTAAAAGCCAGATGAGGCTGGAGGATTCAGCCCCAAGATGGATTAGTCACCTTTTAGGAATCTGGTTTAGCAAGTAGACAGCAAATATGCTTACTTTATTGTGGGTTTCTCCAGGAGGCTGTTTTTGTGCCTCCATTGCATGAAAGAAGACTGTAAATGATTTAAGAGATCAAGAGACAAGCAGAAGCCTCAGAAGTTACATCTCTTCATTTCTACAATCTTTTAGTAGACCGAAGAACCATAAAAAGAAAACCCACACTAAGCATTTCTCTTTACTCTAAATTGAAACCTAACATTAAATCCACACTGATTTTTACACTAAAGGTAATGCTAACACTAGCCCTAACTCTAGCCCTAACCCAAACCTCATTTGAACCCTAGCCCTATCCGAAATAACTCAAAGCCTTAAGCTAACACCCCCCGTCAGCTTTCCCTTTCCTCTACACTCAATCCTAATTTTAAATTGACCCGAACTCTTACAGTAAACAAAAGTAAAAGCCTAAATCTAGAACAAACCCTGTGCCAACTGAATGAGAACCCTAAAGTTAACACATCAGCTCTCCATATTTCCCTTTACTCTAATCTCAATCATAATGTTAAAATGACCCTAAATCTTATGGAAAAGTCAACCCTAAACCTAGCCATGACCCTACCCCAAAGCTCACCAAAACCCAAACCCTATCTCATATAACTCTAACCCAGAAGATAACACACACCCTTAGGATTTCCCTAAACTCAGTCCTAACCTTAAACGGATGGCAACTCTTATAATACAGCTAAGCCTAACCCTAGATCTAGACTTAGATCTATTGCTAACCCTAGCCCAAACTGCACCTGAACCCTTAGCCTACCTCAACTTAACTGAACACTAAAGCAAACATTCACCCTTAGTATTCTCCTTTTGTCTCAACTCAATCCTAACCTTAAACTGACTCCAACTCTGATGGTAAAGCTAACCCTGGCTCTTGCCCTACCTCTAGCCCAAGGTTAAACCTAACTTCAACCCATACCCTATCACAAATAACTCCAACCCTAAAGGTAACAACTTCCCTCAGCATTTCACTCTAGTATAAACTCAGTCTTAACTTTAAACAGACCCCAACTCTTATGGTAAACAAAATCTAACCCTAGCCAAAGCCCTAGCCCTAACCCTAACCCTAGCCAAAGCTCACCCAAAACCAAATTCTGTCTCATATAACTAGAACCCAGAAAGTAAAACCCATTTGCAGCATTTCCCTCTAGTCTAAATTCAGTCCTAAGCTTAAACTGATCCCAGTTCTTAGGTAAGGCTAATCCTAACACTAGCCCTAGTCCTAGATCTATTGCTAACCCTAGCCCAAACTGCACCTGAACCCTCAGCCTATCTCAATTTAGCATGCACACTACGCAAACATACACCCTTAGTATTTCCCTTCAGTCTAAACTCTATCCTAACCTTAAACTGACTCCAAATCTGATAGTAAATTAACCCTGGCCCTAGACCGAGCTCTAGATATGGGTAAGTTATTCTTCATGATATGGGTAGATATTTTTATTGTCACTCCAGCTATATTCTTAAATAGCTGAATTCCTATATTCCTAAATAAAATTATTTGGAAAAATGACACAGTATTTCAGAGTTTCTGAAATGATAGACACTGGGATAGAAACAAAAATCTAACATCTGCTCTTTTCAGTTTCTTACTGCTAATTTGTTGCTTTTTACTGTCTTCCATTTTACTCAATGTTAATAATCATTACCCATTGAGATTCAGCAACTTTTATCAGTCAGGAAGTCAGAGCATATGTGGGGCCTGAGTAACTTTCCTTGCAGCTCTGTACCTCAATCAAGATGACTGTTATCCTGAGTTCAATGACTTACAATTATCACCACAGTCAACGTAGGAGATTAGAACTGGTGAACGTGAAGGGTAAGAAGTGAAGATTATAGCTCTCACAGTAACACTTAATGTGTTTTCTATTTTCGGACCTCTGTGACACCTACTATTCATAGTTTATCACCGTACTCGCCTTTTATGACACTTCCCCTCTTTGTGTAAGTGAACTGTTAAATTTTCCAGTCTATTATTTTCAGAAAATATTTTCTAATTTTAGATCTAAATAGAATTGGGTGATATAGTAAATCCATTATATATGGCATGAGAAAAATCACAGGCAAGTCACAAACTGCGACTTATAGCTTTTTGATTCCAATTTATTAGTGAGACTGTGGATGAGTAAATAAAAGTGAGGCAAGAAGCATGTAGAAATCAGTAAAAAAACAAAGGCAGCAGCTTGAGTCATCTTTTCAGTTGCCTTGTGAATTTAACGCTCATATATCACTTCTTACCCTTAATCTATTGAGTCTTCTCATCTCAGCCTCATTATGAAACTTTTATTTAGCATCAACTACATGTTTACAAAACAAGACACACCCTATAAAAGTCAATGTATATAGGCCAAGATAGGGCTGATTATCTAAATTGTTCAATTTTTCTCTCTCTAGAACTTTCTCTATATCTCTTCTCTATATTTCTATGCTTATCTACAGATAATGTGTCCTCTTTCCTGTGATTGAGCTCTAGTAACCCTAGGTACATTAAGTTGCTAAGTGCTTAATATATTCCAGATCCCTGGATGTTTGAATTTTAAAGAGAATACAAATTTCAGGTGTTTGTGAAAGATTATTTTGAACAAGCCCTTCCCTTGATGGTTTTCAAATTACAATATATGGTCTACCAAAACATAAAGCAAACTTGACCAACTGAATCTCAAAGACGCTGAAACAATTTTGAAGATAAATGCAATTAATCAGAATAATGTAGTAATAGTAGTAGTCTAGTAATAGTGACAGTAATATTAAGAGTAATATTCATCTTTAGCCATTCTTATATAATCCCATGGTAAGGAAGTAGAAAGGTGGGAAGCTTTAATATACACAGACTGTACTCTACGACATATCTTCCTAAAAATCAGGTGATTCCTTAAATGTATATTCCTATTTTATTTTTTCAACTTTTATGGTTAATGTTTACACTATGATCTAATCTATGCTTCTCTGGTACATTTCATATATTTTCCCTAATTTGCAGTTTCTCTCTGTATTAGGCACACTTTTAAGTACTTTGATGTCTTAACATTCCATTTTGAATAAAATCCAACATGATTCAAAATGGCCTACGTTGTTCTACCTAATATGTTCTATGTTGTTCTATATTGTTACCTAACCTGGTCTCCATTTACCCCATTAAGCTCATCTCATATCACTGATATCCTTTCTCCATCTTTCTTTCTCAACTTCCTGTCCAACAGTTCACCTTATAACAATCAAGCCCCAAACCAGTGAATTCTTTTCCTTTTTCTAGATCATTTGCACTGCTTATAATTTCTTTGCCCGGGGTTCTCCTTATAGCCTTTGTACTGTGTGCTCATTTTTCATACTACAGCTCTGAATGAGGTTTTAGAAATCCTCTCTCCAACTCAGTGGTTATTAATCTGCAGTCCCTAGCATCAGACTTCCTTTATAGCTCAGAAGATAAAGAATATGCCTGCAGTGCAGGAGACCCAGGTTTGATTCCTGGGTCAGGAAGCCACTCTAGTATTCTTGCCTGGGAAATCCCAGGGACAGAGAAGCCTGGTGGCCTATAGTCCAAGGGATCACAAAGACTCGAACATGACAGAGCAACTAACACACACAAAGACCACCATCATCAGCCTCATCTGGAGACATTGTTAGAAATGGAGATTCTCAGGCCCCAACTGGGCACCACTGATTTTGAAAATCTGGAGTGCTTCCCAGGATTATGAATGCTTATCTCAGGTGACGTTATTTTTAAAACTTGTGAGAATTGACAATTACAATATATGGTCTACCAAAACATAAAGCAAACTTGACCAACTGAATCTCAAAGACGCTGAAACAATTTTGAAGATAAATGCAATTAATCAGAATAATGTAGTAATAGTAGTAGTCTAGTAATAGTGACAGTAATATTAAGAGTAATATTCATCTTTAGCCATTCTTATATAATCCCATGGTAAGGAAGTAGAAAGGTGGGAAGCTTTAATATACACAGACTGTACTCTACGACATATCTTCCTAAAAATCAGGTGATTCCTTAAATGTATATTCCTATTTTATTTTTTCAACTTTTATGGTTAATGTTTACACTATGATCTAATCTATGCTTCTCTGGTACATTTCATATATTTTCCCTAATTTGCAGTTTCTCTCTGTATTAGGCACACTTTTAAGTACTTTGATGTCTTAACATTCCATTTTGAATAAAATCCAACATGATTCAAAATGGCCTACGTTGTTCTACCTAATATGTTCTATGTTGTTCTATATTGTTACCTAACCTGGTCTCCATTTACCCCATTAAGCTCATCTCATATCACTGATATCCTTTCTCCATCTTTCTTTCTCAACTTCCTGTCCAACAGTTCACCTTATAACAATCAAGCCCCAAACCAGTGAATTCTTTTCCTTTTTCTAGATCATTTGCACTGCTTATAATTTCTTTGCCCGGGGTTCTCCTTATAGCCTTTGTACTGTGTGCTCATTTTTCATACTGCAGCTCTGAATGAGGTTTTAGAAATCCTCTCTCCAACTCAGTGGTTATTAATCTGCAGTCCCTAGCATCAGACTTCCTTTATAGCTCAGAAGATAAAGAATATGCCTGCAGTGCAGGAGACCCAGGTTTGATTCCTGGGTCAGGAAGCCACTCTAGTATTCTTGCCTGGGAAATCCCAGGGACAGAGAAGCCTGGTGGCCTATAGTCCAAGGGATCACAAAGACTCGAACATGACAGAGCAACTAACACACACAAAGACCACCATCATCAGCCTCATCTGGAGACATTGTTAGAAATGGAGATTCTCAGGCCCCAACTGGGCACCACTGATTTTGAAAATCTGGAGTGCTTCCCAGGATTATGAATGCTTATAAGTGCTCCAGGTGATTCTGTTATTTATTAAAACTTGTGAACCACTGACTACACTCTGAGGTAACAAAATCCACTTATTTAATTTTTTATGAAGCCCTTAAAACTATCAAAATGATGGTATTTATTGTGTTTGCTTTTTGATCCATTATCTACTGTCTAAATCTCCTCTCTAGAGCTAGATTTAGAGCTCTTATTCCATTAAAGCAAGGTGTTTGCCTTTTTAGTTGCTATGAAAAGCAGGTAGTTTATTTTGAGAAGTGATTCCAGCAAACAGGAGCAAAACACAGATCCAGGAAGATCCAGATAAACAGTATATGATTGAATTTCTGCCTACTATGAGTACCTGAGGTACGTCCTAAAGAATAACATCATCACATGATCGTCAGAACTGTCCATCTAAAGCACAGAGAAGGACAATATTTATGTTCCAGTTCCTTGTTCTACAGGACAAGGACTATCCCAGGGGATATTAACTGCCTCATGTTTATGAACTAGAAGAGCTGTGAAAAATCCAACAAAAAAGAAGCCAGGGAAGGAAGTGTAAGATTTTGACATACTAAAGTGATGTGCCATCAGGTAACACAAGCATGCAATTGACAGCCACAGCAATATCTGGAGTAGATCAATGGGCTGAGAGGATGTGATCATAAGAGAGATGTCTGTTGTACTTTGAACCTACAGTATCTGCACTGGTTAAAATGTCAAACATGTATTAATACCCTCAAAGAACATTTCTTCGATAATAAAATCAAAAAATGACACAATCTATTAGCACACATATACAGAATTAGGATAAGGCAGAGATACGACCTAACTCAGTTCTGGTAATGTACTAATGCACCATGGTTTAGTCCATAAATGTCATGGTTTAAACCATGAATGTTTTATTGCTGCGAGACATCAGACCAGAGCCATTTGATTCCTGGGTCAGGAAGCCACTCTAGTATTCTTGCCTGGGAAATCCAGGGACAGAGAAGCCTGGTGGCCTATAGTCCAAGGGATCACAAAGACTCGAACATGACAGAGCAACTAACACACACAAAGACCACCATCATCAGCCTCATCTGGAGACATTGTTAGAAATGGAGATTCTCAGGCCCCAACTGGGCACCACTGATTTTGAAAATCTGGAGTGCTTCCCAGGATTATGAATGCTTATAAGTGCTCCAGGTGATTCTGTTATTTATTAAAACTTGTGAACCACTGACTACACTCTGAGGTAACAAAATCCACTTATTTAATTTTTTATGAAGCCCTTAAAACTATCAAAATGATGGTATTTATTGTGTTTGCTTTTTGATCCATTATCTACTGTCTAAATCTCCTCTCTAGAGCTAGATTTAGAGCTCTTATTCCATTAAAGCAAGGTGTTTGCCTTTTTAGTTGCTATGAAAAGCAGGTAGTTTATTTTGAGAAGTGATTCCAGCAAACAGGAGCAAAACACAGATCCAGGAAGATCCAGATAAACAGTATATGATTGAATTTCTGCCTACTATGAGTACCTGAGGTACGCCCTAAAGAATAACATCATCACATGATCGTCAGAACTGTCCATCTAAAGCACAGAGAAGGACAATATTTATGTTCCAGTTCCTTGTTCTACAGGACAAGGACTATCCCAGGGGATATTAACTGCCTCATGTTTATGAACTAGAAGAGCTGTGAAAAATCCAACAAAAAAGAAGCCAGGGAAGGAAGTGTAAGATTTTGACATACTAAAGTGATGTGCCATCAGGTAACACAAGCATGCAATTGACAGCCACAGCAATATCTGGAGTAGATCAATGGGCTGAGAGGATGTGATCATAAGAGAGATGTCTGTTGTACTTTGAACCTACAGTATCTGCACTGGTTAAAAAATGTCAAACATGTATTAATACCCTCAAAGAACATTTCTTCGATAATAAAATCAAAAAATGACACAATCTATTAGCACACATATACAGAATTAGGATAAGGCAGAGATACGACCTAACTCAGTTCTGGTAATGTACTAATGCACCATGGTTTAGTCCATAAATGTCATGGTTTAAACCATGAATGTCTTCTCCATTGGCTTTTCACTTGCAGAATTAGTAAATAAATGAATAATTGGAAATTAGTTTACTTTTGATGAGGATTTGATCCAGCATAAGAGAACTCTACATCTCCTGCTACTCTCATGTTGTCAGGGAATTTATAGACATCCTAGATATATTGTTGGTGCAAAATGAGGTCTTGTGAGAATGCAAATAAGATTTTTTACTGAATAATTTGTTATTATTTAGGTCAGTAATGCTCAAAGTTTAGCAAATAGCCAAATAAACCACAGGATTTGTTAAAAACAGATTGCTGGACTTCAATCTCAGAGGTTTTGTTTTTTTTTGGGGGGGGGCACCACTTTTATTGGTCTTTCATTTATCCATTTTCATACACCTTTGTTCTTTGGCCTGTGTGGGCCACCCATTGCAGTGGCCTCTCTCACTGCAGAGCACCGGCTCCGAGCGTGTGCACTCCAGAGCTCCAGCTTGGTAGTTGGACACATTGGCCAAGCCACTCCGCAGCACATGGGATCTTCCTAGGCCAGGGATCAAATAGGCGCCCCCTGCACTGAAAGGCAGTGGCCTTATCCATTGGACAACCAGGGAAGCACAATCTCAGAGTTTTTGATTCAAGATGTGAAGTCCAATAATTTGAATTTCTAACAAGCCTCAGGTGATACTGAAGCTTATGGCCTTGGGCCAGTACTTTGGGGACCATTTTTCTAAGGAACAAGTAAAATTACAGAATCTCATTTCCACATTTCACCTATGTTTCAATTTCTGCAAACTGCCATTTGCTCAGGAATCTGCAAGTTCCAAGTCATAGTTGTTTTTTTTTTTTTTTTAAAGATTTATTTATTTATTTTGGGCGGGGGTCCGGTTGGGGAGGGAGGGGGACAGGTGGGCCACTTCTATTGGTCTTTCGTTTCTCTATGTTCATCCGTCTTTGTTCTTTTGGCTCCTGTGGGCCTCCCATTGTGGTGGCGTTTGTCGTTGCAGAGCGCCGGCTCTGGGCGCACGCGCTCCAGAGCTCCGGCTCGGTGATTGGACCCATCAGTCCAGCCGCTCCGCGGCACGTGGGATCTTCCCAGGCCAGGGCTCGAACCGGCGCCCCTTGCACTGCAAGGCGGTGTCCTTACCCACTGGACCACCAGGGGAAGCCCCATAGTTGATTTTTAATTAATATATTTAGAATTGTGTTTTTACACCAATGTTAAAACTAATTTAAATATTTTCCTGAATAGAATATGATCTTTGCTTCTTTTCTCAAATTCACTGTCCCATGATTTACTGAAGGCAATTAGAAGTTAATATCTAATTGGTTTTTGGTTTTGTGATTTGTTTTCTTTCACTTAATATTTCTTTTACTTATTTTGGCTTCTTTTTCTCAACAGTTGCATTGCATTTCATGGCTGCATTATCATTACTTCTATAATAGATAAGTCTTTTAACCAACTTCCATGTAACAAACTCACAGAATTAACTAACTCTCAATAACTCTCTCAATAAACATAAGGCATCTATAGCCTTTTATTCAATATCTGTACTGGGTGCAAATCATGCAAAGTAGGATTGGAAGCAAACATCAAAATGTGAGTAGATTAAAATGTTGAGGACAGTTTTGAGGCAGGTGTTATAGTTGGCTCTGCTTGGTGGAGGGAGAGGATTCAGAAGTGAAAAGGCAAAATCCCTTATCACTCTGTTGGAGCTGCTTGAAATATTACAGGCTGCCATATAGACACCATGGCCAATGACAAAGGCAGATACAAAATGTCCTTATTTTATATTTTCTAAACTATAAGCGAGACGAAGTCCCGCTGGTCCTAGTAAATGCCTTCACACCAACTTTCCTATTTATATGCAGTATATAACCTAAGAAATTGAATCTACACTTAACATGCTGTAAGAAACTAGAAATATTAAAGTCTCTGATTTCTCCTTTCTATATTTTCAAAGTGGATTGAATCATGATAGTTATTATACAGAGTAAATAAATCCATAGAGATTTATCTGATGACATCATTTCTAGAATATAGTAGGTACTCTATAAATGTTAATTCTTTATATAGCAATGATGACAATGGCAATCATACATTTTTTATTATCTAAATACATCTACACATTTATTTACATGTATATACGTACACACATAAATATAGATAGATAGATAGATACACATACATACCATACATATATATTGGAGAAGGAACCAGCAATCTACTCCAATATTCTTGCCTGGAGAATTCCCTGGACAGAGTTGCCTGGCAGGCTACAGTCCATGGGATTGCAAAGAGTCAGACATGACTGAGTAACACAGCAACAACACAATAACCAACACAAATTAACAGCTGGTCAGAACTGGAGAAGTTAGTATAACAAAAAATTCTTTTGGACAAGTATATTTCATTTACATTTAGAATAATTTCATTCACTTCTGATTCAAAGTATTCCTTCTTGCACTTAATATTTAACAAGTTTTATTCAAAGGAAACAGTATTAAAAATTATTTTTTATCTCCCTAAATGTAATCTAGTTGCCCCAATGATACATATATCATAGGATTAAATAAGCAATGACCTTGTGAAATATGAAAAACCCTCTTATATAGAAAATATTTCTTTGTTATATGAATGTTCTGCTGCTGTAACCTACAGTCGATCCATATTTATCAACTTATGGAAACTGCAAAGTAGGATTGGAAGCAAACATCAAAATGTGAGTAGATTAAAATGTTGAGGACAGTTTTGAGGCAGGTGTTATAGTTGGCTCTGCTTGGTGGAGGGAGAGGATTCAGAAGTGAAAAGGCAAAATCCCTTATCACTCTGTTGGAGCTGCTTGAAATATTACAGGCTGCCATATGGACACCATGGCCAATGACAAAGGCAGATACAAAATGTCCTTATTTTATATTTTCTAAACTATAAGCGAGACGAAGTCCCGCTGGTCCTAGTAAATGCCTTCACACCAACTTTCCTATTTATATGCAGTATATAACCTAAGAAATTGAATCTACACTTAACATGCTGTAAGAAACTAGAAATATTAAAGTCTCTGATTTCTCCTTTCTATATTTTCAAAGTGGATTGAATCATGATAGTTATTATACAGAGTAAATAAATCCATAGAGATTTATCTGATGACATCATTTCTAGAATATAGTAGGTACTCTATAAATGTTAATTCTTTATATAGCAATGATGACAATGGCAATCATACATTTTTTATTATCTAAATACATCTACACATTTATTTACATGTATATACGTACACACATAAATATAGATAGATAGATAGATACACATACATACCATACATATATATTGGAGAAGGAACCAGCAATCTACTCCAATATTCTTGCCTGGAGAATTCCCTGGACAGAGTTGCCTGGCAGGCTACAGTCCATGGGATTGCAAAGAGTCAGACATGACTGAGTAACACAGCAACAACACAATAACCAACACAAATTAACAGCTGGTCAGAACTGGAGAAGTTAGTATAACAAAAAATTCTTTTGGACAAGTATATTTCATTTACATTTAGAATAATTTCATTCACTTCTGATTCAAAGTATTCCTTCTTGCACTTAATATTTAACAAGTTTTATTCAAAGGAAACAGTATTAAAAATTATTTTTTATCTCCCTAAATGTAATCTAGTTGCCCCAATGATACATATATCATAGGATTAAATAAGCAATGACCTTGTGAAATATGAAAAACCCTCTTATATAGAAAATATTTCTTTGTTATATGAATGTTCTGCTGCTGTGTAATCACTACAGTCGTATCCGACTCTGTGTGACCCCATGGACTACAGTCAGTCAGGCTCCTCTATCCATGGGGATTCTCCAGGCAAGAATACTGGAGTGGGTTGCCATGCCCACCTCCAGGGGAATCTTCCCAATCCATGGATGTAAACTGGGTGTCCTGCATTGCAGGCATATTCCTTACCACTGAAACTTCAGGGAACCATCAGGGAAGTCATAAATATATGAGATACCATGGACTGTAGCTCTCCAGGCTTCTCCATCTATGGAATTTTCCAGGCAAATATACAGGAGTATTGGTAGAATATTGCCATTTCCTTCTCCAGTCCAAGCTCTACAGAGTGGTAATCATGATATCTCTATGCTACCCAAACTTTCTTATTTAATGGTATTGATTGGATAACCTTACCACAAGTTACCTCTTCCCTTCCTATGAGGATGAATGAATGAATGAATAAGTGAATGAATGAAATAATCTGTTCTTCAAATCAAGAGTCTAAGTGACTTAGCAGAATCTGAGAAAGGCTATGTTTTCTGTGCTAGAAAATGCCAGAATAGGAATGGAGACACATGCTTGAGTATAGAAAGAAAGCTGTGTGTTTGAAAATGTGTGTGTGTGTGTGTGTGTGTGTTTTAAAGTTTTCTGAAATACGGCTGACATTTTTTATTTCCTCAATGTGGCCACCTCGTGAATCACTGGCCCTATGTTGTCTTTGTTAGTGATGAAATATTTCATTAAATTTCCTTAGCTATCTAGAAACTTCTGAGTTCTAAGGTAAATGTCACACACTGTACTATAAAAATACAATTTCCTGTTAGAAATTCCACTGAAATCGAAAGCAGGTGCTGATCTTCCTGCTTGAAATAACTTCCTCTATGTTGAGGCTTCTCCTATCCATGTGAAACAATATACACTGTTGCCATATTTCTTACAGATTCCATTTTTCTTCCTCTATTTGAGGCTTCCTCTTGAACAAAAAAAAGTTGCCCCAATGATACATATATCATAGGATTAAATAAGCAATGACCTTGTGAAATATGAAAAACCCTCTTATATAGAAAATATTTCTTTGTTATATGAATGTTCTGCTGCTGTGTAATCACTACAGTCGTATCCGACTCTGTGTGACCCCATGGACTACAGTCAGTCAGGCTCCTCTATCCATGGGGATTCTCCAGGCAAGAATACTGGAGTGGGTTGCCATGCCCACCTCCAGGGGAATCTTCCCAATCCATGGATGTAAACTGGGTGTCCTGCATTGCAGGCATATTCCTTACCACTGAAACTTCAGGGAACCATCAGGGAAGTCATAAATATATGAGATACCATGGACTGTAGCTCTCCAGGCTTCTCCATCTATGGAATTTTCCAGGCAAATATACAGGAGTATTGGTAGAATATTGCCATTTCCTTCTCCAGTCCAAGCTCTACAGAGTGGTAATCATGATATCTCTATGCTACCCAAACTTTCTTATTTAATGGTATTGATTGGATAACCTTACCACAAGTTACCTCTTCCCTTCCTATGAGGATGAATGAATGAATGAATAAGTGAATGAATGAAATAATCTGTTCTTCAAATCAAGAGTCTAAGTGACTTAGCAGAATCTGAGAAAGGCTATGTTTTCTGTGCTAGAAAATGCCAGAATAGGAATGGAGACACATGCTTGAGTATAGAAAGAAAGCTGTGTGTTTGAAAATGTGTGTGTGTGTGTGTGTGTGTTTTAAAGTTTTCTGAAATACGGCTGACATTTTTTATTTCCTCAATGTGGCCACCTCGTGAATCACTGGCCCTATGTTGTCTTTGTTAGTGATGAAATATTTCATTAAATTTCCTTAGCTATCTAGAAACTTCTGAGTTCTAAGGTAAATGTCACACACTGTACTATAAAAATACAATTTCCTGTTAGAAATTCCACTGAAATCGAAAGCAGGTGCTGATCTTCCTGCTTGAAATAACTTCCTCTATGTTGAGGCTTCTCCTATCCATGTGAAACAATATACACTGTTGCCATATTTCTTACAGATTCCACTCCCAGCTCTGTAACTCCTCTCAGCCTGATCTTCAATTTCTGCACAATTCTCTGGAAATGAATAGTTTCAGCTTGCTCAAATGAATCTAATAAGATCGTTAATCATTTTGAAAATAACTCACTTATTATTCCCAGGTTGATCTGTTTCAGTAACATGCTTGGATATTGTATAAACACTGTATGTTAACTACTGTTCTTTTCCAGAGTGATGCCAATTGTTTCACTTCAATGAACAACATAATCTCCTCCTTTTTTTTCCCTCTCTAACAATTCCACAAAGTTGTTAAAATCATTTGTCTGCAACTTGAAGACACAGCGAGAAGACACCTGGCTGGGAAAAACATCTTAGAATAAATGCCAAAGGAGGGAGAGGATGCCAGCACTTGAGAGTTCTGATTCTTTCTTTTATTTTCCAACATCATCCAAACACAAAAACGTACACAATGCCTGCCCTATACACACACACATACAGTACTATACAGCTAAAAAAAGAAAAAAAAAAAAACTGTGCTAATGGACAACTTTATGCAACTGAGAAAATTTAAAACTCTACTTTCCATAGATTGCTATTCTATTAACAATTATATGCTGAGATTAACACGAAAATGAATTGAATGTATGATTATTTTTTCATCATAGTGGGTGGGGTTTCACCAAAGATTTATAGTAGCTACTAAAAATATGGGACTTCCAAGATGGTGTTAGTTGTAAAGAACCAGCCTGTTGATGAAGGAGATGTTAGACACGTGGGTTCGACCCCTGGGTGGGGAAGACGCCCTAGAGGAAGGCATGGCAATCTATTCCAGTGTTCTGGCCTGGGGAATACCATGGATGGAGGAGCCTGGCATCTTATAGTCCATGGGATCAGAAAGAATCAGACAAGACTGAAGTGACTTTGCATGCATGCATGCACACGCACTGAAATTAGAGCATTATATATAATATGTTCGCTGTATATCCACAAACTAATATGAATGAAATATTCTGATCTCATTGTACTATGAACAATAAAGTTTCTAGAAAAGGCAAATCTACAGAAACACAAAGTAGACTGGTGGTTGCCTGGGACTGGGAATGAGCATAGGATCAACTATAAACAGTTATGTGAAATTCAAATGTGTGATGAAGATATTCAGGATTATGTTGACAGTTGCCAAGTAACTGGGCAAAATTGCAAAACTAATTAAATTCTGCACTAAACAAACAAGATACATCTTTTCATGTAGACTGACTACAAATAAACATGAACACACATTCTGGAAAATATTCAAATTAGATAGATTAAAAAAATTACTCTACTTCTTTCCATTCAATTATCCTTTCTTTTAATGTCTGTAATACTTATTTATACATAATAGGTGGTATTATTAATGGCCCAGAATCTTTGAGAATGAATATTTGGGTTACCACTTCACTCAAGAAAAGAGTTAGCTGAAGGAACTTAGGGAAAAGAGAATATTGAATAGATAAAGGATATTATAAATACCACTTGTGACCACATGACAAAGGACAGAAATCAGGACTCAAATGATTATGGTATTTCTTTCGTATGATTAAATTAAACAGTTTCAGTTTAGTAACTCAGTCGTGTCCAACTCTTTGTAACCCCATGGATTGCCGTATGCCAGGCTTCCCTGTGCTTCACCATCTCCCAGATCTTGTTCAAACTCATGTCCATTGAGTCAGTGATGCCATCCACCCATCTTATCCTCTGTCATCCCCTTCTCCTTCTGCCTTCTATTTCTCTGAGCATCAGTGTCTTTTCCAGTGAGTCCTCTCTTCACATCAGGTGGTCAAAGTATTGGAGCTTCAGCTTCAGCATCAGTCCTTCCAATGAATATTCAGGGTTGATTTCCTTTAGGATTGACTGGTTTGATCTTCTTGCAGTCCAAGGGACTCACAAGAGTTCTACACCACCACAGATCAAAGGCATCAATTCTTCAGAGCTTCAGAGATTTTATGGTCCAATTCTCACATCTATGACTACTGGGAAAACCATAGCTTTGACAACACAGACTTCAGCAAAGTGATGTCTCTTATTTTTAATATGCTGTCTAGTTGTGTCCAACTCTTTGTGACACTATGGATGAACCATGGAATTCTTCAGGCAAGAATACTGGTGTGGATAGCCTATCCCTTCTCCAGGAGATCTTCCCAACCCAGGGGTTGAACTCGGGTTTCCCAAATTGCGGTTGGTTTACCATCTGAGTAACCAGGGAAGCTGATTAAATTACTAATTATATTAAATAATTAGATTTCTCTTTCTTACTTCTTTCCCCTTCCCCTGTGATCTAACATGAAATATGTTAATATGAGTTAATTTTATATTTCACAATATAGTAACAGGAAAATCCACCTTCTGGACACAACTAGTTTGAAGACTCGCTCAGAATTTCAAGATCATTAATCCATGCCAAAACTTTAGGAGACTTGCACAAGGAGGCAGAGATTGGACTGATGAGTCTATAAGCCAAGGAATGCTAAGGATCATCCCAAACCTTCAGAAGCCAGAAGAAAAATTGTGAAACAACTTCCTTCAAATTTCCATTGGGAACAACCCTGTCAGGACTTTGACTTTAGTACTCTAGCCTTTAGAACTATAGGAGAATAAATTTCTGTTCAAGTCCACTCAGTTTGTGGCCATTTTGTTAAGTAACCCTGGAAATCTAATATGATAATTTGTACCAAATGTGTCATTTACAATCTTAAGGGTTTTATTTCCTTTGTTTTTTCTGTGGATATTGGTGGCTTCTGAAAGTTATAATTAAGTGGAAACTATAAATTTCCTCACAGAAACTCATTTAAATCATGTCCTTGCTATTCCCTTTTCCTGTCATCCCCTTCTCCTTCTGCCTTCTATTTCTCTGAGCATCAGTGTCTTTTCCAGTGAGTCCTCTCTTCACATCAGGTGGTCAAAGTATTGGAGCTTCAGCTTCAGCATCAGTCCTTCCAATGAATATTCAGGGTTGATTTCCTTTAGGATTGACTGGTTTGATCTTCTTGCAGTCCAAGGGACTCACAAGAGTTCTACACCACCACAGATCAAAGGCATCAATTCTTCAGAGCTTCAGAGATTTTATGGTCCAATTCTCACATCTATGACTACTGGGAAAACCATAGCTTTGACAACACAGACTTCAGCAAAGTGATGTCTCTTATTTTTAATATGCTGTCTAGTTGTGTCCAACTCTTTGTGACACTATGGATGAACCATGGAATTCTTCAGGCAAGAATACTGGTGTGGATAGCCTATCCCTTCTCCAGGAGATCTTCCCAACCCAGGGGTTGAACTCGGTTTCCCAAATTGCGGTTGGTTTACCATCTGAGTAACCAGGGAAGCTGATTAAATTACTAATTATATTAAATAATTAGATTTCTCTTTCTTACTTCTTTCCCCTTCCCCTGTGATCTAACATGAAATATGTTAATATGAGTTAATTTTATATTTCACAATATAGTAACAGGAAAATCCACCTTCTGGACACAACTAGTTTGAAGACTCGCTCAGAATTTCAAGATCATTAATCCATGCCAAAACTTTAGGAGACTTGCACAAGGAGGCAGAGATTGGACTGATGAGTCTATAAGCCAAGGAATGCTAAGGATCATCCCAAACCATCAGAAGCCAGAAAAAAAATTGTGAAACAACTTCCTTCAAATTTCCATTGGGAACAACCCTGTCAGGACTTTGACTTTAGTACTCTAGCCTTTAGAACTATAGGAGAATAAATTTCTGTTCAAGTCCACTCAGTTTGTGGCCATTTTGTTAAGTAACCCTGGAAATCTAATATGATAATTTGTACCAAATGTGTCATTTACAATCTTAAGGGTTTTATTTCCTTTGTTTTTTCTGTGGATATTGGTGGCTTCTGAAAGTTATAATTAAGTGGAAACTATAAATTTCCTCACAGAAACTCATTTTAAAATTAAATTAGATTATATTTTGAAACATTCACTTGCAAGCAGTCATCAAAATAAGCATATGTTCTATTTTAAAACGTTGATAGTGAAATATGTGTTCTATGTATTTTGACTGAAATGCATACTTTAAACATAGACAATAATATTCTAAAAACACAGTGTAGCACCAGGTGAGGACAAATGATTCAAGTCCCTGAATTCAGTGCTGATTATAATCTAGGACAATATTCCAATGTGCATAAATGGGACATTGTAAATATACAGTGTAACTTGCCAACTTTACCCATACATTACTTTTTATAAAATGTGCCATTTTAATCAAAGTACCATAAATTAATACTGAGCTTCCAATTGAAGTCTTTGCAACCAATCACTCTAAGTGTATATCCTTAATTAAGGGATCTCATCTTTAACTAACTCTTTCTAACATAAAGACAGAATTAACAGATATGCTAGATTGTTTGGATCGAGAATTAATTTATAAATATAAAATAATTTGCCTTAGATCTTTATGTTTAAGAATCCTTTTATTCAGGAGAAGTGGTACCAACCCTAGACCCAGACACACACCATGTAACCCAGGCTAAACAGCCTCAATGATGGCTTAAAGGAAGGATTATATATGTAAGTTTCCTACTATTACTCTATCATTTATCGCACTTAGGGATTAAAATATGACCAGTTTATTGTCTTATAGTGCTGGAGGTTATAATTGGGTTTTACTTAGTTAAAATCAGCACGCCCTCAGGGCTGCATGGTATTCTGAAAGCTCTAGAGGAGAATCTCTTCTTATACCTGCCCACATTCCTTGACTCTTGGTCCTGAAAAGTTTCTGTTAGTTGCTCAGTCATGCCGAACTCTTTGGAACCCCATGGACTGTAGCCCACTCGGCTCCTCTGTCCATGGAATTCTACAGGTAAGAATGCTTAAGTGGGTTGTCCTGCCCTCCTCCTGGGGATCTTCCCAACCCAGGGATCAAACTCAGGTCTCCTGTACTGCAGGCAGATTCTTTACTGACTGAGCCACCAGTACCCTGTCTTCAAAGCAAGTAATGGAATCTACTACACATTGTATTACGCTTACAATGTCTCTTCCATATTGAAGGACTAGTGGTAATTATAACAGACTTGCCTGTATAGTCAGGATACTTCCTATTTTAAGGTCAGATACTTAGCTACCTTACTTCCCTCTATTACCTTTACCTCTTTACCTTGTATTATTACAGATATACAGGTTTCAGGGAGAAGAAAGTGTGCCCACTTTCCATCTTGCCCACTACAATGGATAATAGTCCTAAATTAATCCAACTAGACATTTGGTAGCAATGCTAAGAAAAAGACACTTATTTACTTCTGGACAGAAACAGAGAAACATTTAGCCCCAGAATTTGTTGACATCCATCTTGGTGGAAAAAGAGAAACTGAACTTAGGATCAAGATGCTATAATGGAAATTTAAGAATAGAGAAGCATAAATGAACAGTTTGTTAAGGCAGTCTTAACTACTCTAAAAGTGTATATCCTTAATTAAGGGATCTCATCTTTAACTAACTCTTTCTAACATAAAGACAGAATTAACAGATATGCTAGATTGTTTGGATCGAGAATTAATTTATAAATATAAAATAATTTGCCTTAGATCTTTATGTTTAAGAATCCTTTTATTCAGGAGAAGTGGTACCAACCCTAGACCCAGACACACACCATGTAACCCAGGCTAAACAGCCTCAATGATGGCTTAAAGGAAGGATTATATATGTAAGTTTCCTACTATTACTCTATCATTTATCGCACTTAGGGATTAAAATATGACCAGTTTATTGTCTTATAGTGCTGGAGGTTATAATTGGGTTTTACTTAGTTAAAATCAGCACGCCCTCAGGGCTGCATGGTATTCTGAAAGCTCTAGAGGAGAATCTCTTCTTATACCTGCCCACATTCCTTGACTCTTGGTCCTGAAAAGTTTCTGTTAGTTGCTCAGTCATGCCGAACTCTTTGGAACCCCATGGACTGTAGCCCACTCGGCTCCTCTGTCCATGGAATTCTACAGGTAAGAATGCTTAAGTGGGTTGTCCTGCCCTCCTCCTGGGGATCTTCCCAACCCAGGGATCAAACTCAGGTCTCCTGTACTGCAGGCAGATTCTTTACTGACTGAGCCACCAGTACCCTGTCTTCAAAGCAAGTAATGGAATCTACTACACATTGTATTACGCTTACAATGTCTCTTCCATATTGAAGGACTAGTGGTAATTATAACAGACTTGCCTGTATAGTCAGGATACTTCCTATTTTAAGGTCAGATACTTAGCTACCTTACTTCCCTCTATTACCTTTACCTCTTTACCTTGTATTATTACAGATATACAGGTTTCAGGGAGAAGAAAGTGTGCCCACTTTCCATCTTGCCCACTACAATGGATAATAGTCCTAAATTAATCCAACTAGACATTTGGTAGCAATGCTAAGAAAAAGACACTTATTTACTTCTGGACAGAAACAGAGAAACATTTAGCCCCAGAATTTGTTGACACCCATCTTGGTGGAAAAAGAGAAACTGAACTTAGGATCAAGATGCTATAATGGAAATTTAAGAATAGAGAAGCATAAATGAACAGTTTGTTAAGGCAGTATCACCAGGCCACTGAATGAAGTTTCATCTCAAGCTCATCTAAAATCTAATGTTATTAATTATTTTAAATAGTGATTTGTTCTTACAAATAAGGTACATGAGCTAGGTTTTTGTGACCTGCAGGCCAAACCGTCCCAAGTGATAAGATTGCTATTTTTGTAGTTCTTACACTAACGACTACTGAGATATGAGTATTCTCGAATTATATTTCCTGTTTGCTCATTGCTGACATTTAGGTAACCAGTAATTTCTGAATGATTATTCTATTTAATTATTCTTCTAATTCTAATAATACACCATTTTACTTTGATTTTGGGGGCAGGAAAGTTTATAATCTTTAAGAAGAAATAATGATTCTGACTCATTCTTCTCCACATTTATATCTCACTTGTTTTTCTTGTATTAGCTAAGTCTTTAATTCTATATTTTAAATATAACACTTCATATTTAGTTCCGAGTTCACACAATGAACTTGGGACTGTATTTCTGTACAAATAAAAATTTCAACATTTTACAAAAGGTCTTTCTTTGAAAAGCAAAGGAAGCTATTTTCTGTATGACGGAACAGAATGCTAACACTGTTAGTAGGCCAAAATCTAAAAACTTCAGACTTTAAACATAAAGCATTCATTTATCTTCCCTGAAAGAAAATGATTTTCCTGACAACATGGGTTAACAATCAAGTGGCAAGAACTAAAAATCCATGCTTCAAAGCAAGTAATGGAATCTACTACACATTGTATTACGCTTACAATGTCTCTTCCATATTGAAGGACTAGTGGTAATTATAACAGACTTGCCTGTATAGTCAGGATACTTCCTATTTTAAGGTCAGATACTTAGCTACCTTACTTCCCTCTATTACCTTTACCTCTTTACCTTGTATTATTACAGATATACAGGTTTCAGGGAGAAGAAAGTGTGCCCACTTTCCATCTTGCCCACTACAATGGATAATAGTCCTAAATTAATCCAACTAGACATTTGGTAGCAATGCTAAGAAAAAGACACTTATTTACTTCTGGACAGAAACAGAGAAACATTTAGCCCCAGAATTTGTTGACACCCATCTTGGTGGAAAAAGAGAAACTGAACTTAGGATCAAGATGCTATAATGGAAATTTAAGAATAGAGAAGCATAAATGAACAGTTTGTTAAGGCAGTATCACCAGGCCACTGAATGAAGTTTCATCTCAAGCTCATCTAAAATCTAATGTTATTAATTATTTTAAATAGTGATTTGTTCTTACAAATAAGGTACATGAGCTAGGTTTTTGTGACCTGCAGGCCAAACCGTCCCAAGTGATAAGATTGCTATTTTTGTAGTTCTTACACTAACGACTACTGAGATATGAGTATTCTCGAATTATATTTCCTGTTTGCTCATTGCTGACATTTAGGTAACCAGTAATTTCTGAATGATTATTCTATTTAATTATTCTTCTAATTCTAATAATACACCATTTTACTTTGATTTTGGGGGCAGGAAAGTTTATAATCTTTAAGAAGAAATAATGATTCTGACTCATTCTTCTCCACATTTATATCTCACTTGTTTTTCTTGTATTAGCTAAGTCTTTAATTCTATATTTTAAATATAACACTTCATATTTAGTTCCGAGTTCACACAATGAACTTGCGCACTGTATTTCTGTACAAATAAAAATTTCAACATTTTACAAAAGGTCTTTCTTTGAAAAGCAAAGGAAGCTATTTTCTGTATGACGGAACAGAATGCTAACACTGTTAGTAGGCCAAAATCTAAAAACTTCAGACTTTAAACATAAAGCATTCATTTATCTTCCCTGAAAGAAAATGATTTTCCTGACAACATGGGTTAACAATCAAGTGGCAAGAACTAAAAAATCCATGCTGAACACTAAATGAGGTAGCCAGAAAAAGTATTTAGATACAGACTTTTGTGGATGAACTGAAACTTATGATGACAAATAAATACTGTGATGAATGTCCCATGATATTTAACACACCATATTTGAATATTTTAATTCTGAAGGAAAAACCTATTATTGGGTGATTGTTAAATTTGTGATGAAGTTTGAGAGTAGCACGATCTTGAGGTACCAGAGAAACAGAAGACATTCCTTTTTGCCTTACATCATTATTCAATCCAGCACCTTATTTTTGCTTCATTTTGTCCTTAAATTGTAGACCCTCAGGTCCTGTATTTCTCACTTGTTCTTATTTAATAAAAATTAAATAAGCCCTTATCCCATGATGCTTTAAAACAATCTGTCTTATGTTTTTAAAATGGCAAAACAAGACACAGATTCGAAATGGTAGATTTTATGCTATTTCTTTTCTTTTCTTTTTTTTTTTCTGAGCCCAGACAAAGAAAATGACTTCTACCTGGGATATAATAAAATCTCTCAGATGAATTTCTCTCTCAATTCAGATTTCTTTCAGTTTAGTTGTTCACACATAGACTCATATGGAGAATTCTACTTAATGTCTTGTCCTGATTCCCCTGGTGAAGTGAAGTAGAATACCAAAGACTGGAAGACATTTTCCCTGTGAATGGCCAATCACATCCGCCTGACTTCTGGTCGCTGTTTTGATTTCTCAGACAAATATTTCATTCCAGCATTGCTATGTATTCCATAAACCTGACCTAGCCAAATTCTGATATTCCTTCAGCTTTCCTGAAGGGCAATGCAAAATTTCTGAACCCATCATAAAAAGTGAAGTAAGTCAAAAAGAAAAGGACAAGTACAATATACTAACACATATATATAGAATCTAGTAGGATGGTAATGATAACACACTCAATTAAGCAATGGAAAAACTGACACAGACAGTAGACATATGGATATTGTGGGGAATGAACAGTGGGTGGGAGGCATAAAGGAAGTAGCATGAGAACCAGTGCTATCATACGTGAAGAAAATAGCTATTGTCATTGTGCTGTGAGAAAAGGGGATCCTGCAGGGGTGCTGTGTGACAGCCTGGAGGCAGGGGCTGGGGGGGATATACATATGACTAATCTGGGATCATGCATATCTGTAAACAATAAAACTCTGTAAAAAGTAAAAGTAAAATATTTTTTTTTTTAAAAAATTACTCTGTAGAATGCCAGAAGTACCATGATTTCAAAGGCAAATCTGTCTTCTTTCCATAACTCTGAAAATCATTTATGCTTCTTAGGAACTCCCATAATCAGAGCTTTGGAAAGAAGCATCCAATAATTAAGTAGTGTAAGGGAAAGCCACGTTGACTTTATTACTTATTAAAAATGCTGAACTGTCCAAGTATTGTCATTTTCTTCACTCGATTTTTTATACAGTATTTCTGTTTATTGATTTTTGACTGTTCTGAGTATTCATTGCTATGTACAAGCTTTTCTCTAGTTGAAGTGAACGTGGGCTACCTTCTGGCTGCAGTTTGTGGGCTTCTCTTATTGCACAACATGGGCTCTAGGGCTCTCGGGCTTTGGTTGTGATATGTAGGTTCAGTAGTTTGGTTGTGGTATGTGAGCTCAGTAGTTATGGCTCCAAGCTCTAGAGCACAGGTTTAATAGTTGTGGCATATGGGCTGAGTTGCTCCTCAGTGTGTAGGATCTTTCCAGACCAGGAACTGAACCCACGTCTCCTGCATTGATAGGTAGATTCTTTATCACTGAAGCACCAGGGAAGATCTTTCCATTATTTAAAATGTTTGCTTACAAAAAAAAAAAATTATTAACATCTACTGAATACATTGGAATCAGATGTTATAGAGTCTGTATACATGTTGAGGTCTGTGTGAAATATTTAATATTCTTATTTGAAATGACTAGAGTCATTGATTAATCCTTAAGTTCATGGCTCAATGAAAATTTGTTGAGTCACTAGAAAAAGGACAGAATAAAACTTTGCTATAGAGAGAGTGATTTTTCTGCTTTATTTTTATAGGTTTAATCTTGCTTGCTAAACATGAAGAAGTGGAAATAACTGCTCAGGGTACTGTGAAGAGTATTTTGAGACTAAGGACCTGAAATCTGGTTTGAAAGAAAGTTGTACATTTCCACTTTGGATCTGGGAGAGGCAGTAAAGACATGAGAGATATTTATTTGTCATCCTTAGTAAAAAAAGGAAATAAACACTGGGAATCTGGACAATAAATTAACTAGATGCGTACCCATGAATAAATGGATTTACCTCTGTTTCTTCATCTGTAAAATAAGGATATTGGATAAGGTAATTGCTAAATCTTTCTTGCTGCTTAATACTCTAACTTCCATCATTTAGAGAAAACATTTACTAAATTTAGACAACAGTGACATAGTTTATTTGCATTCTCCTGTGTCATTTTATGCTTAGTTCAAATACTTGCTGCTATATAATTTTAAATAACATATTTAATTGATAAAGTTAATTATTAGGTATGAAGTACACTCTACACTTTTATTATGGCTCACCTCTTCCAAATTTAGATCACCCTTAGATGTGTACCACAAAAAATTATCATTTTATTCAGTTTTCAGGAGGTACAATCTGTGTTTTTACAAGGGTGTGTGTATATACAAATGTGTGTGCACATGTTCACATGCCAGTTATCAGTGCTGGAAATAATATGTTTGACTGAGGATGTGCTTTTGTTTCTTTCTTCCTTTTCACTTTTGACATTGTGATATCATGGGATCCATTTATAGAAACAGACCTGATTACTATTGTCTGCTAGATTTAGTACTAAATTCACTGTCCTTAGTTTTTCCAAAAACCATTAATAGAACACTAAACTCCTAGCTCTAATCACAACTGAACTTAATTGGCTTAAATCTGCATTTACAGCTTCTAAATAAATATGTCATTGAGCAGTTCCCCAAACTCCGCCAATCACCTCTCCTGAATACATTGGAATCAGATGTTATAGAGTCTGTATACATGTTGAGGTCTGTGTGAAATATTTAATATTCTTATTTGAAATGACTAGAGTCATTGATTAATCCTTAAGTTCATGGCTCAATGAAAATTTGTTGAGTCACTAGAAAAAGGACAGAATAAAACTTTGCTATAGAGAGAGTGATTTTTCTGCTTTATTTTTATAGGTTTAATCTTGCTTGCTAAACATGAAGAAGTGGAAATAACTGCTCAGGGTACTGTGAAGAGTATTTTGAGACTAAGGACCTGAAATCTGGTTTGAAAGAAAGTTGTACATTTCCACTTTGGATCTGGGAGAGGCAGTAAAGACATGAGAGATATTTATTTGTCATCCTTAGTAAAAAAAGGAAATAAACACTGGGAATCTGGACAATAAATTAACTAGATGCGTACCCATGAATAAATGGATTTACCTCTGTTTCTTCATCTGTAAAATAAGGATATTGGATAAGGTAATTGCTAAATCTTTCTTGCTGCTTAATACTCTAACTTCCATCATTTAGAGAAAAACATTTACTAAATTTAGACAACAGTGACATAGTTTATTTGCATTCTCCTGTGTCATTTTATGCTTAGTTCAAATACTTGCTGCTATATAATTTTAAATAACATATTTAATTGATAAAGTTAATTATTAGGTATGAAGTACACTCTACACTTTTATTATGGCTCACCTCTTCCAAATTTAGATCACCCTTAGATGTGTACCACAAAAAATTATCATTTTATTCAGTTTTCAGGAGGTACAATCTGTGTTTTTACAAGGGTGTGTGTATATACAAATGTGTGTGCACATGTTCACATGCCAGTTATCAGTGCTGGAAATAATATGTTTGACTGAGGATGTGCTTTTGTTTCTTTCTTCCTTTTCACTTTTGACATTGTGATATCATGGGATCCATTTATAGAAACAGACCTGATTACTATTGTCTGCTAGATTTAGTACTAAATTCACTGTCCTTAGTTTTTCCAAAAACCATTAATAGAACACTAAACTCCTAGCTCTAATCACAACTGAACTTAATTGGCTTAAATCTGCATTTACAGCTTCTAAATAAATATGTCATTGAGCAGTTCCCCAAACTCCGCCAATCACCTCTCCTATATTCTTATGGAATTATTAGATGTCTGCAAATGATTCTACTATCATTGCCATTTAATGTTTCATGTTTTTCCATAATCATCTTTACAGATGCCTTTCTCCATTAGAGATAGACTCTTGTTTTTCAAAGTGGTATAGAGTAAAAGTGAAATGCTCAGAAGATAATTTGAAGATGAGTTTAATATGGAAAATTAGAGCTAATATTTTTTCCTATTTTGGACTCGTTGAGTGCTAAAATAGCTAATTTGAAACCCTAAAATCCTATAAATACACATTTAGTTTCATTTTAACACTAATTTAGTATACTGATAAGCAGTCTTAAAATACTAAGTTGATAGTGAAACATGGTTTAGCTCTTTTTAATTTAAAATTACTACGTTAAAATGACTATAATTAGTTTTGTTCAGAAATTAGGTTTGTGGGTAAAGGCAAGAAAATACTGGTTTATTAAGTACATTTATTTAGATTTTAGTGTTGGTGAGATAGAATGTCCTTATTGTGGCAATTTTAACAGTCAACCTACAACAACAAGGAAACCAATATGGCTTTGAAAATAAATTTAAAAACTTAAAATCATATGTTCTATGTATATTCTATTATCCTAATAATCTACTTTTTAGAAGTGAGTTTGGAGAATATTCTTAGAAACTGCTCTATAGAATCAGTGTTATTTACTAAGATATATCAAAGTAATTCATTGCCCTCTTTGTGTTACCATAATTCCTGTTATGTTACCAAGCACTGTAGCACAGAAGGTCAGTAATTTTCTCATTTTTCTGTTAACCTGTAGTTTTTCTTGAAATCTAATACATTTTTCACCTTAACAAAAGCAGATTCTGATCATATTACACTCTTTTTAAAGACAACCACCATACCATCAAAGACTACCAACAGAATGAGAATTTACTACATGGGGAACACATCAACAAAACCCACATCTTTTGAGGGGGGAGCTTACACTGACTTAAGGGTCCTCTTTAAGGAAAAGATTATAAAGTAAAATAATAAAGAAGTAAAAATTAGATACCAATTTGAATTATTTTTTAAAACAAATATGAAATCACATTACTATCTCAAAAGTTTTGAAAAATTTCACAGAATATATATTTATTAATAAACTTAAACAAAGTTACAGTATTTATTTTCCTTAACTAGCTATTCTTGTTTGCATGTTCATTTAACAAATATTTTATTACAAATAGTTTTATTTTTATTTGTAAGATTTTACCAAATATTTTTATTTTATATTATTATTTTATAATTTTCCATAAAGAGATTAGAAAGATATTTCATTATTCTTGTGCAAAATTTCAAGGATTCTGCAGAGGAGAGCCACAGACACTGGTAGGATCAGAGGTCACATAGCTATATAAGAATCTGATCATGCCCAATAAGGGCATGTGATAGGTAATGAAGTTGGATACACACATGTCTTAAGAAATACTAAGTTGATAGTGAAACATGGTTTAGCTCTTTTAATTTAAAATTACTACGTTAAAATGACTATAATTAGTTTTGTTCAGAAATTAGGTTTGTGGGTAAAGGCAAGAAAATACTGGTTTATTAAGTACATTTATTTAGATTTTAGTGTTGGTGAGATAGAATGTCCTTATTGTGGCAATTTTAACAGTCAACCTACAACAACAAGGAAACCAATATGGCTTTGAAAATAAATTTAAAAACTTAAAATCATATGTTCTATGTATATTCTATTATCCTAATAATCTACTTTTTAGAAGTGAGTTTGGAGAATATTCTTAGAAACTGCTCTATAGAATCAGTGTTATTTACTAAGATATATCAAAGTAATTCATTGCCCTCTTTGTGTTACCATAATTCCTGTTATGTTACCAAGCACTGTAGCACAGAAGGTCAGTAATTTTCTCATTTTTCTGTTAACCTGTAGTTTTTCTTGAAATCTAATACATTTTTCACCTTAACAAAAGCAGATTCTGATCATATTACACTCTTTTTAAAGACAACCACCATACCATCAAAGACTACCAACAGAATGAGAATTTACTACATGGGGAACACATCAACAAAACCCACATCTTTTGAGGGGGGAGCTTACACTGACTTAAGGGTCCTCTTTAAGGAAAAGATTATAAAGTAAAATAATAAAGAAGTAAAAATTAGATACCAATTTGAATTATTTTTTAAAACAAATATGAAATCACATTACTATCTCAAAAGTTTTGAAAAATTTCACAGAATATATATTTATTAATAAACTTAAACAAAGTTACAGTATTTATTTTCCTTAACTAGCTATTCTTGTTTGCATGTTCATTTAACAAATATTTTATTACAAATAGTTTTATTTTTATTTGTAAGATTTTACCAAATATTTTTATTTTATATTATTATTTTATAATTTTCCATAAAGAGATTAGAAAGATATTTCATTATTCTTGTGCAAAATTTCCGAAGGATTCTGCAGAGGGAGAGCCACAGACACTGGTAGGATCAGAGGTCACATAGCTATATAAGCAAATCTGATCATGCCCAATAAGGGCATGTGATAGGTAATGTAAGTGATACACACATGACAGAAATTAGGATTATACACTCACATATGCACATGTACATTCACACATGTGCACATGAACATAAATAATTTAAAGTAAATATATTCCCAACTCAATTTCGTTTTACTCAGATCTCAGAAGTACCTCATCCACCATCACAGAACATAAAGGGAAATGTAACAGGAGAAAAATGAGAGGAGCAAGATTTCACTATTTTGACCAATTATTATTAAATACATCGCATGCTCAGTTACATCAATCATCTCCCTTTTGTGACCCCACGGGCTATAGCCCACCAAGTTCCTCTGTCCATGGAATTTCCCAGGCAAGAATGCTGGAGTGGGTTGTCATTTCCTTCTCCTGGGGATCTTCCTGACCCAGGGGTCAAACCAGCATCTCCCGTGTCTCCTGCATTGTAGGTGGATCCTTCAATGTTGAGTCACTGAGGAATCCCATTAAATATATTACTTTTGTAAATCATCAACGACAACAACCCACTTGATTGTGACAATGTATCACTAGGGTTCTTTCAGGCCTTGGATTGGTGGATTAGGTGGATTAGGTGCCTTAAGTATAAACTTCATGACCACTGGAAAACTCACCTCTGAATGTCTGTACTGTCAACAGTTCAAGTCTCTTATGATCGTCTCTTTCTGTAACAGGGACTGTTACAAAACCTTCTAGGCTTTTCTGTCAATATTTCACTTCATACATGAATATTCCTTCACCTTCTTCTCACACACAAAAAACATTTATTGATCTTCAACTGTGGTAACTACACTCAAATCTTTCTGTAATTGCCAATGCTCTTTCCTTTAAGTGAGTCTGCCCTATTCTTCAAGGACGTTTTCTATAAAAATCTATGTTACTCATTACAGTAGGAAAGAATGTCTTTATCCCTTTTACACAGAGATTAAGCTCTTATCAAATATTTTATTTGTCATTTAGATCACATTTATTAGAATAACTGTCATACAAATGTTATTTAAACTCTCCCAGACTGGTTTTAAGACTAATTTTTCTTTAAAATCCCTGCTTTAAATACTTAGGAGACATTGAACAAAGTTTTGAATCAGTGAACATGATAAATTCTTCAATATAGTTGATGAGGGGTGAAAAATATTTTATGTCCTGCAAATTTGGGCTTGAATGTATTATCTTTAACAAAAAAAAAAGTAGTTGAATGGATATTATTTGCCTACATCTTGAACAAATATTTAAGCTACATTTTATTAGTTTTCACCTTCTCCTACTTGCCCTGTATTGGAAATGAGACCTTCTTTATAAACAAATGAAAAAAATCTAACAGGAGAAATGAGAGGAGCAAGATTTCACTATTTTGACCAATTATTATTAAATACATCGCATGCTCAGTTACATCAATCATCTCCCTTTTGTGACCCCACGGGCTATAGCCCACCAAGTTCCTCTGTCCATGGAATTTCCCAGGCAAGAATGCTGGAGTGGGTTGTCATTTCCTTCTCCTGGGGATCTTCCTGACCCAGGGGTCAAACCAGCATCTCCCGTGTCTCCTGCATTGTAGGTGGATCCTTCAATGTTGAGTCACTGAGGAATCCCATTAAATATATTACTTTTGTAAATCATCAACGACAACAACCCACTTGATTGTGACAATGTATCACTAGGGTTCTTTCAGGCCTTGGATTGGTGGATTAGGTGGATTAGGTGCCTTAAGTATAAACTTCATGACCACTGGAAAACTCACCTCTGAATGTCTGTACTGTCAACAGTTCAAGTCTCTTATGATCGTCTCTTTCTGTAACAGGGACTGTTACAAAACCTTCTAGGCTTTTCTGTCAATATTTCACTTCATACATGAATATTCCTTCACCTTCTTCTCACACACAAAAAACATTTATTGATCTTCAACTGTGGTAACTACACTCAAATCTTTCTGTAATTGCCAATGCTCTTTCCTTTAAGTGAGTCTGCCCTATTCTTCAAGGACGTTTTCTATAAAAATCTATGTTACTCATTACAGTAGGAAAGAATGTCTTTATCCCTTTTACACAGAGATTAAGCTCTTATCAAATATTTTATTTGTCATTTAGATCACATTTATTAGAATAACTGTCATACAAATGTTATTTAAACTCTCCCAGACTGGTTTTAAGACTAATTTTTCTTTAAAATCCCTGCTTTAAATACTTAGGAGACATTGAACAAAGTTTTGAATCAGTGAACATGATAAATTCTTCAATATAGTTGATGAGGGGTGAAAAATATTTTATGTCCTGCAAATTTGGGCTTGAATGTATTATCTTTAACAAAAAAAAAAGTAGTTGAATGGATATTATTTGCCTACATCTTGAACAAATATTTAAGCTACATTTTATTAGTTTTCACCTTCTCCTACTTGCCCTGTATTGGAAATGAGACCTTCTTTATAAACAAATGAGAAAAAGCATTTCTGTTTTTCTGGAATTCCTAATGTATTTCATATATCTGTGCAATTACCAGTCATTTGAATAGAAAATAAAATGCAAAGAGAGAAGAGGAAAATGAATTTATGCATGTTTCTAGTGTTTTACAGAGCGTGACATATCAAAAGGACCACATTTTGATTTTATTCCATACTTTTCTGCACAATTTCTTCAGATTCCAAGAAAGTGATCTGCAGGGTGGAGAAGCAGATGAAAGGGAAAATCTATGCTGCAGAGCCTGGTGGAAAGGTGTAGCCACACAGAAGTATCAACTCTTCCTAGGGGGCCTCTTCTCCTAACATGTTCATTTTCACTTGAAGGACAGCAAATCTGAACAGTGACTTTATTCTAGGATGCCTTTAACCAAGACGCAGGAGTCTCTATTAGCATTTTTATAGCTGCCCAGAAGAAGTTTGCATGAATGTCAAGTTAAAGGATCTTGAAGAAATCAGACACACATTTTGAACCAGTACCCTCACTGCATAGCTGGGAACATTTGACATTGTAAAGAATGCATATTTACTTCTATCTGAGTATCTGAATTGCATAGTTGTATTTGTTCTTAGTTTGAAAGAATCTATTTTATAAGGGCAAAGAGCATTTGGAAGGTGCCATCATTTAACAAAATAAAGAGAGCCAATATGCTATTTGACAAACTCATAGGATGACAGAGGCCCTAGTATATAATAACATATATAATATATAATAACACATATAATATATATATATATACACACACACACACACACACACACACACGGGCTCAGCTCAGTGCTCTGCTGATGCCCTACAGAAGTGGGAGGTTCAAAAGGGAGGCAATATATGTATACATATAACTGATGGACGTTGTTGTACAGCACAAACTAACAAAACATTGCAAAGGAATTCTACTCCAATAAATAAATAAAATTTAAAAATAAAATATTTATCTTCTAAAAGGAATCAGACATAAAGGAAAATGTTTAGTTTCACTACTCTTCTCCCAACTTTGGTAAAGGGAATCTGTCTCCAACACAAATTTCACTGTTCAAGTTAATGTTCCTCCTTCCCTAATCACTGAAAACACCCTTCTCTTATAATTTTGTAACTGAGGACTACCCATTAGGACTTTTTCAATAGATCTTTTATCTTTAGAGTCTTATGGTCTAATAATGTCCTATTTCTAGCTTTACATATTTAGCAAGAATCAGGATCATACAGGCAGTTTAAGCCCTTGTGTGGATGTGGGGACTAGTCCACTTAGAAGTGAAGGAGTTTTAGCCAACTCAATCAACATGGATGAGGATTTAAGGATTTAGGTGTTAGTGATGGTGAAGGGGGTGTGGTGGGAGTCTTTCTAGAACATTAGTGAAAAAAGTGCAGAAACAAGATTAATTCACATATTTTGAAACTGGCAAACTCAATCTACATAATATTTAGGACATTTGAGAATATGTCACAATGCTTTTTAAATATTGAATGGGCATGACTTAGCAACTAAATAACAGCCAAAATAAGTCACTAAAGCATAATAGGAGGTGCACATTTTCTAAAGATTTTAGGAACAGTATGAAAAATGCAAATTAATTTTGAAGAAATCAGACACACATTTTGAACCAGTACCCTCACTGCATAGCTGGGAACATTTGACATTGTAAAGAATGCATATTTACTTCTATCTGAGTATCTGAATTGCATAGTTGTATTTGTTCTTAGTTTGAAAGAATCTATTTTATAAGGGCAAAGAGCATTTGGAAGGTGCCATCATTTAACAAAATAAAGAGAGCCAATATGCTATTTGACAAACTCATAGGATGACAGAGGCCCTAGTATATAATAACATATATAATATATAATAACACATATAATATATATATATATACACACACACACACACACACACACACACGGGCTCAGCTCAGTGCTCTGCTGATGCCCTACAGAAGTGGGAGGTTCAAAAGGGAGGCAATATATGTATACATATAACTGATGGACGTTGTTGTACAGCACAAACTAACAAAACATTGCAAAGGAATTCTACTCCAATAAATAAATAAAATTTAAAAATAAAATATTTATCTTCTAAAAGGAATCAGACATAAAGGAAAATGTTTAGTTTCACTACTCTTCTCCCAACTTTGGTAAAGGGAATCTGTCTCCAACACAAATTTCACTGTTCAAGTTAATGTTCCTCCTTCCCTAATCACTGAAAACACCCTTCTCTTATAATTTTGTAACTGAGGACTACCCATTAGGACTTTTTCAATAGATCTTTTATCTTTAGAGTCTTATGGTCTAATAATGTCCTATTTCTAGCTTTACATATTTAGCAAGAATCAGGATCATACAGGCAGTTTAAGCCCTTGTGTGGATGTGGGGACTAGTCCACTTAGAAGTGAAGGAGTTTTAGCCAACTCAATCAACATGGATGAGGATTTAAGGATTTAGGTGTTAGTGATGGTGAAGGGGGTGTGGTGGGAGTCTTTCTAGAACATTAGTGAAAAAAGTGCAGAAACAAGATTAATTCACATATTTTGAAACTGGCAAACTCAATCTACATAATATTTAGGACATTTGAGAATATGTCACAATGCTTTTTAAATATTGAATGGGCATGACTTAGCAACTAAATAACAGCCAAAATAAGTCACTAAAGCATAATAGGAGGTGCACATTTTTTCTAAAGATTTTAGGAACAGTATGAATATGGAAATAATATTTTACAGGAAACAAATTAATTTTAGAAAATATCTGCTTTTTATTTTTTATCATCTAATAAGTTATGCTTTGTGTAAAACTAATTACATGGTATGCTGAGGGTGACTGAATTTTAAAAGGAACAAAGAAACAAAACCTCTGTATTCTGGTAAAGGTAGCAAGAAAAGGTAAGTGAAGACTTTCCCATAATATAAATATAAAACATGAAAAAATTATCAAAGACAGCAATTTTAGGGCTCTGGAAAACAACAACAGGAAAACAGCAAATTGACAGGTACTTGTTAATTCTAGAAATTTGAGAAAGAATAATGGGAATCTGTTTTGCCTAGTTATATTCCCAATCGCCAACCTTTGGTTCATTTGGCAAGAATGGTGGTTTTCACAAGTTTGGCAGTAATGCCAAAATCCTTGTTGCCAGAGGGTGTAGACTGGATTCAGTGAGTGAGAAAATGGAAGGAAAAGTATTTAAAGACATAATGGGGGCTTCCCCTGGTGGTTCAGTGGATAAGGACACTGCCTTGCACTGCAAGGGGCGCCGGTTCGATCCCTGGCCTGGGAAGATCCTACGTGCCGCGGAGCGGCTGGACTGATGTGTCCAATTACCGAGCCGGAGCTCTGGGGCGCATGTGCCCAGAGCCGGTGCTCTGGGACAACAGAGGCAACCGCGATGGGAGGCCCACACGGGCCAAAGAACAAAGATGGATGAAAATGGACAAATGAAAGACCAATAGAAGTGACCTGACCGTCCCCCTCCCTCCACACCCCAACCCCCAAAAAGATAAAAAAAAAAAAAAAAGTCATAATGGCCCAATTTTCCAAAATCTGATGAAAAATAAGATTAAAAAGCAGAAGGAATTCAAAGGAGGTAAACACAAAAAGATACCCAACTAGACACATTATAATCAAAGTACTGAAAGCCAAAGAGAAACAAAACAAAACAAAAATCCTTAAAGTAATCAGGGGAAAACAAATCACCAGGACAGGAAAATAACAACAAGGTTAACAACTGACTTGTCAACCAGAATATAGGTGGCTAAGTGGAAGTACAATAATAAACTCAAACTGCTGAAGGAAAAAACTTGTCAATAAACTATTTCGTATTTATCAAGACTATCCTTCAAAATCAAAACTAAATTAAGACATTCCCAGAAAAATAAGACAGAGATTTTATTGCTAGCAGGCATGCCCCACAAACAATCCTAAAGAAGCCCTTCAAGTAAAAAGAAACTGATACCAGATTATAATTTAAATGTATAGGAAAAAATGCAGACTGGGATGCATTTATCTATCTTTTTTCTATTAATTTCTTTAAAAGCATTGGTATGTACATAATAACAATAAGATTAAGAATATAGAGTTTAGTTTTAACGTAGGTGTGACATATATGGTAATCAAGAAATAGTTGGGAAAACCCCATTTATATGGAGTATATTTCTATTTTTTTATAGAATTTAAGTCAGTAGAAACAGGACATAGAATATGATAAATAAAGGGATATTTTATAGCTATTAGAATAATTGGTAGAAAAAATAATTTAAAAAAATTAGTGTGCTTATTTTTTACAGTTTGTTGTTTCAATATTAAGAAAAAATTGAAGTCAGAAAGAAAAACAAATATTGTATATTAAAGCATATATACGTGATCTAGAAAGATTGCATTAATGAATCTATTGGCAGGGCACCAATGGCAACATTCATACAGAATGGACTTACGGACATAGGAGGAAGGCGAGGGTGGGACAAAAGGAAAAAGAACATGGAAACACATACTACCATATGTGTAAAATTGACAGTTAATGGAAACTTGCTATATGACTCAGGGAACACAAATTGTGGCTCTGTAACAACCTAGAGGGGTGGGATGGGGTAAAAGGTGGAACTAAGGCTCAAGAGGGAAGGTATTTATGCATGCCTAAATGCTGATTCATGTTGATGTATGGCAGGAATCGACGCAGTATTATAAAACAATTATCCTATAATTAAAAGTAAAAAAATTTTAAAAAGAAAAAAATTAAATGAGCAAATTGGTAAATGCAAATCCAGCTATATAACCAATAACCTTAAGTATGACTGGACTAGACATACCAATTAAAATGTGGAATTATTACACTAAATGTAAGAAAAAAATCCAAGTACATGATGGCTGTAAGGAATCCACTTTAGATCCAAAGGCATAAACAAATAGAAAGTAGGCAGCACTGAAAGAAATACACCATGCAAACAATAACCATAATCATCAATGATGGCTCGATGAACTCAGATATGTTGTTGAGCCCATCTAGTGAATTTTCAATTTTTTATTTCAGTAACTGTGCTTTTTAATTTAAGAATTTTAATATTGTTGAAATTCTTAATGTTCAGGTGTCTATCTATTAACACTTCCTATGTGTTGTCCTATTTCTCTTAAATTTCTTAAACACAGTTTATTTTAATTCTTCGAAAATGTTTATGATAGGTACTTTAAAATACTTGCCTGCCAAATCATACTTTAACACTTGCTCAATGGGTGGATTTAATTAAACTGTTTTCTTTACTGTAAAACAGAAAGCAGGCATTTTTCTCATGAAATTGTCATGGTATAAAATCAGTGAGTGAATGCAAAATATTTGGCACATAGTAGTCTCAATAAAATATTAACTATTAGTTATTATTTATTACTATTGCTATACACTTAGCAGAGGTATTCGTCAATAACATTTAAGACTTTCAAGGGCCTTTACATTGTTGACTGAACTTTTAAGATGAAAAAAAAAGTAGTCATACTTCTCAGAAAACTTTCAGCATATGTGTCTGCACCGCTCTACTTACTGAAAAAGCACACTGACAAAATTAAACTCAAAACCCTTTTATATTAAGCATTCATGAAAGAAATTACTGAGTGGGAAGCCTATTATTATCTCTCTGAAGAAAGCCACTTGAAATTTCTCTAGCTGAAATTTTATTTCCCAGTGTCAGCTTTAAAAATGTAGATGAAGAATTTTCATTTATTGGCAACATAACCCATTTACGATACAACACTCATAATTAAGAAAAATTGTCATAATTAGAAAACTTTCTTGCCTGAATGACAAATAGCTCCCTGATGTATGCCATTCCATTCTCAGTATATAATACAGCAAAAAGTGAAGGCTTTTTAGCTTTTGTGCTCTATGTGAAATAATAAACATGAACAAATAGGAGGGATCTTGAAAACTAGTGAGCTCACACAACGCAGTATTTCGGGATAAGGTAACAGAAATGTCCATGTTTGATCCAGCCTGATATTTATTTCCCACAGACTAAAGAAATATGATGACATCTAATCTGTAGAGCTCTCCCTCCAGTATCAGTATACATGATTCTTAGGGATGAAAGCACAGAACAGTAACTTTTCATTTCCCAAAGGATGTTCTATTTCCAAAACAGATGTTACATGTTGATATTCTCCCCATACAAAGCAAAATGCAAATGTTGGTATGATAAAGAAAAGGAAACTCAAATCAGGAGGCACATTCCTTTTCACATCATATATGCCCAGTATTATACTTATCACAGTATCAATTCCTCTCCATAAAATATGTAAGAGGGGCTGTTTTATAGAAGGTTCTGTGTTTAATCAGTCTGTCTTTGCTGTAATTGTTTTATACATATAATATTGATGGTGAAAAGGGAATAGTTTTTGTGTGTCAGTAGCATTTTAGAAACAGTATGAATGGAAATAATATTTTACAGGAAACAAATTAATTTTAGAAAATATCTGCTTTTTATTTTTTATCATCTAATAAGTTATGCTTTGTGTAAAACTAATTACATGGTATGCTGAGGGTGACTGAATTTTAAAAGGAACAAAGAAACAAAACCTCTGTATTCTGGTAAAGGTAGCAAGAAAAGGTAAGTGAAGACTTTCCCATAATATAAATATAAAACATGAAAAAATTATCAAAGACAGCAATTTTAGGGCTCTGGAAAACAACAACAGGAAAACAGCAAATTGACAGGTACTTGTTAATTCTAGAAATTTGAGAAAGAATAATGGGAATCTGTTTTGCCTAGTTATATTCCCAATCGCCAACCTTTGGTTCATTTGGCAAGAATGGTGGTTTTCACAAGTTTGGCAGTAATGCCAAAATCCTTGTTGCCAGAGGGTGTAGACTGGATTCAGTGAGTGAGAAAATGGAAGGAAAAGTATTTAAAGACATAATGGGGGCTTCCCCTGGTGGTTCAGTGGATAAGGACACTGCCTTGCACTGCAAGGGGCGCCGGTTCGATCCCTGGCCTGGGAAGATCCTACGTGCCGCGGAGCGGCTGGACTGATGTGTCCAATTACCGAGCCGGAGCTCTGGGGCGCATGTGCCCAGAGCCGGTGCTCTGGGACAACAGAGGCAACCGCGATGGGAGGCCCACACGGGCCAAAGAACAAAGATGGATGAAAATGGACAAATGAAAGACCAATAGAAGTGACCTGACCGTCCCCCTCCCTCCACACCCCAACCCCCAAAAAGATAAAAAAAAAAAAAGTCATAATGGCCCAATTTTCCAAAATCTGATGAAAAATAAGATTAAAAAGCAGAAGGAATTCAAAGGAGGTAAACACAAAAAGATACCCAACTAGACACATTATAATCAAAGTACTGAAAGCCAAAGAGAAACAAAACAAAACAAAAATCCTTAAAGTAATCAGGGGAAAACAAATCACCAGGACAGGAAAATAACAACAAGGTTAACAACTGACTTGTCAACCAGAATATAGGTGGCTAAGTGGAAGTACAATAATAAACTCAAACTGCTGAAGGAAAAAACTTGTCAATAAACTATTTCGTATTTATCAAGACTATCCTTCAAAATCAAAACTAAATTAAGACATTCCCAGAAAAATAAGACAGAGATTTTATTGCTAGCAGGCATGCCCCACAAACAATCCTAAAGAAGCCCTTCAAGTAAAAAGAAACTGATACCAGATTATAATTTAAATGTATAGGAAAAAATGCAGACTGGGATGCATTTATCTATCTTTTTTCTATTAATTTCTTTAAAAGCATTGGTATGTACATAATAACAATAAGATTAAGAATATAGAGTTTAGTTTTAACGTAGGTGTGACATATATGGTAATCAAGAAATAGTTGGGAAAACCCCATTTATATGGAGTATATTTCTATTTTTTTATAGAATTTAAGTCAGTAGAAACAGGACATAGAATATGATAAATAAAGGGATATTTTATAGCTATTAGAATAATTGGTAGAAAAAATAATTTAAAAAAATTAGTGTGCTTATTTTTTACAGTTTGTTGTTTCAATATTAAGAAAAAATTGAAGTCAGAAAGAAAAACAAATATTGTATATTAAAGCATATATACGTGATCTAGAAAGATTGCATTAATGAATCTATTGGCAGGGCACCAATGGCAACATTCATACAGAATGGACTTACGGACATAGGAGGAAGGCGGCGAGGGTGGGACAAAAGGAAAAAGAACATGGAAACACATACTACCATATGTGTAAAATTGACAGTTAATGGAAACTTGCTATATGACTCAGGGAACACAAATTGTGGCTCTGTAACAACCTAGAGGGGTGGGATGGGGTAAAAGGTGGAACTAAGGCTCAAGAGGGAAGGTATTTATGCATGCCTAAATGCTGATTCATGTTGATGTATGGCAGGAATCGACGCAGTATTATAAAACAATTATCCTATAATTAAAAGTAAAAAAATTTTAAAAAGAAAAAAATTAAATGAGCAAATTGGTAAATGCAAATCCAGCTATATAACCAATAACCTTAAGTATGACTGGACTAGACATACCAATTAAAATGTGGAATTATTACACTAAATGTAAGAAAAAAATCCAAGTACATGATGGCTGTAAGGAATCCACTTTAGATCCAAAGGCATAAACAAATAGAAAGTAGGCAGCACTGAAAGAAATACACCATGCAAACAATAACCATAATCATCAATGATGGCTCGATGAACTCAGATATGTTGTTGAGCCCATCTAGTGAATTTTCAATTTTTTATTTCAGTAACTGTGCTTTTTAATTTAAGAATTTTAATATTGTTGAAATTCTTAATGTTCAGGTGTCTATCTATTAACACTTCCTATGTGTTGTCCTATTTCTCTTAAATTTCTTAAACACAGTTTATTTTAATTCTTAAAATGTTTATGATAGGTACTTTAAAATACTTGCCTGCCAAATCATACTTTAACACTTGCTCAATGGGTGGATTTAATTAAACTGTTTTCTTTACTGTAAAGAAGCAGGCATTTCCTATGTTGTTAGGATCGAATATCTTATATGGTCAAGGGCACCTATTAGAATAATTGGTAGAAAAATAATTTAAAAAATTAGTGTGCTTATTTTTACAGTTTGTTGTTTCAATATTAAGAAAAATTGAAGTCAGAAAGAAAACAAATATTGTATATTAAAGCATATATACGTGATCTAGAAAGATTGCATTAATGAATCTATTGGCAGGGCACCAATGGCAACATTCATACAGAATGGACTTACGGACATAGGAGGAAGGCGAGGGTGGGACAAAAGGAAAAAGAACATGGAAACACATACTACCATATGTGTAAAATTGACAGTTAATGGAAACTTGCTATATGACTCAGGGAACACAAATTGTGGCTCTGTAACAACCTAGAGGGGTGGGATGGGGTAAAAGGTGGAACTAAGGCTCAAGAGGGAAGGTATTTATGCATGCCTAAATGCTGATTCATGTTGATGTATGGCAGGAATCGACGCAGTATTATAAAACAATTATCCTATAATTAAAAGTAAAAAAATTTTAAAAAGAAAAAAATTAAATGAGCAAATTGGTAAATGCAAATCCAGCTATATAACCAATAACCTTAAGTATGACTGGACTAGACATACCAATTAAAATGTGGAATTATTACACTAAATGTAAGAAAAAAATCCAAGTACATGATGGCTGTAAGGAATCCACTTTAGATCCAAAGGCATAAACAAATAGAAAGTAGGCAGCACTGAAAGAAATACACCATGAAAACAATAACCATAATCATCAATGATGGCTCGATGAACTCAGATATGTTGTTGAGCCCATCTAGTGAATTTTCAATTTTTTATTTCAGTAACTGTGCTTTTTAATTTAAGAATTTTAATATTGTTGAAATTCTTAATGTTCAGGTGTCTATCTATTAACACTTCCTATGTGTTGTCCTATTTCTCTTAAATTTCTTAAACACAGTTTATTTTAATTCTTCGAAAATGTTTATGATAGGTACTTTAAAATACTTGCCTGCCAAATCATACTTTAACACTTGCTCAATGGGTGGATTTAATTAAACTGTTTTCTTTACTGTAAAACAGAAAGCAGGCATTTTTCTCATGAAATTGTCATGGTATAAAATCAGTGAGTGAATGCAAAATATTTGGCACATAGTAGTCTCAATAAAATATTAACTATTAGTTATTATTTATTACTATTGCTATACACTTAGCAGAGGTATTCGTCAATAACATTTAAGACTTTCAAGGGCCTTTACATTGTTGACTGAACTTTTAAGATGAAAAAAAAAGTAGTCATACTTCTCAGAAAACTTTCAGCATATGTGTCTGCACCGCTCTACTTACTGAAAAAGCACACTGACAAAATTAAACTCAAAACCCTTTTATATTAAGCATTCATGAAAGAAATTACTGAGTGGGAAGCCTATTATTATCTCTCTGAAGAAAGCCACTTGAAATTTCTCTAGCTGAAATTTTATTTCCCAGTGTCAGCTTTAAAAATGTAGATGAAGAATTTTCATTTATTGGCAACATAACCCATTTACGATACAACACTCATAATTAAGAAAAATTGTCATAATTAGAAAACTTTCTTGCCTGAATGACAAATAGCTCCCTGATGTATGCCATTCCATTCTCAGTATATAATACAGCAAAAAGTGAAGGCTTTTTAGCTTTTGTGCTCTATGTGAAATAATAAACATGAACAAATAGGAGGGATCTTGAAAACTAGTGAGCTCACACAACGCAGTATTTCGGGATAAGGTAACAGAAATGTCCATGTTTGATCCAGCCTGATATTTATTTCCCACAGACTAAAGAAATATGATGACATCTAATCTGTAGAGCTCTCCCTCCAGTATCAGTATACATGATTCTTAGGGATGAAAGCACAGAACAGTAACTTTTCATTTCCCAAAGGATGTTCTATTTCCAAAACAGATGTTACATGTTGATATTCTCCCCATACAAAGCAAAATGCAAATGTTGGTATGATAAAGAAAAGGAAACTCAAATCAGGAGGCACATTCCTTTTCACATCATATATGCCCAGTATTATACTTATCACAGTATCAATTCCTCTCCATAAAATATGTAAGAGGGGCTGTTTTATAGAAGGTTCTGTGTTTAATCAGTCTGTCTTTGCTGTAATTGTTTTATACATATAATATTGATGGTGAAAAGGGAATAGTTTTTGTGTGTCAGTAGCATTTTAGAAACATAGAAATAGCCTTGATAGGACATAAGGAAAGATGAGCAGGTGGGACACTAGGGATTTTTAGGGCGGTGAAACTCTTTTATGATACTAAAATGAGGAGTACATATGTACTGATCACTGATATGCACCTATGAGTACATATCAGTAGAGTCCAAACTTATAGAAAGCAAAATGTCAAGAGCAAACCCTGAAGTTAACGATGGACTTGGGGTGATGACGATGTTACTGCAGGCTCATCAGGTGTACAAATGTTCCATTCTGGTGCAGAAGGCCAACAGTGGGGAAGGCTGTGTTTGTTTAGGGACAGAGTACATGGGAACTCTCTGTCCCTTCTGCTCAATTTTGCTGTGAATCTAATTTTTCTAAAGAATAAAGTCTTTTTAAGAGGAAAAAACACCTTAACTTTTAAAATGTGGTCAGAGATCTCAACAAATGGTACTAAAAGGCACTGCTGAGTTTTTTGGACTTTTCACAAATACACTGCACAAGCAGGCAAATATAGCAAATGTACACAGACATTATAAAATTTGAAAGAAGAAAGGCTGTTGTTAAACAATTCATATTCTCCTGAAATGTGTCCATATCATAAGTGAAAGTGAAAGTGTTAGTCATTCAATTGTGTCCGACTCTTTGCAGTCTTCTCTAGGCTCCTCTGTCTATGGGAGTCTCCAAGCAAGAACACTGGAGTGGGCTGCCATTCTCTTCTCCAGGGGATCTTCCTGACCCAGGGATCAAACCCATGTCTCCTGAATTGTAGGCAGATTCTTTACAATCTGAGCCAATATAGCAACATAAAAACAATTTTGAATATGGACGAGGACCAGCAAAATAGAGAGACGCTATCAGATAAGCATGCCATTCTAATTTCAACTTTGCTACTATTATGCCATATAGTGTTATACAGGATTCCTCACTTCGTCGGTGCTCAATTTCCTTCTATGTAAAAGGAGGGAGGTGAAAACTTGAATAAAGCTAATCTTTCTTCTGAAGTTTGAATAAAAAGAGTAAATATGTGTTTTCCCAGGCTTGGACCTGGACAGTCTGAAGTACCCTTAATAAATTCAAACCTTTTTGCAGTATAAAACTTTTCTCTTAAAATTCCATGTCCTGGTGTATGAATTATATATCATAAAGCTATTGGATAAAACTATCCCTAGTAACACCAACAAGAAGCTTCTTATTCGCCCTGCTCTAAAATAGGTGGCACAGATGTTCAATGCTCAATGCCTTGGTTTCTTTATCAGTAAAATGATGAGAAGTAACAGTACTTACCTAATGGGCAAGTCTTGACAATTTTGAATAAATGCTAAAATGACAGCCATTGTTATTGACTTAGCAGTACTATGATAGATTGTAATTTTCTCAGCTCTTATTATGAATTCTTATTTTCTCTTTTTTGTTTACACTCCTCAACAAAAGTGTAACCACTCTTGTTTGCTAAAACAGTATTTAAGAACATTCCAACAATAAATATTTAAAGACTGCTATATATTTATATTACCTGCATACACTGAACACAAAAGATTTGCACACTATAAATACATATTTGCTTCTAAAATAGCAGTTTTTGAGTTGGAGGCAAGGCTACATGTATTCTTCAGAGGAAATAAATAATTCAAAAAATCTGGAGAAAGGCATACATGTAGTATTATTAAAGGATAGAATCTGGATTGACACATACACCCTACAACATATAAAACAGACAACAAGGACCTACTGTACAGCACAGCGTACTCTACTCCATACTCTTTAGTAGTGCGTAAGAGAAAAGAATCTAAAAAGAAGTGGATATATGTATATGTATAACAGATTCACTTTGCTTTACACTTGAAATTAACACAATATTGTGAATCAACTATACCAAAATAAATTTAGAAAAAAATGGAAAATAAAGTTTTATAGCAAAACTTCAGATTTTTTTACTTATATTCCAGTTTGTCAAATGACTTGTATTATTTAATAATAAGTATTAAATACATAACATTAATTTTATGAGTCTTTATATTTTATGTATCCAGCATTCTAAAAAATTGTATATTTATTATACATACACAAGTAGTTAGAATTATAATAAACTAGTATGGAATACTGGAATGATAGAACTAATTGTAAATTTCATGATACTTTTGAAATGCTACACTGGCTATGGCTTCTTTCTTTTTTCTTGTTTTTAAAGCTTATTTCACCTTATGGTTTAACTACTGTCTTTGGAAATACAGACTCAATTTTTAAAAAAAAAAAGAATATTTACTTTAGAAAACAGTGTAGACAGGGAAAACTTTTTTATTCTGACTTTTAATATTCAGGTTTTCTTTATGATTAGCTTACACGTGAATATTCTAAAACAATGATTAGGAAGATCAATAGCATAAAATTTCCAGTAAGATGACTATTAATCCAATTTGAGGGCTTTTTAGAAAAAAATAACAAACCTTTGCAGTAACAGTATCAAGTTACAGCCTCTTTAAAATAGTTTTATTTTTCTTTTTAAAGAATGGAGATGAAACTGGAAAATAAAATTGAGAGTTTGATATCATAATTTAATAAAATGGGAAAATGTATGTAGCTATATACATATTTAAATTATTTATTTTATTTTTGAACTGAATCATTTTTATGAACTAATCCCTATGTCCCTAATAAACAATTTTCATCTGAAACCTACCACTGAAGTCCAAGATGTAATGCAGAAAAATATAATACAGTGAAACCTCAGGGAGGGAAACCAATGTAAGTGATCATATGGATCACTTCAAATTCCTGCCTAAGTGGGTGTATGGTGGGAACTGTGTAGCACAGGGACCTATACTCAGTATCATGTAATAACATAGGGTGTAAAAGAGTCCAAAAGAGAATATATATACCTGAATCACTTTGCTGTATACCAGAAGTAAACACAACACTGAAAAACCCACTGAAGTTCAACAAAAGTTTAAAGACAAAAACAAAAACCTATCAGGCAGATATGAAAAAAGAAAGAAAATAGGGATGATACATAGGAGAAAATCCTGCCAAAGAAACAGATCCCATAATGGCACAGATGATAGAATTAGAAAATGAAGATTTTGAGTTTATAATTACCGTTTTTACTTACAAAAAGGAATACATAAGTATATTAAGTAGTGACATGGAAAACATTAAAAAGATACCAATCAAAAGTGAAGGCTTTTTAGCTTTTGTGCTCTATGTGAAATAATAAACATGAACAAATAGGAGGGATCTTGAAAACTAGTGAGCTCACACAACGCAGTATTTCGGGATAAGGTAACAGAAATGTCCATGTTTGATCCAGCCTGATATTTATTTCCCACAGACTAAAGAAATATGATGACATCTAATCTGTAGAGCTCTCCCTCCAGTATCAGTATACATGATTCTTAGGGATGAAAGCACAGAACAGTAACTTTTCATTTCCCAAAGGATGTTCTATTTCCAAAACAGATGTTACATGTTGATATTCTCCCCATACAAAGCAAAATGCAAATGTTGGTATGATAAAGAAAAGGAAACTCAAATCAGGAGGCACATTCCTTTTCACATCATATATGCCCAGTATTATACTTATCACAGTATCAATTCCTCTCCATAAAATATGTAAGAGGGGCTGTTTTATAGAAGGTTCTGTGTTTAATCAGTCTGTCTTTGTTGTAATTGTTTTATACATATAATATTGATGGTGAAAAGGGAATAGTTTTTGTGTGTCAGTAGCATTTTAGAAACATAGAAATAGCCTTGATAGGACATAAGGAAAGATGAGCAGGTGGGACACTAGGGATTTTTAGGGCGGTGAAACTCTTTTATGATACTAAAATGAGGAGTACATATGTACTGATCACTGATATGCACCTATGAGTACATATCAGTAGAGTCCAAACTTATAGAAAGCAAAATGTCAAGAGCAAACCCTGAAGTTAACGATGGACTTGGGGTGATGACGATGTTACTGCAGGCTCATCAGGTGTACAAATGTTCCATTCTGGTGCAGAAGGCCAACAGTGGGGAAGGCTGTGTTTGTTTAGGGACAGAGTACATGGGAACTCTCTGTCCCTTCTGCTCAATTTTGCTGTGAATCTAATTTTTCTAAAGAATAAAGTCTTTTTAAGAGGAAAAAACACCTTAACTTTTAAAATGTGGTCAGAGATCTCAACAAATGGTACTAAAAGGCACTGCTGAGTTTTTTGGACTTTTCACAAATACACTGCACAAGCAGGCAAATATAGCAAATGTACACAGACATTATAAAATTTGAAAGAAGAAAGGCTGTTGTTAAACAATTCATATTCTCCTGAAATGTGTCCATATCATAAGTGAAAGTGAAAGTGTTAGTCATTCAATTGTGTCCGACTCTTTGCAGTCTTCTCTAGGCTCCTCTGTCTATGGGAGTCTCCAAGCAAGAACACTGGAGTGGGCTGCCATTCTCTTCTCCAGGGGATCTTCCTGACCCAGGGATCAAACCCATGTCTCCTGAATTGTAGGCAGATTCTTTACAATCTGAGCCAATATAGCAACATAAAAACAATTTTGAATATGGACGAGGACCAGCAAAATAGAGAGACGCTATCAGATAAGCATGCCATTCTAATTTCAACTTTGCTACTATTATGCCATATAGTGTTATACAGGATTCCTCACTTCGTCGGTGCTCAATTTCCTTCTATGTAAAAGGAGGGAGGTGAAAACTTGAATAAAGCTAATCTTTCTTCTGAAGTTTGAATAAAAAGAGTAAATATGTGTTTTCCCAGGCTTGGACCTGGACAGTCTGAAGTACCCTTAATAAATTCAAACCTTTTTGCAGTATAAAACTTTTCTCTTAAAATTCCATGTCCTGGTGTATGAATTATATATCATAAAGCTATTGGATAAAACTATCCCTAGTAACACCAACAAGAAGCTTCTTATTCGCCCTGCTCTAAAATAGGTGGCACAGATGTTCAATGCTCAATGCCTTGGTTTCTTTATCAGTAAAATGATGAGAAGTAACAGTACTTACCTAATGGGCAAGTCTTGACAATTTTGAATAAATGCTAAAAATGACAGCCATTGTTATTGACTTAGCAGTACTATGATAGATTGTAATTTTCTCAGCTCTTATTATGAATTCTTATTTTCTCTTTTTTGTTTACACTCCTCAACAAAAGTGTAACCACTCTTGTTTGCTAAAACAGTATTTAAGAACATTCCAACAATAAATATTTAAAGACTGCTATATATTTATATTACCTGCATACACTGAACACAAAAGATTTGCACACTATAAATACATATTTGCTTCTAAAATAGCAGTTTTTGAGTTGGAGGCAAGGCTACATGTATTCTTCAGAGGAAATAAATAATTCAAAAAATCTGGAGAAAGGCATACATGTAGTATTATTAAAGGATAGAATCTGGATTGACACATACACCCTACAACATATAAAACAGACAACAAGGACCTACTGTACAGCACAGCGTACTCTACTCCATACTCTTTAGTAGTGCGTAAGAGAAAAGAATCTAAAAAGAAGTGGATATATGTATATGTATAACAGATTCACTTTGCTTTACACTTGAAATTAACACAATATTGTGAATCAACTATACCAAAATAAATTTAGAAAAAAATGGAAAATAAAGTTTTATAGCAAAACTTCAGATTTTTTTACTTATATTCCAGTTTGTCAAATGACTTGTATTATTTAATAATAAGTATTAAATACATAACATTAATTTTATGAGTCTTTATATTTTATGTATCCAGCATTCTAAAAAATTGTATATTTATTATACATACACAAGTAGTTAGAATTATAATAAACTAGTATGGAATACTGGAATGATAGAACTAATTGTAAATTTCATGATACTTTTGAAATGCTACACTGGCTATGGCTTCTTTCTTTTTTCTTGTTTTTAAAGCTTATTTCACCTTATGGTTTAACTACTGTCTTTGGAAATACAGACTCAATTTTTAAAAAAAAAAAGAATATTTACTTTAGAAAACAGTGTAGACAGGGAAAACTTTTTTATTCTGACTTTTAATATTCAGGTTTTCTTTATGATTAGCTTACACGTGAATATTCTAAAACAATGATTAGGAAGATCAATAGCATAAAATTTCCAGTAAGATGACTATTAATCCAATTTGAGGGCTTTTTAGAAAAAAATAACAAACCTTTGCAGTAACAGTATCAAGTTACAGCCTCTTTAAAATAGTTTTATTTTTCTTTTTAAAGAATGGAGATGAAACTGGAAAATAAAATTGAGAGTTTGATATCATAATTTAATAAAATGGGAAAATGTATGTAGCTATATACATATTTAAATTATTTATTTTATTTTTGAACTGAATCATTTTTATGAACTAATCCCTATGTCCCTAATAAACAATTTTCATCTGAAACCTACCACTGAAGTCCAAGATGTAATGCAGAAAAATATAATACAGTGAAACCTCAGGGAGGGAAACCAATGTAAGTGATCATATGGATCACTTCAAATTCCTGCCTAAGTGGGTGTATGGTGGGAACTGTGTAGCACAGGGACCTATACTCAGTATCATGTAATAACATAGGGTGTAAAAGAGTCCAAAAGAGAATATATATACCTGAATCACTTTGCTGTATACCAGAAGTAAACACAACACTGAAAAACCCACTGAAGTTCAACAAAAGTTTAAAGACAAAAACAAAAACCTATCAGGCAGATATGAAAAAAGAAAGAAAATAGGGATGATACATAGGAGAAAATCCTGCCAAAGAAACAGATCCCATAATGGCACAGATGATAGAATTAGAAAATGAAGATTTTGAGTTTATAATTACCGTTTTTACTTACAAAAAGGAATACATAAGTATATTAAGTAGTGACATGGAAAACATTAAAAAGATACCAATCAAATTTCTAGAGATGAAAAGTTTCTATGAATATAATTAAAATACAGTGGAGGGATTTAGCACTATATTTGACAGCACAATAGAAAATTTTAATGTACTACAGCACAGTAATAGTAATTAACCACAGTTAAATGTAGGAAGAAAAATGTGCCAAAAAAAGTTTTTTTGAGAAAAATATAAATGAACTGTAGAAAATTCCATGTAGTCTAATTTACTTGCAATTGGATGTCTCTGTGCAGAGGAAGAAATAATGGCACAAAAGCATTCAGATTTAGTACAGACTATAAATCCACAGATCTAAGTAGCTCAAAAATCTTTAAACACATATGAAGGAAGCAAATAACATCAAACACATTACAATGAAATGGCACGAAACCACATTATATACACTTTGACAGCAGACTTCTCATCAGAAGTAGTGTAAGCCAGAAAGAGTTGGACGTTATCTTTAAAGTACTGTGATTTCAAGAACAATAAAAACTCAGTCTTGAATTATATACTCAATGATAATGCATTTCAAAAATAAAGTTGAAGTAAAAGCTATTAATTACATATAAAAGCTGAAATAATTTACTACAATAAGACTCGCACTATAAGAAATATTAACAGAAGCCTTTAGCTTGTAAGAAAATTATATAGGAAGAAAATATAAATTTACGCAAAAGAATGAAGCATACTGTTAAGTGTATGTGGAAATATATGAGACTATTTTGTTTAATTTATAAATTCAAAAAGATATTTCCACTTCTTAACATGGGTTGCATACAGTGACTTCTTTCCACAGAATACATTATAGATGGGAATGGAGAGAAACTTACAGTTCAGAAATGTGATAAACACTCCTTCAGCCAAGTGATCAGGTTCAACATATAAGTCATGTTGATAGCATGCACTCTTGATATGGTTTGATGGAAATAATATTTTACCTTTGTGATCTTCCTCCCAATAACTGCTAACTCCAATCTTATCATGGGAAAAGTATCAGAGAAGTTCCAATAAATAGGAATTCTCTAATTGAACAGTAAAATGCCAAGATTTTGAGTTTATAATTACCGTTTTTACTTACAAAAAGGAATACATAAGTATATTAAGTAGTGACATGGAAAACATTAAAAAGATACCAATCAAATTTCTAGAGATGAAAAGTTTCTATGAATATAATTAAAATACAGTGGAGGGATTTAGCACTATATTTGACAGCACAATAGAAAATTTTAATGTACTACAGCACAGTAATAGTAATTAACCACAGTTAAATGTAGGAAGAAAAATGTGCCAAAAAAAGTTTTTTTGAGAAAAATATAAATGAACTGTAGAAAATTCCATGTAGTCTAATTTACTTGCAATTGGATGTCTCTGTGCAGAGGAAGAAATAATGGCACAAAAGCATTCAGATTTAGTACAGACTATAAATCCACAGATCTAAGTAGCTCAAAAATCTTTAAACACATATGAAGGAAGCAAATAACATCAAACACATTACAATGAAATGGCACGAAACCACATTATATACACTTTGACAGCAGACTTCTCATCAGAAGTAGTGTAAGCCAGAAAAGAGTTGGACATTATCTTTAAAGTACTGTAATTGCAAGAACAATAAAAACTCAGTCTTGAATTATATACTCAATGATAATGCATTTCAAAAATAAAGTTGAAGTAAAAGCTATTAATTACATATAAAAGCTGAAATAATTTACTACAATAAGACTCGCACTATAAGAAATATTAACAGAAGCCTTTAGCTTGTAAGAAAATTATATAGGAAGAAAATATAAATTTACGCAAAAGAATGAAGCATACTGTTAAGTGTATGTGGAAATATATGAGACTATTTTGTTTAATTTATAAATTCAAAAAGATATTTCCACTTCTTAACATGGGTTGCATACAGTGACTTCTTTCCACAGAATACATTATAGATGGGAATGGAGAGAAACTTACAGTTCAGAAATGTGATAAACACTCCTTCAGCCAAGTGATCAGGTTCAACATATAAGTCATGTTGATAGCATGCACTCTTGATATGGTTTGATGGAAATAATATTTTACCTTTGTGATCTTCCTCCCAATAACTGCTAACTCCAATCTTATCATGGGAAAAGTATCAGAGAAGTTCCAATAAATAGGAATTCTCTAATATACCTGAACAGTATGCACAAAATTGCCAAGATCATCAAAAACAAAGGAAGGGCTTCCCTGGTGGTCCAGTGGGTAAGGACACCGCCTTGCAGTGCAAGGGGCGCCGGTTCGATCCCTGGCCTGGGAAGATCCCATGTGCTGCAGAGCGGCTGGACCGATGTGTCCAATTACCGAGCCGGAGCTCTGGAGCGCATGCGCCCAGAGCCGGTGCTCTGCAACGACAGATGCCACCGCGATGGGAGGCCCACAGGAACCAAAGAACAAAGACAGATGAAAACGGAGAAATGAAAGACCAATAGAAGTGGCCCACCTGCTCCCCTCCCTCCCCAACCCGACCCCCGCCCAAAAATAAAATAAATAAATCTTTTTTTAAAAAAAAAGACCAATAGAAGTGGCCTGCCTGCTCCCCTCCCTCCCCACCCCATCCCCACCAAAAAAAATAAATAAATATATATATCTCTAAAAAAAAAAAAAAAAAACACAAAGGAAGTATGAGAGACTATTAACAGCTAAGAGGAAATGTGACAAATGGTATACTAGGTGGTATCCTGGAGTTGCAAAAGAGTATCATGTAAAAATTAAGACCTAAGAAAAAAGGACAGACTGAAATAAATAATGTTTCAAAATTTAGTTATAATAAATCTACCATACAAATTCAAGATGCTAATAATAGGTGAAGTTATATGCATGGAGTTGGAGGGCTTATGGGAATTCTCTATACTATTAGATATTTCTATAAAATTAAAATCATTTGAAAAAATGAAGTCAAAAAATGAAGTCTAAAAATAAAAATATAATTAACTGTTTAAAACCAAAATAAAACCAATATGATATTCATATACATATGTAAAATATAAAATAATAGAACACAGTACAAGAAGACAGAGGTATATTATCATAAGGTTTCTTAATGTTATATATAAAATTACATTTACTATATTAATGTAAATGTTCTTAATACTTCAATTAAAAGGCAGAGGTTATCAGAGTATGTAAAATAAAAATACCTATTTATATGGAGTCTAAAAAGCAATACTTAAAAATATGCACTTTCAAACTAACCAAAGAAAACTTGGACATTTATTGTAATACCAGGAGAGGACACTGTAGCTTTAAATCTTTATGTGGCTAATAGTACATCAAAATAAATGTGACCAAAATTCCTAGAAATTTAAGGAAAAACACATACATACAGTATTATTCATATATTTCATATATAATTTATAAAAGAAGCAAATAGAAATTCAGTGAGAATATAGATGATTTGAGCATTACCACCTGTATTTATCGGCATTTATAGAACATTCCATTCAACAATAACAGATTATAAACTCTTTTCAATGTTACAGAGAATATTCCCCAAGACTTGGACCACTAAAGAAGTCTTAATAAATTTAAACGACTCAAAGTATCTAAATGTGTTCTCTGGGCTTCCCCTAGTGGTCCAGTGGGTACAGACACCGCCTTGCAGTGCAAGGGGCGCCGGTTCGATCCCTGGCCTGGGAAGATCCCACATGCCGTGGAGCGGCTGGACCGATGTGTCCAATTACTGAGCTGGAGCTCTGGAGCGCATGCACCCAGAGCCGGTGCTCTGCGACTACAGAGGCCACCGTGATGGGAGGCCCACACGGGCCAAAGAATAAAGATGGATGAAAATAGAGAGAAAGACCAATATAAGTGGCCTGCCCATCCCCTTCCCTCCCCACTCCACCCTCCAAAAAGATATATTAAAAAAAAAATTTTTTTTAATAAATGTGTTCTCTGAAAACAGTGGAGTTAAATAATAATATAGTATTGAAGAAAAAACAAAAATACATGGAAGCTAAACTATATACTACTCAATTACACATGTATTAAAGAACAAATCAAATTAGAAATTAGAAAGTATCTTTAACTAAAAGAAAATAACACATCTGAAATTATGTAGAGGTTTTTTTTTTTTATCTTTTAGATTCTATTTTGCTTTTTTGATTTTACAGAATTTTGTTGTTTACAGATATGTGTAATCACAGTACAAGAAGACAGAGGTATATTATCATAAGGTTTCTTAATGTTATATATAAAATTACATTTACTATATTAATGTAAATGTTCTTAATACTTCAATTAAAAGGCAGAGGTTATCAGAGTATGTAAAATAAAAATACCTATTTATATGGAGTCTAAAAAGCAATACTTAAAAATATGCACTTTCAAACTAACCAAAGAAAACTTGGACATTTATTGTAATACCAGGAGAGGACACTGTAGCTTTAAATCTTTATGTGGCTAATAGTACATCAAAATAAATGTGGACCAAAATTCCTAGAAATTTAAGGAAAAACACATACATACAGTATTATTCATATATTTCATATATAATTTATAAAAGAAGCAAATAGAAATTCAGTGAGAATATAGATGATTTGAGCATTACCACCTGTATTTATCGGCATTTATAGAACATTCCATTCAACAATAACAGATTATAAACTCTTTTCAATGTTACAGAGAATATTCCCCAAGACTTGGACCACTAAAGAAGTCTTAATAAATTTAAACGACTCAAAGTATCTAAATGTGTTCTCTGGGCTTCCCCTAGTGGTCCAGTGGGTACAGACACCGCCTTGCAGTGCAAGGGGCGCCGGTTCGATCCCTGGCCTGGGAAGATCCCACATGCCGTGGAGCGGCTGGACCGATGTGTCCAATTACTGAGCTGGAGCTCTGGAGCGCATGCACCCAGAGCCGGTGCTCTGCGACTACAGAGGCCACCGTGATGGGAGGCCCACACGGGCCAAAGAATAAAGATGGATGAAAATAGAGAGAAAGACCAATATAAGTGGCCTGCCCATCCCCTTCCCTCCCCACTCCACCCTCCAAAAAGATATATTAAAAAAAAAATTTTTTTTAATAAATGTGTTCTCTGAAAACAGTGGAGTTAAATAATAATATAGTATTGAAGAAAAAACAAAAATACATGGAAGCTAAACTATATACTACTCAATTACACATGTATTAAAGAACAAATCAAATTAGAAATTAGAAAGTATCTTTAACTAAAAGAAAATAACACATCTGAAATTATGTAGAGGTTTTTTTTTTTTATCTTTTAGATTCTATTTTGCTTTTTTGATTTTACAGAATTTTGTTGTTTACAGATATGTGTAATTCCAGATTAGTCATATGTATATCCTATTTCCCCCACCCCACACCTCCAGGCCATCGCATAGAACCCATGTACAATCCCTTAGACCCATAGTGCATTGACAATAGTTGTCTCTTTTACATAAGATAGCATAGGGTTCTGTGTTGCTCTTTCTATATCTCTCACCCAATTTTCCCTCTCCCCAATGTCCATAATTCTGTTCCCTATGACTGTTTCTACATCAATGCTCTGTGTCTGTATTTATTAGTTCGAACTTACTAGATTCCATATATATGTTTACTTCACTTTGTATAGTAGGTTCTAGATTCATCCATCTCATTAGGACAGAATCTTCTGCATTTCTTTTTGCTGCTGAGAAGTATTCCATTGTATGTATGTACTAAAGCTTCTTTATGCTTTCATTTGTCAATGGACATCTAGGTTGCTTCCATGACCTACCTAGTGTATAAAGTGTTGCAACGAACTCTGGGGTTACCGGTGTCTCTTTCAATTTTGATTTCACCAAGGTATAAACCTAATAGTGGGATTGCTGGGTCATACGGTTCTTCTATTCTTAGTTTTTTTGAGGAATCTCCATACTGTCTTCCATAGTGGTTGTATCATGAAATTACATAGAGTTTAATTAATGTAGTACAAAAAGAATAATTTATATCACTTAGGACCTATAACAGAAAAGAAGTAAGGCATCAAGTTGATGACCTTACTTTCTACTTTAATGAACTACAAAACAAATGCAAATAAATCCAAAGAGCAGAAGTTCACAAAACAGCAAAAAGGTCCAAGGTAAATTGTTTAAAAATAATGGTATTTTCATTATCTGAATGGTGACTGTTTTAGAGCTTTTATATATGTCAAAATACATTTAATTGTTCACTTAAAATATACATATTGCATTTATTTTCTTTTCCCCATCATGCCTCTTTTATTTATATTTATTTTCATCTGTCTTTTTATTCTTTGGACTGTATGGACCTTCCATTGCAGCAGCCTCTCTCACTGCACAGCACCGGCTCTGGGCGCATGCGCTCCGGAGTGCTGGCTTGTAATTGGGCACAGGGGTCCAGCCGCTGGGCAGCACGTGGGATCTTCCCGGGCCAGGGATTGAACTGGTGCCCCTTGCATTGAGAGGCAGACTCTTCACCCACTGGACCACCAGGGAAGCCCTATGAATTGCATTTTATGTAAATCATCCATCAAAACCTCCAAAAGAGTTTGTCATCAGTTGTGTCAACTGTTTGCGACACCATGAACTGTAGCCCTCCAGGTTCCTCTGTCCATGGAATTCTCCAGCCAGGAATACTGGAGAGGGTTGACATTTCCTCCTTGACAGTAAATAAGCAATCCTATTCTGAGTGTAAAAGTATTTTTCTTCAATATTTTAGAATCTATTTTACCATATTATTATCTAATGTTTCAGTGGAGAAGTTTGAAAATAATTCTTGCATATGTTAGATGATATTTTGTATGTAGAGAGAGAATTCCCTGTAAGTGTCTCACAGTCCTAGACATTCTGAATATTCCCTGTGACTATCTTTTCAAGAATATTTCTATAGCAAACAGTCTTGGACCATAGATACAGTGCCTTCCTAAGGAATAAAAGGTAAGCATGCTTATTACCCACTGTAAGAGGTCCAATTTCCCATTATAAGACACCAGGATTTCTCCATAATAATGCATCTCCCTGTGAGCAGGCATCCATCTGGGCCACCTGCATTACTCTTGTTGGACTGAGGGGTGAGGAGTGCTGACACAAAGATGCTGATACGCATGCTGCCTCTTTGAACCAGAGACCTCTATTGCCCAGCTTCACGAAAACTTTGACAAATGGACTCATTAGCTTGTAAATGAAGCAAAGTCTCGCCCCTGAATAGTTCTTTAAGGTAAATTGTTTAAAAATAATGGTATTTTCATTATCTGAATGGTGACTGTTTTAGAGCTTTTATATATGTCAAAATACATTTAATTGTTCACTTAAAATATACATATTGCATTTATTTTCTTTTCCCCATCATGCCTCTTTTATTTATATTTATTTTCATCTGTCTTTTTATTCTTTGGACTGTATGGACCTTCCATTGCAGCAGCCTCTCTCACTGCACAGCACCGGCTCTGGGCGCATGCGCTCCGGAGTGCTGGCTTGTAATTGGGCACAGGGGTCCAGCCGCTGGGCAGCACGTGGGATCTTCCCGGGCCAGGGATTGAACTGGTGCCCCTTGCATTGAGAGGCAGACTCTTCACCCACTGGACCACCAGGGAAGCCCTATGAATTGCATTTTATGTAAATCATCCATCAAAACCTCCAAAAGAGTTTGTCATCAGTTGTGTCAACTGTTTGCGACACCATGAACTGTAGCCCTCCAGGTTCCTCTGTCCATGGAATTCTCCAGCCAGGAATACTGGAGAGGGTTGACATTTCCTCCTTGACAGTAAATAAGCAATCCTATTCTGAGTGTAAAAGTATTTTTCTTCAATATTTTAGAATCTATTTTACCATATTATTATCTAATGTTTCAGTGGAGAAGTTTGAAAATAATTCTTGCATATGTTAGATGATATTTTGTATGTAGAGAGAGAATTCCCTGTAAGTGTCTCACAGTCCTAGACATTCTGAATATTCCCTGTGACTATCTTTTCAAGAATATTTCTATAGCAAACAGTCTTGGACCATAGATACAGTGCCTTCCTAAGGAATAAAAGGTAAGCATGCTTATTACCCACTGTAAGAGGTCCAATTTCCCATTATAAGACACCAGGATTTCTCCATAATAATGCATCTCCCTGTGAGCAGGCATCCATCTGGGCCACCTGCATTACTCTTGTTGGACTGAGGGGTGAGGAGTGCTGACACAAAGATGCTGATACGCATGCTGCCTCTTTGAACCAGAGACCTCTATTGCCCAGCTTCACGAAAACTTTGACAAATGGACTCATTAGCTTGTAAATGAAGCAAAGTCTCGCCTCAATAGTTCTTGAAGTAGTTTTCTATTTCCTAACAAAAATCCTAACAATGAGTCTATAAATATTTTGTGTTACAATTTGTGGGTTTTGTCAATCTAGGGTTGCTCATATTTTTTAGATGTCAAAAATACACCTCCGGGACTTCCCTGGTGGTCCAGTGGGTAAGACTCTGTGCTCCTAATGCAAGGAGCCTGGGTTCGATCCCTGGTCAGGGAACTAGATCCCACATGCCACAGCTAAGACCCAGCGTAGCCAAATCAAAATAAATAAAGCAATAGTAAAAATATATATACCTCCATTAACTTTGTACATACTTCCTTCTATCCACATTTATTTTTCCACCTATACTGCAACTACTGTTATTCAGGTTTGTGTAATCCTATGTCTCCTCTCCCTATCTACTAAATGTTCTTTCATATTTTCTATTCTTTTATCCTTCAGTGCTCCCTTATAAAACCTTTCAAAACAGTCTTCTAATCTGCTAAGCATCCTTCAGTCATGTCCTTTCTACTCCTTTGCTTTGTGTGCTTTATATCAACTCATATTATTTATACAAAATTCTTCTCTTTTGGTTTCTTCATAATAGCATCTTACTGGGGCTTCCCTGGTGGTCCAGTGGGTAAGGACACCTGCCTTGCAGTGCAAGGAGCGCCGGTTCGATCCCTGGTCTGAGAAGATCCCATGTGCGTGGAGCAGCTGGACCGATGTGTCCAATTACCGAGCCGGAGCTCTGGAGCGCATGCGCCCAGAACTGGTGCTCTGCGACAACAGAAGCCACCGCGATGGGAGGCCCACACAGGCCAAAGAATGAAGATGGATGAAAATAGATAAATGAAAGACCAATAGAAGTGGCCCGCCCCCCCACAACTCCCCAAATAAATAATAATTTTTTTAAAAAAAAGCATCTTACTGTTGTTTCAAATATCTTCCTCTATCTTTGTACAAGGTTTCTCCAAATATTCTGACTGGGCCTGGAAATTTCAAAATATGCAGGGCAGGGCAGCAGGCTGGGAATCCCCACAAGGACACTTGTGAGTGACACTCTTGAGTCTAAAGGCAAAATCCTCTCCCTCTGAGGAAACTCTGTTGTTTCCCTCAACACCTTTAATTGATTGGATGAGACCCACTCAATTGTAAGGGTAATATATATGGTTAAGTCTTCTGATTACAATGTTAGCCCCATCTAAAAAATACCATCACATGCAGACTACTTTTTACCAAATAAATGGGTACCAGAGCTTACCTATGTTGATGCATGAAATTAATCATCATGATATTTTTATATATTATTCATGCTTATCCATATATCTTATTGAAATTATTGATACACAGATACCATTTTATACTTTAAAATGTTTTTAATTACTGGAGTAACACAAATCAACCTAAGATATATACATGCAACTGAGTCAATTTTAAGAGAAATATTACCTTCAAAACTGAAAGCAGTCCTTGTTAGTCACCCCCTTAGTTCTCCATATGCCTCCTCTCAAATATCACTTTCTCACCCTTTCAAAGTGAAGGTAAACTCATCATCACTGCTATTTTTATGGAAATAATATCTATAGTTTCCTATAACAGTATTCTCACATTTTTTTTATTCCAAATATTTTCTATTCTTTTATCCTTCAGTGCTCCCTTATAAAACCTTTCAAAACAGTCTTCTAATCTGCTAAGCATCCTTCAGTCATGTCCTTTCTACTCCTTTGCTTTGTGTGCTTTATATCAACTCATATTATTTATACAAAATTCTTCTCTTTTGGTTTCTTCATAATAGCATCTTACTGGGGCTTCCCTGGTGGTCCAGTGGGTAAGGACACCTGCCTTGCAGTGCAAGGAGCGCCGGTTCGATCCCTGGTCTGAGAAGATCCCATGTGCGTGGAGCAGCTGGACCGATGTGTCCAATTACCGAGCCGGAGCTCTGGAGCGCATGCGCCCAGAACTGGTGCTCTGCGACAACAGAAGCCACCGCGATGGGAGGCCCACACAGGCCAAAGAATGAAGATGGATGAAAATAGATAAATGAAAGACCAATAGAAGTGGCCCGCCCCCCCACAACTCCCCCCAAATAAATAATATTTTTTTTTTTAAAAAAAAGCATCTTACTGTTGTTTCAAATATCTTCCTCTATCTTTGTACAAGGTTTCTCCAAATATTCTGACTGGGCCTGGAAATTTCAAAATATGCAGGGCAGGGCAGCAGGCTGGGAATCCCCACAAGGACACTTGTGAGTGACACTCTTGAGTCTAAAGGCAAAATCCTCTCCCTCTGAGGAAACTCTGTTGTTTCCCTCAACACCTTTAATTGATTGGATGAGACCCACTCAATTGTAAGGGTAATATATATGGTTAAGTCTTCTGATTACAATGTTAGCCCCATCTAAAAAATACCATCACATGCAGACTACTTTTTACCAAATAAATGGGTACCAGAGCTTACCTATGTTGATGCATGAAATTAATCATCATGATATTTTTATATATTATTCATGCTTATCCATATATCTTATTGAAATTATTGATACACAGATACCATTTTATACTTTAAAATGTTTTTAATTACTGGAGTAACACAAATCAACCTAAGATATATACATGCAACTGAGTCAATTTTAAGAGAAATATTACCTTCAAAACTGAAAGCAGTCCTTGTTAGTCACCCCCTTAGTTCTCCATATGCCTCCTCTCAAATATCACTTTCTCACCCTTTCAAAGTGAAGGTAAACTCATCATCACTGCTATTTTTATGGAAATAATATCTATAGTTTCCTATACAGTATTAAAATTCAAGGTTGCATTTCTAAACACAATAATTTATGTTTCCCTACTTTTAAAGGTCATTATTGCTTGATGTGTAGCAGTAAACAACAAAATTCTGTAAAAAAATTAAAAATAAAATTTTTTAAAAAATTTAAAAAACATAGAGGTCAATATTACTTGTAAATTTCTCCTTTTTTTGTCTCCCGAGCTTAAAAATTAGTTTAAGTCAAGATTTCTTATGCACACACCTCCAATTCAGGAAACAGAACTTTGCTAGGCAAACGAGAAGACCTCTATTTGCCTGAGTCTAATGACAATCACTTCTTTCCCTGCAAAATAACTCAACATCGACTTTTACACTAATCATTTCCTTGTATTTTCTTAGAGTTTTTTTCATTCAAGTGGTTTGATACAGAACACTAAAATAAACATTATGGTATAGTCAATTCTGATTTATAAACTTTATGTTACATACATTGCAAACCATTAATATGTTCTAGATTTTTCCTCCATTTTTTTTATTCTTTAAGATATAATAATATATGTTTAGGAATCTAGACCACTTATCTATAGCATTGGCATAGTCTAAATTTTGTTGATTGCATCCTCATTCTGCAGTAAATTTCTAAAATTTTTAGAAATTTAAAACAGGGTTTTTAAAATACAGTTTAAGAAAGAAATAGGGTTTTTAAAATTGTTACTTGGTATTTTTCTGGTGTGCTTTCATTGTCTCCAGGAATATTTTCAACACTTTAGTCTCTCTTTTTCTTATAATAATTTTGTGCGGGCTTTGACCATGATTTTTTGCATTTATTTTAGTTTATGCAAACTTGTTTTCCTGACATTTTAAAATGAAATAGCTCAATTAGAAGCCACAGTTCAGAAGTTATAATAGCTAAGCTCAGAAAGCTTTTAAATTTTTGTTGTTCATATCATGTTAAATACATTATCTCACTCTCTGTAATTTACTTGTTCTCTTTCCTTCTCTCATTTACATAAGGCCCTTTTTGTCTTCCTCTCAATCTTGATTTTACTGTCTTCAATTTTTCCTTAGTGCTAGGTAGGGATTTCTTCAAAGGGAGCCCCATGGATGGTCTATTTTGAGAGTTCACATTTTGCATATTCCTAAAATTGGATTGGGCAAAAAGTTCCCCAAGTTCAACTGCTTTTGCAAACTGGCCTGTGATACTTCCTGTGAAATGTTTGTATCTGGTATCGGAATTTTCTTCTATCAAGTCAGATACAACCTCATCCCTCTGTTTCTTCTCACGAGCTTAAAAATTAGTTTAAGTCAAGATTTCTTATGCACACACCTCCAATTCAGGAAACAGAACTTTGCTAGGCAAACGAGAAGACCTCTATTTGCCTGAGTCTAATGACAATCACTTCTTTCCCTGCAAAATAACTCAACATCGACTTTTACACTAATCATTTCCTTGTATTTTCTTAGAGTTTTTTTCATTCAAGTGGTTTGATACAGAACACTAAAATAAACATTATGGTATAGTCAATTCTGATTTATAAACTTTATGTTACATACATTGCAAACCATTAATATGTTCTAGATTTTTCCTCCATTTTTTTTATTCTTTAAGATATAATAATATATGTTTAGGAATCTAGACCACTTATCTATAGCATTGGCATAGTCTAAATTTTGTTGATTGCATCCTCATTCTGCAGTAAATTTCTAAAATTTTTAGAAATTTAAAACAGGGTTTTTAAAATACAGTTTAAGAAAGAAATAGGGTTTTTAAAATTGTTACTTGGTATTTTTCTGGTGTGCTTTCATTGTCTCCAGGAATATTTTCAACACTTTAGTCTCTCTTTTTCTTATAATAATTTTGTGTGGGATTTGACCATGATTTTTTGCATTTATTTTAGTTTATGCAAACTTGTTTTCCTGACATTTTAAAATGAAATAGCTCAATTAGAAGCCACAGTTCAGAAGTTATAATAGCTAAGCTCAGAAAGCTTTTAAATTTTTGTTGTTCATATCATGTTAAATACATTATCTCACTCTCTGTAATTTACTTGTTCTCTTTCCTTCTCTCATTTACATAAGGCCCTTTTTGTCTTCCTCTCAATCTTGATTTTACTGTCTTCAATTTTTCCTTAGTGCTAGGTAGGGATTTCTTCAAAGGGAGCCCCATGGATGGTCTATTTTGAGAGTTCACATTTTGCATATTCCTAAAATTGGATTGGGCAAAAAGTTCCCCAAGTTCAACTGCTTTTTGCAAACTGGCCTGTGATACTTCCCTGTGAAATGTTTGTATCTGGTATCGGAATTTTCTTCTATCAAGTCAGATACAACCTCATCCCTCTGTTTCTTCTCACAAAGATGCTGACAAAATGCAGGTATTTGGGATCTCTATCTATACTCATTTCCACTCTGTGTCTTGTGAGGATATCAGGCCACCTAGTTTTATTAAAGTAGTATGTATCTGTTTCTGTGTTTTGCCCTCTAGTTAAGCTGTACTTTTCAAGAAGATCAATATGGGAAAATGTCCTTAAGGGGTGTTTGAAGAACAAAGTCAGAAATGCAAAATAAAGAGCAGAAAGGAGAAGGTAGACTGTACAGAATAATATGGAGATAAGCATTGATGCAGTGACATTTTTTGGAATAACTGGACATCTTGTTTTGACTAAAACTGATGAAAATATAAGGTTATATGGATCTATTTCTGCATGTCAAAACACAAGGTTATTAAAGGTTTCATCATAGATCAGTCAAGCTCAACTCTCTAGTGTGTGGTATTATGACAGCTTTGAGATTCAAAATAAAGGCTTTGGGTCTATTTTTATGGCCAGTGTAATAGGAAAGAATAAACATAACTCCATATTAGATATTTTTTTACTTTAACCTTTGTGCTTTGTTGTCTGTGCTTAGTGTACTTATGTTGCCTCTGCATATTTTGTAAAAGAATGCTGCATATAGCCTGAAATATACAGACTAGGGTGTTCCCAAGACACAGACCTTTAAGAGCCCATGCATATGGAAGACAGAAAGTTTCAGAAAAAAGAATAACATTTGTTTTGTTGAATGTTTACAGGGAAGTCATGACCTGACCTCTGCCTGCAGCTAAGAGGACAAAGGATTCAACAGCAAGAAATTTGCAAGAACTAACCATGCCTCTCCTTTACTTTGCCTTGAAAAGGGCTTTGCTGAAAGTCTTCTGGGAGTTCAAGGTTTTTCAAGACCATAAACCACCTATCTCCTTGCATAGCTCCCAACTCTATTGCTTCTGCTCCTAACTCCAAGTTCCAGTGTTTCACTATTGTTTGGCCTCACTGTAAGTTGGGGACATGGACTTGTGTCAGATGCATCTGCATATGTTAGAATCTTTACTGTTCATTTAGTCTAGCACAAGTCAGATGAATTTTTAAACTCTAGAGTTGTAAGGAGTGCACACATGTTCTTTTTCTATACATTGTTCACAAAAGAGTCGACCCTCTTAGGCAACTGTTAACTACAAACTGGTGCTTGACAAGGCATTTGCCATCTGCCTCTGTGAAGAATGAATTCTGTTCTGCTGCAGCTGCTGACCTTCAGCATAACCTGACAGGAGTTCAGTTAGATAGGGAGGCACCTTGTGCTCCAGGGAAACTGTTGGAACAGTCTTTAGATAGTTAGATATTTTCAGGAACTGATCTCAGGATTCCAATTCATGCATATCCTCAGATCTAGAAAAGCACTAAATCCCTTCATGAAGACATCAGATCCTCGGGAAGAGCAGAAAACCCGTTGTAAAGTAAGGACTTAATTTCATTGAACTGCCTCTCCACAAAAATCTTACATATTGACCGACCTACCCCCACTTACTCGTTCACCATCACTAAACTTGTGCTTTGTTTTTTCATTGATTCAAAATAAAGGCTTTGGGTCTATTTTTATGGCCAGTGTAATAGGAAAGAATAAACATAACTCCATATTAGATATTTTTTTACTTTAACCTTTGTGCTTTGTTGTCTGTGCTTAGTGTACTTATGTTGCCTCTGCATATTTTGTAAAAGAATGCTGCATATAGCCTGAAATATACAGACTAGGGTGTTCCCAAGACACAGACCTTTAAGAGCCCATGCATATGGAAGACAGAAAGTTTCAGAAAAAAGAGTAACATTTGTTTTGTTGAATGTTTACAGGGAAGTCATGACCTGACCTCTGCCTGCAGCTAAGAGGACAAAGGATTCAACAGCAAGAAATTTGCAAGAACTAACCATGCCTCTCCTTTACTTTGCCTTGAAAAGGGCTTTGCTGAAAGTCTTCTGGGAGTTCAAGGTTTTTCAAGACCATAAACCACCTATCTCCTTGCATAGCTCCCAACTCTATTGCTTCTGCTCCTAACTCCAAGTTCCAGTGTTTCACTATTGTTTGGCCTCACTGTAAGTTGGGGACATGGACTTGTGTCAGATGCATCTGCATATGTTAGAATCTTTACTGTTCATTTAGTCTAGCACAAGTCAGATGAATTTTTAAACTCTAGAGTTGTAAGGAGTGCACACATGTTCTTTTTCTATACATTGTTCACAAAAGAGTCGACCCTCTTAGGCAACTGTTAACTACAAACTGGTGCTTGACAAGGCATTTGCCATCTGCCTCTGTGAAGAATGAATTCTGTTCTGCTGCAGCTGCTGACCTTCAGCATAACCTGACAGGAGTTCAGTTAGATAGGGAGGCACCTTGTGCTCCAGGGAAACTGTTGGAACAGTCTTTAGATAGTTAGATATTTTCAGGAACTGATCTCAGGATTCCAATTCATGCATATCCTCAGATCTAGAAAAGCACTAAATCCCTTCATGAAGACATCAGATCCTCGGGAAGAGCAGAAAACCCGTTGTAAAGTAAGGACTTAATTTCATTGAACTGCCTCTCCACAAAAATCTTACATATTGACCGACCTACCCCCACTTACTCGTTCACCATCACTATGGTTTATTTTCTTGGATCTAATTCTCTTCTCCATAAACCTGAGTTCTAGGTCCTGCATTCATGTCAGCATCTACGAACGATATTTTCAGCCTGAATGCTACAATGGAATAGGTTAAGTGATATATCTTATTCCTTCTGGCAATAATAGAACCTTCCTGAATTTTACAGTGGCATGATGTTTACTGTATATTGTCATCAAATAACAGAATCTCCAGCAGAATCTTCTCATGCACATGACGGTTTTATTGTTTAGTCTCTTCTCATCCAAGCAGGTAAGCTACAAGCAGGCATTTCAATCAACACTGTTAGTGATCAGTATGTATTTTTTAGAATTTAATGTTTCCTCAAATACCAAATTTCTTTTAGAGCATAGGAATATAAAGCATCCTCCTGAGGAATAACTTTGAAAACTATTTTCAGTAGCAAAGAAACACTTTTCGTCAACAAGACTGATTGGCAGAGATGACTTATATACTTCATGGGAAGAACGATTTTGGGGCTGTTTTCATGATATGAGTCAGAGTGTATGTACATCTTTCTGTGTTGTTACCATTGTCAATACAGTTGTTCCTTCTCTTCTCTTGATTATCTGAAAAACAGAAAGTATGTTCTTTGTCTATAACAGATTTATTGGTGTTCATGTATGATTGCATTGCAACTAGGTGCTGGGAGCATAAGACAAAAGGAGCTATTCAGTCGTTTTCTTTGCTTGCTTGTCAGTCACTCAAAGTTGAAGGAGAAGTGGTGGTAAAATTAACCAGTGGAATTCAATACATAAAGGTCTTTCAGGCATGCCTCTGTGAAGAATGAATTCTGTTCTGCTGCAGCTGCTGACCTTCAGCATAACCTGACAGGAGTTCAGTTAGATAGGGAGGCACCTTGTGCTCCAGGGAAACTGTTGGAACAGTCTTTAGATAGTTAGATATTTTCAGGAACTGATCTCAGGATTCCAATTCATGCATATCCTCAGATCTAGAAAAGCACTAAATCCCTTCATGAAGACATCAGATCCTCGGGAAGAGCAGAAAACCCGTTGTAAAGTAAGGACTTAATTTCATTGAACTGCCTCTCCACAAAAATCTTACATATTGACCGACCTACCCCCACTTACTCGTTCACCATCACTATGGTTTATTTTCTTGGATCTAATTCTCTTCTCCATAAACCTGAGTTCTAGGTCCTGCATTCATGTCAGCATCTACGAACGATATTTTCAGCCTGAATGCTACAATGGAATAGGTTAAGTGATATATCTTATTCCTTCTGGCAATAATAGAACCTTCCTGAATTTTACAGTGGCATGATGTTTACTGTATATTGTCATCAAATAACAGAATCTCCAGCAGAATCTTCTCATGCACATGACGGTTTTATTGTTTAGTCTCTTCTCATCCAAGCAGGTAAGCTACAAGCAGGCATTTCAATCAACACTGTTAGTGATCAGTATGTATTTTTTAGAATTTAATGTTTCCTCAAATACCAAATTTCTTTTAGAGCATAGGAATATAAAGCATCCTCCTGAGGAATAACTTTGAAAACTATTTTCAGTAGCAAAGAAACACTTTTCGTCAACAAGACTGATTGGCAGAGATGACTTATATACTTCATGGGAAGAACGATTTTGGGGCTGTTTTCATGATATGAGTCAGAGTGTATGTACATCTTTCTGTGTTGTTACCATTGTCAATACAGTTGTTCCTTCTCTTCTCTTGATTATCTGAAAAACAGAAAGTATGTTCTTTGTCTATAACAGATTTATTGGTGTTCATGTATGATTGCATTGCAACTAGGTGCTGGGAGCATAAGACAAAAGGAGCTATTCAGTCGTTTTCTTTTCTTTGCTTGCTTGTCAGTCACTCAAAGTTGAAGGAGAAGTGGTGGTAAAATTAACCAGTGGAATTCAATACATAAAGGTCTTTCAGGTGAAGTTCAAGGTTCGATAACTTTATCATCAGGGAATTCTCTCATACTCTGTTTTGTTGAAACATTAAATCCAAGACAAACAAGCCAAATGTAAATTCTGAGAGTACAACACAGAGCCGTGTGAACTTTAAAATGCATATGCCTAGACTGAATTTAAGAACTTTTTTTTCGCTCCTCTGAAGTTACTACAATATGCACAAAATGGAAAAAAAATTTTCTGCATGAGAAAAAAGGTTTCTCTCCTTAATAGGTTATTCGCCTAATGTTGTATTGATGCTTATTAAAGACAGATTATACTAAGATGCCCACAATTTGTACTAGAAATGGTAGATTCTAGAGAAAGGAAGTCTTTCAGAAAATTAACTCTGATAAAGTCTAGCTACTTGCAGTTGAAGAAATTTTAATGACTTTACTCATTGCCTGGTTGTTAGAGAAACAGAGACTGGAAATGAATTGCACTGGAAATGAACATTCAATCCTTCTTAAGTTTTACTTCAGTCTAAATCAGTCCATGCAATTCTCAATTTGAATTTAAATAAAGGTAAATTAAGCCCTTTACCTTAAACAGTTAACCTTTGAAGAATGCAGCTGGTTTGAGTGGCGATTCTCTGTGCAGTTAGAAACTCATGTATAACTTGAAAGTCCCCTCTTTTGAGGGGGATCCCTAGGTGGCTCAGTGGTAAAGAATCTGCCTACAATGCTGAGACAGGTGTTCAGTTCATGGGTAACTTAGATTCTCTGGAGAAGGAAGTGACAACCCACTCTAGTTTTCTTGCCTGAGAAATTCCATGAACAGAGGAGCCTAACAGGCTATCCTCCATAGTGGGTAATGCTTTATAAAAATGTTTTCATTTTCAATACAGTTGTTCCTGTGTTGTTACCATTGTCAATACAGTTGTTCCTTCTCTTCTCTTGATTATCTGAAAAACAGAAAGTATGTTCTTTGTCTATAACAGATTTATTGGTGTTCATGTATGATTGCATTGCAACTAGGTGCTGGGAGCATAAGACAAAAGGAGCTATTCAGTCGTTTTCTTTTCTTTGCTTGCTTGTCAGTCACTCAAAGTTGAAGGAGAAGTGGTGGTAAAATTAACCAGTGGAATTCAATACATAAAGGTCTTTCAGGTGAAGTTCAAGGTTCGATAACTTTATCATCAGGGAATTCTCTCATACTCTGTTTTGTTGAAACATTAAATCCAAGACAAACAAGCCAAATGTAAATTCTGAGAGTACAACACAGAGCCGTGTGAACTTTAAAATGCATATGCCTAGACTGAATTTAAGAACTTTTTTTTCGCTCCTCTGAAGTTACTACAATATGCACAAAATGGAAAAAAAATTTTCTGCATGAGAAAAAAGGTTTCTCTCCTTAATAGGTTATTCGCCTAATGTTGTATTGATGCTTATTAAAGACAGATTATACTAAGATGCCCACAATTTGTACTAGAAATGGTAGATTCTAGAGAAAGGAAGTCTTTCAGAAAATTAACTCTGATAAAGTCTAGCTACTTGCAGTTGAAGAAATTTTAATGACTTTACTCATTGCCTGGTTGTTAGAGAAACAGAGACTGGAAATGAATTGCACTGGAAATGAACATTCAATCCTTCTTAAGTTTTACTTCAGTCTAAATCAGTCCATGCAATTCTCAATTTGAATTTAAATAAAGGTAAATTAAGCCCTTTACCTTAAACAGTTAACCTTTGAAGAATGCAGCTGGTTTGAGTGGCGATTCTCTGTGCAGTTAGAAACTCATGTATAACTTGAAAGTCCCCTCTTTTGAGGGGGATCCCTAGGTGGCTCAGTGGTAAAGAATCTGCCTACAATGCTGAGACAGGTGTTCAGTTCATGGGTAACTTAGATTCTCTGGAGAAGGAAGTGACAACCCACTCTAGTTTTCTTGCCTGAGAAATTCCATGAACAGAGGAGCCTAACAGGCTATCCTCCATAGTGTATCTAAAGAGTTGGACATGGCTTATCAACTAAGCGACAGCAACCCCTCCTTTGCAGATGTGATTCCTCAGCATCTCTGGTTTTGTATCCACATATTTAATCATTTTGGTCTTGAAGTACTGTGGTAGGTATTTATTGAAAGAATCCATGTATAACTAGATCCAGGTCATTCAAACCCTGTTATTCAAGGGTCAACTGTATTCTAATTTTTAATTTTGCCTGTGATTGTCATCCATCTTAATTTTCTTTCTCTACCCCAATAAAATTACAAAAAACATATATATTTTAGGAAAATATTTTGAGACTAATAGCTTCATATAAAATCATAAAAACTAAAATTTTGAATGGATGCATAAGGACCAAAATATAAACATATTTCTTTCCCTTTCTTTCTCTGTGTCATTTACTTTTATTAAATAGGAAACAAGAATATGATTTAGTAGAGCTTTCCCGGTGGCTCAGATGGTAAAGAATTCACCTGCCAGAGTCTTTACAGGAGATGTCAGAGGCACAGGTTCAATCCCTGGGTCAGGAAGATTCTCTGGAGGAGCAAATGGCTACCCACTCCAGTATTCTTGCCTGGAGAATTCTATGGACAGACAAACCTGGCAGGTTTTAGTCCATGAGGTCACAAAGAGTTGGACATGACTGAACAACTAACGCAACAACAACACACTATTTATTATCTTGTCAAGCTCAACTGTTTCATAGTATGTATGAATCAAATGAGATCCAGAGTCACAAAGGCTGTTAATGGCAGACCTGAAAGATATTAGTAGTACTCTGCATATTGAAAAGCTTTGTATCAAGGAGGTATCAAACAATTTGAAATTACCAGCACCAACTTCCACATTGAATTGAAGACACCACCAACGTTAATTCAAGGATGAATTAAGTAAACATTAAGGACTCAAGAGTTTTCAGGATTCCTAAGAGTTTCTACTGCTTAACACCAGCACTGCATTCAAGCAAATTGTACTTCATGCAAATAAGAACTAAAATACTGCCTGTCATATCAGCAACAAAGGATGCTGCAGCCATCAAGCCATTACATTACGGCTGCCTGGACAGTGGACCCTTAGGAAACTGAGGATGAGAAAACACAATATGCTGGTTTCAGAGAGTTAGGGTGCATATCAAAAGAGTGAGCCCTGACTTGATCATCTTCCCATATACAGGAAAGCACTGAATTCCTTAACTTGAGATATCTGGTTTTCTTTAATTAACAGTAAACCTTTGATGTTCTCACTATTGGTCTTTTTTATTACAACAGCTTCTCTATAACTTGGCTTTCTCACTTGAATCTTCAGAGCAATTCTCAGAATTATTTGAGATGCTGCCTTCCAGGCTTGAAGTCCTAAGAATGTCCATTGAATAAAACATGATTCTCAACTTTTGAACTGTGCATTTTTTGCAGCAGACACAAACAAATAATTCCCCAAAGTTACATGGTTACTTATTATTGCATTAAGAGGAGGTATACCTTTTTATTTTATTTGCAAACAGCTATGCTAGATAATGATAGCCCTCAGAGAATAGTTTGTATCTCAGTATGATGTACTTTTAAAATGGGATACATATTGTTAATGCAGTGTTATATTTATTTAGAAAAAAGCCATGTATTATATTAGAGGAGGAATAATAATATAAAAACTGTTATGCTTTAATGTGACAATAGTCCAATAACTATATATAGAGAAAAGTAGCTCGCCTCAAGCATCTAATGAGCATAGACTGATGTCAATTAATTACTTACCTCTAAAGGAGAACTGACAAAAAATCAGGAGAGATTTTTTTACTTGCAGTACTGCTAAATATATTTTTCAGCCTCAGCTATCCTCCATTTGCCCATTTTCTGATATGACAAATAAAGGTATGATGAAATTCTATATATGACAAATCACTAGAAAATTCACAGAGTATAATTATGTTCTTCACATGAAAAGAAACAGAGCTCTTTTACAAGCTACTTTAAGAAATGGGTAGAGGAATAATTATTACCAGCATTCGGGGACATGGAGAATTATTGGGAAGTGAGTTAGCTGTAGTCATAGGAATTATTTCCATTTTGCTTTTACTTCCTGGTCTTTCTCATGTTCCCTGATGCAAGTTCTCAAAGAATGTGATGGGCAGACAGAAGGTGAAATCTCTTAAGAAAAGTCTTATACCAATTAAACCAATTAAAACCTTTATATTTATTAGCCCTGACATTCTTAGGTGGAAGAGAGGGAGAAATTTTGGAGTTTTTGAGCAATTTCCATAAGCTTTCAGAAGGTAACAAAAAGCAGTAAGCCCTCATTTGCCTCCTCTCCACCTTAGCTCTCACTGTCTGGCACATTGTATGGTACACACTTTACAGTAAGGACATATTTAATATTTGCATTACTGTTAAACCTTCCAAGCATGATTCCTTATTTCATCTTTAAATAATGGAACTTCGAAACTCTATTTATTTTCCTATCTGATCAATGAAAGAATGGTGAAGGTCTGAGGAAGGTCTAAGAAAAAATCCATATTTAGCAAGGTCTCAGCAGACACAAACAAATAATTCCCCAAAGTTACATGGTTACTTATTATTGCATTAAGAGGAGGTATACCTTTTATTTTATTTGCAAACAGCTATGCTAGATAATGATAGCCCTCAGAGAATAGTTTGTATCTCAGTATGATGTACTTTTAAAATGGGATACATATTGTTAATGCAGTGTTATATTTATTTAGAAAAAAGCCATGTATTATATTAGAGGAGGAATAATAATATAAAAACTGTTATGCTTTAATGTGACAATAGTCCAATAACTATATATAGAGAAAAGTAGCTCGCCTCAAGCATCTAATGAGCATAGACTGATGTCAATTAATTACTTACCTCTAAAGGAGAACTGACAAAAAATCAGGAGAGATTTTTTTTACTTGCAGTACTGCTAAATATATTTTTCAGCCTCAGCTATCCTCCATTTGCCCATTTTCTGATATGACAAATAAAGGTATGATGAAATTCTATATATGACAAATCACTAGAAAATTCACAGAGTATAATTATGTTCTTCACATGAAAAGAAACAGAGCTCTTTTACAAGCTACTTTAAGAAATGGGTAGAGGAATAATTATTACCAGCATTCGGGGACATGGAGAATTATTGGGAAGTGAGTTAGCTGTAGTCATAGGAATTATTTCCATTTTGCTTTTACTTCCTGGTCTTTCTCATGTTCCCTGATGCAAGTTCTCAAAGAATGTGATGGGCAGACAGCAGGTGAAATCTCTTAAGAAAAGTCTTATACCAATTAAACCAATTAAAACCTTTATATTTATTAGCCCTGACATTCTTAGGTGGAAGAGAGGGAGAAATTTTGGAGTTTTTGAGCAATTTCCATAAGCTTTCAGAAGGTAACAAAAAGCAGTAAGCCCTCATTTGCCTCCTCTCCACCTTAGCTCTCACTGTCTGGCACATTGTATGGTACACACTTTACAGTAAGGACATATTTAATATTTGCATTACTGTTAAACCTTCCAAGCATGATTCCTTATTTCATCTTTAAATAATGGAACTTCGAAACTCTATTTATTTTCCTATCTGATCAATGAAAGAATGGTGAAGGTCTGAGGAAGGTCTAAGAAAAAATCCATATTTAGCATTTTCTCCCAGAAGTCTCCAATCTGCAGGGCAGAAGACATTTACCAACTGGTCAGAGTTATTTATGAATATTTTCATAGAATCACATATCTAAAACTAAGCCAAAAAAAAATGCATTCTTCACCCCTTGAACTAACTCATCCTTATGTGGAAAGGTTGAATTATATAAAGACTTCCTGAAGAGATCATTAGAGGCTTTCTCCGGAGTTTCTCTCCTTCTACTTATTCTAATGGATAATAGGACCTGAAAGCTGAAAAGGACCTTTTGTTAATGCAACTTTCTATGAGGTGTGAATGCAAACTGACCATCTTAGTTTCTTTCTTAACCAGTAGCCTGTGTCTTAAAGAATTTTCTATATTTCTAGAGAAATTTTTCAGGAAGTAGTTATTCTTAATTACTCCTTTCTTGGAATAGTTCTCTAAAAAAACCTAAATATATGATGGTTTGGGGGCACCTATAATTGCAAATCACTGTAACTGAAGATCATATTACAGTTTATATATGTGCTAATGTCATCAATCTTTTTTGAAGACCTATTACTAGTTTTAGTCTCAGCAAATATATCAGAGTCATAATAAGCTAAAACCAATTAATACATAAGCAATTGCTTTTAAAGCACTATATGTACTTTGAAAAGTGTTAGTTGCTCAGTTGTGTCGGACTCTTTCTGCCCCCCCCCCCACTCCAACTGTAGCCCATCAGGTTCCTTTGTCCATGGAATTCTCTAGGCAAGACTATTGGAGTGGGGAGCTGTTTCCTTCCCAGAGGATCTTCCCAACATAAACTTTCAGAAGGTAACAAAAAGCAGTAAGCCCTCATTTGCCTCCTCTCCACCTTAGCTCTCACTGTCTGGCACATTGTATGGTACACACTTTACAGTAAGGACATATTTAATATTTGCATTACTGTTAAACCTTCCAAGCATGATTCCTTATTTCATCTTTAAATAATGGAACTTCGAAACTCTATTTATTTTCCTATCTGATCAATGAAAGAATGGTGAAGGTCTGAGGAAGGTCTAAGAAAAAATCCATATTTAGCATTTTCTCCCAGAAGTCTCCAATCTGCAGGGCAGAAGACATTTACCAACTGGTCAGAGTTATTTATGAATATTTTCATAGAATCACATATCTAAAACTAAGCCAAAAAAAAATGCATTCTTCACCCCTTGAACTCACTCATCCTTATGTGGAAAGGTTGAATTATATAAAGACTTCCTGAAGAGATCATTAGAGGCTTTCTCCGGAGTTTCTCTCCTTCTACTTATTCTAATGGATAATAGGACCTGAAAGCTGAAAAGGACCTTTTGTTAATGCAACTTTCTATGAGGTGTGAATGCAAACTGACCATCTTAGTTTCTTTCTTAACCAGTAGCCTGTGTCTTAAAGAATTTTCTATATTTCTAGAGAAATTTTTCAGGAAGTAGTTATTCTTAATTACTCCTTTCTTGGAATAGTTCTCTAAAAAAACCTAAATATATGATGGTTTGGGGGCACCTATAATTGCAAATCACTGTAACTGAAGATCATATTACAGTTTATATATGTGCTAATGTCATCAATCTTTTTTGAAGACCTATTACTAGTTTTAGTCTCAGCAAATATATCAGAGTCATAATAAGCTAAAACCAATTAATACATAAGCAATTGCTTTTAAAGCACTATATGTACTTTGAAAAGTGTTAGTTGCTCAGTTGTGTCGGACTCTTTCTGCCCCCCCCCCCACTCCAACTGTAGCCCATCAGGTTCCTTTGTCCATGGAATTCTCTAGGCAAGAATATTGGAGTGGGTAGCTGTTTCCTTCCCAGAGGATCTTCCCAACATAAACTTTATTATTTTAAAGAGGAAAAATAATTTGTCACAGATTTGCAGTTTACCATTAAGAATTATGCAAAATTCAACAAAATCTAGAGAGAGTGATACAGTTAAGATAATCAATGAGTATGAAAACCTTTTTACCACAAATATTCCAGAATTTGCTATTTTTAAAAAATATATTGAAGTCTAAGCCTATCTAAAGTTGACTGTGTATAATATGAGGAACATATAAATTAAAACAATACTTCAAGAATGACAGAAACAATTCATAACCTGATCTATCAAATAATAAAACTGCCAGATGCTTATTTTATCTCAGTGTGTGCCTGAAGCTGCAGGAGTTAAAATCTGAATATTAATGGCTACAATTTTCTAAGCCCTCATCATGTGAAAAATTGGATTAAGTCTTTTATATTGTGCCCTGATTTTTTTTTTTTTTGGCTGCTTCTGTTGATCTTTCATTTATTTATCTTTGTTTTTCGGCCTGTGTGGGCCTCCCATCACAGTGGCCTCTCTCCTTGCAGAGCACTGGCTCTGGGCGCATGTGCTCCAGAGCTCCAGCTTGGTAGTTGGACACATCGGTCCAGCTGCTCTGCAGCATGTGAGATCCTCCCGGGCCAGGGGTGGAACTGGCGCCCCTTGCAATGCAAGACGGTGTGCTGACCCACTGGACCACCAGGGAAGCTCTGTGCCCTGATCTGAATTATCGCAACAGTCCTAAAAGCTGGGTGTATTTATCATTTTGGTTGCAAATGATAGTATCCATTCTAACTATAACACCAGGATAGGATGCATTAAAGCATACTAGAAGGCTCACAGAATTGTTGGAAAGGCTGAACTGACACAGGAAATTCACAAACTCTGGGCGACCCACTTAAAAAGTGGACCCCTATTATTGACCCGAGAGCCAGGTTTCCTTTGCCACCAAACTTGCCAACACAACAGATTCATGTTCCATTCATAGCTCCAATAATATCTGAATTAGTGCTTCCCACTAATTAATATTCAGCAGAATTTAGGTTACTCTAGCTGCAAGGAAAGCTAAATGACATTTTTATTTATTTAATGTTCTTCTAAGGCAAGAATATTGGAGTGGGTAGCTGTTTCCTTCCCAGAGGATCTTCCCAACATAAACTTTATTATTTTAAAGAGGAAAAATAATTTGTCACAGATTTGCAGTTTACCATTAAGAATTATGCAAAATTCAACAAAATCTAGAGAGAGTGATACAGTTAAGAAAATCAATGAGTATGAAAACCTTTTACCACAAATATTCCAGAATTTGCTATTTTTAAAAAATATATTGAAGTCTAAGCCTATCTAAAGTTGACTGTGTATAATATGAGGAACATATAAATTAAAACAATACTTCAAGAATGACAGAAACAATTCATAACCTGATCTATCAAATAATAAAACTGCCAGATGCTTATTTTATCTCAGTGTGTGCCTGAAGCTGCAGGAGTTAAAATCTGAATATTAATGGCTACAATTTTCTAAGCCCTCATCATGTGAAAAATTGGATTAAGTCTTTTATATTGTGCCCTGATTTTTTTTTTTTTTTGGCTGCTTCTGTTGATCTTTCATTTATTTATCTTTGTTTTTCGGCCTGTGTGGGCCTCCCATCACAGTGGCCTCTCTCCTTGCAGAGCACTGGCTCTGGGCGCATGTGCTCCAGAGCTCCAGCTTGGTAGTTGGACACATCGGTCCAGCTGCTCTGCAGCATGTGAGATCTTCCCGGGCCAGGGGTGGAACTGGCGCCCCTTGCAATGCAAGACGGTGTGCTGACCCACTGGACCACCAGGGAAGCTCTGTGCCCTGATCTGAATTATCGCAACAGTCCTAAAAGCTGGGTGTATTTATCATTTTGGTTGCAAATGATAGTATCCATTCTAACTATAACACCAGGATAGGATGCATTAAAGCATACTAGAAGGCTCACAGAATTGTTGGAAAGGCTGAACTGACACAGGAAATTCACAAACTCTGGGCGACCCACTTAAAAAGTGGACCCCTATTATTGACCCGAGAGCCAGGTTTCCTTTGCCACCAAACTTGCCAACACAACAGATTCATGTTCCATTCATAGCTCCAATAATATCTGAATTAGTGCTTCCCACTAATTAATATTCAGCAGAATTTAGGTTACTCTAGCTGCAAGGAAAGCTAAATGACATTTTTATTTATTTAATGTTCATATTATTATTATTTTTTAATTTTACCTTAGGATGATAAGATTCACAAAGGCAAGCAACACTGAAATTGTTATAGTCTGGGGATTTTTGATCAGCCAAAAATCACTGATGTGTATTGGAGCAGGTCTTAAAACTTCCAAGTTTTTATGCAAGAAAACAAATTCAGAGGGTAAGCAATTTGAGCAAAGCACACTTAGGTTATTTTAGTGGTATTGCCATTTTGTTTGGCTACCATATTTAAATAACTGTTTAAATATTCCCAAGGAATATCATTGGTATAATATGTTAAGAGTTAGAAGTTTTAAAACACAAACAAAACAAATGATGGATGACACTGGAAATAAAGAAATTTCTAGAAAAAGAACACAATGTGGAATAAAGAATAATAATAAGGGTTTAAGAACTAAATTGCCTGGACTTCAGTCCTATTGCCACTATTTGTTAACTCAGATAAATTAGTCAATTTGTTCTTTAGTTTCTTCATCGGTAAAATGGGGAATTAAATAATAATTCTACAGCATAGATTTTTTACATAACAAATGTCAATGATGTATTTTTTTATTTTTCTTAACTTCATGCCACGAACACTTTCTTAGTTATTTATTATTGTCGTCCATCTTTATTCTACAATACGTGGGATCTTCCCAGGCCAGGGATCGAACTGGTGTCCCTTGCACTGCAAAGTGGACTCTTACCCACTGGACCACCAGGGAAGCCCAGTGATGTATTTTATAACACTTTTTTGTTCTCTATTATGGGTGTAGAGCCAGATGCAGCAGGGATGGAATAATGCTTAAGATGAAGCAAATTTCCTTAAGTATAGATAATAAGAATGCATTTCTTGAAGAGAATTGGCAGAATTAATCAAACCAGCTAAAAGCCAATCTACCTTTGAATATGTTCTTTCCTCTGTCTTAAACACCTTACTCCTAACTCTTTCCTGTGTCTGTTTCCTACTTTTTCAAAATTTATTTTTTGACCACTTCTATTGGTCTTTCATTCATGTATTTTCATTCATCTTTGTTCTCTGGCCTGTGTGGACCTCCTATCACAGTGGTCTCTGTCACTGCAGAGCTCCAGCTCTGGGCGCATGTGTTCCAGAGCTCCACGTCGGTCCAGCCGCTCCACAGCACGTGGGATCTCCCAGGCCAGGGATGGAACCCGCGCCCTTTGTACTGCAAGGTGGTGTCCTTACCCACCGGACCACCAGGGAAGCCCTTCAAGATTAATTTTAAGTCTACCTTGACTTTAGGCATAGTTCCCCATTTAACTTTGCCACCATACAGATATATATATTTTGTGATATATTTTTAAAAAGTGTTTAGCACATTGCCTTGAAATTGGTCCACTATTTATTTAGTTAGCAGTGAAGGAACAGTATATAGAACCTTCGTGAATATATCTTTTCTCCTAACATACTGTCTGTCACTTGCAAGTGCTCAACAAATACATGTTGTTGTTTGTTGTTGACAGAACAGATGAACTCAATCAGTGATTCAATCATCTCAAGTTATAACCTGAGAACAGATGAACTTTTAAAAACAAGTGATTCAATCATCGGTAAAATGGGGAATTAAATAATAATTCTACAGCATAGATTTTTTACATAACAAATGTCAATGATGTATTTTTTTATTTTTCTTAACTTCATGCCACGAACACTTTCTTAGTTATTTATTATTGTCGTCCATCTTTATTCTACAATACGTGGGATCTTCCCAGGCCAGGGATCGAACTGGTGTCCCTTGCACTGCAAAGTGGACTCTTACCCACTGGACCACCAGGGAAGCCCAGTGATGTATTTTATAACACTTTTTTGTTCTCTATTATGGGTGTAGAGCCAGATGCAGCAGGGATGGAATAATGCTTAAGATGAAGCAAATTTCCTTAAGTATAGATAATAAGAATGCATTTCTTGAAGAGAATTGGCAGAATTAATCAAACCAGCTAAAAGCCAATCTGCCTTTGAATATGTTCTTTCCTCTGTCTTAAACACCTTACTCCTAACTCTTTCCTGTGTCTGTTTCCTACTTTTTCAAAATTAATTTTTTTTTGGCCACTTCTATTGGTCTTTCATTCATGTATTTTCATTCATCTTTGTTCTCTGGCCTGTGTGGACCTCCTATCACAGTGGTCTCTGTCACTGCAGAGCTCCAGCTCTGGGCGCATGTGTTCCAGAGCTCCACGTCGGTCCAGCCGCTCCACAGCACGTGGGATCTCCCAGGCCAGGGATGGAACCCGCGCCCTTTGTACTGCAAGGTGGTGTCCTTACCCACCGGACCACCAGGGAAGCCCTTCAAGATTAATTTTAAGTCTACCTTGACTTTAGGCATAGTTCCCCATTTAACTTTGCCACCATACAGATATATATATTTTGTGATATATTTTTAAAAAGTGTTTAGCACATTGCCTTGAAATTGGTCCACTATTTATTTAGTTAGCAGTGAAGGAACAGTATATTGAACCTTCGTGAATATATCTTTTCTCCTAACATACTGTCTGTCACTTGCAAGTGCTCAACAAATACATGTTGTTGTTTGTTGTTGACAGAACAGATGAACTCAATCAGTGATTCAATCATCTCAAGTTATAACCTGAGCTTCATCTCCTATATCAGATAGATAACAGCTTGTTACAGTGAAAAAAATAGCCAAAGGTCTGATTTTTGACATCTAGTCACATGCTGAGGAGAAAGTACTTAATATTTTGAACTGCTTCCTCGCTAGAGAACAGATAAAAGAAAAAATTATCATCTCAAAATGTTATGAGACATACATAGGATAAAACACAGTTGTGGGCTTCCCCAGAGGTCCAGTGGGTAGAGTTCACCTTGCAGTACAATGGGCGTCGGTTCAATCCCTAGCTCAGGAAGATCTCATGTGCAGTGAAATGGCTGGGCCAGTGTGTCCAACTGGGAACCAGTGCTCTGGACTGCATGTGCCTTGAGCCAGTGCTCTGCAATGAGAGAGGCCACTGTGATCGGAGACACACACATGCTAAAGAATAAAGATGGATGTAAAATAAATGACGACTTAGAGGTTAAAAAAAAAAAAAAAGAAAGCTTTATTTAAAAACAAATGCAGTTGTCACTTGGTAGCCTATAAAGTACTTTGCACTTCTTAGCTGTTCCACTGAAGCTGAATGAATTATAGAATAATTCACTAATTGGGTTACTGGTAACTACAGTTGGTACATAATTTATTCATACTGTGAGCCTCTGAAATATACTAAACAACATTAGTTAAGGGATGTCAGAAATCAAGAAATCATTATCTGGATGAGAAAATATTTATTATGAATATCATTCTAATTGAAACTTATCAAAATGACAAATGCAATTTCTTTCTTTTCAAGAATTGAAGGCTAATGAAGTGTTGCTTGTTGCATATACTAAAGGTGGTGTCCTTACCCACCGGACCACCAGGGAAGCCCTTCAAGATTAATTTTAAGTCTACCTTGACTTTAGGCATAGTTCCCCATTTAACTTTGCCACCATACAGATATATATATTTTGTGATATATTTTTAAAAAGTGTTTAGCACATTGCCTTGAAATTGGTCCACTATTTATTTAGTTAGCAGTGAAGGAACAGTATATAGAACCTTCGTGAATATATCTTTTCTCCTAACATACTGTCTGTCACTTGCAAGTGCTCAACAAATACATGTTGTTGTTTGTTGTTGACAGAACAGATGAACTCAATCAGTGATTCAATCATCTCAAGTTATAACCTGAGCTTCATCTCCTATATCAGATAGATAACAGCTTGTTACAGTGAAAAAAATAGCCAAAGGTCTGATTTTTGACATCTAGTCACATGCTGAGGAGAAAGTACTTAATATTTTGAACTGCTTCCTCGCTAGAGAACAGATAAAAGAAAAAATTATCATCTCAAAATGTTATGAGACATACATAGGATAAAACACAGTTGTGGGCTTCCCCAGAGGTCCAGTGGGTAGAGTTCACCTTGCAGTACAATGGGCGTCGGTTCAATCCCTAGCTCAGGAAGATCTCATGTGCAGTGAAATGGCTGGGCCAGTGTGTCCAACTGGGAACCAGTGCTCTGGACTGCATGTGCCTTGAGCCAGTGCTCTGCAATGAGAGAGGCCACTGTGATCGGAGACACACACATGCTAAAGAATAAAGATGGATGTAAAATAAATGACGACTTAGAGGTTAAAAAAAAAAAAAAAGAAAGCTTTATTTAAAAACAAATGCAGTTGTCACTTGGTAGCCTATAAAGTACTTTGCACTTCTTAGCTGTTCCACTGAAGCTGAATGAATTATAGAATAATTCACTAATTGGGTTACTGGTAACTACAGTTGGTACATAATTTATTCATACTGTGAGCCTCTGAAATATACTAAACAACATTAGTTAAGGGATGTCAGAAATCAAGAAATCATTATCTGGATGAGAAAATATTTATTATGAATATCATTCTAATTGAAACTTACCAAAATGACAAATGCAATTTCTTTCTCTTTCAAGAATTGAAGGCTAATGAAGTGTTGCTTGTTGCATATACTAAAGGATGAAATTAATCAAAGCCATTATCTGCCCCATGGTTACTGCTTACAACAAAATCCAGGCTCTAAGAAGAAATTTACCATAGGTTATGGCTTTTTCTTTTTTTATATTTTTGACCTCTTTTTTTAATTGGTTTTTTATTTATTTATTTTTCATCCATCTTCATTCTTTGTCCTGTGTGGTCCTCCTACTGCAGTGGCCTCTCTTGTTGCAGAGTACCAGCTCTGGGCGCATGTGCCCAATAATTGGACACACGGGTCCAGTCACTCCACAGCAGGTGGGATCTTCCCGGGCCATGGATGGAACCAGTGCCCTTTGCACTGCAAGGCAGACTCTTTCTCCAGTGGACCACCAGGGAAGCTCCACAGTTATGGTTTTAATCAACCTTTTGCTTTCAAAAAAGGCAATTTTTAAGGTAAAGCATATTCTTTTTTTTTTTTTTTTTGAAAAACAGCTGACTCACTATTATTAGTTTCAGGTGTACAACATAGTGACTTGATATTTTTCTAGATTATATACCATATAAGGTTATTGTAATATTGACTGTGTACACTGTGTTGTATACTACATTCTTGTGACTTATTTTACAACTAGAATTTGTTCTTTTGACTTATAATTGGAGAGATTTTTTTTTTAAAAGAGAATAGAAAATATAGTCTTCCTTATGTATGAATGAGTTATATGTAATTCACTAGTACCTTCCTTATCATACCATCCTACATGTTTGTCTGTGTGTGTGTTTGTGTGTTTGTGTGTGTGTGTGTGTGTGTGTGTGTGTTTGCATGCATCCATCCATGAGGACACTGGTTTAAATTACATTATTACCATTTATTTCTAGAGTACAGTTGCTCTGAATGAATTTCCCTTATTATAAGAGCCAGGTTATTTCTACTTAAATGGAGCAAGAAAAATTAAAAGAGCTGCTTGAATCCAATTAGATCTGTTTTTTATTGTGCTTCTAATGATGAATACATACTGACCCTGTTCTTTAAATATCTTCAAGGGACTTCAAAATACAATCCAAACTGTGTTTGATCCCTCACACCCTTCTTCAGTAGTTCATATATATGTTTTTCCTTTACACACATCTAGAATTCTTAGGAAAAAAGTTAAAGAAGAGAAAATGACAGGTTTGTGGAAAGTTTTCCTGGTTCTGCCCCTTCTAATTCTTTCACAGCACAATGGGCTTTATGTTTGAGCTTGGATGTCTAGTTAATGGATTCTAATCCATTTACTGCTTTATATATTATTTCAGTCTTTACAATAAGGAAATCTAGGGAAAAGTCTCATTTGTTTTCTTATATAAACAAAAAAAGACATAACTGGGCATCTTTTTTTTTTTTTTTTGAAGTGTTCCCGTGTTCAGTAATAGTTTGTTTAGAAGCAGACGAGAAATGGAGTGAAGTAGGCTGTTTCACACTTCTAATACAATCCTCAAAGAAAACAGAACCACCTTGATGTCTGTCTTCCTCTATAATGAAATGTGCCTTCTCCAACTTAATGAAATGCAGGAAGCATATATTAAATGATCATGACAAATTTGCTCAAAGCTAAACACTTCTTTTTTATTTTTTTGAAAAACAGCTGACTCACTATTATTAGTTTCAGGTGTACAACATAGTGACTTGATATTTTTCTAGATTATATACCATATAAGGTTATTGTAATATTGACTGTGTACACTGTGTTGTATACTACATTCTTGTGACTTATTTTACAACTAGAATTTGTTCTTTTGACTTATAATTGGAGAGATTTTTTTTTTAAAAGAGAATAGAAAATATAGTCTTCCTTATGTATGAATGAGTTATATGTAATTCACTAGTACCTTCCTTATCATACCATCCTACATGTTTGTCTGTGTGTGTGTTTGTGTGTTTGTGTGTGTGTGTGTGTGTGTGTGTGTTTGCATGCATCCATCCATGAGGACACTGGTTTAAATTACATTATTACCATTTATTTCTAGAGTACAGTTGCTCTGAATGAATTTCCCTTATTATAAGAGCCAGGTTATTTCTACTTAAATGGAGCAAGAAAAATTAAAAGAGCTGCTTGAATCCAATTAGATCTGTTTTTTATTGTGCTTCTAATGATGAATACATACTGACCCTGTTCTTTAAATATCTTCAAGGGACTTCAAAATACAATCCAAACTGTGTTTGATCCCTCACACCCTTCTTCAGTAGTTCATATATATGTTTTTCCTTTACACACATCTAGAATTCTTAGGAAAAAAGTTAAAGAAGAGAAAATGACAGGTTTGTGGAAAGTTTTCCTGGTTCTGCCCCTTCTAATTCTTTCACAGCACAATGGGCTTTATGTTTGAGCTTGGATGTCTAGTTAATGGATTCTAATCCATTTACTGCTTTATATATTATTTCAGTCTTTACAATAAGGAAATCTAGGGAAAAGTCTCATTTGTTTTCTTATATAAACAAAAAAAGACATAACTGGGCATCTTTTTTTTTTTTTTTTTGAAGTGTTCCCGTGTTCAGTAATAGTTTGTTTAGAAGCAGACGAGAAATGGAGTGAAGTAGGCTGTTTCACACTTCTAATACCAATCCCTCAAAGAAAACAGAACCACCTTGATGTCTGTCTTCCTCTATAATGAAATGTGCCTTCTCCAACTTAATGAAATGCAGGAAGCATATATTAAATGATCATGACAAATTTGCTACTTACAGTGCGTGCATGCTAAATCACTTCAGTCATATCTGATTCTTTGTGACTCTTTGTAACATTTTACTACTTGGTAACATCCCCTCCCTTAATTTCTGTTTTCTAAGAGTAATTTGGAAAATAGATAAATTCATAAGTTTTCAAAAAGAGCTAAAAATTAGTCATAAGGTTCTAAGTAAGGATAGGCATATTTTCCAAATTACAATTTCCAATATAAATGCTTTCTTATGAAACCAGGAAATCTCACCCAAAGATAGGAATTTATGGTTTGAAGACAAACATGTAGAGCATTCTGCATCCTGATACTAACACTGTGGATTTAAAAAGGAATTATTATCTTTATATAAAAATATGGAAATCATATTATTCCATATCAACTTTTACTGAGCCCTTTACTTGGAGTCTGTCACAATGTGAGGTTTGAAGGCACAGTTCTCCAACCGGTCGGACACTTACTGCTGGTTTGAGGGCCTTCAAAAAACAACTTTCAGGTGTGACACTGTGTCAGAAAGGCTCCCCGAACTCCCTGAAAGCTATTACCCTCACATTATGGTTCAATACAAGAAAAAGATACATTAAAATCACCCAAGGCAAGAGACACAAAAGGCAGATCTAGGAAGACTGCAATAGGCAACCTCCATGTCCACTGTCCTCAGGATGCATGACCCTCTAGGCATTGGTATCTGACAATAGTAAGGAGCAGTCAACTTGTGAAGCTCATATAAACTTCAGTGCTTAGAGCTTTTGTTGGGACTTAATCACACAGGTGTGACTGACTGGTTGATTTCCCTGTGTTTGAACTCAGTTGCCAGTACCCCTTTCTCCAAAAATCTGGGTGAAATCTCCTGACTCAAAGGGCTCATTATGAGTCACCTCATTAGCATAAAATGCCTAAGGTGTGGGCCAATGAATAACAAACACATAGACTATGATCACTCAGTAAACTGAAAGGATTTAGAAACAATGTCTCAGGAGTCAGTGAATAAAGATAGATCTCACTTAGATAAGGCAAAATTGTTCATGACACACTATTTCTAAAAATATCAATTGATTTTATGTCCACATGGATTTACTGTTAACTTATTAAGAGTATGGGGGAACTCATTTCTCTCTCTTTTTGTTTTGGTGAGTGTGGATAGCAGGAGAGGGTGGGGAGGCAGACAGTTGCTATTAAACCAGAAGTCAATGTTTTGTCCTGAATAAAAAGGTTTGGTTCATAAGTTTTAAAAGCAAAATTAGTCATAAGGTTCTAAGTAAGGATAGGCATATTTTCCAAATTACAATTTCCAATATAAATGCTTTCTTATGAAACCAGGAAATCTCACCCAAAGATAGGAATTTATGGTTTGAAGACAAACATGTAGAGCATTCTGCATCCTGATACTAACACTGTGGATTTAAAAAGGAATTATTATCTTTATATAAAAATATGGAAATCATATTATTCCATATCAACTTTTACTGAGCCCTTTACTTGGAGTCTGTCACAATGTGAGGTTTGAAGGCACAGTTCTCCAACCGGTCGGACACTTACTGCTGGTTTGAGGGCCTTCAAAAAACAACTTTCAGGTGTGACACTGTGTCAGAAAGGCTCCCCGAACTCCCTGAAAGCTATTACCCTCACATTATGGTTCAATACAAGAAAAAGATACATTAAAATCACCCAAGGCAAGAGACACAAAAGGCAGATCTAGGAAGACTGCAATAGGCAACCTCCATGTCCACTGTCCTCAGGATGCATGACCCTCTAGGCATTGGTATCTGACAATAGTAAGGAGCAGTCAACTTGTGAAGCTCATATAAACTTCAGTGCTTAGAGCTTTTGTTGGGACTTAATCACACAGGTGTGACTGACTGGTTGATTTCCCTGTGTTTGAACTCAGTTGCCAGTACCCCTTTCTCCAAAAATCTGGGTGAAATCTCCTGACTCAAAGGGCTCATTATGAGTCACCTCATTAGCATAAAATGCCTAAGGTGTGGGCCAATGAATAACAAACACATAGACTATGATCACTCAGTAAACTGAAAGGATTTAGAAACAATGTCTCAGGAGTCAGTGAATAAAGATAGATCTCACTTAGATAAGGCAAAATTGTTCATGACACACTATTTCTAAAAATATCAATTGATTTTATGTCCACATGGATTTACTGTTAACTTATTAAGAGTATGGGGGAACTCATTTCTCTCTCTCTCTTTTTTGTTTTGGTGAGTGTGGATAGCAGGAGAGGGTGGGGAGGCAGACAGTTGCTATTAAACCAGAAGTCAATGTTTTGTCCTGAACAATATTCATCGGTGACATTTTTTGTGTGTTGAATGAGGATAGTGTGACATTTTTTGTGTGTTGAATAAGGACTATATCTCTCTTCCAGTAAACTAGCTGGCCAAATGTCAGATCTCTGCTAATTTCACTCCCCCAAATATATGCCCAGAAAAACTTATATAGTACTTAAAAACATGTCCTAACTCTGAAGAGATTTTGTGTACTGTAGAGAACCTAATTGGGAAGACATTTTGTGAAGATTTACCCTAAGCTTTTGATTCTTGGCAATACTGAAACTAAAAAAAAATAAAGGAATGTAGTAATGGGTAGGACTGCACCTGCTTGTTCCTCCCCTATAAAATTATTAGTAATACTTGGGCAGATCTTATGAGTAAATAAATTAAGCCTCCCTATCCCACTGGAAATAAAATCATTGACTTTCTAGTCTTTTCTCTTATGTCTCCCCCATCATCATTAGTCTTTCATTAGCATGTGAATGCCTTTAAATACATTTGCAACTGAGATGGCTAACCAGGTAAGAATGTAGAAGGGTTGAGGTGGACAAATTTGGCAACTAATGACTAGATTGCTGAGGCGAGAGGAACGATGAGTAGGAGCCCCAGGAAGAAAGTGCTTCAGAGCAGTTGCAGAGGAAGATTTTGGAAACTGAGTCAAACACAGACTCTGCTTATTTGCAAATATTCACTTAATGACATTGGTCTATTTTGGGTTGTTGACTCTTAGTGCAGGGGAAAAAGCTGTCAGTTCTAAAAGAAGCAAACAAATAATCTAAAGCAAAGAAATATGTCTGATCTAAATCTAACAGATATGCTTGTGAGATGCCAGTACAAAAGAAAGAAAAAAAAAGTTTTCCTGTATGATGGTTTGTAGATTGAGAAAAATAAGGGCCTTTTAGTTTGAGAGTCAGTATGAAATTCTGAGAGTGATGAATAGAAATATATTCATATCGTCAAATTACTCAAGTGTCTCAGTATGACACACTATTTCTAAAAATATCAATTGATTTTATGTCCACATGGATTTACTGTTAACTTATTAAGAGTATGGGGGAACTCATTTCTCTCTCTCTCTTTTTTGTTTTGGTGAGTGTGGATAGCAGGAGAGGGTGGGGAGGCAGACAGTTGCTATTAAACCAGAAGTCAATGTTTTGTCCTGAACAATATTCATCGGTGACATTTTTTGTGTGTTGAATGAGGATAGTGTGACATTTTTTGTGTGTTGAATAAGGACTATATCTCTCTTCCAGTAAACTAGCTGGCCAAATGTCAGATCTCTGCTAATTTCACTCCCCCAAATATATGCCCAGAAAAACTTATATAGTACTTAAAAACATGTCCTAACTCTGAAGAGATTTTGTGTACTGTAGAGAACCTAATTGGGAAGACATTTTGTGAAGATTTACCCTAAGCTTTTGATTCTTGGCAATACTGAAACTAAAAAAAAATAAAGGAATGTAGTAATGGGTAGGACTGCACCTGCTTGTTCCTCCCCTATAAAATTATTAGTAATACTTGGGCAGATCTTATGAGTAAATAAATTAAGCCTCCCTATCCCACTGGAAATAAAATCATTGACTTTCTAGTCTTTTCTCTTATGTCTCCCCCATCATCATTAGTCTTTCATTAGCATGTGAATGCCTTTAAATACATTTGCAACTGAGATGGCTAACCAGGTAAGAATGTAGAAGGGTTGAGGTGGACAAATTTGGCAACTAATGACTAGATTGCTGAGGCGAGAGGAAAGATGAGTAGGGAGCCTCAGGAAGAAAGTGCTTCAGAGCAGTTGCAGAGGAAGATTTTGGAAACTGAGTCAAACACAGACTCTGCTTATTTGCAAATATTCACTTAATGACATTGGTCTATTTTGGGTTGTTGACTCTTAGTGCAGGGGAAAAAGCTGTCAGTTCTAAAAGAAGCAAACAAATAATCTAAAGCAAAGAAATATGTCTGATCTAAATCTAACAGATATGCTTGTGAGATGCCAGTACAAAAGAAAGAAAAAAAAAGTTTTCCTGTATGATGGTTTGTAGATTGAGAAAAATAAGGGCCTTTTAGTTTGAGAGTCAGTATGAAATTCTGAGAGTGATGAATAGAAATATATTCATATCGTCAAATTACTCAAGTGTCTCAGTATAACACCTTCTTTGTCCAGAATTTTCTGCTGAGAAACTGGAAAATAGTTAGTGGTGGTTGTTGCTCTCCTCATCTTGAAGTCAAAGCATCTGGAATCAAGTCTTGGCTCTGCCATGTACTGTCTCTTTTATTAGAGGCAAATTACTATCTCAAATTAGAGGCAATTGCTTATCTCAGCTACCACATTTTCCTCTTCTATAAAAGTAAAATAGTCATTTATCTATACAGATGATGAGGGAATAAATAATTATGAGATTAAAACTGTCAATTATGAACTGTCCTAGAAAGAAGTATTAGGGAAATACTGACCAAAACCACCTGTCTTGGTCAGGGACAGAGATAACCACTTGTATGAGCTGTCTCACAACAGTAGGTTCCTGTAAGGAACATGGTGCTGCCACTGAATAGTAGCCAGGGATAATCAGGAGGGTCAAAATGAGGGAGGAGATGCCACTACATAATATGCTCTACTAACCTCCCCAAATTCCTTGCATTGGAATCCTGGCTGAGAGATGCATGAACCACCAGAAAGTCCCCTGAGTCAAACCAAATATGGGACAAGCAAAACGACTGGCCAGAGCCAACCCAGAAACAAACCCCGTTACCATAAAACCTGACACTAAGTCACATGGGAAAGCAGTTCTCCTGGGTTCCCTCATCCTTCCCAATAAAGTATTTTGCTTTGTTAGTACATGTGTCTCCTCAGACAACTCATTTCCAAAGATCAGACAAATGTCCAGTGTTAAGTCATGGGAGGGGTTCCCCTTTCTTCAGTGAACTATCATTTGTGGAAAATCAAATTACAAGATCTTAAAGAAGGGGGCAGTTGATCACATTTGTCCTCATCTATTCCAGGGAATTAGAAAAAGACAATTCAGAAGTTTCTAATATGATGCCACACTATAGATGTCAAATAGGGTCAGAGTATTATTAAGAAGATATGGAAAATTCATGGGTTTTGAAACATCATTTACACTCAAGTTTCTTATAATTATCATTTTGAGGCAGCAGATCCTATTTTCTGCAGTCATTTGGTACTACTGAATGAAAGCTGACTGTGAACATGTTCTATTACCCATTCAGTGAAGTCCTATCAGGAGTGTGAAATAAGTCATAGAATATTTGCACCACAACAATCTGTAAGGTTTTTGAATTTTCTGAGAAACTGGAAAATAGTTAGTGGTGGTTGTTGCTCTCCTCATCTTGAAGTCAAAGCATCTGGAATCAAGTCTTGGCTCTGCCATGTACTGTCTCTTTTATTAGAGGCAAATTACTATCTCAAATTAGAGGCAATTGCTTATCTCAGCTACCACATTTTCCTCTTCTATAAAAGTAAAATAGTCATTTATCTATACAGATGATGAGGGAATAAATAATTATGAGATTAAAACTGTCAATTATGAACTGTCCTAGAAAGAAGTATTAGGGAAATACTGACCAAAACCACCTGTCTTGGTCAGGGACAGAGATAACCACTTGTATGAGCTGTCTCACAACAGTAGGTTCCTGTAAGGAACATGGTGCTGCCACTGAATAGTAGCCAGGAATAATCAGGAGGGTCAAAATGAGGGAGGAGATGCCACTACATAATATGCTCTACTAACCTCCCCAAATTCCTTGCATTGGAATCCTGGCTGAGAGATGCATGAACCACCAGAAAGTCCCCTGAGTCAAACCAAATATGGGACAAGCAAAACGACTGGCCAGAGCCAACCCAGAAACAAACCCCGTTACCATAAAACCTGACACTAAGTCACATGGGAAAGCAGTTCTCCTGGGTTCCCTCATCCTTCCCAATAAAGTATTTTGCTTTGTTAGTACATGTGTCTCCTCAGACAACTCATTTCCAAAGATCAGACAAATGTCCAGTGTTAAGTCATGGGAGGGGTTCCCCTTTCTTCAGTGAACTATCATTTGTGGAAAATCAAATTACAAGATCTTAAAGAAGGGGGCAGTTGATCACATTTGTCCTCATCTATTCCAGGGAATTAGAAAAAGACAATTCAGAAGTTTCTAATATGATGCCACACTATAGATGTCAAATAGGGTCAGAGTATTATTAAGAAGATATGGAAAATTCATGGGTTTTGAAACATCATTTACACTCAAGTTTCTTATAATTATCATTTTGAGGCAGCAGATCCTATTTTCTGCAGTCATTTGGTACTACTGAATGAAAGCTGACTGTGAACATGTTCTATTACCCATTCAGTGAAGTCCTATCAGGAGTGTGAAATAAGTCATAGAATATTTGCACCACAACAATCTGTAAGGTTTGAATATCAATTTCTTGGCTGTTAACATTTATCAACACACCTCTGCATACGTAGCAAATGACAGAAAGATGTTAATTTTGAGTGTCAAATGAGAGAAAAGAGGTTCTATCATGTACCTGTTAATCAAACCTTCCTTGAAATTTTATGTGATTTGAAAACAGTCTTATTTCCTAGGGAAGAATTGATATGGTTGAAGAACAGTAAGCTGAGAACTCTAGTTATAATGAATAATGTGAAATAAAGTGCATTAGCCAGAAAACTGCAGATACTCTCATGTGAGAGTGATAAGAATATTTGGCTGTAATGGAGGGAGCAATTAGAGCTCACTCTATTTACAGTAAAATTGTATGTGTGTGTGTGTGTGTGTGTGTGTGTGTGTGTGTGTGCAATATATAAATCAGGGACAGCAGAAGTAAAGTCTGGAACCCTAGGCTGAGACTTTTAAATAAATTTGTGGAAGGTTTGAGAACATGTAACACCATCAAAGAATTTTAGGAGAAGCATTAAATAGTCTAAACTGTGCAATTAGGAAGAGAACAATTTCAATGAATACAATATTCTGTGCTGACAACTAGTTGGGAGACTACTGTGATAATTTAGCTTTAAGACACATCAAGTTGTTTTTCAATTCAGATAGTGTAAAAATCCATTAAGAAGGGGAGAGAGGAAGGAAAGTGAAAACTTGAATGAAAGGTGCCTGAATTAGCCATATCTGTAGATACCACCTATCTCCTCAACCTCAGGGGCATCCATTATCTTTGAAACCATCTTTCCAACATAAGATCTTAATAACTTTCTGTCAGGTAAATTCTATGTTGATGACGAAAATGGTTCCAAAGAGAAGGCTGTGAGCTTGATAAAAAAAAAAAATACTCATTACTGATGAAAGTACATGTATGCTGCCCTTCTGATTTCCTCTTAAAAAAGTAACAATGGTATCACTCATTTACAGGCCAATAAGAACCAAGCAGAATTTTGGTGTTTTAAAGACAACCATTTCCTTCTTGCTTATCTTACTAGCTGCTTATTAGATTTTCAGCTCACTTTTATTTTCTAAAATACTAGATTTCAAGTATCACATTTTATTGCAATTGCTCTCATGCTTCACTTCCCACTTATTGATTGATCACTGCCATTTGTCACTTTTGTACAAGAACTACCTTTTCTATTTATGATATATTGTATCTTCTAGGGAAACTTCATTTCTTATAGAATTGTGGTATTTTGGTATTTTATTCCTCATTTAACATAAACTATAATATAAAAATAGGAATCAAAATATCATTGCAGATCATCTAATTCTACCTTGATTCATAAATGAGGGAAAAAGACATTAGCTGACATGCTGGGGTCATGCAGATCATTACTAAAAATTCAAAATTCTTTTATTTTCATTCACAGTTAATCAAATAACTTAGTTAATTTTCAGTTTTTTTGTTGCTTTGTGTATGTGTGCAATCTCTACTTCTTTTCATGTGGATTTCAAAGTAGAGAGTTTATTTTCAACCCCTGTAAACAAAGCTTTGTTGAAAGTCAACATGTAGTCAGAATATAAGGTAATCAAAACTTTTCATTTTAAATTGACTCTATTTCTAACTATAACCTGAAATTTCAAAACATCGTCAAGCAGTGATCTTTGCCACTCACATCTGAGCTCCAAATGGGCCTGCAGATGTGAAATTGTCTGTTGCTAGGGAAGAACAGCTGGAATCAGTTAATGAGTCAAGTCAGCATGAGCTCAAGCGTGAGAGACAAGAAAGCTTCATTTCCATAGCTGAGAACTCTAGGAACAGAAGCAGAGAGTGAGACTGTGGCAGCAGTGGTCCCACAGCTGAGAGTATAATTAGGCTTCTCTCCTACTGGCAAATGGAAGTGTTGTTTACCCTTGTACATAGAATACTTGGCCAACACCAGACCAATCTTTAATCTTGTCCTCACAGAGAGAGAGGATCAAACTGTTTAAGTCAGATATCCTCGAAGACTATAAAAATGCTGTAGCTTGATTTCCCTTTCTTAAAAAAGTAACAATGGTATCACTCATTTACAGGCCAATAAGAACCAAGCAGAATTTTGGTGTTTTAAAGACAACCATTTCCTTCTTGCTTATCTTACTAGCTGCTTATTAGATTTTCAGCTCACTTTTATTTTCTAAAATACTAGATTTCAAGTATCACATTTTATTGCAATTGCTCTCATGCTTCACTTCCCACTTATTGATTGATCACTGCCATTTGTCACTTTTGTACAAGAACTACCTTTTCTATTTATGATATATTGTATCTTCTAGGGAAACTTCATTTCTTATAGAATTGTGGTATTTTGGTATTTTATTCCTCATTTAACATAAACTATAATATAAAAATAGGAATCAAAATATCATTGCAGATCATCTAATTCTACCTTGATTCATAAATGAGGGGAAAAAAGACATTAGCTGACATGCTGGGGTCATGCAGATCATTACTAAAAATTCAAAATTCTTTTATTTTCATTCACAGTTAATCAAATAACTTAGTTAATTTTCAGTTTTTTTGTTGCTTTGTGTATGTGTGCAATCTCTACTTCTTTTCATGTGGATTTCAAAGTAGAGAGTTTATTTTCAACCCCTGTAAACAAAGCTTTGTTGAAAGTCAACATGTAGTCAGAATATAAGGTAATCAAAACTTTTCATTTTAAATTGACTCTATTTCTAACTATAACCTGAAATTTCAAAACATCGTCAAGCAGTGATCTTTGCCACTCACATCTGAGCTCCAAATGGGCCTGCAGATGTGAAATTGTCTGTTGCTAGGGAAGAACAGCTGGAATCAGTTAATGAGTCAAGTCAGCATGAGCTCAAGCGTGAGAGACAAGAAAGCTTCATTTCCATAGCTGAGAACTCTAGGAACAGAAGCAGAGAGTGAGACTGTGGCAGCAGTGGTCCCACAGCTGAGAGTATAATTAGGCTTCTCTCCTACTGGCAAATGGAAGTGTTGTTTACCCTTGTACATAGAATACTTGGCCAACACCAGACCAATCTTTAATCTTGTCCTCACAGAGAGAGAGGATCAAACTGTTTAAGTCAGATATCCTCGAAAGACTATAAAAAATGGCCTTTGGCAGGAGAATGGAATAAGAAAGTATGTTACTTATTCTGAGAGAGAGACATAGAATTTTTCTTGGTGATCTTTTCTTTTTAAAATATGATCAGTCCTTGTCTATACTTTGAGTGACGTAGAATGGAGGCATTGATCACCTCACGCTAATTTCTGATTTCAAAAAAACACTAGGTTAAACTGAGGAATGTGACATCACAGCTTAGTAACATGATACAAATGAAAAAGGACTTTTTAAATTTAAAAGAGAACACTGGTTTCATATTAGTCCATGAGTTTAAAACCTTATTCAATTTATTTGGCTGCCTCAGATCTTAGTTGCAGAATGTGAGATCAAGCTTTCCCACCAGGAATTATACCCAGGCCCCCTACATTGGGACTGTGGAGTCTTAGCCACTGGACCACCAGGGAAGCCTCTAAAATCTGTATTTTAAACACAAAATTGTTTCTGGAACTACCATAATATAGAGGATGTAAAAATTAAAATTCATTCCTAGAACTGGGTTAGAATTTTATAAAATTAAACTTAGTAGGAGTCATTATTCAAGGGTGAGGTTAACATTTCTCCAAATAATTCTTTGACCAGGCTCTTCTATTTTTTAAAAATTTTATTATTTTTTACAACTTTTACAGTTTTGTTGTTCACAGACATGTATGTTCCCAGATCAGTCATATACATATCCCTGGAACCCTACCCCCTCCCAGTACCCCCATTCCCCCAGACCCCTCAGTCATAGCATATTGTCTGTTAGACAGAACTGAACAAAAGCAAGAGTGAGATTTGTGGCCAGCGGGGGTGGAATCAGTTAATGAGTCAAGTCAGCATGAGCTCAAGCGTGAGAGACAAGAAAGCTTCATTTCCATAGCTGAGAACTCTAGGAACAGAAGCAGAGAGTGAGACTGTGGCAGCAGTGGTCCCACAGCTGAGAGTATAATTAGGCTTCTCTCCTACTGGCAAATGGAAGTGTTGTTTACCCTTGTACATAGAATACTTGGCCAACACCAGACCAATCTTTAATCTTGTCCTCACAGAGAGAGAGGATCAAACTGTTTAAGTCAGATATCCTCGAAAGACTATAAAAAATGGCCTTTGGCAGGAGAATGGAATAAGAAAGTATGTTACTTATTCTGAGAGAGAGACATAGAATTTTTCTTGGTGATCTTTTCTTTTTAAAATATGATCAGTCCTTGTCTATACTTTGAGTGACGTAGAATGGAGGCATTGATCACCTCACGCTAATTTCTGATTTCAAAAAAACACTAGGTTAAACTGAGGAATGTGACATCACAGCTTAGTAACATGATACAAATGAAAAAGGACTTTTAATTAAATGAGAACACTGGTTTCATATTAGTCCATGAGTTTAAAACCTTATTCAATTTATTTGGCTGCCTCAGATCTTAGTTGCAGAATGTGAGATCAAGCTTTCCCACCAGGAATTATACCCAGGCCCCCTACATTGGGACTGTGGAGTCTTAGCCACTGGACCACCAGGGAAGCCTCTAAAATCTGTATTTTAAACACAAAATTGTTTCTGGAACTACCATAATATAGAGGATGTAAAAATTAAAATTCATTCCTAGAACTGGGTTAGAATTTTATAAAATTAAACTTAGTAGGAGTCATTATTCAAGGGTGAGGTTAACATTTCTCCAAATAATTCTTTGACCAGGCTCTTCTATTTTTTAAAAATTTTATTATTTTTTACAATTTTTACAGTTTTGTTGTTCACAGACATGTATGTTCCCAGATCAGTCATATACATATCCCTGGAACCCTACCCCCTCCCAGTACCCCCCATTCCACCCCTTCAGGTCATCGCACCCCACCCCTGCAGAATCTCCTATTCCCGCAGGGCAATGACAATAGCTATCTTTTTCATATACGATAGTATAGGTTTCCATGTTACTCCCTCTATGCCTCCCACCCACTGTTCAAACCCCACAATGTTCATATGTCTGTTCTCTACGTCTGTTTTTCCATCGCTTCACTGCATGTGTTACCATTACCCTCTTACTTACATATAGATTCCATATATATGTGTTAGTATATTGTCTTTCTCTTTATGACTTACCTCACTTTTTAGGTTCTAGGTCAAGCCACCTCATTAGGGCTGATTCTTCTACATTTCTTCTTACAGCTGAGAAGTACTCCATTGTATATATGTACCAGAGATTTTGTATCCATTCATTCGTCAATGAACATCTCGGCTGCTTCCATATTTTAACTACTGTATACAGAGATGTGATGAACATTGGGGTACAGGTGCCTCTTTCAGTTTTGATATGATCTGGGTATAAGCCTAATAGTGGAATTACAGGGTCATATGGTGCTTCTATTTTTAGTTTTTTAAGGAATCTCCATACTTTCTTCCATAGTGGCTGTATCAATTTACATTCCCACCAGCAATGCAAGAGGTTTACCTTTTCTCTGCACCCTCTCCAGCATTTGTTCTCTGTCGATTTGTTGATGATGGCCATTCTGACGGGTGTGAGGTGATATCTCATTGTAGTTCTGATCTGCATTTCTCTAATAATAGGTGATGTTGAGCATCATTTCATGTGCTTTCTGGTCATCTGTATGTTCTCTTTGGAGAGGTGTCTGTTTAGGTCCTTTTCACATTTTTTGATTGGGTTGTTCCTTTTTCCGATGCTGAGCTGTCTGAGTTGCTTGAACAGTTTGGAGATTAATTCTTTGTCTGTTATTTCATTTACTATTATTTTCTCCCATTCTGTGACTGTCTGTTCACATTTTTTGTAATTTCTTTTGCTGTACAAAAGGTTTTAAGTTTCATTAGGTCCCACATGTTAATTTTTCTTTTTAGTTCCACTGTTCTAGTAGGTGGGCCATGGAAGATCTTGCTTTGATTTATGTCCCTGAGTGTTTTGCCTATATTCTCCTCTAAGAGTTATAGGCATTCTGGTCTTACATTTAGGTCTTTAATCCATTTTGAGTTGATCTTTGTGTATGGTGTCAGGGTATGTTTCAACTTCATTTTTTAGCATGTAGCTGTCCAATTTTCCCAGCACCATTTGTTGAAGAGGCTGTCTTTGTCCCATTTCAGATTGTTGCCTTCTTTGTCAAAAATAAGGTACCCATAGGTGCATGGGTTTATCTCTGGGTTCTCAATCTTGTTCCATTGGTAGATATTTCTGTTTTTGTGTCAATACCATACTGTCTTGATGACTGTTACTTTGTAGTAGAGTCTGAAGTTAGGGAGGCTGATCCCTCCAGCTCCATTCTCTTTCTCAGGATTACTTTGACTATTCGGGGTCTTTTGTGTTTCCATATGAACTGTGTTATTCTCTGGCCTAGTTCTGTGAAGAATGTCATTGGTAGCTTGATAGGGATCGCATTGAATCTGTAGGTGATATTTGTTAGTATGGTCATTTTCACAATATTGATTCTTCCGACCCGGGAACATGGAATATCTCTCCATCTGTTTAAGACTTCTTTCTTTGATGAGTGTCATGTAATTTTCTGTGTACAGTTCTTCTGTTTCTTTGGGTAGGTTTATTCCTGGAGACTTTATTCTTTTGGTTGTGATGGTGAAGCAAATTGCTTCTTTGATTTCATTTTCTGATTTTTCATTGTTTGTATATAGGAATGCCAGTGATTTCTGTGTATTGATTTTGTATCCCGCCACTATGCTGAATTCGTTGATTAGCTCTAGCATTTTTCTAATAGCTTATTTGGGATTTTCTATGTATAGTATCATGTTGTCGGAAATTAGAGAGAATTTTACTTCTTCTTTTCCGATCTGGATTCCTTTTATTTTTTTTCCGTATCTTATTGCTGTTTTTGGAACTTCCAGGACTAGGTTGAATAAGAGTGCTTAAAGTGGACACCCCTGTCTTGTTCCTAATCTTAGAGGGAATGCTTTCAGGTTTTCACCATTTAGAATAATGTTCACTGTGGGCTTCTCACATATGGCTTTCACTAGGTTGAGGTAGGTTCCTTCTATGCCCATTTTTTGAAAACTCTTTATCATAAATGGGTGTCGGATTTTGTCGAATGCTTTTTCTGCATTTATTGATATTATCATGTGATTTTTGTTTCTCAATTTGTTGATATGGTGTATCACATTGATTGATTTGTGGATGTTGAAGAATCCTTGCGTGCCTGGGATGAACCCGACTTGATCATGATGTATGAGTTTTTTGATGTGTCGTTGAATTCTGTTTGTTAGGATTTTGTTGAGGATCTTGGCATCCAAATTCATCAGTTAAATTGGTATGTAATTTTTTTGTCCAATATTTTTTCATACTGTCTTGATGACTGTTACTTTGTAGTAGAGTCTGAAGTTAGGGAGGCTGATCCCTCCAGCTCCATTCTCTTTCTCAGGATTACTTTGACTATTCGGGGTCTTTTGTGTTTCCATATGAACTGTGTTATTCTCTGGCCTAGTTCTGTGAAGAATGTCATTGGTAGCTTGATAGGGATCGCATTGAATCTGTAGGTGATATTTGTTAGTATGGTCATTTTCACAATATTGATTCTTCCGACCCGGGAACATGGAATATCTCTCCATCTGTTTAAGACTTCTTTCTTTGATGAGTGTCATGTAATTTTCTGTGTACAGTTCTTCTGTTTCTTTGGGTAGGTTTATTCCTGGAGACTTTATTCTTTTGGTTGTGATGGTGAAGCAAATTGCTTCTTTGATTTCATTTTCTGATTTTTCATTGTTTGTATATAGGAATGCCAGTGATTTCTGTGTATTGATTTTGTATCCCGCCACTATGCTGAATTCGTTGATTAGCTCTAGCATTTTTCTAATAGCTTATTTGGGATTTTCTATGTATAGTATCATGTTGTCGGAAATTAGAGAGAATTTTACTTCTTCTTTTCCGATCTGGATTCCTTTTATTTTTTTTCCGTATCTTATTGCTGTTTTTGGAACTTCCAGGACTAGGTTGAATAAGAGTGCTTAAAGTGGACACCCCTGTCTTGTTCCTAATCTTAGAGGGAATGCTTTCAGGTTTTCACCATTTAGAATAATGTTCACTGTGGGCTTCTCACATATGGCTTTCACTAGGTTGAGGTAGGTTCCTTCTATGCCCATTTTTTGAAAACTCTTTATCATAAATGGGTGTCGGATTTTGTCGAATGCTTTTTCTGCATTTATTGATATTATCATGTGATTTTTGTTTCTCAATTTGTTGATATGGTGTATCACATTGATTGATTTGTGGATGTTGAAGAATCCTTGCGTGCCTGGGATGAACCCGACTTGATCATGATGTATGAGTTTTTTGATGTGTCGTTGAATTCTGTTTGTTAGGATTTTGTTGAGGATCTTGGCATCCAAATTCATCAGTTAAATTGGTATGTAATTTTCTTTTTTTGTGTTGTCTTTGCCTGGCTATGGTATCAGGGTGATGGTAGCCTCATAGAATGAGTCTGGAAGCTTCCCATCCTGTGCGGTTTTTTGAAAGAGTTTTAGAAGGACAGGCATTAGCTCTTCTTCTTCTTTTTTTTTTTTTCCCATCTTTAAATATTTGGTAGAATTCACCTATAAAGCCATCTTGCCCTGGGCTTTTATTTTTGGGTAGATTTTTAATCAAAAATTCGATTTCTGAGCCTGTGATTGGATTGTTCATAGTTTCTATTTCTTCCTGGTTCAATGTTGGAAGATTAATCTTTTCCAAGAAACTGTCCATTTCCTCCAGGTTGTCCAGTTTGTTGCTATATAGTTGTTCATAACATTATCTTATAATCCTTTGGATTTTTGTATTATTTGCTGTAATCTCTCCTTTTTCATTTTCGATTTTGTTGATATGGTTCTTCTTTTTTTCTTTCTGTCTTAAAAAAAAAAAAAGCCTTTATTTTACTTTTAACTTTTACAGAGTTTTATTGTTTACAGATATGCATACCTCTGAAGGATCCCCTTTTCTCACAGAGCAATGACTATAGCTATTTTATTCACTTATGATAGTCATGCTACTTCCTTTACGCCTCCCACCCTCTGTTCCTTCCACACAATGTCCATATGTCTACTATCCATGTCTGTCTTTCCGTCACTTCACTGCGTGTGCCATCATCACTATCCTACTAGATTCCATATATATGTGTTAATATACTGTATTTGTCCTTCTCTTTCTGACTGACTTCACTTTTGATGATACGTTCTAGATCCAGCCACCTCATCAGGGCTGATTCTTCTGCATTTCTCTTTACAGCTGTGTAGTATTCCATTGTATATATGTACCAGATCTTTTGTATCTATTCGTTCGCCAATGGATATCTAGGTTGCTTCCATGTTCTAGCTATTGTATAGAGAACTGCAATGAACATTGGGGTACAGGTGCTTCTTTCAGATTTGATTTCATCAGGGTATAAGGGTATATCAGGGTATAAGTCTGAGAGTGGTATGGTGCTTCTATTTTTAGTTTTTTAAGAAATCTCCAGATGGTCTTCCATAGAGGCTGTGTGGAGAAAAGGGGAACACTCCTGCATTGCTGGTGGGAATGTAAATTGATACAGTCTCTTTTTTTCTAGATGAGTCTGGCCAGTGGCTTGTCAATTTTGTTTATCTTTTCGAAGAACCAGCTTCTCGTTTTATCTTTACCTTTGTTTCTTTCAATTCTTTTTCATTTATTTCTGCTCTGATCTTTATGATTTCTCTTCTTCTCCTGACTTTGGGGTGTTTTTATTCTTCTTTCTCCAGTTGTTTTAAGCATAGGGTTAGTTTGTCTGCTTGATATTTTTCTTGTTTCTTAATGTAGGATTGTATTGCTATAAATTTCCCTCTTAGAACTGCTTTTGTGGTATCCCATAGGTTTTGCATGTCATGTATTCATTGTCCTCTTCTTCTAGGAATTTTTTTATTTCTCCTTTGATTTAGTTGGTAATCAGTTCATTTTTTAGGTATGTGTTGTTCCATCTCCATGTGTTTTTGTTTTTAGTGGGTTTTTTCCGGCAGTTCACATTTAGTCTCACCGCACTGTGGTCAGAGAAGAGGGTTGATATAATTTCAACATTTTTGAATTGACTGAGGTTTGATTTGTGGCCCAAGATGTGGTCTATCCTGGAGAATGTTCCATGAGCACTTAAGAAGAAAGTGTATTCTTCTGCTTTTGGATGGAAAGATATTGATGAGGTCCATCTCTTCTAGTGTGGCATTTAAGGCTTGTATTTCTTTATTAATTTTCTGTTTTAATGATCTGTCCATTGGTGTGAGAGGAGTGTTAAAGTCTCCTACTATTATTGTGTTATTGGCAATTTCTTCTTTTATGTCTAGAAGTTATTGTCACATGTATTGGGGTGCTCCTTTGGTGGATGCATAGATATTTACGATTGTTATGTCTTCCTCTTGGATAGATCTGTTGATCATTATGTAGTGACCTGCCTTGTCTCTTAGAATCTTCTTTACTTTAAGGTCTATTTTGTCTGATATGAGGATTGCTACTCCAGGTTATTTTTAGTTTCCATTTGCGTGGAGTATCTTTTTCTGTCTTCTCATTTTCACTCTATGTGTATTGTTAGGTCTGAAGTGGGTCTCTTGTAAACAGCATGCATATGGGTCTTGTTTTTGAATCCATTCAACTGGTCTGTGTCTTTTGGTTGGAGCATTTAGTCCATTTACATTCAAAGTAATTATTGATACGAATGTTCCTATTGTCATCTTCTTAGATGTTTGGGGTTCAGTTTGTAGGACTTCTCCGACTCTTGTATTTATTGGCTACATCAGGCCCTTTAATACTTGTTGTAGGGCTGGTTTTGTGGTACAGAATTCTTTCAGCTTTTGCTCTCTGTAAGCCTTTTGACTTCTCCATCAATTCTGAATGAGATCCTTGCCAGGCAGAGAAATCTTGGTTGGAGGTTATTCTCTTTTAGCCGTTTAAATGTGTCTTGCCATTCTCTTCTGGCCTGCAAGGTTTCTGTTGATAGATCAGCAGTTAAACATATGGTGTTTCCTTTGTAAGTCGTTGTTTGTCCCTTGCTACTTTAAGTAATCTGTCCTTATATTTAGTCCGTGTTAGTTTGATTAGAATGTGCCTTGGTGTGTTTCTTCTGGGGTTTATCCTGTATGGAATTCTTTGTGCTTCTTGGACTTGGTTGACTTTTTTTCTTTCCCATGCTGGCGAAGTTTTCATCTATAACTGCTTCAAGAATTTTTTCACAGCCTTTCATTCCCTCTTCTTCTCTGGGACTCCTATAATTCTAATGTTGGTGCATTTAATATTGCCCCATAGGTCTCTAATGCTATCCTCAGTTCTTTTGATTCTTTGTGCTTTGTTCTGTTCTTCAACAGTTATTTCCACCATTCTGTCTTCCAGCTCACTTATCCATTCTTCTGCATCTGATACTCTACTGTTGAGACCTTCTATAGTATTTTTCACTTCAGCAATTGAGTTGTCTCTATTTGTTTATTTTTCATTTCTTGCATGTCTCTTCTCAGTGCACTAATTTTCTCTAATATTCTGTTTTTGGAATTTTGGATCCTCATTAGTATTGTTCTTCTGAATTCTCTTTCAGATAATTTGTCTATCTCATCTTCTGTCATTTGTAATTGTGTTTCTCTGACTTGTTCCTTTGTTTGTGCAGTGTTTTCCTGTCTTCTCATTTTTATGCCAATTTTTGTTTCTTTGTGTGTGTCTGTGTAATGGAGGTCTTTTTTCCCCAAGCTGTGTGGTTGACTTCTCCCTTCCATTTGGTTTCTGTCCTTGTAGAAGGGTTTGGTGTTGTGTGTCTTAGGTGGTGTTGGGTCTTGTTTGCAGGTGAATAATCTCTCATGTTGTATGTTCCTTGATAGTGTAGGGTCTTGGAGTCATAGCTTCCACTCCGAGGATCCTTGGTTTGATCTCTGGCCGGGGAGTATAGGCTCTACGCCTGGTTTGCTACGGCAATCAGTGGTATTAGTTCAAATATAGGCATACGAAGGACAAAAGGTGCATCCCTCCTCATCTGTTTCCTGGTTTGATCCAATCACCCATCATCTATACTCTAGCCACACTGGTTTTATTTTAGTTCTTCCAAGCAATGAGGATCTTTTCTTATCTCGGGAGTTACTGAACATGTTCTCTGCATGGAGAATACTTTTTCCCTCTTTTTGTCTAACTCCTCTTCAACTTTCAGAACTGATCTTGAATTCACTTTCCTCAGGTAGCCTTTCCTGACATGCTCTTCAACGTTTAGGTCCTCCTGCTATGCCTTTTCATGGCACCCAATACCTCTCTTTCACAGATTTGCTTATGGACATGTCAACTTCTATTGGCTCTACTCCAATAAGCAGGCAACATTCCTCAGCAGTTGCTAGTTTTGCTGCAGGCTTTCCCTGTCCCCTGCACCAGTGCAAAACGCAGAGTGTGCCAGGCAGCTGGCATCTGTACCTTTTTTTTCCCTTTAAACTTGATTATGCCACATTGGAGCCAGCACAGTGAATGCTTTCACACCCAGCGAGACAGAGGCCGTCATCTCCGCCATGACACTATTCCATTCCAAGCTGAGGCCAGGATCATTGTCTGCATTGCTGTGGATCCTGAAAGGTGTTCTGTCGGCACTAGGTGCTAGGGGCGACTGAGCTCCTTTTTTTTCTTCAGTGCACTAATTTTCTCTAATATTCTGTTTTTGGAATTTTGGATCCTCATTAGTATTGTTCTTCTGAATTCTCTTTCAGATAATTTGTCTATCTCATCTTCTGTCATTTGTAATTGTGTTTCTCTGACTTGTTCCTTTGTTTGTGCAGTGTTTTCCTGTCTTCTCATTTTTATGCCAATTTTTGTTTCTTTGTGTGTGTCTGTGTAATGGAGGTCTTTTTTCCCCAAGCTGTGTGGTTGACTTCTCCCTTCCATTTGGTTTCTGTCCTTGTAGAAGGGTTTGGTGTTGTGTGTCTTAGGTGGTGTTGGGTCTTGTTTGCAGGTGAATAATCTCTCATGTTGTATGTTCCTTGATAGTGTAGGGTCTTGGAGTCATAGCTTCCACTCCGAGGATCCTTGGTTTGATCTCTGGCCGGGGAGTATAGGCTCTACGCCTGGTTTGCTACGGCAATCAGTGGTATTAGTTCAAATATAGGCATACGAAGGACAAAAGGTGCATCCCTCCTCATCTGTTTCCTGGTTTGATCCAATCACCCATCATCTATACTCTAGCCACACTGGTTTTATTTTAGTTCTTCCAAGCAATGAGGATCTTTTCTTATCTCGGGAGTTACTGAACATGTTCTCTGCATGGAGAATACTTTTTCCCTCTTTTTGTCTAACTCCTCTTCAACTTTCAGAACTGATCTTGAATTCACTTTCCTCAGGTAGCCTTTCCTGACATGCTCTTCAACGTTTAGGTCCTCCTGCTATGCCTTTTCATGGCACCCAATACCTCTCTTTCACAGATTTGCTTATGGACATGTCAACTTCTATTGGCTCTACTCCAATAAGCAGGCAACATTCCTCAGCAGTTGCTAGTTTTGCTGCAGGCTTTCCCTGTCCCCTGCACCAGTGCAAAACGCAGAGTGTGCCAGGCAGCTGGCATCTGTACCTTTTTTTTCCCTTTAAACTTGATTATGCCACATTGGAGCCAGCACAGTGAATGCTTTCACACCCAGCGAGACAGAGGCCGTCATCTCCGCCATGACACTATTCCATTCCAAGCTGAGGCCAGGATCATTGTCTGCATTGCTGTGGATCCTGAAAGGTGTTCTGTCGGCACTGGGTGCTGAGCCAGGGGCAGGTATCTAACTGAGCTTCAAGCTCTTCAATTGTCAAATGGGGATCATATCATCATCGAGTTTGTTGGTTCCAGCAAGACGCCCCATACTACTGTCAATGCAGGAACTGTCCGCACCACCTCTTCTGAGAAATAAGTAAAATCTGATAATGTAGTTGGTGATGAAATGGCAAATTTTTATTTTATACTTTCTTCCTAGAAACCCAAGGCAGTAGCATGAGGAAATAAATATACACCATGAAGGGAGATAACAGTGCATGTATTCATTTTTAAATTGTCTACTAAACCACTACTCTATTCAGGCATTCTTAGTGCTAAGAACTATAAAGATAAGCAACAGGTACTGTCTCTCTGCACGTAACAGTAACGTTTTTTTCTCCCCACCCACTTCTCTCTCTTTTTCTCTCTCTCCTCTAAATATATCTACATACACACAGGATTACAGATGCCCAAGAAAAAATTAAATATAATAACATGGCTTACATTATAGGAAATTTACACGTGAAGAAAGAGAAAGTTACTTTCATATTTCTCATATTGAGCCTTACATAGAAAGATGGTCACTATGACTGTTATTGCTCCAGCTTTAAATAGAAACAAGCTTTATCTACATGTGCCAAGTGTCCATCAAATAAAGTACAGTGAATGCAAACTGTAACCAGAAAATAATTACTATTAGTATCATCATTTTATAGGTGGAAAACAAAGGCCCAGAAAAATGAAGTCACTTATCCAAAGCTCAAAGCTACATATCTAAGATGTGCAGAGCTATTAAAAAAAAAAAAAAAAAGTCCAATCCAGAATCTATGTTCCTGTTCACTCCACTCTACTGAGATAACCAATATGGGTTTATACTATTGAAAGAAAAAGAAAAGATGGAGAGGGACGAATGAAGAGAGGGACGAAAAAGAGAAGGAAAAAAGAAAGAGAGGGAGGATGAAAGAAAGGGAGGGAGGAAGAAAATGTCCCAACTAAATATCTTTCTAAATGTGAATCAAATATTCCTTTTCATAAATTAAATAGTTATTATGTTTAGACACCTTCAAACCTCTAGATAAAGGTATCAATTTCAAACCACCATTTGAATAGGTTCAAGATATAGTAGTTGTAGGGTATTTAAGCCTCTGAAGACAGGTCTTAATGCTGGAATAAGACTAAAAATAAAGGGAATCAACATTAGCTCAAAGAAGTTGTTAAAGGGACTTCTCCACAGTGACTCTCCAAACATCTGTAAGAGTGCCTTTGTCCCATTTCTTGCAGGTATAAATTTTGTGATCTATGTATCATTTTCATGAGAACAGACAGTGTTACAGATTAAAACTGATGGGTAAACAAAAATGAAAATAAACAAACAGGACCTAGTTCAACTTAAAAGCTTTTGCACAACAAAGGAAATCATCAACAAAGCAGACAATTCACAGAATAAGAGAAAATATTTGCTAAGAACTATAAAGATAAGCAACAGGTACTGTCTCTCTGCACGTAACAGTAACGTTTTTCTCCCCACCCACTTCTCTCTTTCTCTCTCCTCTAAATATATCTACATACACACAGGATTACAGATGCCCAAGAAAAAATTAAATATAATAACATGGCTTACATTATAGGAAATTTACACGTGAAGAAAGAGAAAGTTACTTTCATATTTCTCATATTGAGCCTTACATAGAAAGATGGTCACTATGACTGTTATTGCTCCAGCTTTAAATAGAAACAAGCTTTATCTACATGTGCCAAGTGTCCATCAAATAAAGTACAGTGAATGCAAACTGTAACCAGAAAATAATTACTATTAGTATCATCATTTTATAGGTGGAAAACAAAGGCCCAGAAAAATGAAGTCACTTATCCAAAGCTCAAAGCTACATATCTAAGATGTGCAGAGCTATTAAAAAAATAAAGTCCAATCCAGAATCTATGTTCCTGTTCACTCCACTCTACTGAGATAACCAATATGGGTTTATACTCTTGAAAGAAAAGAAAAGATGGAGAGGGACGAATGAAGAGAGGGACGAAAAAGAGAAGGAAAAAAGAAAGAGAGGGAGGATGAAAGAAAGGGAGGGAGGAAGAAAATGTCCCAACTAAATATCTTTCTAAATGTGAATCAAATATTCCTTTTCATAAATTAAATAGTTATTATGTTTAGACACCTTCAAACCTCTAGATAAAGGTATCAATTTCAAACCACCATTTGAATAGGTTCAAGATATAGTAGTTGTAGGGTATTTAAGCCTCTGAAGACAGGTCTTAATGCTGGAATAAGACTAAAAATAAAGGGAATCAACATTAGCTCAAAGAAGTTGTTAAAGGGACTTCTCCACAGTGACTCTCCAAACATCTGTAAGAGTGCCTTTGTCCCATTTCTTGCAGGTATAAATTTTGTGATCTATGTATCATTTTCATGAGAACAGACAGTGTTACAGATTAAAACTGATGGGTAAACAAAAATGAAAATAAACAAACAGGACCTAGTTCAACTTAAAAGCTTTTGCACAACAAAGGAAATCATCAACAAAGCAGACAATTCACAGAATAAGAGAAAATATTTGCAAACGAAGCAACTGACAAGGGGTTAATTTTCAAAATATACAAAAAGCTCATTAAGAAAACAGCTCAATATCAAGAAAACCAAGGATCCAATTTAAAAAATGGTCCAAAGATCTAAATAGACGTATCTCCAAAGAAGACATTTAGACAGTCAAGAGGCACAGATGCTTAACATCATTAATTATTAGAGCAATGCAAGTCAAAACTACAAAGAGCTATCACCTCACATTGGTTAGTATGGCCATCATAAAAAAAAAATCCACAAAAAATAAATGGAGAGGGTATAGAGAAAAGGGAACCCTCCTGGACATTGGAAAGAAATTTAAAATGATATAGTCACTATGGAGAGAACAGTATGAAGAGTGCTTTAAAAACTAAAGACAGGGCTTCCCCTGGTGGTCCAGTGGGTAAGGACACCGCCTTGCAGTGCAAGGGGCGCCGGTTTGAGCCCTGGCCTGGGAAGATCCCAAGTGCCACGGAGCGGCTGGACTGATGTGTCCAATTACCGAGCCGGAGCTCTGGAGCGCAAGTGCCCAGAGCCGGTGCTCTGCGACAACAGACGCCACCACGATGGGAGGCCCACAGGAGCCAAAGAACAAAGACGGATGGGAAAATAGAGAAATGAAGGACCAATAGAAGTGGCCCGCCCGCTCCCCTCCCTCCCCAACCCGACCCCCACCCAAAATAAATATAAATAAATAAAATCAAAAAAAAAAAACAAAACAAAACTAAAGACAGAGCTACCATATGATCTAGAATTACTACTCATGGGTACACATCCAGAGGAAAACTTTAGAAGGAATGGATAAAGAAGATGTGGTACACATGTACAATGGAATATTACTCAGTCATAGGAAAAAATGATAGAATGTCATTTACAAATGGACCTAGGCTTCCCTGGTGGTCCCAGTGGGTAAACAGTTCACCTTGCAGTGCAAGGGGCACCGGTTTGATCCCTGATCCAGGATGATCCCACATGCCATGGAGCAGCTGGATGGGTGTGTCCAATTATAAGCTAGAGCTCGTAATTGGAATGCATGCATGCAATGCCCAGAGCCAGTGCTCTGCAATGGGAGGCCCACAGAGACCGAAAAATAAAGATGGATGAAAAATAAATAAACAAATAAATAAATAAAAAGACGCCAAAATTAAAGATGGACCTAGAGATTGTCACACTGAGTCAAGTAAGTCAGAAAAAGAAAAACAAATACCATATGATATCATTTATATGTGGAATCTTTATAAAAAAAAATGGTACAAAAGAACCTATTTACAAACATAAATAGAGTTACAGATTTAGAAAACAAACTTATGGTTACCAAATAAACTTATGGAGAAAGGGTTGGGGGAGGGATAAACTGGAGAACTGGACTAACATATATACACTACTATATACAAAATACATAATGAATAAGAATCTACTATATAGCACAGGGAACTCTATTCAATATGGTATAATGACCTATATGGGAACAGAATATAAAATGAGTGTGTGTGTGTGTGTATATCTATCTATATATATATATATACACAGAGAGAGAGAGAGAGAGAGCGATACACTTTGTGGTTCAACAGACCCTAAAATAACATTGTAAATCAATCATACTCCAATAAGAAATGAATTAGTTAAAAAAATTGGGATAAATAACAAAGTAAAGTTAATTGACTTCATTCTGCAGGAATGACTGCCCATTTTGGTCACAAATATTAAGAACCCATGACTTAATGTTTCTTCCTGCACCTTCAGTGAAAATAAGATGAAAGCTGACATAAATAAGACAACAGGTGGACAAGTGACAATCCACCTAGCCTAACTTTCAACCATATTCACTCACTACAGAAAGGAAAAAGTAATTATGTACTTGAATGGGTATGTTGACATGCCTGAACTGACATAGGAAAGTAGTTTAAAAACATTTGCAAAAAAACAATGGAAAAATATCAGACATCAAAATATTTCAAGAAGGGATCAGTAATATTATTTGGCTACAGTGTGCTTTCATTTATTTGCTCTGACCAGCATGTACTTCTTAACCTATAGCACACATTAATATATATATATATATTTTCCTTTCACTGACTGTGGCCCCCTTGGCATTATGGGTATTTCATACAAAGCTTTTCTACAAAAAGCTTCAAAACTTTACAGAAAATAAAAGCTGGCACTGAGAAATACTGATTACTAGGAGTTTCTATCATGAAATGTATGATCACTCCATAATTTCAATTGCTTTTGTTGTGTAGTTGCTAAGTTGTGTCCAGTGCTTTTGGAACTCCATGGACTATAGCCTGCCAGGCTCCTCTGTCCATGAGATTTCCCAGGCAAGAATACTAGAGTGGCTTGCCATTTCCTTCTCTGAGGGATCTGCACAACCAAGGGATCAAACCCACATCTCCTGCATTGGAAAACAAACTTATGGTTACCAAATAAACTTATGGAGAAAGGGTTGGGGGAGGGATAAACTGGAGAACTGGACTAACATATATACACTACTATATACAAAATACATAATGAATAAGAATCTACTATATAGCACAGGGAACTCTATTCAATATGGTATAATGACCTATATGGGAACAGAATATAAAATGAGTGTGTGTGTGTGTGTATATCTATCTATATATATATATATACACAGAGAGAGAGAGAGAGCGATACACTTTGTGGTTCAACAGACCCTAAAATAACATTGTAAATCAATCATACTCCAATAAGAAATGAATTAGTTAAAAAAATTGGGATAAATAACAAAGTAAAGTTAATTGACTTCATTCTGCAGGAATGACTGCCCATTTTGGTCACAAATATTAAGAACCCATGACTTAATGTTTCTTCCTGCATCTTCAGTGAAAATAAGATGAAAGCTGACATAAATAAGACAACAGGTGGACAAGTGACAATCCACCTAGCCTAACTTTCAACCATATTCACTCACTACAGAAAGGAAAAAGTAATTATGTACTTGAATGGGTATGTTGACATGCCTGAACTGACATAGGAAAGTAGTTTAAAAACATTTGCAAAAAAACAATGGAAAAATATCAGACATCAAAATATTTCAAGAAGGGATCAGTAATATTATTTGGCTACAGTGTGCTTTCATTTATTTGCTCTGACCAGCATGTACTTCTTAACCTATAGCACACATTAATATATATATATATATTTTCCTTTCACTGACTGTGGCCCCCTTGGCATTATGGGTATTTCATACAAAGCTTTTCTACAAAAAGCTTCAAAACTTTACAGAAAATAAAAGCTGGCACTGAGAAATACTGATTACTAGGAGTTTCTATCATGAAATGTATGATCACTCCATAATTTCAATTGCTTTTGTTGTGTAGTTGCTAAGTTGTGTCCAGTGCTTTTGGAACTCCATGGACTATAGCCTGCCAGGCTCCTCTGTCCATGAGATTTCCCAGGCAAGAATACTAGAGTGGCTTGCCATTTCCTTCTCTGAGGGATCTGCACAACCAAGGGATCAAACCCACATCTCCTGCATTGGAAGGTGGATTCTTTACCACTGAGTCACCGAGGAAGCCAGTAATTCCAATTACTATTCATGATTTATGAATATATTACAGGTACATGCCTGTTTTGACAGTTTTTATTTTTTGTCTGCATTAAAATTTTGTGCATCTTATCAGAAGCTTAAATTGCCTCTTTTCTATGAGGGACTATACATATATAAAGACATTTTATGTCTTATACAATAATATTTAGTCATAGAACATTATCCCTAAAATAAAATACTTAACTGACTGGAACATAGAAGACAAAGGAAATTTATATTGCACATCCAAAGAGTGACCAGAAAATAACAGTGCAGTTTGTTTCATGAGAAAACAAAGAAGAAAACAACTGAGTAACTTCTAGGTTCTGAACATAGAATTTCTGCCTATGTATTAAGTGACCTCTAATTTTACACACTTTATTTCCACCACATTGTGAAAACTGCCCTTTCACTTTGGGGTGAAAACTGACCTTTTCCAATCCCAAAGAAGGGCAATGCTGAAGAATGTTCAAAGTACTGCACAATTGCACTTATTTCACATGCTATCAGGGAAATGCTCAAAATCCTTCAAGTTAGGCTTGAACAGTATGTGAACTGAGAACTTCCAGATTCACAAGCTGGATTTACAAAAGGCAGAGGAAATCAGATATTAAATTGCTAGCATGCAGTGAATTATAGATAAAGCAAAGGAATTACAGAAAATCATCTTCATTGGCTACACTAAAGCCTTTGACTGTACGGATAACAACTAACTGGAAAATTCTTAAAGAGATGTAAATACAAGACCATTTTGCCTGCCTCCTGAGAAACCTGTATGCAGGTTAAGAAGCTACAGTTAGAACCAGACATGGAAGAAGATGGTTTAAATACAAACTGGCAATACTGATTACTTTTCTATCATGAAATGTATGATCACTCCATAATTTCAATTGCTTTTGTTGTGTAGTTGCTAAGTTGTGTCCAGTGCTTTTGGAACTCCATGGACTATAGCCTGCCAGGCTCCTCTGTCCATGAGATTTCCCAGGCAAGAATACTAGAGTGGCTTGCCATTTCCTTCTCTGAGGGATCTGCACAACCAAGGGATCAAACCCACATCTCCTGCATTGGAAGGTGGATTCTTTACCACTGAGTCACCGAGGAAGCCAGTAATTCCAATTACTATTCATGATTTATGAATATATTACAGGTACATGCCTGTTTTGACAGTTTTTATTTTTTGTCTGCATTAAAATTTTGTGCATCTTATCAGAAGCTTAAATTGCCTCTTTTCTATGAGGGACTATACATATATAAAGACATTTTATGTCTTATACAATAATATTTAGTCATAGAACATTATCCCTAAAATAAAATACTTAACTGACTGGAACATAGAAGACAAAGGAAATTTATATTGCACATCCAAAGAGTGACCAGAAAATAACAGTGCAGTTTGTTTCATGAGAAAACAAAGAAGAAAACAACTGAGTAACTTCTAGGTTCTGAACATAGAATTTCTGCCTATGTATTAAGTGACCTCTAATTTTACACACTTTATTTCCACCACATTGTGAAAACTGCCCTTTCACTTTGGGGTGAAAACTGACCTTTTCCAATCCCAAAGAAGGGCAATGCTGAAGAATGTTCAAAGTACTGCACAATTGCACTTATTTCACATGCTATCAGGGAAATGCTCAAAATCCTTCAAGTTAGGCTTGAACAGTATGTGAACTGAGAACTTCCAGATTCACAAGCTGGATTTACAAAAGGCAGAGGAAATCAGATATTAAATTGCTAGCATGCAGTGAATTATAGATAAAGCAAAGGAATTACAGAAAATCATCTTCATTGGCTACACTAAAGCCTTTGACTGTACGGATAACAACTAACTGGAAAATTCTTAAAGAGATGTAAATACAAGACCATTTTGCCTGCCTCCTGAGAAACCTGTATGCAGGTTAAGAAGCTACAGTTAGAACCAGACATGGAAGAATGGATTGGTTAAAAATTGGGAAATGAGTTCACCAAGGTTGTATATTGTTGCCCTGCTTATTTGACTTTTATGAAGAATATATCTTGTGAAATGCCAGGCTGGATGAAGCTCAAGTTGGAATCAACATTGGAGGGGAAAAATATCAATAACCCCAGATATGTAGATGACACCACCTTAATGGCGTAAAGCCAAGAGGAGCTAAAGAACCTCTTTATGAGGTTAAAGAAGAGGGTGAAAAAGATGCCCTAAAACTCAACATCCTAGATCATGGGATATGGCCTCATTATTTCATGGTAAATAGATAGGCATATAGTGGAGACAGTGACAGACTTTTTTTCTTGGGCTCCAAAATCACTTCAGCCATGAAATTAAAAGATGCCTGCTCCCTGGAAGAAAAGCTATGACAAGGCTAGATAGTGTATTAAAAGAGCAGAGACATCACTTTGTGACAAAGGTCCATCTAGTCAAAGCTATGGTTTTTCCAGTAGTCATTTAAAAACGAGAGAGTTCGACCATAAAGAAGGCTGTGTGCTGAAGAATTGAAATTTTTGAAGTGTGGTGCTGGAGAGGACAGTTGAGAGTCGCCTGGACTGCAAGGAAATCAAACCAGTCATTCCTAAAGTTATCAGCTCTGAATCTTCATTAGAAAGACTGATGCTAATACTCCAATACTTTGGTCACCTGATGCAAAGAGCCAATTCATGGGGAGAGACCCTGGGAAAAAATGAAAGCAGGGGAAGAAAGGGATGAAATAGGAGGAGATGTTTGGAAGTATCACCGATTCCATGGACATGCGATGGAGCAGCCTCCGGGAGATGGTGAAGGACAGGGAAGGCTGTCCTGCTGCAGTCCATTGGGGGGCAAACAGTCAGATGCTACTGAGCAACTGAACAACAACAATCCTCTAAATTATGTTAGTGAAAAGAAGTAAAATATACTTCCATAATTATTAGCACCTTCATAACTTAACAAATATCAGTACATTACTTACAGGCACCAAATAGGCAACTTTTATCCTGGAAAGTCTTTTAATTCTGATAGTGAGCAGAAAGGTCAACATGCAGATAGGCTTCTACAGAAGGAAAAAAATAAATAAACCATGCATGTAAATCCAAATGCACTAAGACAGGTTGCCAGTACATAAATAACTACTTCTTCTGAAGGAATGCAAAATATTAAGAACAAGTATTCTAAAATTAATATCTGAGTGCTGTTTTACTTGGCAAATGTACATATATAGTTCAAAGTAGAAAGAAAATGTGCTTTTCCAAACTTAACTAGACATGGAAATTAAGATGTAATATTTCTACACCTTAAAGAAAATACAAGAGAAAGGAATGTTTTACATTTGCATGATATTTTTTATATTGACAAGCCAATTGCACATGCATTAGGTTATCTGATGCTTTTTGAAGTATCCTAAGAAATCACTATTCCCATAATATCCATGAGAAAATTGCAGTTTAAGGAGATGGTGATTTGCCTAAGGTGGCACAATTATGGGCAATGTGAAGATTTAAACTTAGATTTTCTGATCCATGACCAATGTACTCTTAGGTTTTCTGTCAACTGCAAACTCTGATCGATTGACAGTAATGCTTCAGATTGGCTTCACTCGTGGCTCAGTTGTAAAGAATCGAACTGTCAATGCCGGAGACGTGGGTTTGAAGTCTGGGTAGGGAAGACCCCCTAGAGAAGGAAATGGCAATCCACACCAGTATTCTTGACTTGGAAATCCCTGAGGAACTACAATCCATGGGCTCACGAAGTGTTGTATATGATTAAGCAACTTAACAACAATGCTTGAGATACTGTGTGGAAAGGAATTTGAGACGCCATACATTCTGAGTGAAAAAGGGCTCTGTGATTAATACAGATGTCAGAACTGACACGGTTTAAATTGCAGCATAAATATCATGCATTTTCTATTACTTTTATATATGTTTCCTTTCTTTACTTCTGCTTGAAAACGATTGCAGTGAAATCTCTCTGAAACACTGTTGCCTATTAATACATATGCATTCCTCACACACTTTTCTTTCATTTGCATTAATACTAATGAAACCCATCATCTTGATTTGCCATGCATACATCACAGTCTTGTTTTAATTTTGTATTTTATATATATTTTTTCCCACCAAGGTTTCTTTTTTATCCTTTCTGTTTTTTACTCACTTGTCCATTTTCAAAACCCAGACTGTATTCTATCTTCCCATGAAGCACTTACCTTTTTTCCATCTTTAGCCCATGGAGTCCTTTCTCCCTTTCCCTCTCTTTGTCCTTGTCTCTCTTCCTCTCTCTGATAATCCTAGCATTATCATCCCATAGTATCTGCTCTTCAAAAGTGAAGTAACTCTTCACTTCCCAATTAGATTTTAGGATGTTGAGAGCAACTTTTGTATTTCTTTATTATCTGCAACAGCCAGAATAGTGGTGAGATAATCATTGGTGACAAGTAACTACGCAAAATTCACTTTTTCTGATGCTTTTGAAGTATCCAAAAATAATTTTTCCATGAGAAAATTGCAGTTTAAGGAGATGGTGATTTGCCTAAGGTGGCACAATTATGGGCAATGTGAAGATTTAAACTTAGATTTTCTGATCCATGACCAATGTACTCTTAGGTTTTCTGTCAACTGCAAACTCTGATCGATTGACAGTAATGCTTCAGATTGGCTTCACTCGTGGCTCAGTTGTAAAGAATCGAACTGTCAATGCCGGAGACGTGGGTTTGAAGTCTGGGTAGGGAAGACCCCCTAGAGAGGAAATGGCAATCCACACCAGTATTCTTGACTTGGAAATCCCTGAGGAACTACAATCCATGGGCTCACGAAGTGTTGTATATGATTAAGCAACTTAACAACAATGCTTGAGATACTGTGTGGAAAGGAATTTGAGACGCCATACATTCTGAGTGAAAAAGGGCTCTGTGATTAATACAGATGTCAGAACTGACACGGTTTAAATTGCAGCATAAATATCATGCATTTTCTATTACTTTTATATATGTTTCCTTTCTTTACTTCTGCTTGAAAACGATTGCAGTGAAATCTCTCTGAAACACTGTTGCCTATTAATACATATGCATTCCTCACACACTTTTCTTTCATTTGCATTAATACTAATGAAACCCATCATCTTGATTTGCCATGCATACATCACAGTCTTGTTTTAATTTTGTATTTTATATATATTTTTTCCCACCAAGGTTTCTTTTTTATCCTTTCTGTTTTTAACTCACTTGTCCATTTTCAAAACCCAGACTGTATTCTATCTTCCCATGAAGCACTTACCTTTTTTCCATCTTTAGCCCATGGAGTCCTTTCTCCCTTTCCCTCTCTTTGTCCTTGTCTCTCTTCCTCTCTCTGATAATCCTAGCATTATCATCCCATAGTATCTGCTCTTCAAAAGTGAAGTAACTCTTCACTTCCCAATTAGATTTAAGGATGTTGAGAGCAACTTTTGTATTTCTTTATTATCTGCAACAGCCAGAATAGTGGTGAGATAATCATTGGTGACAAGTAATCAACTACGCAAAATTACTCATGAGATACTAATTTATTTATAAACTTCAAAGAAAAAAAGTTGAATGTAGAGGAATTATATAATCATGAAAATTTATCCTATGTCACTATAGATATTGTGAGAAATACTGAAGACCATGTTTGCTCATGAATAAAAACCTAAATTTCAGAGTCAAGAAAAATTATTGTGAAAATTAAAATGATACATAGGGTGTCAACCATATATGTAGAGATGGTCAAAACCCATATATCAAAAATTATAATTGGTCAGACCCTAACAGATGCTTTGAGACTGGTGGTGATAAAACAGAAGTAGTAAAGAGTTCTGTGGAGAAAATGAATTCATTTGTCATTATCCAGAAGACTGGTTATTTTCATACCAGAGAATAGAGATGAAATAGAAAGGTCTGTTTAGATTAAGAGAGTCCTATAAATTATGTATTCTGTCTAAATATGAACAGAGCATACACAATCAGCTGTCATATTTAGTCATTGGAATTATCAAAAAAGATTGTCATCAGTTAATCTTTTTCTTTAAATTTTAGCCCCTTTTATTGTTTTTATTTATTTATTTATTTTAATTCATCTTTATTCTTTGGCCTGTGTGGGCCTCCCATTGCAGTGGCCTCTCTCATTGCAGAGCACTGGCTCTGGGCACATGCGCTCCAGAGCACTGGTTCGTAATTGGACACACCAGTGCAGCCACTCCTCAGTATGTGGGATCTTCCCCGGCTAGAGATTGAACCATCATCCCTTACATTCCAAGGCAGACGTTTTACCCACTGGACCACAGGGGAAGCCCTACCATTAGTCATTTAATAATTCTTGACAGATTTACTGAAGGGACCTATAAATGAATGAAGTTGATATAGATCCTATTCTTCAAAAAACAATTCTTTTGGGTTGTATGGCATGTGGGATCTTAGTTCCCTAGAATGTGAGCTCCCTGAAGGGAAAGTATATATTTTTAACCACTGGATCATCAAGAAAGTCTCCATTGAAATAGTTTTGATAAATGTTTTGTGAATTATTACTTGTTTCTCCCAGAGGAAAAAAAGTTTATATATTTCTTTAACAGACATTAACACATTTCTTTTATTCTAAAATAGACATTTTGTCATGTTAAACTCAGTTATGTCTCATAATTAATGGCATGATTGTAGTTATTGTGTGGTGTTTTTAAATTTCTTAATTGTGCATTAAAGACTTGCTTGATTTATAAATAATGGCATTTCCAATTTAATGAGCTAGATACATAGTGATTATCCTACCATAAAAACCTAAATTTCAGAGTCAAGAAAAATTATTGTGAAAATTAAAATGATACATAGGGTGTCAACCATATATGTAGAGATGGTCAAAACCCATATATCAAAAATTATAATTGGTCAGACCCTAACAGATGCTTTGAGACTGGTGGTGATAAAACAGAAGTAGTAAAGAGTTCTGTGGAGAAAATGAATTCATTTGTCATTATCCAGAAGACTGGTTATTTTCATACCAGAGAATAGAGATGAAATAGAAAGGTCTGTTTAGATTAAGAGAGTCCTATAAATTATGTATTCTGTCTAAATATGAACAGAGCATACACAATCAGCTGTCATATTTAGTCATTGGAATTATCAAAAAAGATTGTCATCAGTTAATCTTTTTCTTTAAATTTTAGCCCCTTTTATTGTTTTTATTTATTTATTTATTTTAATTCATCTTTATTCTTTGGCCTGTGTGGGCCTCCCATTGCAGTGGCCTCTCTCATTGCAGAGCACTGGCTCTGGGCACATGCGCTCCAGAGCACTGGTTCGTAATTGGACACACCAGTGCAGCCACTCCTCAGTATGTGGGATCTTCCCCGGCTAGAGATTGAACCATCATCCCTTACATTCCAAGGCAGACGTTTTACCCACTGGACCACAGGGGAAGCCCTACCATTAGTCATTTAATAATTCTTGACAGATTTACTGAAGGGACCTATAAATGAATGAAGTTGATATAGATCCTATTCTTCAAAAAACAATTCTTTTGGGTTGTATGGCATGTGGGATCTTAGTTCCCTAGAATGTGAGCTCCCTGAAGGGAAAGTATATATTTTTAACCACTGGATCATCAAGAAAGTCTCCATTGAAATAGTTTTGATAAATGTTTTGTGAATTATTACTTGTTTCTCCCAGAGGAAAAAAAGTTTATATATTTCTTTAACAGACATTAACACATTTCTTTTATTCTAAAATAGACATTTTGTCATGTTAAACTCAGTTATGTCTCATAATTAATGGCATGATTGTAGTTATTGTGTGGTGTTTTTAAATTTCTTAATTGTGCATTAAAGACTTGCTTGATTTATAAATAATGGCATTTCCAATTTAATGAGCTAGATACATAGTGATTATCCTACCATAAACCAGCTGAGTACTTTAAAATTATGTATTAATTATATATATACACACACAACATAAGGCGATATATATTTTAATATATTACATAACACATATCAGTACCCAGGTGACTCAATGGTAAAGAATCTGTCTTCTTATGCAGGAGACACAGAAAAAAGGCTTTGATCCATGGGTAGGGAAGATATCCTGGAATAGGAAATGGCAACCCACCCCAATGTTCTTGCCTTGAAAATTTCATAAACAGAAAAGCCTGGTGGGCTATAGTTCATGAGACTGCAAAGAGTCGGACACTACTAAGCAACGGAATGCACGTGCACACACACACACACACGATGTTATATTATTATGTAAGACTATGTATTATAGCAATTTTTATAAGGACCACAGGGAATCAGGGAACAAACTATTAGTGTCTCCAGTGTGCCAATGAGAAATTAAAGCAAATAAAGGTTAAGTAATTTCTGCAAATTTACAACGGTGGTAAGTGGATATGACCAAAATTCAAATTCTGATATTTTTAGCTCTTGGGTTTATACACTTAACCAACAGAAAATGCTAAGTTTTCACTACATCACTGAATGCCTTAATCTTCTACCAGGGGTGTTTCTTTGACTTACTTCCTTCAGAAAAGAAATTTAACCTTTTTCTTTTAAGATTGAAGAACTATACATTTATTTTCCCTGTTATAAAACTTCATATGGCTGGAACCACAGAACATCTATTCTTTTGTCTAAGGCTTCTAACATTTCAACATGATGTCTTTGAGTCTCTTTTTTAGATCTCCAATTTTTAAACTCAGAGCTAGGAGGATGCTCTCACACCCATTAAAAAAAACCAAAAAAAAACCCCAATATTACTGTTCCCAAGAAAAAGTTTATATATTTCTTTAACAGACATTAACACATTTCTTTTATTCTAAAATAGACATTTTGTCATGTTAAACTCAGTTATGTCTCATAATTAATGGCATGATTGTAGTTATTGTGTGGTGTTTTTAAATTTCTTAATTGTGCATTAAAGACTTGCTTGATTTATAAATAATGGCATTTCCAATTTAATGAGCTAGATACATAGTGATTATCCTACCATAAACCAGCTGAGTACTTTAAAATTATGTATTAATTATATATATACACACACAACATAAGGCGATATATATTTTAATATATTACATAACACATATCAGTACCCAGGTGACTCAATGGTAAAGAATCTGTCTTCTTATGCAGGAGACACAGAAAAAAGGCTTTGATCCATGGGTAGGGAAGATATCCTGGAATAGGAAATGGCAACCCACCCCAATGTTCTTGCCTTGAAAATTTCATAAACAGAAAAGCCTGGTGGGCTATAGTTCATGAGACTGCAAAGAGTCGGACACTACTAAGCAACGGAATGCACGTGCACACACACACACACACACGATGTTATATTATTATGTAAGACTATGTATTATAGCAATTTTTATAAGGACCACAGGGAATCAGGGAACAAACTATTAGTGTCTCCAGTGTGCCAATGAGAAATTAAAGCAAATAAAGGTTAAGTAATTTCTGCAAATTTACAACGGTGGTAAGTGGATATGACCAAAATTCAAATTCTGATATTTTTAGCTCTTGGGTTTATACACTTAACCAACAGAAAATGCTAAGTTTTCACTACATCACTGAATGCCTTAATCTTCTACCAGGGGTGTTTCTTTGACTTACTTCCTTCAGAAATGAAATTTAACCTTTTCTTTTAAGATTGAAGAACTATACATTTATTTTCCCTGTTATAAAACTTCATATGGCTGGAACCACAGAACATCTATTCTTTTGTCTAAGGCTTCTAACATTTCAACATGATGTCTTTGAGTCTCTTTTTTAGATCTCCAATTTTTAAACTCAGAGCTAGGAGGATGCTCTCACACCCATTAAAACAAACAAAAAAAAGGCAGAACCAAATGTGCTGAAATTGAGCAATCCATAATAAACAATTTTTAACTCTAGATTTTCTTCCAAAATATTTTTGAGACTTGGTAAGTCCACTGAATAATACACCTACAGCATCTACTTCAAATTAAATCTAGATTTTCCAATGGTATAATTTTAAGTATCTTCAATGTTTCTAATGAAAACTCAGTAATTCTCAGACACAAAAAAGAAATTTTCACCCTAAAACATACTAGAAAACAACTCTCTGAAGCCTTTGAGCAATGGAAATCATTTTTTAAGAATTATCTAAATGCACAAAGCATTTGTTTTTCTAAAAGCAGAAATTCCACCTGAATCTGAAAAAAAAAAAAAAAAAAAAACCTGGAAGAACTGTATTTAATAAAGTCTGAAACTAAATGCGTATTTCAAAGTGAGTATAGCAATCATGGATTCACTCATGCATTCAAACAAAAGCACCACACAACAGAGAGCGAAAGGGTTCTTAGCAAGCACTGCCTCATTCCTTTAGCACAAAAGAAAACTGAAGTTCTGAAGAGACTTAACAAATGTCACACGCTTTTTTCCTTTTTTTTTCTTTTTTCTTTTTTATTTTTATTTTTACTTTTTGGAGGGTGGGGTGGGGAGTGGGGCAGGGGGGCAGGTGGGCCACTTCTATTGGTCTTTCATTTGTCTGTTTTTCATCCACTGCAAGGTGGTGTCCTTACCCATTGGACCACCAGGGAAGCCCCTTTTTTCCTTTTTTTGTAAAGTTACCAAGTCAGGCACTATGTGGCGTAGCTCAAAATAAAAATCCATGTAATACCAGAATCTCAATATTAGAAATTCACATTTGAAATAGAAGCTTTTGGATTTGAGACACAGAAAGTAAAAGTGGACTCTGGACCAATTTAACCTTGATTAAATCAGATTTGTACTAAACAACTGAAGTCTGTTTTTTTTTCTCTAATGGTTCCTACGAGCTATATCCCTAAGGAATTTCAAGGTGTCAAATTCATACCAATCCCTAGAGGTAAGAGTTGACAAAACCCTACTTAATAAGAATAAACTATGACATAAAAAAACCCCTCACAGATTCAATATACTAAAATGAATGTTTTATTAAAATGTAATAAAGTTAAGAAACAGCAAGAAAATATTTGCAAAACATTGGATTAGTCTGGGTATACTCCCTCCATTACAATTTCAATAGCTTGGTTTTCAACACAGTAACATCTCCCTTCTTGCTCAGTTAAGTATCCAATCACCTCCAGTTGGGAGAGTGCCACTTCTTGCAGCCATAAAAGCAGGTTCTTTTCAACAGTGGCTTTGGTTCTTTCAGTGCCCTGGAGCCCCAAACTAGATTGTCCGCATGTATTGATTGCTTATTTTCAAGCATATCATCTATGCATCTTTATCTTTTTTCTTTTTTAAGAAAAATTGAAACTTCAACTATCACAAAATATAGTTCACATTTTATGACAAGAAAAATGTAATCAAAAATTGTGTCTGCCCTTTGGCCTCTTTTCATCCCTCCACTGAACTCTGTGTATCTCCATTATGCAATGATTAAACCTCCCTCGTAGGCAGGAATACCTGCTCAACCATACAGAAAAACATTCTCCTCGCACCAGCAAAAGAACTCCTTAAAAGGTAGCATTCCTTCTTGATCTTGTATGGTCCACACTGACACTTAGATGTGCATTGTGTAAATTGTCAATAACATGTCCTTTAACATATAGCCTTCTCAAAAAACATGGCTGCCTTGACTTCCAAGGGGCAGACCAGTTCTGAAGCATTCTGAGATGCTGTTCCATGATTATTGTCCTTAACTTGGCTCTAATAAAATTTTCCATTTCTTTTTTAGATGGACTGATTAAGTTTTCCTTGACATTCTGAGAAGTTCTTCCTATGCTATGAATTTCAGATGGGATTCTGATCAGAGGACATGGGATTTTTGTCCCAGTCTTCAGTAGTAATGACCCCCTTGGAAGTCCCTGTCCTTTGGCCAAAATATCTAGACAGACCATATCTATCCCTAGGAATTTTGTTTTTATGTGTGCTATTAGAAATTCACATTTGAAATAGAAGCTTTTGGATTTGAGACACAGAAAGTAAAAGTGGACTCTGGACCAATTTAACCTTGATTAAATCAGATTTGTACTAAACAACTGAAGTCTGTTTTTTTCTCTAATGGTTCCTACGAGCTATATCCCTAAGGAATTTCAAGGTGTCAAATTCATACCAATCCCTAGAGGTAAGAGTTGACAAAACCCTACTTAATAAGAATAAACTATGACATAAAAAAACCCCTCACAGATTCAATATACTAAAATGAATGTTTTATTAAAATGTAATAAAGTTAAGAAACAGCAAGAAAATATTTGCAAAACATTGGATTAGTCTGGGTATACTCCCTCCATTACAATTTCAATAGCTTGGTTTTCAACACAGTAACATCTCCCTTCTTGCTCAGTTAAGTATCCAATCACCTCCAGTTGGGAGAGTGCCACTTCTTGCAGCCATAAAAGCAGGTTCTTTTCAACAGTGGCTTTGGTTCTTTCAGTGCCCTGGAGCCCCAAACTAGATTGTCCGCATGTATTGATTGCTTATTTTCAAGCATATCATCTATGCATCTTTATCTTTTTTCTTTTTTAAGAAAAATTGAAACTTCAACTATCACAAAATATAGTTCACATTTTATGACAAGAAAAATGTAATCAAAAATTGTGTCTGCCCTTTGGCCTCTTTTCATCCCTCCACTGAACTCTGTGTATCTCCATTATGCAATGATTAAACCTCCCTCGTAGGCAGGAATACCTGCTCAACCATACAGAAAAACATTCTCCTCGCACCAGCAAAAGAACTCCTTAAAAGGTAGCATTCCTTCTTGATCTTGTATGGTCCACACTGACACTTAGATGTGCATTGTGTAAATTGTCAATAACATGTCCTTTAACATATAGCCTTCTCAAAAAACATGGCTGCCTTGACTTCCAAGGGGCAGACCAGTTCTGAAGCATTCTGAGATGCTGTTCCATGATTATTGTCCTTAACTTGGCTCTAATAAAATTTTCCATTTCTTTTTTAGATGGACTGATTAAGTTTTCCTTGACATTCTGAGAAGTTCTTCCTATGCTATGAATTTCAGATGGGATTCTGATCAGAGGACATGGGATTTTTGTCCCAGTCTTCAGTAGTAATGACCCCCTTGGAAGTCCCTGTCCTTTGGCCAAAATATCTAGACAGACCATATCTATCCCTAGGAATTTTGTTTTTATGTGTGCATTGCCACTTATTGAGAAAGACTGTCTCTTACTCCCTTGGTCCCAAAACAGAGCTGAAAGTAATGTCAAGACAGAGATTCTTGACACCCTCTTGTCTACTGTATGATCAACTTGTCTGTAGGAGATGGTGAATCCAAATGTAAAAATAAGAGAGACTATTAGATATAGGTGATGGAGAAAGAAAAGCATTCCTGACAACACAGAAAGACTGCTGACAGTACAGCCTGAGCTGCTGAAATCAGTCAGTTTCACCTCTGGTTTCTAAACCAGAGAAACCAGCAGACTCACTTCTTTTATTCCCTTAAACTACTTAAAATTAAGTCTCAGCAGCAACTGCACAGATCCTTCCGAAACTGTCTCCTTCTGTATTCATAGTTCTTTGGTGATCTCCCCTAAGGTGGTAGACTTTTACTAATGATGAACACATCTTCTAACATCGCCAAAACATTCAGAATATTTGGCCAACTATTCAAAGCTTTTTGGCTTCAATTCTTGTTTCTTGGACAGGAATAACCAGCTGAAGGACCAGAGACCACAAGGAAAAAAGTAGAAATGCTCCATCTGACAGCCAGGAAACCCCAGAAACTAGGAATTGACTCTCAGACTCATAAGTGAATTCATCCCAAACAACTAAAAGAGCTACTGGGCCAAGTACAGCCCAAATTACTGATCATGAGCTAAGTAATCAGCTGTTTGCTTTAGCTTCAAATTATGGAGCAGTCTCTTATGCAATTTTTAATATAAATTATTTTTTTTAATTTTAAAATTTAATTTCAATTAACTTATAACAATTTCCCAGAATAAAAGAGAATCCAGAAATGAACTGAATATAATGGGAATTTTAATATTTTTAATTGAAATATATTTGACAGAAAGCATAAATACATGAATTAAAGGTGTATATGCTATCTGGCATATTTATATATTATAATATGATTGCCATTGTAGTGATCGTTAGCACTTCTATAACATCTGGTAATATATATATCATATAACATATAATATATATATAGTAAATAATATATAATACATATATGGGAAAAACAGAGATCATGGCAGTGATTTCTAAGGGCCACTCTAACTTTCAAACAAAAAAGCCTGTTTTGATTCAAGATATTTCTCAAGAGGTATCATGAATATAACATAACCTCATCTGATGATAGATTTTCTTATATTGCCTCAAAGTTCTCAAGATGTAAAAATTTTCTAATATTATTTTTAGGAATCTGAGTTCATAATTTTACCTATTTGACAGAGAATCTAGCAGAGTATGAAATTAGAAACAAAGCACGTAAAAAGGAGAAGGGTAAATCTCAGTCAAAAGAAACTGTTTGAACTTCTGTTCCAGGTCTAGATTTGTGTGCTCAGAGACTTTCTCCCCTTTTACAGGAACCTCAATTTTCTCATCTTTAAATTCAAATAGCAATACTATGTCTGAATAAAATTCTTATGAGGATTAAATGAAATGATACACCTGGATACTAAACAAAATGTCTTATATGTCAACAATTATTTCTGAAGAATAATCATGGCACTGATCATGAATTATGGCATTGTAGATAAGTGGTAAAAAAGGGTGAGTATCCCATATAGTAATAATGCATGTCTAGGCAATGCTGCCAAAAAATAATATGAAGGGTAGATATATATGCATTAGTTCTATGCTAAAACATAACTCCTTAACAATAGTGAGGTAATACTTTAGACTTCCTTGTAGCAATATCTACGCCAGAACCCCCTAGGAATTGACTCTCAGACTCATAAGTGAATTCATCCCAAACAACTAAAAGAGCTACTGGGCCAAGTACAGCCCAAATTACTGATCATGAGCTAAGTAATCAGCTGTTTGCTTTAGCTTCAAATTATGGAGCAGTCTCTTATGCAATTTTAATATAAATTATTTTTTAATTTTAAAATTTAATTTCAATTAACTTATAACAATTTCCCAGAATAAAAGAGAATCCAGAAATGAACTGAATATAATGGGAATTTTAATATTTTTAATTGAAATATATTTGACAGAAAGCATAAATACATGAATTAAAGGTGTATATGCTATCTGGCATATTTATATATTATAATATGATTGCCATTGTAGTGATCGTTAGCACTTCTATAACATCTGGTAATATATATATCATATAACATATAATATATATATAGTAAATAATATATAATACATATATGGGAAAAACAGAGATTATGGCTGTGATTTCTAAGGGCCACTCTAACTTTCAAACAAAAATGCCTGTTTTGATTCAAGATATTTCTCAAGAGGTATCATGAATATAACATAACCTCATCTGATGATAGATTTTCTTATATTGCCTCAAAGTTCTCAAGATGTAAAAATTTTCTAATATTATTTTTAGGAATCTGAGTTCATAATTTTACCTATTTGACAGAGAATCTAGCAGAGTATGAAATTAGAAACAAAGCACGTAAAAAGGAGAAGGGTAAATCTCAGTCAAAAGAAACTGTTTGAACTTCTGTTCCAGGTCTAGATTTGTGTGCTCAGAGACTTTCTCCCCTTTTACAGGAACCTCAATTTTCTCATCTTTAAATTCAAATAGCAATACTATGTCTGAATAAAATTCTTATGAGGATTAAATGAAATGATACACCTGGATACTAAACAAAATGTCTTATATGTCAACAATTATTTCTGAAGAATAATCATGGCACTGATCATGAATTATGGCATTGTAGATAAGTGGTAAAAAAGGGTGAGTATCCCATATAGTAATAATGCATGTCTAGGCAATGCTGCCAAAAAATAATATGAAGGGTAGATATATATGCATTAGTTCTATGCTAAAACATAACTCCTTAACAATAGTGAGGTAATACTTTAGACTTCCTTGTAGCTCAGATGGCAAAGAATCTGCCTGCAATGTAGGAGACCCAGGTTTGATCCCTATGTCAGGAAGATCTACAGGAGAAGGAAATGGCAACCCAGTCCAGTATTTTTGCCTGGGGAATTCCATACACAGAGGAGCCTGGTGTGCTACAGTCCATGTCGGACACAACTAAACAACTAACTCACACACAACAATTCCAAAGCATTATATAGTATTAGGATTCAGGAATAAAGAATTCTATTGTTAGATTTGCCAGTACCTTTGTGACCTTGGGGATATCCTAGTATTTTTAAGACCAAGACTCAAACTTCTCTCCTATAGTGTGAAGCAGTTAAGTAGTCATTAGAACTCTAACGTTCTTTTCAGAGCTAAAACTCTGTGAACCTGGTCCACTCTGAAGCTAGTATTCCCAAAGAATACCAGTCATCCTAGTTTGTATTCAGAAGAGAAGAATAAAAAGGAGTGCATGATTTAATGGAACTAAGATCCCTCCCTCTGACATTGTCAGTCCCATTGGCTCTGGTTTGGTTCAGATGTTCCTTGATGTAAAGCCAAGGCAATACCAGAAATTTAAGACAGACACTGCAGATTTTCTGAGGATTGTTCCTGAGTGCCCCAGTTATTTCCAAATCTATTATGAGATGAGAAATAAAGCATGAAAATGGGCAACTTCTTCTCCAATAGTTCTCAAACAGAAGAATGGGGAAGCTTTTGAAAGGCTCCAGGCTCTTCTGTTCCACGGATTACATTTTGCAATTTAATGGAGCGCCAACACAGTGGGGGGGGGGTGGCATGGAGGCGGAAGGGCAGTGCCAGCAGCATTCCTATAATCTCCTGCCAAGAGATCTGCACAAGGGGATCTTCTTCCAGCCCTGGGCAGTTTCTGAACTGAAATTCTGCCTAACCAGCATTAAGGCCTCCGATGGAGATGGACGCAGATTGCAAGAGTTCAAAAGTAACCCTCTGTGGCTTTGTCTCCTATGGGTAAGTATATTATGCTGAAATAATATGAAGGGTAGATATATATGCATTAGTTCTATGCTAAAACATAACTCCTTAACAATAGTGAGGTAATACTTTAGACTTCCTTGTAGCTCAGATGGCAAAGAATCTGCCTGCAATGTAGGAGACCCAGGTTTGATCCCTATGTCAGGAAGATCTACAGGAGAAGGAAATGGCAACCCAGTCCAGTATTTTTGCCTGGGGAATTCCATACACAGAGGAGCCTGGTGTGCTACAGTCCATGTCGGACACAACTAAACAACTAACTCACACACAACAATTCCAAAGCATTATATAGTATTAGGATTCAGGAATAAAGAATTCTATTGTTAGATTTGCCAGTACCTTTGTGACCTTGGGGATATCCTAGTATTTTTAAGACCAAGACTCAAACTTCTCTCCTATAGTGTGAAGCAGTTAAGTAGTCATTAGAACTCTAACGTTCTTTTCAGAGCTAAAACTCTGTGAACCTGGTCCACTCTGAAGCTAGTATTCCCAAAGAATACCAGTCATCCTAGTTTGTATTCAGAAGAGAAGAATAAAAAGGAGTGCATGATTTAATGGAACTAAGATCCCTCCCTCTGACATTGTCAGTCCCATTGGCTCTGGTTTGGTTCAGATGTTCCTTGATGTAAAGCCAAGGCAATACCAGAAATTTAAGACAGACACTGCAGATTTTCTGAGGATTGTTCCTGAGTGCCCCAGTTATTTCCAAATCTATTATGAGATGAGAAATAAAGCATGAAAATGGGCAACTTCTTCTCCAATAGTTCTCAAACAGAAGAATGGGGAAGCTTTTGAAAGGCTCCAGGCTCTTCTGTTCCACGGATTACATTTTGCAATTTAATGGAGCGCCAACACAGTGGGGGTGGGGGGGGGGTGGCATGGAGGCGGAAGGGCAGTGCCAGCAGCATTCCTATAATCTCCTGCCAAGAGATCTGCACAAGGGGATCTTCTTCCAGCCCTGGGCAGTTTCTGAACTGAAATTCTGCCTAACCAGCAATAAGGACTCCGATGGAGATGGACGAAGTTTGCAAGAGTTCAAAAAGTAACCCTCTGTGGCTTTGTCTCCTATGGGTAAGTATATTATGTCTCTTATACGGTTGATAAGCAAACCAGCAGGATGTTGGTGTCTTCCTGAGGGACTCAGAACTAATTTTTAAAATCTGCCTTGTAAGTGTGTGTGTGGAAGTGAGTGAGTGTGTGTGTATGTGTGTGTAAAATCTGCATGTTCTACACATTTCCATTTTTATTTGGGCACATCATATACACATGCACACATATATATAAATTGGTAAGATAATTATACAAATTGGTCATAACAATAAAAATTTTCTCTATTGCAAAAAAAAAATTATAAACACTATTTAGGTTGCAGCACAAATTCTACCTGCCTAGTTAAAGAAGACAACATTGTAAAGACCTGAATGGCACACACACAAGCCGAGATGCTTGGAGATCACATAATGTTCAAGAGGGAGGCTTTATTATCAATCAGGCTTCACAGTCATAGGTTTTAGCTGTGGTTCCCTTTCTTTTAGTAGTTACCTTCTTTAAAATAGTCTTAGGTTTGTCAATCATTTGCTCATTTGTAACCTATGTGGTTACCATTTCTGTTACTTTGTTCCTCTCTATTCCTCTGTTATTTCACGTTTTCCTAAAAGTGAAAATAATATTGGTAGACAAGTACCAGGTCGACATTGTGCATGGACTCAGTCCCTTCCAACTCTTTGTGACTCCATGGAGTGTAACTTGCCAGGTTCCTCTGTCCATGGGATTTCCCAAACAAGAACACTGGAGTGGGTTGTCATTCCCTTCTCTATTTAGTGGGTCTAAATCTTCTAAATTTTCAGAACCACTGTTTCAGCAGGGCTAACGTATGCTTACATGCTTACAATTCCCTTCTCTAGGCTTACATGTCTTTCAAAATGTTACCATGAGGAAAATGTCTTCCTGATACTCCATGGGGTCATTCTTGAAATATAACTGTTGTTTGGTGATATTACATTACATTACAGATTGTTTGGGTTGGTGGTTATTTCAGCTATGACTACTGTATAACAAAGTACCCTAAGTCCGCTGGCATAAACAGCAATCATTTTGTTATGCTCAGAGATTCCCATGGATCCAAAACTTCAGAAATGGTACATCAGAGGATGCTATCTCTCTTCATGGTATCTGGAGCCTCAGCTGAGAAAATCCAGCAGTTAAGAATGACAGCACAGAGCATGGGGTCACTGGAATTATCTGAAGGCTCATATATTCACAGATCTATAGATTGTGCTGTGTTTTCACCTTTAAATTTCAGTTTTATCTGCAGTAAAAATATGGGGGTAATTTTAGTTTCTAATCCATACATCTGTTGTAAATGTTTTATTTTATGTAGGTAAGTAGGCATGTATGTGTTTCAGTCTCTGAAATTGTTTGAACAAGTAGCCAATGATTTTATTCACTTATATAACCATTAAATATCTCAACACACTGATGATGCCCTTTGATTATTTCATATGAAAGGATCTAGATAAAGTTCTTATTAAATTTTTCCAGTGTAAAAGCTCTCATATATATTTTCTATGAAAAAATTCATATAAAAAAATTCTTAGATTCCATTCATTAAAATGGTTTTGGAAATTGGCACTGAAAATAATCTATCTAAATTCTTAGCTCTACTACTTGCAGAGAGTAAGCCAGGCCTTAGTTTATTTGTAAAATAGAAAGGATGAAAAAAATAGTTTTAAGTTATAGGGTTTTTGTAAGGTGTAAATGCATCCAGCAAGCTGACAATGACCATTAGACTAGGCTGAAACTATCTCTAAATGTCTTGGGTGTCCTTGTATTGCAGATCAAGGATCAGGAAAAGGGGTTCTATGTGACAAGGACCAAATTCTGAGAGCCCCAGAATGCAAGGAAGATAACATTGCACAAGTACCTAGAAGATAAATGAGTATAAACATTTAAAAATCTGTTCACTCATTTGTCTCTTCTTTGCACATATAGCTTGTAAATTCTTCCATGCCTCTCAACTCTGCTCTCAGAAATGAAAAAGATTTTTCAAAAGTTTAAAGGGGAAATGCCCTCCACATTTCTTCCCTTTTACTCTTTCTATATTAGACATGTTGGGGTAAGAAGAGAACCCCAGAAAGTGAAAACCCAAGTAAAACAGAATGGGGGATAAACATTTTAGCTTCTAACCCTCATTTGAAAATTCTGTTTTCAGTGTTAACCTTGAAAATTTTGAATTCGTTTAAGATAGACACAATTTTTGTCACAATCTGTACATTGAAGTCACCCCTCTCACATTCCTATCATCCCTATAACAACTCTGATTTCCATAATGTAGTCAATTTTGGAGGCTGAGTTTAGATACAGGCATAAAGTAATCTAATTAAACTAATTGAAAATAAGATATAAAAAAGAAAAATGGAGAACTAGCATTTATTTGGAGTCCACTCTGTATCCAATACGCTGCATAAATTTTTTGTTTGAAAGAGGTTGTTTTAAAGGCTCAGGGCAGTGAAAACATTTGTGTAAGTCACACGGTTAATAGAGCAACACACACAGAATGAAATTCTCATTTGAACAAATGATTTGCTCTGCTACCAAGTACCAACAGCCATAGCACCAGTTTTCTCTTTCACTCAATAGTGTTTGAATCTTGGTGATGCCTATGCACTGTAGCCCACCTCCTCTGTCCATGGGATTTCCCAGGCAGGAATACTGGAGGGGGGCTGCCACTTCCTTCTCCAGCAGATCTTCCTGACCTAGAGGCTGATTTTGCATCTCCTACATCTCCTTAGTTGCAGGAGGGTTCTTCACCACTTAAGCTACTTGAGAAGCTCAGACAGCAGCAGCTACTGGTTCCTTGCCCAGAGCCCCAAAGAATGATGAACGAGAAAATCAAATGACCATTAGACTAGGCTGAAACTATCTCTAAATGTCTTGGGTGTCCTTGTATTGCAGATCAAGGATCAGGAAAAGGGGTTCTATGTGACAAGGACCAAATTCTGAGAGCCCCAGAATGCAAGGAAGATAACATTGCACAAGAACCTAGAAGATAAATGAGTATAAACATTTAAAAATCTGTTCACTCATTTGTCTCTTCTTTGCACATATAGCTTGTAAATTCTTCCATGCCTCTCAACTCTGCTCTCAGAAATGAAAAAGATTTTTCAAAAGTTTAAAGGGGAAATGCCCTCCACATTTCTTCCCTTTTACTCTTTCTATATTAGACATGTTGGGGTAAGAAGAGAACCCCAGAAAGTGAAAACCCAAGTAAAACAGAATGGGGGATAAACATTTTAGCTTCTAACCCTCATTTGAAAATTCTGTTTTCAGTGTTAACCTTGAAAATTTTGAATTCGTTTAAGATAGACACAATTTTTGTCACAATCTGTACATTGAAGTCACCCCTCTCACATTCCTATCATCCCTATAACAACTCTGATTTCCATAATGTAGTCAATTTTGGAGGCTGAGTTTAGATACAGGCATAAAGTAATCTAATTAAACTAATTGAAAATAAGATATAAAAAAGAAAAATGGAGAACTAGCATTTATTTGGAGTCCACTCTGTATCCAATACGCTGCATAAATTTTTTGTTTGAAAGAGGTTGTTTTAAAGGCTCAGGGCAGTGAAAACATTTGTGTAAGTCACACGGTTAATAAAGCAACACACACAGAATGAAATTCTCATTTGAACAAATGATTTGCTCTGCTACCAAGTACCAACAGCCATAGCACCAGTTTTCTCTTTCACTCAATAGTGTTTGAATCTTGGTGATGCCTATGCACTGTAGCCCACCTCCTCTGTCCATGGGATTTCCCAGGCAGGAATACTGGAGGGGGGCTGCCACTTCCTTCTCCAGCAGATCTTCCTGACCTAGAGGCTGATTTTGCATCTCCTACATCTCCTTAGTTGCAGGAGGGTTCTTCACCACTTAAGCTACTTGAGAAGCTCAGACAGCAGCAGCTACTGGTTCCTTGCCCAGAGCCCCATGATGATGAACTTGAATAATGACAAGTAAAGATGAACATATCTCAACTCATTATCTGAGAATATATTTTAATTGATAAAGGCCTAATGCCAATTTCATAAGCATGAGATAAATAGAATTTTTAATAATGTGAGTATGCTAAATAGCAAAGGATTGAACTAGTTTCATTGGTCATAGAATAAGTTCCATGCCCTTGGTCTTCTGGTCACGAATAGGTCTTTTTGTATTTTGGAGGGCGAATGAAGGCAAAGGCTAGTTGACAACTTTCCTTCAAAGAGAGTGACTAGTAGATGTATCTTCTTATTTCTGGAAACCTGTTGCCACTGTCATATTCTATAATTATGTGGCACAACATGTGTGGTAATATTCATTCTCAGGATTTTATTACTTCCCTTGTTGCTATGGAAATAATTTCTTGAGTTACCAACATTCCTCTTTGTGCTGATTAGAATCCAAATGCGCTTCCACTGACAGCCTCCTTCAGCAGCAAAATGGGATTTCTACAACTGCAATATTTTTCCACATTTCTAATATGTAACAGTCAAATACCTGGGCAGACAATTCTATAAAGACCCTATAGAATATTTAGTTTCATGTTATCTGATAGACATTTATTTTCCGGTTGTCAGAAACTTTCACTTTCATTCCAAACATTGTGGCATCCAGGGTTAGGAGCCATTTGAATATAAATAAAGTTCTTTCCTGAAGAATGTTTTGTCGTTAAGAGCAAGGTCTTTCATAATACTCCTCTGACTAGAAGAAGTCAAGAATGCTCAGTAGTAGATTAAATAATCATTGTCAAAAAATACTATACAATAACAATCATTATTAAAATACCAAACTGAAAGTTTTCATTTACCTTTCACTCAATCAATAAAAGGCGAAAATTTCTGGAAAACACTATGCTCTTGAGGTGCTTCTAAGGTTTTTAAGAAGGGTCATGGCCCTTTGTAGAGTGCAATATCATTAGCTAATACTGTCTGATACTGATATTTGGTATTTCCTTTAAAGGAAAGCTCATTACACCAAATCTATGGTAATGTTCTAGAGAGTTGGTTCTCTTTCATACAGACTTGTTTACTTTGTGCTAACAGCTTGAAAATTCTAACATTGCTTTATTGATCTTCTGCATCAATATGGTGAAATTTCACTGGATCAGGCAATTTCAGTACAAAAATTTGAAGTACCTTAACCCAATTTCAGATATGGTCCTTTCCGCCCATTTAAAGAAGACATGGGAAAATAAAACTTGTTCCTTTGGGAGGTTTCTCTTCCTCATTCAGTGGCAGTGTTTAATATTATCCCAACATTCAATGAATAAGTTATTTTTGCTTCCCCCCAAAACTTGTTTCATTACATACATTATTATTTCTGCTTAGGCCTTGGCTCTTTTATGCATCTGAGGTCACATGGCCCATTTTCCCAGACTCCAACTCTTAAATGTAACAATCATGCTTTAGCAGCATTCATGTGTTAGCATCTGTGTTTATCAGCTGGAACCTGTGCTTCCTATGCCATCTATCCTCAAAGAGAATTTCTCAAATACCTGTCTTGTTTTTATTGATTTTATAGAACTCAAGGGAGAAAGCAAGTATTGCTTTGTGTGACCTCTACCAGAAATGAATTTATGGTATTGCTCAGAGCAAAGAGACCCAGGTAGCTGAAATTTGCTTTTATTTTTTCTGGGTTTTATTATTTTTAAAATTTTGTATGAAAGCAAGGATTTTTTTATTATTATTGTTTTTCAGTAGAGTTACCTGACCTGACTGAAGGCATCAAATTCCAAAGCACAGTTTTTCAGTGACTCCTTGTCAATAGATGAGGACCATTTTATCTGTCTTGACATGAAACTGACCAGACAAAAAGATCTTCCTTCTTGGACTAACATCATATTTATTGATTGGTCTGATCAATTCTATTCAAATCAGCCAAGCAGTCAAATGTCTAAAGACATAAAGTCATGAGGTAATTCTACAAGTCTGACATCTGTAATAACAGCCTACTGAATTCAAAAGTAAAATCAGAGAAACCTAAAGGACTGACATCTTCTCAAGATACTAACATTAATTATATAACAAATTACACTTTTAAAATAGGCATTTCTGTATTGTTCATTATATAGTTGCTAATAAATGATTCCAAAGGTCATCACACATGATGATATCTGTCTAAAAAGTAACAGAATGTTAGTTGCTCAGTCATGATTCTTTGTGACCCCATGGGCTGTAGCCTGCCAGTCTCCTCTGCCCATGGGATTTTCCAGACAAGTATACTGGAGTGGGTTGTCATTTACTTCTCCAGAGGATCTTCCCAACCCAGGGATTAAACCCTTGTGTCCCACATTTCAGGCAGACTGTTTACTGTCTGAGCCACCAGGGAAGCCCCTAACAAGTAAGCTGAGGTGATATCATAGCACTGTTACATCAGAAAGGGGACTGGGGTCTATCTGGTGTTAGTGCTATTAAATCTGGATATTACCTCTAACGAAGAGCACTGAAAGTGCCTTCTCATTTCTTGAATATTCACTGAAAATGAAAGGGGTGAATTAGGCAGACTTGGTAAGGAGGCCAGCAGATTCTGAGGAGGAGGAGGGGGAATAAGCATTTTCTAATCTAAAATGTTTGCCATGATAAAAATCTACTCTGAAACTAACTTTATTGTCTTATGGAGGGAAACCAATTTGTGTCTCTAGTCTTGATGGCCTGAGACCACCCACTGGCTAATCTTATGTTAATGTTGTGCGTGTGGGCCTCATAAGACCTTTCCAGCCTTAAGACTTCTTTTGATCTATTGTTAATAACCAACTGGAAAGTACAAAATGCCTTGAATAAACCGACTTCTGAGGGTATTTTTCTACACCCCTTCCAGCTCCTTTAACTGGAAGCTTTCTCTATCCCTTTTATTCTTTAATAAACTTTTCTGGCACAAAGCTCTGAGTAACCAGAGCTAAGTATTTTCAATCCAAATATGAAATCTCCTTTGGAGATCAAGAATCTGACACCTTCTCAAGATACTAACATTAATTATATAACAAATTACACTTTTAAAATAGGCATTTCTGTATTGTTCATTATATAGTTGCTAATAAATGATTCCAAAGGTCATCACACATGATGATATCTGTCTAAAAAGTAACAGAATGTTAGTTGCTCAGTCATGATTCTTTGTGACCCCATGGGCTGTAGCCTGCCAGTCTCCTCTGCCCATGGGATTTTCCAGACAAGTATACTGGAGTGGGTTGTCATTTACTTCTCCAGAGGATCTTCCCAACCCAGGGATTAAACCCTTGTGTCCCACATTTCAGGCAGACTGTTTACTGTCTGAGCCACCAGGGAAGCCCCTAACAAGTAAGCTGAGGTGATATCATAGCACTGTTACATCAGAAAGGGGACTGGGGTCTATCTGGTGTTAGTGCTATTAAATCTGGATATTACCTCTAACGAAGAGCACTGAAAGTGCCTTCTCATTTCTTGAATATTCACTGAAAATGAAAGGGGTGAATTAGGCAGACTTGGTAAGGAGGCCAGCAGATTCTGAGGAGGAGGAGGGGGAATAAGCATTTTCTAATCTAAAATGTTTGCCATGATAAAAATCTACTCTGAAACTAACTTTATTGTCTTATGGAGGGAAACCAATTTGTGTCTCTAGTCTTGATGGCCTGAGACCACCCACTGGCTAATCTTATGTTAATGTTGTGCGTGTGGGCCTCATAAGACCTTTCCAGCCTTAAGACTTCTTTTGATCTATTGTTAATAACCAACTGGAAAGTACAAAATGCCTTGAATAAACCGACTTCTGAGGGTATTTTTCTACACCCCTTCCAGCTCCTTTAACTGGAAGCTTTCTCTATCCCTTTTATTCTTTAATAAACTTTTCTGGCACAAAGCTCTGAGTAACCAGAGCTAAGTATTTTCAATCCAAATATGAAATCTCCTTTGGAGATCAAGAATCTGACACCATTCACAGTAAGCTATCTATCATCATCTATCAAAAACCTTATGCTATAATATGAATTCTTAATCTTTAGAATATAGATGTTTCAACTTGTAAAATTCTTATTATTATGAATGATTTATTGAAAGGTGCAAAGATATAGTAATGAACAATACTGGATGGAAATTATTCTTCTAACGTTTCATTGTATTCAAGTGTAGTTTTGACATAGAATGACATCAATAAAAGAATAGAGGAAGGAAAATTTTACATTTTGGAAAGCAGTACAATTGTACCTCCATATTCTAAGATACCTTTTGTTTTCTCTCTATTCTATACCTTGAAACCTATTCTGCCTCTGATTTCCTCAAAATTACATATCATTTGAAGTGACTTTTATTCAGGCATTTTAAATGCACCAATATACACCAAGGAAAACATCAGATAATACATATCTAGTTTAATTTAAATACTTTTTCAGGTTATTTGTTTATATTTCATTTAATAACTTCTATATATACAATGGAAATCAATACAGGGACTTAAGTAGACTATATTTATTGTATTATTTCCTTTCCTTTCGTTGTGTCTAGTTCTGATAGCTGTACCCAGCAGAGTGGGATCTATAATAGATAAAGAGTAAATTATTAATATATCTTAGAGAAGAGAAACAGTGTTTGCTTTTGTTTATATCTTAGGATAAACAATAGTCAATATCTTTGAGCACTGTTTTTCTGCTAGCACTTTCTGAAGCATTTTACAGAACTTATTAAAAAAAAGTACAATATACACATAACAAACATATTACTTATCTATATATTTATCTATCCATCTATTCATCCATTCATCAATCATTGTCTCACCTTAAGACTTCTTTTGATCTATTGTTAATAACCAACTGGAAAGTACAAAATGCCTTGAATAAACCGACTTCTGAGGGTATTTTTCTACACCCCTTCCAGCTCCTTTAACTGGAAGCTTTCTCTATCCCTTTTATTCTTTAATAAACTTTTCTGGCACAAAGCTCTGAGTAACCAGAGCTAAGTATTTTCAATCCAAATATGAAATCTCCTTTGGAGATCAAGAATCTGACACCATTCACAGTAAGCTATCTATCATCATCTATCAAAAACCTTATGCTATAATATGAATTCTTAATCTTTAGAATATAGATGTTTCAACTTGTAAAATTCTTATTATTATGAATGATTTATTGAAAGGTGCAAAGATATAGTAATGAACAATACTGGATGGAAATTATTCTTCTAACGTTTCATTGTATTCAAGTGTAGTTTTGACATAGAATGACATCAATAAAAGAATAGAGGAAGGAAAATTTTACATTTTGGAAAGCAGTACAATTGTACCTCCATATTCTAAGATACCTTTTGTTTTCTCTCTATTCTATACCTTGAAACCTATTCTGCCTCTGATTTCCTCAAAATTACATATCATTTGAAGTGACTTTTATTCAGGCATTTTAAATGCACCAATATACACCAAGGAAAACATCAGATAATACATATCTAGTTTAATTTAAATACTTTTTCAGGTTATTTGTTTATATTTCATTTAATAACTTCTATATATACAATGGAAATCAATACAGGGACTTAAGTAGACTATATTTATTGTATTATTTCCTTTCCTTTCGTTGTGTCTAGTTCTGATAGCTGTACCCAGCAGAGTGGGATCTATAATAGATAAAGAGTAAATTATTAATATATCTTAGAGAAGAGAAACAGTGTTTGCTTTTGTTTATATCTTAGGATAAACAATAGTCAATATCTTTGAGCACTGTTTTTCTGCTAGCACTTTCTGAAGCATTTTACAGAACTTATTAAAAAAAAGTACAATATACACATAACAAACATATTACTTATCTATATATTTATCTATCCATCTATTCATCCATTCATCAATCATTGTCTCACCATAATGACTCTATCTATATTCACATACTTGGATATATCTTATCTTCTACCTAAAGCACATAAGCTAATCTTGCCAAAGAGTTATGACTGCAAGAGCTTTTATATCTTGAACAACTGAATCAGAAAAACAGGTAGGTTGAAAATTCACTTTAAAAGTGTTGATTGCTGTTCAGTCACTAAGTCATGTCCAACTAAATACTACATGCTAAATACCACATGTAAATATGTATATATATGTGTATATATATATAATTATGTAAAATATGTATATGCATAGTATACATATACACTTTCCAGGTGGTGCTAGTGGTAAAGAATCCATCTGCCAACGCATCCCTGCAGGAGGGCATGGCAATTCACTTTCATATTTCTGCCTGTTGGATCCCATGGACAGATGGCCCCGGCGGGCTATAGTCCATGGGGTTGCAGAGGCAGACAGAAACAAAGTGACTTAGCACACACATTATACATATTTTTATACAAAACACTTTATACAAAATACTACATATACTCTTTATACATTATAGCACATTGGAAATACAGTGTAATATATGCATACTGTACATTGTAACGTCACATAAAATATATGTATATAATAAATTGAAATTTCATTATTATATATAATATATGGGTATACATTAATTTTATGTTACATACTATATACATTTAAGTGTATGTATATGTAAGACATACATGGTATTACTAAACATTATTAAAACTAGATATATATGCATTCATAGCTTATGATTAGTCATTTCTTTCACTAAATTGATCCCTTCACCTTGATCACAGGTGCAAACCCATAATGTATTTTTGAAAATTAGAAACTCTTGTAACTGGGGCTTCTCTGGCAGACCAGTGATTAAGACTCTGCATGTTCACTGCAAGGGGTACAGATACCATCCCTTGTCTTGAAATAAGATCCTACATGCCATAGGGTGTGGCTAAAGAAAGAAATAAATAAATCCTCATAAGACAATCTTTCCATGGCATATGTTCTAGAAAATAAATCAAATCCTTAAAACATTTTTCTATCCATCTATTCATCCATTCATCAATCATTGTCTCACCATAATGACTCTATCTATATTCACATACTTGGATATATCTTATCTTCTACCTAAAGCACATAAGCTAATCTTGCCAAAGAGTTATGACTGCAAGAGCTTTTATATCTTGAACAACTGAATCAGAAAAACAGGTAGGTTGAAAATTCACTTTAAAAGTGTTGATTGCTGTTCAGTCACTAAGTCATGTCCAACTAAATACTACATGCTAAATACCACATGTAAATATGTATATATATGTGTATATATATATAATTATGTAAAATATGTATATGCATAGTATACATATACACTTTCCAGGTGGTGCTAGTGGTAAAGAATCCATCTGCCAACGCATCCCTGCAGGAGGGCATGGCAATTCACTTTCATATTTCTGCCTGTTGGATCCCATGGACAGATGGCCCCGGCGGGCTATAGTCCATGGGGTTGCAGAGGCAGACAGAAACAAAGTGACTTAGCACACACATTATACATATTTTTATACAAAACACTTTATACAAAATACTACATATACTCTTTATACATTATAGCACATTGGAAATACAGTGTAATATATGCATACTGTACATTGTAACGTCACATAAAATATATGTATATAATAAATTGAAATTTCATTATTATATATAATATATGGGTATACATTAATTTTATGTTACATACTATATACATTTAAGTGTATGTATATGTAAGACATACATGGTATTACTAAACATTATTAAAACTAGATATATATGCATTCATAGCTTATGATTAGTCATTTCTTTCACTAAATTGATCCCTTCACCTTGATCACAGGTGCAAACCCATAATGTATTTTTGAAAATTAGAAACTCTTGTAACTGGGGCTTCTCTGGCAGACCAGTGATTAAGACTCTGCATGTTCACTGCAAGGGGTACAGATACCATCCCTTGTCTTGAAATAAGATCCTACATGCCATAGGGTGTGGCTAAAGAAAGAAATAAATAAATCCTCATAAGACAATCTTTCCATGGCATATGTTCTAGAAACAAATTATAACTCATTGATTCATTCCTTAAAACATTTTTCTAGTATCAAGGCAATCACTATCACCATGTAAGTGAGCATGTGTCTGTGTGTGTGTATGTGTGTATAAAGGACATATATAAAATTTAAGTTGAAGAATAACACGTGTTGAAACTGGACTGGAAAGGTATTATTAAACTGTTCCCAGGAGTATGAAGCTTGTTAATAGCACCTCAGTACAGCAGATGTAAATTGGATGACCAGGCATTTGCATATGTATACAGATAGATAGATAGATAGATAGATTATATACATATATATATAATCTATATATAATCTACTCAATATATGAAATGAAGGATGGAAATACTTTTTGTACACATACAACTTTTTTAGTTAGTGTAATTGTTTCTTCTCTGGATAAAACCATTTATCCAACACAGATGGTTACCCTAATTCCTACGTAAACTTACGAATGAGTTGTCTTCTCTTCAAGGCTATCATTATCATGAAAACATGTTTGTAACAGACTATCTTTGTCTGACTATATAAAAGGGTGAGCTTTCCTCTTGTCTTGGTAATCTCTTAGTGGATTACCTATGATGTGCATCACATGGTTTAATGTTTAATCAATAATACAACTGTCTTTTTTCTCTCTTACCTTTGTGGAGATGATTTTTAGGTTGGGAGATGGTTTTGATTTCAATCATATATTTCCAGCATTACTATCTTACTATCTGTACTTAACCAACTATGAATTTTATTTCTCACAAAATACTTATTTAATTACTGTCCTTATTGAACACACAAGTTTTTTCCATTATCCTGTTTGATTTTCTTGTTTTTCAAGACAGATTCAAAGCTTCTCAAATAATATAACAAAAGCAATTTATATCTCTCACTTCTGAAAAGAGAGTGGTGGCAACTAGAGAGACCAGGACTAAGAAGATGGTGATGTCATATCTTTAGTCCAGTTATTTTGAGACCAGGAAAATTGAAAATAACCGGGGTTGAAGCCCTAGTCTTGAAATAAGATCCTACATGCCATAGGGTGTGGCTAAAGAAAGAAATAAATAAATCCTCATAAGACAATCTTTCCATGGCATATGTTCTAGAAACAAATTATAACTCATTGATTCATTCCTTAAAACATTTTTCTAGTATCAAGGCAATCACTATCACCATGTAAGTGAGCATGTGTCTGTGTGTGTGTATGTGTGTATAAAGGACATATATAAAATTTAAGTTGAAGAATAACACGTGTTGAAACTGGACTGGAAAGGTATTATTAAACTGTTCCCAGGAGTATGAAGCTTGTTAATAGCACCTCAGTACAGCAGATGTAAATTGGATGACCAGGCATTTGCATATGTATACAGATAGATAGATAGATAGATAGATTATATACATATATATATAATCTATATATAATCTACTCAATATATGAAATGAAGGATGGAAATACTTTTTGTACACATACAACTTTTTTAGTTAGTGTAATTGTTTCTTCTCTGGATAAAACCATTTATCCAACACAGATGGTTACCCTAATTCCTACGTAAACTTACGAATGAGTTGTCTTCTCTTCAAGGCTATCATTATCATGAAAACATGTTTGTAACAGACTATCTTTGTCTGACTATATAAAAGGGTGAGCTTTCCTCTTGTCTTGGTAATCTCTTAGTGGATTACCTATGATGTGCATCACATGGTTTAATGTTTAATCAATAATACAACTGTCTTTTTTCTCTCTTACCTTTGTGGAGATGATTTTTAGGTTGGGAGATGGTTTTGATTTCAATCATATATTTCCAGCATTACTATCTTACTATCTGTACTTAACCAACTATGAATTTTATTTCTCACAAAATACTTATTTAATTACTGTCCTTATTGAACACACAAGTTTTTTCCATTATCCTGTTTGATTTTCTTGTTTTTCAAGACAGATTCAAAGCTTCTCAAATAATATAACAAAAGCAATTTATATCTCTCACTTCTGAAAAGAGAGTGGTGGCAACTAGAGAGACCAGGACTAAGAAGATGGTGATGTCATATCTTTAGTCCAGTTATTTTGAGACCAGGAATTGAAAATAACGCTTGAAGTACACACCTGCATTCTCTTTCCACCTTCAGGGTGAAAAGACTTTAACCAGGACTGAGTATACAAAAACATATAATTCTTCTTGGGTAATTCCAGACACATAGACAGAGGGGACATTAGGGAATGTCCTTCAATAGACCAAAATGCAGCTTGTAGACATTATACTATTTTCCAAAATGTTAATGCAATTTGACCTGTATACTAACAGAGTAGCCAATAAAATAAAGATAAATATTTAACTTTGGAAATGTCATCCTAATGGAAAGGTGTTGGGAAGGCAATGGCTCTCGTGATGACACTGTTATTTAAATTTATCTTGAAGTAAAATCACTTTAATTCTGTGAATTTTTAGGCTTTTCATTATGTTGCTGGTAATATGACCATTTTCACGGACTGTTATTGATACCATATCAATGTCTTGTAATACCCTCAAATAATCTAGATTTCTTGAATACTTTATATTACAAGAAAAGAAGGGCAGAAGGATTCACAGGAAAACTGTAGTAAGTAGCAATTTTTATTCCTTTTTGTGATGCAGATTCAAAGAATAAACAAAATACAGAATCTCAGAGGAAACAGAGAATTACAATAGTTTGGCTAGAGGTATTAAATGAATCTACCTAACAGAGGGATGAGTTAATTAGAAAAGTAGGAACCATTAGAAGTCACATCTCATAGGGAATGCAGAGACTGGGATAAGGGAGGTGGTCAGAAGTAGTAAACGAGAATATCTAAAAAATTTAAAAATAAAGGTTTAAGGAAATTGAGGAAAGGAAAAGTGTTAGCATCAACTCTAGGATTCCTCCTGGGATGTTCTTTACACAACAGAAGTACTTGTAGAATTTATTGTTTGCTTTTGAGAAGTATTTTGTGAACGTGATAGCATGTAGAGATTAAGCCATATTGGAGCAGTTTCAATAGGCTTAAAACTGAGGAGGCTTCTCAGAGGTTAGTAATGGTTGGGTGCATCTCCTCTACATGAGTCTGTATTGAACTACAGGACACAGGAAAGGTTTTAATTATGAGACACTGTGATTGTCGAAATAATTCCACATCTTTGTGATTTTCTGGATATAATGAAGAATTCAAAGTTGCCAATTATGAACTATGACTTCTTTGAAACTTGATGCTCCAAGCAAATAATGTGCCCAGTGATGCATAAACTCAACACATTTAGGGAAAAGTTGAAAAGAACCAGACTTGAAAGTAATTTTCTCTCCATATTAATTTTACAGGGAGTGAACATATTTAACTTTTTATGAACAAACTAAAGTGTCTTCATACTATTATGGACATGACAGTCAGATTTACTAAAGCTAATTCAAAGCCAATGCTGGGTACTCTTTTGCAAATACAATAGTCCGGGGGACTTAGAATAGCATTAACAGATAAATGGAGGGGAAGCCGGGGATTCAGTAAAATCACTTTAATTCTGTGAATTTTTAGGCTTTTCATTATGTTGCTGGTAATATGACCATTTTCACGGACTGTTATTGATACCATATCAATGTCTTGTAATACCCTCAAATAATCTAGATTTCTTGAATACTTTATATTACAAGAAAAGAAGGGCAGAAGGATTCACAGGAAAACTGTAGTAAGTAGCAATTTTTATTCCTTTTGTGATGCAGATTCAAAGAATAAACAAAATACAGAATCTCAGAGGAAACAGAGAATTACAATAGTTTGGCTAGAGGTATTAAATGAATCTACCTAACAGAGGGATGAGTTAATTAGAAAAGTAGGAACCATTAGAAGTCACATCTCATAGGGAATGCAGAGACTGGGATAAGGGAGGTGGTCAGAAGTAGTAAACGAGAATATCTAAAAAATTTAAAAATAAAGGTTTAAGGAAATTGAGGAAAGGAAAAGTGTTAGCATCAACTCTAGGATTCCTCCTGGGATGTTCTTTACACAACAGAAGTACTTGTAGAATTTATTGTTTGCTTTTGAGAAGTATTTTGTGAACGTGATAGCATGTAGAGATTAAGCCATATTGGAGCAGTTTCAATAGGCTTAAAACTGAGGAGGCTTCTCAGAGGTTAGTAATGGTTGGGTGCATCTCCTCTACATGAGTCTGTATTGAACTACAGGACACAGGAAAGGTTTTAATTATGAGACACTGTGATTGTCGAAATAATTCCACATCTTTGTGATTTTCTGGATATAATGAAGAATTCAAAGTTGCCAATTATGAACTATGACTTCTTTGAAACTTGATGCTCCAAGCAAATAATGTGCCCAGTGATGCATAAACTCAACACATTTAGGGAAAAGTTGAAAAGAACCAGACTTGAAAGTAATTTTCTCTCCATATTAATTTTACAGGGAGTGAACATATTTAACTTTTTATGAACAAACTAAAGTGTCTTCATACTATTATGGACATGACAGTCAGATTTACTAAAGCTAATTCAAAGCCAATGCTGGGTACTCTTTTGCAAATACAATAGTCCGGGGGACTTAGAATAGCATTAACAGATAAATGAGAAAGCCAGCTGTGGCACAACTGGCATAAAAACCACCATTAGAAAAACTTGAGAAGCTGGAGGTACTCAGTGATCTAGGATTCAAATGAAATGATTTTGAATTATGGTTAGACTATGCCTTAGAAATCACAGAGGAAAGACAGGCTCAGAGGCAAAAGCCACTGTCAGTCTGTGAGAGTTTACGATGATGACAGCCTTAAGGTCAATTCTGACCAAAATCTATGAAGTCTGGCATTAATGTATGGGAATAGAACAAATATTTCACAGGGTGGACAATGACTAGAATTCATATTCTTAATTCTATACAGCATGCCAGTGACCCAGGGAAAACTGTTCTGTCTTTGTGCTCCAAAAGGAAAGAACCATACTAGTGGGCTATCTGGCAAGAAGACAGGGAATGAAGCTCTTGAAGATTGGAAGATCATAAGCTAAAATTATATGAAGATGATATATGGTTGGAAATCATAAATAATATTGTCATAAACAATAAATTCTGCCAGTTAATGTAACTTTGGGAATGGGAAAATGGTAGGCAAATATGGTGGTTAATAAAGGTCAGAAGCAAATAATATAATGCAAATCAAATCACAAACATCTGTGGGATATAAGGAGTTGAAAGTTCCAATTTGTTAATTATATCTCAATACGTCAGGAAAATAGAAAAAGTTGGAAACTTCTAGACATGGCTCAACATGCAAGGTATGCCTAATTCTTTAAAATAGGAAAACATGACAATAGAAACCACTATGCTGGACTTCCCTGTTGGTCCAGTGGGTAAGGACACCGCCTTGCAGTGCAAGGGGCACCGGTTCAATCCCTGGCCTGGGAAGATCCCACGTGCTGTGGAGCAGCTGGACTGATGTGTCCAATTATCGAGCCGGAGCTCTGGAGCACATGTGCCCAGAGCCGGTGCTCTGCGACAACAGAGGCCACCGCGGTGGGAGGCCCACATGGGCCAAAGAACGAAGATGGATGGAAATAGATAAATGAAAGACCAACAGAAGTGGTCCGCCCACCACCCACCCTCCCCAACCCGCCCCCCTCCCCCAAAATAAATAAATATTAAAAAAAAAAAAAAGAAACCACTATGCTGATTCCCCAAACCTAAGAATCTTTCAGAGGCAAATTTTAAAGTCTAAGAGGGAGTTGCACTCATAATCTACTCACGATCAGAAATCTGAGTCAATATTATCAAAACAATGGTTCTTCATGAAGTCCTTTGTCATCATTCAGTTGCTTACCCTCTGGTTCTTTTCTGATTGATAGGTTAGGTAAAAGACTTGAAATTTTGAAGATCAGTCTCAGACTTATTTTGACCACACCAAAGATAAAAACTTGCCATTTGCTTATTCCTCATCTCCTTTCCATAATAAAGATACAGGAGAGCATTAAATCCTCAGACTACTTCTGTTCTTCAAAGCAATATATTCTTCTGTCACAGAGATTAGAAAAGAGATTTATATGGAAACAGTAATTTTCTACCTGATAGCATCAGCAGAGAGAAGCAGGAGGAGAAACAGAAGGAGGGAAAGGAGTAAGAAGAAAAAAACAAAGACAGACAAAAAGAAAAAATGAAGGAGGAAGAAATGCTGGAGAGAATGTGGGGAAAGGGGATTTCACACTATTGGTTGGAATGTAAATTGACAAAGCCACAATGAAGAAAATTATGGAGTTGCCCTAAAAATCCAAAAATAGAACTACCTTATGACCCAACAATACCATTTCTGGGCAAATAACCAGAGAAAATCATAATGCAAAAAGATACATGCACCCCAATATTCATTACATCACTATTTACAATAGCCAGGACATTAAGCAACCTAAATGCCCATCGACAAAGTAACAGGAAAGGAAGATATGGCGTATATATACAATGAAATATTACTCGGCCATAAAAGGAACAAAATTGGGTCTTTTGTAGAGGTGTGAATGGACTTAGAAACTGTCATACTGAGTGAAGTAAGTCAGAAAGACAGATATCATATATTAATGCATATATGTGAAATCAATAAAAATGAGACAGATGAATTTATTTGCAAAGCATAAACAGAGACAGGGAAGTAGAGAGCAAACATGGATAACAAGGAGGCTAGGGGAAGTGGTATGGACTGGGAGATTAGGGTTCACATGTATACACTACACTACCATGTATAAAATAGATAACTATTGAGAACAGACTATATAACACAGAGAGATGTACTCAATGTTCTGTGATGACTTAAATGTGAAGGAAATCCAAGGAAGAGGTGATAATATGTATCCATGCGGCTCATTCACTTTGCTGTGTATATCATAACATTGAAAAAGCAACTGTATTCCAATAAAAAAAAAAGGAGGAAGAAGAAGAGGAGAAACAATAAAGATTCTTAGGATGTTTTCTTGATAGTGGTGGTTGGAGTATTTGTGTGTATTAAGCATGATAAGCCTAACTGTGGGAATATATGATAAGAAATAATCAATAAAATTATCACCGACTATGTTAAAAGACGTTAATGATCTCATCCCAGAAATCAAAGATTACATTTTAACTACAAGCATATATTTCCTCCTATCCCTACTTATATACAAAGAAGAGTCTGTGGAAGAATTTAACATACACAATGAAAAAAATAAAAGAAAAATATGACATGCAAAGACAAGTAAAACTGAAGGCAGATAGATGAGCTTTGAAGGATAAATGATTATAGTGATTAAGAGGTTTGGGGAAGTATAGATGGTGAGAAAAGCAAAAAAAAAGATAAATGTAGCTGGGAAAGGAGAAAAGAGACTGAAAATTATTGTGAAGATTATTGTGAAGTTTCCAATTTGAACCCCATTTAAAAGTAGGGATAAAGTCTTGTTATTTCATCACATCAGAAATGTGTGCAAGTGCGGCTCATGGTATGATCAAAATGCAACTTCACTCTTACGGATTTTACTTCTTCCATTAAATATAATTTAGCAAGAGAAGGTTTTCCTCTGACATAAGATGAAAACTTCGAAAAGCCCATGCAACTTGTGCAAGAGAATGGCAACTTAATAGTCACTTGTCACAGATCCAGTCTGTTCAGTATAGCTAATGTTAGATAAAAGACATGAATTATAAAATGTAAGTTGATTTGACAGGAAACAAGATGAGGACTTACACCTGACCAACCATTCTTTCCATAGCTGCAGAAGGATATCTTCAGCTCAAACCATTTTTACAGGCTTACTTTGTCTGAGGGTCAAAAAGTCATATCACCAATTTTAACTAATTTTTTCTGTAAACTTTAGACACAGTGACAGGAGAAAGACATTTTTTTCTATTTTGGAGATTCGTTCAATATTTCAAGTTAATATTTGATTACATTTTATTTCTCTTAAGAAAAGCTGAGAATCATTCAAATCATATTGCTTAAATATTCCATATTCCAGAGAACTATTCATGTTGAGCAGGTAGAAATTTATAGAACATATTCCACTTACAATGAAATTCTATACAGAAAAACAAGGAAGGATTTGGACAACGTCAAACAGCTGGTATGTTCTAGGTGTCAAATTTAATAGAGAAAAAGAATGGTGCAAAATACTAACTGTCAGTAAAGTGGTATTTTTATTTTACCACACAAAAATGTGGGAGAATTTCAAAAGTTATTCTATTTCTGTGAAGAACAGATCAATACCTGGAGAAAGAATGGGGGAAATGACATAATATGTAGTGTCTTGGTCATTCTAGAACCTCAGATATTATCCACCTTTATTTTTATAGTTGATCAGGATTTTTCCTAGGGAAATACTGATAAGTACTGAGATGAAATACCAGTTTATGCAGCATTTTCTGTGCAGGAACACATAATGTTCTAATCCATGTGGAATATTAAGCAATCCTTTCCTTATTCCAAGTCCATTACACCATTACATTCAGTGGTTCATAGGATTTCTCAAGATAAGGATTTAAATATTTTGATCTTTATAATTTTTAGTTTTCATGATTTGTCTAAAGAGCATTAAAAAATGCCAGAGACAGTAGCAAATGTTTTCCATGGTGTTTTCTTTTGTCATGTTGCTTTAAGCATGGGAGCAAAGAAAAAATAGGAGGAAAGCAAATGTTTAGTTCAAAAATCTAATGTTTTAAGTAAACATGTCTTCATTCCTCTACACTATCCTTCTAAATTAAGTGATTTGGAGGAAGAGTTGGAGAAAAGTGTCAGCTTCATGTTCAACACAAATAATAAATTTCCACAAGAGACTAAGCAGGACGATGAAGGATTCACAGGAATACAGATGGAAGAAGCCAAATAAATTAAAAGTTGACAGCATTTCCCTGAGTCAGAAATTCATTTCCATATGAAGGTTAAAAAAAAATACAGGGTCTTCGCATCCTCACAATCTAAATTTATTTCCTGCATGAGAAACTAGCAGAGGAAATGGAATTGGTGAGTCTGTAATGATCTCTATGTGAAGTTACTGCTTCTATTCATTCTTTGTTTTAAGTAAACTAGTCTAGAGACTTTAATCTTAGACAATAGGTTGTCAAAGGAATGCATTCAACTCTTAGGGGTGAGAAAGAAGGAGATACACTGATAAAAACAGTCTTTGAAGATGTCTTAGAGAGACAGTAGGATCCTGCCACAGACTTTGATTTTAAATAGTGACTAAATTAAGTTCAAATAAAAAGAGGTCCATGTATCTTAAAACCATATTCTGTGAAAGGAGAGACTAGAATATCAACAAACTGCATTCACACCTACTTTTTTAAAAAGTAAATGTCATTTTATTATAAACTTCTATAAAACCCTGCATGGGATTTCTAATATTCCTCTGATTAGCTGGGCATACAGTAATGGCATTTGAGAAATTATATCCCCACAGAGTCGAATCCTTCATTTCCCAAGGAACAAAGAAAGTTATTTACCACTTATTTCTATAATACAATGACAGTCCTTTTTTTAGATCTTAATATTTTTTATAGTTGATCAGGATTTTTCCTAGGGAAATACTGATAAGTACTGAGATGAAATACCAGTTTATGCAGCATTTTCTGTGCAGGAACACATAATGTTCTAATCCATGTGGAATATTAAGCAATCCTTTCCTTATTCCAAGTCCATTACACCATTACATTCAGTGGTTCATAGGATTTCTCAAGATAAGGATTTAAATATTTTGATCTTTATAATTTTTAGTTTTCATGATTTGTCTAAAGAGCATTAAAAAATGCCAGAGACAGTAGCAAATGTTTTCCATGGTGTTTTCTTTTGTCATGTTGCTTTAAGCATGGGAGCAAAGAAAAAATAGGAGGAAAGCAAATGTTTAGTTCAAAAATCTAATGTTTTAAGTAAACATGTCTTCATTCCTCTACACTATCCTTCTAAATTAAGTGATTTGGAGGAAGAGTTGGAGAAAAGTGTCAGCTTCATGTTCAACACAAATAATAAATTTCCACAAGAGACTAAGCAGGACGATGAAGGATTCACAGGAATACAGATGGAAGAAGCCAAATAAATTAAAAGTTGACAGCATTTCCCTGAGTCAGAAATTCATTTCCATATGAAGGTTAAAAAAAAATACAGGGTCTTCGCATCCTCACAATCTAAATTTATTTCCTGCATGAGAAACTAGCAGAGGAAATGGAATTGGTGAGTCTGTAATGATCTCTATGTGAAGTTACTGCTTCTATTCATTCTTTGTTTTAAGTAAACTAGTCTAGAGACTTTAATCTTAGACAATAGGTTGTCAAAGGAATGCATTCAACTCTTAGGGGTGAGAAAGAAGGAGATACACTGATAAAAACAGTCTTTGAAGATGTCTTAGAGAGACAGTAGGATCCTGCCACAGACTTTGATTTTAAATAGTGACTAAATTAAGTTCAAATAAAAGAGGTCCATGTATCTTAAAACCATATTCTGTGAAAGGAGAGACTAGAATATCAACAAACTGCATTCACACCTACTTTTTTAAAAAGTAAATGTCATTTTATTATAAACTTCTATAAAACCCTGCATGGGATTTCTAATATTCCTCTGATTAGCTGGGCATACAGTAATGGCATTTGAGAAATTATATCCCCACAGAGTCGAATCCTTCATTTCCCAAGGAACAAAGAAAGTTATTTACCACTTATTTCTATAATACAATGACAGTCCTTTTTTTAGATCTTAATATATGGTTGACAATGGGCAATGTACACTTAGAGAAATATGATTATTATATATGCAAATTAACACATCAGAATATGAACATATAAGCAATTGATCCTCATGAATTCCTCATTTGCTGAAATCACCTACTAGCTAGAGTTTAACCCCCGGATTAATATTCATGGTGATTTGAGTTCATTTATGGGCATATGTAAGTGCATATTTCCCCAAATTAAGTTGCTTTAGGCACACTTTACCAGCTATGATCAAATAAGGCATTTATATGTAAAAAAATCCTAGTTTTGTCTATTTAGTGCCATGTTTTTGCTCTTATGTCCTTGTTGGCAATTTCACTACTAAAAATGGCACTTAAATATGTAACTGCTAACATGTTGACTAGCTTTCCTAAGCACAAGTTGTGATGTGCCTTCCAGAAAAAGCAGTTCTGTGTTAGACAAGCTTCATTCAAGCTATAGTGCTATTGGCTGTGAGTTCAATGTTAATGAAATAATAATATTAATGTCCCTTTAAATAGAAACACACAAAAAACAATGTAATGTATTAATCTGCTGATAAAATATGAACACAGGTTCTCAGGTACTTAACCCTGTAATTTTTCTAGAAGTATTAGTTCATCATTACCATTTCAGTATTCGTGCCATCTTTTTTTTTTTTAAACCTTTATTTTACTTTTAACTTTTACAGAATTTTGTTGTTTACAGATATGTATGTTCTCAGATTAGTCATATGTATATCCCCCCCTTCCCTCCCCTCCCGACCATCACACAGCACCCCTGAAGGATCCCCTTTTCTCACAGAGCAATGACTAGTGCCATCTTTATAGAACATAATCATCATAGTCAGTTTGGGCTGCTGTTAACAGAATACCACAGATTAGGTGGCTTATAAACGATAGAAATTTATTTCTCAAAGTTCTGCAGCCTGGAAGTGAAATATTAGGACACCAACACACAATGACTAGCCTGAGAAACAAGAATCAACTGAATGTGTATGTATCGATGTGTCTGACTGTGGGGGTATGTGTCTGTGTGTCTGTGTGTGTGTGCATGTGTGGTGAAATATTCTGTCAAGATTTTTTCCATCTCTTTGTGATATCTCATTATAAAAAGATTTCTATCATCTGAGATAAAATCCTGAGTTCTAAATGGGGAACTGGATAGAAATATAGCATATATATTCTGTGGGATGCTGTCAGCACAAGTCTGAAGTTGTACATAACCGTCCAGGGTCTCTGGCTCTGAAATCAGAAATGGGACATGGGACACCAGAGGCATTTGAAATCCCATGTATGCGTGAGATCTTACATGTGTATGAGGGTATAAGAGGTACTGAAATATTATTAGAATATTATTTTCTAACAATAAGATGAGAGGAGGATTGAGACAGAATAATTTTATTTCAAGAATAGATCAATGTAAGAAACTCTTTATACACGTAGGGCCATGCCTCTATATAAGGATAATGCTTCAAATATAAAGCACTACTCTGAGCACATACTTGTATCTTAATGTATTTAGTTTCCCTCTTCTATATTCTTTTTTCTGTTTATTATGCAAAGTCATAATTTAACATCCGTGTAAAGACATGAACAAACTCCAGGAGGTAGTCAAAGACTGGGAAACCTGAAGGCTGTAGCTTATCAGGTCACAGAGTTGGACACGACTTAGCAATGGAACAAGACAAGAGAGAATCAATTGACTTTTAAGACATCTACAAATTTAGTAATTACAGTACTGATGAAATTACCATCATTTATTGTCACAATGTTCCAGGCATTGGTTAGGGGTTTTGCTTTGTTAAATTTTATTGAGACCAATTTGAGGTTCAGTGCAAAACAGAGGGAAAGTAGAGATTTCCCATACACATGATACCGCACACATTTATAGCCTCTCCCATAATTAAAACCCACCCGCATAGTACATCTATTACAACCGTTGAGTCGACACTGACACGTCATAATCATGTCATAATCAGTTGATACCATTCATTCTTGGTGTTGTACACTCTTTGAATTTGACAAAATGTAATGACATGTGCATCATTACAGCATGTGAGCACATACACTGCCGTAACAATCCTCTCTGCTCTGCCTGTTTATGCCTCACTTACCTTCACAAACTCTGGGAACTACTGATCTCATATTAGAAACTCCTTACATAGTGTTGTTTCTTCCAAAATGTTATAAGATTGGGCTAATACATTATATAGCCTTTACAGATTTGCTTCTTTCACTTAGTAATATGAACTTAAAATTCCTCTTTTTTTTTTTTATAGCTCAACAGCTCATTTCATTTCCTTACTGAATTATATTCTCTAGTCTGGATGTATCAAGATTTATTCATTAATTTATGTCTTGGCCATCTTAGTTGATTCCAAGTTTTGACAATTATCAGTAAAGCTGCCATAAACATTCAGATGCAGGGGTAGTATATAAGAAAGTGATTAACGTTTGTAGATTAACCTTATATCCTACAACCTTGCTATAATCACTGGTCCTACATTATTTATTTTTGTCAAATTTTAATATTTCCCTATACAAACAATGCTGTCATCTGTGTATACAGTTTTATTTCTTCATTTCTCACATATTCCTTTTATTTCCTCCCCCCCCCCCTTTTATTGTACTAGTTAGAACTTTCAGTATAATACTTAAAAGGAGTGGTAAAAGGGGACATCTTAGCCTTATACCTGACCTTAGTGGAAGATTTCAAGTTTCTCACAATTACGTAAAAAGTTAGCTGTGGGTTTGTTTTTTGGTAGATATTTTTCACCAAGCTATGGAAATTATTCTCTATTCCTAGTTTACTGAGAGTTTTTATCATGAATGGGTGTTGATTTTGCCAAATTCTTTCTTTGCACAATTTAATATCATAATTTTTCCAGGCATTGGTTAGGGGTTTTGCTTTGTTAAATTTTATTGAGACCAATTTGAGGTTCAGTGCAAAACAGAGGGAAAGTAGAGATTTCCCATACACATGATACCGCACACATTTATAGCCTCTCCCATAATTAAAACCCACCCGCATAGTACATCTATTACAACCGTTGAGTCGACACTGACACGTCATAATCATGTCATAATCAGTTGATACCATTCATTCTTGGTGTTGTACACTCTTTGAATTTGACAAAATGTAATGACATGTGCATCATTACAGCATGTGAGCACATACACTGCCGTAACAATCCTCTCTGCTCTGCCTGTTTATGCCTCACTTACCTTCACAAACTCTGGGAACTACTGATCTCATATTAGAAACTCCTTACATAGTGTTGTTTCTTCCAAAATGTTATAAGATTGGGCTAATACATTATATAGCCTTTACAGATTTGCTTCTTTCACTTAGTAATATGAACTTAAAATTCCTCTTTTTTTTTATAGCTCAACAGCTCATTTCATTTCCTTACTGAATTATATTCTCTAGTCTGGATGTATCAAGATTTATTCATTAATTTATGTCTTGGCCATCTTAGTTGATTCCAAGTTTTGACAATTATCAGTAAAGCTGCCATAAACATTCAGATGCAGGGTAGTATATAAGAAAGTGATTAACGTTTGTAGATTAACCTTATATCCTACAACCTTGCTATAATCACTGGTCCTACATTATTTATTTTTGTCAAATTTTAATATTTCCTATACAAACAATGCTGTCATCTGTGTATACAGTTTTATTTCTTCATTTCTCACATATTCCTTTTATTTCCTCCCCCCCCCCCTTTTATTGTACTAGTTAGAACTTTCAGTATAATACTTAAAAGGAGTGGTAAAAGGGGACATCTTAGCCTTATACCTGACCTTAGTGGAAGATTTCAAGTTTCTCACAATTACGTAAAAAGTTAGCTGTGGGTTTGTTTTTTGGTAGATATTTTTCACCAAGCTATGGAAATTATTCTCTATTCCTAGTTTACTGAGAGTTTTTATCATGAATGGGTGTTGATTTTGCCAAATTCTTTCTTTGCACAATTAATATCATAATTTTTTCCTTTTATTTGTTAATATGATGAATTACATTAATCACATTAATGTAGGATGAATAATATTTCAATTATTAGGTTACTAATAACCTTAAGCTTACTTCAATAACCTTTGATTTTCAAATGTTGAACCAGCCCTTGTATATCTGGAATAAATCCCACTCAGTCCTGTGTATAATTCTTTTTATCCATCATTGGATTCAACTTGCTACTATTTGTTGAAGATTTTTGCATCTATGTTTATCAGAGATGTTAGTCTATAGTGTTCTTTCCTTGTGATTTTTTTTTTTTTTGGTTCTGGTATTAGAGTAGTGCAGGCCTCATAGGATGAGTTAGGTATTATTCCTTCTACCTCTATCACCTGAAAAAAAAATGGTAGAAAATTGATATACTTTCTTCAATCTGATAAAATTCAACAGTGGACCTAATTGGGATTGTTCTTCTGCTTTAAAATGAGTGATTCTACTTCCCTTTAAAATAAAGGTGTATTCAGATTGTCTGCTTCCTCTTGTGAGAATTTTGATATATTGTGCTTCTCAAGGAACTGGTCCATTTCATCTAAATTATCAATGAAAATTTTCAGAGTATGTCTCATCCTTTCATTGTCCATAGCATCTGTGGTGCCACTCTCTCTTTCATGTCTGATATTACTAACTTTCAACTCTCTACTTTTTTTCTTAGCCTGGATAGAGACTCACTGGTTTTATAGATCTTCTTATAAAACCAGTTTTTTTTTCATTGATTTCCAGTCCAAGTATTCTTTCTACTCTGCTGCCTACTTTGGGTTTACTTACTCTTTTTTAGTTTATGAAGTAAAAACATATTATTCATTCTAGTTCTTTCTTCTTTTTTTAACCTGTGCATATAGTTTTATTAATTTGGCTTTAAGCACTGCTTTTACTGCATCCTACAAATTTTTCTAAGTTGTATATTCATTTTCATTTCATATAATACGTTTCTAAATTTCTCTTTTCCTTGTGTCCTCCATTACCTTACAGATCTAAGAACTGTTGATTTTTCAGTCTCTTTAGCTTTTTATTTGTTAGGACAGAGGGTGACATCCAAGCTCCTTCTATATAGAACCAGAAAACAGAAGTTCTGTGGAGTTCTTCTTACACGAATTGTCTGTCTCCATCTCCCTGTCTCTCTACATTGCCATGCAGTGCAAAAAACCCATAAGAGTACATAATAGAAGATGAGGTGACTACCTACAAACCAGGAAGAGTGCTAGAGCTGGGAAACAAACCAGGGTGAATCTTAATCTTGAACTTTATAGCCCCCAAAACCGTAAGAAAGTCAATTTCCGTTGCTTAAGTCATTCACAGTTCAACCTGAGCAGGCTAAGATGGTATATTTTTAAGTAGCATAGTTCATTACATACAATAAGGAAATAAATAAGAAAAACACTGTTTTGATTAATAAAAACAATCATTGTGAATTTAATATTCAAAACTGAGAACCAGCATTATGATTTTCTGGAGCATATGGTAAATTTCCCTATATATCACAAAGACTGTAAAATAGTTGGTATCTGAATTAACTTTCTATTAAATAGTACATCCCATTAAGAAACACTGGTATCTTTGTTTATTTTCTAAAGATTGTCTGCTTCCTCTTGTGAGAATTTTGATATATTGTGCTTCTCAAGGAACTGGTCCATTTCATCTAAATTATCAATGAAAATTTTCAGAGTATGTCTCATCCTTTCATTGTCCATAGCATCTGTGGTGCCACTCTCTTTCATGTCTGATATTACTAACTTTCAACTCTCTACTTTTTTTCTTAGCCTGGATAGAGACTCACTGGTTTTATAGATCTTCTTATAAAACCAGTTTTTCATTGATTTCCAGTCCAAGTATTCTTTCTACTCTGCTGCCTACTTTGGGTTTACTTACTCTTTTTTAGTTTATGAAGTAAAAACATATTATTCATTCTAGTTCTTTCTTCTTTTTTTAACCTGTGCATATAGTTTTATTAATTTGGCTTTAAGCACTGCTTTTACTGCATCCTACAAATTTTTCTAAGTTGTATATTCATTTTCATTTCATATAATACGTTTCTAAATTTCTCTTTTCCTTGTGTCCTCCATTACCTTACAGATCTAAGAACTGTTGATTTTTCAGTCTCTTTAGCTTTTTATTTGTTAGGACAGAGGGTGACATCCAAGCTCCTTCTATATAGAACCAGAAAACAGAAGTTCTGTGGAGTTCTTCTTACACGAATTGTCTGTCTCCATCTCCCTGTCTCTCTACATTGCCATGCAGTGCAAAAAACCCATAAGAGTACATAATAGAAGATGAGGTGACTACCTACAAACCAGGAAGAGTGCTAGAGCTGGGAAACAAACCAGGGTGAATCTTAATCTTGAACTTTATAGCCCCCAAAACCGTAAGAAAGTCAATTTCCGTTGCTTAAGTCATTCACAGTTCAACCTGAGCAGGCTAAGATGGTATATTTTTAAGTAGCATAGTTCATTACATACAATAAGGAAATAAATAAGAAAAACACTGTTTTGATTAATAAAAACAATCATTGTGAATTTAATATTCAAAACTGAGAACCAGCATTATGATTTTCTGGAGCATATGGTAAATTTCCCTATATATCACAAAGACTGTAAAATAGTTGGTATCTGAATTAACTTTCTATTAAATAGTACATCCCATTAAGAAACACTGGTATCTTTGTTTATTTTCTAAAGTAAAAACATTATATTATTTCTGAAATGCAGCAATTCTGCTCTCTTGTTTCAGAATAAGAAACTGCACCATCTGTTTCAAAAGATCTATAGCTCATTTTATTTGAACAAACAGACTGAATCAAAATTTGGTGCTGGAGGCTGGAGAAATGGATATTACAATAGCTTCACAATGTCACTGTAACAAAATTTGAAAACCCCTATTATTACAAAATAAGTGGTACCTAAATTGTCCAAATATTTAAGGTAAATGGAGAAGAGGCATTTTCACTGTGGTTATTTCTGTATTTATGGAATTACCCATGTGAATACAGTAGATTCCCAACTACATATGGAAAGTTTATTCTTCTATCATCAGGTAGAAGCACATTTTAAAACTAAGGTGGAAATTTCCGGAAAGCATGTCCACTAAAAATAAACATCATTGAAGGAATTATGAAACTAAATAAAAATAGTATTTAGAATTTGTTATCCCTTCTTTCTGTCTATTACTCAGCTACTCTTGAGATGAAGGCTGAAGAGTTCACTATTTGCAACAAGATGGCCTGAATACTCATATTTAGTTTTTAGGCATATATGACAGGATGGGTATCTTGCCACTGTAGTACAAACGGAAGTGACAATATTATCCTTAAATGAAGTTCTAATAGAGTGATGTTTCTTTTTTTGAAACATGGAATGGTAAACTTGAAAAAAAGGACAGACAGCATTTAGCAACAAACAAGTCTCCTCTTAATAAATATATGAAAGAAAAACAGTTAGAGGGTTTCCCTTGGTGGTCCAGTGGATAAGGACACGGCCTTGCAGTGCAAGGGGCGCCAGTTCGATCCCTGGCCTGGGAAGATCCCACGTGCCGTGGAGCGGCTGGACCGACGTGTCCAATTGCCGAGCTGGAGCTCTGGAGCGCATGCGCCCAGAGCCAGCGCTTGGCGACGACAGACACCACCGCGATGGGAGGCCCACAGGAGCCTAAGAACAAAGACGGATGAAAATCGAGAAATGAAAGATCAATGGAAGTGGCCCACCCGCTCCCCTCCCTCCCCAGCCAGACTCCCACCCAAAAAATAAATAAAGAAAGAAATAAATAAAATTTAAAAAATGAAAAAAAAGAAAAACAGAGTGAAACTAGTAAGGTATTTAGAGGTTCATATTTATATAAGGGCTTCCCTGGTGGTTCAAATGATAAAGAATCTGCCTGCAATCCAGGAAACCCATGTTAGATCTCTTGCTCAGGGAGATCCAATGGAGAAGGAAATAGCTTCACAATGCATGTAACAAAATTTGAAAACCCTATTATTACAAAATAAGTGGTACCTAAATTGTCCAAATATTTAAGGTAAATGGAGAAGAGGCATTTTCACTGTGGTTATTTCTGTATTTATGGAATTACCCATGTGAATACAGTAGATTCCCAACTACATATGGAAAGTTTATTCTTCTATCATCAGGTAGAAGCACATTTTAAAACTAAGGTGGAAATTTCCGGAAAGCATGTCCACTAAAAATAAACATCATTGAAGGAATTATGAAACTAAATAAAAATAGTATTTAGAATTTGTTATCCCTTCTTTCTGTCTATTACTCAGCTACTCTTGAGATGAAGGCTGAAGAGTTCACTATTTGCAACAAGATGGCCTGAATACTCATATTTAGTTTTTAGGCATATATGACAGGATGGGTATCTTGCCACTGTAGTACAAACGGAAGTGACAATATTATCCTTAAATGAAGTTCTAATAGAGTGATGTTTCTTTTTTTGAAACATGGAATGGTAAACTTGAAAAAAAGGACAGACAGCATTTAGCAACAAACAAGTCTCCTCTTAATAAATATATGAAAGAAAAACAGTTAGAGGGTTTCCCTTGGTGGTCCAGTGGATAAGGACACGGCCTTGCAGTGCAAGGGGCGCCAGTTCGATCCCTGGCCTGGGAAGATCCCACGTGCCGTGGAGCGGCTGGACCGACGTGTCCAATTGCCGAGCTGGAGCTCTGGAGCGCATGCGCCCAGAGCCAGCGCTTGGCGACGACAGACACCACCGCGATGGGAGGCCCACAGGAGCCTAAGAACAAAGACGGATGAAAATCGAGAAATGAAAGATCAATGGAAGTGGCCCACCCGCTCCCCTCCCTCCCCAGCCAGACTCCCACCCAAAAAATAAATAAAGAAAGAAATAAATAAAATTTAAAAAATGAAAAAAAAGAAAAACAGAGTGAAACTAGTAAGGTATTTAGAGGTTCATATTTATATAAGGGCTTCCCTGGTGGTTCAAATGATAAAGAATCTGCCTGCAATCCAGGAAACCCATGTTAGATCTCTTGCTCAGGGAGATCCAATGGAGAAGGAAATGGCTACCAATTCCAGTATTATATATTTTATATAAACATTTAAAAAAAAAATATTTACCTGAATAAAGCATGAAACTACACTTGTACTTAATTTACAGCAAAGAAAATACATTTAACGTGAAGTGTTACAGTGTGTTAGTTTCTCAGTGATGCCTGCCTCTTTGCAACCTCCATGGCCTGTAGCCTACCGGTCTCCTCTGTCCATGGAATTCTCCAGGTAAGAATACTGGAGTGGTAGCCATTCATTTTTTCAGGGGATCTTTCTAACTCAGGGATTGAATCCAGGTCCTCCTACATTGCAAGCAACAGACTCTTTACCATCTGAGTCAATAAGGGAAGCCCATTTAACGTATAGTTTGTTGAAAAGCTATGAAAAAAATGAGTAAGAAAAATGTAAAAGAACTAAAAATAAAACGTCAAAATAATATGGCTTTATTTCACTAGAGATTTTCAGGACACTTTTCAGTGAAAGACTAATAATAAATTCATAAAGCAACATCTAATACTTAGAATCAATTTCATATAATGCATAAAAGGCAATGGTAAATTAACAGTTTTATTATCTTAAAAATGCTTATTACTATAAGTTACTGAGCAAAATACATATTCTAGTTACATATGATTAGAATAATCCATATATTCACATACAATTAAATGTAAACAAGAGATAAATGATGAAGCTCTTAATTTTCAAAATGAGAAAACTAAAAATATCTCTGTTTAATTAAATGCAAAAATACCAATTACAAGTTTTATCACTATCGTTTATAGAACAATATTATGTTGCAGGTATTATATTTATTTATATATATATTTACATATTCGCTCTAACCCTCACAAATAACCCAACTGAAATTATATCACTATATTTAAAGACAAGAAAACAAGTCAGAATATCTAAGAAACCTACTTAAATTTAAATGTCTGCTAAGTGATAAATAGAGAATTTTCTTAAAGCTTTTTTTTTTTTTTTAAATTTAGGCCTCTTTTATTGGTTTCTCATTTACTTATTTTCATCCATCTTTATTTTTTGGCCTGTGTGGGTTTCCCACTGCAGTGGCCTCTCTCGTTGCAGAGCACAAGCTCTGGGCGTAGGCACTCCAGAGCACTGGCTCATAATTGGACATACCAGTCCAGCTACTCCACAGCATGTGGGATCTTCCTGGGCCAGGGATCAAACTGGTGCCCTTTGCACTGCAAGGCAGACTCTTTACCCACTGGACCATCAGGGAAGCCCAACAGTGAATTCTAAAAAGAGCCTGATGTTGGGAAAAACAGAAAGCAAAAGGAGAAGGGGATGACAGTGAATGAGATGGTTGGATGGTATCAGTGAGTCAGTGGACATAAATTTGAACAGGCTCTGGGGGATGGCAAAGGACAAGGGAAGCCTGGTATGCTCCCATCCATGGGGTCTTAAAGAGTTGGCCACAGCTGAGCGAATGAACTGAACTGATCTAAATCCAAACTCCAATTTATTTCCTGTCCTTTTAAATAAATCCTTTCTAAATAAATTTGATCTGTGAACCTATCATTTCAGTTATGAGTCTATAAACAATATCACTATTTAATGACCATGTACCCAGGTAGAGTTTCTAAAACATGGTATTTGGAACAAGCCAACCATATAAAAGAAAACATCTGTGGAATTGTTCCTTCTTGAAAATATGATTTTCCCTCCAAGAATTGTTTTGAAAGGCATGGAAATTCACACTGATGAGAGAACTGAGATTTGGCTTATTTGTCAACTGTGGGTGGTGGTGGTGGAAGATGATGGAACATAATTGCATAATTTCCACAATAGATGAGTAAAGAGACAGCATTATTGTAGAACTACTGTTACTGAGTTAGGTTATATGGACCATTGATCCCCTGCTCAGATACAATATTATGTTGCAGGTATTATATTTATTTATATATATATTTACATATTCGCTCTAACCCTCACAAATAACCCAACTGAAATTATATCACTATATTTAAAGACAAGAAAACAAGTCAGAATATCTAAGAAACCTACTTAAATTTAAATGTCTGCTAAGTGATAAATAGAGAATTTTCTTAAAGCTTTTTTTTTTTTTTTAAATTTAGGCCTCTTTTATTGGTTTCTCATTTACTTATTTTCATCCATCTTTATTTTTTGGCCTGTGTGGGTTTCCCACTGCAGTGGCCTCTCTCGTTGCAGAGCACAAGCTCTGGGCGTAGGCACTCCAGAGCACTGGCTCATAATTGGACATACCAGTCCAGCTACTCCACAGCATGTGGGATCTTCCTGGGCCAGGGATCAAACTGGTGCCCTTTGCACTGCAAGGCAGACTCTTTACCCACTGGACCATCAGGGAAGCCCAACAGTGAATTCTAAAAAGAGCCTGATGTTGGGAAAAACAGAAAGCAAAAGGAGAAGGGGATGACAGTGAATGAGATGGTTGGATGGTATCAGTGAGTCAGTGGACATAAATTTGAACAGGCTCTGGGGGATGGCAAAGGACAGGGAAGCCTGGTATGCTCCCATCCATGGGGTCTTAAAGAGTTGGCCACAGCTGAGCGAATGAACTGAACTGATCTAAATCCAAACTCCAATTTATTTCCTGTCCTTTTAAATAAATCCTTTCTAAATAAATTTGATCTGTGAACCTATCATTTCAGTTATGAGTCTATAAACAATATCACTATTTAATGACCATGTACCCAGGTAGAGTTTCTAAAACATGGTATTTGGAACAAGCCAACCATATAAAAGAAAACATCTGTGGAATTGTTCCTTCTTGAAAATATGATTTTCCCTCCAAGAATTGTTTTGAAAGGCATGGAAATTCACACTGATGAGAGAACTGAGATTTGGCTTATTTGTCAACTGTGGGTGGTGGTGGTGGAAGATGATGGAACATAATTGCATAATTTCCACAATAGATGAGTAAAGAGACAGCATTATTGTAGAACTACTGTTACTGAGTTAGGTTATATGGACCATTGATCCCCCTGCTCAGTCCCTAGCCCAGCCAAGACCCTCTGCCTCAGTAGGGGGAAGTTCCTTTTCCTTTTGGTTTCATGAAGCTCCCCACTCCACCTTAAAAAAAAAAGAATTGCAAGCTTTATTCATTTGGCCAAAGAATGCAGAAGTGGACACTTAGTTCACAGATTTAATTTTAAATAGTGAAGACAATGTGGGGAGTAGTGCGGCTGATGATGAGAAGGAAAATGCCTTAGCTACAAGGGATGGTGCAGGCTTTCTGAGAGGTGGAGTTATCACCCTCCTCTCAATCTTTCTTGGTCCATGACTTTCAGTCATTGGCACTGGTCAGTTTGTCACTTATTTAACACAGTGAAATCAGCATAATAAGACAATATTTATTAGAGGTCAGATTCATCACCATCTTGGTTCTAACTAGCTTAATCTGGGTTTTATTTCTCTCTTCATATAGCTTCCTCTCTTTGTTTCTGGGCCCTGTGACTTAAAGATATATGCTGATGGGCTTTGAGCAAGGATCTGGGGTCAAGTCTGGCAAAAAAATAAATAGCACATTGCCTCTAAACTTTCAAAGTTACTCTTACTTTTTAAAGACTCAAATAATTACTTTATGATATGATATTCACTTTTTATTTAGGTAAAATACCTTCTGAAATATTAAAGTCAATTAATAGAGATCTAAAAATACAAGTTTTCTAATTATGTTTGACTCCACCATGGATCACAGCCTTGTCATGGCAAATGGGCTTGGCAACCCAATGGAGCTATGATCCATGCCTCGCAGGGCCACACAAGATGGATGGTCATAGTGAGGAGATCTGACAAAACATGGTCCACTAGAGGAGGGAATATTTGCTTCATTGACTACACTAACGCCTTTGGCTATGTGGATCACAACCAATGGAAAAATTCTTAGATATGGGAGTATCAGATCACTTTACTAGCTCCTGAGAAACCTGTAGGCAGGTCAAGAAGCAGGAGTTAGAACTGGACATGGAACAACTGACTGGTTCACAATTGGGAAAGGAGAATGTCAAGGCTGTACACTGTCATCCTGTTTATTTAACTTCTATGCAGAGTACATCATGGGAAATGCCAGACTGGATGAATCACAAGCTAGAATCACGATTGCCAGAAGAGGGCTTTCCTGGTGATCCAGTGGGTAAAGAGTCCGCCTTGCAGTGTAAGGAGCACTGGTTTGATCTCCGGCCTGGGAAGATTCCATGTGTCATGGAGTGGCTGGACTGGTGTGTCGAATTAGGGGCCAGCACTCTGGAGTGCATCTGCCCAGAGTCGGTGCTCTGCAACAAGAGAGGCCACTGCAATGGGAGGCCCACACTGGCAGAAGAAACATGGATGGAAAATAAATAAATAAAAAATCAATAAAGAGGCCAAAATTTTTTTTAAAAAAGAGAGAGACAATATAATGAGGCAACCAAAAAAAATTGTTAGAAATAAAGGAAACCAAAACTTAAAAAAAAAGAGTATAAATTGCCAGGAGAAATATCAACAAACTCAGATATGCAGATGATACCACTTTAATGGCAGAAAGTAAAAGAGGAATTAAACAAATTCTTGATGAAGGTGAAAGAGGCTTCCCTAGTTGCTCAGTGGTAAAGAATTTGCCTGAAATTCAGGAGACACAGGATATGCAGGTTGTATCCCTGGGTCAGGAAGATCCTCTGGAGGAGGAAATGACAACTCACTTCAACATTCTTGCCTGAAAAATCCCATGGACAGAAGAGCCTGACAAACCACAGTCCATGGGGTCGCAGAGTTGGACACAACTGAGTGACTAAACATCAGCTAAAAGAAGAGAGTTAAAGGCTGGCTAGAAACTCAACAATCAAAAAACTAAGATTCTGGTATCTGGCCCCATCACTTCATGGTAAATAGATGAAGAAAAATGGAAACAGTGACTGATGATATTTTTTTGCTCCACAGTCACTGTGGACAGTGACCACAGTCATGAAATTAAAAGATGCTTGCTCCTTAGAAGGAAAGCTGTGACAAACCTAGACAGAGTATTAAAAAGCAGAGACATCAGTTTCACAACCATATAGGCTAAGCTATGGTTTTTTCAGTAGTCAAAAATTGGTGAGCTGAAGAATTGATGCTTTTGAACTGTAGGCAGGTCAAGAAGCAGGATTTGTCATCCTGTTTATTTAACTTCTATGCAGAGTACATCATGGGAAATGCCAGACTGGATGAATCACAAGCTAGAATCACGATTGCCAGAAGAGGGCTTTCCTGGTGATCCAGTGGGTAAAGAGTCCGCCTTGCAGTGTAAGGAGCACTGGTTTGATCTCCGGCCTGGGAAGATTCCATGTGTCATGGAGTGGCTGGACTGGTGTGTCGAATTAGGGGCCAGCACTCTGGAGTGCATCTGCCCAGAGTCGGTGCTCTGCAACAAGAGAGGCCACTGCAATGGGAGGCCCACACTGGCAGAAGAAACATGGATGGAAAATAAATAAATAAAAAATCAATAAAGAGGCCAAAATTTTTTTTAAAAAAGAGAGAGACAATATAATGAGGCAACCAAAAAAAATTGTTAGAAATAAAGGAAACCAAAACTTAAAAAAAAAGAGTATAAATTGCCAGGAGAAATATCAACAAACTCAGATATGCAGATGATACCACTTTAATGGCAGAAAGTAAAAGAGGAATTAAACAGATTCTTGATGAAGGTGAAAGAGGCTTCCCTAGTTGCTCAGTGGTAAAGAATTTGCCTGAAATTCAGGAGACACAGGATATGCAGGTTGTATCCCTGGGTCAGGAAGATCCTCTGGAGGAGGAAATGACAACTCACTTCAACATTCTTGCCTGAAAAATCCCATGGACAGAAGAGCCTGACAAACCACAGTCCATGGGGTCGCAGAGTTGGACACAACTGAGTGACTAAACATCAGCTAAAAGAAGAGAGTTAAAGGCTGGCTAGAAACTCAACAATCAAAAAACTAAGATTCTGGTATCTGGCCCCATCACTTCATGGTAAATAGATGAAGAAAAATGGAAACAGTGACTGATGATATTTTTTTGCTCCACAGTCACTGTGGACAGTGACCACAGTCATGAAATTAAAAGATGCTTGCTCCTTAGAAGGAAAGCTGTGACAAACCTAGACAGAGTATTAAAAAGCAGAGACATCAGTTTCACAACCATATAGGCTAAGCTATGGTTTTTTCAGTAGTCATGTATGGATTTGAGAATTACACCATAAAGAAGGCTGAGCGCTGAAGAATTGATGCTTTTGAACTGTGATGCTGGAGAAGACTCTCTTTTTTTATTATTATTTTTTTTGGAGGTGGGGGGCACGGCGGGTTGGGGAGGGAGGAAGATGGGCAGGCCACTTCTATTGGTCTTTCATTTATCTATTTTCATTCATCTTTGTTCTTTGACCCGTGTGGGCCTCCCATCGCAGTGACCTCTGCTGTCACAGAGCACCGGCTCTGGGCACATGCACTCCAGAGCTCCGGCTCAGTAGTTGGACACATCGGTCCAGCCACTCCGTGGCACGTGGGATCTTCCCAGGCCAGGGATTTAACCGGCGCCCCTTGCACTGCAAGGCAGTGTCCTTACCCACTGGACCACCAGGGAAGCCCAGGAGAAGACTCTTCAGAGTTCCTTGGACTGCATGGAGATCAAATCAGTCAATACTAAAGGAAATCAATCCTAAGTATTCATTAGAAGGATTCATGCTGAAGCAGAAGCTTCAATACTTTGGCCACCTGATACAAAAAGTTGACTCATTGGAAAAGACCCTCAAGCAAGGCAGCAGAGGATGAGATTGTTAGATAGCATTGTTGACTCAACAGACATGAATTTGAGCAAATTCAGAGAGATAAGGAGAGGAAAGAGGAGCCTGGAGTGCTACAGTCCATGGGGTTGCAAAGAGTCAGATACAACTTAGCACCTGAACAACAATAACAATAATTATATTTGAAGATAGTATCATCGTTTGGGATAGATTTTAGACACAAGGGTTGATATGATGGAATGGTTTATAGCAACATTTTTCAAAGAAGCCTTTCAGTACATTGCTGTATACACTGAAATTCTCTGAAATAGGAAACAATTTTATTTAGAAAGCTCTGAATAGTTAAGAAANGGAAACAGTGACTGATGATATTTTTTTGCTCCACAGTCACTGTGGACAGTGACCACAGTCATGAAATTAAAAGATGCTTGCTCCTTAGAAGGAAAGCTGTGACAAACCTAGACAGAGTATTAAAAAGCAGAGACATCAGTTTCACAACCATATAGGCTAAGCTATGGTTTTTTCAGTAGTCATGTATGGATTTGAGAATTACACCATAAAGAAGGCTGAGCGCTGAAGAATTGATGCTTTTGAACTGTGATGCTGGAGAAGACTCTCTTTTTTTATTATTATTTTTTTTGGAGGTGGGGGGCACGGCGGGTTGGGGAGGGAGGAAGATGGGCAGGCCACTTCTATTGGTCTTTCATTTATCTATTTTCATTCATCTTTGTTCTTTGACCCGTGTGGGCCTCCCATCGCAGTGACCTCTGCTGTCACAGAGCACCGGCTCTGGGCACATGCACTCCAGAGCTCCGGCTCAGTAGTTGGACACATCGGTCCAGCCACTCCGTGGCACGTGGGATCTTCCCAGGCCAGGGATTTAACCGGCGCCCCTTGCACTGCAAGGCAGTGTCCTTACCCACTGGACCACCAGGGAAGCCCAGGAGAAGACTCTTCAGAGTTCCTTGGACTGCATGGAGATCAAATCAGTCAATACTAAAGGAAATCAATCCTAAGTATTCATTAGAAGGATTCATGCTGAAGCAGAAGCTTCAATACTTTGGCCACCTGATACAAAAAGTTGACTCATTGGAAAAGACCCTCAAGCAAGGCAGCAGAGGATGAGATTGTTAGATAGCATTGTTGACTCAACAGACATGAATTTGAGCAAATTCAGAGAGATAAGGAGAGGAAAGAGGAGCCTGGAGTGCTACAGTCCATGGGGTTGCAAAGAGTCAGATACAACTTAGCACCTGAACAACAATAACAATAATTATATTTGAAGATAGTATCATCGTTTGGGATAGATTTTAGACACAAGGGTTGATATGATGGAATGGTTTATAGCAACATTTTTCAAAGAAGCCTTTCAGTACATTGCTGTATACACTGAAATTCTCTGAAATAGGAAACAATTTTATTTAGAAAGCTCTGAATAGTTAAGAAAGCTTCTTAAACCATGTGGCAGCTGGGTGGCAGAGCTGAGAATAGATCCTGACTTTTACACTTTAAAGAGACAGCTATTCCAGACATACTGGATCTGCTGAGAAGACTCATATGTATGTAGCTTTATGTTTAAAGAAACAAGGTTTCACAAGACACCCTTATCAACCAATCAAATCTCTTTCTCTGTTGAATATGGTGACATCAAATTGAATTTTTTCAACCATTGTTAGAATATGCTTTATTCCATAAAAAGATACCTGTAATTCCTCATAAAAACTGGGACTGAGATATATAAATAGGACAGAAGCTCTACAGAGCAGTTTGGGACCATAAATGTTTTTGTCCATTTGTGTAGATGTCCCTTGTTGTTGTTGTTTAGTTGCTAAGTAATGTCCAACTTCACTATCTTCCTGAGTTTTCTCAAACTCATGTCCATTGAGATGGTGATGCCATGCAATCAGCTCATCCTCTGTTGACCTCTTCTTATTCTTTCAATCTCTCCCTATATTAGGGTCTTTTTCAAAGACTGGTCTCTTCACATCAGATAGCCAAAATACTGGAATTTCAGCTTCAGTAGCAATCCTTCCAGTGAATATTCAACGTTGATTTCCTTTAGGTTTGACTGGATGTATATGCCAACCCTCCCATAGATAACTCTCTTCATTCTAACATGTTTACATAAATCCTAGTAAGGATATGATTTGCCTACCTGTATGTAATTGTTTTTTATTCAGAGAGATCATATTATCTACAAATGGGAGCAGAAATGATTCAAAATGCTTCACATCATCTCATGTGGCTTTGATCAGTCACAGAAAAGTCAGTGGAGATCTAACTGATTTGGCAGGTAAAATCAAAAGGAAGCCTTAATTTTTTTCCTATAACTTCCCTACATGAAATCCCAGGCAGTTATTATAGTTTTTCTTGTTACTTCTGAATTGTTCAGTAATTAAAAAGTCCACCTCTGTGCAAAATGAAACTTTTTTTTCCATCCAATACAGTTTTCCCCAACAATCTGTTGCTTGTTCAGGAGAAAAACCAGAGGAAATTGTCCATCTCTGCTTCTTTGGATCTCCTCCCACCCACACTCTGATTGCTATATATGACTTAAAGAGTTCAAGTTGAACAGAAAGTGGGGAAGAAATATTTTTACCAGATTATTGCTAATAGGGGTTCTAGTTGAACAAAGTTGGCCCTTTTCATATGTATGTAGCTTTATGTTTAAAGAAACAAGGTTTCACAAGACACCCTTATCAACCAATCAAATCTCTTTCTCTGTTGAATATGGTGACATCAAATTGAATTTTTCAACCATTGTTAGAATATGCTTTATTCCATAAAAAGATACCTGTAATTCCTCATAAAAACTGGGACTGAGATATATAAATAGGACAGAAGCTCTACAGAGCAATTTGGGACCATAAATGTTTTTGTCCATTTGTGTAGATGTCCCTTGTTGTTGTTGTTTAGTTGCTAAGTAATGTCCAACTTCACTATCTTCCTGAGTTTTCTCAAACTCATGTCCATTGAGATGGTGATGCCATGCAATCAGCTCATCCTCTGTTGACCTCTTCTTATTCTTTCAATCTCTCCCTATATTAGGGTCTTTTTCAAAGACTGGTCTCTTCACATCAGATAGCCAAAATACTGGAATTTCAGCTTCAGTAGCAATCCTTCCAGTGAATATTCAACGTTGATTTCCTTTAGGTTTGACTGGATGTATATGCCAACCCTCCCATAGATAACTCTCTTCATTCTAACATGTTTACATAAATCCTAGTAAGGATATGATTTGCCTACCTGTATGTAATTGTTTTTTATTCAGAGAGATCATATTATCTACAAATGGGAGCAGAAATGATTCAAAATGCTTCACATCATCTCATGTGGCTTTGATCAGTCACAGAAAAGTCAGTGGAGATCTAACTGATTTGGCAGGTAAAATCAAAAGGAAGCCTTAATTTTTTTCCTATAACTTCCCTACATGAAATCCCAGGCAGTTATTATAGTTTTTCTTGTTACTTCTGAATTGTTCAGTAATTAAAAAGTCCACCTCTGTGCAAAATGAAACTTTTTTTTCCATCCAATACAGTTTTCCCCAACAATCTGTTGCTTGTTCAGGAGAAAAACCAGAGGAAATTGTCCATCTCTGCTTCTTTGGATCTCCTCCCACCCACACTCTGATTGCTATATATGACTTAAAGAGTTCAAGTTGAACAGAAAGTGGGGGGGAAGAAATTATTTTCTTGACCAGATTATTGCTATATTCAGTTTTGGTGTTCTCTAGATAAAAGGGATGAACAACAGTTGGCCCTTTTCTGAGTCCCTCCAAGATTCTCATGTGTGATCTCAACAGCAATTTGTTTAATGAAAACAATGTTTTCCCTGGAAGTCAGCTGTTCAGATCCCAACCTCTAATCTGCAATGATTGCCTCTTTCCATGCTGTGCCTGATCTAGCTCATACTGGCAAGACAACTGATTGTACCCATCTCTTCCCTATGCTGTGCTCCCCTGTGTCAGATTCATAGCTTGAGACTAGTCATGGTGGAAATATTTATGTCACAGAAACTGGAAAACACCACAAATTAGTGTTCCTTGTTCTTTTTCAAAGAATCAGTTTACCAGCACATCACTGCAAGTGGGTCTATTGGTATGGATTTCTTTTTAAAATAACTGCAGGCTGATCTTTTGTAAGATCCATGTCAGTTTACAAAAATCATACTCTCGGTTCACCTTCTGTGAAAACATAGGATGTTTTTCCAACATAGCTCTTTCTCTTGTAATCACTCTCGCTCTGTCTCTTAATCCTTCACCCTCCTTTCTCCACCTCTTCTCATTCATTTTCTCCTTTGTCTCTGCCGGGTAGAGTCAGCTTTTTCTTCCCCCCACAGTGCAAGTTTCCCCCAGGAGTAGTAAGACCTCTTCCGTTGGTAAAGAAGACTCATCAGATTTTAGGGGCTCAATGTCCCCAGCTTCATCAGAGTCTTCATACTCAGCCTCATCCCAATTTACAGAATCCCATTCTTTCTCAACCAGTAACCTCACTTCAAGAGAAGATGCCCTGCAAGACTGCGATTCAGCCAGTCTCTGGATGAGATTCTGCATTTGATTTCGCAATTTCAGCCTTGAGGCTACAGGAGGTACTGTCTTCCTTCAGATCTCTGGGGTCAGTTAGGAGTGCTTGACTTTGGAACTGGAATTCCTGCACTCATCGTTTTTTGTTTTCTCACCACTGTGTGCAGCAATGTTAAGAACAACCAACCATGGAGAAATAGACATAGGAAAAGACTTATGGACATTATGCGGAGGGAAGAGTGGATGAGAGGAATGGAAGGGGGAGAACCATTTGTTATTGTTTTCTTTTGTTCTCTAGATAAAAGGGATGAACAACAGTTGGCCCTTTTCTGAGTCCCTCAAGATTCTCATGTGTGATCTCAACAGCAATTTGTTTAATGAAAACAATGTTTTCCCTGGAAGTCAGCTGTTCAGATCCCAACCTCTAATCTGCAATGATTGCCTCTTTCCATGCTGTGCCTGATCTAGCTCATACTGGCAAGACAACTGATTGTACCCATCTCTTCCCTATGCTGTGCTCCCCTGTGTCAGATTCATAGCTTGAGACTAGTCATGGTGGAAATATTTATGTCACAGAAACTGGAAAACACCACAAATTAGTGTTCCTTGTTCTTTTTCAAAGAATCAGTTTACCAGCACATCACTGCAAGTGGGTCTATTGGTATGGATTTCTTTTTAAAATAACTGCAGGCTGATCTTTTGTAAGATCCATGTCAGTTTACAAAAATCATACTCTCGGTTCACCTTCTGTGAAAACATAGGATGTTTTTCCAACATAGCTCTTTCTCTTGTAATCACTCTCGCTCTGTCTCTTAATCCTTCACCCTCCTTTCTCCACCTCTTCTCATTCATTTTCTCCTTTGTCTCTGCCGGGTAGAGTCAGCTTTTTCTTCCCCCCACAGTGCAAGTTTCCCCCAGGAGTAGTAAGACCTCTTCCGTTGGTAAAGAAGACTCATCAGATTTTAGGGGCTCAATGTCCCCAGCTTCATCAGAGTCTTCATACTCAGCCTCATCCCAATTTACAGAATCCCATTCTTTCTCAACCAGTAACCTCACTTCAAGAGAAGATGCCCTGCAAGACTGCGATTCAGCCAGTCTCTGGATGAGATTCTGCATTTGATTTCGGCAATTTCAGCCTTGAGGCTACAGGAGGTACTGTCTTCCTTCAGATCTCTGGGGTCAGTTAGGAGTGCTTGACTTTGGAACTGGAATTCCTGCACTCATCGTTTTTTTTGTTTTTCTCACCACTGTGTGCAGCAATGTTAAGAACAACCAACCATGGAGAAATAGACATAGGGAAAAGACTTATGGACATTATGCGGAGGGAAGAGTGGATGAGAGGAATGGAAAGGGTAACACGGAAACCTACACTATCATATGTAAAAGAGATAACCATTGTGAATACGCTATAAGATTAAGCAAACTTACATGGAGGCTACACAACAAACTGGAAGGGTGGGATGAGGAGGGAGTGAGAGGGGGGCTCACATGGGAGGGGTCATGTATAGCTGTAAACAACAAAACTCTGTAAAATAAAAATAACTAATGATAACAATAAAAGAACAACAAACCAGTGTCATTCTCCTCATTCATTTTTCAAAACTGTTTGAAAGTATTGTACACAAAGTTGCCTAACCTTTATATGGGATAGATCCAATGCAGGTATTCTGTATATCTCTGTAAAAGATCACATCATGGACCCTATGTGCTCTCTCTACTACTGAAAATGAGGTCATTAGAGTCTTTGTCTAATCAGACCAGACAGCCAACTCTAGAAACCACATTACCATTTCAGAAAAATCATCTTTAATATTTGTTCCCTGGATAAAAACTCTCAGTTCCAAAATCGGTGTGAGGAACTGGCTCAATGGACAACAGAAGCTGAAAAGTCCCACCATCTGCTGTGTGTGAGCTGAAGACTCAGGAAAGGCAGTGGTATAATTCCATCCAGGTTCAAAAGTGTGAGAAAAGGGGAGCTGATGGTGTTAAGTCCAGTGTAGAAGAAGAGATAAGATGTCCAGCTCAACAGTGAGGCAGAAAAAAGGGCAAATTCCTCCTTCCTCTGCCTTTTCCTCTATTTAGGCCTTTAAAGGATTGGATGATGTCCACCCACATTAAGGATGGCAATCTATTTTATTGAGTCTACAAATTCAATTGCTAATCTCATTTGGAAATATCTTCAGGGACACATCCAGAAATAATGTTGAATCTAGGTACCCCATGGCCAGTCAAACTGACACATAAAATTAACCATCACAATCAGCAAATATCAGACACAAGAATCTGCATGACCTAAATCATGGGGGATACAGGCATAGCTCATAGATGAATCTTCAAAGAAGTCTTTACCATGTAAATGAGACAACCAACCATGGAGAAATAGACATAGGAAAAGACTTATGGACATTATGCGGAGGGAAGAGTGGATGAGAGGAATGGAAAGGGTAACACGGAAACCTACACTATCATATGTAAAAGAGATAACCATTGTGAATACGCTATAAGATTAAGCAAACTTACATGGAGGCTACACAACAAACTGGAAGGGTGGGATGAGGAGGGAGTGAGAGGGGGGCTAACATGGGAGGGGTCATGTATAGCTGTAAACAACAAAACTCTGTAAAATAAAAATAACTAATGATAACAATAAAAGAACAACAAACCAGTGTCATTCTCCTCATTCATTTTTCAAAACTGTTTGAAAGTATTGTACACAAAGTTGCCTAACCTTTATATGGGATAGATCCAATGCAGGTATTCTGTATATCTCTGTAAAAGATCACATCATGGACCCTATGTGCTCTCTCTACTACTGAAAATGAGGTCATTAGAGTCTTTGTCTAATCAGACCAGACAGCCAACTCTAGAAACCACATTACCATTTCAGAAAAATCATCTTTAATATTTTTTCCCCTGGATAAAACCTCTCAGTTCCAAAATCGGTGTGAGGAACTGGCTCAATGGACAACAGAAGCTGAAAAGTCCCACCATCTGCTGTGTGTGAGCTGAAGACTCAGGAAAGGCAGTGGTATAATTCCATCCAGGTTCAAAAGTGTGAGAAAAGGGGAGCTGATGGTGTTAAGTCCAGTGTAGAAGAAGAGATAAGATGTCCAGCTCAACAGTGAGGCAGAAAAAAGGGCAAATTCCTCCTTCCTCTGCCTTTTCCTCTATTTAGGCCTTTAAAGGATTGGATGATGTCCACCCACATTAAGGATGGCAATCTATTTTATTGAGTCTACAAATTCAATTGCTAATCTCATTTGGAAATATCTTCAGGGACACATCCAGAAATAATGTTGAATCTAGGTACCCCATGGCCAGTCAAACTGACACATAAAATTAACCATCACAATCAGCAAATATCAGACACAAGAATCTGCATGACCTAAATCATGGGGGATACAGGCATAGCTCATAGATGAATCTTCAAAGAAGTCTTTATTAACAGACTTGTCAGCTGTTCTAACACTGACTCAAAGTGACTCACTGGACAATTAATGGTAGCAAAATCAGCTTTACATCCTCTCTGTATGTTTTGTACATATACTGTAGAAACTTTTTATATGATGTGGCAGAACAAGGTGCTTAGAAATGTTCCCAGATCCCCAAAACACACACATGCATTTAGAATTAAATTAGAAGCATTAAAAAGCCAACTAATTAAGCTGTTAAAGGCATCATTTCTGGTATTACACAGAACAAGATAATAACGAACATCTGTTCTATACTGTGGGCTTCCCTGGTGGCTCAGACTGTGAAGCATTCACCAGCCATGCAGGAGACCTGTGTTCAATCCCTAGGTTGAGAAGATCCACTGGAGAAGGGAATGGCAACCCGTTCCAGTATTCTTGCCTGGAGAATTCCATTTGCTAATCTCATTTGGACAGAGGTTGGTGGGTTACAGTCCATGGAATCACAAAGAGTCAGACAAAGTGAGTGACTACCAAACACACACACACACACACTCACTCATACACACACACTGTGTGAGTAAGTCCCCTTATACGAATGAATTTCATTCCAAGAACATGGTCATGAGTCTAACTTGTTCTTAAGTCTAATAACATTAGACTAGGCACCTAATTAACACAATCAGCTATGGAGTACTGTACTAAGTTTATAATACACACAAATATTAATAATACATAAAAAACACAAAAAGTAAACATTTTTAATCTTATAATACAATACCTTGGAAAGTACAGTCGCACAGTATGACCACTAGCCTACAGGGGCTGGCACTGAGTGAACCCACAAGAATTATTGACAGGAGGTGGGAGATAGTAGAGTTGAAGGATCATCAGTAATAGGAGAGGGAGGACAAGCTGCAATTTTACTCACACCTGCCGCTGACGGCATTTACATTCACATCTTTGAAAGTTCTCAACTTGAAGGCTTAGGTGTAGCAGACTTACTGTGTAGTGCTTTCTATATCCCAGACATAACCCTATGGAGAAGGCACTACTATTCTCCCATTTTTACTGATAATGCAACTGATATAGAGATGTCAAATAATTTGCTCCAAATTATGATTAGGAGGGGTCATATTAATATATAGTGACTTAGAACAGAACAGAAACACTTCCACCACTCTGCTTGTCTTCAAATCCTAGTTCTGACATTTACTAGCTGTATGTGTTGGGAAAGTGACTTAACTTGACTTTATTTTAAAATACAGGGTATGTTATTTAAGGTCAATTCAAGTACGTTTTCTTTTTTCTTAAAATATGTTTTATTGCTCACAAAATGGGATCTAATACTATTAATATCATAAGTCCAAGTTTCCATTGAGTAAAAACACAGGCAAAATAATTTAACACAGGTAACATACTTCTCAATCATTGTGGGTTTTTCTTACTACTTATAAATGAGGTTTATGATAATTACAAGTACCATTTCAGGCATTATAGCCAATAATTGGGTCTTTTATTTAGGTTGTATTTATCTTTATTCTATTATTGAAATTCAGCTGTGGAAATAAACTACAGGATTCATAAAAAATATCATGTCACTTTAAATGAACATTTAGCAAGACTACAACTAAAAATAGCCATGTATACTTATAGTAAAATACAGGCAAACTATTTTGAAATTTATCATCTTGTCTAGGGAATAATGCAAGCCTAAATATATTTCTGTCTAGCCCTTCTAAATTTTGCAACAAGCTATTTTTTAAATAATTATTTTGCTTTTTTCATCTGGGTATTCCAGAGATACAAATACAAATAAAAGCTATTTGGACTTAAAATGCATACCAGCTGTGGACACAATTCTGGGGTTTGTAACTAGATAAATAGATTGAGCAGATACCAACCTGGAAAATCTCCAAAGAAAGAAGTTTTTAACTTTCACAATGGCAGTTTAGAAACTGGCTCACTTCCTGTGCCTGTACTGAATTGATATTGAATTCTGATTTACATTACTTTATTCTCATCACTAGTGACTAAGTTTTTAAGGACACAGAACATCTTCATGTTTAAAATTCAATGACAAATATAAATAATGACCATTATTGAACATCTTTACACTCAGTATATTATTTAAATCTTACCATAATCTTATTAAAAGTTCTTTCAAACAAAATAGCTAAAGTTAAGAAAACTTAATATGACTTGTTAAAGGTTACAGAGTTAAAAAATTGCAAAACATGCTATAAACCTCAGATCTATTTGATCACAAATATCCAGTTTTTGGCCTAGCTTTTACTGCCCTATGTACATGGACTTAGCATGTACATATTGGATAGATTAATATATTCTTAAAAAATGACAACCAAAATTATATCTAAAAACATCCTAATGTGAAACAAGATCAATGTCTTTTACTACAGATAGCCATGTAAAACACCTATTCAAGTGTGCACTGACGCCTTTCCAATTAAAGCTTATAATCATAGAAATAGCCTTCAAATCTAAATATATTATATATCTAAATATAGTATATAGGTACACAATTAAGAGAGATTCTGTTGTATAGCTCTCTTCATTGTACTGAAGAAGAAAATAGTCTAAAACAGAGACTCTTAATGTGCAGTGCATTTACAATGGCACTTGAGGTAGATACTTCATAACAAGGTCTAGGTTTGTTTTTTGATGTGGGCCATTATTTATACAATTCACAAAATTTTAGCACTTTTATATATCTTGATGAAATCTTCTTTTTTGTGTGTTTCTTCACAGAAGGATATTTTTGTACTCAATCTATTAGTAGAGAATTTTTCCAAATTGGAAACTAGTTTCAAAATACCAAAACTGGATTCAAATAACCTGGATTTCTCCCATGACGTATTTAACACTGATCTTTAATAAAACATTAAATATCACTTAATTATAATATTGGAATTTTCAGGTGGTGCAGTGGTAGAGAATCTTCCTGCCTATACAGGAGATACAAAAGAGGTATGAATTTGATCCCTGAGGTTAGAAAGATCCCCTGGAGGAGGACATGGCAACATACTCCAGTATTCTTGACTGGAAAATTCCTTGGACAGAGGAGCCTGGTGGGCGATAGTCCATTGAGCTTTAAAGAGCTGGAGATGACAGCGACTGAGCGTAATTATAATGTTTTTTAATGACAAATATAAATAATGAACCATTATTGAACATCTTTACACTCAGTATATTATTTAAATCTTACCATAATCTTATTAAAAGTTCTTTCAAACAAAATAGCTAAAGTTAAGAAAACTTAATATGACTTGTTAAAGGTTACAGAGTTAAAAAATTGCAAAACATGCTATAAACCTCAGATCTATTTGATCACAAATATCCAGTTTTTGGCCTAGCTTTTACTGCCCTATGTACATGGACTTAGCATGTACATATTGGATAGATTAATATATTCTTAAAAAATGACAACCAAAATTATATCAAAAAACATCCTAATGTGAAACAAGATCAATGTCTTTTACTACAGATAGCCATGTAAAACACCTATTCAAGTGTGCACTGACGCCTTTCCAATTAAAGCTTATAATCATAGAAATAGCCTTCAAATCTAAATATATTATATATCTAAATATAGTATATAGGTACACAATTAAGAGAGATTCTGTTGTATAGCTCTCTTCATTGTACTGAAGAAGAAAATAGTCTAAAACAGAGACTCTTAATGTGCAGTGCATTTACAATGGGACTTGAGGTAGATACTTCATAACAAGGTCTAGGTTTGTTTTTTGATGTGGGCCATTATTTATACAATTCACAAAATTTTAGCACTTTTATATATCTTGATGAAATCTTCTTTTTTGTGTGTTTCTTCACAGAAGGATATTTTTGTACTCAATCTATTAGTAGAGAATTTTTCCAAATTGGAAACTAGTTTCAAAATACCAAAACTGGATTCAAATAACCTGGATTTCTCCCATGACGTATTTAACACTGATCTTTAATAAAACATTAAATATCACTTAATTATAATATTGGAATTTTCAGGTGGTGCAGTGGTAGAGAATCTTCCTGCCTATACAGGAGATACAAAAGAGGTATGAATTTGATCCCTGAGGTTAGAAAGATCCCCTGGAGGAGGACATGGCAACATACTCCAGTATTCTTGACTGGAAAATTCCTTGGACAGAGGAGCCTGGTGGGCTATAGTCCATAGAGTTTCAAAGAGCTGGACATGACAGCGACTGAGCGTAATTATAATGTTAAGCATTGGGTGAATACCAAAATTTCATGTTATGGATCTTCTATTAATCTGATTTTTCTCATCTGAAACATGATTTTGGCTCACATGAATCCTAAGTCCTCATTAAATTCATATTTTCATGATGTTGTAGCCTTTACAATATACTCCTAGATCAAAATAATAATATGATTTAAATTGGTTAACTCCCCACAGTATTTGGTGAAGAATGATAGACTAATTCCATTAATATCATTTTTCTGATCCTTTTCTATTTTTCTTGTTTTTGCGGTGTATTTGAAAGCTGACAATATCCTTTAGTTCCATGATTTAAAGATTTTACACAGAAAAGTTTCAAAACAGAAACAACCAAAAAAAAATGTATCTACATAGTAAAAACTTACTTGCATTAGTCTATTTTGCCAACAGCTTTCTCTTCCTACTACCCCCACTCCTCCATACAGACAACTGAAAAACAGTAAGCTACTATAGAGTTTTATCTTTCAGACTGCAAAACCCAGAAATCTTGGATCAGACTCCAACATTCTTTTTCCTCTTAGTTTCTTTTTACAAATTAAATGTTATTTCCTTCTATTTTATGTTTCTTAGCTAGAGCTAGTGAAACATTATCTATATTGAGTAATGAATCATCATCAAACTATGTAATTCCCTTTTAGCTACTCCATCTCTGTTAGTAATGTGACCTGGAGGAAAATTTCAATGTGTCAGCTTCCTCATCTGTAGGATACTCAAGCTATATTCAATAATCTATTCTATTTGCCTAATAGAATAAAATACAGATAAATTGATGGTATGAGTATAAAAATATATTTAGTTGATAAATGTTTAGTGAATATCTATTGTGTGACAGGTATATAGAATGTTAGTTAGCTCCTGAGCTAATACCTGGTAGATACAGGTAATACCTTATAGATATCTTTTAAGGGTTCAGTCTATAGAAGTGGAGAGGAACACAAGAGAAATATTTAGAGTAAAATGGAATAATATTCTTATGGAACTGTACAAACAATCATAAATATCACACATACTGAAGAGTGCTTATGTTGTCAGAGAGAAAACAGAAAGAAAATGACAGATGGAACTAAACAAATACTGACAACTGAAAGGAGTTTTGCGATTCTGCTAAGGTATATGGGCTTCCTAGGAAGTGAGAACTATTGAAGCCTGAAGGCAGGGGAATGATGTCATTCTATTACACTGCTTTTAGAAAGAATTCTTTCAGTGGTATGAAAGCGATTTGGAGCATGTGAAATCAGAGAAAATAGTTGTCAATATTGGACACCTACAAAAATTTAATTATTATGAGGCATATTGCTTTGCAGACAGCTAAGGTGAAAGTAACTGACCTTTAGTGGACAATGAGTATGACGTTCAGAGCTTAGATTTCATCAGAATGTGCAATCACTGCATGTGAAATTTGATGATTAGATGTATTCTCTGCAGAGCAATAAATCTCAGCTCTGGACATTATGCAGGATTCTCAAGAAGTTACCCTCAGGGGATTTCTTACTGAAGATTTATTATATTGGCTATCATTATGCAACCATTTCTTAAAACTAAATTTTTAACTTTGGAGCATGTTTGTTTCCCTTCCTTTTTAAAAAATATTTTCTTTTGTGCTCCAGCATAGAACTTTTCAGTGGAATTTCCGTGCTGATAGAATGTTATACACATACTACCCAATATGATAGCTACTAGCAACATGTGGCTCTTGAGCATTTGAAACGTGATTCTTGTGACTGATTTGAAATTTTAATGTTATTTAATTATAACAAGGTTAATAATTAAACTACAGACTTTATTTCAGTCTCCTCAGTATTTTTTTGATTTATTTATTTTTTAACACATCTGCTACTTATTTGTTCCAGGTTTGTATCTAGATCAAAAAGTGTAGTTGGCCATCGTGTCTCCTTGGTCTCCTCCAATCTCTGACAGCTTTTCAATCTTGCCTTTCATGACTTTGAAACTTTGCTGAACAGTGACTGGGTATTTTCTGTACTGTCTCTCACTGTTTACCTTACGCTTTCTCATAACAGCTTGAGGTTGTGGATTTGGGGAACTATGTTGTAGAGATAGTAAGCCCTACTTGTTGTCTCTATTAAAGGGCATACGGCTTCAAAATGACTTGTTGCTGATGACCTTCACCTTGACCACTTGTTTAAGGTAGTACCTGCTAGTTTTTCTCCTGTAGAGTTGCTGTTTTTATCTTCTTTTTCGCTTCCATGAAGTACATTAATTTTATTTTTTAAATTTATTCTTATTTTACTTTTATAGAGTTTTATTGTTTACTGCCATAAGCCAGAATCAGCCACTTTTCTATAATGTATTCATTAAAAAGTCATTATCACAGTCCAGCCTTATTCAAGAAGCATTGCATTAAACTACACTTCTTAGAGGGAGAGGTATCAGGAATCTGAGGCCATATATTAGAATCAGAAGGACAATTACTGAAGTTTGGGGGAGATGCTTTGATCCTGTGCCAGCATCCTCTTTCATCTTAATGTCAATGAATTTTATCATTTATCTAGGTATCTTGCCTTCAGTAGTTATTAGTGCGTGCTTGCTTTCTTAAAAATATTTTTATAGGTTTTAAGGAGGTTTCATTAGTACATAATATTTTGTAACATTTACATTTGAAGTCATTTGCCTACATGGCTTAAATATCACTAAAGGTTAATTAAGTGCTGGGCAGAATAATAAGATTATGGCAAGTTATTTTATTGTTTGTTGTTATTGAGGTCTAATTATACACACTCAGTTATAAAGTAACATACTGTTTGTGGAAGAAAAACTCTCACATATCTAAGGTAACATTTAAACCTTTCCCTAGGAGAGAACCTGAATTATATGATATAGTCATATTTGGAAAGTGAGAAGATAGGATCCAGTGTTGAGTTCATTTAAATATGCCCTTAACCATTTTTATTTCCTCCATATTATCTGGCTGTGTAGGGAAAATACAACTGAAACAGCATGTCAATAACTTAGTCCTAAAATTCACCTCTCTTTTGTTGCTCCTTTGAACAAGGAAAATTACAGGTGAGTAAATGCAAGCACGAGGTAAATCAAAGGGAAGTTTGATGTGAACTTACTTATTTTTATGAGTATATTGATCAAATTCATTGCCTATTTTCATTAATCTTTGACCTTACGCTTTCTCATTACCCCAAGCTTGAGGTTGTGGATTTGGGGAACTATGTTGTAGAGATAGTAAGCCCTACTTGTTGTCTCTATTAAAGGGCATACGGCTTCAAAATGACTTGTTGCTGATGACCTTCACCTTGACCACTTGTTTAAGGTAGTACCTGCTAGTTTTTCTCCTGTAGAGTTGCTGTTTTTATCTTCTTTTTCGCTTCCATGAAGTACATTAATTTTATTTTTTAAATTTATTCTTATTTTACTTTTATAGAGTTTTATTGTTTACTGCCATAAGCCAGAATCAGCCACTTTTCTATAATGTATTCATTAAAAAGTCATTATCACAGTCCAGCCTTATTCAAGAAGCATTGCATTAAACTACACTTCTTAGAGGGAGAGGTATCAGGAATCTGAGGCCATATATTAGAATCAGAAGGACAATTACTGAAGTTTGGGGGAGATGCTTTGATCCTGTGCCAGCATCCTCTTTCATCTTAATGTCAATGAATTTTATCATTTATCTAGGTATCTTGCCTTCAGTAGTTATTAGTGCGTGCTTGCTTTCTTAAAAATATTTTTATAGGTTTTAAGGAGGTTTCATTAGTACATAATATTTTGTAACATTTACATTTGAAGTCATTTGCCTACATGGCTTAAATATCACTAAAGGTTAAATAAGTGCTGGGCAGAATAATAAGATTATGGCAAGTTATTTTATTGTTTGTTGTTATTGAGGTCTAATTATACACACTCAGTTATAAAGTAACATACTGTTTGTGGAAGAAAAACTCTCACATATCTAAGGTAACATTTAAACCTTTCCCTAGGAGAGAACCTGAATTATATGATATAGTCATATTTGGAAAGTGAGAAGATAGGATCCAGTGTTGAGTTCATTTAAATATGCCCTTAACCATTTTTATTTCCTCCATATTATCTGGCTGTGTAGGGAAAATACAACTGAAACAGCATGTCAATAACTTAGTCCTAAAATTCACCTCTCTTTTGTTGCTCCTTTGAACAAGGAAAATTACAGGTGAGTAAATGCAAGCACGAGGTAAATCAAAGGGAAGTTTGATGTGAACTTACTTATTTTTATGAGTATATTGATCAAATTCATTGCCTATTTTCATTAATCTTTGTAGAACAGAGTGTGTGATTTTGCACATGAAGCCTTTGCCAGAATTTTTATATTCTCCAAAGCTGTTAAAGTAATTAGATGGTTCTAAAATACTCCACTAAATTTTAGTCTCTTGAACAATATTCTAACACCTGCCTCATTATAAGTTTTTTCTTTGTCAATGTGTAAACCATTTTACTAGACTATTTCTGTTTCTGTTGGTTGAAAAGTGAAATATAAATATTCATACTTTCTCTGGACTTGAAAAAAACACTGTAAAAAGTTACTCATGAAGTCATTCAATTTATAGTTCTCTTTGAGGTGCAAACTATCAGTGTACCATCCATAAGGCTTTTAGAATTGGGATCTTTGATATACTTTTAACATGAAGATGTATTTATTAATCAAGCACTCACAGAGCATTTGCTAAAGAATGGGTATCACTTAAGGCATTATATGATTACTAAGTCATTTTATTTTGTGTGTTTGTGCCTGCATTTTTGTGTATGTGGGTGGGAGGGTATATCTTTGCTGACATGCAGGTGTTAGCGAGTAAGAAAATGTACTGGGAGAAACAACTTTCTTTCAAACTTTTTAATTTCTAGATGATCATCTGTGTTATAGTTATACTGATCTAAATAGTTTGGTTTGGGCTTATGACCTGATCTAGCCAACTTTCATGTTGTGCAAGTCCCAAATTGTTTAAAATACACTTGGAACCAACAGGAATATCATCATTGAATCCAGAGGATCTTGAACTGTTGGAACAAATATCCAAACCCTGAAAATACATCTCTAAAAACTGAGCAGAGCAGTGGACAAACACAAGACACTGACCTTTTTAAGGAACCAATTCTTAGAGGTTTGTCTTTAATATTATGTGCATTAGGAAGTTAAGAATGTAAAATAAATAACAATACAGGAACACGTAAAATGCAAAATAATAAGGAAGCTTCTAGGTAGACAAAGTTTACCCTAAGACTAGTATGCTCATCATTAGCGGACAACTTACAATTTTTGGTCTTTGCATTTTGCACTTATATTTGGGATTCTATACTAGAATAAGTAAGTACATTTCAATACTGCAGGCTATAAATTATGTGTGTTAAGTTGCTACAGTCATATCTGACTCTTTGTGACCCTATGGACTGTAGCCCTCAAAGCTCCTGTGTTTACAAGATCCTCCAGGCAATAATACTGGAGTGGGTTGCCATGCTTTCCTTCAGGGAATCTTCCTGATCCAGGGATTGAACCTACATCTTCTGTATCTCTGCACTGTCACATGGGTTCTGCTTTTTTTTTTCTTGGCTACTCTATTGATCTTTCATTTATTTATCTTTGTTCTTTGGCATGTGTGGGCCTCCCATCACTGTGGCCTCTCTCACTGCAGAGCACCAGCTCTGGGCACACGCGCTCCAGAGCTCCAGATGGGTAGTTGAACACATCGGAACAGTCGCTCCACAGCACGTGGGATCTTCCCAGGCCAGGGACTGAACCAGCACCCCTTGCACTGCAAGGCGGTGTCCTTACCCACTGGACTACCAGGGAAGCCCTCAGGTGGGTTCTTTACCATTAGCACCACCTGGAAAACCCATAAATAATAATACATCATTTTTCAAATGGATTTTATATACATTTTTAAAAGTGTTTTAGAAGAAATAATGGTACAAGAAAACTACACATATTCACCATTTTGCTAAGGAAGGCTTAAGTATTTCTCTTAGATTACATTACTTTATTTCAGTCACACAAAGTAACTACTTCATTTCATAAAAATCTTGTGTTTTCTCTCAGAATCAGCCAATGGGTGTCCCTACAAGCTGGCTCCTTTAACCTTTGACATGCCATCATCATTTTTTTCTTTTTTTTTTTTTAAATGAAAGATAATAGCTTTACAGAATTATGAGACAAATGAAGCACCAAACTACTTAAGCGAAGTAATGATTTGAGCCACTGCAAAATAGGAATCTGTGATCTGTCCTTATAAGGGTAAATAAGTAGGGGAGGGGGGAGAGACTTTTTACAGGAGAAAGCTGATAGTTCTGTTATCAGCTGGCAAATACAGAGGGAGGCTTGAAAATCAGCATTTTGAGCCTTTATAAGGAGGGAGTCATCCACAGGTACTAAATCCAGTGGAAAGTCATGCAAAGAGCAGGGTGTTCCCATGCTCAAACAGAGTCCTCTAACACTGGGATTGATGCAAGGAGGCAAAATGTTACAGAAACAGCACCTTGGTAGGTGATCAAGTTAACCAAAGCCACAGAGGGCAAGTGGGTCCATAGGTCTCCACACAGTACCCTGAGAGAGACTTGTTCCTCACATCACTCACACCAGCTGGAGAGAGACAACCTGAACCCAAGCAGGGGGAGACTCAGAACCACATGAGGGGTTTTCCACTAAAGAAACTGTGTTCTTCAAAAATGCCACTGCAATAAAAGAAAAAAGGTATGGGTACTGCTTCAGACTAAGGGTTGAAGAGACACAGTGGCTGAGGGCAGTGCCTGGCCCTGAATCGGACCCACAGCTGGAGGGGAAAGAAACACCATGAAGGACATGGTGTATGGACGGGAGATGAGAGAAAAGAATGGTATCAGTGTAAAAGGTACTGAAGTGGAAACTGAACTACGAAAGAGTGTGCTCTATTATTGGAAAATCCACCATGAAGCATTTAGGGGCAAAGGGCCCTGATGCCTGCAACTTGTCCTCAAACTGTGTGAGACAGAACAAGAGCCAATAATATACAGCAATAAAAAGTTAACAGTAGGTGAGGTCTATGCCTGTGTTCTTTGTCCTGTTCTCATTTTTGCAAATATTCTGTAAATTTTAAAGTTTCCAAAAAAGTTAAAAAATTTTAAAAAGTGTATTTCTATATAATTTTGACCATATATATCCCCCCAAAATAGGTTGTACTTTTTGTTTTTCTTTACAATTCATAACTCTATAATTCATTATATTTTATTGTGACATGCTTAATTTTCTCAAAAATGTATTTTGAAGATTAATCCATATGGATTCACGAAGTTTCAGATCACTCATTTCTCACCATTGATTTATAATTCATTGCTTAGATAAAACATAATCTATAAGTGATGTACCTCTGAAGGATTCCCAGGTTTTTAAAAATTATCAAAATTACTGTTTTTAAGATTTGTATGCACATTTGCTTATGAGTATGTGTGTGTTTATTTATCATGCTGAAATGAACAGCCTTATTCACAACTTCTATGCAACTGAGAGTAGAACTGATGGGTTTATCACTTGTACACGTATTTCATCTATTCAAGTAATAACAAAAGATACCAATGTATTGTCCCAATAGATATTTACGTTTTGTTATTATGATAATTGTAAAATGGTATCTCATGGGCTTTAATTTGCATATACCTGATTTATAATGTGGTTTAACATCTCTTCTATATTCACCTGGACAAAGAAACAGCAACCCATTCGTTTTCTTGCATGGAGAATCTCTATGGCTAGAGCAGTCTAGTAAGCTACAGTCCATAGGGCCTCAGAGAGTTGGACACAACTGAAGTGACTGAGCACAAGTTCATACAAAATTCCTTTTATTTTTCTCATTTTCTAATGGTTTTTCTTTCTATATTAAAGTTCAGGGTGCATTTTATATTTAGGAAATTAAATCTTTGCTGAAAATATGTATTTTCAGCCATTTGTGACTTAATATTTGAACTCTTTTCTCAATGGTTGATGTACAGAAGTTATTAATAGCAATGTCAACTCAACTACACTGATGTCTAGCTTCATAGTTGCACATTTATGTTTTTAAAGATCATTCCCAAACAGAAAGCGGTAATATTTTCTTATATTAATTCTAAAACTCGAGATTTCATCTGTGTTTTTGTCCTGTTCCATTTTGCAAATATTCTTAAATTTAAAGTTTAAAAAGTTAGTCTACGTGTTCTTTGTCCTGTTCTCATTTTTGCAAATATTCTGTAAATTTTAAAGTTTCCAAAAAAGTTAAAAAATTTTAAAAAGTGTATTTCTATATAATTTTGACCATATATATCCCCCCAAAATAGGTTGTACTTTTTGTTTTTCTTTACAATTCATAACTCTATAATTCATTATATTTTATTGTGACATGCTTAATTTTCTCAAAAATGTATTTTGAAGATTAATCCATATGGATTCACGAAGTTTCAGATCACTCATTTCTCACCATTGATTTATAATTCATTGCTTAGATAAAACATAATCTATAAGTGATGTACCTCTGAAGGATTCCCAGGTTTTTAAAAATTATCAAAATTACTGTTTTTAAGATTTGTATGCACATTTGCTTATGAGTATGTGTGTGTTTATTTATCATGCTGAAATGAACAGCCTTATTCACAACTTCTATGCAACTGAGAGTAGAACTGATGGGTTTATCACTTGTACACGTATTTCATCTATTCAAGTAATAACAAAAGATACCAATGTATTGTCCCAATAGATATTTACGTTTTGTTATTATGATAATTGTAAAATGGTATCTCATGGGCTTTAATTTGCATATACCTGATTTATAATGTGGTTTAACATCTCTTCTATATTCACCTGGACAAAGAAACAGCAACCCATTCGTTTTCTTGCATGGAGAATCTCTATGGCTAGAGCAGTCTAGTAAGCTACAGTCCATAGGGCCTCAGAGAGTTGGACACAACTGAAGTGACTGAGCACAAGTTCATACAAAATTCCTTTTATTTTTCTCATTTTCTAATGGTTTTTCTTTCTATATTAAAGTTCAGGGTGCATTTTATATTTAGGAAATTAAATCTTTGCTGAAAATATGTATTTTCAGCCATTTGTGACTTAATATTTGAACTCTTTTCTCAATGGTTGATGTACAGAAGTTATTAATAGCAATGTCAACTCAACTACACTGATGTCTAGCTTCATAGTTGCACATTTATGTTTTTTTTTAAAGATCATTCCCAAACAGAAAGCGGTAATATTTTCTTATATTAATTCTAAAATGTTTCATTTTACTGAGAATCCTTTCATCTACAGATGTTTTTTTCCTCATTATAGTGTGAGGTAGTAATTAACTTTCAGGTGTTTTTAAATTTTTTTTCTGAATAAGGAGGTCTCTGAGAACTAGGTGTAAATAGCACATCCTTCTTCACAAATACGTAAAGGCTATTTTTTTTTATAAATAACTTCCAACGTGTGTGGGTCAATTATTGGGCTTCAGATACTGTTTCATTTGTCAGCCCCTATATCTGTGTACCAATATCACACTGTCTGCATTGGGTTTTAGCAAACTGTATTTACTTCTCTTTCACCTTTACAGCAAAGGCATCAGGCAATCCTATCGATGTCAGTTTTATGTGCATGTTTCCAGTGAGACTCAAGCATTAGTTGGATTCTGACTTTTTCTTCACATCCCTAAAACCCATGAAGTCATCAACACACCACTCAAGTTAACCCTTAACACACTGAAAACCCTATGGGCAAAAACTCGTTTGTTAGCATGATCTTACTTGCACATCATTTTTGCCTCAGTAGGTTTCTTCCATTCTCAGCATTTACAAGCAATGTTTAAAATGTTTTGTTTAATCCAAACTTTTATCTATTTAATCAACAGGACTGTTCACCTTATCTAGTATGTCCCATTGCCCTAAACTAGAAGTTTGTACTATGTCATCTAATATTTTTTTGGTTTCTTAAACAGTAAGAATTGAAAAAAAAGTATATATCTTCATTATATGAAATGAATGTTGTCATAACATTTATTAGAAGGTGTGAAACACTGTGAGTGGAAATAAGGTTTAGATAGGTATAAGAAGCCCAACCACAAACCAGACTGTCATTTAAAAGGAAAATGAACGTTTTAAAGTGAGAATATCTGAGGGTTTTCTGTTATTGCTTTCATTTTAACTGCAAAGTTCAATAACTGTATTTCTTAGTAACTACATCCCTCTGGAAATACACTGTATAACTTGTTTAGCAATTTTGAGTGCCCCAACTCTTCCTTGGGTTGTAGATATAACACACAGATCCCTGAAAACTTAGTTTTGCCTATTATTTGCTTATACCTAGGAAATAACTTCCTTGCTGTAATAAACCACGTATAGAAAATGTGGCTTATAAAAATAGCATTTGTCCTAAACATTTTATAGCACCGGTCCTGTTTTTCTTTAATATATGTTTATATGTAAGAGAAACCAAAGGATCTCATATTATTTGCCCTCCTGATGCAAACAGGTGTGGCTTTGGATGACTCAGACCTTAATGAATCTGCCGCAGTGCGGGAGACCTGGGTGGGGAGATCCCCTGGAGAAGGGCATGGCAACCCCCTCCAGTATTCTTGCCTCGAGAATGCCATGGACAGAGGAGGCTGGCAGTCTACTGTTCATGGGGTCACAAAGAGTTGGACATGATTGAGCAACTGAACAACAACAAATTATGAATCAAAGGGTATTAAAGGCAGTATACATATTACCGTTTGGCAAATAACAGTTATATTCTTGATACTAACTACTGTGATCACTTAAGGTGATTTATATGACTAGTTCATGTGGAAAAGTTGAAAGACAGCTTAATTATCTAAATAAAAAGCTAAAATAAAATGTAGATAAACTATTGGGCATCTGGGCTGGGTTGATCTTGACCTCTTGGTCTCTATGAGGGTGCCTTGGAAAGCTTCAGGTATATACAGGGAGTCTTTATTGCCATCTCAGTCAATCCTGTACAGAAACAGATAGTCCCTTCTCGCTCCCCCAGCTGGAATTCCTTCTAACCATAGAAGCACTATACCAAGTCAAGAAATATGAAAAGAGCAATTGGAAAATATTTAGTGAATTCCCTAGTGGTTCATGGCTAAGTCTCCACACTTCCAATGCAGGGGATCTGGGTTTGATCCTTTCTCAGGGAACTAGATCCCACATGGCTCAACTAAGAGTTCATACACCACAACTAAAAGATCCTGCATGTTGCAGCTAAGACACAGTGAAGCCAAATAAATAATAAGGAAACAAAACAAATAAAAATAAGTATTAAAATATTTAAATTATAATTTTAAAATATTTAGCCCTCTTTAAATTTTACCATTGCTGCTTTAAATGAAGCATCATCTCAAGCTACCAGTTAAGCAAGTGCTGACTAATCAAGAGCAAACAGTCTTTTTATGTATGTGTATGTATAAAGAAACTATCATACTTATGATTTCATATACAGAAATATGCACATAGCCATGATGTATGATAAATTCATAGATAATAAATACATGTAGTACTATATCAAGAAAACTATAGCACTCAGTAAAAATTCCTTTCCTTCTTCTAGCTTGGTGATTCTCAAATTGCAACCCTAGAATCATCTTGAAAATTTTCAGAAATGCTAATTACCACCCCCAGCTCCAGTTCTGCTAAAGTGGAAAGCATTCTGCTAACCCAGAAGACAAAATCAATAAATCTCCCTGCTGCTTAGTCACTTCAGTCGTGTTCGACTTTGTGTGACCCCTCGACTGCAGCCTGCGAGGCTCCACCGTCCATAGAATTTTCTAGGCAAGAATACTGGAGTGGGTTGCCATGCCCTCTCCCAGGGGATCTTGCCAATCCATGGATGGAATCCGGTTTCCTTCACTGCACGCAAATTCCTCACCTCTGAGTCATCAAGGAAGCCCCAGAATACATTTGAGACCCTATGGACTGCAGCTCACCAGGCTTCTCCAGTGGGCTGCCATTTCCTTGTCCAAATAAGTCTCCCAGGTGATTATAATACATGTTGGCATATGAGAACCATTGCTCTTACTCCAAGATTGTCTGCTGAATATATTGCTTTTAATATCATTCACATTAGATAATGTTTACTACAAGTCAAATTTTATACAGTTACTACATTAATATGAAATTATATGATAGAAGAGAATAAAGTTACTATCAAAAAATTATGTCCTTAAAAAATCTATTTTCTGAACAACTTACATAAGCTCTACATGAAGAACTAAATTATTCAATTTTGAAATATCTAATAGGAATGGTAAATGATGTTATATATAATATGTATTCAAAAGCCTTATTGCAATGATCATTGAAGGCTGTGTACACAGGCAAAAATTTTCCCTTAGCAGCTATTTAAATGCATATTAGCTCTTTATTCGTCTGTGTTAATAACAAAAATCCAAGAGGAGAGTCACTCAAAGAGGAAGAGAAATATGACAAATAATTTTAATTCATGAAAATCATTCAGAAACTATTCAATTGAAGGTCTACTGCTTATTCATTATGAGATACATGTTTTAGTCTCCATCTCTTATTTAGAATCCTAAAATAATTCATTTTCTATATTTAGTTATTAGAGTTAATTCTATTCATTTTGATGGGTTTTCTTCTTGCAGAGATTAGAACACATTCTATTTATTAGTACTGGAAACTGATTTATATTATTTGTAAGTATTTCAAAGCATGTGTTAAATGTGCTCCTGACTATTCTTTTTTTTAGTTTAAATAGCCAGTCTGTGTTTCTCAATGTTCTCAAATTATAACCCTCTTCTTTTACTTTTACAGTTTATTTTTATTTAAACTGCATGATCTAACTGAATTTTATCTGATCTGCATTAATTTTCATTGGCTAGTATATGTTTTTCCTAAGTTGAACGTTTGATTATGAATTTTCCCAGATGGAAAACATCAAAACCAATTGCCAAAAGAGTGCAAAAATGTTTCTGTTCCTACATTTCTGGCAGTGAGATTTTTAGAAACCAATTCTTCTTTTAAATCACAAGAAATTTAAATTTAATGTTTGCAAAAGAAGTTACTTGATTTATTTACTTGGGTCACTTCTTGGATTAGAATGCTCCAAAATCATTAAAGATGAGCAGTATATTTCCATACTAAATTATTAAGCAGTTAATTCTTCGTACTACCTGACAGGAAAATGTGGATGGAGGACAAGTATAGGTAAAACTGAAACTTTTATATAAACAATGAAACACTTAATGAGATAGAAATGCCAAAATCACATATAAGACTAGAAGTCTCAATTCTATATATTGTATGATATAATATAGAATGACAATGCTATAATTCCTCTAAGTTTCTATTGCACTTAAGAAATTACCAAGCATATAGAACATGGAAGCAACCTACATGCTTCATTGACCAATGAATGGATAAAGAAGCAGTGGTATAAATATATATACAATGGAATATTATTCAGCCATAAAAAGGAATGCATTTGAGTCATTTCAAATAAGGTGAATGAACCTAGAGCCTATTATATAGAGTTCTGTAAGTCAGAGGAGAAAGATAAATACTGTATACTAATTCAAACATATGGACTTTCAAAAGATGGTACTGATGAATTTATTTGCAGGGCAGCAATGGAGAAACAGACATAGAGGACAGCCTTATGGACATGCTGGAGGAGGGAGGTGAGGGTAAAATGTATGGGAAGAGTAGCATGGAAACTTCCATTACCATATGTAAAATAGATACCCAATGGGAATTTGTTGTAAGATGCTAGGAACTCAAACAGAGGCTCTGTAACCACCTGGAGGCGTGGAGATGATTCCACCCAAAAGCAAATTACCAAGCATATTCACACAATTTAAGTATATATTTTTATTAATGTATCTCTCAAACTTAACATATTAACAGCCAAACCCTAGAAACACCCAATAAAACCACACATTCTCTCTTCAGACTTCTTTATCCCCAGTAATGGCAACTGCATTCTTCTAACTGCTTAGGCTCACATTTGGCTTAATGATTATACTTCTTCCTAACTACATAATTAATTTGCCAAAAGAGTGCAAAATGTTTCTGTTCCTACATTTCTGGCAGTGAGATTTTTAGAAACCAATTCTTCTTTTAAATCACAAGAAATTTAAATTTAATGTTTGCAAAAGAAGTTACTTGATTTATTTACTTGGGTCACTTCTTGGATTAGAATGCTCCAAAATCATTAAAGATGAGCAGTATATTTCCATACTAAATTATTAAGCAGTTAATTCTTCGTACTACCTGACAGGAAAATGTGGATGGAGGACAAGTATAGGTAAAACTGAAACTTTTATATAAACAATGAAACACTTAATGAGATAGAAATGCCAAAATCACATATAAGACTAGAAGTCTCAATTCTATATATTGTATGATATAATATAGAATGACAATGCTATAATTCCTCTAAGTTTCTATTGCACTTAAGAAATTACCAAGCATATAGAACATGGAAGCAACCTACATGCTTCATTGACCAATGAATGGATAAAGAAGCAGTGGTATAAATATATATACAATGGAATATTACTCAGCCATAAAAAGGAATGCATTTGAGTCATTTCAAATAAGGTGAATGAACCTAGAGCCTATTATATAGAGTTCTGTAAGTCAGAGGAGAAAGATAAATACTGTATACTAATTCAAACATATGGACTTTCAAAAGATGGTACTGATGAATTTATTTGCAGGGCAGCAATGGAGAAACAGACATAGAGGACAGCCTTATGGACATGCTGGAGGAGGGAGGTGAGGGTAAAATGTATGGGAAGAGTAGCATGGAAACTTCCATTACCATATGTAAAATAGATACCCAATGGGAATTTGTTGTAAGATGCTAGGAACTCAAACAGAGGCTCTGTAACCACCTGGAGGCGTGGAGATGATTCCACCCAAAAGCAAATTACCAAGCATATTCACACAATTTAAGTATATATTTTTATTAATGTATCTCTCAAACTTAACATATTAACAGCCAAACCCTAGAAACACCCAATAAAACCACACATTCTCTCTTCAGACTTCTTTATCCCCAGTAATGGCAACTGCATTCTTCTAACTGCTTAGGCTCACATTTGGCTTAATGATTATACTTCTTCCTAACTACATAATTAATTTGCAAGGAAATACAAATTTATGTTCTATCTGCAAAAATAAGCCCAGAATCTGACTTTTTGCCAACCTCATTATTTCCATTCTGCTCGAGTTTCCATTATTTCTCAAATAGATTATTATCATAACCTCCTAGTAGGTTCCCCTATTTCCAGTTTTATAAACCTTCACCTTAATTTCAACACCTTTTCGAGAAAGATTCTTTTCAAAAGTCAGTTAGATCATGGCAGTTCTCTGTTTTGTAGCCAGAATAGAAGGCAAAGCCTTTCCTCAACTGCAACTGAGTAAAAAATTCTGGAAGTGAGAAGAGGTTAATGTTGGATGTATAAATTGAGGGTCCCAGACTATAGGTGTTGTTTAAAGCTCTATGGTGGAGATCATCTACAAGTGAGTGCAGATATAAAGATGTCCAAGAACTGAGCTTTGGGGTACTCTTATATTAGAGAGCAGAAAGAAGATGCAGGGTTGTACCGGTAAACTGTTTTAACTACCAGGTCTCAAGAAGAAGAGAGGGGTTGAGTTCTAGTGTTTCATTTACATGGTACAGATAATCTCACAGTGGCTGCCTCTCAGTTTCAATGTGACATCAGCCAGTTTGCAAAATTCATGAGAGTCTGACAACTCTCTTGTCCACTGGTTGGTTCTGGATCCCCACTCAAAGAGGAGAATTCAGCTATATAAACAAACAAAAAGCCTCTGGTGAGGTATAAGAAATGAGTGATATGCTAGAAGTTAAGGCAATAAATTGTCTTGAGAGGGTGAAAGTGGTCAAGTGTATCAAAAGCTGCTGAAGGTTCAAGTACAATGAGGAGAGAAGATTGGTCACTGGAATTGCCACTGTGGAGACTGCTGTTGCTCTGTATAAAACGAAGCAGCTCCTGAATGATGAACTCAAACAGAGGCTCTGTAACCACCTGGAGGCGTGGAGATGATTCCACCCAAAAGCAAATTACCAAGCATATTCACACAATTTAAGTATATATTTTTATTAATGTATCTCTCAAACTTAACATATTAACAGCCAAACCCTAGAAACACCCAATAAAACCACACATTCTCTCTTCAGACTTCTTTATCCCCAGTAATGGCAACTGCATTCTTCTAACTGCTTAGGCTCACATTTGGCTTAATGATTATACTTCTTCCTAACTACATAATTAATTTGCAAGGAAATACAAATTTATGTTCTATCTGCAAAAATAAGCCCAGAATCTGACTTTTTGCCAACCTCATTATTTCCATTCTGCTCGAGTTTCCATTATTTCTCAAATAGATTATTATCATAACCTCCTAGTAGGTTCCCCTATTTCCAGTTTTATAAACCTTCACCTTAATTTCAACACCTTTTCGAGAAAGATTCTTTTCAAAAGTCAGTTAGATCATGGCAGTTCTCTGTTTTGTAGCCAGAATAGAAGGCAAAGCCTTTCCTCAACTGCAACTGAGTAAAAAATTCTGGAAGTGAGAAGAGGTTAATGTTGGATGTATAAATTGAGGGTCCCAGACTATAGGTGTTGTTTAAAGCTCTATGGTGGAGATCATCTACAAGTGAGTGCAGATATAAAGATGTCCAAGAACTGAGCTTTGGGGTACTCTTATATTAGAGAGCAGAAAGAAGATGCAGGGTTGTACCGGTAAACTGTTTTAACTACCAGGTCTCAAGAAGAAGAGAGGGGTTGAGTTCTAGTGTTTCATTTACATGGTACAGATAATCTCACAGTGGCTGCCTCTCAGTTTCAATGTGACATCAGCCAGTTTGCAAAATTCATGAGAGTCTGACAACTCTCTTGTCCACTGGTTGGTTCTGGATCCCCACTCAAAGAGGAGAATTCAGCTATATAAACAAACAAAAAGCCTCTGGTGAGGTATAAGAAATGAGTGATATGCTAGAAGTTAAGGCAATAAATTGTCTTGAGAGGGTGAAAGTGGTCAAGTGTATCAAAAGCTGCTGAAGGTTCAAGTACAATGAGGAGAGAAGATTGGTCACTGGAATTGCCACTGTGGAGACTGCTGTTGCTCTGTATAGAAAGAATTTCCATGAAGTCGAAGCTCCCCTGAAATGATGAGTGTAGGTTCAAAAGGTAAAGAATCATAGTACAGAGTGCAGACAATTCTTTTCAGAACTTATGTCTAAAGAGGAAAAGAGAATTTAGAATGCTCTGAGTTAATTTTATCTGGCAAACTGACAGCAGAATTCACTCTGATTTCTGGCTTCTTTCAGCTGCAAATACCAAAAAAATAAAATAAAATAAAGCCCCAAATCAAAACTGTTTTAGTAATTCAGCACAGTCCAGAGAATTATTTAGGGTTAGTAAATGTGTGGATTGGGAAGATACCCTGGAGAAGGAAATGGCAACCCACTCTAGTATTCTTGCCTGGAGAATCCCATGGATAGAGGAGCCTGGCGGGCTACAGTCCATGGAGTCACAATGAGTTGGGCATGACTAAGTCACTAACACTTTGACTTGAATGTCAGCATTTAAAATAAATTACCTCCAAAATATTAGTGGCTTAAGGAAAATTTGATGGCTCCAGAAGATTTGATGGAGGCATACAGTCCTGCTCCACATAAGAATTCAGGAAACCAAGAGATACAAACTTAGCCTTCTTTAATACACATTTTCATCATGTCCTAGGTCCTTCAAGTCCTGTTCTGGAGTCTTTGCAGTAAGAAGTACTAGCTATGTGTGAGATAGAAAGAAAATATTCCATTAAGAAATGAGCTAGTCTTTCTATGCCATATTTCATTTAAAGCACTGAACTTCTAGCATTATAGGTTGTTAATAATGCAATCAATTTCTGATACATGTGGAAGGACTGAAGTTGTCAGATCTTCGCCCCAAAATCGCCTAGCTCAGGCATTAACCAAATATATAATTGTTTGCTAATAGCCTTTTTGAGATTCAGATTCCTCGTTTATAAAATGACGGGAGCTAAATAAGTCACTTCAGACATTTCATGTGAATAAGGTATCTTAAAAGTAAAAAATGAGACATCACATTTCCTATTTTATTACAATTATTTTTTTCTTTAAATCATCCTTGAAATTAATAATGTTAATGGACATTCAGTAGATCCATTAAATCCACTTTAGCTTGCAGGTCATTAATAAGCAGATATTGGAAGTTTTGATTACTCTGTGTCAGATTGTCCTTAAAATGCCAGCAAAATTCTATCAGAGAAAACCCCATCCAGCTCTAGAGTTCGGAGTGTCATCCAATGAAGACTTGGTCATTTTTTAAACTTACTGATTAAGCACAGCTTATTAAACTTTGAACTATCTAAGATCATCCTGAATTATAAAAAGATCTAATATTACAGGAAATATCTTAAATTCCTAGTAGTAGCTGTCTCCCATGAATGATCCAATATATTCAAGATATCTACCAGTTTCCAGACATGCAGAAACTCAACTCTCAATTTTACAGCAAGGCTGTGCCCAGTTCACAGGTTTACCAACTAAAGGTAGAATATTTTCTCCCCAGACTATCATTCGACATAGACATTAATCAGATGAAAAAACGAAAACTTAGTGATTTATTTATACTCTTCTCAGCCAAAGATACTGATTGGGCCATCAAGATTATGCCAAATGCAAATCCATCATAAACTACCCCATCAACAGCATAGGGTGTTATCTTAGCAGCAAGGTGCCAACGTGATTATGCAAATCCCAGTGCTACTGCTTATCAGTCAAAGACACCACCAGGATGCCTAGGAGATATATTTCAACAAATGGAAACAGAATGTACCTCAGTTATATAATTATATGTTAATAACTTATCATTAATCAGTTTATGAAGACTTGCTAATAGCAAAAGAAACAGAGATGAAGATGGATTTAACCTTATTCTTCTCCCAGGCTAAATCTAATCATTTTATTCCCGAAGACCAGATAACTGACTAGCCACAACTTCCTTCAAGGGCATCAATAATTCTCACAGAGGTCCATCTTTGATCAGGGAAGGTTAAGTTATATTGACCATGCAATCTAGGGAGCAGCAACCAGGAGGCAGCCACCCAGAAATGAGCTGGCCTCATTCAACTGAGTTCTGACAGCTTTGTGAAGGGAATTTAGGGGAGATGGATGTGGCCCCATTAATTTGCACAGTCATAAACTTGATGGAATAGAAATGCAGTAGATAAAAGAAATAGCTGTGACAGTATTTTGATTTGCAGTAATGATAAACTGAACATTTTTTTATCCTTCAAGTCTTAACACATTATTCTAAATTTTTCATGATTCAAGTTATGAAATTCTATTTTCATTTTAAAATGCAGGCAATAATGTGAAAAAGAGTTTGCATAGTTGGAAACATTTTAATTTTACTATGCTTTTCTACAGTGGTGATAAAATAAGATTACAGGATAATTCTTTACAAAGAGAGAAATCATTATCCAAAAAGTTTACTTTTTTATCAGTCCTCATTTTCACTGACTGTGTTTCTCATCATCTTTTATTCAGAATTATTTTTGGTTGGGGATTATAAGGTCTAACCATGAACAAAATACATCCTCTCTGACTTTAGTTTCTTCTTCTGTTAAATGGAGAGTGTATGGGTTTCTATAAGATTGTAGCTGGCCAAATTAAGTAAAGGGCTTCTCTTGTGGCTTGGTCAGTAAAGAGACCACTTCAAATGCAGGAGATCTAGATTCGATGCCTGGGTCAAGAAGACCCCCTCGATAAAGATACAACAACCCACTCCAGTGTTCTTGCCTGGGAAATCCCAAGGAAAGAGAAGCCTGGCAGGCTATAGTCCACAGGATCACAAGAGTCAGATAGTGACTAACCCACCAAATTGAGTAAAAACACACAAATCAATGCTTTTTATGTCACTCACTTCAATGAATTTATTTTCTGTGTTTTTAAATCAAATTTAATGAAATATACATTTAATGTGATTCCAAACATTTTTAATATTACAATGTAGCTCTCAGAACCATCTCTTCTAATGCTAAATGGCATTCAATCTAGAGGCTTAATTAATCAGTGTCCTACTATATAGGGCTTTTATCATTCTTGAGATTTGTCTTCATTATTCGCAGTAAAAGGTTTAGCTTCCTAAATCTTCACTTTTAAAAGAATTGTTGAAGACAAGTTAACTAAACATGAATCAGACTGTTTAATTTCATTCTAGTAGGCTAATTACGGTCCTTACGGTAATGACACATATATGAAATAAAACCTGCCTTGTGACACTTTTAACCAACCTGAATGACTTTGATACAAAAGGAAAATGTACTGGAAAAACCCAAGCACATTTCATAGAACTCAGAAGAAAGTGAATTTTGATCATATTAGTGCTCACTCAGTTGTGTCCAACTCTTTGTGAACCGACAGACTGTAGTCCAACAGGCTTCTCTGTCTCAGGAAATTTTCCAGGCAAGAGTACTGGAGTGGGTAGCCATTCCCTTCTCCAGGGGATCTTCCCAATCCAGGAATCAAACCCACTTCTCTTATATCTGCTATGTTGGCTGACAGATTCTTTGTCACTGTGCCACCTGGGACCCCAATCATATTAGAGATTTAAATAAACACATGACTCCATCTCATTCTCTCTCTGAGACACATGGACTCTGACCATGTACTTTATTCTCATAATTCTTTATTAAATAGGTTTTTCTGCATCATTTACACATGTACCAAAGTTTCCTTTCCCAGATCATGTTTAACATCATGTCTGAGTTCAAGAACTTGACAGAGATATACTAGAGCTCTTCCTTTTCTAACTAGAAAATCTGGTTCACTTAACTAGGGAAAGGAAATAATCTGTATTCAACCAGATTAAAGTATAGAAGTCTAGTCCCATGATGCAGTGTCCCTATCAAAGGACCACAAAAGCTTCCTCCCTGAGAAGAAATGAGAGAAGGAAGCAAAACATAGTTAATGACCGATGCATGATAACAGGTCTGATCGTTTTAGACTGTTCTCCAGAACACCGATACATTAAGAAGCTTAATAAGAAAACTAGAAAGTAATGTTTAAAGGAAGCTTTGACTCTACATTTTTGTCCAGATTATAAAACTGCTGATTTATAATTAGGTCTATTTAAGAAGTGAATAGCTCAACCTGGACCACCAAATAGAGAAGAAAGAGCTACCTGGGGAGAAAATCTCTTTTGCTGAGCTATGATGGACCTCTAGTATCAACGTGAAAAGAATTGTTGAAGACAATTTTGCTGTTTTAGGGCCAATTTTCTTAAACCCCAGAGACTTGATGCACTATTGAAAGAGTCTGAACTAGTCTCATTAACAATTTCATACACTAGATATTTTGTGTATTGTGTGTATCTCGGTGATGTGTATGTGTGCGTGTGTTTGAATTAAATGGGTCAGCCAGAACTGCCCTAATGTTATTTCCTTACTTTAAGAAGAAAACAAACCACTTGAGTCAGAGAAGCATGAATTCATACACATCTTTTTTGGAGTGTTTCTCTTGTCAGCTGAGTTCCAAACAGTTTGTTCCTATTAATTATCAAGATGAATGGGACTTATTTTTTCTACTACTATGATAGTGGATACTTCTGTGAAATAGTATAAAATCAAATTTAGTTGATTGTAAAAGAAATACATATTGGTCTCCCTCTCTACTTTATAGTACTAACAATCCAGGCTTGATTCTCACCCCAAAATGGACCTTTGTCTAGTGCAAAACATAAACACAAAGAATCCACTTTTCTTGGCTCTTAAGAGGGTATAGGAAAGTAGTTAAGTTCAGTTGCTTTATTCTGCAAGATCCAAGCTAAATGCAAATGAATTAATTCAGACACACTAGTGTCTAATCCAATCAGATTTCTGCCAAGATTTTTCCCAAGCTAGAGCTCTAACTAGAAAATCTGGTTCACTTAACTAGGGAAAGGAAATAATCTGTATTCAACCAGATTAAAGTATAGAAGTCTAGTCCCATGATGCAGTGTCCCTATCAAAGGACCACAAAAGCTTCCTCCCTGAGAAGAAATGAGAGAAGGAAGCAAAACATAGTTAATGACCGATGCATGATAACAGGTCTGATCGTTTTAGACTGTTCTCCAGAACACCGATACATTAAGAAGCTTAATAAGAAAACTAGAAAGTAATGTTTAAAGGAAGCTTTGACTCTACATTTTTGTCCAGATTATAAAACTGCTGATTTATAATTAGGTCTATTTAAGAAGTGAATAGCTCAACCTGGACCACCAAATAGAGAAGAAAGAGCTACCTGGGGAGAAAATCTCTTTTGCTGAGCTATGATGGACCTCTAGTATCAACGTGAAAAGAATTGTTGAAGACAATTTTGCTGTTTTAGGGCCAATTTTCTTAAACCCCAGAGACTTGATGCACTATTGAAAGAGTCTGAACTAGTCTCATTAACAATTTCATACACTAGATATTTTGTGTATTGTGTGTATCTCGGTGATGTGTATGTGTGCGTGTGTTTGAATTAAATGGGTCAGCCAGAACTGCCCTAATGTTATTTCCTTACTTTAAGAAGAAAACAAACCACTTGAGTCAGAGAAGCATGAATTCATACACATCTTTTTTGGAGTGTTTCTCTTGTCAGCTGAGTTCCAAACAGTTTGTTCCTATTAATTATCAAGATGAATGGGACTTATTTTTTCTACTACTATGATAGTGGATACTTCTGTGAAATAGTATAAAATCAAATTTAGTTGATTGTAAAAGAAATACATATTGGTCTCCCTCTCTACTTTATGGTACTAACAATCCAGGCTTGATTCTCACCCCAAAATGGACCTTTGTCTAGTGCAAAACATAAACACAAAGAATCCACTTTTCTTGGCTCTTAAGAGGGTATAGGAAAGTAGTTAAGTTCAGTTGCTTTATTCTGCAAGATCCAAGCTAAATGCAAATGAATTAATTCAGACACACTAGTGTCTAATCCAATCAGATTTCTAGACACCTTAATTTAGCTGTGCTCCTTGATTCTTTGTTGCTCATCTGACTGGTTCTGAATCCTGGATGAGTGCTGAAAACCTGATGCCTGAATTTCTGGTTTTATTCTATAAGATGAACCTGGACATTAAGGGTTTTAAAATCTCCCTAGGCATTTCTAGTCTGCAGAACAGTTTAATAACACTGACTTGGACCTTCGTCACCAATAACTTCTTTTGGATTCACTGTTCTGATTTTGACCCTAATAAGCGTTAACTGCTCAGTCATATCTGACTCTGTGTAACTCAATGGACTGTAGCCCACCAGGTTCCTCTGTCCATGGAATTCTCCAGGCAAGAATACTGGAGTTGGTTGCCATTCCCTTCTCCAGGGAATCTTCCCAACGCAAGTATCGAACCCATGGCTCTTGCACTGTCAGATTCTTTACTGCTGAACCACCAGGAAAGTATCAGTGGTAGGCATTAAAAATTACATTAACAGTTGTTGAGATCATTAGATTCTATTCTTACTCAAGATCTTTAACTTATTTTTTTCTTGGACTCATCCAGTCACTTTCCCTTCATGTCCTTGGTCACGCTAATTTTTCAAATTCTATCAAAAAGTTATCCATTTCTGTATTCAGTCCATAAATTCCATTTTCTCCATATAGAACACTATCTTCTCCCACCTCTATAAACTGTACAGCTCTAATTCTTACTATTGCAGTTAGATAACCTATAACATATCACAAAACTCCCCATTCATTTTTTTTTTTTTTTTTTTGTCCACCTCTCTTGGTCTTTCATTTGTTTTTCATACATCTTTTGTTCTTTTGGCCTGTGTGGGCCTCCCATTGCAGTGGTCTCTCTCATTGAAGAGCACTGGCTCTGGGTGTACGTGCTCCAGAGCTCTGGCTCGGTAGTTGGACACATCGGTCCAGTCACTCTGTGGCACGTGGGATTGTCCCAGGCCAGGGATCGAACCAGTACTCCTTGCACTGAAAGGTGGTGTCCTTACCCACTGGACCAGTAGGGAAGCCCCACACCACTCATTTTTGTTAGTTCCCACTACAACTTCATAATACAGTCATATACTACTCTGCAATTGACTTTATTTGCACTTTTTAAAAATTGGAATATAATTGCTTTAAAATGTTGTGTGTTTCTGCTGTACAACAAAGTGAATCAGTTACATGTATACATATACTTCCTCACTCTTGATTCTCTCAAGCATCCTTCCCACCCCTCTAAGTCATCAGAGAGCATCAAACCAAGCTTCCTGTTCAGTACAGCAACTTCGCACTAGCTTTATTTTACACATGGTAGTGTATACATGTTAGTGCATTCGACTTTTAAGCCTGAATATCCAAAAAGACTCTAGTACAGCAAAGAAATATTTTCTATTGTTTGATCCAAAAATCCCTGAATCACCAGGTTCAGGTGGATAGGATGTTTATTTTATAATTTCTCTCTTCATAGATTTGGAGACAAGAAGGCATGAAATTTGTACATTAATTCATCAGATAAGTTATAAAATACGTACATAAATTCCCTGTGTTTTAGCATGGTCTAACAAAATACCATAAAATGGAAAGGACATTTTATTTCTCACATGCTGGGAGTGGGGCATTTGACACCAGGGAGTCAACATAGTCAAGGTCTGGTGAAGATTTTATTCCTGGTCTGTAAATGGCCATCTTTTTGCTGTGTCCTTACATGATGGAGAGACAGAGAGAGCTCTGGTCTCCCCCTTTTCTTATAAGGACACTGATACCATCATAGGATCTCACCCTCATGATCTCATCTAAACCTTCTTACCTTCAAAGTCTCTCCTGCCAAATACTATTACATTGCGGGCAGGCTAGCACTTCAACATGTGACTTTTAGAGGAACACAAATATTCAACCCATGACACATGTACATGGATCAGTGTTATATGACTGGTGTAACCATGAGAATTGACAGACAAAAATCCGTATGTACCAGGTATACAAAAAAACAAGAAAAACATATCATAGTGAACCTAGCTCCTATGAAAGAACCTGAAGGTCCCAGGGAGGTATTCCCCGAACACATTTCTTTGTAAACTGTGCTGAGATGTTTCTTGATGCAAACCACAGTGAACATTTCCCATCAATTCTATCATTTGATCTCTGAATGCAAAATTGTTTACCTGACTAATGTTAGTTAACAAGAAGAAATCAGCAAGGAGATACGATAGTATAAACAAAAATGATATCTGGTATAGGGAGGTCAAGCATGAATGAAGGGACAAAGCTGACATCAAGTAATGTTTTAGGAATAGAATTAACAAGAGCATTCTCTCAAGCATCCTTCCCACCCTCTAAGTCATCAGAGAGCATCAAACCAAGCTTCCTGTTCAGTACAGCAACTTCCTAGCTTTATTTTACACATGGTAGTGTATACATGTTAGTGCATTCGACTTTTAAGCCTGAATATCCAAAAAGACTCTAGTACAGCAAAGAAATATTTTCTATTGTTTGATCCAAAAATCCCTGAATCACCAGGTTCAGGTGGATAGGATGTTTATTTTATAATTTCTCTCTTCATAGATTTGGAGACAAGAAGGCATGAAATTTGTACATTAATTCATCAGATAAGTTATAAAATACGTACATAAATTCCCTGTGTTTTAGCATGGTCTAACAAAATACCATAAAATGGAAAGGACATTTTATTTCTCACATGCTGGGAGTGGGGCATTTGACACCAGGGAGTCAACATAGTCAAGGTCTGGTGAAGATTTTATTCCTGGTCTGTAAATGGCCATCTTTTTGCTGTGTCCTTACATGATGGAGAGACAGAGGGGCTCTGGTCTCCCCCTTTTCTTATAAGGACACTGATACCATCATAGGATCTCACCCTCATGATCTCATCTAAACCTTCTTACCTTCAAAGTCTCTCCTGCCAAATACTATTACATTGCGGGCAGGCTAGCACTTCAACATGTGACTTTTAGAGGAACACAAATATTCAACCCATGACACATGTACATGGATCAGTGTTATATGACTGGTGTAACCATGAGAATTGACAGACAAAAATCCGTATGTACCAGGTATACAAAAAAACAAGAAAAACATATCATAGTGAACCTAGCTCCTATGAAAGAACCTGAAGGTCCCAGGGAGGTATTCCCCGAACACATTTCTTTGTAAACTGTGCTGAGATGTTTCTTGATGCAAACCACAGTGAACATTTCCCATCAATTCTATCATTTGATCTCTGAATGCAAAATTGTTTACCTGACTAATGTTAGTTAACAAGAAGAAATCAGCAAGGAGATACACGATAGTATAAACAAAAAAATGATATCTGGTATAGGGAGGTCAAGCATGAATGAAGGGACAAAGCTGACATCAAGTAATGTTTTAGGAATAGAATTAACAAGACTTGATTATCAACTAAATATGGAGAAGAAAGAACAGAAAGAGCTATGAGAACTGTTAAATATTCACAAATAGTTCTTTGCTCATTTACAAAGAGGAAACACCAAAATTTTATCCCCTACATATGAACAAGACACCAAGGCATTTCTGAATGTCCTGAAGCTATGGTTTTGAAAGTAAAATGAACATAACATAAAATAATAATTTCAACCACTTATTCCTGAGCTTCTCAGACATTATGAAAGATTGTCATTAGAGTCATTTATATATGATGACTGATGTAATTGGGGTCCCCTACTTGTAGAAATTGAGCCAGTCATTATTGACACATTGGATACATCTAACATGGAACTTCTGAAGAAAGTCTTAATATTGTAGGAGGAATGACTAAGACTAAGCCTTCTGATGAAAAAAAAAATTGTTTTCTAAATTGAGTCTTAGCTTGATAGTTTTCTAATTCGTAAGTTTATAACATAAAGAGAAATAAGTCACAAAGCATTACGCCCATTGTATGGTTTGATAAGAAGCATAAAGGCTCACTGAGACCAATATTTCCCAGAATTACGTGCATGCATGTCTACAGTCATATCTATTTATAAATGTAACTGACAATCCAGTGGTATAAGTAATCAAGACACATTACTACTCCTGAGTTTAAGAAAAAAACAGCAAAAATCAAGCACTGTTCCTACCTCACAACATCATTTTCAGAGAAAGATAAAGACCATCTATTTATCTGCAATGCAGATTTTTAATAAGATAATATTTTCAAAAAATAAACTTTCTCATAGAATAGCTTTTTTCAGTGTTTAAGGTATAATAATTACTCAAAGCACTCAAACACTTGCATGGAGAAAGTATCTTTGTTTTATACATTCCATTTATGTTTTTATCATTAGAAGCAAGCCAACAATGCCATAGGAATTTGGGGGCAGGGGGAAGGGGAATGTGATCGCCAAAGAGTTGGGAGCCTATTTGCATCGATCTGACCATTTTACCTGACTAATGTTAGTTAACAAGAAGAAATCAGCAAGGAGATACACGATAGTATAAACAAAAAAATGATATCTGGTATAGGGAGGTCAAGCATGAATGAAGGGACAAAGCTGACATCAAGTAATGTTTTAGGAATAGAATTAACAAGACTTGATTATCAACTAAATATGGAGAAGAAAGAACAGAAAGAGCTATGAGAACTGTTAAATATTCACAAATAGTTCTTTGCTCATTTACAAAGAGGAAACACCAAAATTTTATCCCCTACATATGAACAAGACACCAAGGCATTTCTGAATGTCCTGAAGCTATGGTTTTGAAAGTAAAATGAACATAACATAAAATAATAATTTCAACCACTTATTCCTGAGCTTCTCAGACATTATGAAAGATTGTCATTAGAGTCATTTATATATGATGACTGATGTAATTGGGGTCCCCTACTTGTAGAAATTGAGCCAGTCATTATTGACACATTGGATACATCTAACATGGAACTTCTGAAGAAAGTCTTAATATTGTAGGAGGAATGACTAAGACTAAGCCTTCTGATGAAAAAAAAAATTGTTTTCTAAATTGAGTCTTAGCTTGATAGTTTTCTAATTCGTAAGTTTATAACATAAAGAGAAATAAGTCACAAAGCATTACGCCCATTGTATGGTTTGATAAGAAGCATAAAGGCTCACTGAGACCAATATTTCCCAGAATTACGTGCATGCATGTCTACAGTCATATCTATTTATAAATGTAACTGACAATCCAGTGGTATAAGTAATCAAGACACATTACTACTCCTGAGTTTAAGAAAAAAACAGCAAAAATCAAGCACTGTTCCTACCTCACAACATCATTTTCAGAGAAAGATAAAGACCATCTATTTATCTGCAATGCAGATTTTTTAATAAGATAATATTTTCAAAAAATAAACTTTCTCATAGAATAGCTTTTTTCAGTGTTTAAGGTATAATAATTACTCAAAGCACTCAAACACTTGCATGGAGAAAGTATCTTTGTTTTATACATTCCATTTATGTTTTTATCATTAGAAGCAAGCCAACAATGCCATAGGAATTTGGGGGCAGGGGGAAGGGGAATGTGATCGCCAAAGAGTTGGGAGCCTATTTGCATCGATCTGACCATTTTTACCTATAAATGTGAGCAAATCAGCTGCTTTGACACCATTAAATTAATGATAAAAGCTTTGCAATAGTTAACTATGGAAGTATCTACCTTATGTGACAGTAGCTCAGTCATGTCCAACTCATTGCAACCCCATAGGCAAGCCATGTAATTCTCCAGTCAAAAATAATGCAGTGGGTAGCCTATCTCTTTTCCAGGGGACCTTCCTGACCCCAGGGATCAAACCCAGGTTCCCCACATTGCAGCTGGATTCTCTCCTGTTTGAGATATCAGGGAAGCCCAACTATGAAGATATTTTATTATTATTTAACCCTCTACCATTTTTAGAGTGTTTCTAATAACCCATGCTGTTTAATTCAATTTTGCCAAATTGCAATGTACAATGATTCTGAAACTATCAATTGTATAGCTAATTGATAAATCAAAGCCTAATTGAGATAATGAAGCTGGTCTTGGCCATCAGTGAGTTGGCCACCTAATTAGTTTTTTTAATGTCGGTTTACTAGTTAAGTGGACAGTAGACCCAGAGTGATGATGGTGCAGTAAAATTAATATGAGAGGAAGTAAAAGGGGTGAAATGGATCAGAGAGTGGATGTGGCTTCCTACTAATGAGCCTCATTGTGCTTGACACAGCTTAAAAAGAAATTTGCTGTATCCCCAGTCTTCTTCCTGTTCTAAACAAGTGAGAGGCCTATCCCACAATAAATGGTCCATAAATGCTGACTGATCCAAACTGGGGGTACAGGCTGAAGGGAAAGGTCACTATTATGCTTTATGTGTAGGAGTGGGGGATTTATAATTTAAGTTTACACAAGCAATCTTTTGATGTATTCTTGTATAATGTTTGCACTTTGGGTTTTGCATGTAAAAAATGTGATTTTTTACTGCCTTTGTTGATGATTACAAGAATAATGATTATGATAATAATGACAGCAGCTGACTTTTAGTTAGCATCTTCTAAATGGGGCCCCTTTGCATGGGAAGTTATCTTATTGTTTTTATCATTAGAAGCAAGCCAACAATGCCATAGGAATTTGGGGGCAGGGGGAAGGGGAATGTGATCGCCAAAGAGTTGGGAGCCTATTTGCATCGATCTGACCATTTTTACCTATAAATGTGAGCAAATCAGCTGCTTTGACACCATTAAATTAATGATAAAAGCTTTGCAATAGTTAACTATGGAAGTATCTACCTTATGTGACAGTAGCTCAGTCATGTCCAACTCATTGCAACCCCATAGGCAAGCCATGTAATTCTCCAGTCAAAAATAATGCAGTGGGTAGCCTATCTCTTTTCCAGGGGACCTTCCTGACCCCAGGGATCAAACCCAGGTTCCCCACATTGCAGCTGGATTCTCTCCTGTTTGAGATATCAGGGAAGCCCAACTATGAAGATATTTTATTATTATTTAACCCTCTACCATTTTTAGAGTGTTTCTAATAACCCATGCTGTTTAATTCAATTTTGCCAAATTGCAATGTACAATGATTCTGAAACTATCAATTGTATAGCTAATTGATAAATCAAAGCCTAATTGAGATAATGAAGCTGGTCTTGGCCATCAGTGAGTTGGCCACCTAATTAGTTTTTTTAATGTCGGTTTACTAGTTAAGTGGACAGTAGACCCAGAGTGATGATGGTGCAGTAAAATTAATATGAGAGGAAGTAAAAGGGGTGAAATGGATCAGAGAGTGGATGTGGCTTCCTACTAATGAGCCTCATTGTGCTTGACACAGCTTAAAAAGAAATTTGCTGTATCCCCAGTCTTCTTCCTGTTCTAAACAAGTGAGAGGCCTATCCCACAATAAATGGTCCATAAATGCTGACTGATCCAAACTGGGGGTACAGGCTGAAGGGAAAGGTCACTATTATGCTTTATGTGTAGGAGTGGGGGATTTATAATTTAAGTTTACACAAGCAATCTTTTGATGTATTCTTGTATAATGTTTGCACTTTGGGTTTTGCATGTAAAAAATGTGATTTTTTACTGCCTTTGTTGATGATTACAAGAATAATGATTATGATAATAATGACAGCAGCTGACTTTTAGTTAGCATCTTCTATGGGGCAAACACTGAGCTAAGTGCTTTTTTACAGTACTATTAAATTCTTACAACAACCTGATTAGCTGGCACTGTGAATGCGTAAGGGCTTCCCCAGTGACTCAGCAGTAAAGAATGCACCTGCAAAGAAGAACTTGGGTTTGACTCCTGGATTCGGAAGGAGGGCCCTGCCTTGCCTGCCCTGAAGGAGGGCATGGCAACCCACTCTAGTACCGTGCCTGGAGAATCTCAGGCAAGTAGAGTTGCAAAGAGTCAGGCATGACTGAAGTGACCAAGCACGCACATACATACCTGAATGCATAGATGAAGTGTACAAAGAAGCTAAATAACTTGTTTAGGTTCACAGAGCTGGAAAGAAAGGGAGATGGCATTGAAACCACTATTTTTAAGCTCAGCATGATACAATGACCACAGCACTATACTGCCACTATATTTTGAGGTGGACCATAGGCAGAGCACTGGCTCAACTAGCCTGCTAGATGAAGAAAATTTAGTACAGTCAAATAAACTGTCCTCCCTTGAGGCAGCTTGTATTGACCAGAGTTTTGTTTGAACTTTGTCAAACCATAAGGCCCAGTGAGAAAGTGATGTTTTCAGAATAACATGTGTACTTCTCAAGTTAGAAGTATGCTTGGTGCATCCTAGAAACTGGAAGGAGACCAGTATGACTGAGGTCTGAAGAACTGAAGAAGAGTGTGAGCTGAGTTCAGAGATGTGGAGAAATAAAGGTCCTGTGAGATTTCTAGGATGTGTAAGTCAGAATGGGAAATCCAGCTGCTATAACAAGAACCACAGTATAACTGTTGCTTGAAGATAATAGTAGTGTATTTGTCTCTCCTTTGAAAGTCTAAGTTTAAACCTTGGAGAAACAGTATGCCACTTCCACGATGCAGGGTTTCGGATAATTTCATTTTATTGTTTTGTATTCTTAAACACGGGGCTTTCAAAAATGCACTAAAGGTGGGTATTTCATCATCCTGCCTGATGTTCCTGTTGCAGCTAGTTGGTAAGATCGAAAGTAAAAAGTGAAGACAAGGGTCTTTCATTTTGAAAGCCTGGTGAAGAGGTTAAGTGTAGCACTTTTATTAGTGTTGTTCCCACCAGAGATGAATCACATCACCAAAATTAAAGCCAAGAGAGCTGGAAAATGTACTTTTAAATGCATGGTTGTGTTACCACCTAAAATTTCCATTAATGTAGAAGAACTAGGGGACAAACTACCCTTCCTCCACTGAATTGTTCCTTTTTCTTTGTAAAAGATTAGTTAACTATATCTGAATGGCTCTAATTCTAGGCTCTGGTTCCATTGATCTACATGTGTATTCCTGGACCAGTACAGCCCTGTTTTGATGGCTTTAGATTTATGGTTAATGTTGACATCAGATACTGTCAATTCTCTAATTTTGTTCTTCTTAAGTAACATATTGACCATTCCAGATCTTGCGCCTCTCTGTATCAACTTTAAAATCATTGTGTCTCTATCCATACTATAATAGCTTGCCAGGATTTTGATGTGGATTACAATGAATCTGTCAAACAGTCTTTTATCTCTTCAGTAAATCTGATTTCCCTCAATGTTTACTACTATTAGGCTTCCCTGGGGGCTCAGATGGTAAAGAACCTGCCTGTAGTGCAGGAGACCTGGGTTTGATCCCTGGGTTGGGAAGATCACCTGAAGAAGGGAAGCTACTCACTCCAGTATTCTTGCCTGGAGAATTCCATGGTTTGTCCACGGGATGCAAAGAGTCAGACACGACTGAATGACTTTCATCTCATTTCATCTCCTATTACAGTTGCTTCCCAGTTTGGGCTCTTATTGTGGCTTTTTGGTGTAATAAGTTTCCTGAAGAAACTTCTGTCTGCAGTCCTGCCTTCTTCAATTATATCCTTCATAGAGGGGTCTAATGAAAATAAACTCTGGCCTATTGAAAGATTTATAGCAACTTCTCACATACAGGGTAAATTCCACACCCCCTACCATGAGTTACAGTGTGTTCTATGGTTAGTCTGTCCCTCTCTACTTTCTATGTTATAGAAACTATGAACTTTGCAAACCTCTCCACAATCCACGTGGATTGTGGATTGCTACTCTTAAGTGTGTGTCATTATTGCTTCCCTTTGTGAAATTTTTTTTACCCTTTTGAAAACATCTCTTATTGGTAAGATCGAAAGTAAAAGTGAAGACAAGGGTCTTTCATTTTGAAAGCCTGGTGAAGAGGTTAAGTGTAGCACTTTTATTAGTGTTGTTCCCACCAGAGATGAATCACATCACCAAAATTAAAGCCAAGAGAGCTGGAAAATGTACTTTTAAATGCATGGTTGTGTTACCACCTAAAATTTCCATTAATGTAGAAGAACTAGGGGACAAACTACCCTTCCTCCACTGAATTGTTCCTTTTTCTTTGTAAAAGATTAGTTAACTATATCTGAATGGCTCTAATTCTAGGCTCTGGTTCCATTGATCTACATGTGTATTCCTGGACCAGTACAGCCCTGTTTTGATGGCTTTAGATTTATGGTTAATGTTGACATCAGATACTGTCAATTCTCTAATTTTGTTCTTCTTAAGTAACATATTGACCATTCCAGATCTTGCGCCTCTCTGTATCAACTTTAAAATCATTGTGTCTCTATCCATACTATAATAGCTTGCCAGGATTTTGATGTGGATTACAATGAATCTGTCAAACAGTCTTTTATCTCTTCAGTAAATCTGATTTCCCTCAATGTTTACTACTATTAGGCTTCCCTGGGGGCTCAGATGGTAAAGAACCTGCCTGTAGTGCAGGAGACCTGGGTTTGATCCCTGGGTTGGGAAGATCACCTGAAGAAGGGAAGCTACTCACTCCAGTATTCTTGCCTGGAGAATTCCATGGTTTGTCCACGGGATGCAAAGAGTCAGACACGACTGAATGACTTTCATCTCATTTCATCTCCTATTACAGTTGCTTCCCAGTTTGGGCTCTTATTGTGGCTTTTTGGTGTAATAAGTTTCCTGAAGAAACTTCTGTCTGCAGTCCTGCCTTCTTCAATTATATCCTTCATAGAGGGGTCTAATGAAAATAAACTCTGGCCTATTGAAAGATTTATAGCAACTTCTCACATACAGGGTAAATTCCACACCCCCTACCATGAGTTACAGTGTGTTCTATGGTTAGTCTGTCCCTCTCTACTTTCTATGTTATAGAAACTATGAACTTTGCAAACCTCTCCACAATCCACGTGGATTGTGGATTGCTACTCTTAAGTGTGTGTCATTATTGCTTCCCTTTTGTGAAATTCCCTTCTCTTCTCCCTTTAGCTTAAAAAAACCTCAGTCTTGATTTCCTCTGGGACTGTTATTTTTTTTCACACTCATCACATACATCTCTTAGTTTCTTAATTGCCTGCACTTTTCTATATCCCTTTGTCTAACCAGGGCATCATAAGCTTCTGCTTACATATCTATATCCTCCTTGAGAATAAAGACTGATATTTATTCCACATTGTTTCTGGTGCAGGTAGAATAGGAATTGGTACATTCTGCATATTTAGCATATGCTTCTAAGGGAATACTAGAATAAATAAATGAATAAATATGATCTCTCTTTTCAAACACCAGTAGAATTTATAATATACATCATTTTTCTTAATTATAGATTACAAATGTCACTTTTCAGAGACCAATCCAGATGATAAAAGTCATGTGCTTTGTAACGCTTATTTGGTGTTCTAGGGTTTGATGTCAATCATCCTTCTTCTTCTATGTTAATCACGGGGTTTGTTTCTCTCCCTCTGCCTATTGTCTTCTGCCACATGTCTGCATTCAATCGAATTCATTTCCACTCTCTGAGCATGTTCCTAAGCTACACCCTCAAACATTTTCATCAACAAATTACATATTTATTTTTAACTTCAATTTGATTCATATCTAAGCTGTCACTTTTCTTCCTCTGGCTCTACTCTGCATTACTGATTAGGGGTATGCAAAGATAAAACCTGCTTTAGAGTAGTAAATGAAATGCCTTAGAGTAGATACAAAACAACTCATTATTTCCACACAAACAAATCATATTCTCTCCTCCATTGATTTCTGTTTCCTTTGGGAATTTAGTTGAAGGGGTCTATTTTTATGAGATTGAGAACACACTGGAAAGAGACTAAAATAAATCCTGAAAATGGTTTATTTTAGCATTTTCAAAATGTCTCACCTCTAACTATTCCTATGAGATGTCTATTTTTATTCTGAGTAAGCTGTGTGGAGGAGGTTTATACCTGAACATACTTCTCCTTGCTTTTATTTTCAAAATAACTTTTTATTTTCTATCAATAATTTAAACTGAAGAGAGAAATGTGAATATTAATCCTATCACAATATCTACCTTATTGGGATGAAAGGGAACTGCTTAAGCTTTTCATTCCTTAAAATAAACATCACAGAAAACTTCTATAAAAACCAACTGCTAACTTTGTTTAAATTCAAGAATTATTGAGATGGCAGAATCATCTGGATTATTATCAGTGTCAATTTCCGGTTCCTGGACCCAGAGAGCCTAATTTAGAAAGACCATATCCTGTCAGAGAAAAGGTAAAAGAAAAAAGAAATGAGCCAAAGAGAAAACCCCAAGATGGTTTTCTGTCTTCATGAACATTAAGGTAGATATATAGGCATAGATATAATTATAGTTACTGTTACACATATATTGCTCTACATGTTACTACTATATAAAGAATAATACAATGCTACTGCATTGATACAGCAATAATTTTGAATGTTCACGTAGCTTATTTTTGGTATACATATATATTTGCTATGTGTGAAAATGTGTATATCCACATATTTATAAATTTATAATTAAACTCTCTAATGTTAATCAAGTTTTTGGTTAGTGCTATACTTTACATAAAAGGGTACTTTAACACCATCATTCACTCAGAAACCAATTAGTTTCTATGTCATTCAGTGTGCTTTTTTTCCCAAGAGAGAATATATTCTAATTGGAATTACGAGATATGAAAATGTGCACAGTGGTAAAATATAGACATACAGTTATTGCATTTAATGGGTAAAACACTTAAGGGAAAAGCACTGTAGACATATAACAATTTAAAATCAATACAATATTTTCTCCATAGAAGACTTCAGGGGGAGAATGTTTTCAAAAATGCTCAAAAAGTATTGCATTCTATTGCACTGAAAGTTAATGTATGCAACACTGCAATAGAATCTTGCAAAATATATGTTCACAAACCTTGTTAAGTTTTCTTTTTGAAAATAAGTTACTCAATAGACAGTTGGAGAAACTGTAGATCTTTCAAGCATGAGCACAGATGATATTCAGAAGCAATTTATAATTTTATATCCCAAAGGAGCAAAAACTTCTTATAATAGGTTATATTTTACATTAAACTTAACTGATACAGTCTAATTAATTTGTTTATTCAGAATCAGTGAACTTCCCTGAATAGGTAAATGAGGGCACTATTTTATTTGAATACTTCTGTAGAAAGAATCAGGTGGAACTGATACAGGTGATTTTCTGATTTTTATGTACATCATATATAAGCAATATGTTGCTTAGACAGAGGTGCTTACTGATTAGAAGGCTAGAGAACTAGACAAATAGTCTCATTTTAAGAATACTTACAAATGAAATGGAGAGAAATGACTGACAGCTAAGAAAGGTCATCTAGAGGAACTTTTGATGAAAAACTAGATTAACCCTCACACTGATGACCCAGCTAAGAAGGACTTCACCCTAAAAAAATGGGAAGATGATGGAGTAGGAAGCATGAGATAACTCTCTCTCTTCCTAAACTAAAAAGTGCAATAGCACCATACATTTGCTACTGCAGAAGTCTTGACTGAAACCTTGCAGCTTCTGGTGAAATAATTGTGTGTTAAAATGTGGTTAATTTCAGCCAATTACAGGTCTCAGCCAATTCTGACTCTTAGAAAAGTAGTATCTGCCCACCTGTCATCGGTCAGCCCCAGGGCATGCAGCTGTGTAGAGGTTCCTAAGGCACACTGCTCTCAGTTTGCAGGAGCTTTTTTGTTGTTTAGTTGCTAAGTCATGCCCGACTCTGTGTGACCTTCTGGACTGTAGCCCCTCAGGCTCCTCTGTCCCTGTGACTTCATAGGCAAGAATACCAGGGTGGGTGGCCATTTCCATTTCCAGAGGATCTTCCTGACTCAGGGATCCAACCAACATCTCCTGCATTGCTGGCAAATTCTTTACCACTGGGTCAATAGGGAAGCTCTTGCACGAATGAGATAGGGGCAAAAAAGACACTGCCCTCCAAATTTTGAGGATCTATACTCTGATATCTTATTGTTGCTTCTGATCACAGAGGTGTAATTCCTCAAAAAAAATAAAAATAAAATTAGCATATAATCTATCAATTCACTTTTGGGTATAGTCAATGTTGTATTGAAAATATTATATCCCAAAGGAGCAAAAACTTCTTATAATAGGTTATATTTTACATTAAACTTAACTGATACAGTCTAATTAATTTGTTTATTCAGAATCAGTGAACTTCCCTGAATAGGTAAATGAGGGCACTATTTTATTTGAATACTTCTGTAGAAAGAATCAGGTGGAACTGATACAGGTGATTTTCTGATTTTTATGTACATCATATATAAGCAATATGTTGCTTAGACAGAGGTGCTTACTGATTAGAAGGCTAGAGAACTAGACAAATAGTCTCATTTTAAGAATACTTACAAATGAAATGGAGAGAAATGACTGACAGCTAAGAAAGGTCATCTAGAGGAACTTTTGATGAAAAACTAGATTAACCCTCACACTGATGACCCAGCTAAGAAGGACTTCACCCTAAAAAAATGGGAAGATGATGGAGTAGGAAGCATGAGATAACTCTCTCTCTACCTAAACTAAAAAGTGCAATAGCACCATACATTTGCTACTGCAGAAGTCTTGACTGAAACCTTGCAGCTTCTGGTGAAATAATTGTGTGTTAAAATGTGGTTAATTTCAGCCAATTACAGGTCTCAGCCAATTCTGACTCTTAGAAAAGTAGTATCTGCCCACCTGTCATCGGTCAGCCCCAGGGCATGCAGCTGTGTAGAGGTTCCTAAGGCACACTGCTCTCAGTTTGCAGGAGCTTTTTTGTTGTTTAGTTGCTAAGTCATGCCCGACTCTGTGTGACCTTCTGGACTGTAGCCCCTCAGGCTCCTCTGTCCCTGTGACTTCATAGGCAAGAATACCAGGGTGGGTGGCCATTTCCATTTCCAGAGGATCTTCCTGACTCAGGGATCCAACCAACATCTCCTGCATTGCTGGCAAATTCTTTACCACTGGGTCAATAGGGAAGCTCTTGCACGAATGAGATAGGGGCAAAAAAGACACTGCCCTCCAAATTTTGAGGATCTATACTCTGATATCTTATTGTTGCTTCTGATCACAGAGGTGTAATTCCTCAAAAAAAATAAAAATAAAATTAGCATATAATCTATCAATTCACTTTTGGGTATAGTCAATGTTGTATTGAAAATATTATGAAAAAAAGTTCCATAAAGTTCCCAAAAAACCACCAAATTTGACTTTGCTACATGTTGGCCATCATTTACATAGCATTTACATTGCATTCAGTCTTGCAAGTAATCTAGAGATGATTTAGTAGCAGGATGTGGGTAGGTTAAATGCAAAATACTATGACATTTTATGTAAGGGACTTAAACGACTGAGGATTTTGCTACTTACAAGGGGTCTTCAAACACGCATATACTCCAAAGAATTGAAAGCAACATCTCAAAAGAGATACTTCTTTGTAAACCATGTTCACAGCAGCATTATCCACAAAAGCTAAAGTGTGGAACCAATCCAAGTATGCATCAACTGGACAACTGATGACTGGATAAGCAAAGTGTGGCATATACATACAATAGAGTATATACAGCTTTAAAAAAGAAGGGAATTCTGAGACTCTCCATGACATGGATGAACTTTGAAGGCAAATACTCTAATTCCACTAATCTGAGGATTTTAGATTAACAAAATCATTGAGACAGAAAGTTGAAATCTGGTTACCAGAGGCTGGGAGAGGAGAAAATGGGGAGTTATTATTTAGGGGTATAGATTCAGGTTTGCAATTTAAAAAGAGTTCTGGAGATGGATAGTGACCATGGTTACACAGTTATGAGTGTACTCAATACCACTGAAATGTACGCTTAAAACGGTTAAGACAGTAAATATTGCTATGTGTATTTTAGTTCAATAAACAAAAAATGGGAAGAAACGCATGTGAAAAAAGAATATTTTTGTTAAGGGTTCTATTTAGATTTTGATTAAGCCAATCATTCTTAATGTGGTGTGTGCACCAGATTCACTACTGAAACTTGCTTAGAACACCCTGTAAAAATTCTGATTTAGTTGGTCATAGTAGAGTTTGACATACACATTCAAATCATGCTCCAAAGACAATATTTAAGTGTATTCAGGGCTGTTGTTGTTCAGCCACTAAGTCATGGCCAAGTCTTTGTGACCCTATGGACTGCAGCAGGCCAGGTTTCCCTGTTCTTCAATACCTCCCAGATTTTGCTCAGACTCATGTCCATATTTATGGGGTTGTCAAGGCAAGAATACTGAAGTGGTTTGCTATTCCCTTCTCCAGTGGGCCATGTTTTGTCACAACTCTCCACTATGACTCGTCCTAGGGTCGGGTGGGTGGCCCTGGATGACATGACTCATAACTTCATTAAGTTACGCAACTTCTTTTGCTACAACAAGGGCAGGTATGATCCATGAAGCAGATGTGAATTCATAGAAATATATATATATCTATGTGTGCGTGTATATATATATACATATATATATAAATATATATATATATATATATATATATATATATATATATTTGTGTGTGTGGTGTGTGTTTAAGTTCACTTTGCTTTTCTCACTAGAATATATTCTCTCCTACTCTTCATTGGTCAAAGTCTCATCTTTGCTGGAAATCTTTGAATACCCATCTTTATTCAGTCTTTCTTAGAAACACTTTATGGATATAAACACTTTATGGATATTGATTTTCTGGTATTATTTTCTTGTTCTCTGGTTATCCTTGAAAGTTATGCAGACTCTTTTAACTAGTAGCAAGCAATAGAAGACTGACTCAAAATTACGTAAGGAGGAAAATTAATATGTTGATTTGCAGTCATAAAATAGCTAAGAGGAAGTAGATTGAGGGGTTTTAACAAAATCAGGATTTTTTTTCTCTCTTTATTTCTATCTCTTGAGTGTTTTCTTAAGTATGGGTTGGCTTCATTCTTGGGTCTGCAACATTCATATGCAAACCCAAACAATTGCAAGGTTAGATAGGTTTTAGAGTTTGGAAAACTGGTGAAAAGAGAGATTATTTACTTTTCCTAATAATTACAAAATGTCACTGAATTGATTTGAAAGACCTGAATATGGTGATGAGCCCATTTGTGAATTAATCAGTAAGTGAAAGAGAATTGAATACACTAAGCAAACACATCTAGAAGAAATGACACATCCTGGAACTTACAGTTACTGTCAGTTCTACTCAAATCATGCTCCAAAGACAATATTTAAGTGTATTCAGGGCTGTTGTTGTTCAGCCACTAAGTCATGGCCAAGTCTTTGTGACCCTATGGACTGCAGCAGGCCAGGTTTCCTGTTCTTCAATACCTCCCAGATTTTGCTCAGACTCATGTCCATATTTATGGGGTTGTCAAGGCAAGAATACTGAAGTGGTTTGCTATTCCCTTCTCCAGTGGGCCATGTTTTGTCACAACTCTCCACTATGACTCGTCCTAGGGTCGGGTGGGTGGCCCTGGATGACATGACTCATAACTTCATTAAGTTACGCAACTTCTTTTGCTACAACAAGGGCAGGTATGATCCATGAAGCAGATGTGAATTCATAGAAATATATATATATCTATGTGTGCGTGTATATATATATACATATATATATAAATATATATATATATATATAAATATATATATATATATATATATATTTGTGTGTGTGGTGTGTGTTTAAGTTCACTTTGCTTTTCTCACTAGAATATATTCTCTCCTACTCTTCATTGGTCAAAGTCTCATCTTTGCTGGAAATCTTTGAATACCCATCTTTATTCAGTCTTTCTTAGAAACACTTTATGGATATAAACACTTTATGGATATTGATTTTCTGGTATTATTTTCTTGTTCTCTGGTTATCCTTGAAAGTTATGCAGACTCTTTTAACTAGTAGCAAGCAATAGAAGACTGACTCAAAATTACGTAAGGAGGAAAATTAATATGTTGATTTGCAGTCATAAAATAGCTAAGAGGAAGTAGATTGAGGGGTTTTAACAAAATCAGGATTTTTTTTCTCTCTTTATTTCTATCTCTTGAGTGTTTTCTTAAGTATGGGTTGGCTTCATTCTTGGGTCTGCAACATTCATATGCAAACCCAAACAATTGCAAGGTTAGATAGGTTTTAGAGTTTGGAAAACTGGTGAAAAGAGAGATTATTTACTTTTCCTAATAATTACAAAATGTCACTGAATTGATTTGAAAGACCTGAATATGGTGATGAGCCCATTTGTGAATTAATCAGTAAGTGAAAGAGAATTGAATACACTAAGCAAACACATCTAGAAGAAATGACACATCCTGGAACTTACAGTTACTGTCAGTTCTACTCAAATCACTTGGACTGAAAATTGATGAGAGTATACATCAGTTCCTACTACCCAAATTCCATAATTCAATGCATAATTGTAAACATGAATCCTTCATCATCTATAGGGTTCAGCTGGTCTTGACAAGATTGATGCTCATTCTTTAGATTAGCACTGCTGCACACATTTCTTTTTCCTCTTGAGACTGGTAGACTAATCAAGCAATGTGCAAGGTTCAAGAGACCAAGTCTTCTTGTGCAGGACAGGACCACTGCAAGTTTCTGTGTGTCAGCTACTAGTATCAATCAGGAAAAGCAAGTCAAGTGGCAGGATCAAGGAGCACAAAGATTACCTATGGTATTAGGTACTTCAAGGTTATGTTACAAAAAGGATGAAGAATCACAGCTAGAAATTCAATCGACCACAAAGAGAACTGTTCTCAGCGGAAAACACAAGATTCTCATTAAAATTACAGTAAATGGATTTGGGGAAGCAAAAATAACAGTAGTAAAACCCAGCAATTTTTATCTTAATCAAGCCACAATATGTTACAAGATTTTTAATGGCACATATTTTATCTAGTTTAATTTTGAAAACTCTGTGGCTCCAAAAAGAGGGTATTCATTCAGTTATTATTTATCAAGTGTAAAATTTCCAATTTCTTTTTTGCAACAAATATTGTAATATTTCCTACAGGGAGGCATTGAATTTTCAGTTCATGTTATATCAATTAGGAACATTTTCAGCTTCAGTTAACACATTACCTGATTAAGAGCAGATTTAATCAAATGGGAGTTTTGTTTTTCTTCACTGAAGAACTGCCTTTTTCAACAGTTCATTATTTTCTGAGACTGCTTCCTTGGTATTTTCTTTGCCTTTGCCTTATGCTAAAAGTTGGCTACCACAACTCCAAGTATTAGATCAGAATTCTTGGTAAGAGGGCTTCCCCTGGTGGTCCAGTGGGTAAGGACACCACCTTGCAGTGCAAGGGATGCCAGTTCGATCCCTGGCCTGGGAAGATCCCACGTGCCACGGAGCGGCTGGACCGATGTGTCCAATGACTAAGCTGGAGCTCTGGCGCGCGTGCGCCCAGAGCTGACCCTCTGCAACAACAGAGACCACCGTGATGGGAGGCCCACAGAAGGCAAAGAACAAAGACAAATGAAAATAGAGAAATGAAAGACCAGTAGAAGTGGCCCCCCCACCCCCCTCCCCCCCCACCCCCCCCCAAAAAGATAAATAAAATGCTTTAGGGGAGACATTATATTAAAAAAAAAAAAAAAAAGAATTTTTGGTAAGAAGACATGGCAAAGACTGGTGCCAGCTGTCTCTATGTTTATAGCACAAAAGAATTATTTTTTCCAATTTTTGCAGGATGTGTCTGGTTATATTTCATTGGCTAGAACTGCACCTCCCCAATTTCTGTTGCAGAAGAAGATACTAAGAAAGTGAATATGTCTTTTTTTACATGTCATATCGTAAAGGGGCAGAACAATCAAGCAATTAGGCAGGCTTTATGATTTAATCAAACTACAACCCCCACCCTACTACTCCTATGAAAAACAATATATATATTTTAAATTTTGGCCTCTTTTTTACATTTTTTTAAAATTTATTTTCATCCATCTTTATTCTTTAGCCTGTGTGGGCCTCCCACTGCAGTGGTCTCTCTCACTGCAGAGCACAGCCCTGAACACATGTGCTCCAGAGTGCAGGCTCTTAATTGGACACACCAGTCCAGCCGCTCCTAGGCACTTGGGATTTTCCCCGGCCAGGGATCCGCCCAGTGTCCCTTGCACTGCAAGGTTTACTCTTTACCCACTGGACCACCAGGGAAGCCTGAAAAACAATATTTAGATAACATTAAACAGTTCTTATTATTCAGCAGGATTCATTAGTCAATCAAACATGTAAGTGAATATTGATTGTAAAGACTTAGCTGTGAAAAATGGCTAATTAATATTTCTTTGAACTTTGAAAATTCATTTAACTTCGCAGAGCCTCTGTTTCCTGACCACTATCATAGGAACGATGACAGCCACTTTTAAAGGTTATGATGAAAATTCAGTGAGTTAATAAAACTGAAGGGCATTATATAGCATCCCAAACAACAGTGATTCTCTAAAATATACAGTTATTATTTGATAAAGATTGACAAGTCCAGAATACTTTGCATAGGACAAGATGCTAGAAAAATAAGGTTTCAATTGTGAGCATTTTGCTTTGTGCTCTTTTGTGTGCTGAGTCATGGCCAAGTCTTTACAACTCCATTGACTGCAGCCTACTAGGCTCCTCTGTCATGGTACTTTTCAGGCAAGAATACTTGAGCAAGTTGCCATTTCCTACTCCAGGGGTCTTCCCAACCCAGGGAAGATACTTTCTAGTATAGCCTAAGCAGCACCAAGGAAGGTAAAGTGGAAATAATCTGAATGTTTCCATTAAACCAGATATTCTCAGTGTCAAAGCAACTTTTTGGTAATAGGGTGGACATCTTGGAAGAGGTCAAATCCTGGAGATTCATTCTTCAATTACTGTTCTGGAGACAAATTTTATACTGGGAGACTTGAGTAGAAGGCAAGTGTCAATTAGTATCTATCAATGAGCAAATGGTTTCCTTCCTGGTAGATTCCTTCCAATTTATCTCCAGTAATACAGAAATCTGAAATATCCCTTAACTTTCCTCCTTTGTTTTATCAGGTCTATTTAGTTTAAGGATCCTACTTGCCTCCTGTGGCTAGCTCAAGTGAGTAATTTGGTACAATATAATCTCAAAGTTGAAACCACATTTCTTAATAAAGAAAAAGGCAAATATATTTACTATAGTATGAGTCAAGGACTGTGTTAAGTACTCACTCTTTAAAGATGAACCTGGAGAGTTCCATTTCTTAAGAAATTATATAGAAGAGTAAACAGAGGCAACTATGAAAATCAGTATGTTTGATGCAATTTCATGTGGATGATAACAGAAAATGTGCACAAAAGCTGCACATTCTAGATGAAATGACCAGCAGACTGGGGATAGCAGGTTAAGTGTTTACGTTACAGGAGTCATGGACTGGCAGCTTCAGGCTGAATCTACAGACAGATCAGATGAAATCTGAGTAACTTAAAGAGGCATAAGCTTTCTATTTAGCATAAACTCTTCATGTAAGTTTCTGCAGATTTGACTTTTGACTTTAAGCAAAAGTGATAACACATGTACATACACCTCACCTAGTCCTTATCATAGAGCAGATAAGTAGTCCATATGGCTTAACTATAAGAGACACAGTTGTAAACTGTTATTAAAATGCAAAGGCAATTACACAGTGGGAGAAACAGATGAAAGCATAGATGCATTCTACTCTGCCATCTCAAGTTAGAGACTATCTTCCTGAACAAGACATCACGAGATGTGACATTTTGTAATCTTTCTTGCAGATAAGCAATGGGAAGATAATAGACATGAAGGATTTTCACTAAATAATTCAAAGCATTACAGTTTTACCAGGGACTCCTTTACAGTACACAGAGCCCTGGACAAAAAGTTTCTTCAGGGTCCCATTGCTCTATATACAATATAATTTTTAAAGATACTCCAAAGTGCATTGGCCCCTGTGAGGTTTACTTATTTGTTAATGGATACTTGGAAAATTGGTAGAGCAGAGACACTAATATATTTGTTTATTGCATCAATAAGTAGGAGAAGAGTCTTTGGAGATTCTAAGCACCATCTCTTTTTGTTTAAGGCTAGGAACCACCTCTGTGTTATTATCTTGTACATTATTCCTGGATAATTTTAAATCTGTCACCATAAAAAAGGCAGAAATGCTGTTATTTCTCGCAATACCAGGGCTCTTTAGCATCTATTTGTATTGAAACAACATAGATCTTCCTGCCTCTGCAGTTACCTAATTCACATTTATTTAATGCTGATTGAATCATTACTCATACTATGGCATCATCTGCCCATGAATCCTGATAACTCTCTCAAAGTTTGTTATCATGCTTTATTGATGCTGAACACAAATGCGCATCTTACTCAAAGTAGGCTAGAAAAATGGGAATTACCATTCATTTTCTAGTCATGTTAAATTTGCTCTTTGGAATTTTATACTATAAATCTAAACCTATGTTCCCTCTTGAACTATTTAGGCTACAATCACTGCATTCCTATAACATGATTTCTTTTAATGTTGACGGCACAGGTGCCTTCTACACATGGTCATGAGCTGAAAGCTGGGGAAATGTTCCTATGGCCCCAGCAAGAATACCAGTTTGATTTGTACAAATTCAGTCTTTAGCATTCCCGGCAGGGCTTAAGACTCTTCTAAGACAGCATACCATTACTACAATCATGAGAAAATGCATAGGTCTAAAAAGCTCCTGGGTTGAATGACTGGTCTTGAAATCCCTCTGAACAGGTAGGTGTGGCAGCCTCACAGAACTTTGTGATGAGTGACACATAGCCTGTCCAGGGGTTGGAGTGACTCTTCCAGGTACCCAAAGCAAGGATCACACAGCATGGAGGGCCACTGCTACCATGTGCACTGCCTTTGGGTAAACCAGAGAGGGTGGGTGTTAAGAGAATGAATGGGTAAGAATTGACACCCCTGCCAAACATGTATTTCAAATCAGAGCTGTTTCTGACCGGTCTGAATTCATCCCCTCTCTGATGGGCGTGTGGATCACCCTGACTCAGCAGGTCAGCACCCTTCTGGAGGTTCAGCCTCACTGGATTTCATGAAATCAGTGCTATGCTGACGTATCAGGCTACCCTTTTTGATTTCAGCCCATCCTTGTAAGACTGAGGCAATACTCACAGGCACAGTCCTGGAGCTTTTCAGAAAATCTGATCAATCTGACTTACAACAAGGCCTGAGAAGAGTCAGAGTACAGCCTAAAGGGGAGAAAGAGAGCCTAGCATCTACAGAGACTATACTGACAGCTGCAGTTAGTTTTGGTCTCCAGAGGGGACCTAAATATTTAGAGGGAGGCCCTTCAAAGAAAAGACAGGGCTCCACACAGTGCCTCTTGCCTTGGTCTAAAAATGTTTTTTTTTTTTTTTTTCTTCCACTAAGTTACGTCCAACTCTTTGTGACCCTATGAACTGCAGCATGCCAGGCTCCCCCGTCCTTCACTATCTCTCGGAGTTTGCTCAGATTCATGTCCGTTGAGTCAGTGATGCTAAATGTGTTACTAAATTTCAGTTTTTTCCTCCTCTATAGCCTATTTTTATATCATATCAATAGGTAGTGTAGATAAAGTGGTATCCTTGGGAAAATGGAGGCTACAATCACTGCATTCCTATAACATGATTTCTTTTAATGTTGGCACAGGTGCCTTCTACACATGGTCATGAGCTGAAAGCTGGGAAATGTTCCTATGGCCCCAGCAAGAATACCAGTTTGATTTGTACAAATTCAGTCTTTAGCATTCCGGCAGGGCTTAAGACTCTTCTAAGACAGCATACCATTACTACAATCATGAGAAAACGCATAGGTCTAAAAAGCTCCTGGGTTGAATGACTGGTCTTGAAATCCCTCTGAACAGGTAGGTGTGGCAGCCTCACAGAACTTTGTGATGAGTGACACATAGCCTGTCCAGGGGTTGGAGTGACTCTTCCAGGTACCCAAAGCAAGGATCACACAGCATGGAGGGCCACTGCTACCATGTGCACTGCCTTTGGGTAAACCAGAGAGGGTGGGTGTTAAGAGAATGAATGGGTAAGAATTGACACCCCTGCCAAACATGTATTTCAAATCAGAGCTGTTTCTGACCGGTCTGAATTCATCCTCTCTCTGATGGGCGTGTGGATCACCCTGACTCAGCAGGTCAGCACCCTTCTGGAGGTTCAGCCTCACTGGATTTCATGAAATCAGTGCTATGCTGACGTATCAGGCTACCCTTTTTGATTTCAGCCCATCCTTGTAAGACTGAGGCAATACTCACAGGCACAGTCCTGGAGCTTTTCAGAAAATCTGATCAATCTGACTTACAACAAGGCCTGAGAAGAGTCAGAGTACAGCCTAAAGGGGAGAAAGAGAGCCTAGCATCTACAGAGACTATACTGACAGCTGCAGTTAGTTTTGGTCTCCAGAGGGGACCTAAATATTTAGAGGGAGGCCCTTCAAAGAAAAGACAGGGCTCCACACAGTGCCTCTTGCCTTGATCTAAAAATGTTTTTTTTTTTTTTTCTTCCACTAAGTTACGTCCAACTCTTTGTGACCCTATGAACTGCAGCATGCCAGGCTCCCCCGTCCTTCACTATCTCTCGGAGTTTGCTCAGATTCATGTCCGTTGAGTCAGTGATGCTAAATGTGTTACTAAATTTCAGCATCTATTCCATCAAATATGTCCTCCTCTATAGCCTATTTTTATATCATATCAATAGGTAGTGTAGATAAAGTGGTATCCTTGGGAAAATAAAGACTGAAAAAATGATTAAACACACTAAACAAAATTTGTTTAACTTTAGGTATTTAAAATGTTTCTATAAGAGTGGAATTCTCTATGTGTGCTATGTTATATATGCCTTGGACTTCTTTATAAGACAGTCTATTCTCCAAAGTTATGTGTCACAAGGTAAATCACTGGAAAGTGTGTGTAAATGAATATAAAATAAGGCATTTAGACTGTTGGTGTGGCAGGTGATGAAGTGTTAAAGCTTAGAGATCATATTATATGGTCACAATTCTGGCTTCAGTCTATTTGACCATATGCCAATGACCCAGGTACTAAATCATTCTCTGTGCCTCAGTTTCTTCATTAAAAAAAAGAGTAATAATCCAATTATCATAGATGCGGTTATGAAATTATGGATAACACATAGCATATAAAAATAATTTTGATGTCTGGTCCATAGGCGAGTGTCAATATATTTTCCTTTCATCATCCCTGTCATGAGACTGTTTCATGAATAAAAACAATATGCAATTTCTAAAATACTTTTAAAAAGGCTGGCATATATAGAGTGCTCAAAGATGGTAGTTATAATTACCATCTCTTTGACTATACCTTAATTCAATGTTTAAATGGCAAAGAATCATACAAGTTCAGATTGAACATTTCTATTTATTAGAAATTTCGTTCCCTGTATTGTTTCTTGTGTCATTTTTTGCAATCTAGCTTTTCTCTAGTTAGATTTATCTGTCATTGCTCCCAAATATAGATTCTTTTTCCTTTTTTTTTTTTGGAGCAACGGCAGTATCTTGGGCAAGACAGAAAAGACAGGGCTCCACACAGTGCCTCTTGCCTTGATCTAAAAATGTTTTTTTTTTTTTTTCTTCCACTAAGTTACGTCCAACTCTTTGTGACCCTATGAACTGCAGCATGCCAGGCTCCCCCGTCCTTCACTATCTCTCGGAGTTTGCTCAGATTCATGTCCGTTGAGTCAGTGATGCTAAATGTGTTACTAAATTTCAGCATCTATTCCATCAAATATGTCCTCCTCTATAGCCTATTTTTATATCATATCAATAGGTAGTGTAGATAAAGTGGTATCCTTGGGAAAATAAAGACTGAAAAAATGATTAAACACACTAAACAAAATTTGTTTAACTTTAGGTATTTAAAATGTTTCTATAAGAGTGGAATTCTCTATGTGTGCTATGTTATATATGCCTTGGACTTCTTTATAAGACAGTCTATTCTCCAAAGTTATGTGTCACAAGGTAAATCACTGGAAAGTGTGTGTAAATGAATATAAAATAAGGCATTTAGACTGTTGGTGTGGCAGGTGATGAAGTGTTAAAGCTTAGAGATCATATTATATGGTCACAATTCTGGCTTCAGTCTATTTGACCATATGCCAATGACCCAGGTACTAAATCATTCTCTGTGCCTCAGTTTCTTCATTAAAAAAAAGAGTAATAATCCAATTATCATAGATGCGGTTATGAAATTATGGATAACACATAGCATATAAAAATAATTTTGATGTCTGGTCCATAGGCGAGTGTCAATATATTTTCCTTTCATCATCCCTGTCATGAGACTGTTTCATGAATAAAAACAATATGCAATTTCTAAAATACTTTTAAAAAGGCTGGCATATATAGAGTGCTCAAAGATGGTAGTTATAATTACCATCTCTTTGACTATACCTTAATTCAATGTTTAAATGGCAAAGAATCATACAAGTTCAGATTGAACATTTCTATTTATTAGAAATTTCGTTCCCTGTATTGTTTCTTGTGTCATTTTTTGCAATCTAGCTTTTCTCTAGTTAGATTTATCTGTCATTGCTCCCAAATATAGATTCTTTTTCCTTTTTTTTTTTTGGAGCAACGGCAGTATCTTGGGCAAGACAAAGATTACTATTTGTTTTTCTTTTTCATTAGAGTTCAAAATGTCTGGCAAGCACCCCATTGTATGTACCATCATATGTTTGTACCACTCTCAGGAAGCCTGCGAAGAATTATGATCTCAGACTTCCGGGGCTTCCCCTGGTGGTCCAGTGGGTAAGGACACCGCCTTGCAGTGCAAGGGGCGCTGGTTCGATCCCTGGCCTGGGAAGATCCCACATGCCGCGGAGCAGCTGGACCGATGTGTCCAATTACCAAGCCAGAGCTCTGGAGCGCATGCGCCCATAGCCGGTGCTCTGCAACAACAGAGACCACTGCGATGGGAGGCCCACAGGAGCCAAAGAACAAAGACGGATGAAAATAGAGAAATGAAAGACCAATAGAAATGGCCCACCCATGCCCCTCCCTCCCCAACCCGACCCCCACCCAAAATAAATAAATAAATAAATCTTTAAAAAAAAAAAAACCTCAGACTTCCGAAGTGAGGTAAAGAACAGTTGAAGCACTGTATGGCTTTAAGTGACTGGAATATTTGTCCACATTTTGCCAGTATCTATAGTGCAAGAAATGTGAAAAATAAAAACTTTTACAGGGTCACCTCCCTTATGAGGTCCACATTTTTTAAAGGAAATCATCTTAATCTTACCTCCATCATCCATGTATCTTTTTATAATGACTAAGTTGATTCAAAAGGTAATAAAATTGAAAATTTATCCCCTATTTCTCAGGTGATTCTTCATATTTCATTTCTTATAGTTAAAATTTTAGAAAATGTTAATAAAATTCAAAAAATTAATCTTAATTCCAATTCACAAAATTTTGTATGTGTGTATTCCATTATTTATATGGGTCCAGGAGAAAAGATCAAGGCAAGTTCCTTTTTATGCATTAGAGATTGAAAGCTGAAGAACTATTTTATAATCACTTGCTTTACATAAATCCTTATATTGAATTCCAACCCATAGTTCTATCAAACAGATTGTTTCTGTTCTTACCATTCCATCAAATGATTTTCAAACCATCCTGCTTACTTCTTTTTTCCAAATAATTTTCAAGATTGAGAGATCACTGGGTGATATTTTCCTTAGTGGTGAATTCTTATTTCTACTAGAAATTATTTGAGGGCAGAAGGAGAGGAATCATTTTGTATTCACTGGGATAGAATTTGCCATGGATTTTAAAAATTAGTCTTATCAACCCCAATAATAAATCCATATTGGAATGAGAATGGGCCAAAGATATCTCCTATTTCATGTACACACAGCATAAAATGAAGATAGTGATGTTTAAATGCCTGGGAGGCAATGTACCATTCTGCATTCTACATGATTTAGAAGATCTATATATCACACATGGCCAGATTCACTCTATGTCATCAAAGGTAACTAAGACGGCCTAAACTTTAGATAAATTTCCTACTAACTATGGGACCCTGATTCCTCTTTTCTTGGAACAGTTATGTAATAAAACCTGCAAGAGCTGCAGTGGAGAGATAGACATAGAGAAAAGTCTTATATCAATGTTCATGTAAGGGAGAGGAATAGGTTGTAGAATTAGAGGATCTCAGACAGGGGCTCAGTGGCCGCCTGGAAGGGTGGGATAGGGAGGGGAATGAGGGGAGGCTCCGAAGAGGGGCAACATATAAATACCTAAGGCAGATTTGGGTTGATGTGTGGTAGCAAATGACAAAACCCTGTAAAAAATATAATAATAATAATAAAAAATAAAATTTGTGAAAAAAAAGAAAACCTACAATTATAAATTCTTTCTCTCACTCTATAAATGTGCAGAAAACAATAATAGAGCCCCCCAAAAATCTGAGAAATAGATTTTTCTTCACTATCCTTCTAGAATTGAGTTGCAGTGAAAAGAATGCCTGTCTCATTGTTGATACTTTTTTAAATTTAGCATAATTGCTCATATTTTGCAATATAATTATAAAATAAAAATCTAATCTCCAAGAAATATATGTAAATATTGGTATTTATTCATATATATTTTTCTCATACGTAAGCCAAGTCTTCCATAAAACTCTTAAAGGCACTCATTACTTCTAAAAAAACCACTGGTTCAAAGTAGACCTACTTGTTATATAGAAAATAAAGGTTTAAAGCGTTTGTTTAATAGAGAGTCACATTTGATGATTCTATAAAATTTGTAAAACAATACAGATATAGCTAACTGCAATTTGAAAGGAAAAATAATAATAAATTATAAACAAAATATCATAAAACAAAATAAAAGGATTTATTTATAGACAGAAGCTAGTCTATGGTAAAGTTAAATCAAATCAAAGTTATATTCCCCATTTGACTGTTCTGTATTGTTAAGGATGGATTTTAAAATTAGTCTTATCAACCCCAATAATAAATCCATATTGGAATGAGAATGGGCCAAAGATATCTCCTATTTCATGTACACACAGCATAAAATGAAGATAGTGATGTTTAAATGCCTGGGAGGCAATGTACCATTCTGCATTCTACATGATTTAGAAGATCTATATATCACACATGGCCAGATTCACTCTATGTCATCAAAGGTAACTAAGACGGCCTAAACTTTAGATAAATTTCCTACTAACTATGGGACCCTGATTCCTCTTTTCTTGGAACAGTTATGTAATAAAACCTGCAAGAGCTGCAGTGGAGAGATAGACATAGAGAAAAGTCTTATATCAATGTTCATGTAAGGGAGAGGAATAGGTTGTAGAATTAGAGGATCTCAGACAGGGGCTCAGTGGCCGCCTGGAAGGGTGGGATAGGGAGGGGAATGAGGGGAGGCTCCGAAGAGGGGCAACATATAAATACCTAAGGCAGATTTGGGTTGATGTGTGGTAGCAAATGATAAAACCCTGTAAAAAATATAATAATAATAATAAAAAATAAAATTTGTGAAAAAAAAGAAAACCTACAATTATAAATTCTTTCTCTCACTCTATAAATGTGCAGAAAACAATAATAGAGCCCCCCAAAAATCTGAGAAATAGATTTTTCTTCACTATCCTTCTAGAATTGAGTTGCAGTGAAAAGAATGCCTGTCTCATTGTTGATACTTTTTTAAATTTAGCATAATTGCTCATATTTTGCAATATAATTATAAAATAAAAATCTAATCTCCAAGAAATATATGTAAATATTGGTATTTATTCATATATATTTTTCTCATACGTAAGCCAAGTCTTCCATAAAACTCTTAAAGGCACTCATTACTTCTAAAAAAACCACTGGTTCAAAGTAGACCTACTTGTTATATAGAAAATAAAGGTTTAAAGCGTTTGTTTAATAGAGAGTCACATTTGATGATTCTATAAAATTTGTAAAACAATACAGATATAGCTAACTGCAATTTGAAAGGAAAAATAATAATAAATTATAAACAAAATATCATAAAACAAAATAAAAGGATTTATTTATAGACAGAAGCTAGTCTATGGTAAAGTTAAATCAAATCAAAGTTATATTCCCCAGTTATTAATGATATCCTGTGTTACTGCTTATTGTTAAGGATTTGAAATACCTTTAGAATACACAGTAATACGGGATGAGAAATCTACATTTCATCAGAGTACAAATCACATGAAATTCTAACCTCAAAGTGGTTCTGTGGGCAAAGGGCAAAGTTTCTCAGACTTCTGAGTCTGGCAATTTTGAATAATGAGAATGTTTTTCATTAAATCTTCTATAACACTTTCAATATAGATAAAAATGTATCTTTCACATGAAGTAATCACATTTTGCCTAACATCTTAGATATATGAATAGGTGGTTAGAACACAAAACATCTAAAGATTTCCTTGTCCTTTGTTGATAAATTAGGTAGCACTGTCTTTTAGGGGCAGTAAATACAATAGTTCAAGTCCCAAACAGCAAAATTAGAGACACAAATCATATTTCTGCCCTTAGTAATTTTAAAAAGTATCTTCAATCACTATTATTTTTAGCTTTGTAAAAACTCTTTATAATGTTGTAGATTTCTGTTCTATAGTAAGAAGAATTTCCTGAGAATTAATGAAAAGATTAATGTGACCTAGGCTTTGTAGCATACTCAAGAATGGTTTCCATTCTTATCCCAGAATCAGAAGACGCACCTGAAGAGCAGCCCTTTATACACGATGAGAACACCAGCTGAGTCCTTGCAGAAACACTGAAACAAGGATAAGAACTTCAAAACACATAATATGTTTTAAGTTTAGATAGTGCGATCTAAGTTAAAAGGCATTGACTGTTAAGACTTGTAGGCTAAAATACTTCCCTAGGCTGTTTAACAGGAATCATTTCAAGAGGATAAAGTTGTGACTAAAATCTAAATTGATCGCTTACCACTGACCATATTAATTCAAGATTGTTGTCTCTATCATTCTTGATTAAAGAAAAAAGAGGAGATAGGTAGGGTAGAGAGAAAAATCAAGAAAATGGCCAAATGGGGGAAAAGTATTTTCCATCAGTTTTGGAAACTGAAAATGATAAATAGATCTGTTTGATAAAATCAAAGACAAACATCAAGTATGACTTAATTTCCATTCTTATTTGTTCCACCTGCTCATGTCTCAAACTCCCAGACACATGTATACAAGGAGAGGATGAGAACCAGGATGATGTGATGAGAAGGTATGGCTCAGATATCACAGATTATGGAAGACAAAACTAACTTTGGTTTTGAAAAGACACCTTCAGAAAAATGTGGAAAAAGTGATTAGAATTAACATTTCCTAAAGGTTTTGGCAAGTGGCACATATTGGGCTGAGGTACAATCATCAAATGGTTTCTTCTTTTTCAAAAATATCCATTTATTTATTTAGCTCACAGGCTCTGTAGTTGCAGACACATGGGTTTAGTTGCCCCGAAGCTAGTGAGTATCTTCATTGCCTGGTCAGTGGTTGAATCCATGTCTCCTGCATGGCAAGGCAGATTTTAAACCACTGAAACACCAAGGAAGTTCGTAATTGTCCTATGAGATAGATGTAGCCATTGTCCCTATTTTCTAGGTGAAAACAAAAAGCTCAATGAGTATTACTTGTTTGTTTCATAAATCTATTAAGTGTCATAGCAGAAAATCAAAATTAGGCCTATTAAATTTAGATAGAGCACGGGCTATTAAGCCTAATTCAGTAGTAATATATTTTGGGTATGATTGAATTCTTTGAAAAATACCGTGTTTTAAAAGGGTTAATATTACTGTCCAGTGCTGGGTGTCTAAGAAAGAATATATGTTTAGAAACTTTTATTCTCTATGACCTTTAAACCTTTATGACATTTTTTCCTGATTACATAAGTAATGTAGGCTTATTATAGCAGATTTCTCAGAAATGTCTTCTATTGAAAAGAGACGTTTTCAGTAATCCTTAATCATAGAAAATATTCACCTCTACCTGATTACTAATATTTCCTCTGAAACTTTTGAAAGCAAATATATTTGCAGAGGTTTTTTTAAACATAGACTTTACAAAGATAATAAAATGTTCACCTGATAAAATACTAATCTGGATTGAAATGCCCCCCTATTATCCATTAGTTTTGGAAACTGAAAATGATAAATAGATCTGTTTGATAAAATCAAAGACAAACATCAAGTATGACTTAATTTCCATTCTTATTTGTTCCACCTGCTCATGTCTCAAACTCCCAGACACATGTATACAAGGAGAGGATGAGAACCAGGATGATGTGATGAGAAGGTATGGCTCAGATATCACAGATTATGGAAGACAAAACTAACTTTGGTTTTGAAAAGACACCTTCAGAAAAATGTGGAAAAAGTGATTAGAATTAACATTTCCTAAAGGTTTTGGCAAGTGGCACATATTGGGCTGAGGTACAATCATCAAATGGTTTCTTCTTTTTCAAAAATATCCATTTATTTATTTAGCTCACAGGCTCTGTAGTTGCAGACACATGGGTTTAGTTGCCCCGAAGCTAGTGAGTATCTTCATTGCCTGGTCAGTGGTTGAATCCATGTCTCCTGCATGGCAAGGCAGATTTTAAACCACTGAAACACCAAGGAAGTTCGTAATTGTCCTATGAGATAGATGTAGCCATTGTCCCTATTTTCTAGGTGAAAACAAAAAGCTCAATGAGTATTACTTGTTTGTTTCATAAATCTATTAAGTGTCATAGCAGAAAATCAAAATTAGGCCTATTAAATTTAGATAGAGCACGGGCTATTAAGCCTAATTCAGTAGTAATATATTTTGGGTATGATTGAATTCTTTGAAAAATACCGTGTTTTAAAAGGGTTAATATTACTGTCCAGTGCTGGGTGTCTAAGAAAGAATATATGTTTAGAAACTTTTATTCTCTATGACCTTTAAACCTTTATGACATTTTTTCCTGATTACATAAGTAATGTAGGCTTATTATAGCAGATTTCTCAGAAATGTCTTCTATTGAAAAGAGACGTTTTCAGTAATCCTTAATCATAGGAAATATTCACCTCTACCTGATTACTAATATTTCCTCTGAAACTTTTGAAAGCAAATATATTTGCAGAGGTTTTTTTAAACATAGACTTTACAAAGATAATAAAATGTTCACCTGATAAAATACTAATCTGGATTGAAATGCCCCCCTATTATCCATTATAGTAAGGTTTTTCAGCAAATTATAATGCATACTTGCAATAATCAAATAAACTGCAACTCAAATCATCTCTTGACAGTTTAGGTCAAGATATGCTGCCAAATAATTTCAAGACCAATTAGTTTTTATCACAAATATGTCATGAAAAAAATTAGAGTTCTATGTTTTTAAGGACTGCTGATAAGAGATTATGGACTTTTATTACACATATTTTTTCCCTACACTTGATCTTTTACACTTAATCATCTTTTTTTTTCTCTCAAAACTGTACTTTATTGGCAGCATAAATACATTTCCCATGTATATTAAGATGGCTAACACAGAGCCACTTAAACTTTTTGTTCCGGGATTTGTTGATGATCTCTTGTTACAATAAGAAAATACAGAATATTTTTCAATCTCTTTCATTCTGAGAACTCACAAGCCATGTTTGGAAATGACAGAAAGAGCAGTGTGGACATAACTGTTGGAATGTGCTTTCACTGATTCTCACAAAAAAGAGCACCATCAAACAATCCCAGGGCCTTCATTTGGCAGTTCTGGGGTACTGCACTTTGACCTGAAAAGTATGCTGGTTTTGGCAAACAAACTTGGTACCAGATTGGATCAGCTCTTGCTTTTGAAAATAAGGAACTACCCAGAAAGGCCAAAACACCAGACATAAACTGAATTTGAAGATAAATCCGTGATGCCAATCAAGTCTTAGATCACTATTCTGAAACACTTTCCATCTATAGGTAAAATTCAGTTTGAAACTCGGGTCGTGTTGACAGAGTAAATGTTTAATCATCTCTCTTAAGATCCAGTTTTGGATGATTATATAGAGATCCACATTACTCGTTAATAGTTGCATATTATTCCATTTCATGAATGTACCATTGTTTATTGCTGGTGATAAGAAATCGTTTCAGTTATTTGTGAAACTAATTTTGACCTCTTTCATCTTTCACCATTTCACCAAATGGCTTTCATCATTTGTCATGATGCAAATGGCTGTGATTCAAATTATTTTCTTAGGCCACTGTTCTGGATGTGCTTCTTATATAATAATTCAAAAATTGACATTCATCCTGAAAAGTGCCAAGTGATTTCACATCTTTGTGGCCAAAATGCAAGCCATTTTATAAACAGGCAGATTATATTCTAAGATATTGACTGATTTTCTTTCTAGCCTAAAATAAGTGTGTGGCTTTGGGCAATTTCTTGGGCTATCTGGGAATAAATGATTTCTTCTTTAAAGTGCCACACGTTGAAATAAATGGCTTCTAAAAGTGTATGCCTACAAGGCAATCTTCTCTAAACATTTTTGGAATAGGGGGAAAAAGACAAAATAATACTTTGAAGCATATTAGGATAAATGGTAGCCAATAAGTTTGATTCCTCTAGCTTCCCCAGGATCCACATGGACAACCTAAAAACTTGGGGGATCCATATTCCTGACATAACAATCAAGAAGTTTTGCTACAAAGTATTGATGGAACCTGCCATGCAAATGACTTCACTATTGGAGTCCTATTATAGGCTTCTAGAATCAAACAGCTTTCTATTTCACTAGGAGAATGTGATCTTTGAAATGCTGATTTTTCAAACTAGACTACTTGACTTAGGTAGAACAAAACTCCCTGGTGGGTTAACAAACTTTCTTGGTATCTAGGCTTTTTCCATCATGTTGCTCTCTAACCTTCAACCTATAGCTTTACCATATTGTCTCAGATGTTCTGCCTCCTTGCCTGAACTCCAGCCAGAGGAAGCTAAAGAATGGAGAAAGGACATATCTGTCTCCTTTAAAGGACACAGCTCAGAATTCACAAATAAAACTGTTTGTATCTCATTGGTAAGAAGATACTCATGGTCACACTATACAAGAAAGCAGGAAATGCAGTTTTTTATCCTAAATGGCCACGAGCCCAGTGAAAGTTTATAGATGCTACTTTTAAGAAAATTGGGAGAGCAGATAATATAGAACAACTTACAAGCTTGTTATTATGTAGATCATTAGCATGTACAGCTTTAAAAGAAACAGGATGGATTTTTGACCATTCTTCAATATCAATTCACTTACAGATTTTACTACATTCAATAAAATGTCATTCAGGAGTCTATGCACAGGACATAGTCAAGGCATTCATATTTAAACCATCACTCTTGTGTTCAAGTGCTGAATGAAATTAATTTACTTTTTCTGAACTTTCTTAATAGATCAAATGAAATAAACTTTATTGAATCCACTAACTCTAGAATACTAGAGTTTAGGCACATAATATGGATGCTATTAACTAAAATACAAGTAAATTACTTTTTTGTGATTTTTTTTTCTCCAATTGTAATTTACATTGCAGAGTTGGTTAGGGAAGCCTTCTCCAACACTTAATGCTATTTGAAAGAAAGACATTATTTTGAATGTTTTATAAGTAGAGGAATTAGCTCTATGGTCTTCTATAAGCAAGTTGAAAATTTCAAAAGCTTGAAATTTGTTAAAAGGCAATGTGAAAAAAGCAGTCAGAAGATAGCAATTCTAATTTAGCTTTGAAAAATACTATGCTTCCCATGCCAAATATTCAGCATAAGATACTCTTAATAGTAATTGTGCAGGAAAACAAAGTTAAAATCTATACAAAAATACAATGTTGCATGCTAAATTCAAAATCATTTGAGACACAGACTTGACACTCTCCACAAAAACAACTTCACCTGGATCATAGGTATAAATATAAAATAAAAAATTATAAACTTCCTAGAATATACACAGGAAGAAAACTAAATGATTAGGAATATGGTAATGACTTTTTAGATAAAATATCAAATGTACAGTCTGTGAAATAAATAATTGATAAGCTGTAGTTTATTATAATAAAAATCTGTCTCACAAAAGATGATGCCAGGAGAACAAGACAAACTACTGCCTCAGAAAAAACATTTCAAAAGACAAATCTGATGAAGGATTGTTTTTAATAAAAAATTCTTAAAACTCAACAAAAGGAAGATAATCCAATTAAAAAACAGGCCAAAGACCTTAAAACACACCTCATCAAAGATGATACATGGTGGAAAACAAGCATATGAAAAGATACTCCATATCATATGTTATCAAGGAAATACAAATTAAACAAGATACCGCTATATAAATATTAGAATCATCAAATCAAAAAAACTGACAACACCTAATGCTGGCCAGGACATGGCATAAAAGGAAATCTCCTTCATTGTTAATAGGAATGCAAAATGGTACATTTTGGAAGCAGTTTGGCAGTTTTTCACACAACTAAACACACTGACAATACAATCCAGCAATCACTCTCCTTTTATCTACCCAAAGGAACTGAAGACTTAAAGACTACATGAGAACCTGCATACAGATGTTTATAAAGATATTCATAATAGCCAAATTTTGGACGCAGCAAAGATGTCATTTTAAGATGAAAGGATAAATTGTTATACATTGGGACAATAAAATCTTAGCCACTGCTAAATAGAAATAAGGTGATAAGCGTCAATAATACCATGGAGAAATCTTAAATGGATGTTACTGAGTGAAAGAAGTCCATCTGAAAAAACTTTGGACTGTTTCATTCCAAATATATGACTATCCAGAAAAGGCAAAACTATGGAGTAAAAAGCTCAGAGGTTAGAGGTGAGGGAGTGATGAGTAGGCAGAGCTCAGATAATTTTAGGGCAATGCAACTCTCATGTGTGATAACACAATGGTGAGTTCATGTTGCTATCCATATTTCTAAACACTTAGAAAGTATAACACCTAGTGCAAACCCTAATGTAAACTGTGGAATTATGTCTTAGGTGATCTGTGAAAGGACATTCATCAACTGCAGCAAAATTACCATATTGGTGATGGATGTTGATAATTGGGGAGGCTGTAAATGTGGGGGACAGATTACTTATGGACTAACTGTACTTTGGCCTCAATTTTGCCACGAATCTGAAACAATTTTTAAAAATGAAGTCTATTTGAAAGGGAAAAAATGTTAAGTGTAAATTACATAACATGTTGACACTAGGGAACATTGGGTAATGGGTTTACTGGAATTCTTTTACTATCTTTGTAATCTCATTTAAGTAACTAAAATTACTGTTTTTAAATTTAAAAATATTTAATTAAGCATATGGAAACCATATGAATTTCTAGTAATTTGTACATGAAAAATAAATTAATATATTAATACAAAGACTAGTTAGTATTTAAGTACTCCTGGCAGCTTTATTTGTAATCATTAAGCTGGAAATAACACAAAGGTTCATCGCAAGTCAGTAAGATAATTTTGATATATCCATTCAACATGATAATATTCAGCAGTAAGAAGGAACAAACTACTGATACCCACAAAAATATGAATGGATCTCAAAATCATAATGAGTGCAAGAATAAGAGTATACACTATGGTTTTATTTGTATAATTTTCTAGTAAATATAATCTAACCTATAGTGACAAAGCATTTGCTTAGGTATATGGAAGAGGCCTGGTAGAGAAGGCAGGAAGGAAGTAATACAAAAGGGCAGAGAAAACTTTCAAATGATGGATATATTAATCATTTTCATATATACAATTGATAAGTTATAACATTGATATGTGTTTTTATATATTTGATACATAAATGTATATTTGACAATTTTATGATTTTATACATCAAATCTATATAAATCATTAAGCTGTACATTTCACATGCATCCAGTTTACTATTAACTAAGCTAATAAAAATAAACAGAAAACTTTCCCTAAAGTGCCATTTTGAAAGATTTAATTCCTTTTACATATTTCAAGTTTAGTAAATAAAGATCTGTTATGTATATCTGAGATGAGAGAGAGCAGTGTATTATTCACATGAATCAGCCATTATCTTTTCAGAAATAGAGTAGCTTAGGAGTCGAGACAGGATTATTTCTTTACTTGTTTCTCTAAATGAATTTGAAGCCGGGCTTAGAGGTTTAAGCTCTTTTCACAATTTCACAAATTGCATTCAAACTCTGTTGTTTGTATTATTTTTATTCATTTTATTTTTTTTATTATTGGAGCATAGTTGCTTTATAATGTTGTATTAGTTTCTGCTGTACAACAAGTGAATCAGCTATATGTATATATGCATCGCCTCTTTTTAAGACTTCCTCCCATTTAGGTCACCACAGAACACTGAGCAGAGTTCCCTGTGCTATACAGTGGGTTTTCATTAGTTATCTATTTTATACTGAGTTGTGTATATATGCCCATCTCTCCTCATCTTACCCCTTTCCCCTTGGTATCCATATGTTTGTTCTCTACGTTTGTGTCTCTAATTCTGCTTTCCAAATAAGTTTATCTGGACCATTTCTCTAGATTCCAAATGTAAGAAACATTACAATACTTGTTTTTCGTCTTTCTGATTTACTTCACTTTGTATGATAGTGTCTAGGTCTATGTTTCGACAAATGGCACTATTTTGTTCCTTTTATGCCTAAGTAATATTTGTTGCCTTCATACACTATCTTCCCAAGGATCATCTGGGTATAAAATTTGTAGATGTTCTGACTCTTATCAGCCAACAGCCATGCATCATTTCAATTAGCATTTTAGAGAAATGTTAGAATGTGTCTGATAAGCATTTCAAATATAATTTTGCTTTAACAAAGTGCTATTTGCATATCATTAGCTTTAGAGAAGTGAAGTTCTACTATAACCTATACTTTCCTAGGTCTTTGCAATGCTGGCTGTTAGCACCAATCAAACTATGAGATAAAGTAGTTTTACGAATGTATGTTTTCTGGTTATGCAAAATATAAGTAGTTAGTAAACAGGTATTTGTGAGTCTACTGTGATTTTTTATTCTAATTTCTTTTCAATAAATTTAAAATGAGAGAGGTACACAGAAAAAGTCCCTCAGAGTTTCATTTTGTTATGTAAAGAAGATTATTCACCATAAAGCAAGTAAACACTTGCAAAGTGCTTAGAAAATTGCTTGGCATGTAGAACACTCTATATCAATGTCTGGTAAAAATTAATAAATGAATCCTTTTTAAAAAGCATGATGATTAATCATGTTCTCCATATGTAATAAAAAAATATACAGTGTTGGTCCTCTAAGTAGGCTCTGTTATTTTTGTGTATAACTAGATTATTAAATTACAAGAACTGAATTTTACCTCCTCCCCACTGGCTTATTTACTTCACCTCAGCTTCTGCTCCTCTCCCCCTCAAAAGGCTATTCTTGGCTCTGCTTTAACCACAGAACACTGAGCAGAGTTCCCTGTGCTATACAGTGGGTTTTCATTAGTTATCTATTTTATACTGAGTTGTGTATATATGCCCATCTCTCCTCATCTTACCCCTTTCCCCTTGGTATCCATATGTTTGTTCTCTACGTTTGTGTCTCTAATTCTGCTTTCCAAATAAGTTTATCTGGACCATTTCTCTAGATTCCAAATGTAAGAAACATTACAATACTTGTTTTTCGTCTTTCTGATTTACTTCACTTTGTATGATAGTGTCTAGGTCTATGTTTCGACAAATGGCACTATTTTGTTCCTTTTATGCCTAAGTAATATTTGTTGCCTTCATACACTATCTTCCCAAGGATCATCTGGGTATAAAATTTGTAGATGTTCTGACTCTTATCAGCCAACAGCCATGCATCATTTCAATTAGCATTTTAGAGAAATGTTAGAATGTGTCTGATAAGCATTTCAAATATAATTTTGCTTTAACAAAGTGCTATTTGCATATCATTAGCTTTAGAGAAGTGAAGTTCTACTATAACCTATACTTTCCTAGGTCTTTGCAATGCTGGCTGTTAGCACCAATCAAACTATGAGATAAAGTAGTTTTACGAATGTATGTTTTCTGGTTATGCAAAATATAAGTAGTTAGTAAACAGGTATTTGTGAGTCTACTGTGATTTTTTATTCTAATTTCTTTTCAATAAATTTAAAATGAGAGAGGTACACAGAAAAAGTCCCTCAGAGTTTCATTTTGTTATGTAAAGAAGATTATTCACCATAAAGCAAGTAAACACTTGCAAAGTGCTTAGAAAATTGCTTGGCATGTAGAACACTCTATATCAATGTCTGGTAAAAATTAATAAATGAATCCTTTTTAAAAAGCATGATGATTAATCATGTTCTCCATATGTAATAAAAAAATATACAGTGTTGGTCCTCTAAGTAGGCTCTGTTATTTTTGTGTATAACTAGATTATTAAATTACAAGAACTGGATTTTACCTCCTCCCCACTGGCTTATTTACTTCACCTCAGCTTCTGCTCCTCTCCCCCTCAAAAGGCTATTCTTGGCTCTGCTTTAACCAAAGGGAAGGTGGCATGGAAAATTTCCCCCCAAAACAGACTGATTTTATAGACCCATCTAATCTGGTGTTGGTGCTTGTTGGTTCTGAAAGATGCTCATAGATCATTTTTTCTCTCAGGGGTTGAATTTTGGGGTTATCCTTGCACCTCTCCTGCAATCACTATGCATTCTAGGTGTTGATTCTGTCATTACCTGTTTTTGGAGGTGTGGAGGACACAGTCTCTGGATGGGAAAAAATAAAAATTATTCCAAGTTCAAATCTTGTCTGGGAGAGATTTAATTCACCATCTCCTTTGGGGATATGTTCTTGACACATGATAAAATGCTTCAGTGATTGTCTGATGAAATTATTTGAATTAGTTTATTCTAGGAAACTAGGTACTCATTTGTCCCATTGAATGTCAATGAGCACTGGTCTACTGTCATTCAAGTCTAGGGACTTTAACCAGATACTCTTTCCTTTTGTTTTAAATAACTACTGCCTTACAACTGTCTCTTTCTCATACAATGATGCCACCAAGACTGAATCTTCGAAGTAGCCTAAGAAGGTCCTTTCCACTGACTTACCATTGTAAGTGAAATGGACTTGAAACTAAATTACCTAAATTGTTTTCTTCAGCATATGATACTCTCATTCTATGTGTATTTCTGGCCCTAACTTCCATACAGTTGAGGTCCCCATGCAGAACTCTTGAGGAGAGTCCTTCATGAGAGTGCAACCTTGGTCATTTTTTGTAGAGTCCACTCTGAGAACGAAATATTGGCTTTGCTTCATGACTCTAAGTGAACATGTAGTTTAGGCCCAGTCTCACCCTTGGACTATCCCAGGCAAAAGGTATATACATAATTCTCTCTCCTTCATACCCCAGATAACATGTGGAAAGTTTTATAAAAGGATCTATTAAAGACACATTTCTTGACTTAGGATGATATTACCTGTTCCCATCCTGAGAGAAGAGAGAACTTGTCAGTCATTCAGTATTTCTATCCCAAGAAATACTCAACATGGTTGAAACATTACCTGTTACTAGCCTGTGTTGGTGCTTCAGTTTTGGTTCTGGATTCTTGGCTCTGCTTTAACCAAAGGGAAGGTGGCATGGAAAATTTCCCAAAACAGACTGATTTTATAGACCCATCTAATCTGGTGTTGGTGCTTGTTGGTTCTGAAAGATGCTCATAGATCATTTTTCTCTCAGGGTTGAATTTTGGGGTTATCCTTGCACCTCTCCTGCAATCACTATGCATTCTAGGTGTTGATTCTGTCATTACCTGTTTTTGGAGGTGTGGAGGACACAGTCTCTGGATGGGAAAAAATAAAAATTATTCCAAGTTCAAATCTTGTCTGGGAGAGATTTAATTCACCATCTCCTTTGGGGATATGTTCTTGACACATGATAAAATGCTTCAGTGATTGTCTGATGAAATTATTTGAATTAGTTTATTCTAGGAAACTAGGTACTCATTTGTCCCATTGAATGTCAATGAGCACTGGTCTACTGTCATTCAAGTCTAGGGACTTTAACCAGATACTCTTTCCTTTTGTTTTAAATAACTACTGCCTTACAACTGTCTCTTTCTCATACAATGATGCCACCAAGACTGAATCTTCTAAGTAGCCTAAGAAGGTCCTTTCCACTGACTTACCATTGTAAGTGAAATGGACTTGAAACTAAATTACCTAAATTGTTTTCTTCAGCATATGATACTCTCATTCTATGTGTATTTCTGGCCCTAACTTCCATACAGTTGAGGTCCCCATGCAGAACTCTTGAGGAGAGTCCTTCATGAGAGTGCAACCTTGGTCATTTTTTGTAGAGTCCACTCTGAGAACGAAATATTGGCTTTGCTTCATGACTCTAAGTGAACATGTAGTTTAGGCCCAGTCTCACCCTTGGACTATCCCAGGCAAAAGGTATATACATAATTCTCTCTCCTTCATACCCCAGATAACATGTGGAAAGTTTTATAAAAGGATCTATTAAAGACACATTTCTTGACTTAGGATGATATTACCTGTTCCCATCCTGAGAGAAGAGAGAACTTGTCAGTCATTCAGTATTTCTATCCCAAGAAATACTCAACATGGTTGTCTCTACTAATCAGTCTTGCCTCAACCCTACCATTGATAGGTGATAGATGACGGTAGTTTACCATGAACAGTGTCAGATTCTTAATCTCCAATGGAGAAGAATTCATATTGGGATCAAAAGACTCGGTGAAGGTCACTAAGAGCTTCGTGCAGTGAAGAGTTTATTAAAGTAAGGAAGGATAGGGAAAAGCTTTCAGCAAAGACACTGGAAAGTGGGTAGAAGAGTATCCCCATTTGCCAGTTGAATTCAGCATGACAATTTGTATCTTCCAGTCAGCTACCAAATGAATGGGGGTGGATATACACATGACTAATCTGGGAACATACATATCTGTAAACAACAAAACTCTGTAACAGTTAAAAGTAAAATAAAAGTTTAAAAAAAAAGAATAAAAAAAATGATTAAAATAAAAAAAGAATATCTTAAGGTTGTAAAGGCCCTCTAGGCCTATATCCACAATATTAACATGAGATTAGCTAGGACAGTCTCCAGGCCTCAGGGCTAGGTAAGACATCCTAATGTAAATGCAAAGGTTAACCTAAGACTAGAAGTTTTCAGTTTCAACACTGAAGGTCTTTGCCTTTAGTTCTCCTTGTCCTTTTTCTTCTCCTCCTTGTCCTTGGGACCACTAGCCTCTCCTTGCCAATTCTGCCTATGAACACCTTTCATTCTAAACCCCCTTTCACTATCATGTTTCGTTTAAGTCTGAGTGAAGGGCCAGAGACTGAAAAAGTCAGGAATCACTGTGATTGCAAATTTAAATAGACAGTCAAACATAACTACTTGACACTTAATCTCTCTCCTTCAAATATTGGCTTTGCTTCATGACTCTAAGTGAACATGTAGTTTAGGCCCAGTCTCACCCTTGGACTATCCCAGGCAAAAGGTATATACATAATTCTCTCCTTCATACCCCAGATAACATGTGGAAAGTTTTATAAAAGGATCTATTAAAGACACATTTCTTGACTTAGGATGATATTACCTGTTCCCATCCTGAGAGAAGAGAGAACTTGTCAGTCATTCAGTATTTCTATCCCAAGAAATACTCAACATGGTTGTCTCTACTAATCAGTCTTGCCTCAACCCTACCATTGATAGGTGATAGATGACGGTAGTTTACCATGAACAGTGTCAGATTCTTAATCTCCAATGGAGAAGAATTCATATTGGGATCAAAAGACTCGGTGAAGGTCACTAAGAGCTTCGTGCAGTGAAGAGTTTATTAAAGTAAGGAAGGATAGGGAAAAGCTTTCAGCAAAGACACTGGAAAGTGGGTAGAAGAGTATCCCCATTTGCCAGTTGAATTCAGCATGACAATTTGTATCTTCCAGTCAGCTACCAAATGAATGGGGGTGGATATACACATGACTAATCTGGGAACATACATATCTGTAAACAACAAAACTCTGTAACAGTTAAAAGTAAAATAAAAGTTTAAAAAAAAAGAATAAAAAAAATGATTAAAATAAAAAAAGAATATCTTAAGGTTGTAAAGGCCCTCTAGGCCTATATCCACAATATTAACATGAGATTAGCTAGGACAGTCTCCAGGCCTCAGGGCTAGGTAAGACATCCTAATGTAAATGCAAAGGTTAACCTAAGACTAGAAGTTTTCAGTTTCAACACTGAAGGTCTTTGCCTTTAGTTCTCCTTGTCCTTTTTCTTCTCCTCCTTGTCCTTGGGACCACTAGCCTCTCCTTGCCAATTCTGCCTATGAACACCTTTCATTCTAAACCCCCTTTCACTATCATGTTTCGTTTAAGTCTGAGTGAAGGGCCAGAGACTGAAAAAGTCAGGAATCACTGTGATTGCAAATTTAAATAGACAGTCAAACATAACTACTTGACACTTAATTGTATTTAATTTGAAGACGTCAGCACAAACCAAGACATCAAGATAGTCTCTTTTCAACACTCAATTAAAAGCAAAAATAAGGGCTTCCCTGGTGGTCCAGTGGGTAAGGACACCGCCTTGCAGCGCAAGGGGCGCCAGTTCGATCCCTGGCCTGGGAAGATCCCACGTGCCGCGGAGCGGCTGGATCGATGTGTCCAATTACCGAGCTGGAGCTCTGGAGTGCATGTGCCCAGAGCCCGTGCTCTGCGACAACAGAGGCCATTGTGATGGGAGGCCCACACAGGCCAAAGAACAAAGATGAATGAAAATGGACAAATGAAAGACCAATAGAAGTGGCCCACCCTGCTCCCCTCCCTCCAGACCCGCCCCCAAGAAATTAAAAAAAATAAATAAATAAAAATATAATATAATATCTTCCATTTTACACAAGGAAGCTTCTTGTAAATACTGCAGAAAAAAATTCAATGGATTCTTGGATATCCAGCTTCAATGATTCTTACAAATGGCTTTAAAATAAAAGTCACTAATATGGATGGCCCATCAAAGAAAAAAATCACCTTGCTATTTATCATCAAAAAAGAAAAAAATAAAAACTCGTTATTTATATATGGTATACTAAGATGAAACCATTCTTTATGGTTAGAAGATTTAAATTTTGAGGCAAAGTTTATAAACATTATGAGTCTGAAAGACAAATGCTTAGAACTAAAACTGCATCCTTTTTGTCGTGAAATCGAAAATCACTGAATTTGTACTGAATTTCCCTAAGTTTATTATTTCTAAACATATTTTATGACTAGCCCTGTATCTTGCTAGGCCTATATCCACAATATTAACATGAGATTAGCTAGGACAGTCTCCAGGCCTCAGGGCTAGGTAAGACATCCTAATGTAAATGCAAAGGTTAACCTAAGACTAGAAGTTTTCAGTTTCAACACTGAAGGTCTTTGCCTTTAGTTCTCCTTGTCCTTTTTCTTCTCCTCCTTGTCCTTGGGACCACTAGCCTCTCCTTGCCAATTCTGCCTATGAACACCTTTCATTCTAAACCCCCTTTCACTATCATGTTTCGTTTAAGTCTGAGTGAAGGGCCAGAGACTGAAAAAGTCAGGAATCACTGTGATTGCAAATTTAAATAGACAGTCAAACATAACTACTTGACACTTAATTGTATTTAATTTGAAGACGTCAGCACAAACCAAGACATCAAGATAGTCTCTTTTCAACACTCAATTAAAAGCAAAAATAAGGGCTTCCCTGGTGGTCCAGTGGGTAAGGACACCGCCTTGCAGCGCAAGGGGCGCCAGTTCGATCCCTGGCCTGGGAAGATCCCACGTGCCGCGGAGCGGCTGGATCGATGTGTCCAATTACCGAGCTGGAGCTCTGGAGTGCATGTGCCCAGAGCCCGTGCTCTGCGACAACAGAGGCCATTGTGATGGGAGGCCCACACAGGCCAAAGAACAAAGATGAATGAAAATGGACAAATGAAAGACCAATAGAAGTGGCCCACCCTGCTCCCCTCCCTCCAGACCCGCCCCCAAGAAATTAAAAAAAATAAATAAATAAAAATATAATATAATATCTTCCATTTTACACAAGGAAGCTTCTTGTAAATACTGCAGAAAAAAATTCAATGGATTCTTGGATATCCAGCTTCAATGATTCTTACAAATGGCTTTAAAATAAAAGTCACTAATATGGATGGCCCATCAAAGAAAAAAATCACCTTGCTATTTATCATCAAAAAAGAAAAAAATAAAAACTCGTTATTTATATATGGTATACTAAGATGAAACCATTCTTTATGGTTAGAAGATTTAAATTTTGAGGCAAAGTTTATAAACATTATGAGTCTGAAAGACAAATGCTTAGAACTAAAACTGCATCCTTTTTGTCGTAAGAAATCGAAAATCACTGAATTTGTACTGAATTTCCCTAAGTTTATTATTTCTAAACATATTTTATGACTAGCCCTGTATCTTGCTATGAGAAATAATTTACAGTTAAGGGAATCATGCATCTCATGTTTTTGTGAATTTTTTACTGTTGTCCTAATAAACTGCCCCAAGGTGTCCAAGAAAGTAAAACATTTCCACATTTGAACTAGAGCACCTACCTGAAACTCTTATTCTAATTTATCAGATTTCCTTTGATTGTTTATTTGTAATATAGAGTTTCTACATTAATAATTCACTCTTATTTTGAGTGGTACCTGCAGAATAAACCTGCAGTTTTCTGCTATATCTTTTTTTTTTTTTAATATTTATTTATTTATTTATTTTGGGCGGGGGTCAGGTTGGGGAGGGAGGGGGGCAGGCGCGCCACTTCTATTGATCTTTCATTTCTCTATTTTCATCCGTCTTTGTTCTTTGGCTCTTGTGGGCCTCCCATCGCGGTGGCCTCTGTTGTCGGAGAGCACTGGCTCTGGGCACATGCACTCCAGAGCTCCGGCTCGGTAATTGGACACATCAGTCCAGCCGCTCTGCGGCACGTGGGATCCTCCCAAGCCAGGAATTGAACCGGCGCCCCTTGCACTGCAAGGCGGTGTCCTTACCCACTGGAACACCAGGGAAGCCCTCTGTTATATCTTGACAATCAGCATAATTAGTACATTTTTACATTAGACATGAACAAAGATTTTTCTTACCTATTTTCTGAAAGATTTTATGTTATTTTATTTAAGAGTTCACGGTCTTTCACACTCCAGCATCTAGAAACAGTACATAAGGTTTAAAACATTTTTATAATCTTTACAAACAAATGAGGAGATGCCTTTAGCTCAGCGTTCATCTTTCATACTTTTCCCCATGACTTATTTAATCTGATTACTTAAATCGATGTTTCACATAATTTTTTTTAAAAAACCTAATATGGATGGCCCATCAAAGAAAAATCACCTTGCTATTTATCATCAAAAAAGAAAAAAATAAAAACTCGTTATTTATATATGGTATACTAAGATGAAACCATTCTTTATGGTTAGAAGATTTAAATTTTGAGGCAAAGTTTATAAACATTATGAGTCTGAAAGACAAATGCTTAGAACTAAAACTGCATCCTTTTTGTCGTAAGAAATCGAAAATCACTGAATTTGTACTGAATTTCCCTAAGTTTATTATTTCTAAACATATTTTATGACTAGCCCTGTATCTTGCTATGAGAAATAATTTACAGTTAAGGGAATCATGCATCTCATGTTTTTGTGAATTTTTTACTGTTGTCCTAATAAACTGCCCCAAGGTGTCCAAGAAAGTAAAACATTTCCACATTTGAACTAGAGCACCTACCTGAAACTCTTATTCTAATTTATCAGATTTCCTTTGATTGTTTATTTGTAATATAGAGTTTCTACATTAATAATTCACTCTTATTTTGAGTGGTACCTGCAGAATAAACCTGCAGTTTTCTGCTATATCTTTTTTTTTTTTAATATTTATTTATTTATTTATTTTGGGCGGGGGTCAGGTTGGGGAGGGAGGGGGGCAGGCGCGCCACTTCTATTGATCTTTCATTTCTCTATTTTCATCCGTCTTTGTTCTTTGGCTCTTGTGGGCCTCCCATCGCGGTGGCCTCTGTTGTCGGAGAGCACTGGCTCTGGGCACATGCACTCCAGAGCTCCGGCTCGGTAATTGGACACATCAGTCCAGCCGCTCTGCGGCACGTGGGATCCTCCCAAGCCAGGAATTGAACCGGCGCCCCTTGCACTGCAAGGCGGTGTCCTTACCCACTGGAACACCAGGGAAGCCCTCTGTTATATCTTGACAATCAGCATAATTAGTACATTTTTACATTAGACATGAACAAAGATTTTTCTTACCTATTTTCTGAAAGATTTTATGTTATTTTATTTAAGAGTTCACGGTCTTTCACACTCCAGCATCTAGAAACAGTACATAAGGTTTAAAACATTTTTATAATCTTTACAAACAAATGAGGAGATGCCTTTAGCTCAGCGTTCATCTTTCATACTTTTCCCCATGAACTTATTTAATCTGATTACTTAAATCGATGTTTCACATAATTTAGGTCTTACCATGTTATTTTAGGGAAAACACTGTCATTAGTATTGCCTTGAGTAACGAAGGAATGGAAGCATGAAATCATCTTTATATACATAAGATGAAGTCTGTAGGACATGCAAGTTCTAAGTTCTGTTGAACATGCTTTAGTGCCAGTGGCATGAGTTTTACATTAAGCATCTTTCTTATCAAACTTTTTACTCACAGGAGGAAGCTGAAATATGTTTCCCCAGTTACAATATATAAGCCCCAGATTAATTTCTTGAAAACATCCAAAAAAGCAGAGAAAACTTTTAACATATATAGCCAAGATTACTGAACTAAAAAAAAAAAAAAGTGAAGAGCAGGCTCTTGCAAAGGTTTTGGCCAGGCATATCTGGGTTCAAATTCTGACAAATTCTTTTACACATTTCATCCAGATTTATTTGTGATATGACCTTGAGAAATTTTAAATTGAAAACTTCTGAGGCAGCGTTCTCAACCTTACAATAGGATTAATAATATTGGGCTAGCTAAAAGGCTTGTTCAGGTTAAGTCATTCCATAACATGGTATGGAAAAACCTGAATGCTTTGGTCAATCCAGTATTTACTTACTTTAAAACGCTGTGTAGAGGATTTTGTTTTTAGAAGTCTCATGAAATATGTTTCTAGTATTTTTTTTATGCCAAAAACATTTTTTATTGGGGTATAGCCAATTAACAATTTTGTGATAGTTTCAAGTGAACAGTGAAGGGGCTTGGTCATACATATACACGTATCTATTTTCCCCAACCACCCCTGCCCTTAGGATTTTATACAACAAAGTAGCTAAAGTCCATTATTGTTTCCAGAACAGTATTTCTCAAACTTTAGTAGGTATTCAAATCACCTGGGAATTTTGGTTAACTAGATTCTGATTCAGTGAGTCTAAGTTGGGAACCAAGACTGTGCATTTCTAAGAAGGCCCCTGGTGGTCCTCAGACTGCCTATTGAATGCTAAGGTCCTCAAAGGTCCCCATTATGTAGTGTCCATTCTACTTTTATAATAATTGCTTTCCAGACAGGCCAAAACAGTCTCATTTTATACAAAAAGTAACAAACACCTCTACTTTATATTAGTAATCCATTTCTCTCAGTCATGTATTGTGGATTTCACAAACCAGTTGACATGTGCCAAGAATTACACATGGGCTTTCCTGGTGGCAGAGTAGTTAAGAATCTACCTGCCAATGCAGTAGATGTGAATTCAATTCCTGGGCCAGGAAGATCCCCTGGAGAATGAAATGGCCACTCACTTCAGTATTATTGCCTGGGAAATCTCATGGACAGAGGAGCCCGGTGGGCTACAGACCATGGAGTCACGAAGAGCTGGACATGACTTAACAACTAAACAACAACAAAGATATAACAAATGTGAGGAAGAATTTTTGCTACCTGTGACTCAAATTCTAAAGAAAAGAGAATTTTTTTCCTAAGGAACTTAAAGTTTTCAAAAGTGTAAGGCACAAACATAGAGATCTGATTCTGTTCTAATGTCATCAACATGATTTAGATATGACCTTGAGAAATTTTAAATTGAAAACTTCTGAGGCAGCGTTCTCAACCTTACAATAGGATTAATAATATTGGGCTAGCTAAAAGGCTTGTTCAGGTTAAGTCATTCCATAACATGGTATGGAAAAACCTGAATGCTTTGGTCAATCCAGTATTTACTTACTTTAAAACGCTGTGTAGAGGATTTTGTTTTTAGAAGTCTCATGAAATATGTTTCTAGTATTTTTTTTATGCCAAAAACATTTTTTATTGGGGTATAGCCAATTAACAATTTTGTGATAGTTTCAAGTGAACAGTGAAGGGGCTTGGTCATACATATACACGTATCTATTTTCCCCAACCACCCCTGCCCTTAGGATTTTATACAACAAAGTAGCTAAAGTCCATTATTGTTTCCAGAACAGTATTTCTCAAACTTTAGTAGGTATTCAAATCACCTGGGAATTTTGGTTAACTAGATTCTGATTCAGTGAGTCTAAGTTGGGAACCAAGACTGTGCATTTCTAAGAAGGCCCCTGGTGGTCCTCAGACTGCCTATTGAATGCTAAGGTCCTCAAAGGTCCCCATTATGTAGTGTCCATTCTACTTTTATAATAATTGCTTTCCAGACAGGCCAAAACAGTCTCATTTTATACAAAAAGTAACAAACACCTCTACTTTATATTAGTAATCCATTTCTCTCAGTCATGTATTGTGGATTTCACAAACCAGTTGACATGTGCCAAGAATTACACATGGGCTTTCCTGGTGGCAGAGTAGTTAAGAATCTACCTGCCAATGCAGTAGATGTGAATTCAATTCCTGGGCCAGGAAGATCCCCTGGAGAATGAAATGGCCACTCACTTCAGTATTATTGCCTGGGAAATCTCATGGACAGAGGAGCCCGGTGGGCTACAGACCATGGAGTCACGAAGAGCTGGACATGACTTAACAACTAAACAACAACAAAGATATAACAAATGTGAGGAAGAATTTTTGCTACCTGTGACTCAAATTCTAAAGAAAAGAGAATTTTTTTTTTTTCCTAAGGAACTTAAAGTTTTCAAAAGTGTAAGGCACAAACATAGAGATCTGATTCTGTTCTAATGTCATCAACTGCTGGAAGGTTTCATAGATCTTAGGGACTTCTAAGAGGCAAAGATAGACTGACATTGTTTTGTTGTTCAGACTTTTTGTTTATTTTAAGATACCATCAGCACAAAAGAGTGCCATAAACAATGAGGAAACTGACAGAACCTCAAATCCTCTTTAGAGGAAAAGTGACAAGCTACAGGCAAAGGAGGGCTGAAAAGCAAAAGGAACTCAGGTAATCAGAGTAAAAATTGCTGCCTGATGGAATCCAAGGAGCGAGAGATCCATTTTGTAAAATACTTGACTTTTTATAGTCCTATAGCATTTGAGCTTTATGTTGCATGATATCCACCTAGTGACAAGCTGACCCTCTTCTTCCCTAAGAAGTTATCTGTTCTCTGTAGAAAAGTAATTCTCTGGCTGTCTTGCTATAAAGATGAACTCATGAATCAGTGATGTGGGCAGAGGTGGCATCACAGATAGCGTTCCGAAAAATCCATAAATTCTTTAAGAAAGACTGTTTCTCTACTGCTGTCAGATACTATTATGCCTAAATCATGCAATTCTATTTGGAAACTCGAGGTGGTCTGTAAAAGTGCTGTAAGGAGTGAAGAGAAGAAAACTATGAAAGCAAAAGTGCTAGGGAGACAAGATATTTTATTACTGCACAAACGTCATGAAGAAAGATGTAGGGCATGCCACTGTTCAACAACAGTTTAAAACACAATGATTTAATTTAGATCTGGTCTGCATTACACTGTCAGTGAGATATGAAGTCTTAGGATCAATAAGCAATATGCTCTAAGTTAGACTGTAGAATCAACAAAAAGAGCCTCAAAGTGGGAAAAAAACTGAAGAACAGAACAGCATGCATATATGTTATTTCATCAGGTAACTTGCTCTGTGTGTGCACTCGGTCATGTCTGATTCTTTGCAGCCCTATGGACTGTAGTCTGCCAGGCTCCCCTGTCCATGCCATTTTCCAGGCATGAATACTGGAGTAAGTTGCCATTTCCTACTCCCGGAGATCTTCCTGACCCAGGGACTGAACCCACCTCTCTTGTATCTCCTGCACTGGTAGGTGAATACTTTACCACTAGCACCACCTGGGAAGCTATATTATTTAAAGGGTCATTCATAAGTCTGGTATATCTAATACACATTAAGGGTAAGTACTTACATAGAAAACTTGCGTGATTGGTACTTAGTCTAGTTCACAACCAAAGGGCTTCCTAGGTGGCGCTAGTGCAAGAGACCTGCAAGATCCATCTTTAAAAGGAAAAGTGACAAGGGCTACAGGCAAAGGAGGGCTGAAAAGCAAAAGGAACTCAGGTAATCAGAGTAAAAATTGCTGCCTGATGGAATCCAAGGAGCGAGAGATCCATTTTGTAAAATACTTGACTTTTTATAGTCCTATAGCATTTGAGCTTTATGTTGCATGATATCCACCTAGTGACAAGCTGACCCTCTTCTTCCCTAAGAAGTTATCTGTTCTCTGTAGAAAAGTAATTCTCTGGCTGTCTTGCTATAAAGATGAACTCATGAATCAGTGATGTGGGCAGAGGTGGCATCACAGATAGCGTTCCGAAAAATCCATAAATTCTTTAAGAAAGACTGTTTCTCTACTGCTGTCAGATACTATTATGCCTAAATCATGCAATTCTATTTGGAAACTCGAGGTGGTCTGTAAAAGTGCTGTAAGGAGTGAAGAGAAGAGAAAACTATGAAAGCAAAAGTGCTAGGGAGACAAGATATTTTATTACTGCACAAACGTCATGAAGAAAGATGTAGGGCATGCCACTGTTCAACAACAGTTTAAAACACAATGATTTAATTTAGATCTGGTCTGCATTACACTGTCAGTGAGATATGAAGTCTTAGGATCAATAAGCAATATGCTCTAAGTTAGACTGTAGAATCAACAAAAAGAGCCTCAAAGTGGGAAAAAAACTGAAGAACAGAACAGCATGCATATATGTTATTTCATCAGGTAACTTGCTCTGTGTGTGCACTCGGTCATGTCTGATTCTTTGCAGCCCTATGGACTGTAGTCTGCCAGGCTCCCCTGTCCATGCCATTTTCCAGGCATGAATACTGGAGTAAGTTGCCATTTCCTACTCCCGGAGATCTTCCTGACCCAGGGACTGAACCCACCTCTCTTGTATCTCCTGCACTGGTAGGTGAATACTTTACCACTAGCACCACCTGGGAAGCTATATTATTTAAAGGGTCATTCATAAGTCTGGTATATCTAATACACATTAAGGGTAAGTACTTACATAGAAAACTTGCGTGATTGGTACTTAGTCTAGTTCACAACATACAATGGGCTTCCTAGGTGGCGCTAGTGGTAAAAAAATACTCACCTACCAATGCAGGAAAGGTAAGAGACATGGGTTCAAACCCTGGGTCAGAAAGATTTCCTGGAGTGGGAAATGTCAACATACTCCAGTATTCTTGCCTCGAGAATCCCCATGGACAGAGTTTGGTGGGCTATAGTCCATAGGGCCACAACGAGTTGGACATGACTGAAAAGACTTACCACACATATATGCACATCATATAATAGTTGGTTAATAGTTGGAATATACTGTAAATTTATTATGACAAAAGAATCAATGATTTTAAGCATAAAGTTCATTATATTAATTTATCTTTGGCAAGATAAACCTTAAGGAGAATTAAATAGAAATACTATTTTGATGGAGTACAATAAGGATGACTTATCTCTGGTCCACAACATCTGGAGCCTCAGCTAGAGGAACTCAAAAATGTTAGGGTGACTCAAGAAGATGGCTAAAATCATCTGAAGGTTTATACATTCATTTATACATTTTGTCTGTTATATCATTGGAACCTGGGATGAGATAACTCCAAGGTTAGGCTCATCTGAAGCCTGTCAGCAAAAGCACTGACTCATGGCTTTTTTTCACGTGATTTGGGCTTCCCAATGGTTGTTGGGTCCCAAGAGAAAACTTACTTCTAGGAGAAGCTGATCCCAGAGGAAGAGTTCCAAGGCAGAAGCCAAATGGCCTTCTCTGAACCAGTCTAAGGGCATCACAAAGAATCATATCTGACTCATCCTACTTATATGGGGGTAAAATGACACCCTTCCTCCTGAAAGGAGAGTGACAAGGTCACACTGCAGAACAGCATGTGGGCTGGGAGAGATAGACAGTTAAGGCTATCTTGAGAATATGCAGTCTGCTACATATATATCGTTCTTCTCAACTGTGATACCAAAGTAAAGATAATGCTAATAATCCATAGGGATTTTAAGATATAGTTGTTAAATTCATAGGAATATTATTAATTTAGTGCCAGCTTTTCTAGAGAATATTTATTTTAATCATGATACACAGCCCCCCTTTAGGAAAGTTAAATTTAGATGTTTGTTCCTGTAAAATTTATTCTACGACCAGAAAGGTCAGCTACTACATTTCATGTATAATTTTATTGGAGTTTTATAGCCATACAGGGGATATATATTAATATCTTGACTTTCACAAATGAGAAAACTGAGGTCCACAGATAGCAAAATGTATGGTAAAGTTATAAAAATAAAAATAGTATATTGGTCCAAAGAAGAGATTGTTGGTTTCTGGGTCCCTTTAGCATTCTCCTATTATTGTAAAACTCATTAACACTTTTCTACTTCCTAGCACCATAAGATAGTGCAGATCTTCTTGTATATTTCTTGTTTCAGTCTTAGAATCAGCATTTATATACAGAGTCTTACACTCTTTTATTAGAGAACAGGATCAGAAACCAGTATCTGAGTCATTTTCTACACAATAACATGTAAAAATTACAGAGTCCTACATACCTTTTATAGAGCCTCCCTCAATAGTAATGTATTAGTAAACATATAGAATATTAATGTATCCAGAAAACTATACTGACAGTACTTTTTATTTTCATTAAATAAAACATACATCTACTTAGAGTATTTAATATTATGTTTATGTTCACTTGATCAAGCAGAAGCTGAAACATGAACAGATATAGAATCATTTTTTAGAACCCAGGGCAGATAAACCTTGGTCATCCAAGTGAGTATCACTCGCTAGGATGTTCTGAAGAATGTAAGGATGTTATCTGAGCTCTCATCCTCTATGGAGATTCATGGAAGTTATCCTCTCCACACTTTTTAATGTATGTCTTTTCCTTTTTTCCTTTCTTTTTCTTTTCTCTCTGTACATACATAAATATATATGTATATACACATATATACATATAAACACACACAAATACATAATCTACATGTGTGCATGCATCCTAAGTTGCTCCAGTCATGTCTGACTCTTTGAGACCCTACGGACTATAACCTGCCAGGCTCCTCTGTCCAAGGGATTCTCTGGACAAGAATACTGGAGTAGGTTGCTGTGCCCTCCCCCAAGGGATTTTCCCATCCCAGGGATCGAGCCTGCATCTCTTTACATCACCAACATTTGCAGTTGAGTTTTTATCACTAGTATGACCTGGGAAGCTGCATAATCTACCAACGTAGATTCATATATATATATATATATGAAATATATTAGTTCAATCATATGGAAGAAATGTATTTTTGTAGATTATATGCTTATATAGATCATATACTTTTTCTATTTATGTAGATTATACATATTATACATGTATATATATAGTTCCCCTTGGTTGGCTGAATTTATATATTTCATTATATTTCCTTGTTACTCATGAATATTTCTTGATACCAATGATATTGATTACTCTCCTACTCTCTGCTAAATTTTCTTAACTGTAAACATCAAGGAAGAGTTGAAGATTGTAAGGACCTTCCTTTCCAACACATGCTTATCATTATTTTATTAATTTTCCTACTATTTGCCTAGAAACTTCTGAAGTCTTCACATGAATAGCTTCTCATATACTGAGAAAAAGCAAATAAAAAATTAAAACCTATAAAACTGTGTCTCCATGTGCCCTGTTTGTATCTATGAGACAATACCCACCCTACATTTTGGCCATTACTCAGTTCTAATTTTCTACTTGATGAACACTCTTTTTCCTCAAGGAAATGGCAATGTTGTGATATCTTTCAGATTCTCTCTACATACAGATCCTCAGTTTTATCTCAAATATAAGACTACATTAATCAAATGGTAATCAGGCAGACAATAAACATTGCACATGAATATGGATAGAGAACCAACTACAGTAGTAAAGGGACAGTAACTTTCACCAACTTTAAAAGTTTTATACAAATGAGTGGTTCTATATTTCTAATCAATCAAATCCTTCACTCAAGTTACCTAGTGAATACAAACTTAATGTTAAACTTATAATAGCATAGTTAATACTAGTTTTTTTTTTACTATGCAAATTTATTTTAAGGCAATGAAATAAAAGTATCTTAAGTTGCTCCAGTCATGTCTGACTCTTTGAGACCCTACGGACTATAACCTGCCAGGCTCCTCTGTCCAAGGGATTCTCTGGACAAGAATACTGGAGTAGGTTGCTGTGCCCTCCCAAGGGATTTTCCCATCCCAGGGATCGAGCCTGCATCTCTTTACATCACCAACATTTGCAGTTGAGTTTTTATCACTAGTATGACCTGGGAAGCTGCATAATCTACCAACGTAGATTCATATATATATATATATATGAAATATATTAGTTCAATCATATGGAAGAAATGTATTTTTGTAGATTATATGCTTATATAGATCATATACTTTTTCTATTTATGTAGATTATACATATTATACATGTATATATATAGTTCCCCTTGGTTGGCTGAATTTATATATTTCATTATATTTCCTTGTTACTCATGAATATTTCTTGATACCAATGATATTGATTACTCTCCTACTCTCTGCTAAATTTTCTTAACTGTAAACATCAAGGAAGAGTTGAAGATTGTAAGGACCTTCCTTTCCAACACATGCTTATCATTATTTTATTAATTTTCCTACTATTTGCCTAGAAACTTCTGAAGTCTTCACATGAATAGCTTCTCATATACTGAGAAACAGCAAATAAAAAATTAAAACCTATAAAACTGTGTCTCCATGTGCCCTGTTTGTATCTATGAGACAATACCCACCCTACATTTTGGCCATTACTCAGTTCTAATTTTCTACTTGATGAACACTCTTTTTCCTCAAGGAAATGGCAATGTTGTGATATCTTTCAGATTCTCTCTACATACAGATCCTCAGTTTTATCTCAAATATAAGACTACATTAATCAAATGGTAATCAGGCAGACAATAAACATTGCACATGAATATGGATAGAGAACCAACTACAGTAGTAAAGGGACAGTAACTTTCACCAACTTTAAAAGTTTTATACAAATGAGTGGTTCTATATTTCTAATCAATCAAATCCTTCACTCAAGTTACCTAGTGAATACAAACTTAATGTTAAAATTATAATAGCATATTTAATACTAGTGTTTTTACTATGCAAATTTATTCAAGGCAATGAAATAAAAGTATTCTTGTATAAGTTCAGATGCATCTTTTCTTAAGACAGTTTGGCATTTGGAGGATTTGAAATCAACTCTTTATCACTGCCTAGAGGAACTGAGTTACAAATAGCTTATGACGGAGTTAGAAAAGATAATGGAACTCCTATATTTCCATTTTATTTAGATTTTAACTTAGTTATTCCTTGTCTTCCTTGTTCACAACATTTAGAATTCAAAGAGAAGCTCTGATAAATAAATGAAGAATAAAATCAAATGAGAAATCCCAAGTCTTATGTTCTCATCCTTGGCTGTGATGTGTCATCATGCATTATAGTCATAATTTATGAGTAAATATTAAATTAAATGCTAGAGAAGTAAGCCATGATGATTTATTAATGAGTTACACTATTTATCAGATAGACTTGAAAGCTTCTAAAACAAGTCATTTTACAGAGAAATCTCTTCTTTTACTGATAAGAACAAACAAATCACATATAGGAGGAAGACACTAATAACTGCACACTCTTTTTACCTGTGATGTGATCAGTTCTGAAAAGACAAGAAATGATAAATAAGGACAAATAGATAACATTCCTCCAAAGATAAAGGTTTAATAGGGATCTGAATCTCATGAAAAATAAAACAGCAGATTTGAGGATGAATTTGTGACTGATAAAAAACAAGCAAATAGTTACTTGGTTTCTCTTTTTAAATCAAACTGTGATAGATTTCTGTCAGTTAGTTTTGTACTCTGTGTGTGTGTGTGTGTGTGTGTGTGTGTGTCATTTCCAGCCTATCCGTAAAGACAGGCAAAGCAAAGAGCTTACATTCTTAATATCAACTCATCTGGTCATCTGAAATAGAGTTAGTAAAACAGCTGAAAAAGATGGGAAAACCTTATGAGTCAATTAAAACACCACCTTTGACAAGAGCGCTGCCTTTCACATGACAGGAGACCTGTTCTCTTTCTTTCCTTTGGCTCTTGTACTTGAGTCTGTAAAATTCTATGTTCGTGTTCTATGAAATTCTCAGCAGAATGAAAATCAAAAGATTTCAGTATTAGCTTCCTGGCCTTTTTACTGGATAGTATTTTGTCCTTCTGCTTAAATGTTTCTCCTTGTCAAATTACTTTGTCTTTATTATCTGTTTCTATCTCTATAATACAGAAACAATCCATCTAGCCATTAATTATAATTTCTCCAAAAGAGCAAACAAACTCTTTCACACACATGGAAGAGCATGTGGAAGATAGTGGGTTATTTTTCCCTTTGATTTTAGAAAGTGTACATTTCAAAAAATGTCTGCAAGAAGGTGTGGAAATTGTCTAACCCCAACTATGACACATTAAATTTCAATCAGAGAATAAGGTTAACAAGTAAAAGCACAGTAAAAGGAAACTTTCAGAATCTCCTAAATACTATCTTCTACTTCCCTATTTCTGCATTTTATTCCTTCCTATAAAAACAGAAGTTGCTCTCAACCTATAACTTCAGGTTTATCCACTGAAGCAGCAAAAGCATTCCATTTCTCTTCAAAACACTGAACTGCAGTTTAGATAGTTTGTCACCAATTGACAGTACAATCTGAGATCCCATGGTTAAAATGAGAAAGCATCGGTCTGACCAAATAGCTAAAAGGAATACTATATAAAACTTAAAATGTTTATAAATTATCTATGAATCATAACACAGAAGACATTACACACTCATTACAGAGTAACTCTGAGAGAAATTTGGTAGTTCTTCCATTGCTCCAATACCACATGGACTTAAATTTTATCAACTGATGGAGTGTGTTTCTCCTTCCAGGGATGAAATCACACCAGCTTTGCTACCAGAAGCCTGAGGTGTAAAGTCCTGTCTAAACAGCCTAGCGGCCACGGTCTCTCCCAGCAGTCTAAGCTCCAGGGAAAGCAGAGGCTAGAGAAACTATTTCTTAATCATAAATATGAACATATTCATGAGAACAAGCTGTTCATAGAGAGAGCCCTGTCACCAAAAGGATACACATAAGCCAGTCTTGTAAGTGATACAGAGAAGCAATGATAATCTCTCACTACCTAGAGGTTATATAAAACAAAACCAAAATTAATCCAGAGCTTTCAAAGTGATTTGAGTCTGACATATATCCTATTTTGGCTTCTGTCTTCCTAACTATAATCATTTAAAAACAGTGAGAAAGGGGCTTCGCTGGTGGCTCAGTAATAATGAAGTCCAGTTGCCAATGTCAGGAGATATGGGCTCGATTGTTGGTCTGGGGAGATTCTATACATCACAGAACAATTAAAACCCAGGAGCACCAACTCCTGGGTCCACGTGCAGCAATTACTGAAGCCTGCATGCCCTAGAGCCTGTGCTCCACAACAAGAGAAGCCACCTCAATAAGAAGCCCGCGTACTGCATTAGAGAGTAGCCCTAACTTGCCACAGCCAGAAAAAAGCCTATACAGCCACGAAGACTCAGCATAGCTGAAAATAAATATGTAAACAAATAAAATTATTTAAAAAATAGTGTGAAAGCACAAGACACAATGAGTCAATTCATGCAAAACTGGTACAATGTCTGGACTATAATAAACTTTCAATAGATGTTATCTGTAACGCTACAACTCTCCTTACCCAGAGTAAACATGCATAAATACACACGATAGCTATCTTCAAGCTTCAATTCATGAAAAAGTGAGTTTGCCCTCTTTAATTTGTATGCATTCAACATTTTAGAGAACATAAAAAGAATAACTACAGACACTCTCTCAAAATGCCCCACGATTACTTTGACAATATCAGTGACTTAGGAAAGAAACCAAGATTAGGTAAAACTTAGTGAAAGTAACACATAGTGAAACTGATTATTTGGAAACACCGATTCCATCAGTGGGAGTCAGACACTGATAGCGACAGTATTCATTTTCACAGTACAATGTGTTTGCTAAGGAGATGAACGCAACATAAACCCATTTCCGTAATGCACACGAATTCCATTCTGAGCTGAATGTGTTCTTATGTATTCTGCTTTATTCACAAATATAAAATGGAGTTGTCTATGCCGAATGTCTCTTTTTTTTTTTTTCCTTGCTTTTAAAAAAAATGATTCTGTTCCACATTGCCAATAGAAAAGATATGCTTTCCCAAAGACCCGAGTGACTTAAACTTTCTTTTAGGGAAATAAAAAAGTCTTTCAAATGAACATATATAGAAACTTAGCATGCAGCTGCTGCCAGAGTGAAGGATCCCAGTTTTGCTCAAGAAAGAGCACAGAGACCCCAGAGATAGTCTTAGAAGCTAGAGCAGATGGCCCTGTTAAGCCAGAGCAAGCCAATTAAGGTTGTATCTGGAGCACTCGGTTACCCCTGGAGGATAGAGAGAAAAAAGAAGGTAGGAGGCCCTGCATTTAGTAGCTGTTCAGATTGCAAAGCCCTAAGTGAATCTCTGGGAATGAGATGCTTTTCATTTGGGCTGTGCCTTTTACTGTATGCATTGTGATCAGCAGTCAGGGATTCTTGTGTATGCATGGTGTTATTTTTACGTATCAAAGGAGCCCAGATAAAGCCTTGTTCCCTGTTGCTGTGTTTTTATTTAGTTCACATTTACTCTCTAGGACACATGTCTTTTTAGCAGTCCTATTAGGAAGGCTCCTCCAGATCAACTCCACAGGAAAGGGACAGAGGAGCCACCAAAGAGTTTTAAGATTCTTTTCGAGTTGGATTGAATTGATCTTGGGAATAAATATTGTTTCCAAATACCAGCTACTTTTAAGCTACCTAGAGTAAACATGCATAAATACACACGATAGCTATCTTCAAGCTTCAATTCATGACCCAACATCTTTAGAGAACATAAAAAGAATAACTACAGACACTCTCTCAAAATGCCCCACGATTACTTTGACAATATCAGTGACTTAGGAAAGAAACCAAGATTAGGTAAAACTTAGTGAAAGTAACACATAGTGAAACTGATTATTTGGAAACACCGATTCCATCAGTGGGAGTCAGACACTGATAGCGACAGTATTCATTTTCACAGTACAATGTGTTTGCTAAGGAGATGAACGCAACATAAACCCATTTCCGTAATGCACACGAATTCCATTCTGAGCTGAATGTGTTCTTATGTATTCTGCTTTATTCACAAATATAAAATGGAGTTGTCTATGCCGAATGTCTCTTTTTTTTTTTTTCCTTGCTTTTAAAAAAAATGATTCTGTTCCACATTGCCAATAGAAAAGATATGCTTTCCCAAAGACCCGAGTGACTTAAACTTTCTTTTAGGGAAATAAAAAAGTCTTTCAAATGAACATATATAGAAACTTAGCATGCAGCTGCTGCCAGAGTGAAGGATCCCAGTTTTGCTCAAGAAAGAGCACAGAGACCCCAGAGATAGTCTTAGAAGCTAGAGCAGATGGCCCTGTTAAGCCAGAGCAAGCCAATTAAGGTTGTATCTGGAGCACTCGGTTACCCCTGGAGGATAGAGAGAAAAAAGAAGGTAGGAGGCCCTGCATTTAGTAGCTGTTCAGATTGCAAAGCCCTAAGTGAATCTCTGGGAATGAGATGCTTTTCATTTGGGCTGTGCCTTTTACTGTATGCATTGTGATCAGCAGTCAGGGATTCTTGTGTATGCATGGTGTTATTTTTACGTATCAAAGGAGCCCAGATAAAGCCTTGTTCCCTGTTGCTGTGTTTTTATTTAGTTCACATTTACTCTCTAGGACACATGTCTTTTTAGCAGTCCTATTAGGAAGGCTCCTCCAGATCAACTCCACAGGAAAGGGACAGAGGGAGCCACCAAAGAGTTTTAAGATTCTTTTTCGAGTTGGATTGAATTGATCTTGGGAATAAATATTGTTTCCAAATACCAGCTACTTCTTTAAGCTACCTAGGTAGCTCTACCTGCTTCCTAAAAGTGATTGTATATGAGGAAAAGGAAAGAATCCAACAATATATCTGGAAATTATTTTGAGTGTGCCCTACATGCAATTATGAACATATGCAAATAGTCTGATTTTATCTTGTGAGGGAGAAGACGTTATTTTGCAGATATTGCTAACTCTTTGAAGTTAAGGCTCTGCTCAGGTACAACTGAAAAAAAAACAAGATGCTTTTTTATTATTAATAATTTCCTCCATCTAAATCTTTGACAGTGACTAAAATTCTCAAACACTTAGTCCCTACAGGGAAAACAAGGTGCTTTTCTATTAATAACTTCCCCATCTAATTCATTGGGAGTGACTAAAATTCTCAGATGCCTAGTCTATGACTTAGGCAGTTAAGAATCACTAGTAAAATTCAAATGTCATTGGAGAAGGATGTTTCAAATTTATTAGTTGATCATTTGGGGAGAAGGGATAATATTTGTTCACCTTTATTTGTCAGACAGCATATGAGATACAATTATCTTCTTTAATTTTAACAGTTCAGATACAAGAGAGTATGATTTCCATTTTAAGTATGAAGAAACTGTGGCTCAGTGAGTTTAAGTAATGGGCTTAAATTGCACTGCTAGGGGATTTACCTGAATGTCCAGTGGTTAAGATTTCACATTAAATTCAGGGGGTGCAGGTTCAATTTCTGGTAGGGAAGCTAAGATCCCACATGCCACAGAGTCAAAAACCAGAATGTACACAACCGAAGCAATGTTGTAACCAATTCAATAAATATTTGAAACTGATCGACTGCAGTGAAAGTTTTTACATCTCCTTTTCGCTATAGGGATTCTTGTGTATGCATGGTGTTATTTTTACGTATCAAAGGAGCCCAGATAAAGCCTTGTTCCCTGTTGCTGTGTTTTATTTAGTTCACATTTACTCTCTAGGACACATGTCTTTTTAGCAGTCCTATTAGGAAGGCTCCTCCAGATCAACTCCACAGGAAAGGGACAGAGGGAGCCACCAAAGAGTTTTAAGATTCTTTTTCGAGTTGGATTGAATTGATCTTGGGAATAAATATTGTTTCCAAATACCAGCTACTTCTTTAAGCTACCTAGGTAGCTCTACCTGCTTCCTAAAAGTGATTGTATATGAGGAAAAGGAAAGAATCCAACAATATATCTGGAAATTATTTTGAGTGTGCCCTACATGCAATTATGAACATATGCAAATAGTCTGATTTTATCTTGTGAGGGAGAAGACGTTATTTTGCAGATATTGCTAACTCTTTGAAGTTAAGGCTCTGCTCAGGTACAACTGAAAAAAAAACAAGATGCTTTTTTATTATTAATAATTTCCTCCATCTAAATCTTTGACAGTGACTAAAATTCTCAAACACTTAGTCCCTACAGGGAAAACAAGGTGCTTTTCTATTAATAACTTCCCCATCTAATTCATTGGGAGTGACTAAAATTCTCAGATGCCTAGTCTATGACTTAGGCAGTTAAGAATCACTAGTAAAATTCAAATGTCATTGGAGAAGGATGTTTCAAATTTATTAGTTGATCATTTGGGGAGAAGGGATAATATTTGTTCACCTTTATTTGTCAGACAGCATATGAGATACAATTATCTTCTTTAATTTTAACAGTTCAGATACAAGAGAGTATGATTTCCATTTTAAGTATGAAGAAACTGTGGCTCAGTGAGTTTAAGTAATGGGCTTAAATTGCACTGCTAGGGGATTTACCTGAATGTCCAGTGGTTAAGATTTCACATTAAATTCAGGGGGTGCAGGTTCAATTTCTGGTAGGGAAGCTAAGATCCCACATGCCACAGAGTCAAAAACCAGAATGTACACAACCGAAGCAATGTTGTAACCAATTCAATAAATATTTGAAACTGGTCCACACAAAAAAATCTTTTAAAAAATGCACTGCTAGTTGATCTAAACATTTGTCATTCCAAGTCCAAATACATCTCCTTTTCGCTATATTTCTCTCCCACCAGTGTATTTGGGAAAAACGATTGGAGGCACTATGTTTGAACAATCGTGGGACTGCAGGTGTCAAGAAATACTGAAAAACTGGTGGAAAACTTTCAGCACTCATTAATTAGTGAGGGCATCTTTAGTAGTCTTCATGGAGGAAGTAGAGACAGATATTTAGCAGAGACATTTATGTGCTTGGAGTATGGGGTGGGCTATGGTTTCACAGATGTTTTCAGGTCACCAATGTTTATGCTCTTGAATAAGTTTGGAGTGTAGCAATGCAATCAAGTCTTCATACTTCCAGCTAAGAACCATTAGCCCATCAGCTCAAACACCTAGAGTCTGGCTAAAGGATATAACCTCAGAAAACTTGTCCTAAATATATGTAAAGAGCTCTTGGTTCCTGATTCCTGGTTATAGAAAAGAATCTAATCCCTCTAAATAAATTGTTTTTATAAATTCCTAGAGGATTTATCTGGCTACAGTGCAGGAGACCTGAATCCTATCCCTGGGTTGGGAAGATTCCCTGGAGAAGGGAAAGGCTACCCACTCCAGTATTCTTGCCTGGAGAATCCCTGGAAAATCCCGCGGCACATCCATGGCTTACAAAGAGTTCAACATGATTGAGCTACTTCACTTTCACATATGGAGAAGGAATGGCAACCCACTCCAGTATTTTTGCCTGAAAAATTTCACGGATGGAAAAGGCTGGTGAGCTACAGTCTATGGGGTCTCAAATATATATATATATATATATGTGTGTGTGTGTGTGTGTGTGTGTGTGTGTGTGTATGTTTTATATATATACATATAGGGCTTCCCTGATTGCTCAGTGGTGAGGAATCTGACTACAATGCAGGATGCCTAAGTTTCATCCCTGGGTTGAAAAGATCCCCTGGAGGAGGACATGGCAATCCACTCCAGTATTCTTGCCTGGAGAATCCCCATGAGCAGAAGAGCTTGATGGGCTGCAGTCCACAGGGTCACACAGAGTCAGACACAGCTGAAGGGACTACACTGAGGATTTAGAGCAAAAGTCCTGAGCTTTTAGCTTTTGTGTCCTCATCTACAAACTGAGTTGATTATGTTTAAAACAATCTTAGAAATTATTTTCTTTTTTACAAGAGTTAAAGCTTTAAAATATGTGACTCCTTGTGACATAGAAAACATGTATATCGCTGAAATAGTTCTGATTGAAGAAGGGGTTTAGATAGAGCAATAGAACCACCTCTACAAATACCAAGGATTCTATAGACTGGATGTATAAGGTCACTTTCAATTCTAGTAAAATATACTAAACAATCACAGAATTACTATGAAGGTCAGTAACTCTTCAGTATCTCCAAAACAGAAATGAGCTTAGTGTAGCCTGGCATGTACTTTTGTAATTATAATAGTCTGTAAGTGATTGCGTTCTCTGACTTAAGATTAAAAGCTGGTCTGAACATGATGGAAAAAGGCAAGAGAGACATTCTCCAAAGAGCATTCAGTCCTAGCATACTGGTGCGTAACAGTAATGGGGGATTGAGCTTTGTGATTTTTCCAGATGTTTCTAGGAAGTCTCTTTATTTGCAAATACTGGTAACTCATTAATCATTTTTCCAGTTCTCTCTGGAGCAAACAAAAGCTGTCTGGAACCTAGATGCATTCCTAGGGTTTCCAGTTTGTGCGTTGTCACAAACAATCCAAGTGTGGTACTAAATAGGAAACATTAGCATTACTATTTTCAAAGGTGGTCACACATAACTCTCAGTTCAGCACTGGGTAGCAGGGAGAAAAGACCTTTGTCTCATTTAAGTATGAATGACATAGAGTATTCAGATACGGGTTGGGATAGGTGTCTTCTTTTGAGATTGAAGTTTTAATGGGGCCCCCAGAGACTCGGCTCCTTTCACCTGGTGATGAATGCTCTGTGCTAAGTCACCTGGGCACCTCAGCAGCTGCTGCTGAAAGAAGTGTTACGAGAAAACATGTCCTCTCTCCTCCTCTGTTCCCTCCCCTTTGCTAATTCTGCAAATCCACTCTATGCTGTGCCAAGAAAATGCCATCTGCCTCCTAAACAAAAGGCAACACTTTCCAACAGAAGTAAGCAGTTTTACAACTCTGTAGAAATTTGTGGAAGTGAAACTGCAGTTAGAAGGAAAAGATTCCACAGCTTGCATCCTGACATACCTTTTAATTGATGCTTTGGTGTACCCTTGCTTTCTTAAAACCATTTCTTACTAAGCAAATGGGAACTTTAGGATCATCTCTCCAAGTGAAATAGTTCTGATTGAAGGAGGGGCTTAGATAGAGCAATAGAACCACCTCTACAAATACCAAGGATTCTATAGACTGGATGTATAAGGTCACTTTCAATTCTAGTAAAATATACTAAACAATCACAGAATTACTATGAAGGTCAGTAACTCTTCAGTATCTCCAAAACAGAAATGAGCTTAGTGTAGCCTGGCATGTACTTTTGTAATTATAATAGTCTGTAAGTGATTGCGTTCTCTGACTTAAGATTAAAAGCTGGTCTGAACATGATGGAAAAAGGCAAGAGAGACATTCTCCAAAGAGCATTCAGTCCTAGCATACTGGTGCGTAACAGTAATGGGGGATTGAGCTTTGTGATTTTTCCAGATGTTTCTAGGAAGTCTCTTTATTTGCAAATACTGGTAACTCATTAATCATTTTTCCAGTTCTCTCTGGAGCAAACAAAAGCTGTCTGGAACCTAGATGCATTCCTAGGGTTTCCAGTTTGTGCGTTGTCACAAACAATCCAAGTGTGGTACTAAATAGGAAACATTAGCATTACTATTTTCAAAGGTGGTCACACATAACTCTCAGTTCAGCACTGGGTAGCAGGGAGAAAAGACCTTTGTCTCATTTAAGTATGAATGACATAGAGTATTCAGATACGGGTTGGGATAGGTGTCTTCTTTTGAGATTGAAGTTTTAATGGGGCCCCCAGAGACTCGGCTCCTTTCACCTGGTGATGAATGCTCTGTGCTAAGTCACCTGGGCACCTCAGCAGCTGCTGCTGAAAGAAGTGTTACGAGAAAACATGTCCTCTCTCCTCCTCTGTTCCCTCCCCTTTGCTAATTCTGCAAATCCACTCTATGCTGTGCCAAGAAAATGCCATCTGCCTCCTAAACAAAAGGCAACACTTTCCAACAGAAGTAAGCAGTTTTACAACTCTGTAGAAATTTGTGGAAGTGAAACTGCAGTTAGAAGGAAAAGATTCCACAGCTTGCATCCTGACATACCTTTTAATTGATGCTTTGGTGTACCCTTGCTTTCTTAAAACCATTTCTTACTAAGCAAATGGGAACTTTAGGATCATCTCTCCATGAGAGTGAACCTGAGTTCTCAACATTAAATTGGTCATAAGCACTTATACTCATTTTAAATGGCCTGGGCAAGATAAATGAGTTCATAAAACAAGAAACCTCTTCAAATATCAGGTTCTTAATTAGATGTTAAAAGAAGAGTATTTTTGTAACAAGAATTAACTTCTTACAGAAACTTGCAAGGAATAATTCCAAACTCTGTGAGTGATTTGTAAGTGAGCTAAAGCTTTTGTGGAGTTTATAAAGCAGATGGTATCAGTTAGCAGTAATGTCATCTTATGCACATTATATAATCTCAATGAGTCTCATCTATAAAATGAGTGGTTTTGCCAATGAGACAATACAGTTACTATCAAAGGGTGATTCTATCACAAGGTAGTTTTGAAGATTAGATGATATAACACAAGTAAAGGTCTAGGTACATAATAAATATACAATTTTCTGTATTTTACCACTTTACCAAGGTGCCATTGAACCGATTTGTCATTTCAAATTAAACAATGTATTTTACATACTTTGCACATCTGTGAAATGATGACTGTGATGATATATATCTTTCCCATGTAACTGGGTACCTTTAAGAAAAGATCCCAGATACAAAAGCATTATGAAAGTTGTAAAACAATCTGTAAATGTAGGGTGTAACTATTACTTGTTATAATCAAATAAACATTTGAGAATTGGCAAAGTGGAAAATAATGATGGAAGTGTTAAGCAGGGCCACATCATGAGACTCTGTATGTTATAATAAAAAAATATAAACTCAGTGGATAGTATCAATATCAATTTCCTGACTGTGATGGCATGCCTTACTTATTATTACTCAACAGTAAGCTGCCACTGGAGAAAAGTGAATAAAAGCTCATAGGCTCTCTCTGTGTTACTTCTTGTAACTGCATGTGAATATGTAATTATCTTAATTTGTTTTTTAAAAGAGCATAGAAAATTATATGCTTTATAGTAAGGTAAATGGATAGCTTTTTTTACAGGTGAGTGAAAAGATCAGATTTCTCTTTGTGGAAGTGAAACTGCAGTTAGAAGGAAAAGATTCCACAGCTTGCATCCTGACATACCTTTTAATTGATGCTTTGGTGTACCCTTGCTTTCTTAAAACCATTTCTTACTAAGCAAATGGGAACTTTAGGATCATCTCTCCATGAGAGTGAACCTGAGTTCTCAACATTAAATTGGTCATAAGCACTTATACTCATTTTAAATGGCCTGGGCAAGATAAATGAGTTCATAAAACAAGAAACCTCTTCAAATATCAGGTTCTTAATTAGATGTTAAAAGAAGAGTATTTTTGTAACAAGAATTAACTTCTTACAGAAACTTGCAAGGAATAATTCCAAACTCTGTGAGTGATTTGTAAGTGAGCTAAAGCTTTTGTGGAGTTTATAAAGCAGATGGTATCAGTTAGCAGTAATGTCATCTTATGCACATTATATAATCTCAATGAGTCTCATCTATAAAATGAGTGGTTTTGCCAATGAGACAATACAGTTACTATCAAAGGGTGATTCTATCACAAGGTAGTTTTGAAGATTAGATGATATAACACAAGTAAAGGTCTAGGTACATAATAAATATACAATTTTCTGTATTTTACCACTTTACCAAGGTGCCATTGAACCGATTTGTCATTTCAAATTAAACAATGTATTTTACATACTTTGCACATCTGTGAAATGATGACTGTGATGATATATATCTTTCCCATGTAACTGGGTACCTTTAAGAAAAGATCCCAGATACAAAAGCATTATGAAAGTTGTAAAACAATCTGTAAATGTAGGGTGTAACTATTACTTGTTATAATCAAATAAACATTTGAGAATTGGCAAAGTGGAAAATAATGATGGAAGTGTTAAGCAGGGCCACATCATGAGACTCTGTATGTTATAATAAAAAAATATAAACTCAGTGGATAGTATCAATATCAATTTCCTGACTGTGATGGCATGCCTTACTTATTATTACTCAACAGTAAGCTGCCACTGGAGAAAAGTGAATAAAAGCTCATAGGCTCTCTCTGTGTTACTTCTTGTAACTGCATGTGAATATGTAATTATCTTAATTTGTTTTTTAAAAGAGCATAGAAAATTATATGCTTTATAGTAAGGTAAATGGATAGCTATTGGTGAGTTTTATACAGGTGAGTGAAAAGATCAGATTTCTCTTTCAGAAAGATTTTTTAGAGGCAAAATAAAGAGGAAAGAAGAAAGAATGGGGGAGTATAGGAAAGAATCAATTGGGATTTTCAAGTGCTTTAAGAAAGTTATTAATATGAAAAGGGGAAATGATAAGAGTGGAGGAAAAAATTGTTTGATCATGTAGAATAAGGAATGCATAAGAATTTATAATTTGTTGCTGCTGTTCAGTTGCTCAGAACTGCAGCATGCAAGGTTACCCTGTACTCTTATCTCCTCAAGCTTGCTCAAACTCATAACCATTGAGTCTGTGATGCCATCCAACCATCTCATTTTCTATTGTCCCCTTCTCTTTCTGCCTTCTGTTTTTCCCAGCATCACGATCTTTTCCAATGAGTTGGCTCTTTACATCAGTTGGCCAAAGTATTGGAGCTTCAGCTACAATGGTCTTTTCAATGAAGAGCCAGGGTTGATTTCCTTTAGGATTGACTGGTTTGATCTCCTTGCAGCCCAAGGGACTATTTGTCTTAGAGTCTTCTCCAGCAACACAATCCAAAGGCATCAAATCTTTAGTGCTCAGCTGATTTTACTTTCCAGCTCTTAACATCTGTACATGACTACTGGAAAAACAAGAGTTTACTAGACTTGATTAGGAGTTTCCCAGGCGGCTCAGAGGTAAAGAATCTGCCTGCAATGCAGAGCCATAGGTTCAACCCCTGGGTTGGAAAAATGCCCTGTAAAAGGAAATGGCAACCTACTCCACACTATTCTTGCCTAGGAAATCCCATGGACAGGTAGCCTGGTGGGCTATAGCCCATGGGGTCACAGAAGTGTCAGACACGAATTAGTGACTAAACAACAGTAAGACTTGATTAAAAGGTGGAGGGAGTAGTCAAGAAATACATTCATATTTTTAATTTGAACAATTAGATGATGGTGGCTCCATAAAGAACAAGAAAATAGACAGGGAAACGGAAAGGATACTGGATTAGGGAGTATTAGGTTTAAATATTTGGAAGATAAAAAGAGATGTTCCGTTGGCAGCTGGATATATATTTCTGAATTCATTTCAAAATGAGGCCCAGGGTACTTTCATATGCACATACATAGCAAACAAAATTTGAGAAGTGGATGACTCTCCAAGACATGCATGTGGAGTAATAAAGGAAAGGAATCTAGGAAAGAATGATAAATTCATGTCCCCTTATTTGGGACAAGTAATAAATAAAGTTGTACGGAAAGAGTTTTATAATGCGTTGGCTACTACATATACTTAATTGTTCCAGAGAGGTCTCTGATACCAAAAGGGTGTATTGTATACACTAGTAAAATGACTCAACCAATCAAATAAATTGTTATACAATGTGGTTGGAAGAATTGAATAGAATGCACTTAACATAGCTTAAAAAATTATTTCTCCCAAGCATCTGGTTTTAGTGTTATGATCTTTTGACTGATTTCCTGAGTTCTCACCTCTTTCATTTCAAAGTTCTATCACACAAGTCAGCAAATGAGGCAAACTTGATTGTGAAGTGCTGAATTCATAATATGCTACATTTAATGCTTATTACTATTTTTCCCTCACACCTCCTTTCTTGTCATTAATTTTCCTTTTCCTTCTAACTCAAATTGTTGCTTATCATTACTTTGAAACTCATTAACAACTTTTTTGAAAATGTCTTGGGCTTTTTAGTTTTTTCTCTGTAGCTCTGATTTGTTGCAAATAATTTTATTATTATTCACCCAAAGTCTTTAATAATTGATTTTTTAGAACAGTTTAAGGTTTATAGAAATATTGAGCAGAAGGTACAGAAATTTCCCTGCCCTCAAACTGACACAGCATCCCCCATTGTCAATATCCCCCCATCAAACTGGTACATTTGTTACAATTTTTGTTGTAACTGATGAACCTTCCCTTATAGTTGCAGTTCATTCTTTGTGTTGTATCTTTTATGAATGTGGATAAATGTACACTGGCATGTATCCATCATTGCAGTACCACACTGAGTATTTTCACTGCTCTTTACGAAAAGGACACTGATGGCTTCAGGAAGCACTGTCTGGGCTTGTTTAGGAATTATGGTCAGGTAAAAAAAAAAAATTACATATGCTTGTTCATCCATTCATTTACTCCATAAGCTACTACCTCCCAGGAACTATGCTTCCCACTGGGTATAAAATAGTGGACAAATTGATAAAGTCCTTAGTTCCATGGAGCTTATTTAGTGGAGGGAGAGACATAAATACATAAACAACGTCGAGCTTTTACTTATGATAAAAACAACAGAATCAGTGAGAAAATATTTTTGGAATAAATGGGTGGAGGTACTACCTTATGTGATCAAGAAGCATTTTTCTTATGAGTTGACATTTGAGCACAGCATCAAGGTGATGCTTGAGTGGGCCCCAGAGGAGAAGCTAGTATCAGTTACATGAATCCGTAAGTCAAAATGACTCAACCAATCAAATAAATTGTTATACAATGTGGTTGGAAGAATTGAATAGAATGCACTTAACATAGCTTAAAAAATTATTTCTCCCAAGCATCTGGTTTTAGTGTTATGATCTTTTGACTGATTTCCTGAGTTCTCACCTCTTTCATTTCAAAGTTCTATCACACAAGTCAGCAAATGAGGCAAACTTGATTGTGAAGTGCTGAATTCATAATATGCTACATTTAATGCTTATTACTATTTTTCCCTCACACCTCCTTTCTTGTCATTAATTTTCCTTTTCCTTCTAACTCAAATTGTTGCTTATCATTACTTTGAAACTCATTAACAACTTTTTTGAAAATGTCTTGGGCTTTTTAGTTTTTTCTCTGTAGCTCTGATTTGTTGCAAATAATTTTATTATTATTCACCCAAAGTCTTTAATAATTGATTTTTTAGAACAGTTTAAGGTTTATAGAAATATTGAGCAGAAGGTACAGAAATTTCCCTGCCCTCAAACTGACACAGCATCCCCCATTGTCAATATCCCCCCATCAAACTGGTACATTTGTTACAATTTTTGTTGTAACTGATGAACCTTCCCTTATAGTTGCAGTTCATTCTTTGTGTTGTATCTTTTATGAATGTGGATAAATGTACACTGGCATGTATCCATCATTGCAGTACCACACTGAGTATTTTCACTGCTCTTTACGAAAAGGACACTGATGGCTTCAGGAAGCACTGTCTGGGCTTGTTTAGGAATTATGGTCAGGTAAAAAAAAAAAATTACATATGCTTGTTCATCCATTCATTTACTCCATAAGCTACTACCTCCCAGGAACTATGCTTCCCACTGGGTATAAAATAGTGGACAAATTGATAAAGTCCTTAGTTCCATGGAGCTTATTTAGTGGAGGGAGAGACATAAATACATAAACAACGTCGAGCTTTTACTTATGATAAAAACAACAGAATCAGTGAGAAAAATATTTTTTGGAATAAATGGGTGGAGGTACTACCTTATGTGATCAAGAAGCATTTTTCTTATGAGTTGACATTTGAGCACAGCATCAAGGTGATGCTTGAGTGGGCCCCAGAGGAGAAGCTAGTATCAGTTACATGAATCCGTAAGAATAAATGAGATTTTTTAAATTATCCTATGAATAGACTCTGAAAGACAAAACAATCAAACTCTTACAGGCAAAAGCTTTCACTTCCACACAGTCATATGAAAATTTCTCCCTTGGGTCCTTATAAACATGATACTACATAGTATGGCAGAAACTACAGGTGTTTTTAACAAATAAATTTTTTAATAAAAATATATTCCCATAGATTATTTTAATCATATTAACTTATTAAAGTATTCAATAATACAGATTATTTAATTATTTTAATAACTATGGAACAAGTAAATATTTCTTGAAAAATGCCTCATTTTAGGACTCCATTGTTTTTACTACCTGTGTCAAAACTATATGGTTCAAAGGCATAGTTTGTGCTATTTTAACTTGATCCAAGGTAAAACTGAAAAGTGTGGGGAAATTTAGACAATAATCATTAGTTATGACACCAGGAGTGCTTCAGAACCATTATCCTAATAAAAGGAACAAAGAAAAATTGTGAGCAATCTCTCAGTTCAGATTGGCATCTCCACCTGCTAGCACATTTCTGTGCAGCATGGCCAAATTAGATGACAATGCATGGGAAGTTAGGATTACTCAAGAAATTTATTTTTAAAAAAGAAAAGGCAATTTAGATTTTACTCCTACAATGCAACAGAGTAAATTATTATTCTACTGCAACCAAAAGGAACATTGTCCTTTCCTTTGATTGAATGCTATTTTATATTTCTTTATTTAAGAAAGCTTGGGTTCCCATTAGTGACTAGAAAATATTATAGCTGACACTAGACAAATGTCTGCAGTGAACTCCCTCTGATGTGACTAATCTCTCACTGTAATTATCCTTTGATCTAAAGATGCTGTCAGTTTGTAACATTTTCACTCTAGAACTTTGATCAAACAAACTGATTTGAATCGGAACTAAGTATTACAGTTCTTGCTGTTCTACTGAATATATGAATACACACAGAAGCACACATATCTGCAAACACGTGCATGCACACACACACACATGGTGTCTAAGAGACAGAGCAGTGATCTGTGGGTATAAATGTGTATTCATGAAATCCCAGGCAGGATGTTACTTCCGAATTGCCATCATTTCAGTTGGCTGAAGAAAAAAACCAGAGAGCAGTTTACAGATTCAGCCTGCACTAGTCTTAAAGCCCTTGCACTGCCACTTGTAAGTTACATGAACTTGAACAAAGGCTTCATCTTTTCCAAACCTATTTCTGCACCTGCTAAATAAGATTATTAGTGATACTCTTCTCTTAGGATAGACACAAGAACCAAACTGATGAAAATTTCCTGACTTATATAGGCAATATATGCCAATTTTCCCTTCTCATCTAATTTACTTCAATATTCACGTGAATTAAAATTGATCCCAAAACAGATAAAGCTACAATATGACTAGGAACATATTTTGCATGAGCAATTAAAAGTCAGATATCTATGATTTCTATATTCTAAAACTTATACTATATCTAAGAAAACAGAATTTTAGAATGTTCTGATTTCACTGTCTTTACTATAAATACACTTAACATAAACTTTTTGTAAACTATTGAAAAATATACAGTATATAACAGTTGCATCTCAGAATAAAGGAAATACTGTACTCAGAACACAACAATCTCCACAGTAGTAGTCTAATTATATTATAATTACATGTATATTACAGCATAAGTATTATATATTATATTATAATATTTATTTCACATTAGAATTATATACAATAGGACTTTGTAACTTCTCATTCCTCTATTGCATGCTTATTTCAGTTTCTGTGCCTGAGTATCTATAGACACTTTTTATATTAAACTTTTAATTCTTGAATGCCACGTACTATTAGCCAATGAAAAATCAGCAATGACCCAGTCACTGGGGCAGGTTGACCTATTTCATATCAAAGCATCTATGTCCTAGGAAAAGTTAAGAATTCAGATACTGGTAAGTGCAGTAAACAGGAACAGGTGAAAAATACAGATAGACAGCTATTATTGACAATTACCCCTGATACTCTCCTATTTTGTGAATAGAAAAAAAGATTATTAAATATAGTTATTAAAATTGAGACATTTTGACTGCAAAACCTCAAGAACGGTACAAGATCTGGTTTTTGCCCTCTGAATTTGACAGCTTGGAAGATACTATTAGGTAACAGTTAATCATTAAAACCTCACCATGATACCAACATTCCCCATCATTTCAGTTGGCTGAAGAAAAAAACCAGAGAGCAGTTTACAGATTCAGCCTGCACTAGTCTTAAAGCCCTTGCACTGCCACTTGTAAGTTACATGAACTTGAACAAAGGCTTCATCTTTTCCAAACCTATTTCTGCACCTGCTAAATAAGATTATTAGTGATACTCTTCTCTTAGGATAGACACAAGAACCAAACTGATGAAAATTTCCTGACTTATATAGGCAATATATGCCAATTTTCCCTTCTCATCTAATTTACTTCAATATTCACGTGAATTAAAATTGATCCCAAAACAGATAAAGCTACAATATGACTAGGAACATATTTTGCATGAGCAATTAAAAGTCAGATATCTATGATTTCTATATTCTAAAACTTATACTATATCTAAGAAAACAGAATTTTAGAATGTTCTGATTTCACTGTCTTTACTATAAATACACTTAACATAAACTTTTTGTAAACTATTGAAAAATATACAGTATATAACAGTTGCATCTCAGAATAAAGGAAATACTGTACTCAGAACACAACAATCTCCACAGTAGTAGTCTAATTATATTATAATTACATGTATATTACAGCATAAGTATTATATATTATATTATAATATTTATTTCACATTAGAATTATATACAATAGGACTTTGTAACTTCTCATTCCTCTATTGCATGCTTATTTCAGTTTCTGTGCCTGAGTATCTATAGACACTTTTTATATTAAACTTTTAATTCTTGAATGCCACGTACTATTAGCCAATGAAAAATCAGCAATGACCCAGTCACTGGGGCAGGTTGACCTATTTCATATCAAAGCATCTATGTCCTAGGAAAAGTTAAGAATTCAGATACTGGTAAGTGCAGTAAACAGGAACAGGTGAAAAATACAGATAGACAGCTATTATTGACAATTACCCCTGATACTCTCCTATTTTGTGAATAGAAAAAAAGATTATTAAATATAGTTATTAAAATTGAGACATTTTGACTGCAAAACCTCAAGAACGGTACAAGATCTGGTTTTTGCCCTCTGAATTTGACAGCTTGGAAGATACTATTAGGTAACAGTTAATCATTAAAACCTCACCATGATACCAACATTCCCCAGTTTTATCTACCTGGTTGCGGGGACCTTCCGCAGAAAGGGAAAGCAGCGGGATTGCCACCGGCTGAACCGGTGGATCTCCGAGAGAGGCGAATCTTGGCTGCCCACCCCCTCCCCAGCCCCGCGGTGGATGCACGGGACAATCAGACGCGACAGGGGTTCCATCGAAGTAGTTCTGCTTTATTGAAGAAGATCCACAGCTTTTATAGGCAAGTGAAGGGGGTTTTGCACGGGACTTCCTATAGATTACACCAATTAAGCTAAAGACCAAGCAGTCATTCACGAGCGCGGAAACCAAGGGAACCAATCAGAAATTTTGACCATCAATTAACAATTTAGATCACGCCCTGTCTCTTCCCTGCAGGTGCCATTTTAGCTGCAAACATGTGCTGAAGCTTCTTTAAACAATGTGCTTAAGCTTGCTTTCACTCCCACGTCCCTTCCTGTAGGCGCCATCTTAGCTCCAAACTGCAAACATGTGCTTAAAGCTTCTTTAAACAATGTGCTTAAGCTTCCTTGTGCTTGCAATGGTCCTCTTTCAATTCAGAGCCCCACACCTGGTGGAAGCATAGAACACATTTCCTATATCCCTTGGTAAGAGGAAAGATTGCATGGCTTATTCTGCTAAATGGTCTTGGAGTGGAAGAGACATGTGTCTCTTCTAGGTCAAATTATTTACCTGCTTCACTATTACAGCTTCTCTTTCTTCCATTCTCACAGGAATTACTGGAAAGACCCCATGTTGTCTGGCCAAACTTGAACTACCAAATCACTCTGGAGAAGATAATGTACCTTGGAGAATTCCTCAGGTTCATCAAAATTTACGCAATTAAAACCAAGAAATGTTGGGACTTGTTGTCACCTTGGCTGACCCATCCTTCCAAACCAACACTTCCTATGAAAATGGATGTAGTAAATTTGCTGATAATAATACAATTGGTTGCCTAGGCAAAGGTTCAGCTATCCACTTATTGAGACATTTTGACTGCAAAACCTCAAGAACGGTACAAGATCTGGTTTTTGCCCTCTGAATTTGACAGCTTGGAAGATACTATTAGGTAACAGTTAATCATTAAAACCTCACCATGATACCAACATTCCCCAGTTTTATCTACCTGGTTGCGGGGACCTTCCGCAGAAAGGGAAAGCAGCGGGATTGCCACCGGCTGAACCGGTGGATCTCCGAGAGGCGAATCTTGGCTGCCCACCCCTCCCCAGCCCCGCGGTGGATGCACGGGACAATCAGACGCGACAGGGGTTCCATCGAAGTAGTTCTGCTTTATTGAAGAAGATCCACAGCTTTTATAGGCAAGTGAAGGGGGTTTTGCACGGGACTTCCTATAGATTACACCAATTAAGCTAAAGACCAAGCAGTCATTCACGAGCGCGGAAACCAAGGGAACCAATCAGAAATTTTGACCATCAATTAACAATTTAGATCACGCCCTGTCTCTTCCCTGCAGGTGCCATTTTAGCTGCAAACATGTGCTGAAGCTTCTTTAAACAATGTGCTTAAGCTTGCTTTCACTCCCACGTCCCTTCCTGTAGGCGCCATCTTAGCTCCAAACTGCAAACATGTGCTTAAAGCTTCTTTAAACAATGTGCTTAAGCTTCCTTGTGCTTGCAATGGTCCTCTTTCAATTCAGAGCCCCACACCTGGTGGAAGCATAGAACACATTTCCTATATCCCTTGGTAAGAGGAAAGATTGCATGGCTTATTCTGCTAAATGGTCTTGGAGTGGAAGAGACATGTGTCTCTTCTAGGTCAAATTATTTACCTGCTTCACTATTACAGCTTCTCTTTCTTCCATTCTCACAGGAATTACTGGAAAGACCCCATGTTGTCTGGCCAAACTTGAACTACCAAATCACTCTGGAGAAGATAATGTACCTTGGAGAATTCCTCAGGTTCATCAAAATTTACGCAATTAAAACCAAGAAATGTTGGGACTTGTTGTCACCTTGGCTGACCCATCCTTCCAAACCAACACTTCCTATGAAAAATGGATGTAGTAAATTTGCTGATAATAATACAATTGGTTGCCTAGGCAAAAGGTTCAGCTATCCACTTATCATGAGCTTTTCTGGTCACTCAGTGGTAAAAAAAAAAAAACTGTCTGCCAATGCAGGAGACATGGATTTGATTCCTGGGCTGGGAAAATCCCCTGGAGAAGGAAATAGCAATCCACTCCAGTATTCTTGCCTGGGAAATCCCATGGACAAAGGAGTCTGATGGGCTACAGTCCATGGGGATTCAAAAGAGTTAGACATGATTTAGTGAATAAACAACAATCTGAACAGTTTTCATAGAACAGTATTTTCAATCTGTATTTCCTCTGTCATTCATTACAAAGAGTGTTTACAGTATACTGTGAGGCCATGTGATGCATTTTGCAATGTATTCCAAATAAAATGGCCAATCACTAAAGCTTTTAAATAAAAGAATGTAATATTTTAATTTACATTTCAAATATAATTGATGGAAGATAGTGGATGCTGGGAGATCATTAGAAGGTCCCAGTTATGCTTGTTTAGGGAAAAAAAATAAAATCTAGACCAGGGCAATGGCAATATCCATGGGGAGAGGAGGACGGATTCCATGATCTTTGGGTAACAGCAAGCCATGCGTGTGATTCTGGCTTCCAGAGCAAAGTTGAATGTGGTGCACCCACTAGGTATGTTCTTGAGGTGCTTCCATTAAAACAGCCATTTAATCTGCCTTCAGATGGACACAGATATCCTTAATTGAAAAATAATCTCTTCTTTCCCAGTTCTATACAACTCATTTCCTAAGCAAAGGGCATTATAGTACATTAAGTACTCTGTACCATTAAGTAACTCATGTAATTTCACCCATCTATTTAGAGTAAAATTCATTAACTCCTAAATGCCAGTCCTATGTTCCTTGTAATAGACTCCAGTAAATAAAGTACATCTTTAATTCCATCTATTTTTCTTTAAAAACTTCAAAACTGTTATTTCCTTACCAATTAGAATACCCCATGTTGTCTGGCCAAACTTGAACTACCAAATCACTCTGGAGAAGATAATGTACCTTGGAGAATTCCTCAGGTTCATCAAAATTTACGCAATTAAAACCAAGAAATGTTGGGACTTGTTGTCACCTTGGCTGACCCATCCTTCCAAACCAACACTTCCTATGAAAATGGATGTAGTAAATTTGCTGATAATAATACAATTGGTTGCCTAGGCAAAAGGTTCAGCTATCCACTTATCATGAGCTTTTCTGGTCACTCAGTGGTAAAAAAAAAAAAACTGTCTGCCAATGCAGGAGACATGGATTTGATTCCTGGGCTGGGAAAATCCCCTGGAGAAGGAAATAGCAATCCACTCCAGTATTCTTGCCTGGGAAATCCCATGGACAAAGGAGTCTGATGGGCTACAGTCCATGGGGATGCAAAAGAGTTAGACATGATTTAGTGAATAAACAACAATCTGAACAGTTTTCATAGAACAGTATTTTCAATCTGTATTTCCTCTGTCATTCATTACAAAGAGTGTTTACAGTATACTGTGAGGCCATGTGATGCATTTTGCAATGTATTCCAAATAAAATGGCCAATCACTAAAGCTTTTAAATAAAAGAATGTAATATTTTAATTTACATTTCAAATATAATTGATGGAAGATAGTGGATGCTGGGAGATCATTAGAAGGTCCCAGTCATGCTTCTTTAGGGAAAAAATAAAATCTAGACCAGGGCAATGGCAATATCCATGGGGAGAGGAGGACGGATTCCATGATCTTTGGGTAACAGCAAGCCATGCGTGTGATTCTGGCTTCCAGAGCAAAGTTGAATGTGGTGCACCCACTAGGTATGTTCTTGAGGTGCTTCCATTAAAACAGCCATTTAATCTGCCTTCAGATGGACACAGATATCCTTAATTGAAAAATAATCTCTTCTTTCCCAGTTCTATACAACTCATTTCCTAAGCAAAGGGCATTATAGTACATTAAGTACTCTGTACCATTAAGTAACTCATGTAATTTCACCCATCTATTTAGAGTAAAATTCATTAACTCCTAAATGCCAGTCCTATGTTCCTTGTAATAGACTCCAGTAAATAAAGTACATCTTTAATTCCATCTATTTTTTTCTTTAAAAACTTCAAAAACTGTTATTTCCTTACCAATTAGAATATGAAGTTTTTAGTGAAGAATTTTGGGCTTACTATGATCTTTCTATAACCTCCTTTTCTTCCCTTAATACTAATAACAATTATATTTCAATAATTATTTGACCTTGCTTTCACAGTCTTATTAGAATTTTTCATTTATGCTATTTAGCTTAAATGCTTCTGCCTCTCTCTCTGTCTCACTCTCTCTCTCGCTATGTGCACATATATATATGCACATATATATATTTGTAAAATATCCAACCAATATATTAGGGCTATTCTTCTCCATGATTTTTTTTTTAATGGAACTACTCAATAAGATGAAGTTCTTGTTCACTATTCAATATTTCCCCTGAATTAGAATCTGGTTACTAATGTTTTTAATGGTCATGTTTTATTTCCATTATCAGATTGAATGAATCATAACTTGCTTATCATTAATCCATCATACATACACACACATATAAAAACAAGTCTTAGAATGTTTATAAATGCTATTGACCAAATACAAATATGATTTAATCCTTGAACACAAGCTTCCAGATAATGTTGTGATATGGCAAACAGAAGTAAAAAAAAAAAAAAAGGCATGATAGTATGAGAAATGATTGAAGAAACAGAAAGTCTATGAGATAATAATGAAAGAGGTTATCTTCTATTATTAAATTGACTCACTCTCATACACCTAGTGCAAAGTTTTTGCCCCTACTTTTCCTCTGCTTTTTTCAAGACTCTAAATTCTTTGCAGTTGTTATCTCTTATGGTAATGAGGTACAAAGTTTATGTGTAGTTTGAGATCTAGAAGAAACTGATTTAGCCAATCATGCATACCAATTCATTGTCCTATAACTGGTAACTCCATATCAGCCACTAAGGTTTTCAATTATGTACATATCACAAGCAATGCATTAACTATTTAAACAGTATGAGAAGACCATCATTGAGCAACCTGACAAGAAATGGGAGAAATTCTATCATGATATTAGCTGGTGGTGACTACATGCTGACAGAATTAACAATTCTATATTCTAGTATAACAGCAACATATAACTAATGGTTTTACATCTTAGTGTAAAGGAGAATGATCCCTTTGTACCAACATAAAATATAATGAAAGTTGATCTGAAAAAAGGAACAAAAATGTGGTAATTGACATTTGCCAATTAGAATATGAAGTTTTTAGTGAAGAATTTTGGGCTTACTATGATCTTTCTATAACCTCCTTTTCTTCCCTTAATACTAATAACAATTATATTTCAATAATTATTTGACCTTGCTTTCACAGTCTTATTAGAATTTTTCATTTATGCTATTTAGCTTAAATGCTTCTGCCTCTCTCTCTGTCTCACTCTCTCTCTCGCTATGTGCACATATATATATGTACATATATATATTTGTAAAATATCCAACCAATATATTAGGGCTATTCTTCTCCATGATTTTTTTTTTAATGGAACTACTCAATAAGATGAAGTTCTTGTTCACTATTCAATATTTCCCCTGAATTAGAATCTGGTTACTAATGTTTTTAATGGTCATGTTTTATTTCCATTATCAGATTGAATGAATCATAACTTGCTTATCATTAATCCATCATACATACACACACATATAAAAACAAGTCTTAGAATGTTTATAAATGCTATTGACCAAATACAAATATGATTTAATCCTTGAACACAAGCTTCCAGATAATGTTGTGATATGGCAAACAGAAGTAAAAAAAAAAGGCATGATAGTATGAGAAATGATTGAAGAAACAGAAAGTCTATGAGATAATAATGAAAGAGGTTATCTTCTATTATTAAATTGACTCACTCTCATACACCTAGTGCAAAGTTTTTGCCCCTACTTTTCCTCTGCTTTTTTCAAGACTCTAAATTCTTTGCAGTTGTTATCTCTTATGGTAATGAGGTACAAAGTTTATGTGTAGTTTGAGATCTAGAAGAAACTGATTTAGCCAATCATGCATACCAATTCATTGTCCTATAACTGGTAACTCCATATCAGCCACTAAGGTTTTCAATTATGTACATATCACAAGCAATGCATTAACTATTTAAACAGTATGAGAAGACCATCATTGAGCAACCTGACAAGAAATGGGAGAAATTCTATCATGATATTAGCTGGTGGTGACTACATGCTGACAGAATTAACAATTCTATATTCTAGTATAACAGCAACATATAACTAATGGTTTTACATCTTAGTGTAAAGGAGAATGATCCCTTTGTACCAACATAAAATATAATGAAAGTTGATCTGAAAAAAGGAACAAAAATGTGGTAATTGACATTTCACATCTTCAAGCTGAAATATATATTTGAATGTCTTTGGCAATTATTCACTAAAGGAAGAGTGTGGTGAAAAATAAAATGACGATGTCTGAATTTATCAATTTGACAGATGAAGATTTTACATAGTTATGAACAGGGTTTTGTGATTCTGACACGAAATAGCTTTGACTATGATCTGGGTGGTAAATAAATAAATAGCTGGAAGAGATGAAATGATAGCTAATGGAATGAAAGTAATACAGCTAAATAAAGCAGCATCTTGAAAATCAAAAGCTCTGAGCCAGGAAAAAAAAAATACTTGCAGACAGAAAAATAATCAAAATAGTTTCCCTTATTCTACTTTACAAATAGAAATCATGAAGTCAAAATAGATGTATCAGTAGCATTTTTTCATGAAAAAAATATGAAGTCATTTTATAGAAGCATACTCCATTTCCTTCTCCTTGTTAAGGTGATGCATTCATTACTAAACAGTTTAATTCACTTTCTACTTATCAGCATGGAAATTTTGACCTGCTCCGTTTCCGACCTGGGCCGGTTGCCCCTCCTTAGGCAACGGGGTGGTTCCCTGCTCCAGGGAGGTCACTATATTGATGCCGAACTTAGTAAGGACACTCAACTGGCAAAGATGACAGAAGTGGGAAGTCTTCCGCGAGGATTAGGAATGAAGGAGTCTGGCGTGATGACTTCAACAGAACCTCTGAAGCAGTGTTTCTCAAACTTATTCATCTCCTGACTATTTTAGACCCTTAAAAATTATCGAAGACCCTAAAGATCCTCAGTTTATGTTTGCATTTAGCAGTATGCTGGGGTAAGATTGTACTAAGCAAAAAAAAAAAAAAAGAGAGAGAGAGAGTCATTCATCCTTTATGATCCTTTTTTTCTCAAATTTGTATTCAGTTATTTCCCCTGGTAGCTTGAAATTAGCCATCGTGGGAATAGTCTCATAATGGAATTAAATTGAAAATGTTAACTACTGGGACTTTTCTGTGAGCCAGTTTACAGATCTATCACTGGTTGTATTTTTCCATATTTCATAAAGACAACTAAAAATGTTTAAAGTGAAGGAATGATCCCTTTGTACCAACATAAAATATAATGAAAGTTGATCTGAAAAAAGGAACAAAAATGTGGTAATTGACATTTCACATCTTCAAGCTGAAATATATATTTGAATGTCTTTGGCAATTATTCACTAAAGGAAGAGTGTGGTGAAAAATAAAATGACGATGTCTGAATTTATCAATTTGACAGATGAAGATTTTACATAGTTATGAACAGGGTTTTGTGATTCTGACACGAAATAGCTTTGACTATGATCTGGGTGGTAAATAAATAAATAGCTGGAAGAGATGAAATGATAGCTAATGGAATGAAAGTAATACAGCTAAATAAAGCAGCATCTTGAAAATCAAAAGCTCTGAGCCAGGAAAAAAAAAATACTTGCAGACAGAAAAATAATCAAAATAGTTTCCCTTATTCTACTTTACAAATAGAAATCATGAAGTCAAAATAGATGTATCAGTAGCATTTTTTCATGAAAAAAATATGAAGTCATTTTATAGAAGCATACTCCATTTCCTTCTCCTTGTTAAGGTGATGCATTCATTACTAAACAGTTTAATTCACTTTCTACTTATCAGCATGGAAATTTTGACCTGCTCCGTTTCCGACCTGGGCCGGTTGCCCCTCCTTAGGCAACGGGGTGGTTCCCTGCTCCAGGGAGGTCACTATATTGATGCCGAACTTAGTAAGGACACTCAACTGGCAAAGATGACAGAAGTGGGAAGTCTTCCGCGAGGATTAGGAATGAAGGAGTCTGGCGTGATGACTTCAACAGAACCTCTGAAGCAGTGTTTCTCAAACTTATTCATCTCCTGACTATTTTAGACCCTTAAAAATTATCGAAGACCCTAAAGATCCTCAGTTTATGTTTGCATTTAGCAGTATGCTGGGGTAAGATTGTACTAAGCAAAAAAAAAAAAAAAGAGAGAGAGAGTCATTCATCCTTTATGATCCTTTTTTTCTCAAATTTGTATTCAGTTATTTCCCCTGGTAGCTTGAAATTAGCCATCGTGGGAATAGTCTCATAATGGAATTAAATTGAAAATGTTAACTACTGGGACTTTTCTGTGAGCCAGTTTACAGATCTATCACTGGTTGTATTTTTCCATATTTCATAAAGACATTAAAGATGTAAAATGAACAAAAACATTGTGTACTTAAGACAGAAAGAAAAAGTAAGCACATTCTTAGCATTATTATGAAAACATTTCAACCATATGGACCCTGGAAGGGTTTTCGGGACTACCCATGGTCCCCAGTCTACATATTTGGAACCATTTTAGATGTCATGGTAACTGAAATCTATCCCAACAATTCCATCTGAAGCCTATACACTAAATATAAAGTATGCAAATTTAGACTAAAATCTATCATTATTTCTTGAAACTTAATACCCAATAGAATCAGCTTGTGATATTTCCTTATTTGAATATAACAACACAGAATTATCTCATTTCATAATTAATGAGGAATTCCTTCCTTCTTACACCTCAAGTTAGACAACATGCATCAGAAATAGGCTGTAATGTTCAGTCATCTTTGTGTGGAAACAGCAAAGACGGATGGTTATAGCAATGGCTTTTCTCTGATCAGCAAAGACCAGCTGAGACAACAGCAGTGCTTGGACAGAAGTGGCAGAAAAAGCGGTCAGATTTCAGGCAACAGGGATCCGTGAGGGAAACAAACAAAAAATAAAAGCAGCCAGTATTGCTGATGCACGGATGATTGTACAGTCATGAGGGATGCCAACAAATGCTTAGATGCACATGGTTCTATAAACTGCTGAAATTCTTTATATACTAAGAAGGTAAGGACTGAATACTAGTGAAATTAACTTTACTCAACTGAAAATTTTGTTGGTGTTGATGTACATACTTTGTCTATGGGTAACTAGGGTTTATCCAGTGCACTTTCTTCCAACCATTTACAACATGACTGTATTAGTTTTCTTTTTTTTTTTTAAAGATTTATTTATTTTATTTTTGGGCGGGGGTCAGGTTGGGGAGGGAGGGGAGCAGGCGGGCCACTTCTATTGGTCTTTCATTTCTCTATTTTCATCTGTCTTTGTTCTTTGGCTCCTGTGGGCCTCCCACTGCGGTGGCATCTGTCATTGCAGAGCGCTGGCTCTGGGCTCATGTGCTCCAGAGCTCGGGCTTGGTAATTGGACACATCGGTCCAGCCGCTCCGCAGCATGTGGGATCTTCCCAGGCCAAGGATCGAACCGGCGCCCCTTGCACTGCAAGGCGGTGTCCTTACCCACTGGACCACCAGGGGAAGCCCTGTATTAGTTTTCTATTGCTGTGTAGCAAATTACCAAACTTCTCATCCTAAAACACCAAACAGTTCTCACCTCATAGTTAGCCTAGCTGGATCATTTGCTCAGGTTCTGATACATCACAGTCTCACCAAGAGACTCAACTGAAGAAGAATCTTCTTCCAATGTTGTTGACAGAATGTCCTTCTGTCTGCAAAACCTAAGGTCTGGATTCTTGCTGGCTGTCAGCTTCAAGCTACCCTTAGCTCCTAGACATTTCCTAGAAGACCCTTCATCTCAGAGATTCTTTGCAGTTCCTAGAAGCCACCTGTAGTTACTTGCCTCATGGGCCTACGTCTATATGGCTGCTTATCTTAACAAGACAGAAAAGAAAATCTCTAGAACAAGTCCACTAGCAATATGGGGTTTTGTTTGTGCTTACTGGCTCAGTCGAATCCAACTATTTCCAACCCAACAGACTGCAGTCCACAAGGCTCCTCCGTGCATGAGATTTTCTAGGCAAGAATACTGGAGGGGGTTGCCATTGCCCTCTCCAGGGTCTTATATGACATAAAATAATCACAAGAATGAAATCATTTCATTTTTGCCAGATAATGCATCGTAACTACAAAAATGAAATCCTTTGCCAGAGTCTATTGGTTAGCATCATCCTGCAGGTCTTATCTACATGCAAAAGGCAAATATTTATCAAATACATGAATTCTAGAAGTGGGGATTATTGCAGGGGGAGGTCACATTATGGTGACCAACTCACCACAATACTACTCAGAAAAACTGGTAACATTCATAGAGATATAACAGAAAATAAAATGTGGAGTTTTCATACGGGATTTGCAGGTTGGGGAACATCTATTGGTTTTATTTCTCTGTCTGTCTTTGTTCTTTGGCTCCTGTGGGCCTCCCACTGCGGTGGCATCTGTCATTGCAGAGCGCTGGCTCTGGGCTCATGTGCTCCAGAGCTCGGGCTTGGTAATTGGACACATCGGTCCAGCCGCTCCGCAGCATGTGGGATCTTCCCAGGCCAAGGATCGAACCGGCGCCCCTTGCACTGCAAGGCGGTGTCCTTACCCACTGGACCACCAGGGGAAGCCCTGTATTAGTTTTCTATTGCTGTGTAGCAAATTACCAAACTTCTCATCCTAAAACACCAAACAGTTCTCACCTCATAGTTAGCCTAGCTGGATCATTTGCTCAGGTTCTGATACATCACAGTCTCACCAAGAGACTCAACTGAAGAAGAATCTTCTTCCAATGTTGTTGACAGAATGTCCTTCTGTCTGCAAAACCTAAGGTCTGGATTCTTGCTGGCTGTCAGCTTCAAGCTACCCTTAGCTCCTAGACATTTCCTAGAAGACCCTTCATCTCAGAGATTCTTTGCAGTTCCTAGAAGCCACCTGTAGTTACTTGCCTCATGGGCCTACGTCTATATGGCTGCTTATCTTAACAAGACAGAAAAGAAAATCTCTAGAACAAGTCCACTAGCAATATGGGGTTTTGTTTGTGCTTACTGGCTCAGTCGAATCCAACTATTTCCAACCCAACAGACTGCAGTCCACAAGGCTCCTCCGTGCATGAGATTTTCTAGGCAAGAATACTGGAGGGGGTTGCCATTGCCCTCTCCAGGGTCTTATATGACATAAAATAATCACAAGAATGAAATCATTTCATTTTTGCCAGATAATGCATCGTAACTACAAAAATGAAATCCTTTGCCAGAGTCTATTGGTTAGCATCATCCTGCAGGTCTTATCTACATGCAAAAGGCAAATATTTATCAAATACATGAATTCTAGAAGTGGGGATTATTGCAGGGGGAGGTCACATTATGGTGACCAACTCACCACAATACTACTCAGAAAAACTGGTAACATTCATAGAGATATAACAGAAAATAAAATGTGGAGTTTTCATACGGGATTTGCAAAAATAATGTTGTAGCAATTATGACAAGAAAATAATCATGAGGTATTTTGAAATATTAAAAATATTTTTAGAAATCTTTCAAATAAAATATTTAAATAAGAAATTAGGAGCATGCTTCTGTTCACATAAAATTTTTATAGAAGGTTTTATATTCAAAATTTTCACAGGAATTTCCTAATCAAGATTTTTGATGATCATCTCTTCAAAATTCTTAAAAGTTACCATCAAGGAGAAACTTTGCTCAAACAGAAAGTGATAAAATATTTAACATCCTTTTTATAATCACTGAAAAATTTAGACCATTAGAAATTATTTTGAAAGACTCTTAACAGCTCTGCCTTTTCTGACACATATAATGTCAAAAGTTCTTATAATAATGAAAATTGATTTAAAGTTCAATGGAAATTCTTATATCAAATATATCAAACTAGTTCCAAATTGCAGAACAGGTATATATTCGTAGAAGGCCACCCTGAAGCTGGAGTCCATGCCACTAGGATGCCACATAAAACACAGAATGAATAGACGTAATTGATGTTTGAGATTACACCCATTTGGTTCGATCTCTGAACTTTACACACCAGGTACCCCTGTCCAAGCTCCTTTGGGCTGACTACCTATACTCTTTAGTATCTGAAATGGAACTGATACGATATCTGTACCAATTCCTTTTTATACTAAGGTGTATTCCTAAGGTGTATTCCTTTTTATACTGTCGAAAAATAGCCTATAGCAGATTAAACTCTTCCTTAGTTACCTTCAGCATACAATATTTGAGCTGCTTACGGCTGTATATTGTCACCCTGCTTATTTAATTTATATGCAGAGCACATCATGCAAAATGTCAGTCTGGGTAAAGCAGAAGCTGGAATCAAGATTGCCAGGAGAGGGCTTCCCCTGGTGGTCCAGTGGGTAAGGACACCGCCTTGCAGTGCAAGGGGCGCCGGTTCGATCCCTGACCTGGGAAGATCCCACGTGCCACGGAGCAGCTGGACCGATGTGTCCAATTACCGAGCCGGAGCTCTGGAGCACGTGTGCCCAGAGCTTGCACTCTGCAGCGACAGACTCCACCGTGATGGGAGGCCCACAGGAGCCAAAGAACAAAGACGGATGAAAACAGAGAAATGAAAGGCCAATAGAAGTGGCCCGGCCGCTCTCCTCCCTCCCCAACCCGACCCCCACCCAAAAATAAATAAATAAATAAATCTTTTAAAAAAAAAGATTGCCAGGAGAAATACCAATAACCACAAGTATGCAGATGACTCTAGCCTTATGGCAGAAAGCGAAGAGAAACTAAATAGCCTCTTGATGAAGGTGACAGAGGAGGGTGAAAAAGCTGGCCTAAAACTCAACTTTCATAAAATGAAGATCATGGCATCCAGTCACATCACTTCATGGCAAATATACGGGCAAACAATGGTAACAGTGACAGACTTTATTTTCTTGGGCTCTAATGTCACTACAGATGGTGACTGCAGCCATGAAATTAAAAGATGCTTGCTCCTTGGAAAAACAGCTATGACAAACCTAGACAGTGTATTAAACAGTAAAAACATCACTTTGTCAACAGAATTCCATATAAGTCAAAGCTATGGTGTTCCCACTAGTCATGTGGGTATGTAGTCTCACATCCGTGAGACTCGGACGATAAATAAGGCTGAGTGTCGAAGGATTGACACCTTTGAACTGAGTTCTAGCCAATGGCATGCAAGCCAAAGAGATGCATGCCATTTTGGGGGTCATATTTTTTAATAGGTATGTTCATTTACTAGGGTTGCCATAACCAACTACCATAAACCTGGTGGCTTAAAACAAGAGGAATTTTATTCACTCACTCACCATCCTGGAGGTTAGACATCTGAAATCAAAGCACTGGCAGGGCCATACTTCCTCTGAAGGTTCTACGGAAGGCTCTGTGCCTCTTCCTAGCTTTTGGTGGCTTCCAGCATCCTTGGCATTGTGTGGATTGTAACTATGTCATTTTAATCTCAGTCATGCTTTCCAGGAGACACTCTTCTCAATGTGTCTCTTTTGTCCTATTCTTATAAGGACGCCAGTCAATGGATTTAGGACTCACTCTAAAACCAGAGCAATTTCATCTTAACATGATAAATTGATTCTTGGTTTGTGCCGAAGATCCCACGTGCCACGGAGCAGCTGGACCGATGTGTCCAATTACCGAGCCGGAGCTCTGGAGCACGTGTGCCCAGAGCTTGCACTCTGCAGCGACAGACTCCACCGTGATGGGAGGCCCACAGGAGCCAAAGAACAAAGACGGATGAAAACAGAGAAATGAAAGGCCAATAGAAGTGGCCCGGCCGCTCTCCTCCCTCCCCAACCCGACCCCCACCCAAAAATAAATAAATAAATAAATCTTTTAAAAAAAAAGATTGCCAGGAGAAATACCAATAACCACAAGTATGCAGATGACTCTAGCCTTATGGCAGAAAGCGAAGAGAAACTAAATAGCCTCTTGATGAAGGTGACAGAGGAGGGTGAAAAAGCTGGCCTAAAACTCAACTTTCATAAAATGAAGATCATGGCATCCAGTCACATCACTTCATGGCAAATATACGGGCAAACAATGGTAACAGTGACAGACTTTATTTTCTTGGGCTCTAATGTCACTACAGATGGTGACTGCAGCCATGAAATTAAAAGATGCTTGCTCCTTGGAAAAACAGCTATGACAAACCTAGACAGTGTATTAAACAGTAAAAACATCACTTTGTCAACAGAATTCCATATAAGTCAAAGCTATGGTGTTCCCACTAGTCATGGGGGTATGTAGTCTCACATCCGTGAGACTCGGACGATAAATAAGGCTGAGTGTCGAAGGATTGACACCTTTGAACTGAGTTCTAGCCAATGGCATGCAAGCCAAAGAGATGCATGCCATTTTGGGGGTCATATTTTTTAATAGGTATGTTCATTTACTAGGGTTGCCATAACCAACTACCATAAACCTGGTGGCTTAAAACAAGAGGAATTTTATTCACTCACTCACCATCCTGGAGGTTAGACATCTGAAATCAAAGCACTGGCAGGGCCATACTTCCTCTGAAGGTTCTACGGAAGGCTCTGTGCCTCTTCCTAGCTTTTGGTGGCTTCCAGCATCCTTGGCATTGTGTGGATTGTAACTATGTCATTTTAATCTCAGTCATGCTTTCCAGGAGACACTCTTCTCAATGTGTCTCTTTTGTCCTATTCTTATAAGGACGCCAGTCAATGGATTTAGGACTCACTCTAAAACCAGAGCAATTTCATCTTAACATGATAAATTGATTCTGTGTGCGAAGACCTTTTCCAGATATGGTCACATTCTGAAGCTCCAGGTGGACCTGAATTTGAGGGCACACGATTCAAATTACTATAATAGCCAAGCCTCTTTTCACAGTCAATGAAGTTGATGCAGTTCCCTGTGTTAAACCTCAAACTTTGTCCTGAATCAGAATCATGAGAAAGTGTATTAAAACAAACAATGCTGACCTCCACCACCCTATGTCTGATAAGTATGAAATGGGACCCAATATTTGCATTTCTAATAAAGTTTACTGGTGCTGCTGATGCTGCTATTTTGGTACCAGGTTTGAGAACTAGTGCCCCAAATAAAAGAAAGTAACAATATGGAAGGGCATGGGAGAAAGCCTTCTATTGATTAAAATAAAATTCTTCTTTAGACTTTTACATTAGAAAGAAAGAAATAGCCCAGTCTCTCATTATGCTCTGGTAATAAAGTTGTTTTCTACATCTATGACTCTATTTCTGTTTTCTAAATAGGTTCATTTGTACCTTTTTTGTTTAAAGATTCCACATATAAGCAATACAATATATGCTACTTGTCTTTCTGTGTCTGACTTATTTCACTTAGTATGACATCCATCCATGTTGCTGGAAATAACAATATTTTCTTCTTTTATATGGTTAACATGTATACGGCTATATATAAAGAGGATAATGAATAAGAACCTGCTTTATAAGGAAACCTACTCAGTACTCCGTAATGGCCTATATGGAAAAAGAATCTAACCCCAGAAATTGGATTTATTTATATGATTAACTGACTCACTTTGCTCTACGCCTTTAACTAATACAATTTTGCAAATCAACTACGCTCAAATTAAAAAAATAATAAAAAAGGAATAAAAAAGTACAAAAACAAAAATTAAAAGATAAATTTATAAAAAGAAAGAAAGAAATGTCTTTCAGCTTATCCTGTTCTAACTAACATAAACTAGATCTTATCATATAATACTAAATTTTTAAACTGTGCATATTGCATATATTTCTGAGCTATGAATTCTACTTCATTAAACTGTCTCTCTGTGCATAATTACAGCATAATCCAAATTTCTATAGTGTCATAAAGTGTTTTAATTATGGTAGAGGGAATAATCTCCCATTACTTTGTTTCTCTAAGATTTCCTATTATTCTTCTAGACTTATGAGTACAGATATCATTCAAATGCTTTCATCAGGTCCAAAATGTTTAAAATATTCATTACATTTTCAGATACAATTGTAATACAATTAAATGGCAATTTGGGGAAAATTCATCTCTCTACAGTAGTGAATTATCCAGGAACAAATATATGTCAACAGTTAGTTGGAATCCTTATATATCCTTTTTTTTATATTCAATATATATCCTTTTTCCTATTCATATATAAAATAGAATATATAAAGGATATAGTTTAATATATTCTAATATGTATAGAATAGAACATATAGAATATATTCTAATATATATCTAATAGTATATTCTAATATATATAAAGGATAGATTCTTGAATTTCTCAGGGCTGTGCCTGGTGATTCTAAATATTTGTTGTTACTGTGAATGGAGCTCTCTTTGGGCATTTCATTTTTTAACTGATTTCTGCTGTTATAAAATTATTGATATTTGTATTATATTTTCTCTCACAAGCAACCTTCAAATGACTTTTATATCCTCTCAGACTTTTAGTTGATTTTGATATCCAAACACACGACCTTATCAGTAACTAATGATAATTTTGTTTCATTTTGCCACTATTTATATCTTTTATTTATTTTTATCCTTTTGCCTAGTGCTTCTAAGTTGATATCAAATATGTGCGGTGATTACTGATTAAAATTCTTAGCTTCTGCAAGGATGAGATGACAGTAAAACATGAATATTTCCCTTGGTCATGAGCCTTCTAGGACCATCAAGTCCTAGTGTGAACTCTGATCCTTACTAAATCCAGATTGAACAGTAGCTTTCAAACTGAAGACATATAGATAAGGGTTCATAAGATGACTCATGGGTTATAGGAAAAAAACACATAAATAAACTTACTGTATATATTTCATGTTACACTTTTTAAACTTTGGAATGCTTCATGACAATGATAACAGTTAGCATATACCGGGTGTCCATTATGCAATAAATGTGATTCCAGGTGATTTACCTCTGTTCTCATCCCAAGTGTTCAAGTGAGGTTTATTTTTATCTCCATTTTAAAAAGAAGGACACCAGGGCATGGGAAGTTTATTTCATTTTCCCTAGAGAGGATACAGCTTTTAAACCTCTCATACTGGGTCTAGAGATTTTATTCTTAATTCGGCATTATTTGTCTCTTTGTATGAAATCACAGTATACAAAACAGTATGGCCCTTATAAATAAATGCATTTTTATATAGTGGATACATGCTCAAGATTTATTTCAGTGCCTCCAGATGCCTGACCCCACAGTCACAGTCATAGACACTGTTGACTGTCCTGTTCATCAGTGCATAGATGTTCCTATTTCAGGTTGTAAGTTGGTAGGGACACCATCACTGACATCATAATGTCAAAGGGTCAGAAAGTCTTGACTCTTTTTCTTACTTAACGTAAAAATGATCAATATATACTTATATTTTCCACTTGCTAAAGTAACAATAATAAAATGGTAATAAAATATTCAACACACCATATATAAACATCTTCTTTCTTTTTTTTAAATTTTGACCTCCTTTATTGGTTTTCTATTCATTTATTCTCATCCATCTTTGTGTGGGCCTCCTATTGCAGCGGCCTCCCTTGCTGCCGACCACCCGTTCTAGGCGCATGCCCTCCAGAACGCTGGCTCTTAACTAGGGACACACTGGTCCAGCCACTCCACAGCACATGGGATCTTCCCAGGTCAGGGATAGAAACACTGCCCCTCGCACTGCAAGGCGGACTCTTCACCCACGACTACCAGGAAACCCAACACCTTCTCTTTTACTGTGTCATTGGTGCTATTATCTTCCTGTCTCTGATGGTAATCTCATCCTCTTTCCAGGATGTCTATGTGAATTACCTTACTAAATCCAGATTGAACAGTAGCTTTCAAACTAGTAGATAAGGGTTCATAAGATGACTCATGGGTTATAGGAAAAAAACACATAAATAAACTTACTGTATATATTTCATGTTACACTTTTTAAACTTTGGAATGCTTCATGACAATGATAACAGTTAGCATATACCGGGTGTCCATTATGCAATAAATGTGATTCCAGGTGATTTACCTCTGTTCTCATCCCAAGTGTTCAAGTGAGGTTTATTTTTATCTCCATTTTAAAAAGAAGGACACCAGGGCATGGGAAGTTTATTTCATTTTCCCTAGAGAGGATACAGCTTTTAAACCTCTCATACTGGGTCTAGAGATTTTATTCTTAATTCGGCATTATTTGTCTCTTTGTATGAAATCACAGTATACAAAACAGTATGGCCCTTATAAATAAATGCATTTTTATATAGTGGATACATGCTCAAGATTTATTTCAGTGCCTCCAGATGCCTGACCCCACAGTCACAGTCATAGACACTGTTGACTGTCCTGTTCATCAGTGCATAGATGTTCCTATTTCAGGTTGTAAGTTGGTAGGGACACCATCACTGACATCATAATGTCAAAGGGTCAGAAAGTCTTGACTCTTTTTCTTACTTAACGTAAAAATGATCAATATATACTTATATTTTCCACTTGCTAAAGTAACAATAATAAAATGGTAATAAAATATTCAACACACCATATATAAACATCTTCTTTCTTTTTTTTAAATTTTGACCTCCTTTATTGGTTTTCTATTCATTTATTCTCATCCATCTTTGTGTGGGCCTCCTATTGCAGCGGCCTCCCTTGCTGCCGACCACCCGTTCTAGGCGCATGCCCTCCAGAACGCTGGCTCTTAACTAGGGACACACTGGTCCAGCCACTCCACAGCACATGGGATCTTCCCAGGTCAGGGATAGAAACACTGCCCCTCGCACTGCAAGGCGGACTCTTCACCCACGACTACCAGGAAACCCAACACCTTCTCTTTTACTGTGTCATTGGTGCTATTATCTTCCTGTCTCTGATGGTAATCTCATCCTCTTTCCAGGATGTCTATGTGAATTACCTTACACAGATACGAATTTTGAGTATTATGCACATGACAATAATTCTTTACTATTCCAAGGCCCCAATAATTGAAGACCTTTTCATTATTTTTTCTTCTTCAATCAAGGGCTGTATTTTCAATCACATATTTTTTTCATTTTTTACATCCAACTTTAAGCTCAGTGTAAATAAATACACACACAAACGCAGCTTTAATATCTAGTTTCCATAATTACTACGAGAATTAAAACAAAAAGCATTTAATGTACCTAATCTAATCTTTGGAGCATAGAAGGTATTCAATAAATGTTGGCTGTTATCTACATTAATATAGACCCTCCTTGTTATAAATATTTGGATTTTAGAGTACGATTTAACACGGCATTTGACATATATGAAAAAACAGTAATATCACCTATTATAATTATTAATATCATCATAACTACCACACTTGTGTATAGTAACTGACATTTAGAGAAAAATACTTGAGTACTTATTTCTTTCTCTCCATCTCCAGTGTTTTCCTCCTTTAGCTTAAGAGACTCATCTCAAGTACATAAATGAATCTAGATCTAGATAAATGTTAGATTATTTCGAGACAGCAGCAAAATCTAAAGGAAGCATTTGGGAAGACTATAGTTTAACAAAAAGGAAGCTGAGATCCTGGCAATGCAGTTTGCTAATTCAGATTAACTTCAATCTTTCTGTAACTATAGACAGGTACTGAATACCTGTTAGATCTCTGCCTTTTATACAACATAATGTAAAATAGCTTTTACTGAATATGTGGAAATGCTTTATTTTTAAACTGCACATACCAATCTGCTTCTTCAAGCCACTGTGAATCAGCCATGAGCAGCATTAGCCACTGTTTATTGCCATGGAATTGTACTGAGCCACCTTGAACGTGCTCACTGGAAATTATCATAATGGAAGGTATATTTAGCAGGGGGTTGATTAAGTAGGTTCTATTATATTTTGTGACTCATACTTCTCATTTCTTTCTCTTCTGAAAAGTAATCTCTTTTCTTTCCAGGATGTCTATGTGAATTACCTTACACAGATACGAATTTTGAGTATTATGCACATGACAATAATTCTTTACTATTCCAAGGCCCCAATAATTGAAGACCTTTTCATTATTTTTTCTTCTTCAATCAAGGGCTGTATTTTCAATCACATATTTTTTTCATTTTTTACATCCAACTTTAAGCTCAGTGTAAATAAATACACACACAAACGCAGCTTTAATATCTAGTTTCCATAATTACTACGAGAATTAAAACAAAAAGCATTTAATGTACCTAATCTAATCTTTGGAGCATAGAAGGTATTCAATAAATGTTGGCTGTTATCTACATTAATATAGACCCTCCTTGTTATAAATATTTGGATTTTAGAGTACGATTTAACACGGCATTTGACATATATGAAAAAACAGTAATATCACCTATTATAATTATTAATATCATCATAACTACCACACTTGTGTATAGTAACTGACATTTAGAGAAAAATACTTGAGTACTTATTTCTTTCTCTCCATCTCCAGTGTTTTCCTCCTTTAGCTTAAGAGACTCATCTCAAGTACATAAATGAATCTAGATCTAGATAAATGTTAGATTATTTCGAGACAGCAGCAAAATCTAAAGGAAGCATTTGGGAAGACTATAGTTTAACAAAAAGGAAGCTGAGATCCTGGCAATGCAGTTTGCTAATTCAGATTAACTTCAATCTTTCTGTAACTATAGACAGGTACTGAATACCTGTTAGATCTCTGCCTTTTATACAACATAATGTAAAATAGCTTTTACTGAATATGTGGAAATGCTTTATTTTTAAACTGCACATACCAATCTGCTTCTTCAAGCCACTGTGAATCAGCCATGAGCAGCATTAGCCACTGTTTATTGCCATGGAATTGTACTGAGCCACCTTGAACGTGCTCACTGGAAATTATCATAATGGAAGGTATATTTAGCAGGGGGTTGATTAAGTAGGTTCTATTATATTTTTGTGACTCATACTTCTCATTTCTTTCTCTTCTGAAAAGTAATCTCTTTTCTTTGGACACTTGTTTATTGCATACAATTAGTATTTACCAGTTTTCTTTTACTCTGATTAAGTTTTGATTTACACTAGATATAAAATTATTTCAATATATCAATGGGGAAAGGAAGGTGGTACTGTCCCCTTGAAAAGACAGAGTATCCTTGAAAATTGTACTTTAAAACTCCTGACCAAAACAGACGAGAATAGGCCTCAAAAAAGTTAAGAAATGAGTACTTCAACATGTCTTTAAGGAGAGTATCAGTGAATTACAGCTATATAACAAGTAGACCAAAGAAACAAAAACAAAAGAGAAAAACAACTCAGTGCCATACAATAAGAAGTATTTATTCAATTTAGAGTGAGGTCAGCTATATATTTCTAAGTTGGTTCTGTGTTTTTCATCCCTCTTGACAAATTGGCTCCCTTACCTTTATCCTTAATCCTTCTACAAAAGCATGTTCTTCTGGTATGGACTGGGGGCAACAGAAAACAAGTAAAAATATTCTGCTGCCTTTTAATACCTGGGCCTGAAATGGACACTATCACTTTCCACTGGGCAAAGCAGCTCACCCAGACTAAAGGGACAAAGAATTGCACTTGGCTCCTAAAAGGAGTGTCAAAAAGCAACAGAGTAGAGCAGTGATGGAAAAACAGACATAGAGAACAGACTTACGGACATTATGGGGCGAGAAGAGTGGGTGAGAGGTACGGAAACAGTAACATGGAACCCTATACTATCATATGTAAAAGAGATAACTATTGTCGATGCGCTTTGGGATTAAGGGATCTTATGTGGAGCTAAGCAATGGCCTGGAGTGGTGGGATGGGGGGGACTGGGAGGAGGACACAGAAGGGCGGGTTCAGGGATATACCTATGACTGATCTGGGATTATACATACCTGTAAACAACAAAACTCTGCAAAAGCAAAAAGCAAATTAAAAATAGTTAATAATTTTTTAAAAAGTAACACAGCAAAGGGTACGGATACAAGAAAAGGTGAAAAGAGAATAGAGGCCAGCAATTCAATCTACACACTCAAAGAGCAATTGCCAAATATTTAAAAAATCTTTCTTTTATTTTTTCTTCTTTCTTTTATTTTTACCCTGTTTTCTGTTTCAGAATCTGTTTCATTCATAGATGAATTTAAATTGCCTGTGCAGGTATATTTGAAATATAATCAGATACCTATTTAAGATTTACTTCTTTGAGAAAGTATTATTTGACAAAGCAATTGTTGATGTGTTCTTCATCTGTGTAATTAGATTGGTCAGTACTTCCCTCATCTAACACTTCCATGAATGAAGGTGAAGAAATAATAGTGTATAAAACTTGATTTCTTAGCATTTATAAGAAAATAAGAAACTTTCCTATTTATAAGAAAATAAGAAACTTTGCTAAACCTCCTGTACATGATTTTGTTTTATTCTCTGAATAAACCTTTGAGGTGGGTATGATGAAATTTAGAGTGTTAGTCACTCAGTCATACCTGACTTTGCAACTCCGTGAATTTTATCCTGGCCAGCTTCTCTGTACATGGAAGAATATGCAGGCAAGAATACTGGAGTGGGTAGCGATTCCCTTCTCCAGGAGATCTTCCTGATCCTGGGATCAAACCCATGTCTCCTGCACTGCAGGCAGATTCTTTACCATCTGAGCCACCAGGAAAGCTCAGGTATTATTACTAAACCCATTTGACATATGAAGAAGCAAGGACAGAGATCTTAAAGAAGTTTCCCAATATCCTAACTATAATATTAGAAGTTTCTTCAGAACTTCCAATTAGAAAATGGGTAGAACTCAGATTCATTAAGGTGGTCTATTGGCTTCTCCTATATTAAGACTGAATCACCTCCGGAAATGGGACTATGTAACTTTTAAAAATGCAATTCTTGTTAACAAACTGTGTGGTAGACTGAATAATGGCTGCCTAAAGATATCCAGCCTAATCTTCATATATGTATAGAGGGATTTATGAATGTGATTAAAGGATTCTGAGATGGAGTTTATTAAGGACCATCATCTGGGTGGTCCACAATATAATCACAAGGACCCTAGAAGAGGATAAGGGGAGGATAAAAGTTAGGAGCATTAGATGGGAGGGTGGAAGCAAGAGGGTTCATCCTCTAAATGATGTGAGGAAGGAGCTATGAGCCAAGGAATGAAAACCATGCCTTGAAACTAAAAAAGGTAAGGAAGAGGACTATCTTATGAGGCTTCTAGAAGAAATGGTGCCCTGCCAAGTCTTTCAGTTTAGTCTTTTGAGTCAAAAGACAATAAATTAGGGTAATGTAAGGTCACTATATTTGTTGTCATTTATTACTGCAGTAAAGTGGCACTAGTGGTAAAGAATCTGTTTGCCAATGCAGGAGACACAGGAGACCCAAGTTCAATCCCTGGGTCAGGAGGACTCCCCAGAGTAGGAAAATAGCAACCTGTTCCAATATTCTTGCCTGGAAAACTCCATGGACAGAGGAGCCTGGTAGGCTATAGTCCATGGGGCTTCAAGAGTCAGACATGCCAGAGCACTCACATACACATACTACAGCAGCAATAAAAAGTTAATACAAACAGGATGATAGTGGAGATGTTGTCTATGTTACTCAGTTATATTTTCAGTGGACAGTCTCTCCAAATCTGTTGACTAGATAATGAAGTGGAAAAATGAAAGATTAGTGATAATTCAGAGAAAAGAATCACTTAGGTTTCCAGTTGGAAAGGAAACCTAAGATGGTATTTATGAGAATTTAGCATGTGCTAAATGTGTTAATTCCTTTGAGAGAAGCCTCTTCATATTCTAAGTTGTTAAAAATATTCTATTAAGTTTTATTACATTTTATAACTCTGTTTTCAAAAGTTTAATTCTTAGCAAATGAAATAAGTGACAAAGAATTAATTTCCAGAATATATAAGCAGCTCAAACAACTCACCACTGAAAAAATAAACAACCTAATCAAAAAAATGGGAAAAAGAGGGCCTCCCAGGTGGCCTAGTGGGTAAAGAGTCCTCCTTGCAGTACAGGGGGCACCGGTTTGATCCCTGGCCTAGGAAGATCCCTCATGTCGGCGGCTGGACCAATTGTATATCCAATTACAAGCCAGCACTCTGGAGTGCATGCACCCAGAGCTGGTGCTATTCTATGAGAGACCACGGCAATGGGCCAAAAAATAAAGATGGATGAAAATAGGTAAATAAAAAACCAGTGGGGGAAAGGAGGAAGATTTTACCAAAACTCCCCAGGAAGGAGCTATGAGCCAAGGAATGAAAACCATGCCTTGAAACTAAAAAAGGTAAGGAAGAGGACTATCTTATGAGGCTTCTAGAAGAAATGGTGCCCTGCCAAGTCTTTCAGTTTAGTCTTTTGAGTCAAAAGACAATAAATTAGGGTAATGTAAGGTCACTATATTTGTTGTCATTTATTACTGCAGTAAAGTGGCACTAGTGGTAAAGAATCTGTTTGCCAATGCAGGAGACACAGGAGACCCAAGTTCAATCCCTGGGTCAGGAGGACTCCCCAGAGTAGGAAAATAGCAACTTGTTCCAATATTCTTGCCTGGAAAACTCCATGGACAGAGGAGCCTGGTAGGCTATAGTCCATGGGGCTTCAAGAGTCAGACATGCCAGAGCACTCACATACACATACTACAGCAGCAATAAAAAGTTAATACAAACAGGATGATAGTGGAGATGTTGTCTATGTTACTCAGTTATATTTTCAGTGGACAGTCTCTCCAAATCTGTTGACTAGATAATGAAGTGGAAAAATGAAAGATTAGTGATAATTCAGAGAAAAGAATCACTTAGGTTTCCAGTTGGAAAGGAAACCTAAGATGGTATTTATGAGAATTTAGCATGTGCTAAATGTGTTAATTCCTTTGAGAGAAGCCTCTTCATATTCTAAGTTGTTAAAAATATTCTATTAAGTTTTATTACATTTTATAACTCTGTTTTCAAAAGTTTAATTCTTAGCAAATGAAATAAGTGACAAAGAATTAATTTCCAGAATATATAAGCAGCTCAAACAACTCACCACTGAAAAAATAAACAACCTAATCAAAAAAATGGGAAAAAGAGGGCCTCCCAGGTGGCCTAGTGGGTAAAGAGTCCTCCTTGCAGTACAGGGGGCACCGGTTTGATCCCTGGCCTAGGAAGATCCCTCATGTCGGCGGCTGGACCAATTGTATATCCAATTACAAGCCAGCACTCTGGAGTGCATGCACCCAGAGCTGGTGCTATTCTATGAGAGACCACGGCAATGGGCCAAAAAATAAAGATGGATGAAAATAGGTAAATAAAAAACCAGTGAAAGGAGGGGCGGCCAAGATGGCGGAGGAATGAGAGGAAGATTTTACCAGCTCCCCAATAGAATCACCAAAAGTAATCAAGAAATGAACCACCACCAACAAACCAGCCACTAGACAACAAAAGAACAACTCAGGTCTGGACCCCGTAGCCCACTACAGCAAAGAAGCCTCAATTCCGCAGGCAGCAGAGAGCTTCAGCGGAAGAAACCGGGAGAAGAGCAGGGATTGAAGGCTACCAGGGGGTGCTCAGTGGAACCAGGGAGTCCCCTCCGGTGCAGAACCACGTGCGAGGTCCCCAGCCAATGGACTGGGAACCACCCAGCGCTCCGGCCAGCACCTAAGCTGCCTACAGAACCTTTGTTTTGCTGAAAGCAAAAACAGAAATCAGAGCAAACGGCTCTGCAAGGGTCCTGTAGACTACAAAAAAACCTGACCCACACTGAAACCTAACACATAAGCAGCTGTCCAGCCTCCACACCCGACCCACACCAGGCACTAGGAAAACCTGTTTTTTCTGTCTTTTCTTTTTAAATTTTTTTTTTAATTTTAATTTTTTTTAAACTTTTATTTAATTTTTTAAAACTTTTATTTATATTTTTTTGGCCACTGCTTCCTCGCTCTATGCTCTAACTGTAAAATCTTTTTGTACCTACTATTACCCTCTGTATAAATATTTCCTATCTTCCTGTCTTTACTCTTCTCTTCTGGCTGTACCAAACTCTACTACACACTAATCTTTGTTGCAACACGAATCTATTCCTGCTCATTACTCATACAATCACCTCTTTCTCACAAACACATGTCTTAGTTAAAAACTGTTTTCATTGTAATATTCCAAGCTGGGACCTTGCCCTGGATCTATTTTTCCAGGCAGTATTTTAATTAATTTACAGCGTAATGGCCAGGTACCATCTTTGACTGCACCATTTGCCAGAAAAATTTCCTATACTTTATCCCTGTAAGACCGTTCAGTTGCAGATATTGATGTGTATGTATGTATATTTTTCCACTATGTTAGAAAATATTTGCATTATTTTATGACTGTCATCCATCAGGGATGCACCACTTGTTCCTCATATGCTTATATTTGAAAAATAAAGATGGATGAAAATAGGTAAATAAAAAACCAGTGAAAGGAGGGGCGGCCAAGATGGCGGAGGAATGAGAGGAAGATTTTACCAGCTCCCCAATAGAATCACCAAAAGTAATCAAGAAATGAACCACCACCAACAAACCAGCCACTAGACAACAAAAGAACAACTCAGGTCTGGACCCCGTAGCCCACTACAGCAAAGAAGCCTCAATTCCGCAGGCAGCAGAGAGCTTCAGCGGAAGAAACCGGGAGAAGAGCAGGGATTGAAGGCTACCAGGGGGTGCTCAGTGGAACCAGGGAGTCCCCTCCGGTGCAGAACCACGTGCGAGGTCCCCAGCCAATGGACTGGGAACCACCCAGCGCTCCGGCCAGCACCTAAGCTGCCTACAGAACCTTTGTTTTGCTGAAAGCAAAAACAGAAATCAGAGCAAACGGCTCTGCAAGGGTCCTGTAGACTACAAAAAAACCTGACCCACACTGAAACCTAACACATAAGCAGCTGTCCAGCCTCCACACCCGACCCACACCAGGCACTAGGAAAACCTGTTTTTTCTGTCTTTTCTTTTTAAATTTTTTTTTTAATTTTAATTTTTTTTAAACTTTTATTTAATTTTTTAAAACTTTTATTTATATTTTTTTGGCCACTGCTTCCTCGCTCTATGCTCTAACTGTAAAATCTTTTTGTACCTACTATTACCCTCTGTATAAATATTTCCTATCTTCCTGTCTTTACTCTTCTCTTCTGGCTGTACCAAACTCTACTACACACTAATCTTTGTTGCAACACGAATCTATTCCTGCTCATTACTCATACAATCACCTCTTTCTCACAAACACATGTCTTAGTTAAAAACTGTTTTCATTGTAATATTCCAAGCTGGGACCTTGCCCTGGATCTATTTTTCCAGGCAGTATTTTAATTAATTTACAGCGTAATGGCCAGGTACCATCTTTGACTGCACCATTTGCCAGAAAAATTTCCTATACTTTATCCCTGTAAGACCGTTCAGTTGCAGATATTGATGTGTATGTATGTATATTTTTCCACTATGTTAGAAAATATTTGCATTATTTTATGACTGTCATCCATCAGGGATGCACCACTTGTTCCTCATATGCTTATATTTGAACTAATGCCACTGAATCCCATAGTAAACCAGACACAGAGCCTATACTCCCTGGCCAGAGATAAAACCAAGGATCCCTGGAGTGGAAGCCTTGATTCCAAGACTCTACACTATCAAAGAACACACAACATGAGAGATTATCCACCTGCAGACAAGACCTAAAATCACCTAAGACACAAACCACGGAACACTTCTACAAGGACAGAAACCAAAAGGAAGGGAGAATTCAACCACGAAGCCTGAGGGGAAAAACTCCAACACAGAGACAAACACAAAGAAACAAAAATTAACATAATAATGAAAAGACAGAAATACTGCACAAATGAAGGAACAAATTAGAGAAACACAGCTCCAAATGACAGAAGAGGAGATAGACAAATTATCTGAAAGAGAATTTAGGATGGGTGATACAAGTGAGGATTCAAAACACCAAAAAACAGAATAATAGAGGAAATTAGTGCACTGAGGAGAAACATGCAAGAAATGAAAAATAAACAAATAGAGACAAACTCAACTGCTGAACTCAAAAATACTATAGTAGGTCTCAACAGTAGAGTATCAGAGGCAAAAGAATGGATAAGTGAGATGGAAGACAGAACAGTGGAAATAACTTCTGAAGACCAGAACAAAGCACAAAGAATCAAAAGAACTGAGCATAGCCTCAGAGGCCTATAGGACAATCCCAAATGCACCAACATTAGAATTATAGGAGTCCCAGAAGAAGAAGGCGGAATGAAAGGCTATAAAAAATTTCTTGAAGCAGTTATAGTTGAAAACTTCGCCAGCATGGGAAAGGAAATAGTCCACCAAGTCCAAGAAGCACAAAGAGTTCCATACAGGATAAACCCCAGAAGAAACACACGAAGGCACATTCTAATCAAACTAATACAGACTAAATATAAGGAAATAAAAATAAAAAAAATTAAAAAAAGCAGCTATGAACAAAACACAACAATATACTTTATCCCTGTAAGACCGTTCAGTTGCAGATATTGATGTGTATGTATGTATATTTTTCCACTATGTTAGAAAATATTTGCATTATTTTATGACTGTCATCCATCAGGGATGCACCACTTGTTCCTCATATGCTTATATTTGAACTAATGCCACTGAATCCCATAGTAAACCAGACACAGAGCCTATACTCCCTGGCCAGAGATAAAACCAAGGATCCCTGGAGTGGAAGCCTTGATTCCAAGACTCTACACTATCAAAGAACACACAACATGAGAGATTATCCACCTGCAGACAAGACCTAAAATCACCTAAGACACAAACCACGGAACACTTCTACAAGGACAGAAACCAAAAGGAAGGGAGAATTCAACCACGAAGCCTGAGGGGAAAAACTCCAACACAGAGACAAACACAAAGAAACAAAAATTAACATAATAATGAAAAGACAGAAATACTGCACAAATGAAGGAACAAATTAGAGAAACACAGCTCCAAATGACAGAAGAGGAGATAGACAAATTATCTGAAAGAGAATTTAGGATGGGTGATACAAGTGAGGATTCAAAACACCAAAAAACAGAATAATAGAGGAAATTAGTGCACTGAGGAGAAACATGCAAGAAATGAAAAATAAACAAATAGAGACAAACTCAACTGCTGAACTCAAAAATACTATAGTAGGTCTCAACAGTAGAGTATCAGAGGCAAAAGAATGGATAAGTGAGATGGAAGACAGAACAGTGGAAATAACTTCTGAAGACCAGAACAAAGCACAAAGAATCAAAAGAACTGAGCATAGCCTCAGAGGCCTATAGGACAATCCCAAATGCACCAACATTAGAATTATAGGAGTCCCAGAAGAAGAAGAGGGAATGAAAGGCTATAAAAAATTTCTTGAAGCAGTTATAGTTGAAAACTTCGCCAGCATGGGAAAGGAAATAGTCCACCAAGTCCAAGAAGCACAAAGAGTTCCATACAGGATAAACCCCAGAAGAAACACACGAAGGCACATTCTAATCAAACTAATACAGACTAAATATAAGGACAGAATACTTAAAGCAGCTATGAACAAACAACAAATAATGTATAAAGGAAACCCCAGACATTTAACTGCTGATCTTTCAACAGAAACCCTGCAGATGGCAGGACACATTTAAATGGCTAAAAGAGAATAACCTACAACCAAGAAGTCTTTACCAGGCTAGGGTATCATTCAGAATTGATGGAGAAGTCAAAAGGTTCACAGACAAGCAAAAGTTAAAAGAAGTTTGTACCATGAAACCAGCCCTGAAACAAATGTCAAAGGGCCTGATATAGTCAATAAACACAAGAGTAGGAGAAGTCCTACAAACCGAACCCCAAACATCTAAGAAGATGACAATAGGCACATTCATATCAAAATTCCTTTGAATGTAAATGGATTAAATGCTCCAACCAAAAGACACAGACTGGCTGAATGGATAGAGAAGCAAGACCCAAATATATGCTGTTTACAAGAGACCCACTTCAGACCTAGAGAAACTCATAGACTGAAAGTGAGAGGACAGGAAAAGATATTCCACACAAATGGAAACTAAAAGAAAGCTGGAGTAGCAATACTCATATCAGACAAAATAGACCTTAAAATAAAGAGGATTATAAGAGACAAGGCAGGTCATTACATAATGATCAAGGGATCTATCCAAGAGGAAGACATAACAATCATACATATCTATGCACCCACCAAAGAAGCACCCCAATACATGAGACAAACACTTTCAGACATAAAAGAAGAAATCGACAATAACACAATAATAGTAGGAGACTTTAACACTCCTCTCACACCAATGGACAGATCATCCAAACAGAAAATTAATAAAGAAACACAAGCCTTAAATGCCACACTAGAGAAGATGGACCTCATCGTTATCTTTAGGACATTCCATCCAAAAACAGAAAAATACACTTTCTTCTCAAGTGCTCATGGAACCTTCTCCAGGATAGACCACATCTTGGGCCACAAATCAAACCTCAATCAATCTAAGAAAAATGAAATTATATTAACCATCTTCTAGGACCAGGAGGCAATGAGACTAGATATGAACTGCAGGAAAAAAAGAAAAAAAGCACTAAAAACAAAAGCACATGGAGATTAACAACACATAACTAAAAAACAAACATTACCGAGCAAATCAAAGGAGAAATAAAAAAATTCCTTGAAGAGAATGACAATGAACACACAACAATGCAAAACCTATGGGATACCACAAAAACAGTTCTAAGAGGGAAGTTTATAGCAATACAATCCTACCTCAAGAAACAAGAAAAATATCAGACGACCTAACCATATGCTTAAAACAACTGGAGAAAGAAAAACAAAACCACTCCAAAGTCAATAGAAGAAGAGAAATCATAAAGATCAGAGCAGTAATAAATTAAAAAGAAATGAAAGAAACAACAGTAAAGATAAATGAAATGAGAAGCTGGTTCTTCGAAAAGATAAACAAAATTGACAAGCCACTGGCCACACTCATCAAGAAAAAAAGAAAGAAGAACCAGATCAACAAAATCAAAAATGAAAAAGGAGAGATCACAACAGATAATGCAGAAATCCAAAGGATTATAGAGACTATTATGAAAAACAATATGACAACAAAATGGACTGCCTGAAGGAAATGGACAGTTCTTAGAAAAGAGTAATCTTCCAAGACTGAACCAGGAAGAAATAGAAACTATGAATAACCCAATCACAAGCTCAGAAATCGAGTTTGAGATTAAAAACCTACCCCAAAATAAAAACCCAGGTCCAGATGGCTTCACAGGTGAATTCTACCAAACATTTAAAGAAGAGCTAATGTCTGTCCTTCTTAAACTCTTTGAAAAAATTGCACAGAAAGGAACTCTTCCAAACACATTCTACAAGGCCACCATAACCCTGATACCAAAACCAGGCAAGGACAACACAAAAAAAAGAAAATTATAGACCAGTTTAACTGATGAATTCAAATGACAAAATCCTTAACAGAAACCTAGCAAACAGAATTCAACATCACATCAAAGAATTCATACATCATGACCAAGACAGGTTGATCCCCAGCATGCAAGGAGTCTTCAATATCCGTAAATCAATCAATGTGATACACCATATCAACACATTGAGAGAAAAACATCACATGATAATCTCAATAGGTGCAGAAAAGCCTTCGACAAAATCCAGCAGCCATCTATGATTAAAAAAAAAAAAAAAACTCTTCAAAAAATGGGCATAGAAGGATGCTATCTCAACCTAGTGAAAGCCATATATGAGAAGCCCACAGCGAACATTATCATCAATGGTGAAAAACCGAAAGCATTCCCTCTAAGATCAGAAACAAGGAAACAAGACAGGGGTGTCCACTTTCACTACTCTTATTCAATATAGTCCTGGAAGTTCTAGCAACAGCAATAAGAGAAGGAAAAGAAATAAAAGGAATCCAGATTGGAAAAGAAGAAGTCAAACTCTCTCTATTTGCAGATGACATGGTATTATACATAGAAAACCCCAAAGACACTGTTAGAAAACTACTAGAGCTTATCAACGAATCCAGCAAAGTCGAGGGATACAAAAGCGGTACACAGAAATCACTATCATTCCTATATACAGACAATAAAAAGTCAGGAAACAAAATCAAAGAGGCAATCCCCTTCACCATAGCAACCAAAAGAATCAAATATCTAGGAATAAACCTGCCCAAAGAAACAAAAGAACTGTACACAGAAGTGTACAAGACACTCATGAAAGAAATTAAAGAAGTCTTAAACAGATGGAGAGATATTGCGTGTTCCTGGGTCGGAAGAATCAATATTGTGAAAATGACCATACTACCAAATACCATCTATAGATCCAATGCGATCCCTATCAAACTACCAATGACATTCTCCACAGAACTAGGCCAGAGAATAACACAGTTCATATGGAAACACAAAAGACCCCGAATAGTCAAAGCAATCCTGAAGAAGAAGAAGAATGGAGCTGGAGGGATCAGCCTCCCTAACGTCAGACTGTACTACAAAGCAACAGTCGTCAAGACAGTATAGTACTGGCACAAAACAGAAATATCGACCAATGGAACAAGATAAAGAACCCAAAGATAAACCCATGCACCCATGCGTACCTTATTTTTGACAAAGGACGCGACAGTCTTAAAATGGGACAAAGACAGCCTCTTCAACAAATGGTGCTGGGAAAACTGAACAGCTCCATGCAAAAAAATGAAGATGGAACATTCCCTGACACTATATACAAAGACCAACTCAAAATGGGTTAAAGACCTAAATGTAAGACCAGAAAGCCTAAAACTCTCAGAGGAGAAGATAGGCAAAACACTCAAGGACATGTATCAAAGCAAGATCTTCCATGACCCACCTACTAGAATAGTGGAACTAAAACCAAAAGTTAATGTGTGGGACCTAATGAAACTTAAAAGCTTTTGTACAGCAAAAGATGAACAGACAACCCACAGAATGGGAGAAAATCATAGCAAATGAAACAACAGACAAAGAATTAATCTCCAAAATCTACAAGCAACTCAGACAACTCAGCACTGGAAAAATGAACAACGCAATCAAAAAATGGGAAAAAGACCTAAGGAGACACCTCTCCAAAGAGGACATACAGATGGCCCAAAAGCACATGAAACGATGTTCAACCTCACTTATTATTAGAGAAATGCAAATCAAAACTACCATGAGATATCACTTCACCCCCGTCAGAATGGCCATCATCAACAAATCGACAGACAACAAATGCGGGAGAGGGTGTGGAGAAAAGGTAACCCTCTTGCATTGCCAGTGGGAATGTAAATTGATACAGCCGCTATGGAAAACAGTATGGAGATTCCTTAGAAAACTAAAAATAGAAGCACCGTACGACCCAGCAGTCGCACTATTAAGCTTATATCCAGATGAAATCAAAACTGAAAGAAGCACCTGTACCCCAATGTTCATTGCAGCTCTCTATACAATAGCTAGAACATGGAGGCAACTTAGATGTCCGTCGTTGAACGAATGGATAAAGAAGTTCTAGTACATGTATACAGTGGAAACCTACACAGCTGTAAAAAGAAATGAACAATCAGTCCTAATGAGGTGGCTGGATCTAGAACCTGTCATAAAAAGTGAAGTCAGGCAAAAAGAGAAGGACAAGTACAATATACTAACACACATATATATGGAATCTAGGTAAAGGGTAATGATAACACATGCAGTGAACCCATGGACAAACAGACAGAGAATAGACATATGGACATTGTGGAAAATGAATAGTGTATGAGAGGCGTAAAGGAAGTAAGATGAAAACCTATCCTATCATATGTCAAAATGGTAGCTATTATCATTGTGCTGTGTGAAAAGAGAATCCTGCAGGGGCACTGTGCAGTGGCCTGAAAGGGTGAGATGTGGGAGATATACATATGTCTAATCTGGGATCATACATATCTGCAAACAACAAAACTCTGTAAAAATAAAAAGTAAAATAAAAATTCAAAAGAAAAAAAAACCCAGCAGCTAGTGCATGAGTGTTTTGTATTTTTATTTAAAATTGATTTTTAATTAATCTTTTTTTATGTGCTTTTAGATTCTGCAGGAAGATTGATCAGAAAATAGTCAGTTCTCTCTCCCCCTGTACATTTTTTCCTGATATTAATATCCTTCATCAGATGTAGTTTATTTTAATTTAAAATATAGTAGTTCTCAATTATGTGGAATAGAACATATACTTATTATAAATGAGACTTACTGATATTATATATACATCTTTCTAAAGCCATCTGATAGAAAAAGGATATTTTGGACCATTCTTAATCCCTGTCCCTACCTCCCCTGCCATCTTCACCTTGGCAACCACAAGTTTCTCATCTCTGTGAGTCTCTGTTTCTTAGATAGGAGGAGGGATGGACTGGGAGTTTGGATCTGCAGATGAAATCGCTTGTATGTGGAATGAATAAACAACAAAGTCTTACTGAATAGGACAGGAAAGTATATTTAATATGCATTTATATGTATAACTGAATCATCTTGCTGTAAAGCAGAAATTAACAGCAAAAATATTTTGAACCTAAAAATATAAATTGTGCTATTCTCATTTCTCCTTCAACTCTTCAACATTTGTTCTTTTTCATCTTGTTATTTCTTATAACCTGTACTAAGACAGCAGGAAGGGCTGAGAAATTAAAATTTGTCTAATAAGAATGCATCTGCATGAAGTATTAATATGCTTCTTTGTCCCTAATAGTATCAGCAAGACAAAAAATTAAGATTGAGTTTAAAGGGATGAAGTGAATAAAGAGTAGATTTTAAATATTGGAAAATAAAGGATGTATTAGTCTTTATTGCTGATGTAAAAAATTACCAAGATTTGATGTCTTAAAACAACATGAATGTATTACTGTACAGTTCTTGGGATCAGAAGTTCAAAATTGGTCTCCTGGCGGTGAGGTCAACATGCTATCAGGGAAGGGTTCCTTGGGAAGGCTGCAAGGAAGAATCTATTCCTTTGGTTTTTCCAACTTCTAGAGCCTGTTCCCATCCCATGGTTTAAGGTCTAACCCTTCCACTTTCAGAGCCAGCAACATCTGGCCAAATCTTTCTCACACTGGTCTCTCTGTGTTTCTCTATTTTTTGCCTCCCTTTTCTGTTTGTAAGGCCTTTTTTGATTGCATTGAGCCCACTTGGATTATCTCAGACAGTATCCCATTCCAACATTAACTGTTTAGCCATCTCAGTTCTATCTACAATCTTAATTTTCTCTGTCCTATACCTAGAAGATAAAGTTTAGCTTCATGTAAAGAAGAACTTCATAAAAAGTATAACCATTCACTAATCTGTATGGGATTTTATGGACCCTGATTTAAACGGCAGAGGTATTATGCAGTGGTGTGGTGACTACAAGTTTTTCTCATCCTCCTACTGCCATCTTCACCTTGGCAACCACAAGTTTCTCATCTCTGTGAGTCTCTGTTTCTTAGATAGGAGGAGGGATGGACTTGGAGTTTGGATCTGCAGATGAAATCGCTTGTATGTGGAATGAATAAACAACAAAGTCTTACTGAATAGGACAGGAAAGTATATTTAATATGCATTTATATGTATAACTGAATCATCTTGCTGTAAAGCAGAAATTAAAAGCAAAAATATTTTGAACCTAAAAATATAAATTGTGCTATTCTCATTTCTCCTTCAACTCTTCAACATTTGTTCTTTTTCATCTTGTTATTTCTTATAACCTGTACTAAGACAGCAGGAAGGGCTGAGAAATTAAAATTTGTCTAATAAGAATGCATCTGCATGAAGTATTAATATGCTTCTTTGTCCCTAATAGTATCAGCAAGACAAAAAATTAAGATTGAGTTTAAAGGGATGAAGTGAATAAAGAGTAGATTTTAAATATTGGAAAATAAAGGATGTATTAGTCTTTATTGCTGATGTAAAAAATTACCAAGATTTGATGTCTTAAAACAACATGAATGTATTACTGTACAGTTCTTGGGATCAGAAGTTCAAAATTGGTCTCCTGGCGGTGAGGTCAACATGCTATCAGGGAAGGGTTCCTTGGGAAGGCTGCAAGGAAGAATCTATTCCTTTGGTTTTTCCAACTTCTAGAGCCTGTTCCCATCCCATGGTTTAAGGTCTAACCCTTCCACTTTCAGAGCCAGCAACATCTGGCCAAATCTTTCTCACACTGGTCTCTCTGTGTTTCTCTATTTTTTGCCTCCCTTTTCTGTTTGTAAGGCCTTTTTTGATTGCATTGAGCCCACTTGGATTATCTCAGACAGTATCCCATTCCAACATTAACTGTTTAGCCATCTCAGTTCTATCTACAATCTTAATTTTTCTCTGTCCTATACCTAGAAGATAAAGTTTAGCTTCATGTAAAGAAGAACTTCATAAAAAGTATAACCATTCACTAATCTGTATGGGATTTTATGGACCCTGATTTAAACGGCAGAGGTATTATGCAGTGGTGTGGTGAGATCTGCTTTGTGTGAATATTCAGCCTTTTTCTTTAGCTTGTTTTAACTTGTAATTCCACCCGTGTTTTTTCAATTATTTGTTGGTAAGTTAAAATAAATTTTCAGCGTTTTAAGAACGAGGTCTTTCAAAATCCTTAATGCTAATAAAAATTCTGTTTTTCCTCCAACAAGTATGGCATGTGTGTGTGTATGCAAAACTCAGAACAATAATGGTAAAGTGCATTAATGTAACTGCAAATTTAAATAATTGTTGAATCCAACATCAAAAGTTTGAAGCAAAATCAGGATAATATTTTTAAAATGGGGCCTTTCTCATATTTACAATTATTTTCCTTGGTTTTATGAAGACATAGTCTGAGCTGCTTCTGTAACCCTGAGAACTCTCATGTGTAGTTTATACATTAGAAGAGAATATTATGAAGATTTTAAACAACCAAAAATGTGAGGTTGGTAGTGTTGATTTTTCAGTTTAAGAACCCTTTGGGGAGGAAAGTAAAGATGACTTAATGAATTTGGGCTTTAATTCCTTGACACAGATATTTGACTGTCAGACTTTGAGTGTAAAAGATTGTTAGCTATGATTACTTCTAGCAAATAGCTGTTATTAAAGTATTCCATTCTTTATACATAATAGTTTCTGGGGAAAGGGATATTTTTCTAGCAATCGGTATACAAACATATCTATTAGAGTTTATGTTAGTTAGCATCTAGACTACAAAGCACTGAAAACCTTAAATGTTAATACCTTAAACAAGAGACATCTTTTGTTCACAGGAAAGTCCAGGTAGGTGGTCTGGGGCTATTACTGAGTATCATGCTTTCAGACATAAGGTTTCTTCTAGCTTTGCTGTGTGGTGCATGGCGCCCAATCCCAAGTTATTCTCATGGTCCAGGTAGGCTGTCACTTCCACCCATTGTGTCTGAGTTGCAGCCATCAGGAAGCCGAAGGGCAAGTCACCTCCTTTATAAGACAATGGAAGCTGCTCCATACACTGTTTTTAATTATATCTAATTGGTAAAAACTTGATCAAACACACATACATTGTTTCACTAGCTAAAATTTATCTCAAATGATGACCGGAGATCAAGATTTTAAAGGTAACGGTCTCAGTCACAGAAAGAGTAAAATTCTTTTAGTGAGTGATACCTTGCCACAACTAAGTCTCACAGCGAATACAGGTGAACAATAATTCATGTGATATAAGACACTGATATAAACACAGTTTAGAGTTTCCTAAACTATGCTCTGTGTAACACTAATACAAGGGTTTTTTGTTGTTGTTGTTGTTGTTGTTGTTTTGAGTGTGTTATGTCTCTTAGGTTGAGGGGGATTCTATACAGGAAGTCCAGGTAACAGACAAGAAACAAACTGCTTGAATCCTGCATCTGCCACTTATTAGCTGTGTGTGACTGAGGAAATATTTTTTAACTTCCTTTGCCTATATTTCCTTGTCTATACAGATAGTCATAACTTATTTGTTACTGTTTTCCTGAGCATCGCCCACTTTCTTGGAACTCAAGATAGGACAGTAAACTCCATAAAATATTTTAGTCTCAAAAAGTGAACATTTTGGTGGTGGATAAGGGGAAAAATATATGACACATAAAAGTAGTACATGTATTTTGTTATATGATAGGAAGTGCTAAACAGAAACTAAGGTAGGGAAAGAGGTCAGGATTTTTGAAGATGAAAGATGTATTATTTTACAAATGGTGAGTAAAGAGTGGACTTCCCAGGTAGCTCATTGGTAAAGAATCCATCTACCACGGCAAGAGACATGGGTTCAATACTTGGGTCAGGAAGATCCCTTGGAGGAGGAAATGGCAACACACTCCAGTATTATAGCCTGGGAAATCCCATGGACATGGGGTTACATTCCTCATAGTCACAAAGAGTTGGTCAAGACTGGGCAACTGAGCACACATGCACAAGGTACAGAGTGTTCATTGGAAAACTGATAAGTAACTTGACCTTACAGACACCCAAGGCAAGAGGGTTTCAATAGGGAGGCGGATGCTACTGATTTGCGAATTTCCCAGCTTTTGTTAAGGGCAAGTCACCTCCTTTATAAGACAATGGAAGCTGCTCCATACACTGTTTTTAATTATATCTAATTGGTAAAAACTTGATCAAACACACATACATTGTTTCACTAGCTAAAATTTATCTCAAATGATGACCGGAGATCAAGATTTTAAAGGTAACGGTCTCAGTCACAGAAAGAGTAAAATTCTTTTAGTGAGTGATACCTTGCCACAACTAAGTCTCACAGCGAATACAGGTGAACAATAATTCATGTGATATAAGACACTGATATAAACACAGTTTAGAGTTTCCTAAACTATGCTCTGTGTAACACTAATACAAGGGTTTTTTGTTGTTGTTGTTGTTGTTGTTGTTTTGAGTGTGTTATGTCTCTTAGGTTGAGGGGGATTCTATACAGGAAGTCCAGGTAACAGACAAGAAACAAACTGCTTGAATCCTGCATCTGCCACTTATTAGCTGTGTGTGACTGAGGAAATATTTTTTAACTTCCTTTGCCTATATTTCCTTGTCTATACAGATAGTCATAACTTATTTGTTACTGTTTTCCTGAGCATCGCCCACTTTCTTGGAACTCAAGATAGGACAGTAAACTCCATAAAATATTTTAGTCTCAAAAAGTGAACATTTTGGTGGTGGATAAGGGGAAAAATATATGACACATAAAAGTAGTACATGTATTTTGTTATATGATAGGAAGTGCTAAACAGAAACTAAGGTAGGGAAAGAGGTCAGGATTTTTGAAGATGAAAGATGTATTATTTTACAAATGGTGAGTAAAGAGTGGACTTCCCAGGTAGCTCATTGGTAAAGAATCCATCTACCACGGCAAGAGACATGGGTTCAATACTTGGGTCAGGAAGATCCCTTGGAGGAGGAAATGGCAACACACTCCAGTATTATAGCCTGGGAAATCCCATGGACATGGGGTTACATTCCTCATAGTCACAAAGAGTTGGTCAAGACTGGGCAACTGAGCACACATGCACAAGGTACAGAGTGTTCATTGGACAACTGATAAGTAACTTGACCTTACAGACACCCAAGGCAAGAGGGTTTCAATAGGGAGGAGCGGATGCTACTGATTTGCGATTAATACCTCAGCTTTTGTTAATGACCAAATGAATGCACTGTAGCATACCAGACTTCCCTATCCCCACTGTCTTCTGGAATTTACTGAAATTCATGTCCGTTGAGTTGCTAATGTTATCTAACCATCTCATCCTCTGCCACAGGCTTTTCCTTTTGCCTCCAGTCTTTCCCAGAATACATTTATGTATATATACAAGTACATAAACACACAGATATCTATCCATCCATACAGCTAAATACATATGCATCATATAAATAAATACATATAAAAATGAAAACTTACATTTAAATACAGAAACCATTTAATTAAGGTAAATAGGCATTGATCTTACATATAAACTTCATCATTTAGTAAATGACACCTGTCTCCTCCCAAGTGTTTAAGAAAAATACCACTTAAAAGTTAGTAAAAAAATTTTACTGAAGTTCTTCCTAGTGGGGGAAACTGTCATGCAAAAAAGAAAAAAAGTGAATTACTCGGAAACTCACCAGTTAAATGATATCTTTCTGGCTTTTATAATTTCAATAATGGGATTCTTTCTTAAATAGACAAATCTCATTTTAAAAGACTTCTCCCCTGGGTAACATTTACCTTTCTTAAGCAGAATAGAAGTGCCAATGACAAAATGGTATAAATACAGTCTCAAAGAATATGATATACTGTCAAATCCCATTTTAAAACATTATTTAAAAGGGAGAGAAAAAGGCAGTAACATTAATGATCAGAAAGCAAGATGGGTATCCAATTGTTTCTTTGTCCTTCCTTTGATTTTCTCCTGATTGTGGTCTCTTCACCTGTCTCAAAATAACATGTTCATATGCTCTTGCTTACTCAAAGGCAGGGGTGCTTATCACAGAGCTTTGGGAAACAAACGGTAATGCAGTTTTTCTTCTTGTTTCAATAATGCCAAATGCCGAGAGTCTAGGACGCTAAGCTTAGCAAACTTTGCTCATTGAAATCAAGCCAGTTAGGAGTATTTATTTCCAGGTCTAGGCCCTCAGTTATTAGAAATCACCTGCATATTTCAAAAATTCAGATGGAGGCAGGTAAGAAGCATGAGGAGGAAAGAGAGAGGCAGTGAAGACTGTTGGAATTAGGGACTTCCCTGGTGGTTCAGGGGCTAAGACTCAGCGCTGTCAATTCAGGGACTCTGAGTTGAATCTCTGGTCAGGGGACTAGATCCTGCATGCTGCTACTAGACCTAGCTCAGCCAAATAAATATATATCAAACAAAAAGTGTTGGAATTAGAAATTACATGTTTATACGTAATTACAATGTGTCTGTTTTTTAAGACAGAATCTTTTGGAGCACTGGCTGGAAGCTTGAGATGATTCTAAAGCTATCTGTGTTTTACCTCTTTTTCTTTCCGTTTTTTATTGTCTATTTTGCATGTGAATTGATATTTATCATTTTTGGTCATTCTAAAATGAATTTCTTACTTTCATACTTTATTGGCCATTTGTGTTTCTTCTGTAAAGTGACTTCTTATATGTTATACCCCTATTTTCTGTTGGGTTATTTGTCTTTTTTCTAATTAATTCTTGACGCATTAATTTGGCTTTTATTAGATTTCACATCCATTTATGACGTGTTCTCACTTCTTTATGGTAATATTTTTTTCATCAACCTTAGCCTTAAAGGTAAGGTTTAATTGTGATCAAATTGACTAGTCTTTTGTTTTCATATCCTTATTTTGTTGTTGTCTCAGTAGTATCTGTCCCATGCTTATTCATGCTTCTTAAAAGTCAGGATAGTTCAAAGGAATCATAGGTGCTATTTAACATCGATACAGTTGGCACAAATTAAGAATTGTTACATTAGCAAGCGGTCACTCTAAGATGGATTAATATATTATACATTGATATTGAGTGTGTACATTTGTGCAAAAAGTGATTACCTTCTCAGCATGTAATCATGACAGAGACTTGAGAGAAACTCTGGGCCATGTTTCTCAGAAAGTGTACCTGTGAATGTTCATAGCAGTATCATTTCTAAGAGCAAAATCAATTATTAAAATGCTCACTGTTAGAAGGATGGACAAATAAATAGTGTGTTAGCATAACACAGAATACCGCAGTACAATGAAAATATGCCATAGTACAAATCTTATATTTTTAATCTATATTTCAAAAAAAAAAACCCTATTATGATACCTCTTCTCCCAATTCAAAAAATCCAGAAACAAGCAAACACAAGCAATTTTACTATTATAAAGTCAACAGAATATGTAAGTAAAATTCAAAAGAATGATGGCCTGGGTTCAGAATCTTAAGGATGGGGGTGGTTTTCAGTTAGGGAAACGTATAAATAGATATAATCATTGAGGAACAGCCCTTTTTTTTTTTTTTACTGTTAGGGACTCTGTATTCTCCATATTTTAAAACAAATTAATAAATAATATAGGCCAGTATGGATCAATTATAATAGTGTGTGATAGACCAAGTAGTGTGATAAACCAATGAGGTTCAAAGGAAGTGATATATCGTGTGCATACCAATGAGTGCTATGAATACTAAAAACACAATTCTTTGCTTACCTTGCTTGCCCAGCCCCATTTCCTGGAGATATTCCACTACTAACTATTGCTTCCAGAAAGATTCAATGAATAAACATATATGTCATGCTCTGTCATGTCATATCATACTGCATTTTATTCATTCCAGAGAGTACTTGAATAATGTGCAAATTAAAGCCCTGTAACTTAGGAGTATATCCTTGTCTTTTTAATAGCTGTTTGTATCTTTAACCATGTTTGACAGAGAGCTTGGGCACATATGGTGAATATTCTACATACTGTTTAACTGTTTACAGTTACTTAGCCCTCACAAATGTGTTAGTCAGAAAAGAAAGTCTGCTAAAACACTATTCTTACTCTCATAGAAATTCCAAGTAGCAGTATGCATTTTATAGGACAACAGTTTTAGAGAAATTATGTGACTAGTTTCCAATATTTATGTAAATATGTAGAATGAGATTCCAAGATATTTTATAATTATACATGTTTGCATATGTAAATAAACATAGATAAGTGTAAATACAGCTGTAGGTATAGATACACATAAAAGTTGATAAGTTAAATGGAAAGATATATTCCAAAATATTGACAGTAGTAACTTTTGAATAATAGGATTGTGGGATATTTAATTATCTGTTATAATTCTTTACATGGCCAAGTTTTTCTCTCATTGATGCATCATGAATTTCTGATAAAAATAGACTCTAAATACTATTTAAGGAAACAGTCATACTTATAAGCAATCAAATAAATTAGGAGGTGCTATTTTTCGTCTGTCAAATTAGCAAATATTATTACCCGCAGCTATAAATGGTGCTGAAAAAATCAATATTAATTTATTGCTAATGAGTGTGTCAATTAGACCAATTAAAAGAGAAAGCCATTTAGCAATATAGTAAGGTGCCATCAAAATTTCATATCCTGTGGCCCTGGATAACATTTCGCAGTCAGTCCTTCATCTCCAAATAATATAAGACAGAACAGTCAAAAATAAAAACAATTTGAACATATGAGTATTTATTATAAGTAATAAATTAGAAAATACTGTTATTTTTAATAAACACTTTTCTCTAAAAAGTTTTTTTTTTTTTTTAAATATTTATTTATTTATTTATTTTGTGTGGGGGTCAGGTTGGGGAGGGGGGGGGGCAGGCCACTTCTATTGGTCTTTCATTTCTCTATTTTCCTCCGTCTTTGTTCTTTGGCTCCTGTGGGCCTCCCATCGCGGCGGCGTCTGTCGTTGCAGAGCACTGGCTCTGGGCGCATGCGCTCCAGTGCTCTGGCTCGGTAATTGGACACATCGGTCCAGCAGCTCCGCGGCACGTGGGATCTTCCCAGGCCAGGGCTCGAACCGGCACCCCTTGCACTGCAAGGCGGTGTCCTTACCCACAAGACCACCAGGGGAAGCCCCCTCTAAAAAGTTTTTTATGAATATTGTCAAATAATCCATCATCTATAAGGTCAGAGAGAAGAATATAATGAACCTACATGTGCCCATCATGCACCTTCAACGATTAACAATGCTAAGACATAGGAAATATTAGAAAGTGTCCTATCACTGAGGGGTAAAACAACTCCAGTTAAAGCACGTTGATATATTTGTGTGGTTAAAAAAATTCTTATGATTAAAGGAAGAGTTTAATTTGTCACAATAATTTAATGGATTACATGATCATTAAAGATGGTAATGAATTCATTAATAGTTTTAAAAGTCTGTAATGTAAATACAAAGCAGAGTATAGCATTGAATTTATGTCACTGCTTATGTAAAAATGTGGGAGGGAGAGAAAAACTGATGTGACATTATCTTTATGGTCATGGTGTTTAAAATCAAATTTGGCTGACAATAAGTGATATACAGGTATTTATAAGTCAATTAGACCTTAAATTAAAATTATTACGAGCTATAAATGGTGCTGAAAAAATCAATATTAATTTATTGCTAATGAGTGTGTCAATTAGACCAATTAAAAGAGAAAGCCATTTAGCAATATAGTAAGGTGCCATCAAAATTTCATATCCTGTGGCCCTGGATAACATTTCGCAGTCAGTCCTTCATCTCCAAATAATATAAGACAGAACAGTCAAAAATAAAAACAATTTGAACATATGAGTATTTATTATAAGTAATAAATTAGAAAATACTGTTATTTTTAATAAACACTTTTCTCTAAAAAGTTTTTTTTTTTTTTTAAATATTTATTTATTTATTTATTTTGTGTGGGGGTCGGGTTGGGGAGGGAGGGAAAGCAGGCAGGCCACTTCTATTGGTCTTTCATTTCTCTATTTTCCTCCGTCTTTGTTCTTTGGCTCCTGTGGGCCTCCCATCGCGGCGGCGTCTGTCGTTGCAGAGCACTGGCTCTGGGCGCATGCGCTCCAGTGCTCTGGCTCGGTAATTGGACACATCGGTCCAGCAGCTCCGCGGCACGTGGGATCTTCCCAGGCCAGGGCTCGAACCGGCACCCCTTGCACTGCAAGGCGGTGTCCTTACCCACAAGACCACCAGGGGAAGCCCCCTCTAAAAAGTTTTTTATGAATATTGTCAAATAATCCATCATCTATAAGGTCAGAGAGAAGAATATAATGAACCTACATGTGCCCATCATGCACCTTCAACGATTAACAATGCTAAGACATAGGAAATATTAGAAAGTGTCCTATCACTGAGGGGTAAAACAACTCCAGTTAAAGCACGTTGATATATTTGTGTGGTTAAAAAAATTCTTATGATTAAAGGAAGAGTTTAATTTGTCACAATAATTTAATGGATTACATGATCATTAAAGATGGTAATGAATTCATTAATAGTTTTAAAAGTCTGTAATGTAAATACAAAGCAGAGTATAGCATTGAATTTATGTCACTGCTTATGTAAAAATGTGGGAGGGAGAGAAAAACTGATGTGACATTATCTTTATGGTCATGGTGTTTAAAATCAAATTTGGCTGACAATAAGTGATATACAGGAGTTTCTTAAACTTAAATTTCATTCCATTCTCCTTTTTTATATCCCAGGTAGGGGAACAGAATTCGTGACATTTACATCATGACCGAATCTGCACTGAACTCTATACATGACCTTTAGAGACCAACTGATAATCCTTTAAGAGATTATTTCATGCAAATTGGAATAATAATGGTATTCTATTTTAAAGTCACATAGATGATTCCTAATGCCATCTCTCTAATTTGTACAAAATTTGTAGAAGAACTATGCTAACTCCAGTCATTTGTTCTTCAAGGAAATGACATAGAGTCAAAATATAAAGACATAGTTACCATGTTTTATTGCATATTCTTGGGCAAGTGATGTAACTGTCTCAACCTCAGCTATTCTGTGTGTGTGTGTGTATGTGAAAGAGACACAGAAAAGAAGACAGAAACAAAGGGAAGGGAGGAGAGGAAAGGAGATTATAAATTATTCACACAAAGTCCTGAAAGTGGCACAGAATTTCATACATATTGTGGATAATGTAGAAACAATTTTTGGGATGTGTGCAAAAAAAGATATAATTTAGAACATGAATAGAAGCAGATTTTTAACCTAAATAAGAAGTTAATAGTGAATGAGATTTTGTTTTTTTCAAGATTATATTTGCCACCACTGATTTGCCTGTAATATCAATGTGACAGTTACTTTCTTTGTAGCTGTTTTCAGTGATAATCTGTAAAACATTTTTCTAAAGGTCCAAAAGCAAAATGAAAAACAAAAACAGTCTAAGAACACTTCTCATATTTTTTTGTCTCTGAGTCTTGTTTCATACTGCAATCAGAGTGTTGATTTACTTGGCCAAAATTCCACAAAATAACACATTGTTTTCTTTTCTATGAAAACATATTTTCTTCTTTGTTCCAAATTGAGCAATATAAATGTTAAAACTACTAATAAACATCCTATCACATAACGTATTTGGGACCCACTCACTAAGAAACATTTACAGTAAAGAGTTCTTCAAGAAACAGAGATTTTTGGTGTTAGTGTATAAGAATTAAGCATTTTAAATAATTTTTTTATTTTATTTTTACAGAGTTTTGTTGTTTATTGCTATACATAAACTCTAATCAGTCATAGGTACACACTTGATCTGTCCAACTTGAACTACCATCTCTCTCCCCATTCCACCCCTCTAGGTTGTTGCATAGCCCCTGTGTTAAGTTCCCTTAGTGTTACAGAATATTCACATTGGTTGCCTCTTTTACACACGGTAATATAAGTTTCCATGTTACTCTTTCCATGTCTTTTGCCCATTTCTTCCTCTCCCCAGTGTCCATCAGTTCATTCTCTATGTCTGTTTCTCCGTTGCTGCTCTGTATATACTTTTATCAGTAACATTTTTGTAAATTCCATATATATGTATTAGTATCCTATATTTATCCTTCTCTTTCTGACTTACTTCACTTTGTATAATAGGTTCTAGATTCATCCACCTCATTAGGACTGACTCAAATGCAATTCTTTTTATGACTAAGATATATTCCATTGTACCACAGCTTCTTTATCCATTCATTTGTCAATGGACATCTACGTTGTTACCATGTTCTAGTAAAAAGTAATGCACTGAACATTGGGATGCTTGTGTCTCTTTCAATTTTGATTTCCTCAGGGTATATGCCTAATAATGGGATTGCTGGGTCTATTCCTGGGCCTATTGCTGGGTCTAATTGCTAGGTTCTATTCCTGGTTTTTAAAGTAATCTCCATACGTTTTCCATAGTGGCTGTACCAACTTACATTCCCACCAACAGTGCAAGAGTTCGCTTTTCTCAACACTCTTTCCAGCAAATCTACTGTCTGTAGTTTTTTGATGATGGCCATTCTGACTAGTGTGACATGATGTCTCATTATAGTTTTGATATTTATTTCTCTAATAATGAGTGACATTGAGTATTTTTTCATGTGTTTTTTGGCTGCCCATAAATTTTCTTTGGTCTGTTTAGATCTTTTCCCATTTTTATTTTAATATTAGATTCTTTAATTGTTTTTTTTTAATTTTCACAGAATTTTGTTGTTCACAGGCATGTATGTTCTCAGATCAGTCATATGCATATGCCTGGTCCCCACCCCCTGAGCCCTCGCCCATCCCACCCCTCCAGGCGGTCGCATAGCCCCTGTGTTAAGTTCCCTTAGTGTTACAGAATATTCACATTGGTTGCCTCTTTTACACACGGTAATGTAAGTTTCCATGTTACTCTTTCCATGTCTTTTGCCCATTTCTTCCTCTCCCCAGTGTCCATCAGTTCATTCTCTATGTCTGTTTCTCCGTTGCTGCTCTGTATATACTTTTATCAGTAACATTTTTGTAAATTCCATATATATGTATTAGTATCCTATATTTATCCTTCTCTTTCTGACTTACTTCACTTTGTATAATAGGTTCTAGATTCATCCACCTCATTAGGACTGACTCAAATGCAATTCTTTTTATGACTAAGATATATTCCATTGTACCACAGCTTCTTTATCCATTCATTTGTCAATGGACATCTACGTTGTTACCATGTTCTAGTAAAAAGTAATGCACTGAACATTGGGATGCTTGTGTCTCTTTCAATTTTGATTTCCTCAGGGTATATGCCTAATAATGGGATTGCTGGGTCTATTCCTGGGCCTATTGCTGGGTCTAATTGCTAGGTTCTATTCCTGGTTTTTAAAGTAATCTCCATACGTTTTCCATAGTGGCTGTACCAACTTACATTCCCACCAACAGTGCAAGAGTTCGCTTTTCTCAACACTCTTTCCAGCAAATCTACTGTCTGTAGTTTTTTGATGATGGCCATTCTGACTAGTGTGACATGATGTCTCATTATAGTTTTGATATTTATTTCTCTAATAATGAGTGACATTGAGTATTTTTTCATGTGTTTTTTGGCTGCCCATAAATTTTCTTTGGTCTGTTTAGATCTTTTCCCATTTTTATTTTAATATTAGATTCTTTAATTGTTTTTTTTTAATTTTCACAGAATTTTGTTGTTCACAGGCATGTATGTTCTCAGATCAGTCATATGCATATGCCTGGTCCCCACCCCCTGAGCCCTCGCCCATCCCACCCCTCCAGGCGGTCGCACTGAGCCCACATAGGAACTCCTATTCCTACAGCACAATGACAATAGATACCATTTTCACATATGATAGGATAGGTTTCCATGTTACTTCCTTTATGTCCCCCACCCACTATTCATTACCCAGAATATCCATAGGTCTATTCTCTGTCTGTTTTTCCATGGGTTCACTGCATGTATTATCATTACCCTTTAACTAGATTCCATATATATGTGTTAGTATATTGTACTTGTCCTTCTCTTTTTGCCTGACTTCACTTTTTATGATAGGTTCTAGATCCAGCCACCTCATTAGGACTGATTATTCTTCATTTCTTTTTACAGCTGTGTAGGTTTCCACTGTATACATGTACTAGAACTTCTTTATCCATTCGTTCAACGACGGACGTCTAAGTTGCTTCCATGTTCTAGCTATTGTATAGAGAGCTGCAATGAACATTGGGGTACAGGTGCTTCTTTCAGTTTTGATTTCATCTGGGTATAAGCAATAGTGCGACTGCTGGGTCGTCGGTGCTTCTATTTTTAGTTTTCTAAGGAATCTCCATACTGTTTTCCATAGCGGCTGTATCAATTTACATTCCCACTGGCAATGCAAGAGGGTTACCTTTTCTCCACACCCTCTCCCGCATTTGTTGTCTGTCGATTTGTTGATGATGGCCATTCTGACGGGGGTGAAGTGATATCTCATGGTAGTTTTGATTTGCATTTCTCTAATAATAAGTGAGGTTGAACATCGTTTCATGTGCTTTTGGGCCATCTGTATGTCCTCTTTGGAGAGGTGTCTCCTTAGGTCTTTTTCCCATTTTTTGATTGCGTTGTTCATTTTTCCAGTGCTGAGTTGTCTGAGTTGCTTGTAGATTTTGGAGATTAATTCTTTGTCTGTTGTTTCATTTGCTATGATTTTCTCCCATTCTGTGGGTTGTCTGTTCATCTTTTGCTGTACAAAAGCTTTTAAGTTTCATTAGGTCCCACACATTAACTTTTGGTATGATTCTCAGTTTTTCAGGCATGTATGTTCTCAGATCAGTCATATGCATATGCCTGGTCCCCACCCCCTGAGCCCTCGCCCATCCCACCCCTCCAGGCGGTCGCACTGAGCCCACATAGGAACTCCTATTCCTACAGCACAATGACAATAGATACCATTTTCACATATGATAGGATAGGTTTCCATGTTACTTCCTTTATGTCCCCCACCCACTATTCATTACCCAGAATATCCATAGGTCTATTCTCTGTCTGTTTTTCCATGGGTTCACTGCATGTATTATCATTACCCTTTAACTAGATTCCATATATATGTGTTAGTATATTGTACTTGTCCTTCTCTTTTTGCCTGACTTCACTTTTTATGATAGGTTCTAGATCCAGCCACCTCATTAGGACTGATTATTCTTCATTTCTTTTTACAGCTGTGTAGGTTTCCACTGTATACATGTACTAGAACTTCTTTATCCATTCGTTCAACGACGGACGTCTAAGTTGCTTCCATGTTCTAGCTATTGTATAGAGAGCTGCAATGAACATTGGGGTACAGGTGCTTCTTTCAGTTTTGATTTCATCTGGGTATAAGCTTAATAGTGCGACTGCTGGGTCGTACGGTGCTTCTATTTTTAGTTTTCTAAGGAATCTCCATACTGTTTTCCATAGCGGCTGTATCAATTTACATTCCCACTGGCAATGCAAGAGGGTTACCTTTTCTCCACACCCTCTCCCGCATTTGTTGTCTGTCGATTTGTTGATGATGGCCATTCTGACGGGGGTGAAGTGATATCTCATGGTAGTTTTGATTTGCATTTCTCTAATAATAAGTGAGGTTGAACATCGTTTCATGTGCTTTTGGGCCATCTGTATGTCCTCTTTGGAGAGGTGTCTCCTTAGGTCTTTTTCCCATTTTTTGATTGCGTTGTTCATTTTTCCAGTGCTGAGTTGTCTGAGTTGCTTGTAGATTTTGGAGATTAATTCTTTGTCTGTTGTTTCATTTGCTATGATTTTCTCCCATTCTGTGGGTTGTCTGTTCATCTTTTGCTGTACAAAAGCTTTTAAGTTTCATTAGGTCCCACACATTAACTTTTGGTTTTAGTTCCACTATTCTAGTAGGTGGGTCATGGAAGATCTTGCTTTGATACATGTCCTTGAGTGTTTTGCCTATCTTCTCCTCTGAGAGTTTTAGGCTTTCTGGTCTTACATTTAGGTCTTTAACCCATTTTGAGTTGGTCTTTGTATATAGTGTCAGGGAATGTTCCATCTTCATTTTTTTGCATGGAGCTGTTCAGTTTTCCCAGCACCATTTGTTGAAGAGGCTGTCTTTGTCCCATTTTAAGACTGTCGCGTCCTTTGTCAAAAATAAAGGTGCGCATGGGTGCATGGGTTTATCTTTGGGTTCTTTATCTTGTTCCATTGGTCGATATTTCTGTTTTGTGCCAGTACTATACTGTCTTGACGACTGTTGCTTTGTAGTACAGTCTGACGTTAGGGAGGCTGATCCTCCAGCTCCATTCTTCTTCTTCTTCAGGATTGCTTTGACTATTCGGGGTCTTTTGTGTTTCCATATGAACTGTGTTATTCTCTGGCCTAGTTCTGTGGAGAATGTCATTGGTAGTTTGATAGGGATCGCATTGGATCTATAGATGGTATTTGGTAGTATGGTCATTTTCACAATATTGATTCTTCCGACCCAGGAACACGCAATATCTCTCCATCTGTTTAAGACTTCTTTAATTTCTTTCATGAGTGTCTTGTACACTTCTGTGTACAGTTCTTTTGTTTCTTTGGGCAGGTTTATTCCTAGATATTTGATTCTTTTGGTTGCTATGGTGAAGGGGATTGCCTCTTTGATTTTGTTTCCTGACTTTTTATTGTCTGTATATAGGAATGATAGTGATTTCTGTGTACCGCTTTTGTATCCCTCGACTTTGCTGGATTCGTTGATAAGCTCTAGTAGTTTTCTAACAGTGTCTTTGGGGTTTTCTATGTATAATACCATGTCATCTGCAAATAGAGAGTTTGACTTCTTCTTTTCCAATCTGGATTCCTTTTATTTCTTTTCCTTCTCTTATTGCTGTTGCTAGAACTTCCAGGACTATATTGAATAAGAGTAGTGAAAGTGGACACCCCTGTCTTGTTTCCTTGTTTCTGATCTTAGAGGGAATGCTTTCGGTTTTTCACCATTGATGATAATGTTCGCTGTGGGCTTCTCATATATGGCTTTCACTAGGTTGAGATAGCATCCTTCTATGCCCATTTTTTGAGGAGTTTTTTTTTTTTTTTAATCATAGATGGCTGCTGGATTTTGTCGAAGGCTTTTCTGCACCTATTGAGATTACCATGTGATGTTTTTCTCTCTGTGTTGATATGATGTATCACAATATTTGCAGATATTGAAGACTCCTTGCATGCCAGGGATCAACCTGTCTTGGTCACGATGTATGAGTTCTTTGATGTGTTGTTGAATCCTGTTTGTTGAACTTTGTTGAGGATTTTGGCATCTAAATTCATCAGTGAAGAAAATTATAGACCAATTTCACTGATGAATTTAGATGCCAAAATCTACAACAAAATCCCACCAAATAGACTTCAACAACACATGCACTAGTTTTTCACGAACTTGTTTTTATTACTCACCCTTTTGAGCACATGTGCCTTACAAAGACTTCCTATGTTCTAGCCACTTCCCCAATTCCCCATTCCCCAGCATACACATAAACACAGACCACCTTATGATTCTTAAAGTATCTTAAGATTGAAAAATTGGCAAAGGATGATTATGACCATTTTGGAGGTAGGTCTTCTCTGTCTCTTCGTCACACGCAGTTAATTTTGATTGTATTAATTGAGCAGTGCTTGTGATGTCTACCTATCTTTGGTTTTGCCCCTAGGATCTATTTTAATATACTATCTCCATAACACTCTCAAGATTAGCCCACTCCACCTTAGATGATATTCTGACACTGGAACTCATTCAGATACTACATTCATTTGGTTTCTAAGAGCTAAGAGCCAAGAAATCTGTGGCCTGCAATCTTTCAGCATCCTACCCAAACTTTATTAAGAATGTTAATAGAGATGCTGTCACCATGAACATGTTGCATTTCTCTCTCTTCCATTTAATCTTCTAAGTAGTCTAAGTTATGTCATCTTCACTTATCCAGACTGTTGTAACTTCTTAAAAGGTCTTTTATTCTTACAACCACTCTAGCTTCTTCCATTTTATTTTGGTACATTACAACTAGGATGATCTTTTGGAAATCCAACTCAATACTGTTTCTCTGTTTAAAATCTTCACAGCCTTTCCAGTGTTCCTAAAAAAAGAAATACTTAATATAACCTCAAAATTCTGTGTGATTGGGTCATATCCTGCCAGTCTTCCAGCCTCCTTTCTTACCCCTTGTCATTTTCCTCTATGGCCTTCAGCAAAATTACCTGTCCTATTCCCTTTCAGTTTCTTCATCCTCCACATTTTTGAAAATGCTGCTTCCATTGTATATTACTATTCTCTGTCCTTTATTTACTGTCAGAGTCAAAACCTATTCATGTGTCAGCTCTCAGTTCAAATATCCACAGTACCCTAGAATTATTCCCTGAGATTCTCAGATGATGACAAATCCTCCCATTGCATATTTTTAAAGATTTCTTATGTATCTGTCCAATTAGAATGTTGGCGATTACACTGTTAGTATGTCCACTTTATTATATTTTAAGGTCCAGGAAAGTAAACACTGCATTGTTCGTCTCTAATACTCTTACTCAGAGTTACTAACATAATGGTGCTGTTCAGTTGCTAAGTCATGTCCAACTTCTTGTGACCTCATGGGCCGTAGCACACCAGGCTTCTTTGTTCTTCACTGTCCTTGGAGTTTGCTCCAATTGATGTCCACTGAGCCAGTGATGCCACCAAAGCATCTCATCCTCTGTTTGTCCCTTCTTCTCCTGCCCTCTTTTCCAGCATCAGGGTCTTTTCCAACGATACAATAAATAGTCAATAATACACCTGTTGATTGAAAAGCATCCTGTTGGTTACTGAATAACTGTATCTTTGTCTCTTGTACCACTATCCTCCCTACCTCAGCCTTGCCAATGGTGTGCGTGGGTGTGGGTGTGTGCATAAAGAGAAAGGAGAGACAGAAATGGAGAAACAGAGAAAGAAAGATGAGGACGAGGCAATGATTTTCATCAATAGAAAATGATTTTCATCATATTCAAGGGTTCCTGTTTATTCTAAAGTTCTGAGTCAATAATTTGATTATCAACAATTTTATTTCATATTTTCCATATTTCATTTAGCATATTATAAGAAAAAGAAGAATAGTTTTGGAAATTCCAGAATACTTCATTATTTTCAAATATGTGAACTTTTCTCTCAGAGAAATCAGAAATCAGCTCCTATGAAATCAGAGCTTATAAATTGCAACCCCTTCCCATCAAACTGGTCTTTATCTAGTTCTACAATGCACTCTTCTCAACATTACACATCTGTCATACAGTTACTAAAAATATCCCTAAGAGTATCACTGTGATGAAACAATGATTCAGTGCTACAAAGATGCATTATACCATGAATAGCAGCTCTTTAATTTGTATTAATGACGTTATAAAAGAATTCCTCCATTGAACATAACATTTCAACAAATTACAAGATCACTTGTTATTTATTTTTTTAGGCATGGAATTTCTGTCTCATTAGAAGTGGCAATCTGCAGATCCTCAAAGTTACATTTTCCTCAAATTTGTTAAAACTCATTTTGGTAGATTCTCCAAGCTTTTGACTCTCATAATATTCTTCTTCTTATAAATGGACTCTGTCAAGCTAGGTTTCCAGACAGCTTAAATTACATCCAAATTTGAGGGCTGGGGTCCAAAAGGAGAACAAGAAGTGAAATTATGGGGCCACTTGCAATAAACACACAATTTGTGGAATAGGTGGGGACTTCAGTTGCTCTCTAGCCAGAACTTCTTACCTACTGGTCTGTTCACAGGCAAAACACATGTTCAGGTTAACTGCTTATATCTTGTTTACTTCCTTCTTTCCCATCTACTCTTCTAGGAGAGTTTAAGACAGATAACACAGGAAACTATTCAATTCAGAATATGGTTTGGGTTAGGAAGCATATATCACATTTAAATTTCATGCTCCACTAGAAATTAAGTTAATTTGCCCCTTTGACTTTCCTTGTATGAAAGTTTCTGACTCCTTGGGATCACAAGCCAAGGCTCTAGATGCATTTCCTGAATAATTTGTTTCGTCAAATATATATATTTTTTAAAAATATGCCTTATGAGTATGCCTTGTGAGTATGTAGCTAATTGGTAAAATGTCTAATTTACTTCTCTGATATATACACATTTGAAACTAAGCATTTCTGTTACTCCATCTGTTACAGCGTCTACTATTACCACTACAATTACTTTTATTATCACAATTTTTATTACTGCTACTGCTGTGTGCCTCCATCTTCTGATTATTTTCTAATGAATTAATAATGTGCTATTCCCATCTTTAAAACAAACCCTTACAACACATTAATTTTATATTTTACTGATGAGAATACTGAGACTCAGAGTCGCTAAACTTTGCTGACAAGAGCTACTCAACTAATAAATCCTAGAGCAAGGGTGAGAACTCATTCAAATTCTAAACCTGAGTTCTCTTAAATATTATTCTATACTGTTTGCATGACTTGGAATATGCACATCGCATTCTGCATAGATTTAAATTCATTTAAAAACAAAAAAGAGAAAATCAACCCAGAGCAAGATTTTATTCCTCCTGGAGATGGACAAGTTGTTTCCTTTAACAAGTTGTTTCCTTTAACTCCTGGAATTTAAATGGTTCCAGCCCAAGGCTGATAAGAAATCGCAGGTAACAAAAAAGAGCCTTTATTGCACCTCTCCTCTACATTCTCAGGGAGGCAACTCTATATGTGGTTGACCTTTCCAAGGTTCTGCGGTTTGATTGGATGGCTGCCGCCGTTATCACCTTTTACAACCTCGGCTTCATGTGAAAAATCAGAGTGGATTGGAGAGCCAATCAAATATGGAATACTGAAAAGGTTACAGCAACGCTGCAGACTACAAGCTATCCTGCATGGCAATGGTTATTAACATTCCGATGCCTCATTCCAATGACAAAGATTGTAATAAGAACAGATGAGGCCAGGAGTGAATTTTATCCTTTTGACAATGATCAGATGGGAAATGGTTGAACCTGGAGGTTGGCCTTAGCCAGTGTTCTCTTACTGCACTGCCTGTTTATAATCCTGTAAATAGACTTCAGCCTCATGAATGGGAGTCCTGTTGACATAAAACGGGCCAGGGGAGCATCTTCCTGCATGATGCTCTGGGACCCTCTTTCTTAGTATAATTGCCTTTTGCTGTGCTTTCTGTCCCTTATCCTATATCCACATGGCATTTAAAAATGAAATTGGCTTTTGAAATATTGGCTCCTTTATTTTTCATTAAGACATAGGCTCCCTAAAAGAGTCAACCAGAAATGCCATGAAATGGTAGGTAGAGAGTGTCTTAAAGTTCTATTAAATACATAATCAACTTTACTTGTGAAAGTAATATATGGTATTAAATTCAAATAGCAGAGCTAGTGCCTGAACTGTTACAGGAAGTCTAACTTTATTACTGGTAAATTTACAGTATTTATTTATCTTGGACAAAGCCTATCACTAGGGCTATTTTTACATTATATATTTGTCTAATTAACTTTGTTAATGCAGTTTTCTGTTTTTTGGTTTTGTTTTGTTTTCTACCTTTTACAGCTTTTTGTATTTCCAAACATTTTGAAGAAAGTCAGAGGACCAGCCTTTCATGAACAATTTGAAATGTATTGGCATTGTTACATCTCTGTTAAATGGAGATGGGAAAACATATTTTTTAGATATAACTAAAACTTCATTATAATATTTTAGAGCTCTACCTGATGTGGTTATTTAGATGTCTAATTAAAAGAAGAAGTACCAAAGATTGCACACAGTTCAGGGAAACAATAGGACTTAGAAATAAGCAACTGTGCATATAACAAAACAGTTTTTCCTCCATAAAACAAAACAGTTTACTGCATCCCTAAGAAAAACATGTGTTTTTCTGGTTAAATTCTTGATGCAATAAACCTTGCATCTGTCATCTACTCACAGCAGCTTTGGAGAAAATTTAAATAAAGGTACTTTCTTTGCTTCCTTTACAGTTTTAATTAAAGGTAGCAGATTTAAATATCCTGATCAAATACATTCCAGCCTCATCGAAAGATTGTAATAAAACAGGGCCAGGAGTGAATTTTATCCTTTTGACAATGATCAGATGGGAAATGGTTGAACCTGGAGGTTGGCCTTAGCCAGTGTTCTCTTACTGCACTGCCTGTTTATAATCCTGTAAATAGACTTCAGCCTCATGAATGGGAGTCCTGTTGACATAAAACGGGCCAGGGGAGCATCTTCCTGCATGATGCTCTGGGACCCTCTTTCTTAGTATAATTGCCTTTTGCTGTGCTTTCTGTCCCTTATCCTATATCCACATGGCATTTAAAAATGAAATTGGCTTTTGAAATATTGGCTCCTTTATTTTTCATTAAGACATAGGCTCCCTAAAAGAGTCAACCAGAAATGCCATGAAATGGTAGGTAGAGAGTGTCTTAAAGTTCTATTAAATACATAATCAACTTTACTTGTGAAAGTAATATATGGTATTAAATTCAAATAGCAGAGCTAGTGCCTGAACTGTTACAGGAAGTCTAACTTTATTACTGGTAAATTTACAGTATTTATTTATCTTGGACAAAGCCTATCACTAGGGCTATTTTTACATTATATATTTGTCTAATTAACTTTGTTAATGCAGTTTTCTGTTTTTTGGTTTTGTTTTGTTTTCTACCTTTTACAGCTTTTTGTATTTCCAAACATTTTGAAGAAAGTCAGAGGACCAGCCTTTCATGAACAATTTGAAATGTATTGGCATTGTTACATCTCTGTTAAATGGAGATGGGAAAACATATTTTTTAGATATAACTAAAACTTCATTATAATATTTTAGAGCTCTACCTGATGTGGTTATTTAGATGTCTAATTAAAAGAAGAAGTACCAAAGATTGCACACAGTTCAGGGAAACAATAGGACTTAGAAATAAGCAACTGTGCATATAACAAAACAGTTTTTCCTCCATAAAACAAAACAGTTTACTGCATCCCTAAGAAAAACATGTGTTTTTCTGGTTAAATTCTTGATGCAATAAACCTTGCATCTGTCATCTACTCACAGCAGCTTTGGAGAAAATTTAAATAAAGGTACTTTCTTTGCTTCCTTTACAGTTTTAATTAAAGGTCAGTTCAGATTTTCACAAGCAGCTCGTTCTGATATTTTCTAATCTTGGTAGATAGATGAGTGCTCCACTGCTAAGCCATAAAACCTGCTGTTTGGGGCTTGGATCTGCACTGTAGTCATCTCCTCTACATAGATTGGAATCTCCTTTTAAATCCGGGGCATCCCAGTGTGTGGAAGGCACATAAAGCTGTGTAAGACAAAGCAAGACCAAAGCCATCTGCCTATGAGAGCTGCTTCCATAAAACAAGAAAGGAAAATAACTGACCATTAAATAGGAATATTTCATCTTCAGAAGTCCTGATTCAAAAAGCAAAAAAGTTTTCTGCTGGTCTCTACTAATACTATTAACCCCAATTAATTCACTGAACTCTTTACAATAAATTTGGTCACAGAGTTGAATCAAACACCCCTCCTTCCGTTGAGTTATGTTCCTCCCTGAAGTATGTCCCGCTCTACTCTAGAGATTTTCATTTAATTCTTATATAAGTTTATCTATCATATTCAGTAAGGGCCTGATGAATGATATGTATGCTTGGCAACTCTGTTGGGCAATGTGACACAGCTGAAGGAGCTGAAACTCCTTCTAACCACCCGTCCTGCACACAAGAGGCCATCCCATAAAGAGAAGAATCGGGGCTATGTCCGAAAGTTCAGAATCACTGGCCCTGGTGTGGTGTTAATAATTCTCCTGTTCACCAGATTTTGTTTCTATCCGTTCAGGCAAAACACAGTTTTCTTGACATAACCTGTTTTTCCTTTTATCTGTGATTCAGATAATCCATCAAAACTCTATTTACACTGCTTGATTTGGTTTTAAGTGACTGAAATAGCTCAAATTGAAGAGGAAAAAAAAAGAGAATGGTATTATTCTCTTCCTTGTTGAGCTTTGAGAAAATGTCACCAGAATTTTTTTTTTTCTCTGTCTCCATCTTTCACTAGTGTTTCTGTTTTCATTTTACACACAATAAGCACTTACTATATGGGGAAAATAGGGCTACCAGTTACTCAAGAAGTATCTCTCACAAACAGTAAACCCAGAAGAAACAGTATCTTTTAAAAATCATTCTGGGATTTCCCTGGTGGCCCAGTGGCTAAGACTGTACTCCCAATGCACGGGGCCCAGGTTTGGTCCCTGGTCAGGGAACTAGACCCCACATGGTGCAACTAAAAATCCTGCATGCCACAACTAAGACCCAGCACAACCAAATTAATTAAATATATTTTTAAATAATGCTGACAAAAAATATGAAGTTACAATACCTGCTTAGCTTGAGTCACAGATTCCTCCAGAATTTATGTTTGTGGTCAGTATGGAGGACATCTCTAACTTCCCAATCTGCATTTCATCCAGAGATGGGGTTATACCAACAGACTAGACTGGGAAAGTAAGATGTGGCAGGCTGAATAATGTCCTCTCCCTCTCTAAAGATCTCCTGTTCCAATCTGCAAAATCTGTAAATGTTACTTTATATGACAAAGAGGATGCTACAGGATGTGATTAAGTTAAGGATATTGTAATGGAGAAATTATCCTAGACCATCTGGATGGGTTCAATGTAAGCAAAGGATCCATATTAAAAGGCAATAGCAAGGTCAGATTCACAGAAGGATATATGATCATGAAGCAGTAGACAGAGGGACACCATAGCTGGAAGGGGTTTGTGAGCCAAGGAAGAAATGGGACCTCTAGAAATGAAAAGGCAAGGGATGAATTTTCTCCTAAAGGCTTAGAAGAAACTCAGCCCAACCACAGGACTTTATGATAACCACTGAGACTTATTTTGAACTTCTAACCTTTAGAAATGCAAGACAGCATTTGTTTTAATCTATTAAGTGTGTTATCATTGATTTCAACAGCAATAGAGACCTAGATATATTGAATAGAAATAAATATATGGTCATTAACTGGAGGAGTATCTCTTATGTCTGGACTGTCTGACAAAACAATTCTAATTTTCAATTGCCCTTAATTCTATATAAGCTATAAACTCTTTAAAAGTGGGCACTAAATCCTCATTGTGTCTGCATCTCTCACAGCACCTTAGTCCGTGGTCAGGCATATACAAATGCTCACTAAATATATATTTCATTAATTTTTGACATCAGGTAAACACATCTGTAGTGAAAATGACAGTGATACTTCTTGGGCTTCTTTTCAGCTTTCTGGTGAATAGAATTAAAACACAGAGTTTGAAAGATATCTCTCACAAACAGTAAACCCAGAAGAAACAGTATCTTTTAAAAATCATTCTGGGATTTCCTGGTGGCCCAGTGGCTAAGACTGTACTCCCAATGCACGGGGCCCAGGTTTGGTCCCTGGTCAGGGAACTAGACCCCACATGGTGCAACTAAAAATCCTGCATGCCACAACTAAGACCCAGCACAACCAAATTAATTAAATATATTTTTAAATAATGCTGACAAAAAATATGAAGTTACAATACCTGCTTAGCTTGAGTCACAGATTCCTCCAGAATTTATGTTTGTGGTCAGTATGGAGGACATCTCTAACTTCCCAATCTGCATTTCATCCAGAGATGGGGTTATACCAACAGACTAGACTGGGAAAGTAAGATGTGGCAGGCTGAATAATGTCCTCTCCCTCTCTAAAGATCTCCTGTTCCAATCTGCAAAATCTGTAAATGTTACTTTATATGACAAAGAGGATGCTACAGGATGTGATTAAGTTAAGGATATTGTAATGGAGAAATTATCCTAGACCATCTGGATGGGTTCAATGTAAGCAAAGGATCCATATTAAAAGGCAATAGCAAGGTCAGATTCACAGAAGGATATATGATCATGAAGCAGTAGACAGAGGGACACCATAGCTGGAAGGGTTTGTGAGCCAAGGAAGAAATGGGACCTCTAGAAATGAAAAGGCAAGGGATGAATTTTCTCCTAAAGGCTTAGAAGAAACTCAGCCCAACCACAGGACTTTATGATAACCACTGAGACTTATTTTGAACTTCTAACCTTTAGAAATGCAAGACAGCATTTGTTTTAATCTATTAAGTGTGTTGTCATTGATTTCAACAGCAATAGAGACCTAGATATATTGAATAGAAATAAATATATGGTCATTAACTGGAGGAGTATCTCTTATGTCTGGACTGTCTGACAAAACAATTCTAATTTTCAATTGCCCTTAATTCTATATAAGCTATAAACTCTTTAAAAGTGGGCACTAAATCCTCATTGTGTCTGCATCTCTCACAGCACCTTAGTCCGTGGTCAGGCATATACAAATGCTCACTAAATATATATTTCATTAATTTTTGACATCAGGTAAACACATCTGTAGTGAAAATGACAGTGATACTTCTTGGGCTTCTTTTCAGCTTTCTGGTGAATAGAATTAAAACACAGAGTTTGAAAGATATGCCTCAAAAAGACACAAACAGGCAGAGAATAAGGCAAACGAAAGTTAGGTATTAGAAAAATATATGCCCTGAAAGAATGGCAGGCCAGAACCCAAGACAGTGTCTAGTTCTAGGGCCATGGAATCATTCTTAGGTGACTCTTCACAGACAAGAATAAGACTCTGGTCTCTTGCATTGCAAGCAGATTCTTTACCATCTGAACCACCAGGGAAGGCCAGTTTCTGCTGTACAAGAATATAAACCAGCTCTATGTATGCATATATCCCTCACTTTTACCCTACTCCCACCCTGATCCCACCCTTCTAGGTCATTACACAAGACTAAGTGGAGTTTCCTGTGTTATACAGCAGCTTCATACTAGCTATTTCACATGTGGTAGTATGTATCTATATCTATATCATCTATATATCTCTTTTTATATATATATAGAGATAGATATATGTCAATGTTACTCTCTCAATTGTCCTACCCTCTCCATCCCCTGCTGTGTTTAAACTTGGTTTTGCAACTCTATTCCTCCCAGAAAATAGGTTCATTATTACCATTTTTCACCTACAGACATTACACACTGCATCTTAACAAGCGTATCAGCCACTTTTGATCTGGTAGTTGTCACCAGATAACTTTTAGAGAACAGCGACATGAGGCAATGGCAGACAGTGACAGGAATTCCAGGCAAGTAGGTATGTCCCAAACACACAAACATAGCAGAGAGTCAGTGATCCAGGTAAGAACTCCAAGATAATGGGGCAACAGGAGATGTAAAAACTAGATTATCATACTGCTGCCAATTACCTTCTGTCCAACCCCCAAATGTGAGATTCTCTTTCCACCATAATAGAATCCAACTACAAACTTAAACTTCTGATCAGGAATGTATGACGTTAAAAACTTGGACAGGAGAGTCCACGAATCAGTTTCATGTGTATTATTTGGGAGCTTATTAAAAAGGCACACCCCAGTTACACTAAAGGGAATTCATATTTTAACCACCTTTCCATGTGATTCATATGCTAATAAAAATTTGAGAAACACTTATCAGCAGGGTCACAAACTAATGTCATTATTCAGGAAGCATAGTTTATTAACCAGTCTCCTAACTCTTGAAGGGTGGCCAAAGGAGAACTGTAATGAAGGAAAAAAAGGAATTGACAAGTCTTATCAACTATTTATTATGAATATGAATATTAAATATTAAACAGAAGAGAATACACAATCCAGGAGAGTAAAGCAGTTTCAGAATCCTGCTCCCTATGCCTCAATCATTTTAAGCATGAATCAGAATTAATGTGTTGGAGGTCTAAGCGTCTACAGTCTTTTCCTTTCATTAATGCCATAAACACGGCTACTTGCTTTAGGACAACCCAGCTCTTTTTCCCTAACTTCCTTGCAAATAGTAATCTTGTACTACTCAGAGGAACTCATATTTCTCTCTTGTCTATAAAACTCTGATAACTTGAAACTTGCAAAAAAACTAGACCTTGCCTCCTTTCCACCAAATACGAAATGTTAAAAAGGACTCCAGGGATGTCATTTGGCCTGCAAGTCATAAAGAATATACGGACTCTAGAAAGCTGAATACCAAAACTCCTGCTGTACATGGCAAACAAAAGATTTCTGTGATCTATCTATGTATCTATGTACCAGGGTCAAATTAGAGTCCTTTGAAAGAATCTGAGATATTGTTTTGCTCCATCTGACTGAGGATCATGCATTCAAAAAGAAAATAAAAAGCCATTAGCTACTATGAACTGAATTCGTTTTTGTCTTTTCTAGGTACTTTTGAACCCATGGGAAGGAACCATAATAAAACATCTCAATCCAAAAACATTTAGTTTAATTATTTTTAAAAAATCTCTAAGTCAAATAAAAAAATTTCTATGTAATTCATAGATTCAAACCAGTTAAGTTATATAGAAAATGTCCTTAAAACTTTTGATACTGGGATAAGATAAATGAGGAGTGAAATACTGCTACAACGAAGATGTTTCATTTTAATTCACATAGTGCTCTGAAATGTGGAAAACTGAGGAGGGGTTCAACATATGAAGATAAAGAGAATACACTGCCTCAAGACAACAGCAATGTAAAACAGAAAGAAAAAAATTCTAAATGTTTAAATACAACAGAAGGCAGAATCAAAATGAACATAATACTACAGTGAGTATTCTTTTAATGAATTACTCTGGTCAAAAAAAAAAAAAAAAATGAAGGGGCTTCCCTGGTGGTCCACTGGGGAAAGAGTCTGCCTTGCAGTGCAAGGGGCACCAGTTCGATCCCTGGCCTGGGAAGATGCCACATGCTGAGGAGCGGCTGGGCCGGTGAGTCCAATTATGGAGCCAATGCTCTGAAGTGCTTATGCCCAGAGCAGGCACTCTGCAACGAGAGAGGCCACTACAATTGAAGCCCACACAGGCCAAAGCATAAAAAGATGGATGAAAAATAAATGATGACTTAGAGGCAAAAAAAAAAAAAGAAAAGTAAAAAAAAATGAAGACCAACAGAAATGGTTACCTATTTCATAAACATTCAAGCAAGTCTTTTAAAAAGATAACTGACTAAATAAAATTATAAAATGTACTATGGGATAACATAGGTAAAAGTCAAGTGTATTTACGACGAGAGTCCAAAGGATGTAGGGAAGACATAAAAGTGTAGTAGCATTTATGGTTCTTTTTACACGATTGGCTTAATGATGCTTAATGTTAAAGATGTATACTATAAGCCTTAAATAAATCAGAAACGTAAAAGAAGAATAAACACTAAGAATACAGCTAAAGAATAGCTAAGAATAGCTAAAGTCAACACAATAGATAATATGAAAATGATTAAAAAAATGTCTTAAAGTGGTGGAAAAAATGACTAGGAACAAATTGATGGGAGAAAAATAAAGGAAGTAGGAAGACAAAAATGTGTTTTTATTCTGATCACATCGATAAAAAAATATATAAAAGACCAAAATACTTGAAGGACACAAAAGACAGAGATTAATAGATTAGATAAAGAGAACCCAAGTCTATGAGGCCTTCAGGAAACTCACTTTGAATTTGAAGATGAAAATAGGTTTAAAAAAAAGACAGTAAAAACAAACTCTGCTAAAATTAGTCAAAACAAGCTGAAAGGCTGACTGGCATTATTAATAATGGACAAAGAATATTCCAGTATAAGCAGAATTATCAAAGAGAAAAATCAACTGGTATTCCTAATTAAATCTAAAAAATCACAAAACAATCTCAAAAATCCTAAATTATTTGGAAACTAAGTAAAACACTCCTGAACAACCTTGAAGCCAATGAAATAATTGAACGGGATATGAGAAAGCATTTTTGAACTTACTGAAAATAAAAATAAACAAATGAATATGTTTTGAATACAACAAGGCAATTGTTAAGAGGGAATATTGTAGCAATAAATGACTTTGTTGTTCCTGTTGTTCAGTCACTCAGTCAAGTTCAGCTCTTTGCAATCTCATGGACTTCAGCACACCAGGCTTTCCTGTCCTTCAGTATCTACTGGAGCTTTTTCAAACTCATGTCCACTGAGTTAGTGCCATCCAACTATCTCATCCTCTGTAATCCCCTTCTCCTCTCACCCTCGGTCTTTCCCAACAGCAGGATCTTTTCCAATGAGTCATCTTTTCACATAAGGTGCCCAAAGTATTGAAGCTTCAGCTTCAGCAGCAGTCCTTCCAATGAATATTCAGGGTAGCTTTCCTTTAGGATTGACTAGTTTGATCTCCTTGCTGTTTAAGGGCTTTTCAAGAGTTCTGCAGCACCACAGTTCTAAAGCATCAGCTGTTCAGCACTCAGCCTAATTTATGGTCCAACTCTCATGACTACTGGAAAAATAAGTTTTCACTAAATGGACATTTGTACAAAGATTCTACTTTAAATAAATCAGAAACGTAAAAGAAGAATAAACACTAAGAATACAGCTAAAGAATAGCTAAGAATAGCTAAAGTCAACACAATAGATAATATGAAAATGATTAAAAAAATGTCTTAAAGTGGTGGAAAAAATGACTAGGAACAAATTGATGGGAGAAAAATAAAGGAAGTAGGAAGACAAAAATGTGTTTTTATTCTGATCACATCGATAAAAAAATATATAAAAGACCAAAATACTTAAAGGACACAAAAGACAGAGATTAATAGATTAGATAAAGAGAACCCAAGTCTATGAGGCCTTCAGGAAACTCACTTTGAATTTGAAGATGAAAATAGGTTTAAAAAAAAGACAGTAAAAACAAACTCTGCTAAAATTAGTCAAAACAAGCTGAAAGGCTGACTGGCATTATTAATAATGGACAAAGAATATTCCAGTATAAGCAGAATTATCAAAGAGAAAAATCAACTGGTATTCCTAATTAAATCTAAAAAATCACAAAACAATCTCAAAAATCCTAAATTATTTGGAAACTAAGTAAAACACTCCTGAACAACCTTGAAGCCAATGAAATAATTGAACGGGATATGAGAAAGCATTTTTGAACTTACTGAAAATAAAAATTCAACATATGAATATGTTTTGAATACAACAAGGCAATTGTTAAGAGGGAATATTGTAGCAATAAATGACTTTGTTGTTCCTGTTGTTCAGTCACTCAGTCAAGTTCAGCTCTTTGCAATCTCATGGACTTCAGCACACCAGGCTTTCCTGTCCTTCAGTATCTACTGGAGCTTTTTCAAACTCATGTCCACTGAGTTAGTGCCATCCAACTATCTCATCCTCTGTAATCCCCTTCTCCTCTCACCCTCGGTCTTTCCCAACAGCAGGATCTTTTCCAATGAGTCATCTTTTCACATAAGGTGCCCAAAGTATTGAAGCTTCAGCTTCAGCAGCAGTCCTTCCAATGAATATTCAGGGTAGCTTTCCTTTAGGATTGACTAGTTTGATCTCCTTGCTGTTTAAGGGCTTTTCAAGAGTTCTGCAGCACCACAGTTCTAAAGCATCAGCTGTTCAGCACTCAGCCTAATTTATGGTCCAACTCTCATGACTACTGGAAAAATAAGTTTTCACTAAATGGACATTTGTCAGCAAAGTGATGTCTCTACTTTTAAATACACTGTTCAAGTTTGTCATAGCTTTTCTTGCAAAGACGAAATGTCTTTTAATTTCATGGCTACAGTCACTGTCACAGTGATTTTGGAGTCCAAGAAAACAAAATCTGTCACTGTTTCTATTTTTTTGCTCATCTATTTGCCATTAAGTATTTTTTCTTTGTCATTAAGCATTTTTATTTAAAAGAGACTTACCCAAGAGAAACAAAGGCATGTGTATATAGCAGAATTTATATGTGAGTATTCATAGCTAGAAAGTGAAGAGAAAGCTCATACAGGCCACTTTGGGTCCCTAAAAATTTCATGTGTAGAAGTCTAACTTCTGGGAATAAGGTCTTAAAAGAAATCGTAATGTTAAGCAGGACAGCGGGTGGGTTGTAATCCAGTATTACTGGTGTCTTTGTAAGAGGAAATTTGGACACAGACTGGTGCAAAGGAAAGAAAATAGCCATATTCAAGTCAAGGATCAGAAACATGGAAAGAAATCAACTCTGGTGACACCTTGCTCTCCAACTTCTAGCCTCCAGAACAAAACAAATTTTCATTGCTTAATACACCCTGAATCTGGTACTTTGTTCTGGCTACTCTAATAAACTAATTCAAACACATTAACAGATGAGTGAATAAACACATTTTTGATACGTCTATGCACTTAAATACTACTCATCAATAAAATGGAATAAGTCATTGATGCATGCAACACCACAGATAGATGTATGCATAAATTTTCTTGGGTGAAAGAGGCCAAAATCTCTCCAAACTTCAAAAAAAAAAAAAGAAAGAAAAGAAAAAAAGCCCAACTTACATATTGTTCTAATTATACAAAATTCTAGAAAATACAAACTAGTTTACAGTGATAGTAGATTGGTAACTATGGAAATTGGAAAGGCCAACAGGGACCTGGTGAAGGAAGAACAAAGAAACACAAGTGGTATAGATGTATGTAGATATCAAAGCATCAAACTACATACTTTTAACATTTGTAGCCTTTTGTAGTTCTCTTCAATAAACGTAACAATGCTGCATGGTAAGTGGTACATTAAATATATATTTTTATTCACTTGTTTTCAGAGTGTTACATTAAAATCAAAATCATTATTCCATATACTATTTATAAAGACAAGGGTTATTTCCAATTTCAGAACTCACTTTGCTGTAATCTATCCAGTATAACTGTGTATATGTTTTTTATATTTCTTTTGAGAGAAAACAAAAACATTACTGTTTTCTTGCTTTTATAAATGTCCTATTTGCCATTAAGTATTTTTTCTTTGTCATTAAGCATTTTTATTTAAAAGAGACTTACCCAAGAGAAACAAAGGCATGTGTATATAGCAGAATTTATATGTGAGTATTCATAGCTAGAAAGTGAAGAGAAAGCTCATACAGGCCACTTTGGGTCCCTAAAAATTTCATGTGTAGAAGTCTAACTTCTGGGAATAAGGTCTTAAAAGAAATCGTAATGTTAAGCAGGACAGCGGGGTGGGTTGTAATCCAGTATTACTGGTGTCTTTGTAAGAGGAAATTTGGACACAGACTGGTGCAAAGGAAAGAAAATAGCCATATTCAAGTCAAGGATCAGAAACATGGAAAGAAATCAACTCTGGTGACACCTTGCTCTCCAACTTCTAGCCTCCAGAACAAAACAAATTTTCATTGCTTAATACACCCTGAATCTGGTACTTTGTTCTGGCTACTCTAATAAACTAATTCAAACACATTAACAGATGAGTGAATAAACACATTTTTGATACGTCTATGCACTTAAATACTACTCATCAATAAAATGGAATAAGTCATTGATGCATGCAACACCACAGATAGATGTATGCATAAATTTTCTTGGGTGAAAGAGGCCAAAATCTCTCCAAACTTCAAAAAAAAAAAAAGAAAGAAAAGAAAAAAAGCCCAACTTACATATTGTTCTAATTATACAAAATTCTAGAAAATACAAACTAGTTTACAGTGATAGTAGATTGGTAACTATGGAAATTGGAAAGGCCAACAGGGACCTGGTGAAGGAAGAACAAAGAAACACAAGTGGTATAGATGTATGTAGATATCAAAGCATCAAACTACATACTTTTAACATTTGTAGCCTTTTGTAGTTCTCTTCAATAAACGTAACAATGCTGCATGGTAAGTGGTACATTAAATATATATTTTTATTCACTTGTTTTCAGAGTGTTACATTAAAATCAAAATCATTATTCCATATACTATTTATAAAGACAAGGGTTATTTCCAATTTCAGAACTCACTTTGCTGTAATCTATCCAGTATAACTGTGTATATGTTCATATTTCTTTTTCCACTAATATGTCCAATTTTATCTACTGAGAGAAAACAAAAACATTACTGTTTTCTTGCATGTATGTAGCTATAAAACCCTTGTCTGCTTTAAGATCAAGTAGAAAAGTTTGTTAAGTTTTAAAAAGCTGGTTGACCTCATTTTCTATTTCTGATCATTTTTTTCAACAAGACCTAAATGGTGTAAGAAGCAATGCATTTTAATACAGTGAAAATATAGTTACCAAAAAGGAGAAAATGGAGAGAACTATTCCTGAATTGTCAGAACTAGTTAGAAAGAAAAAAAATTTACATGAAAGTTAGAGAAACGAATCCAGGTTTATCCCTCAAGAGAGCTCATTTTCTTTTGCAAATATTATATGAATGACTTCAAATTAGCTGATTCCAATGAATTTTTTTTTTAGAATGTTATTACAAATAGCCATACCACTCAGCTTACCTGCTTTCTCACCCATATTTACTGAATTTCATACTGTGTGTTTCAAATGGCCTAGCTATGAATTTTGATATGGCCACACAAGTCAACAGAAAGCTGCAAGCTGACACAATTATATTAAGCATACTTTAAGTCTAGTAAATTGTATACATTGAAACCATTTGGAAAATTCAAATTTATGTTTGACCAAATCAGAAGATCCTTACTGTCAGATAATCCAAATTGTTGGAGTATACCAATTTAATAAAATCTCTGTATATTTTCTGGGTGAAATTCTGATTAATTACAAGAATGGTTACATGACAGAATTTATAACACTGAAGAAATTTGAGAAAAAAAAAACCTTTCAATATCTGTGCACATATAACTTTCCATTGTTATTTCTCTGCTTCCAATTTTTACATACAGCATCAGTACTGGATGCTCTGAAAAAGCCATTATTTTGTATCTTCGAAAGTACATTTCTGTCTCTTTGGTATGCCCCCTCCCATTAGTCCTTTTCTTACTCATACTGTCTCATCTTTCAAATTAAAATTACATATCACCTTTTTTTTAGGGAATCCTAAATCTCTCACACCATCCTACTTGGTACAAATGTACCCTAATCACAAAAACAATAAATATTTGCTGTAATCTATAGTATAAGTATAGCATATTTCTTTTCCACTAATATGTCCAATTTTATCTACTGAGAGAAAACAAAAACATTACTGTTTTCTTGCATGTATGTAGCTATAAAACCCTTGTCTGCTTTAAGATCAAGTAGAAAAGTTTGTTAAGTTTTAAAAAGCTGGTTGACCTCATTTTCTATTTCTGATCATTTTTTCAACAAGACCTAAATGGTGTAAGAAGCAATGCATTTTAATACAGTGAAAATATAGTTACCAAAAAGGAGAAAATGGAGAGAACTATTCCTGAATTGTCAGAACTAGTTAGAAAGAAAAAAAATTTACATGAAAGTTAGAGAAACGAATCCAGGTTTATCCCTCAAGAGAGCTCATTTTCTTTTGCAAATATTATATGAATGACTTCAAATTAGCTGATTCCAATGAATTTTTTTTTTAGAATGTTATTACAAATAGCCATACCACTCAGCTTACCTGCTTTCTCACCCATATTTACTGAATTTCATACTGTGTGTTTCAAATGGCCTAGCTATGAATTTTGATATGGCCACACAAGTCAACAGAAAGCTGCAAGCTGACACAATTATATTAAGCATACTTTAAGTCTAGTAAATTGTATACATTGAAACCATTTGGAAAATTCAAATTTATGTTTGACCAAATCAGAAGATCCTTACTGTCAGATAATCCAAATTGTTGGAGTATACCAATTTAATAAAATCTCTGTATATTTTCTGGGTGAAATTCTGATTAATTACAAGAATGGTTACATGACAGAATTTATAACACTGAAGAAATTTGAGAAAAAAAAAACCTTTCAATATCTGTGCACATATAACTTTCCATTGTTATTTCTCTGCTTCCAATTTTTACATACAGCATCAGTACTGGATGCTCTGAAAAAGCCATTATTTTGTATCTTCGAAAGTACATTTCTGTCTCTTTGGTATGCCCCCTCCCATTAGTCCTTTTCTTACTCATACTGTCTCATCTTTCAAATTAAAATTACATATCACCTTTTTTTTAGGGAATCCTAAATCTCTCACACCATCCTACTTGGACAGAAATAATCACTCATCCATAGGTAATCCCATAAATCTACTACAGAATTTAAATTCAATAAATATCATTTAATGAGAGGCTGTTTTGTATTAGGAGTTTTATTGTTTTCTCCATACATACACATTTTCTCAGGACAAGACTAAAAGCTTGTAAAGACTGAGGAGCATATTGTTCATTTCTGTATTCATGACACTTAGTACAGGTTTTGGGATTTAGTACCAATAAATGCTTACTGAATTAATCCATTTATATGACCTTTGAAATATTGCCATTCTGGAGTGTGTACATCATTCTACTCAGATAGTTTACGAGTCTAATCATCAGTTTTCTCTGTAACATCCCTTAGCTACAATAATTAGTTTTCGTTATAACAGGTTATCACACGCAATTTCTAAAAGAACATATATTCTTCAAGGGGAGAAAATATGAGTAAATTACATTTTCTGTATAGCATAAGAAAATTGATCTCTACTTAAGATGGGTTCACAAGTTTTCCACAGCCTTTTAGGAAGCAGTCAGCTTACAAAGAATCATTACAGCATATGGCTTAGAATACAAAGTTCAAGTCAGAGAAAAATGTACTCCAATTATAGTTCCATGACTTTGTGCTATGTCTTTGTCGTGAAAAAATTTTTGTGAGTTATTTCAGCTGTCTCAACTTAAGTCCACTTATTAGAAAAAAGGATAAGACATTGTTCATTAATATGAACATTAAAATATGTACATAAACTACTAGTAGAGAACTTGCATGTAGTAAGCACTTAAAGTATTTAAGTATTTCACTGCCACCACCTGTCAGCACAAAGCTGAGAGTATTCATGTGATCCAAAAAATTTTTAAAAAGATCTACACATGTTATTTAAGATATTTACCATGCAGCTAGAGAACTAAAACTTGTCCACAGGAAACAATCAAATAAAAACTATGACACAAGGTTTAATTATAAAATGCAATGCCTGATTTAGAAGATAGTATTATAGTAGTTCAGAGAAAGGAAAGAAAATCGTGAATTACAGAAATCTTGTCTTTCAATGGGAGGCAGTTCAAAAGAATGGCAGGTGAGAACTGACCTATGTTTTTTAGGGAATCCTAAATCTCTCACACCATCCTACTTGGACAGAAATAATCACTCATCCATAGGTAATCCCATAAATCTACTACAGAATTTAAATTCAATAAATATCATTTAATGAGAGGCTGTTTTGTATTAGGAGTTTTATTGTTTTCTCCATACATACACATTTTCTCAGGACAAGACTAAAAGCTTGTAAAGACTGAGGAGCATATTGTTCATTTCTGTATTCATGACACTTAGTACAGGTTTTGGGATTTAGTACCAATAAATGCTTACTGAATTAATCCATTTATATGACCTTTGAAATATTGCCATTCTGGAGTGTGTACATCATTCTACTCAGATAGTTTACGAGTCTAATCATCAGTTTTCTCTGTAACATCCCTTAGCTACAATAATTAGTTTTCGTTATAACAGGTTATCACACGCAATTTCTAAAAGAACATATATTCTTCAAGGGGAGAAAATATGAGTAAATTACATTTTCTGTATAGCATAAGAAAATTGATCTCTACTTAAGATGGGTTCACAAGTTTTCCACAGCCTTTTAGGAAGCAGTCAGCTTACAAAGAATCATTACAGCATATGGCTTAGAATACAAAGTTCAAGTCAGAGAAAAATGTACTCCAATTATAGTTCCATGACTTTGTGCTATGTCTTTGTCGTGAAAAAATTTTTGTGAGTTATTTCAGCTGTCTCAACTTAAGTCCACTTATTAGAAAAAAGGATAAGACATTGTTCATTAATATGAACATTAAAATATGTACATAAACTACTAGTAGAGAACTTGCATGTAGTAAGCACTTAAAGTATTTAAGTATTTCACTGCCACCACCTGTCAGCACAAAGCTGAGAGTATTCATGTGATCCAAAAAATTTTTAAAAAGATCTACACATGTTATTTAAGATATTTACCATGCAGCTAGAGAACTAAAACTTGTCCACAGGAAACAATCAAATAAAAACTATGACACAAGGTTTAATTATAAAATGCAATGCCTGATTTAGAAGATAGTATTATAGTAGTTCAGAGAAAGGAAAGAAAATCGTGAATTACAGAAATCTTGTCTTTCAATGGGAGGCAGTTCAAAAGAATGGCAGGTGAGAACTGACCTATGCCACAAAGTGGCAGAGAGATAGAAATACTGGTTGGATCTACTGAAATATGATCTCAAAATAAAATAATTCATAATATGCTTTATTCCCTGAATTTACTGACTTTATTATGACTTTAAGCACACTAGACCAACCACATTTGGAAAGTGCCTTTGTTGTGCTGGCTGAAGTCCTAGCAATGGCTGTGGGTAAATATCACTGCAACCAATTTCAAAAGTATTTACTAGCTACAGTCTCAGGGAGTCATTTATTATTTTTTGATTTAGGGTCACTGATTCTGAACCATGTTCTGATAGTCTTCCTAAAAGAAACTCCAAATATGATTTACCATAAAAGAAGATGAACAGACCACAATTATTCTCATATTTTCTCAATTTGTGATCCATTGATCCATAAGAATTGAGGTTGGTGATGCACAAAGATTGTTTGCTGTATTCACTGTAATATTCAAATGCCTCAAACTTTCCTACAGATATTTCTAAGAACAGTGATGAAGTCCATGACTGAAGAAAAGAAAATCATACGGGGAAGAAAGAGAGCATTGATGAAGCTTCAAGGGACTTTCACATATGAATTTTAATTTTACCAATTTCCACCAATTATAAATACTCTTGGAGATATCAAGATTTGAATTGACAAAGTTGGGAATAATAATTTACATATTTCTCCTTTTATCTTTTTTTTTTTTTTTTTGCCTCTAAGTCATTGTCTGTTTTTCATCCATCTTTATTCTTTGGCCTGTGTGGGCCTTCCATTGCAGTGGCTCTCTAGTTGCAGAGCACTAGTTCTGAGCACAAGCACTCCAGAGCACTGGCTTATAATTGGACACACTGGTCCAGCCGCCCCCACCACGTGGGATCTTCTAGGGCCAGGGATCGAACCAGTTCCCCTTGCACTGTAAGGCAGACTCTTTACCCACTGGACCACCAGGGAAACCCTGCTTGTCTTCTTTTATTATTTTCCTTTCTTCTTCAAATAGTTTGCTATCTACCTGCTACCTTGTTTCAGGGGACTGGCAGAAAAAAGGATATTAAACAGACACATACCCCTTCTTAGCTATTGTTTCTAAAAGTCAAGCCCATTATGAAGAGCATGCCTGCATGCACTGAGATAAATACAAGCATACAGAAGTGCAGAGAACAGAACAATAAATATTATTCCAGGACAGTGCCCTCAAGAGGAAACCCAACTTTGGAGGGCTGTGTAATGAATAAAGGGCAAATAAATTCTTGGGCACTGGTATTCCCAGGCTCCTTGTGTCCCATAAGTGGCACAATGAGCAGTAGATCTAGTAGACTCAAGACAAATGTGAACTGAGGCAATAAAGGCATCTCTCCAAGGATTCAAAGATATTTAGTTACTTCTAGGGTATTGGAGCTAGGTTGAATCCTCTCAAGTTCAAGAATAGGAAGACTCAGAGTCAAAATTAAATGGTAAAAGATTTAAATAGATTTCTGTGAACTCTTCTTGAACATGGAACATCTCCCTGGGTGGTCATGATGCAAACTCACTTTAAACAGTTTTAGCATCTTCATAGTTTCTTTATGGAAATGCCCAAGGACACTGACATTCTATCATTCTGTAAGGTTTAGGTGGGAGGTGGGCAGGGCAGTTTTTGAACGAGTGGCGTGGCCTGGGGACATGGCATGGACCTATTGGAATCAAGTGGGTCCAGGGTGGCGGACCAGACCTTGATCGTCAGTCAGAAAGCTGGGTGATACACCCAGAGGCGCCATGACAGTTCTGCTCCTTCCCTAGAAGGACTGGGGTGGTCCTCCCACTCATTAGTGTGTGGAATTGCCCAGCCCATGGAAGCTGGGAGCTCTGTGTTTTCAGGGCTGCTAGATTTGCTCTACTATGGCCCATACTCTGTCTGTACAGTGTTCTTTCTCTAAACCTGAATAAATCCATTTCTTATCTATCACTTTGTCTCTTGCTGAATTCTCCTCTGAGAAGAGACATGAAGAACCTGAGCCTCAGTGGTTCCAGACGTTTGGTGAGTGATTTTAATTACCAGGGTTTTGTCTGGGTTCAAGTCCTGGCTGTGTGGGTTCAAGTCCAAGCAGGGTTTGGTCTGAGTTCCAGTCCTGGCCATGCGGTTCAAGTCCCTAACAGGGTTTTGCTGGGTTAGAGTCCCGGCCACGTGGATTCAAGTCCCAAGCAGGGTTTAATTAGGTCTGGGCCCTGGGTTTAAGTCTCAAATTGAGGTAGAATACCTTCAATTCTACCTGGAAAAATGAAAAGGAATTACTTCCACCAACAGCTGGGACTTCCCAGGTGACTATAGTGGTGAAGAATCCACCTGCCGATGCAGGAGACATAAAGAGAAATGGGTTCTATTCCTGGGTCGGGAAGGTCCGTGGAGAAGGAAATGGAAACCCACTCCAGTATTCTTGCCTGGAGAATCCCATGGACAGAGAAGCCTGGTAAGCTACAGTCCACAGAGTCACAAAGATATGACTGAAGTAACTGGGCATGCATGCATGCCACCAAGAGTTAATTGCTAAATTTCCACTTAAAGAATCAAAAAGGACTTTTTTCACAGCACACTGGCAGATGAAGCCTCATGATTTAGGTGTATCTCAAGGATAAAGAGTGAACCCTATGGTTAATGAGTATGTATAGTTGATCCTTAAACAAAGCATCAGTAAGGGATAGTGATTTTCAGAGCAGTCAAAAATCTGAGCATAATATATAGCAGACCACCCCAAATCTACAGGTTCACTCAGTCCACAGCATCAACGAAAAAGATGAACAATTTGAGAGTTGTGAGATGAGTTTTATCTGGGGTACAATTAGGACTGCAGCCCAGAAGACAGTAACTCATAGCTCTGAGGGACTGCTCCAAACAGGCAGCAGGAAGAGGATCAATATATAAGATTTTGAGAAGGGGTAGCTTAAAACCAAAAAACAAAACATTTTTGGTTAGTCACAAGAATTTGACATCACCATGAAGGGATTTAGTGCTTTTCTAAATATGAGGAGATGCAAGGATTAAAATTATAAATTAGTTCCTAAAAACATCCATCTATCTAAAGACCTGTCCGATCAGATTCTCTGGAGCACAGAGTGCCTCACTGCACCCTGAACTGCCTCAGCAGGTGCTGAAGGTAAGCAGCTGTCAGTACAGGGTCAATCTTCACAGAGGAAGAGGGCAAATGCCCTTGTTCAGTCATTGGCAATGTAATTGGTAAATGCCAATTGTAGTTGACAACAGATTCAACCAACAGCAGACCATGCAGTTCTGCAAAATTCAGTACTTACTGTTGAAAAAAATCCATGTACAAGGAAGACCCATGCAGTTTAAAACCATATTGTTCAAGATTCAACTGTAGTTTGAAAGTAACAAATGCCAGTGTGAGTGAGGAGCAAGGGAAATTTGTGTTACTTCCACCAACAGCTGGGACTTCCCAGGTGACTATAGTGGTGAAGAATCCACCTGCCGATGCAGGAGACATAAAGAGAAATGGGTTCTATTCCTGGGTCGGAAGGTCCGTGGAGAAGGAAATGGAAACCCACTCCAGTATTCTTGCCTGGAGAATCCCATGGACAGAGAAGCCTGGTAAGCTACAGTCCACAGAGTCACAAAGATATGACTGAAGTAACTGGGCATGCATGCATGCCACCAAGAGTTAATTGCTAAATTTCCACTTAAAGAATCAAAAAGGACTTTTTTCACAGCACACTGGCAGATGAAGCCTCATGATTTAGGTGTATCTCAAGGATAAAGAGTGAACCCTATGGTTAATGAGTATGTATAGTTGATCCTTAAACAAAGCATCAGTAAGGGATAGTGATTTTCAGAGCAGTCAAAAATCTGAGCATAATATATAGCAGACCACCCCAAATCTACAGGTTCACTCAGTCCACAGCATCAACGAAAAAGATGAACAATTTGAGAGTTGTGAGATGAGTTTTATCTGGGGTACAATTAGGACTGCAGCCCAGAAGACAGTAACTCATAGCTCTGAGGGACTGCTCCAAACAGGCAGCAGGAAGAGGATCAATATATAAGATTTTGAGAAGGGGTAGCTTAAAACCAAAAAACAAAACATTTTTGGTTAGTCACAAGAATTTGACATCACCATGAAGGGATTTAGTGCTTTTCTAAATATGAGGAGATGCAAGGATTAAAATTATAAATTAGTTCCTAAAAACATCCATCTATCTAAAGACCTGTCCGATCAGATTCTCTGGAGCACAGAGTGCCTCACTGCACCCTGAACTGCCTCAGCAGGTGCTGAAGGTAAGCAGCTGTCAGTACAGGGTCAATCTTCACAGAGGAAGAGGGCAAATGCCCTTGTTCAGTCATTGGCAATGTAATTGGTAAATGCCAATTGTAGTTGACAACAGATTCAACCAACAGCAGACCATGCAGTTCTGCAAAATTCAGTACTTACTGTTGAAAAAAATCCATGTACAAGGAAGACCCATGCAGTTTAAAACCATATTGTTCAAGATTCAACTGTAGTTTGAAAGTAACAAATGCCAGTGTGAGTGAGGAGCAAGGGAAATTTGTGTGAGGCAGTTGTAAACATTTCCTGAGAATTTCTATGGCCCAGGAAATATGTGATAAGATTTTTGTAAATGAACCTCTACAACTACCCCAACACTAGTCAGGAATGCTCTTCTCCCACTGGTGTGAAGCATTTTCCACTCTAAATTTGACCAGAAAACAAGCCTTTTCCAGATGCAAATTTCTGAGCCCAGGTGAAACAAAGCCAGCTATTTGAAAGCCATCAGCTACTTTCTCCCCAGTAAGCTCTGAGGAGCTGGGGGATGGGAGAGGAGGCCATCCACTGCATTCACCATCTCTTGTGCTAAATAAGGAATTAGATTGTGAATTAAAGAAAGCAGAATTAGTCCCAGTTAGCTAGATGATTATGAAATGCGGTGCCCAAGGATAAAAGAACAAGGCAAACTAGGAGGTTCTTGGAATGCAAGAAGAGATAAACCAGACCCTTATTGTCCTCCCCTCCCCTGGGCTGTAGTACACCATCCAATCCTTAAGACCCCTGTGCCACTCCTTGGACCCTACTGTCTTTCCCTCATGCTGTAGTCATCACTCTACCCCACCCAGTACACCGTCCAATCAGCAATGATCCTTAAGACCCCTATGCCACTCCTTAGACCCCAGGTATAAAATGGATCAAAGACTCCCGTTTAGCGTTGGTTCTCCTTGATTCGACCCCCTGTTCTAGCAGCGTCGTCTCCTGCTTTAACAACGCCGATTCTCCCTTAAACCGGCCCGCTGTACTGGCGACGACTCTCCCGCCCCCCACTCCAATAAACTTTCCTCTCACTCTGACTCGTGTCTGGAAATTCTTTTCCAACCTACGCATGGACCTTGACATGAAAGAAATGATTTCAACAAGCCCAGAGGCTTGCATCTTCCCATACATAGATCTTTATATTTTTCCTATGAGAGATTTAGTTTTATCTTAATTAATAGTCATCTTTTAATATCCAGATTATGTCCCCCTTTGCTGCAAATTGGTATACAGCCTAGCTCTTCCCCTGCCTCTTCAGAGTCAGCCCTCTTGGGAGTCACCTGAGATACTGTCTCCCAGGCTTGAGTCCTAACATTCCTACTGAGTAAAATCTACCTGTCAACTGAAAAAGATGAACAACTTCAGAGTTGTGGGTTAAGTTTTATTTGGGGCATACTTAGGACTGTAGCCCGGGAGGCACCGCCCCAGATAGCTCTGAGAGACTGCTCCAAAGAGGCAGCAGGAGGAGGATCAATAGTTAAGGATTTTGGTGAGGGGGGAGTTTCGTTTCATTAAGCAGTCATTTTACAAAGGCTCTTCCATTAGTCATGAGGCTGTGATGTCACCATGAGGAGATTTAGTGCTTTTCTAAATATGAGGAGATGCAAGGATTGAGATAATGAAATCTGTTCCTAAAAGCATCCACCTGTCTAAAGACCTGCCCCGCCAGATTCCCTGGAGCACAGAGTGCCTCTACCCCACCCTGATCTCCATCAGAGGGTATTGAAGGTCAGCAGCTCTCAACAGCACCAGGTCTCAACCTCAGCCTGATCTCCTTCAGGGGGGTATTGAAGGTCAGCAGCTCTCAACAGCACAGGGTCTGGTCTCTGCAGAGGCAGACGGCAAATGTCCTTGTTGTCCAGTCATTGGCCATGTGATTGGTAAATGCCAACTCTCAACTTTCAATTTTTTAGTTGACACTAGCACATCTTGCTGTAGTACTTTCTTCATGTTATATCACTTTTCAGTAAGGTCTTCCCTTGCTCTCATATCTAAAATTACAGCCTTTTCTTATTTCTCTTCTGCAGTTAATCTTTCTCCTTATCACTTACCAGTGCCTCACATACTGTATATTTCATCCATCTCACTAAGGATATGATGCTTCTGGAGAAGGGATTTGTGTACCCTTGTGTCCTCAATCCTACAGTTATGCCTCACCCATGATAAAAGCGACATGTTTGCTGGAAAGATGGGTCAGTATTTGAATGACTACATGAAAGAATGGCAGCTGATTATCTCAATTTTTGGAGATGAGAAAATCTGGGTTAATACAGATTCAGTAATTTACCCAAAGTGACACAATGAACTAAAATTTGAATTTACATTTCTCTGGCTCCAATGCTCCTGCACTTTTCACTATAACATTCTTTCATTTGCATAAAATATAATCATTTGAGTATGTCAACTGTAAATTTGCATTTACCAATTGCAGATATATTGCCAATGACTGAACAACAAGGGTGTTTGCCATCTGTCTCTTCAGAATACCCTTAGACCTTCAACATCCCTCTGAGGTAGTTCAAGGTGAGAGGCACTCTGTGCTCCAGGAATCTGGTGCGGTCAGATAGCTTGAGACTGCTCCAAAGAGGCAGCAGGAGGAGGATCAATAGTTAAGGATTTTGGTGAGGGGGGAGTTTCGTTTCATTAAGCAGTCATTTTACAAAGGCTCTTCCATTAGTCATGAGGCTGTGATGTCACCATGAGGAGATTTAGTGCTTTTCTAAATATGAGGAGATGCAAGGATTGAGATAATGAAATCTGTTCCTAAAAGCATCCACCTGTCTAAAGACCTGCCCCAGATTCCCTGGAGCACAGAGTGCCTCTACCCCACCCTGATCTCCATCAGAGGGTACTGAAGGTCAGCAGCTCTCAACAGCACCAGGTCTCAACCTCAGCCTGATCTCCTTCAGGGGGGTATTGAAGGTCAGCAGCTCTCAACAGCACAGGGTCTGGTCTCTGCAGAGGCAGACGGCAAATGTCCTTGTTGTCCAGTCATTGGCCATGTGATTGGTAAATGCCAACTCTCAACTTTCAATTTTTTAGTTGACACTAGCACATCTTGCTGTAGTACTTTCTTCATGTTATATCACTTTTCAGTAAGGTCTTCCCTTGCTCTCATATCTAAAATTACAGCCTTTTCTTATTTCTCTTCTGCAGTTAATCTTTCTCCTTATCACTTACCAGTGCCTCACATACTGTATATTTCATCCATCTCACTAAGGATATGATGCTTCTGGAGAAGGGATTTGTGTACCCTTGTGTCCTCAATCCTACAGTTATGCCTCACCCATGATAAAAGCGACATGTTTGCTGGAAAGATGGGTCAGTATTTGAATGACTACATGAAAGAATGGCAGCTGATTATCTCCATTTTTGGAGATGAGAAAATCTGGGTTAATACAGATTCAGTAATTTACCCAAAGTGACACAATGAACTAAAATTTGAATTTACATTTCTCTGGCTCCAATGCTCCTGCACTTTTCACTATAACATTCTTTCATTTGCATAAAATATAATCATTTGAGTATGTCAACTGTAAATTTGCATTTACCAATTGCAGATATATTGCCAATGACTGAACAACAAGGGTGTTTGCCATCTGTCTCTTCAGAGATTGAACCCTGTGCTGTTGGGAGCTTCTGACCTTCAACATCCCTCTGAGGTAGTTCAAGGTGGAGAGAGGCACTCTGTGCTCCAGGGAATCTGGTGCGGCAGGTCTTTAGATAGGTGAATGTTTTTAGAAACAGATTTTATGATCTCATTTGTTGCATTGCCTCATATTTAAAAAAGCATTAAATCCCTTCATAGTGACATCAGATCCTTGTGACTATCCCAAAACCCTTTGTCAAATGACTTCATTGGTATTGAACTCCCCCTTCATCAAAAACATATATAATGACCTTTCCCCCACTACCTCTTTTTTTTTTTTGGAGTATCATCTTTTATTTTATTTTATTTTGCTTTTTTGCTTTTATGGAGTTTTGCTGTTTACAGATATGTATAATTCCAGATTAGTCATATGTGTATCCCATTCCACTCCACATTCCACCTTCTTCAGGCTGTTGCATAGCTTTGGAACAGTCTCTCAGAGCTATCTGAGGTGCTGTCTCCCAGGTGCAGTCCTAATCATGCCCCAAATAAAATGTAACCGGCAACTCTCAAGTTGTTCATCTTTTTTTAGTTGACAAGTATGCACTTATATATCACGTGAAAGGCTAAAAAACAGAATGTGAAATGAAAATATCTCCCACCATATTAATAAACAAGAAATGTCACAGCCATCAGAGATGTCTGGCCTCCAAATGTGAATGTAGGCTCTCCACACTGCAATCCAACAGACACGGCCACCCTCTAAGGTGATTGCTGAGGAGCAGGAGGAATGCAAGAAGCAAGGTGAACAAGGGAACAGGATTGGCTACAGAGAGTTGAGGTGCGTATGAAAGGCATGAATTCACTGAGCCCAGAGGCTTGCATCTTCGTACATAGAATAGTAACTTCCTTAATTTGAATTTACCCAAAGTGACACAATGAACTAAAATTTGAATTTACATTTCTCTGGCTCCAATGCTCCTGCACTTTTCACTATAACATTCTTTCATTTGCATAAAATATAATCATTTGAGTATGTCAACTGTAAATTTGCATTTACCAATTGCAGATATATTGCCAATGACTGAACAACAAGGGTGTTTGCCATCTGTCTCTTCAGAGATTGAACCCTGTGCTGTTGGGAGCTTCTGACCTTCAACATCCCTCTGAGGTAGTTCAAGGTGGAGAGAGGCACTCTGTGCTCCAGGGAATCTGGTGCGGCAGGTCTTTAGATAGGTGAATGTTTTTAGAAACAGATTTTATGATCTCATTTGTTGCATTGCCTCATATTTAAAAAAGCATTAAATCCCTTCATAGTGACATCAGATCCTTGTGACTATCCCAAAACCCTTTGTCAAATGACTTCATTGGTATTGAACTCCCCCTTCATCAAAAACATATATAATGACCTTTCCCCCACTACCTCTTTTTTTTTTTTGGAGTATCATCTTTTATTTTATTTTATTTTGCTTTTTTGCTTTTATGGAGTTTTGCTGTTTACAGATATGTATAATTCCAGATTAGTCATATGTGTATCCCATTCCACTCCACATTCCACCTTCTTCAGGCTGTTGCATAGCTTTGGAACAGTCTCTCAGAGCTATCTGAGGTGCTGTCTCCCAGGTGCAGTCCTAATCATGCCCCAAATAAAATGTAACCGGCAACTCTCAAGTTGTTCATCTTTTTTTAGTTGACAAGTATGCACTTATATATCACGTGAAAGGCTAAAAAACAGAATGTGAAATGAAAATATCTCCCACCATATTAATAAACAAGAAATGTCACAGCCATCAGAGATGTCTGGCCTCCAAATGTGAATGTAGGCTCTCCACACTGCAATCCAACAGACACGGCCACCCTCTAAGGTGATTGCTGAGGAGCAGGAGGAATGCAAGAAGCAAGGTGAACAAGGGAACAGGATTGGCTACAGAGAGTTGAGGTGCGTATGAAAGGCATGAATTCACTGAGCCCAGAGGCTTGCATCTTCCCGTACATAGAATAGTAACTTCCTTAATTTGATAGCTGATCTTTGATGTTCAGACTGCCTACTCCCTTTGTTGCAAACTTGTATATAGCATGACTTCCCCTCCTGCTTCTTTGGAGCAGTTTTCTCAGAGCCACTGAGATGCTGTCTCCAAGGTTCAGAGTCCTAAACATTCCCACCAAATAAAATAACTATTTATTTTCAGGTTGTGACTATATATTTTTTTAAACAAGGAGATCCAAGTGACTAAGATACTTCTTTATTTTCCTTTTGGCCACGCTGACAGCATGTGGGATCTTAGTTCCTGTTGTGGTCTGTGCACGGGTTAGAAAAGAATTCCCAGACATGAGGCAGAATGAGAGGAGAATAGACTTTGTTAGAGTAGAAGATGCTGTTAGAACAGCAGCCTGGCTCAAGGGAGAGCCAAATGCTTCTGCAGGCTTACAGCCAATTTTTACAGCTTCGAGACAAGAGAAAATGCCTACTGGAATGGTGGCATTAAGTGATTGGTTAGGATGCTCTACTGTGGACAGTAGGATGATTGTTTTACATAATATGGGATCAGGGAATTGGCTGGCTTAGATCCAGAGGATCATGGCAACAGTTGCTATGGGGTTTGATCTGTTACAGAGATTTTTATCCTGTGACCCAAGTACAGGGCTCAACAGTTCCTTAACCAGGGATCGAACCTGCATCCTCTGCATTAGAAGTGTGGAGTCTTAACCAGTGGACCACCAGGGAAGTCCCAAGGTGCTATTTCCTATCCTCATCTTACACTCCAGTGTAGCATAAAACGCACATGCTTATTACTTCAAAGGGGTTTGATGTGCAGACACAAATCATTTACCTGAGCCCTCAGCTTAGGATCTGCAACCAAGCTGCTGGCCATGATTGCTATTTTCTCCAAGATTCCACTGGGGGAAGAATATGCTAATAACTCACTTGGCTGTGAGCAGAATTCAGTTCCTTTAAAGTTGTATGGAAGGTTTCAGTTTCTTCCTGGATGGAGGCTCAGCGAACACCCCTGAGAATGAATTTGTTTCCATATAGCAGCCCATGTGGAAATTTGCTTTCTCAAAGCGAGCAAAGGCGAGAAGGTTTCCTTCTAAGAACAAAGATTACAACTTTCTGTATCACAATCATACACACACACACAATCGTATGCATCCCTTCCCCTCTGTTGTACCCTATTGCTTAGAAACCAGTCACAGGTCTAACACACTCAACAAGAGGAAAATACACAAGACATGACTATAGAAACTCTGGGAACCACCAAATAGTGTGTCTGCCATATGACGTTTTCCTGAAAAACTTCACTGTGGGAACTTGCTAGTTATCCCCCCTTAACTGAAATGAGTACAGGAAACGCTTCACCTGCCTTAGGTCAAACTTCTATAACAAAGTATCAGAAACTACCTGGCTTAAGCAACTTTTATTATATCTCACAGTTCTGGAGACTAGAAATCTAACATCAGGCACTGGCTGGCAGGTCTGGTGTCCAGTGAGTACCCAAAAATGCTTGGGGCCCAATTTTTTCAGCTTCGAGACAAGAGAAAATGCCTACTGGAATGGTGGCATTAAGTGATTGGTTAGGATGCTCTACTGTGGACAGTAGGATGATTGTTTTACATAATATGGGATCAGGGAATTGGCTGGCTTAGATCCAGAGGATCATGGCAACAGTTGCTATGGGGTTTGATCTGTTACAGAGATTTTTATCCTGTGACCCAAGTACAGGGCTCAACAGTTCCTTAACCAGGGATCGAACCTGCATCCTCTGCATTAGAAGTGTGGAGTCTTAACCAGTGGACCACCAGGGAAGTCCCAAGGTGCTATTTCCTATCCTCATCTTACACTCCAGTGTAGCATAAAACGCACATGCTTATTACTTCAAAGGGGTTTGATGTGCAGACACAAATCATTTACCTGAGCCCTCAGCTTAGGATCTGCAACCAAGCTGCTGGCCATGATTGCTATTTTCTCCAAGATTCCACTGGGGGAAGAATATGCTAATAACTCACTTGGCTGTGAGCAGAATTCAGTTCCTTTAAAGTTGTATGGAAGGTTTCAGTTTCTTCCTGGATGGAGGCTCAGCGAACACCCCTGAGAATGAATTTGTTTCCATATAGCAGCCCATGTGGAAATTTGCTTTCTCAAAGCGAGCAAAGGCGAGAAGGTTTCCTTCTAAGAACAAAGATTACAACTTTCTGTATCACAATCATACACACACACACAATCGTATGCATCCCTTCCCCTCTGTTGTACCCTATTGCTTAGAAACCAGTCACAGGTCTAACACACTCAACAAGAGGAAAATACACAAGACATGACTATAGAAACTCTGGGAACCACCAAATAGTGTGTCTGCCATATGACGTTTTCCTGAAAAACTTCACTGTGGGAACTTGCTAGTTATCCCCCCTTAACTGAAATGAGTACAGGAAACGCTTCACCTGCCTTAGGTCAAACTTCTATAACAAAGTATCAGAAACTACCTGGCTTAAGCAACTTTTATTATATCTCACAGTTCTGGAGACTAGAAATCTAACATCAGGCACTGGCTGGCAGGTCTGGTGTCCAGTGAGGGTACTCTTTCTAGTTTGCAGATGGCCATCTTCTCCTTGTATCTTTTACATCGAGGAGAGAAGAGAGAGAAGTCAAGCTCTCTCATCTCTTCGTCCAAGGACACTAATCCTAGTCCTCAGGGCTCCACCCACATGATCGCATTATCTCCCAAAAGAGAAAGAACACAGGCATGCAGTCCATACACCATCCTACAGTGAACCGGCAGTCTCAAAAATCCCATCATAAATCTCCGGGCAAAACTTCGTAATACCACATCCCCACATACACCTGAGCAATATGTTTGAACAACCTCTAGAGACAACATTAGTCCCATTTCACAGTTGATTAGGATCACCTATGCTTCCCGTGTTCAGCAGATGCTGTCACTGCCGCCCAGGTTAATAAATGCGACCAGACCTCATGCTATCCATTTCTTCCATGACAATAATATTTTCTTTAGGTGGGAGAGAATTTGGCAGATCTGGACACCACCTGTACTATGTAGCTATGTTCAAAAAAAAAAAAAAGTGCAGGAGAGGATGTTAGTAGGGAAAGCAGACAGCCAGAAATTCCTAATTTATGTGAAAACTTTAATCCATGCAGACCTTATAGGCAATTGACATCCAAACAATTTCTGAAAACATCACCTGTGAAAAGTTCAACATTTAGTATTTCCTACTGTTTCTTCTTTTTTCTTTTCTTTTTTTTTTTAAGGATAAGTCTAGTTCATGTGAAAAGTGCCATTTGGGAAAGAGAACAAATACTAACGACCCCCAGATGACATGAAGGCACATGGGGGAATCCAGGGGAAAACAGAGTAGACACGGGTGTCAGGCGGCCTTTGCACTACTTTGCACAAAGTGTGACTTCCAAAAAGACAATTAACCTCTCTGGACCACTGCTTCTGAAGTGTACCATGAGAAAAATAGACCCTCCTACCTAGGCCTTTGATAGTTTGAGGAGAAATAAGGGAAGTGTTAAAAGTGAAGGAAGAGCTTTTATTATATTCTCTAGATCTAAACCTTTATTATCGTCTTAGAGGAGAAAAAAATAATAATAAAAGGACAAAGAAAAGGATTAAATGTTTCTACAGCCGAGTCTAATCCTAAAGCTTGACATTGTGTGGTCATTTCTTCATTTTGATATAGTAAGAATTGTGGAAAGTACATTGGTTTATTTCAGCAAACCTCAAACTACTTGAATTGTCCACAAGAAGCTTCTGTTTGCTAAGACCGAGGGGTTCATACTCCATATCCAGATATTCACAATCAGGAAGTCATGAGTGGGTATCAGTAATCGTCATTTTCAGCTGAAGCAGTCTGATGCAGCTTTTCCTCAGACCTAATCTTTTAATCATACCCTTATCTAAAATTACAATAATTCTGAACATTACCTCCTTGATTTCTTTCCCAGCCAAGATATTCTCCAAATGGGGCTATACACAGGCTCTTTCATCTACCTTGAACACACTACCCTGTTTCTCTTGGCTTACTTAGATCATCTTTCAGGTTTCAAGTCAATGTCACTTTGTCAAATGAAGCTGTTCCTACTGCCACAGACTAGTTTAATTAGGTTCCTCTGATGCACTTCTCCTCCACAGCAATTATGATTAATTAAATCTCTATAATTATTTATGTGCAATCTCTTTCCTCAGCAAGATATAAGATTCCTGAGGCTAGATTTGGTGTTAATTTGGTTCACTAGAGTCTGGAAAACAGCTTGAACATAGTAGGTGCATCAGATATTTGTTGGACAAAGAAAGGAAAGAACTGAAGAAAGGTGGGCGTGGTGTGGGGAGAGAGAGGAGATAGCATTACCAATTATCCATTTCTTTTTTTAGGAGTTTGAATAGAATCCCAGAAAGAAACAATTGGACCAAATTATTTAAGCTAATATGCAGGAATAAAGCCTATACAAATATTCCACAAAATGCACCTTGACTACAAAGACTGCAAACTCCTTCACTGCCCTCTAACATTTTCAATTCAAATCATCTGTGAAAACTGAAGATATTCCACGATGATTCTTCCATGGAGTTACTTACAATTCTTCATATTGTAAGAGTGAAACTATTCATACTGCCTTGCTCAATGAGCTATTATTATTTTATTATTATTATCGTCTTAGAGGAGAAAAAAATAATAATAAAAGGACAAAGAAAAGGATTAAATGTTTCTACAGCCGAGTCTAATCCTAAAGCTTGACATTGTGTGGTCATTTCTTCATTTTGATATAGTAAGAATTGTGGAAAGTACATTGGTTTATTTCAGCAAACCTCAAACTACTTGAATTGTCCACAAGAAGCTTCTGTTTGCTAAGACCGAGGGGTTCATACTCCATATCCAGATATTCACAATCAGGAAGTCATGAGTGGGTATCAGTAATCGTCATTTTCAGCTGAAGCAGTCTGATGCAGCTTTTCCTCAGACCTAATCTTTTAATCATACCCTTATCTAAAATTACAATAATTCTGAACATTACCTCCTTGATTTCTTTCCCAGCCAAGATATTCTCCAAATGGGGCTATACACAGGCTCTTTCATCTACCTTGAACACACTACCCTGTTTCTCTTGGCTTACTTAGATCATCTTTCAGGTTTCAAGTCAATGTCACTTTGTCAAATGAAGCTGTTCCTACTGCCACAGACTAGTTTAATTAGGTTCCTCTGATGCACTTCTCCTCCACAGCAATTATGATTAATTAAATCTCTATAATTATTTATGTACAATCTCTTTCCTCAGCAAGATATAAGATTCCTGAGGCTAGATTTGGTGTTAATTTGGTTCACTAGAGTCTGGAAAACAGCTTGAACATAGTAGGTGCATCAGATATTTGTTGGACAAAGAAAGGAAAGAACTGAAGAAAGGTGGGCGTGGTGTGGGGAGAGAGAGAGGAGATAGCATTACCAATTATCCATTTCTTTTTTTAGGAGTTTGAATAGAATCCCAGAAAGAAACAATTGGACCAAATTATTTAAGCTAATATGCAGGAATAAAGCCTATACAAATATTCCACAAAATGCACCTTGACTACAAAGACTGCAAACTCCTTCACTGCCCTCTAACATTTTCAATTCAAATCATCTGTGAAAACTGAAGATATTCCACGATGATTCTTCCATGGAGTTACTTACAATTCTTCATATTGTAAGAGTGAAACTATTCATACTTGCCTTGTTTTATCATCAATAATAATGATAGCTATTATTATTTATTATTATTATCTATGGGTCATAGAGCATAGGAAAAAGTCTGAGTAGTAACACAATCTCTTTAGGAACCACTACTTTAAAAATTCAAATGGCAAACAAGCCCTGTAGAAAAATGGATAAAATGCTCAGTATTGATCCAGTTAAAATCAATTTCCAGCAACTGGGCATTTGCAGTTATGTACAGCAGAAGATTTCTCACCTGACAAAATTAGAACCCATGGTTGGTAGGTTATTAGAAAAGTCAGTTGAAACCAAGAATCATAAAAAGTGATATACATATATCAATGTATTTTAGACTAAAAAAAAAAAAAATATATATATATATATATATATACACACACACACAGTGTAATCTGTTGATATACAGCCAAGGCTTCTTCCTTGGATGAATTTGCTAGTGGAGGCTTACATAGACTTTATAGTCAAACTGCCTACACTTTTAATGTGCCTTTATTGGTTTATTTATTTATTTATTTTCATCCATCTTTATTTTTTGGCCTGTGTGGGCCTTCCATTGCAGTGGCCTCTTTTGGTGCAGAGCACTGGCTCTAGGCGCATGCGCTCCAGAGCACTGTCTTGTAATTGGACACACGGGTCCAGGCATTCTATGGCACGTGGGATCTTCCCAGGCCAGAGATCGAACTGGGGCCCCTTGAACTGCAAGGTGGACTCTCTACCCACTGGACCACCAGGGAAGCCCCAAAGTTTAAGTTTTAAACCATTTGCAAACAAACCCCAGTACAAAATGTTTCTACATCTCTATGACTTTTTCCTCAATCTTTCAAAATCACCTCTTCCAAATCTATTTGAATAGCTGCTGTGCTTAGTGGCTTACTTTCATGAAGTCAAATCTTTTAGTTTGCATAGAATCTACAGGTCTTTTTCTTTCTGTACTCATATTTCACCAGAGTAAGTACTGTATTGATTACAATAATGAGAGCAGTACATTTAGGGACAGACACAAGGGACTTTTAAAAACATCCACGATGATTCTTCCATGGAGTTACTTACAATTCTTCATATTGTAAGAGTGAAACTATTCATACTTGCCTTGTTTTATCATCAATAATAATGATAGCTATTATTATTTATTATTATTATCTATGGGTCATAGAGCATAGGAAAAAGTCTGAGTAGTAACACAATCTCTTTAGGAACCACTACTTTAAAAATTCAAATGGCAAACAAGCCCTGTAGAAAAATGGATAAAATGCTCAGTATTGATCCAGTTAAAATCAATTTCCAGCAACTGGGCATTTGCAGTTATGTACAGCAGAAGATTTCTCACCTGACAAAATTAGAACCCATGGTTGGTAGGTTATTAGAAAAGTCAGTTGAAACCAAGAATCATAAAAAGTGATATACATATATCAATGTATTTTAGACTAAAAAAAAAAAAAATATATATATATATATATATATACACACACACACAGTGTAATCTGTTGATATACAGCCAAGGCTTCTTCCTTGGATGAATTTGCTAGTGGAGGCTTACATAGACTTTATAGTCAAACTGCCTACACTTTTAATGTGCCTTTATTGGTTTATTTATTTATTTATTTTCATCCATCTTTATTTTTTGGCCTGTGTGGGCCTTCCATTGCAGTGGCCTCTTTTGGTGCAGAGCACTGGCTCTAGGCGCATGCGCTCCAGAGCACTGTCTTGTAATTGGACACACGGGTCCAGGCATTCTATGGCACGTGGGATCTTCCCAGGCCAGAGATCGAACTGGGGCCCCTTGAACTGCAAGGTGGACTCTCTACCCACTGGACCACCAGGGAAGCCCCAAAGTTTAAGTTTTAAACCATTTGCAAACAAACCCCAGTACAAAATGTTTCTACATCTCTATGACTTTTTCCTCAATCTTTCAAAATCACCTCTTCCAAATCTATTTGAATAGCTGCTGTGCTTAGTGGCTTACTTTCATGAAGTCAAATCTTTTAGTTTGCATAGAATCTACAGGTCTTTTTTCTTTCTGTACTCATATTTCACCAGAGTAAGTACTGTATTGATTACAATAATGAGAGCAGTACATTTAGGGACAGACACAAGGGACTTTTACAACACACACAACTCAAATGGTGAACTCAAAATTGTCCAGGTTGATTTTTTTTTTTTTAAGATTTATTTATTTATTTATTTATTTTGTTGAGGGTGGGGTGGGGGAGGAGGGGGGCAGGCGGGCCACTTCTATCGGTCTTTCATTTGTCCATTTTCGTCCATCTTTGTTCCCTGGCCCGTGTGGGCCTCCCATCGCGGTGGTCTCTGTTGTCACAGAGCACTGGGCCTGGACGCATGCGCTCCAGAGCTCCGGCTCGGTGATTGGACACATCAGTCCAGCTGCTCCGCGGCACGTGGGATCTTCCCAGGCCAGGGATTGAACCGACGTCCCTTGCACTGCAAGGCGGTGTCCTTACCCACTGGACCACCAGGGAAGCCCCAGGTTGATTTTTTAAAGGCAGGTTTCTAGGCTTCATCTCCAATAGGAAAGGAAGAATTCATTGATCTGGTGAATTAAATAGATGTCAGCAAAGAAAGTATTTATTTTGTGTAGCATAAATTTCTATTGCAGTGATTGCCAGAATGCTACTAATGAGAATATTTCTAAATGCAAGAGATTTCTTTTATGTCTATCAAACCACAGCATCTTTAAATAAAAATCCAGATTCTATATTGTATCATAATTTTTGTTTTGATCAAAACACACTTACCTTTATCAATTCAGAAGTAATAATATTGAGACAAATAGAGGCACCCTTGAGAGACATGGCTATTTTGGATAGACAGTGGGGTTCTGAATTAGACAGACATGGATTTATACCTCCAATCTTCCACCAACTAAGAAAATTAACATATATATTGAGTATCTTCTGAGCTTCGGTTTCATAGATGATATTTATACTGCAGTGAACAGTGGTCGATCTAAAGTAGCACGGCTTTTAGGGAATCCTGGGTATCTTTCTTAATTATTTTAAGCCTCAACCAGTGCATTCATGAAATAATTAAACTGAAAGACAGAATTATATGAAGAGTTGTGTAATGGTTGGTTGATTGCTTCAGAAGTTACTCTTTTTTGGGGGGAGAGGGGTGGGTTGGGGAGGAAGGGGGGGTGGGCGGGCCACTTCTATTGGTCTTTCATTTATTTATTTTCATCCATCTTTTTTCTTTGTCCCGTGTGGGCCTCCCGTCACAGTGGCCTCTGTTGTCACAGAGCACCGGCTTTGGACACATTGGTCCAGCCCCTCCGTGGCACGTGGGATCTTCCCAGGCCAGGGATCAAACTGGCACCCCTTGCACTGCAAGGCAATATCCTTATCCACTGGACCACCAGGGAAGCCCCAGAATTTACTCTTAATCCCACATAATTCCTTCATTTTGACTAAGAAGCAAAGATGTGCACTGAAAAATGCTATTACATTGTTGGCCTTTCTTTAAAATATTCATTTATTTATTTGGTTATTTCAGCTCTTAGTTGCATCAAGTGGGATCTTTAGTTGTGGCACATGGAGTCTAGTTCCTTGACCAGGGATCAAACCCTGGGAGTTTAAGGTCTCGGTTAATGGACCATAGGATAGGCCACATTTTTGGTCTTTAAGCCAGACAGACACTAAATGTCACTGAGTTGTACACTTTGAAATGACTAAAATGGTAAGCATTATGTTGCACATATTTGTAGGAGGAGATCATCCAGAGGACATGATTGTTGCCTGGCCCACAAATTGGACCCAGGCAATCAGAGGTCCCTCACTCTCTCCCCATCCTTGGAATGTACATTCCATTAGCCTTCCCTGCTCTAGAAACTCATCAAGGACACAGACCTGACATAGTATTGTGCTACTGAAACCCTATGGATGGTATACATAGCTAAGCCTAGTTTAGCCCTCCTTAAAAACTTTTAAGAGCCCAGCAGACCAGTTTGGATCTATTTGTCTTGCAGTTACCCAGGACAAGTCTCAAGTTAGTTCTCTTGCTTCTTAATACTGCCACCTGCCAATGTGGGGTATTTGCCTATTTCTTCAGTCTCTGCTTTCCCTCCATTTGTAAGTGACAAGTTTGTCAACCAACAGTATTTATCACATATATGTGATATGTGAAGATGACAATGGCATGGGGGGAATATCTGCTATACTTACATAATGATTTTAAGTCTAAAATGATTATAATTAAGGTGTCTAGTGGAAAGAGAACTTAGTGCTGAATTTAAGTTATAGAACGGTAAAGGAAATTATATTTTTGGGTATCTTGAGAATGAGATCTGTGAAAATACTAAATAAAATACATCAGAATTAAATAACATGATGTGTGTGAAGTGTGTCTGGTAATTCCAGTATGAACTTTCTTGCCATTAACATCTTTGCTGTACAATTTACTGGCAGTAAGGCAATTTTAGTGTAAAAGATAAAAAGGCTTGCTGACCATTTGGTTTCATCTGGTTGATATTTAGCTTTTTGGAGCAGACAGATGAGTATCTGCCTCAAGAGCTGGTTTGTGTGTTTCACGTGGTGTGTTTCAAAGAAAGAAGCTAAAAGTCTCAAAGGCACAGAGTTAATCCCACATTTTCCATAGAGTTGTGGAATGTCTATCAAAGAACATGTGATAATGATAGTAAACAACAGTGTAGATGCTTTCACGGTGCAATACAAACCTCAGTTACAAATATATGGGGCTTCCCCAGTGGTCCAGTGGGTAAGGACACTGCCTTGCAGTGCAAGGGGCACCGGTTCGATCCCTGGCCTGGGAATATCCCACATGCCACGGAGCGGCTGGACTGTGTCCAACTAGCCGGAGCTCTGGAGTGCATGCGCCCAGGCCCAGTGCTCTGGGACAAGTGAGGCCACAGCAATGGGAGGCCCACACAAGTCAAAGAACAAAGGTAAGTGAATGAAATACCAACAGAAGTGGCCAAAAAAGAAAAAAAAAAAAAACCAAATATACGTAGTATTTAGAAACTGATACCTCTCTTAATGAAAGAAAACATTTACCAAAGAGGGACAATACCTAAAAAGGAAATTAATCAACAAGCCAAAAAAAAAAAAATGTGTAATACTATAAATGAAAGACTTCAAAGAAGACACTTTAAGTATAACCCACAAAATTAAGTAAACTCAGTTATTTGTGCAGTTTTCCCATGAATCTACACACATTTGAAATACATTCAAATATTTTATACTTTGGAATAAAGTTTTTTTAATTTTCCTATTAATTTTTATGTTTCATTATGTACATTTTAGTATCTCCCTTTTACTTTCTTTTATCTTTTGGCAAAACTAAATTTCTTGAGAATGAGATCTGAAAAGAAATAAAATGATTATAATTAAGGTGTCTAAAAGTTAGCTGAATTTAAGTTATAGAAGAAATTATATTTTTGGGTATCTTGAGAATGAGATCTGTGAAAATACTAAATAAAATACATCAGAATTAAATAACATGATGTGTGTGAAGTGTGTCTGGTAATTCCAGTATGAACTTTCTTGCCATTAACATCTTTGCTGTACAATTTACTGGCAGTAAGGCAATTTTAGTGTAAAAGATAAAAAGGCTTGCTGACCATTTGGTTTCATCTGGTTGATATTTAGCTTTTTGGAGCAGACAGATGAGTATCTGCCTCAAGAGCTGGTTTGTGTGTTTCACGTGGTGTGTTTCAAAGAAAGAAGCTAAAAGTCTCAAAGGCACAGAGTTAATCCCACATTTTCCATAGAGTTGTGGAATGTCTATCAAAGAACATGTGATAATGATAGTAAACAACAGTGTAGATGCTTTCACGGTGCAATACAAACCTCAGTTACAAATATATGGGGCTTCCCCAGTGGTCCAGTGGGTAAGGACACTGCCTTGCAGTGCAAGGGGCACCGGTTCGATCCCTGGCCTGGGAATATCCCACATGCCACGGAGCGGCTGGACTGTGTCCAACTAGCCGGAGCTCTGGAGTGCATGCGCCCAGGCCCAGTGCTCTGGGACAAGTGAGGCCACAGCAATGGGAGGCCCACACAAGTCAAAGAACAAAGGTAAGTGAATGAAATACCAACAGAAGTGGCCAAAAAAGAAAAAAAAAAAAACCAAATATACGTAGTATTTAGAAACTGATACCTCTCTTAATGAAAGAAAACATTTACCAAAGAGGGACAATACCTAAAAAGGAAATTAATCAACAAGCCAAAAAAAAAAAAATGTGTAATACTATAAATGAAAGACTTCAAAGAAGACACTTTAAGTATAACCCACAAAATTAAGTAAACTCAGTTATTTGTGCAGTTTTCCCATGAATCTACACACATTTGAAATACATTCAAATATTTTATACTTTGGAATAAAGTTTTTTTTTTAATTTTCCTATTAATTTTTTATGTTTCATTATGTACATTTTAGTATCTCCCTTTTACTTTCTTTTATCTTTTATGGCAAAACTATACCATGGCCAATTAATTACACAGTAAAAGGCTTGTATCAAGCATGTTTATAGCAAAAGGCTTATGATAAAAATATCCAGAACCTTGTGTGAAAGGCCTGGTGCAATTAGAATAATCCATATGTGGTATTTCCTTCCCTTTATAATCACTAATTGACTGTAGACAACAAGCAAATCATTTAACTATTCTATTTCATATTTACTTTAGCAGTATTCACAACATGAACTTTAGATGACCTATAGCCAACTTTCTAGTTCTTTCCTTTATCATCATTATATAACAAAACCCATTCCTCCCAGGATAATAATCTATGGCCTCTGAGCCAGTTATTACTATACATGAAACTAGTTAATAGTGAGTTCATTACTAAATAGAATTGTGTACATAAGTGAAATACTTCTAAAATTGCTAATTTGTGTTTTAAGTCGAGCAGATGATATATGACTTATTAGATGCAAATAATTAGAGAGCTCAGCATTCTTAGCAGATGATATTTAATGACCAGATATAGTATATGATTTTCAATTTATAACTATTTCCATAAAATTCCTTCCAAATATGGAAGTTAAAAACTCAAGGACTGGGGCTTCCCTGGTGGTCTAGTGGGTAAGGACACTGCCTTGCAATGCAAGGGGTGCCTATTCGATCCCTGGCCTGGGAAGATCCCATGTGCCACAGAGTGGCTGGACTGATATATTCAACTACCGAGCCAAAGCCCTGGAGCACATGTGCCCAGAGCTCGTGCTCTGGGACAAGAGAATGCTATGGGAGGCCCCCACAGGCCAAAGAACAAAGATGGATTAAAATAAATAAAGAAAAGACCAACAGAAGTGGCCAAAAGAAAAAAAAAAAAAAAACTCAAGGACTATGGAGGTATGAAGGGTATCTGAAAACTGAGCATCTAACAGTTTAAATAGTATTCCTAAGGTTATGCAGAAAGTAAGGAAGAACTTTTATGAAAATATACCACTACTTCATACCAGAACATCTGCCCACAGCAAGTGAAAGTGTATCTCTGAAATTAGTATGTATAAATATTTTAAAGAAATGAAAATTTTCAACATTTTTCCAGAAGTAGTCACTGATTATTTTTAAAGTGATACCACATGATGTATTCACTTCCTAGGGCTGCCATAACAAATGAGTACAACCAAGGTGGCTTAGGACAGCAGATATTTCTTCTCCCATAGATGTGTGTGTCAGAAACCCAAAGGCAAGTTGTTAGCAGGGATGATTCCTTCTGGAGGCTCTGAAGGAAAAACTGACTCATGCCCTTCTCCAAGCATATGGTGACTGCCAGCAATCCTTGGCTTGTAGCTTTATGACTCCCAGGTCAGCCTTTATAATCACACGACTTTCACCAATGGAGTCTCTGTGTCTCAATTCTCACTCTCCTTTTCCTCATTAGGACACCAGTAAGAAATGACAACCCCCTCCAATATTCTTGCCTGGAGAATTCCATGGACAGAGGAGCCTGGTGGGCTACGAGCCATGGGGGTTGCCAAGAGTCAGACATGACCAAGAACTAACACAACTCTGCTTAGGGTTAACCCTAAATCCAGGATGATCTAGTCTTTAACTTAATTAATCCACAAAGGCCCTATTTCCAAATTAGGTAACATTCACAGAAATGGGGGTTAGGACTGGATATATCATTTGGCGGAGGTGGATGTGAGGGTGGAACATCATTCAATCCACTACATATTTTTAAGCTGTATATGGTTGTTTATTTTAGCATTTTCAGGGCTCTTACTATTGTAAAAAATTGAGCCTATGAAATGGTAACTAGATTTGATTACGGTAGGAGGCTATTTTCTGAGAATTCTATAAGCTTTCTGTTAGCGAAACAGATTTTTGCCTTGATGCATGAACATCTGGTCATGTCTCATAAAATAATTTGTACTCTTACAAATGGAAAATGATCATGAACTCAGACAGGTGGCTTTTCCTGTGGGAAAAGATTCAGAACTCCCTAAATTTCTTTTTAAAATCCAAGTGAAGTTGAAGGATATCACAGTCTGTCTTTTGATTGACGTATTGTCTTAGAAAAACAATGCGTGTGCCAGTTAAGAGTTTAAAGGTCGTTCATTCTTATATGCTTTCTTTCCTTTGTGTTTCCAGGTTATTAATCTTCTAGATTCAGAAGTCATCTATTTCTATTACAGCACAACTCAATTTCTTTTGACCTCCTGGTTACATTTATAATCCTCTGACCTGTAGCTCAGTAAATGAGTTTATCAATGACTATCCTTAACACTTTTCCATTCCCGTATCTCTCAGGGACATTAAAAAAAATTTTTTAATGGATATTTGCTCAACTCTCTCACGTGAAGACAAGAAGGTGATAGATACTGAGATTAACTGGCAAATGTTTGTATATATCTAAAGCCCGAAGTTGATATTTAAGTATAAAAGTGATTGATTAAATGAAGAGAATAACTGAACACAGAAAAAAGAATATAATGTAACAAATATTTATTGTGTACCCATCATGTGTAATATTTATGGGAAAAGTAATACAGCATTTTCCGTGGAAAATAAAATACACACTGATCTATGAGTTGGGAGAACTAAGCTTTATATTAATTCACCATTAATTATCAGTATGATCTTGAACAAAACACTTAGCCTCACTGGATCACAATTTTTCTTAACTGTAGAATTATGGGTTTCTATTAGATCATTTCTAGAGTCCCTTTTGGATTTTTGCAGTTTATAGTCAGATATAAACAAATGTTAGAACATACAGAAAATGTCCTGAGGTTTATGGCTCTATCACTAGAAACAAGTATTTTCTTGGTTATCACTTTCATTATATCATTTTATACTCATGGATATTAAAGTCTACCTGAGAAATCTCTCTCTTCAAAGCATTATATTACTGAAGGGGCAGGATTTGGCTCTATACACATAAGTGATAAAAGCCTCTGGCTATATCATATAAAATACATGACAAAAGAAAAGGGTTGTCTCAGATACTCCTATATTGTTTGCCATTGTAAACATTAGAGGCCCTCAGATATATATATATAATATTACAGTCAACAATTTCATTCGTATCTGTACAGATTCACTTAATTGAGTTGTAATTTACAGATTAAATACTTGTTTGGTTTAGAATTTGCTGTAATTTCTGATTACACATTTGAAGAAATCCAAAGGCCCATTTTTTAGATTTGCTTACAACAAGCAATTAAGGATTAACTAATTTGTTCCACTGGAAGGAATCAAGAGTAACAGAAAATTGTAAACAGACCATCCTTCAAAAATGAAGCCATAATTCTCTCTCCAGATTTTTCTTGAATTTATATTTGGTACCAACTCATCTTCTAGCAGTTACAGATGTGCTTAGGGAATGTCATTTTAAATTTACTTTAAATAATACATCTCAGCATCTAGATAACTAAATTGTTGACACTGAATTTAACAAAACGTTTTTGTTCTCAGTGCTCTCCTAGGTTCTATAAGGTATACTAACATGGCATGCTTCTGATCTTGTATGATTTATAAAATAGAAGCTTGAATAAAAGATTAAGGATACAGGCAATAATCATACAAACACTACCTACAAGGGAGGAAAAATAGTCTTTAGAGGGCCTTAAAGAAAATAGAGATGAATATTGAGAAATACTCACAAAATATATGTGGGAAAAGTGTCAGATTTCCTGGGCCTTGAAAAATGAGTAGATTTCAACAGACAACAACGAAAAGCAGTACAACCTTGATGTGACTGAAGTTTGATAAATGAATGTGTATTGAAAACTAAGACCGAAAAGAAAGACAGGGATGGACAAACCGACGGCCTTGAACACCACGCTAAGCTTGAGAAAATTATTTCTGGAGCATATTGGAAGCTAAGTTGATATAGAGGGCAAAAGACTAAAGCTTTATAGGACTGGAAGTGGAAAAGAAGGGATAAATACAAGAAGAAAATATTGCAGAAGTAAAATCAGAACTATAATGTACTGTGGTATACCCTGTCATACACATTTGCATAATAATACATTGTACTCTATAATTACTTAAAATAATGTTTTTCATCACTAAGTGCTTAATAAGCATTCATTAGGATTAATAAGTCAGACAAAAATGATATGCAAATCACAAGTTTTCATGTGCTTTGCATAAATATAATTTTCCCTGCTGTGTAACCATTCTAGACACTTTCTGCACCTTTTGTATTTAGAAGAGGCTTGTAATTTCTTGTCATTGTTACTTAGCTTTTCTGTTGTCTGATAGTTTTCCAAGATGATTTCTCTGTCATTTCTCAACACTCTGAGAGATCAGGAACTGGGGGAGTCTCTGTAACAATGTCCCTTTTTGCCATAGTAACCTATACTCTGTATCTTGGGTCATCACCTAGGATATCAATAGCATCACTACAGTTGTATCTCCTTATTTTCTCTTGACAGTGTTCTCAGGGATGATAAATGGTTCCACTTTGGTGTAGAAGGAAAGTAATTATTTTTAAGCTGTATATAAGTTTATAAAATCACCACTTCATGCAATGACTGAAATAGGGAACAAGGGTTATTGATTTCAAACAACAAATTTGAGACCAAAACTTTTAAGATTTCCTTTGCAGATAATTTATTCTTTTGTAATCCTTTGCTGTTGCTGCTCAGGCTAGCTTTACCCTGGGGAATTTCTTCCAATTGATATATCAGAAACAACTCAGAGAGAACAGTCAATGTACTACATATTCTCAGACCTAGGATTTACCTCTCTTCCCTTTTTCTTTCTTCAGGGTTCTGTTTGATAGGACCCTCCTCACCCCAAATTATACCTAAGTGAAGTCATGTATTGAGTTGGTCGAAAAGTTCATTTAGGTTATTCTATATGATGATATGTAAAACCCAAATATTAATACTGTGTGTGTGTGTGTGTGTGTGTGTGTGTGTGTGTGTGTGTGTGTGTGTGTGTGTGTGTGGGTTGGTTGGTTGTTCAATCATGTCCACCTCTTTGAAACTCCATGAACTGTACATGGCCAAGTTCCTCTGTCCATGGGATTTGCCAGACAAGAATACTGGAATAGGTTGCTATTGCCTTCTTAAGGGATCTTACCAACGTAGGCATTAAACTTGCGTCTCCTGCACTGCAGGCAGACTCTACCGTCTGAGCCACGAGGGAAGCCCCAACTGCCTGTTAATAAGCATTCATTAATAATAATTAAAAAAAATGATATGCAAATCACAAGTTTTCATGTGCTTTGCATAAATATAATTTTCCCTGCTGTGTAACCATTCTAGACACTTTCTGCACCTTTTGTATTTAGAAGAGGCTTGTAATTTCTTGTCATTGTTACTTAGCTTTTCTGTTGTCTGATAGTTTTCCAAGATGATTTCTCTGTCATTTCTCAACACTCTGAGAGATCAGGAACTGGGGGAGTCTCTGTAACAATGTCCCTTTTTGCCATAGTAACCTATACTCTGTATCTTGGGTCATCACCTAGGATATCAATAGCATCACTACAGTTGTATCTCCTTATTTTCTCTTGACAGTGTTCTCAGGGATGATAAATGGTTCCACTTTGGTGTAGAAGGAAAGTAATTATTTTTAAGCTGTATATAAGTTTATAAAATCACCACTTCATGCAATGACTGAAATAGGGAACAAGGGTTATTGATTTCAAACAACAAATTTGAGACCAAAACTTTTAAGATTTCCTTTGCAGATAATTTATTCTTTTGTAATCCTTTGCTGTTGCTGCTCAGGCTAGCTTTACCCTGGGGAATTTCTTCCAATTGATATATCAGAAACAACTCAGAGAGAACAGTCAATGTACTACATATTCTCAGACCTAGGATTTACCTCTCTTCCCTTTTTCTTTCTTCAGGGTTCTGTTTGATAGGACCCTCCTCACCCCAAATTATACCTAAGTGAAGTCATGTATTGAGTTGGTCGAAAAGTTCATTTAGGTTATTCTATATGATGATATGTAAAACCCAAATATTAATACTGTGTGTGTGTGTGTGTGTGTGTGTGTGTGTGTGTGTGTGTGTTGGTTGGTTGGTTGTTCAATCATGTCCACCTCTTTGAAACTCCATGAACTGTACATGGCCAAGTTCCTCTGTCCATGGGATTTGCCAGACAAGAATACTGGAATAGGTTGCTATTGCCTTCTTAAGGGATCTTACCAACGTAGGCATTAAACTTGCGTCTCCTGCACTGCAGGCAGACTCTACCGTCTGAGCCACGAGGGAAGCCCCAACTGCCTGTTAAGTTTAAAGCGCATGTTTTGGTTAAAAAAGGAAATCACTTACAAAGCACGGTAGGTGAAAGTAGAGTCTCTTATTTTCTTGTCTTAAAATTGAAAACAATCTCCAGTTCAAGGCTGAACTGACTTACCCTGTACTTGAAGGCAAAAGAACCTATAGATAGTCAAAGTGTAAGTTTCCCTTTGAGGGGAAGTCCTATCTGGTCTGCTTGATTCAAAAACATAAGGCAGTTCAAGGGGATTCAAATGGGAGAGAACAGAACTCCCGCTGAACCAGGACACACATCAAAAAAAGAGGAGTTGAGTTCTTGGTCTAAGAAAATCATAAAGTTGTACTCCAATGAAACGAGACCCATACATAACTGTACTGATCAAACAATGAGATGGGTTATTTCCCCAGGTAGTAAGGTCAAGAAGCAGTTCCCTTCTAGACACCATCTCCATTCAAGAAGGTAAAAGTCTCATCTTCCTTGAGCTAAACCAAGACAAATATGCATTCACTCTTTTTTTTTTTTTGCAAATTCTTTAGGACACCTTTTTTTTTTTTTAATTAAACTTCTTACTTCATATTGGAGCATAGCTGATTACGTGATAGTTTCAGGTGGACAGCAAAGGGATTCAGCTATATATATATTTATACATGTATCAATTTTCCCCCAAACTCCCCTCCCATTCAGGCTGCCACATAACAATGACTGGAGTTTCCTGTGCATAGTACCTTATACAGTTAAATAGTGTGGAGTCCTATGTCAAGGTCACAGGTATGGAGCTCTGTCTTAAGGTCACAGGCTAAAAATCTCAGGAAGTGACCAAGCACCGTAGCAAATGTTCACATGAGGCTGTATGAGGCTTTTTTTTGGGGGGGGGGGTCACTTCCATTGGTCTTTCAATTATCTATTTTCATCCATCTTTGTTCTTTGGCCCGTGTGGGCCTCCCATCACAGTGGCCTCTGTTGTTGCAGAGCACCGGCTCTGGGCGCATGCGCTCCAGAGCTCTGTCTCGGTAGTCGGACACATGGGTCCAGCCGCTCCGCGACACGTGGGATCTTCCCAGGCCAGGGATCGAACCAGCACCCCTTGCACTACAAGGCAGTGCCCTTACCTACTGGACCACCAGGGAAGCCTACATTATATTTCTTAATCTTCACAATGACTTTCACATTAAATCTGAGGAGGTAGAGTATTTGTCTTATTCTGGCTATTATCTCTGCTATTCACCACAAGGTCTGGCACAACACAGATACCTCATTAAGCATTTGTTCTGTGAAAAACAAATAAATAAAGATGAAGGATAAAGTGTGTTTTTACAGATGGTAGATTACTGTTCAGAGAGCAAGAACAATTTTCCTTGAGCCACACAGCTAAAAAGGAGCAGATCTGGAATTGAATCCATCAGATTGAATAGTTAGATTTGAATGATGTAGCTGATAGCTGCTAATTTCATAGACATTTCTTTACCACTAAACTGAATCAAATAACTATATACTGAACAATTAGAATCACCAAATATAAAATGAATTATTTTCAATTACAAACATGCATTCTTTACGACCTTTGTGCAGAAATCATTTATTTTCAGACCTTTACTTTGAAACTATATTTAATATACCTAATTATATATAAATATTTTTAGGTAATAGGGCTCTGTATTAGATTATTCAGTATACACACACAAAAATGTTCCCTTAACCTACACAGAATGTTCAAATAATATTTTTGAATTTTATATAGACTAACCAAGAATATCCCTATGGAATTTATTTATATGGTAATAAGTTCTCATTTAGAAACACTCAGAGCATACAAGTAGCATTATTTAAATAACCCTCAAGTCACAGTTGAATATGAAATGCATCTACAAATTTTTCATAAAAAGTGGGTCACACCAATCAAGTATATTCATAATTTCATGATAAAAGACCAGAAGTCTACATTATTAAGCTTGGGAAGAAGGAATCAAAGTAGTGTGGCCATGGATTCATATCTCTTCCATGTACTAGGGACACTCTGGGGAAGAAACAAGGTAAATGATGTAATTTAGTTGTGAACACTGTGATAACTCAACCTTCCTCTAAATAAAGGAGAGATAATACAGAGATATCACTAATTGAGGATTGTTTCTAGAAAGAAACTTGGAAGCAATAGTACAATGGTCATGGTTATCTGGAGAATGTCATGTAATCTCTACATAATTATAGCTTATATTGGGTTGGCCAAAAAGTTCTTTCGGATTTCTGAACAAACATTTTGGCCAACCCAGTATTAAAAACCCAAATGCCTTCCACAGTGTGAGGCATGTATCTGAAGTTAATGAAGAACAGAAGGACAAGGACCTGCCCTCTTTGCCTGTGTTTTTCAGAAAACAAAAGCAAAAAAAGTTGTTTTTTTTTTTAATTGAAATATTGTTGATTTACAATGTTGTGTAGTTAACTGCTTTTATCCCTAAAGTTATTCATAGAGTACGAGTGTTGAGTAAGACCTCTAGTTTGGATAACTCTTGTTTAACGATCTGGCCCTCTGTGGTGGTTACATTTATTTCTCTTCATTTTTAAGCTGGAGTAAGAAGAACTGAATGATACATGTATTATTTAGCAAAATACATTGTATGAACGTGGTTTCATTCCTAGAATTTGCAGGAAATTCTGCCAAGTGTCAACCAACCAATGGCTGACACTTAGGTTACATAATTAAAGTCTTCCGCATTCCAAATACACAGTACCCCTGTCTGTTCCACTGGCTCTTTGCTGCTTTGAACTTTTTATGCTATTGATCCAGAAGTATATCTGAAACATTTCTGTACCACAATGACTCTCCTAATGCTCTATTTACAGAGTTCAATCAAGCTGTTATATTCTGACAGTGCTACTTGGTGTCATGAACAGAATTCTGTCTTAATCCTGTACCTCTTTTCTATTACACTTGTTATTTATGAATATGAAATGCATCTACAAATTTTTCATAAAAAGTGGGTCACACCAATCAAGTATATTCATAATTTCATGATAAAAGACCAGAAGTCTACATTATTAAGCTTGGGAAGAAGGAATCAAAGTAGTGTGGCCATGGATTCATATCTCTTCCATGTACTAGGGACACTCTGGGGAAGAAACAAGGTAAATGATGTAATTTAGTTGTGAACAGTTCTGTGATAACTCAACCTTCCTCTAAATAAAGGAGAGATAATACAGAGATATCACTAATTGAGGATTGTTTCTAGAAAGAAACTTGGAAGCAATAGTACAATGGTCATGGTTATCTGGAGAATGTCATGTAATCTCTACATAATTATAGCTTATATTGGGTTGGCCAAAAAGTTCTTTCGGATTTCTGAACAAACATTTTGGCCAACCCAGTATTAAAAACCCAAATGCCTTCCACAGTGTGAGGCATGTATCTGAAGTTAATGAAGAACAGAAGGACAAGGACCTGCCCTCTTTGCCTGTGTTTTTCAGAAAACAAAAGCAAAAAAAGTTGTTTTTTTTTTTAATTGAAATATTGTTGATTTACAATGTTGTGTAGTTAACTGCTTTTATCCCTAAAGTTATTCATAGAGTACGAGTGTTGAGTAAGACCTCTAGTTTGGATAACTCTTGTTTAACGATCTGGCCCTCTGTGGTGGTTACATTTATTTCTCTTCATTTTTAAGCTGGAGTAAGAAGAACTGAATGATACATGTATTATTTAGCAAAATACATTGTATGAACGTGGTTTCATTCCTAGAATTTGCAGGAAATTCTGCCAAGTGTCAACCAACCAATGGCTGACACTTAGGTTACATAATTAAAGTCTTCCGCATTCCAAATACACAGTACCCCTGTCTGTTCCACTGGCTCTTTGCTGCTTTGAACTTTTTATGCTATTGATCCAGAAGTATATCTGAAACATTTCTGTACCACAATGACTCTCCTAATGCTCTATTTACAGAGTTCAATCAAGCTGTTATATTCTGACAGTGCTACTTGGTGTCATGAACAGAATTCTGTCTTAATCCTGTACCTCTTTTCTATTACACTTGTTTTCTCTCTTGTGTTCTTCTTTAGACAGATTTTATTGATCAACTTAGGTGTGTTTTTTTTTCTCTCAAAAATTAGCATAGCACTTCTCCCTGTTATGAAGATGAAATTAACATAAACATGCATTTGAAAGCAAACTTTCTAAACTAGTATGGGTGGGTTTTAAGCACTGAGAAGTATCAATTATTTCTGAATGATAGGCTCTGGGAAGACAGAAATTTCCTTTTCACTTCTCTATACCCACAATACTGAAACTTTGGTTCATTTCCTCTCTCACTATGTCCCCCACACCACCAATCTACCATATAAAGGTTTACAGAAAAGTAAAAGAGTAAAGATTTTTAATGATACCTAACTATAGAGATATATTAAAATATTAATAAGACATTAGCATTCTAGAATTTTTATTACATTCATATGCCTTATATTTGCTACATAAATAATGGCTTGGAGCACATTTCCAAACCACAGCCAAAACTATGTTCAATGAGTGTATCAGAACAAATGAAACAGAAGATTTATTTTTACTTGTGCATCACTTTAATGTATTCATTTAATGTGGTTTCATTCCATATAGATACCCAGGGAGATACTGTAAATGTGAGAAATTATGTGGTGTTAAGTTCCTTTAATGAAGTAAGCAAATAGAAAATAAAACACTGGCAAACAAATGGCTGTAATTTGACAAGGTGCATAAATTGCTTTACCTGAGAAGGACAGGTTTGACCAAGCTTAAGTGTCACAAAATAGTGAGATCATTAACTTGCAAAAGTCCCCTGAGAGATAAAGGTGCTGTGATTACGTCTGAACCCTAAATTACTTGAGAAATATTAAGAGGCTCTGCCCTACTCCGTGTAATAGGAAAATACTCTCATTAAGTCCTAGTCAATTATCATGAGTAAGTCAGAAGCATTTTAGAACCCAAACTAGTTGGTGGGATAATTCATTTCCAAGAGCCCACTGTGGCATAATCCTGCTGCAGCCATCTTTTTATTGTATATTCTGACAGTGCTACTTGGTGTCATGAACAGAATTCTGTCTTAATCCTGTACCTCTTTTCTATTACACTTGTTTTCTCTCTTGTGTTCTTCTTTAGACAGATTTTATTGATCAACTTAGGTGTGTTTTTTTTTCTCTCAAAAATTAGCATAGCACTTCTCCCTGTTATGAAGATGAAATTAACATAAACATGCATTTGAAAGCAAACTTTCTAAACTAGTATGGGTGGGTTTTAAGCACTGAGAAGTATCAATTATTTCTGAATGATAGGCTCTGGGAAGACAGAAATTTCCTTTTCACTTCTCTATACCCACAATACTGAAACTTTGGTTCATTTCCTCTCTCACTATGTCCCCCACACCACCAATCTACCATATAAAGGTTTACAGAAAAGTAAAAGAGTAAAGATTTTTAATGATACCTAACTATAGAGATATATTAAAATATTAATAAGACATTAGCATTCTAGAATTTTTATTACATTCATATGCCTTATATTTGCTACATAAATAATGGCTTGGAGCACATTTCCAAACCACAGCCAAAACTATGTTCAATGAGTGTATCAGAACAAATGAAACAGAAGATTTATTTTTACTTGTGCATCACTTTAATGTATTCATTTAATGTGGTTTCATTCCATATAGATACCCAGGGAGATACTGTAAATGTGAGAAATTATGTGGTGTTAAGTTCCTTTAATGAAGTAAGCAAATAGAAAATAAAACACTGGCAAACAAATGGCTGTAATTTGACAAGGTGCATAAATTGCTTTACCTGAGAAGGACAGGTTTGACCAAGCTTAAGTGTCACAAAATAGTGAGATCATTAACTTGCAAAAGTCCCCTGAGAGATAAAGGTGCTGTGATTACGTCTGAACCCTAAATTACTTGAGAAATATTAAGAGGCTCTGCCCTACTCCGTGTAATAGGAAAATACTCTCATTAAGTCCTAGTCAATTATCATGAGTAAGTCAGAAGCATTTTAGAACCCAAACTAGTTGGTGGGATAATTCATTTCCAAGAGCCCACTGTGGCATAATCCTGCTGCAGCCATCTGTATTGTAAGATAAGTCGATTCCCAGGTTTATTACTGAAACACCATGGCAATGTGAGTAAATTTTCCAGAGTGATTTCCCTGCAGTCACGCATTTATTTATCCAAACAAACGTCAACGCTCGTGGTAGTTACCAGATGTTGTCAGTTGCAGGATACAACATCATCAGAAGTATCTTTTCTCTGATTCCAACTGAGAGGGATTGGCAATGTGAAAAGGAGCTGAGTCATTTAAACTTTAAAAGGACTAGCATTTTGTTTCCATTATATCACATCCCCAGATTTCCCCTGAACAGTGATTGAGTTCCTGCTGCTATCCATTTGGAGCCATGTCTAGTAGCAATGAATAACTCAAACAGATGCAATACCAGGGTTTTGCACAGGGCTTACCTCAACACGACTACCCGGAGTGCGAAGGGTAGCCCTCGCACCCTAGCTAATTCTTTCCTGTCCCTAAAGCACGTTCCACATGTTAAATGTGTATCTCTGAAGAAAAGATTTCTGAGCCAGCTGAAAACACCCAGTTGTATCTAGTACTGGGAGCTTCTCCCTATCTTTTACTTCTCTAGGCACCATCATAAGCTCAAGCTGTGGTATTCTTGCTTCCAAAGAAAGAAACTTAAGGTAGATAATATACACTGGCTTATAAAGTGCCTCCCAAAGCAACTTTTTGTTGGGATACTTACAATATGAAGGCTAGAAAACTTCTCTTGTAGCCAGGAGTGGCTACCTGATGTACTTCTGTCCAAGCAAACATCAGAAATATGCAGCAGCCTTCCTACCTCTGCCTCATTCTTTTTCCCTGTAGAAATCAAAATATGTTCATGTGGAGACAGTATTCCTATATATATCTGTGTGTGTGTGAACAACCAAGGGAAGCAACTTATTTTCTATGATTTTTGAAAAATTAGCATGTTTACTATTCCCATTCTGGAGGGCTTAGTGTAAAACTCCCTTAAGAAGTAAGCTACATTATCCTTCACGTTACCCTTCTCAGGGTCTGGTGCCTTCCAACACAGATCCTTATTTCACTTAAATGATGAGTAAAGCTGTGTAAATTCCAAAAGGTCTTATAATCACAAGCATTTCAGAAATACACCTTGGCAATGTTTTTCACATATACTAGGCAAAACTGATCTCTAGAAATTTTAAGAAGGCAAATGAGTTTCTCATAGAAAAAATACATAAGTGATTAACATCATTTGTAGAAAACAAACATTTATCCAATAGGAGGGATATTTTGTATAAAAATAAATATTTAGGAATTAAGAGAATTTTTCATGAAGTCTAATGTAGGCTTAAATTGATCATAGTTTGTCACTGTACGCTTACTCATTTAAAAAGCTGTAACAATTTGTTTGTTTTGTTTTGTTTTGTTTTGGGGGGGGGGGCACTTCTATTGGTCTTTCATTTATCTCCATCTTTGTTCTTTGGCCTGTGTGGGCCTCCCATTGCAATGGCCTCTCTTGCTGCAGAGCACTGGCTCTGGGCACATGCGCTCCAGAGTTCCGGCTCAGTAGTTAGACACATCGGTCCAGCCGCTCAGCGGCACGTGGGATCTTCCCAGGCCAGGGATCAAACTGGCACTCCTTGCACTGCAAGGCGGTGTCCTTACACACTGGACCACCAGGGAAGTCCCAACAATTTGGTTTTTACGAGCTGCAACATTATGTATATGTGTGTGCGTGTATATATAAGTATATAAACATATTTATTTAAATTTAGTGCAGTATTTCCATCCTTAGAAGTTTATTATGAAGATTTAAAATTTTCTTTTGCTTTCCTTTTCCCCAAATCATTCATTATAAAAATTTCAAATATACGAAGGGAATATAATCATTTATTTTTTAATTAAAATCATTTATTTTTTTATTAATCATTTGGTTTTTAATGTTAAACTCAAAGCAAAATATTTGCTCTGAATCTCATGAAAGGTATGACATTTTCACAGGAAATGATAACTATCAACATAATCAGAGGATGCATTGTGCCTAATTTTAAGCTTTACATAGAGTTCCAGAGTGGAAGAGGGCCATTATTCAGTATGATTCAGGTCAGTGGCTTTAGAATCTACTCACATGGAAGCAAATTGTTTAAGATCTTTTTAGAAATACTATCTCATAGTACTGGAACAGGCAGATAAATCCATTAGCATGCCTGCACACTCATGTGCATACACATACACATTGGATTAGACAGTGTACTCTGTTCTATCACAAAAAAAGAGGGAGCAAATAAATTGCAAAGTTTTTTCTTCACTGTATGGGTGTGTATTGCCCTAAATAAAGGTTATCACTACACAAAAACAGGTGTCTATCTTTAAAATGCCATTGACTGGAAAATAGACTTGGAATTCTATATATATATATATATAACTGCTAAAATAGATTACATTTGTGAGGAAAAGAATAAGACCATTAGATATTTGGCTTTGTGCAGTCTTATGATAAAATGTTTACTGGCATTGTTGCATACGGAATGTTGAAAGAGATACTGTTCACTTAAAGGGAATCTATTAAACTGGGAACTTTGCAATCATGTGTCCTATGAAGAAGCCCAGAAAATCTGGAGGCTCTGGTATGGTAGGCTTTAATGTTAGCACTGATTCAATTTACAGACTATTGTTCATAAAAATCTTTCCTGATTCCAAAATATGAGACTATATGAGTGAATTCAGTCTCACTCCATGTAGTGGAACTATTACTAAAATAATGTAACCGAAGTATGAGTTTTCTTTTTGTTGTTGATACTTGCACCAGGCATAAGAGTGGCAGAGTGAGTGCCCTTCCTTCTGTGATGTTCATTTTATTATTTCTGAAGGAGTAGGGCCATACAAAAGCAGTGGGACCAAGTATTGGTCTATCTGAATGAAAATCTTACCTGTCCCTTTCGTTGACCACTGGGAAGAGCACACAGTAATGCTTAACCACGGTAATTTGCACTTATTTTTACACATCTTAAAGAATACATTTGGTTCCTAAGGAAAACTATCTCATAATGGTAGGGCAATTGAATGATCAAAAGTGCTTATTATTGGTTGATCCACAAAAATGAATGTGTGTTGTACTGTCAGTAGGTACTGGAGTACGAGACTGTGGGTTTAAATGCTCAACTCTGTACCTTCAAACTGTGTAACTCTTGGGAAATTTAGTCTATCAAAGAGTCACTGTCATTTGTAGATCACATACATGGATAGTTAACAATACATATATCAAAAGTTTATGGTAAGGAATAAATGAGACACTGCAAAAAAAAAAAAGAGCTCATGCAGTAGTTCTCATAGTAATAAATACTGGGTTATTGCTCTTAGTCATGTCTACCCTGGGAGTTTTGTCCCCTCTAAGGATAAGAGTGATTTACAGGTCTTTATCAGCCACTATCATATAGTTGGGCTTTCCTGATGGCTCAGACAGTAATGAATCTGCCTGAAATGCAGGAGACCTAGGTTCAATTCCTGGGTCAGAAAGATCCCCTGGAGAAGGGAATGGTAACCCACACCAGTATCCTTGCCTGGAAAAGTCCACAGACAGAGAAGTGTGGAGGGCTACAGTCCACAGGGTTGCAAAGAGTTGGACACGATTGAGCGAGCGAATGAGCATAAACATATTCAGACCTTAAGTAAGTACTGCAGCATGAGAACATCTTTTCCTATTATAGGGTGCATCTCATTCAGGGTCCTGGGCCTTTGCTGCTGACAAATCTCTCCATATCTGTTTTTTATAGTTTCAATTCTCTTATTCAAAAAATGTTATTTATTTTCAAATCTGTTTTGTCTGTAGGTGATGTGATTTCAGGCCCTAGATAACCTTTCACTAAATTCCTTTCCAAACCACATAATATATTACCATTTAAACATATAGTATATAGTATGATAAAAGGTTAATTAATGTTTTAAGTACTGATATATTCACATACAATGGGTTATATAAATTAAAGTGCTCTGAGAAAAATCTATATGTGGTATGTGTGTGTTTTGTGACACTTGAGTGTTGGCCATATCTCAATAGAAGAAATGTGTCTTCTAGATCTTTCATATCATTCTATTTACTCTTCCTCCAAATCACTAGAGAATTCTTTAAGTTTCCAAAGATGTTCAGGAATCATTACTTTTATGAAAGATAAATTGCTGGTTGAAGCTTAAGGGCTACTTTTAGCCCAAAACAATATATAAATCTGTCAACACCTGTCATTACCCTGATTAAAGAAAACTATGAGTTTGCCACTATAGAAAATTTGATCTAGGGTTCTTATTCATACACTGTTAAGAGTATTTTTAATTGGACTGACAAAACTCCCCTTAGGAACATTGAATATCCATGCCAAACTATCATTTCTTAAAATAGTTGAACATTCTCAGAAGAGTCATACAATAAAATTAGAACATCCTATAGAAGGCTAACAAAATTTGCAACTTGTAAAAAAAATACACTCTCATAATAATTGATACTTACTATACAATCCATTAATTCATTGTGAATATTTATTGAATATAAAATATATGAGAAGTGTTATGATAACTTTTGAGAAAATAAATAGGTACTATCTCTTCTCTAACTTGAGTGTGATGTTAATTCTTGCCATTGAATTTCAATTTATGTAAAAACAATTACTTCAAATTTTAACCAACTTGAAAGTTGACGAATGTTTCACATAATATCTTTGGCTGTGATGCCTATGGACTTAAAACAGATTGAACTGTTCAATTAGGACGGTTAGGGCTTTAAAAAATGTCCTACTAACATAAGATACATTTACCAACTGTGTACCTATCTAGGTTTTCTGCTTCCACTGTAAGTTCCATGAAGTCAAGGATGTTTGCTGTCTGTCAATAAAGTCTATTATTTGAAGACTGTATGGTACATACAGGTACTCAAATAAATGTGTGTGATAAAACCAAACCCTCTTTCTTTTTTTGAGTATCTATGCAGCTTCACACTTTTCAGAAGTTTTCTTTTTTTTTTTCTTTTCTTTTACTGGTAATGGAGCATATTGCCTGGGAGGGCCTATATAGAGTCAGATCTGCTGAGCTGGAATCCCCGTTCTGCCACTTACTGACTGTGATGTTGTGGGCAATCTCCATAAACTCTCTGTGTTCAGGTTCCCACTTGAAACAGGGAGATAATGGTACCTCATCCAGGAGTTCCTTGTAAGGATTAAATAGATAGGACATGTAAAACTTTTTGTATAGGAATTGCTTTGCCAAAGATGTTCAGAAAAGGCTTAAGGGCTACTTTTAGCCCAAAACAATATATAAATCTGTCAACACCTGTCATTACCCTGATTAAAGAAAACTATGAGTTTGCCACTATAGAAAATTTGATCTAGGGTTCTTATTCATACACTGTTAAGAGTATTTTTAATTGGACTGACAAAACTCCCCTTAGGAACATTGAATATCCATGCCAAACTATCATTTCTTAAAATAGTTGAACATTCTCAGAAGAGTCATACAATAAAATTAGAACATCCTATAGAAGGCTAACAATATTTGCAACTTGTAAAAAAAATACACTCTCATAATAATTGATACTTACTATACAATCCATTAATTCATTGTGAATATTTATTGAATATAAAATATATGAGAAGTGTTATGATAACTTTTGAGAAAATAAATAGGTACTATCTCTTCTCTAACTTGAGTGTGATGTTAATTCTTGCCATTGAATTTCAATTTATGTAAAAACAATTACTTCAAATTTTAACCAACTTGAAAGTTGACGAATGTTTCACATAATATCTTTGGCTGTGATGCCTATGGACTTAAAACAGATTGAACTGTTCAATTAGGACGGTTAGGGCTTTAAAAAATGTCCTACTAACATAAGATACATTTACCAACTGTGTACCTATCTAGGTTTTCTGCTTCCACTGTAAGTTCCATGAAGTCAAGGATGTTTGCTGTCTGTCAATAAAGTCTATTATTTGAAGACTGTATGGTACATACAGGTACTCAAATAAATGTGTGTGATAAAACCAAACCCTCTTTCTTTTTTTGAGTATCTATGCAGCTTCACACTTTTCAGAAGTTTTCTTTTTTTTTTTCTTTTCTTTTACTGGTAATGGAGCATATTGCCTGGGAGGGCCTATATAGAGTCAGATCTGCTGAGCTGGAATCCCCGTTCTGCCACTTACTGACTGTGATGTTGTGGGCAATCTCCATAAACTCTCTGTGTTCAGGTTCCCCACTTGAAACAGGGAGATAATGGTACCTCATCCAGGAGTTCCTTGTAAGGATTAAATAGATAGGACATGTAAAACTTTTTTTTGTATAGGAATTGGCATATTATCAGTTCCCCAAAAGTATAACAGGCTGTTTTTTTATTAGTTTTCCAGTCTAATATTTGATCTGGGACATTACACTGAAAGAAGTAGCTTGGATGCACTCTCTGACTCTTTCTATAATTAGTCACCCTTGGTCCCTGGAAAACCACTTGCAACAAGAGAGGTAAACCTGGCTTGATCCCTTCAAGTAATGACAGAATTAGAAATTTTAAGGTTGTGACTGGGGCACGTATAAAGCTTCAGTTTATTTGGTCTGATTTGAGTAGAGGGGACATGATGAGACAGAAGCAGAAATATGTTTGTGGAAGCTCAATAGGACTAGGTTATAAAACAAACATGATTCTAGTGTATCATGACTAATGGCAAATTACCAAAGAGGGATGACATGTGAATGCAGGTATTCAATGAAGTTTATGGGCGCTTTCTCTATATGTGCATTAGTATGAAATATCTGTGTAAGCATGCAGAGAAATGAGTAGATAGAAGCAAGAAATTTGGAAAAGGTAACTCTCACCATGTGTTAAGATGATGTGGACAGTAAAGCTTCACAGATTCAAATGTCTTTATGGGTCTTACACTCAATCACATGCATTAGAACATATGGTGAAAACAAAGAACTGAATGAGGGAGTCATCCTACTTTCTAAAAACATTTACATTAAATTAAAAATGCAGTTTCAGTGCTTCCCTGGTGGTCCAGTGGGTAAGGACCCTGCCTTGCAGTGCCAAGGGGCGCCAGTTCGATCCCAGGCCTGGGAGGATCCCATGTGCCACGGAGTGGCTGGACCGAGGCGTCCAATTACCAAGTTGGAGCTCTAGAGCACATGCGCCCAGAGCCTGCGCTCTGAGACAACAGAGGCCCCTGCGGTGGGAGGCCGACACGGGCCAAAGAACAAAGAGGAATGAAAAAAATAAATAAATGAAAGAACAATACAAGTGGCCTGCCCGCCCTGCTCCCTCCCCAACCCCTCCCCCGCCAAAAAATGCAGTTTCAGCCTCAGAAAAATCATATTCTAAGATGGCAAGATAGCAATTGTAAAGTACAAAGGAAGAAAGGGATACAAGGATATTTTAAAGGAAAAGTGAGTTTGACCTTACAACTGGGTATATAAAGAGAATAAGAATGAGAAATGTATTAGTGATAATAGCAACATTCCTATCTCATATTGCATTCCTCTTTTTTTATTAGTTAGAATTTGATCTGGGACATTACACTGAAAGAAGTAGCTTGGATGCACTCTCTGACTCTTTCTATAATTAGTCACCCTTGGTCCCTGGAAAACCACTTGCAACAAGAGAGGTAAACCTGGCTTGATCCCTTGAAGTAATGACAGAATTAGAAATTTTAAGGTTGTGACTGGGGCACGTATAAAGCTTCAGTTTATTTGGTCTGATTTGAGTAGAGGGGACATGATGAGACAGAAGCAGAAATATGTTTGTGGAAGCTCAATAGGACTAGGTTATAAAACAAACATGATTCTAGTGTATCATGACTAATGGCAAATTACCAAAGAGGGATGACATGTGAATGCAGGTATTCAATGAAGTTTATGGGCGCTTTCTCTATATGTGCATTAGTATGAAATATCTGTGTAAGCATGCAGAGAAATGAGTAGATAGAAGCAAGAAATTTGGAAAAGGTAACTCTCACCATGTGTTAAGATGATGTGGACAGTAAAGCTTCACAGATTCAAATGTCTTTATGGGTCTTACACTCAATCACATGCATTAGAACATATGGTGAAAACAAAGAACTGAATGAGGGAGTCATCCTACTTTCTAAAAACATTTACATTAAATTAAAAATGCAGTTTCAGTGCTTCCCTGGTGGTCCAGTGGGTAAGGACCCTGCCTTGCAGTGCCAAGGGGCGCCAGTTCGATCCCAGGCCTGGGAGGATCCCATGTGCCACGGAGTGGCTGGACCGAGGCGTCCAATTACCAAGTTGGAGCTCTAGAGCACATGCGCCCAGAGCCTGCGCTCTGAGACAACAGAGGCCCCTGCGGTGGGAGGCCGACACGGGCCAAAGAACAAAGAGGAATGAAAAAAATAAATAAATGAAAGAACAATACAAGTGGCCTGCCCGCCCTGCTCCCTCCCCAACCCCCCCCCCGCCAAAAAATGCAGTTTCAGCCTCAGAAAAATCATATTCTAAGATGGCAAGATAGCAATTGTAAAGTACAAAGGAAGAAAGGGATACAAGGATATTTTAAAGGAAAAGTGAGTTTGACCTTACAACTGGGTATATAAAGAGAATAAGAATGAGAAATGTATTAGTGATAATAGCAACATTCCTATCTCATATTGCACTCCCTCCAAATGACAGATTTGAAGGATGAACCCTTAAAAGGAGATCCACTTGAGAAGTCTTTGATTTCTTGTTTCCTCCCAGTTTACCAGGTATGATACACACTCCACCCAAGGGTATAAATTAGCATGGTGCTTCATTATCATAGTGAACAGCCGAAAGTAGGACCACTTTTTAACTAAATAGAAACTTCTTTACAGACACATTTTCAGAATAGTTTTTTTTCCCTTAATTTTTAATATCTATGCAACTAACCCCAGTGGTTAGCATCTCTTTCATCTAGGAGTTATCACTGAGTCAACATCTGATTTTTTTCTTCTATAAAGCAGTTTTACTGAGGCTTACCATTTGATGTGGCTAAATGAAAGTGATGCATGACTTGTATCAAAATGGAAGAAAACAATCTCCAAACTCCATTTTAAGCAAATAGAGCTTGCAACGCCTTAGCGAGATGAATAAGCTCTTTTGTTTTATTGACTTTTGACAAAGTTGTAGACACAAACATGGATTGGCTGAGGTAGCAGAAATTCTGCAGTTTAGTACTTCCAAGATTATTATACTGCAATTGCTAAAACACAACATCTAACATTCTTTTATGAAATTAAATATGCCCTGCGATTTTGAAAAAATGCTAAAAGATGCATTTCTGTATGCAGATGTTTTTCCGTATAATATTAACTGGGTAAACATCCATGAAATAATTTTATTCCCTCACGATTCCTCATTATGAAGATATCTCTTGTAGAAACACACACTACCACTTTCTTGCCTAAATCATCCAATATACTGTAACTGGAGGTTTGCATCTACAATGAAAAATTTGTCTAGGAGAGCTAGATCATACCAAATAGGTATTTAAAGGAAAAGTGAGTTTGACCTTACAACTGGGTATATAAAGAGAATAAGAATGAGAAATGTATTAGTGATAATAGCAACATTCCTATCTCATATTGCACTCCCTCCAAATGACAGATTTGAAGGATGAACCCTTAAAAGGAGATCCACTTGAGAAGTCTTTGATTTCTTGTTTCCTCCCAGTTTACCAGGTATGATACACACTCCACCCAAGGGTATAAATTAGCATGGTGCTTCATTATCATAGTGAACAGCCGAAAGTAGGACCACTTTTTAACTAAATAGAAACTTCTTTACAGACACATTTTCAGAATAGTTTTTTTTCCCTTAATTTTTAATATCTATGCAACTAACCCCAGTGGTTAGCATCTCTTTCATCTAGGAGTTATCACTGAGTCAACATCTGATTTTTTTCTTCTATAAAGCAGTTTTACTGAGGCTTACCATTTGATGTGGCTAAATGAAAGTGATGCATGACTTGTATCAAAATGGAAGAAAACAATCTCCAAACTCCATTTTAAGCAAATAGAGCTTGCAACGCCTTAGCGAGATGAATAAGCTCTTTTGTTTTATTGACTTTTGACAAAGTTGTAGACACAAACATGGATTGGCTGAGGTAGCAGAAATTCTGCAGTTTAGTACTTCCAAGATTATTATACTGCAATTGCTAAAACACAACATCTAACATTCTTTTATGAAATTAAATATGCCCTGCGATTTTGAAAAAATGCTAAAAGATGCATTTCTGTATGCAGATGTTTTTCCGTATAATATTAACTGGGTAAACATCCATGAAATAATTTTATTCCCTCACGATTCCTCATTATGAAGATATCTCTTGTAGAAACACACACTACCACTTTCTTGCCTAAATCATCCAATATACTGTAACTGGAGGTTTGCATCTACAATGAAAAATTTGTCTAGGAGAGCTAGATCATACCAAATAGGTATTTAAAGGAGTTTTACAAGAGAGACGTTTTATGTCTAGAGTATAATGTTAAATGGAAGAGCAGAACACAAAGTGGTATATATGCACTGCATTAACTTGAGAACACAGCTTCAAATTCTTTTAATATTTTTGCCAATAAGAGACGAGGTCTAAGCACCCACCGTCTTGAGTCTGGACAAGCTGTAACTGCTTCAACCAATAGAATGTGGAGAAAGTGTTAACATCTGAGTTCTGAGACTAGGTCAGAAAGGCCATTCTCCTGTGCTACCATGTCAGAAGCTGGACTGCCAGTAACTGCCATAATGGAGAAGCCACATGAAGGCACTCTGATAGTCCCAGGTGAATCTATCCTGATTTACTGTTTTTGATAATCCCTTTCAAATATATCATGCTTCCATATAGGTAGTAACATTCTTTGTTTTTGTTTTTTTTGTGGGGATGGGGAGGGAAGTGGGCGGGTGGGCCACTTCTATTGGTCTTTCATTTGCCTATTTTTTCATCCACCCTTGTTCTTCGGTCCATGTGGGCCTCCCATCGTGGTGGTGTCTGTCGTTGCAGAGCGCCGGCTCTGGGCGCATGTGCTCCAGAGCTCCAACTCGGTAATTGGACACATCCATCCAGCCGCTCCGTGGCACGTGGGATCTTCCCAGGCCAGGGATTGAACTGGCACCCCTTGCACTGCAAGATAGTGTCTTTACCCACTGGACCACCAGGGAAGCCCACATTCTTTTTTTATGATTAAAATCTACTAATATTAAGTATTAGGAAAGAATACCTAATTATCCCTCAATCATAATGAGATCTATAATAATTTGCCAATCTATCACCCCAAATTAAATATTTTAGTTATATGTACAATGTTAGGATACTGAAAGAAGAAAAAGTGATAGCAAATAGAGAAATTCTATGGACAGAGGAACCTGTGGGCTACAGTCTATGGGGTCAAAATAAATCAGACATGGCTATGACTGCGCAACTAACACTAGATAGAGAAAAATATAGTTTTTTTTCTACTTCTTAAGAACTCAGACCAATTGGTATCTTTTGAATCAATAAGACTTGTTAATATCTAGTGATTATTTAAATGAACACATGCAAATTAATTCTTAGTAAAATTTCTTCATATTGCACATCAATTACATTCATTTAAAAATTCATACACTTCGTGTAGTGACCCTATAGCCCTGACAAAAAATACTTTGCCAAACTAAACCCATGTGAAATTTAATTTCGCTTGAGTCTCTTATGAAATTAATTTTAATGCCTAATCATACAGTCTTCATGCTGACAAAATCCATATTGAAGTTAATGAGACAGGTGTCTCCAAGGAATAACTGAGATTTTTATTCTACTCAAACAGCAGTAGCTTAAAGATCTTTATTTTAATACTTTCTCTTCCAATAACCTTCACAAAAAAATTTAAACCCTCAAATATGTTCAAACTAAATCTATGCAAAAGATTAGGTGAAGAGTTATGGTTAGATTTCCAACATTAGAAATAACTCTCTGACAAAACTTCTGTATTTTAGTTTTCAATAAATAATTATCTTTAAATATTTCTAAGAACATTTTAATCTATTCTCTCATCTCAAAAATGCTGAAGTCACTTTAATATAAACTAATCTTAATGTAGGACAAATTCCATTTTAAAAATAACAGGATGAATTTAAGATATTTATTATAACTTTCTGACAAGTCATTATGTAACTGACTTTAAATGCTAAGATCAGAGATTTTATTATCTGCTAACTATGGAACCATTGGATCTCACCAAGATATTTCAAACACTACTCAAAAGTTATTTATTAAAATTATATTTTAAATTTGTAAATATTTTATGTTTTAACTGAAAAAACACATAGTGTCTCTGCAAACACTGGTTGCAATATTTCATTTCCTATTTTACATACAGGCTTTAGAGTTACCCTCTCATGCTGTGTCTAATTGAATTTAAATTTGACATTCAATGTTAGTCTAAGATGCTTTTAAAAAATGAATAATTGTGCATGTCAACTATGGTAAAAATGTTTAGTGCAGTGTTAATCACTCAGGCAGGTCTGACTCTGCAAACTCCATGGACTGTATAGCCAACCAGGCTCCTCTGTCCATAGGATTCTCCTGGTAAGAATACTGGCATGGGTTTACCATGGTCTTCTGTAGGAGATTTTCCTAATCTAATAATTAGACCTGGGTCTGCTGCATTGCAGGTGGATTTTTTTTTTTTTGGCCTCTTTTATTGATTTTTGTATCCATTTATTTACATTCATCTTTATTCTTTGGCCTGCGTGGGCCTCCCATCGCAATGGCCTCTCTCACTGCAGAGCTCTGACTCTGTGAGCGCGCGCTCCAGAACTCTGACTTGATAGTTGGACACATCGGTCCAGCCACTCTCCGGCACGCAGGACCTTCCAGGGCCAGGGATCAAACCAGTGCCCCTTGCACTGCAAGGCGGTACCCTTACCCACCGGACCACCAGGGAAGCCCACAGTGGATTCTTTACTGCCTAAGCCACCAGGAAAGTCCTGAAAGATGCTATATTATTAACAAATAAAGTTCAGATGCATATATTCTCTGTTTTTGAAGGCTTAACAGTTGCACTGCTGTTATACAATAGATGCTCAGATCTTTTAAAATAATTTGAGGGTGCAGAGAGTATTAGACCTTGATTTCACATTTTGTAAAGAGTTGTAAATTTGTGACCTTTTACTTTTTAATAGTTTTCTTGTAAAATCATACTACAGAAGAAATCATAAACTAGCAATCACCATCTAAAATTATGTCAAACAAATCTGAATAAAAAATCAGGATTAGATTAAGCCAAAAATGCTCATAAAATATCTAAAGGATGTTGATAGGACTTAATGTGCTTTTATAAATATTTCTGCAAAATAGTTCTACATTCCCCACAAATATAAGAACTATTTGAAATAAAACACCACTGACTGAAATACGGGAACTGTTGTATCTTCAGTTAAAACTTAGCCCTGATGTGTAGTTAAATCTTTCTCTTAAAAAGAACTTCAGATTCAAATGGTTTTCCTGATTAGTCCTAACAATCATTAAGTAGGAAATAACACTAACAATGAAAACTATTCCAGAAAATTCAGAGAGAGAATACTTCTGATGTCATTTCATCAATCTTACATTTACCTAATAAAAATTACAAAAATAGGAAAATTACATTACTTTTTTTTTAAGCTTTAAAAGTTTTTGAGTCGAAGCATAGTTGACTTACAGTAAGAGTTTCAGGTGTACAGTATAGTAACTTGATATTTTTATGGAATATACTCTACATAAAGTTATTATAAAATTTTGGCTGTATATCATGACTACAGGCCAATTTCTCTCATAAATATAGATGCAAAAATCTTCAACAAAATACTAGCAAACCAAACTCAGCATTACACTAAAATGATCTTACATTATGTTCTAGTGGCATTTATTCCAGATGTGTAAAGATGGCACATCGGTCCAGCCACTCTCCGGCACGCAGGACCTTCCAGGGCCAGGGATCAAACCAGTGCCCCTTGCACTGCAAGGCGGTACCCTTACCCACCGGACCACCAGGGAAGCCCACAGTGGATTCTTTACTGCCTAAGCCACCAGGAAAGTCCTGAAAGATGCTATATTATTAACAAATAAAGTTCAGATGCATATATTCTCTGTTTTTGAAGGCTTAACAGTTGCACTGCTGTTATACAATAGATGCTCAGATCTTTTAAAATAATTTGAGGGTGCAGAGAGTATTAGACCTTGATTTCACATTTTGTAAAGAGTTGTAAATTTGTGACCTTTTACTTTTTAATAGTTTTCTTGTAAAATCATACTACAGAAGAAATCATAAACTAGCAATCACCATCTAAAATTATGTCAAACAAATCTGAATAAAAAATCAGGATTAGATTAAGCCAAAAATGCTCATAAAATATCTAAAGGATGTTGATAGGACTTAATGTGCTTTTATAAATATTTCTGCAAAATAGTTCTACATTCCCCACAAATATAAGAACTATTTGAAATAAAACACCACTGACTGAAATACGGGAACTGTTGTATCTTCAGTTAAAACTTAGCCCTGATGTGTAGTTAAATCTTTCTCTTAAAAAGAACTTCAGATTCAAATGGTTTTCCTGATTAGTCCTAACAATCATTAAGTAGGAAATAACACTAACAATGAAAACTATTCCAGAAAATTCAGAGAGAGAATACTTCTGATGTCATTTCATCAATCTTACATTTACCTAATAAAAATTACAAAAATAGGAAAATTACATTACTTTTTTTTTAAGCTTTAAAAGTTTTTGAGTCGAAGCATAGTTGACTTACAGTAAGAGTTTCAGGTGTACAGTATAGTAACTTGATATTTTTATGGAATATACTCTACATAAAGTTATTATAAAATTTTGGCTGTATATCATGACTACAGGCCAATTTCTCTCATAAATATAGATGCAAAAATCTTCAACAAAATACTAGCAAACCAAACTCAGCATTACACTAAAATGATCTTACATTATGTTCTAGTGGCATTTATTCCAGATGTGTAAAGATGGCTCAATATCAACCAACTTGAAACAGCAATAAAAGAAAGAACAGAAATCACACAAACACCTCAACAGATGCAAAAAAAGCATTTGACAAAATTCAATATCCATTCATGATAAAAACTCTCAGCAAAGTTGGTGAGGGAATATACCTTAATATATTAAAGGCCATTTATGACAAGCCTACAGCTAACATCATACACAATGGTGAAAAGTCGAAAGCTTTTCCTCTAAGACCAGAAACAAGACAAAGATACACTCTTTTTTTTTAATTCTTTATTTTAAAGGTTTTACAGAGTTTTGTTTTTCACCGACATGTATGTTCCCAGATCAGTCATATGTATATCCCTGCACCCCCACTCCAGTTCCCCCCATCCCACCCCAAGGATGCCCACTTTTAACCACTTCCATTCAATATAGTATTGGAAATCCTAGCCACAGTACACAGACAAGTAAAGGAAATAAAGGCACCCAAACTGGAAGAAAAAACGGAAAACTGTTTCTATGTGGAGATGACAGAATGCTTTACATAGAAAACCTTACAATGCCACCAAAGACTATTAGAACTAATAATTTAATTTAGCAATGTTTCAGGGATATGAGATTAATATACAGAAATCTGTTGTTCTATCAGAACTATCACAGAGAAAAAATAATAAAACTTTCATATAATCCCATCAAAAGAATAAAATACCTAGAAATAAATTTAACCAAGGAGGTTGAAAGACCTGTAATCATAAAACTAAACAACACTGAAACACAAATTGAAGACTATATATATATATATATGTATAAATGGAACGATATCCCATGTTTATGGATTGGGAGAATTCATAATATTAAAATATCCATACAATCTAACGCAGCCTATAGAATTAATATAATCCCTATCAAAATACTCATGACAATTTCCACAGAACTAAAACAAATAATACTTAATTTGTGTGAAATCAGAAAAGATCTATATAGGCAAGGCTATTTCTTTGAATAAAAGTACAAAGGTGTAAGTATCATTCTCCCTGACTTCAGATGAGACTATGAAGCTCTGGTAAGCATAACAGTACAGTACTGGCACAGAGCTTGACACAGAGGTTAATGGTAAAGAATACAGTGCTCAGCAATAAACTCATGCACATATGTTCAGTTAATTTACACCAAAATGAAGGAAAGAATATACAATAGGGAAAAGACTGTCTCCTCAACAAATAATATTGGGAAAACTAAATAGCTATATATAAAAGAATGAAAGTGGATTATTTTTTCAACTCATATATAGACATAACCTCAAAATTTATTAAAGAGGCAAGGGTAACATCTAAAACCATAAATCTCCTAGAAGAAAGCATAGGCAGCCCACTCTTTAATCCAAGTCTTAGCAAACTTGTGTCTTTCTCTTTAGCACAGGCAACACAACCAAAAGTAAATGGAAAACTACACACATAAACACAAATATCCAGGATAAACTAAAAACACATCTTAAGCCAAAAATTTGAGTAAGCAGAATGCAAAAAATATTTTAAAGTAATACTTTATGATCAAGAATTTATCCTCAGAGATATAAACGGCAACATTTCTAAATGTTCATGAACAGATAAATAGTAAACAACAAAACTCTGTAAAAGTTAAAAGCAAAATAAAAGTTTCTTAAAAAAAGAGAAAACATGATATACACAGAAAATGGAATACTATTTAACCTTTAAAAAGGAGGAAATTTGGGATTCCCTGGTGGTCCAGAGGGTAAGGACACCACCTTGCAGTGCAAGGGGCGCCGGTTCATTCCGTGGCCTGGGAAGATCCCACGTGCCCCAGAGCGGCTGGACCAATGTGTCCAATTACCAAGCCGGAGCTCTGGAGCGCATGCGCCCAGAGCCGGTGCTCTGCGGCAACAGAGGCCACCACGATGGGAGGCCCACAGGAGCCAAAGAACAAAGATGAATGAAAATAGATAAATGAAAGACCAATAGAAGTGGCCCACCCACCCCCTCCCTCTCCTGCCCACCCCAACCTCACCCCACCCCCAAAATAAATAAATAAATAAATCTTTAAAAAAAAAAAAAAGGAGGAAATTTTACCACATGGGTCAAGGTGGGAGGAACTAGAAGGCATCACACTTTAAGTCAAATAGGTCAGGCAGAAGAAGAAAATACTATGTGATTTCACCTATATGTGAAATATGAAAGAGTCAAACTACAGATGCAGAGAACAGAAGGGTGGTTACCAGGGGGTGGCAGAAAAGGAAAATGGGGAGGTGATGGCCAAAGGGTACAAAGTTTCAGTTATACAAAAACTAAAATTTCTAAGAAAAGGACAAATACATTATACTAACGCATATATAGAGAATCTAGTAAGACGGCACCGATAAATGCACACGCAGAACAGCAATGGAGAAACAGACTTAGAGAACAGACCTACGGTCATTGAGGGGAGAGAAGATAGGACAAGAGGTATGGAAAGAGCAACAAGGAAACCTACACTATCATATCAAATAGAGATTACCACTGTGATTAAGCTGTAAGACCAAGTGGACCTACATGGGGATTAAGCATCAACCTGCGTGGGTGGGAAGAGGGAAAGGGAGGGAGGGCTCAGGGGAGAGGGGTCACGGATATACTTATGACTGTTTGGGGATTATGTATACCTGTAAACAAGAAAACTCTGTAAAAATGTATAACAATAACTTCACTGTACATCTGAAGCTAATGCAACATTGTAAAATAAATATATCCCAACAAAAATAAATAAATATAATTTCTAGAGATCCACTATATAGCCTAGTGTTTACAGTTAACAATACTATATTGAATATACAAAATATGTTAAGAGAGCACATGTTAACTGCTGTTATAACTGTTAATTAAAATATTAATAATGGATATTTCAAATATGTTTAAAAGGACACCACTTTGCCAAGGCGCCGTTCATTCCGTGGCCTGGGAAGATCCCACGTGCCCCAGAGCGGCTGGACCAATGTGTCCAATTACCAAGCCGGAGCTCTGGAGCGCATGCGCCCAGAGCCGGTGCTCTGTGGCAACAGAGGCCACCACGATGGGAGGCCCACAGGAGCCAAAGAACAAAGATGAATGAAAATAGATAAATGAAAGACCAATAGAAGTGACCCATCTGCTCCCCTCCCTCCCCACCCCAACCTCACCCCACCCCCAAAATAAATAAATAAGTAAATCTTTAAAAAAAAAAAAAGGAGGAAATTTTACCACATGGGTCAAGGTGGGAGGAACTAGAAGGCATCACACTTTAAGTCAAATAGGTCAGGCAGAAGAAGAAAATACTATGTGATTTCACCTATATGTGAAATATGAAAGAGTCAAACTACAGATGCAGAGAACAGAAGGGTGGTTACCAGGGGGTGGCAGAAAAGGAAAATGGGGAGGTGATGGCCAAAGGGTACAAAGTTTCAGTTATACAAAAACTAAAATTTCTAAGAAAAGGACAAATACATTATACTAACGCATATATAGAGAATCTAGTAAGACGGCACCGATAAATGCACACGCAGAACAGCAATGGAGAAACAGACTTAGAGAACAGACCTACGGTCATTGAGGGGAGAGAAGATAGGACAAGAGGTATGGAAAGAGCAACAAGGAAACCTACACTATCATATCAAATAGAGATTACCACTGTGATTAAGCTGTAAGACCAAGTGGACCTACATGGGGATTAAGCATCAACCTGCGTGGGTGGGAAGAGGGAAAGGGAGGGAGGGCTCAGGGGAGAGGGGTCACGGATATACCTATGACTATTTGGGGATTATGCATACCTGTAAACAAGAAAACTCTGTAAAAATGTATAACAATAACTTCACTGTACATGTGAAGCTAATGCAACATTGTAAAACAAATATACCCCAATAAAAATATATACATATAATTTCTAGAGATCCACTATATAGCCTAGTGTTTACAGTTAACAATACTATATTGAATATACAAAATATGTTAAGAGAGCACATGTTAACTGCTGTTATAACAAAAAAAAAATACTGTTAATTAAAAAAATAGGTTAGAGGTAATGGATATTTCTATGGATTTAAGAGTGATAATGGTTTAATATTTGCATAACCTTAAATTCACTGAGTTGTATATATTATATAGGCAGAGCTCTATACATGTCAATCATATTTCAACAATGTAGTCTAAAATATTAAAGAAAAACTTTAAAAAGAAAATAAACCCATCATTCACATTAAAAAACTAGAATTTTAAAATGTTATTAATAGATGAAAAATTAAGAAAAAATTGAACAACATTCAATTCCTCATTAAAAACAAAATCCCTTAGCAAACTAGGCATAAAACATTCCAACTAACATCAACTTAGTGATGAAAAGATGTTGTACTTTTCTCCTAATGTCAGAAAGAAGGCAAGAATGTCCATTCTCACCACTTAACAAACTCAATGATAAAAGATAAATTAACTATAGAAGGAAATTTCTCTGAAAATTATCAGAAATTTCTCAGAATATTCTCTGTGGCCTCATAATTTAGAACCACACCTGGAATATAGCAGTTACTTAGCAGATTGATGAAAAATATGTAATTTTCAGGGTTACAAAAAAGATTCAATTTATTTGAAATAATTGCAATTTAGAATTTGATTCTCTCCATGTATCTGTTCCATATATGTAATGATGAATATGAAAAATTACCTTTTTAAAATATGTGATATACAAAAGTAGATAAAAGTATGCTGAAATCATTTATTAACATACTATTAAGTGATAGCCAGTGTGGCCTGATTTCAATAGCAAAAAAAAGAAAAAACTACAGAAACAGTAGTTGTTTCTTAACTAGAGTAGCTAAAATGTACTCACGTCATCTTTGATATACTGATAAACAGTAGCTGTCAAAAAGATTCCAAGAGCTTTCAAGAAAGTTTAACTTAATGCCACATATATTGCAGTACCTTAGACTTATGGATAATCAAACAAGTAATGTATTAGGGAATTTCTATCCATCCAATTAATTTCTAGAGATCCACTATATAGCCTAGTGTTTACAGTTAACAATACTATATTGAATATACAAAATATGTTAAGAGAGCACATGTTAACTGCTGTTATAACAAAAAAAAAATACTGTTAATTAAAAAAATAGGTTAGAGGTAATGGATATTTCTATGGATTTAAGAGTGATAATGGTTTAATATTTGCATAACCTTAAATTCACTGAGTTGTATATATTATATAGGCAGAGCTCTATACATGTCAATCATATTTCAACAATGTAGTCTAAAATATTAAAGAAAAACTTTAAAAAGAAAATAAACCCATCATTCACATTAAAAAACTAGAATTTTAAAATGTTATTAATAGATGAAAAATTAAGAAAAAATTGAACAACATTCAATTCCTCATTAAAAACAAAATCCCTTAGCAAACTAGGCATAAAACATTCCAACTAACATCAACTTAGTGATGAAAAGATGTTGTACTTTTCTCCTAATGTCAGAAAGAAGGCAAGAATGTCCATTCTCACCACTTAACAAACTCAATGATAAAAGATAAATTAACTATAGAAGGAAATTTCTCTGAAAATTATCAGAAATTTCTCAGAATATTCTCTGTGGCCTCATAATTTAGAACCACACCTGGAATATAGCAGTTACTTAGCAGATTGATGAAAAATATGTAATTTTCAGGGTTACAAAAAAGATTCAATTTATTTGAAATAATTGCAATTTAGAATTTGATTCTCTCCATGTATCTGTTCCATATATGTAATGATGAATATGAAAAATTACCTTTTTAAAATATGTGATATACAAAAGTAGATAAAAGTATGCTGAAATCATTTATTAACATACTATTAAGTGATAGCCAGTGTGGCCTGATTTCAATAGCAAAAAAAAAAAAAAAAAAAACTACAGAAACAGTAGTTGTTTCTTAACTAGAGTAGCTAAAATGTACTCACGTCATCTTTGATATACTGATAAACAGTAGCTGTCAAAAAGATTCCAAGAGCTTTCAAGAAAGTTTAACTTAATGCCACATATATTGCAGTACCTTAGACTTATGGATAATCAAACAAGTAATGTATTAGGGAATTTCTATCCATCCAATTATTTATTTTAAAATACCGAAGCAACTCAAAGGCCTAGTATTTCAGATAAAATACTGAATCATCTTAATCTTTTGCCAACAAATTTTCATGTCTATCTTATTAAAAATAAAGTAGCAGGAAGGGCTTAATGATACATTTAATTAACAAAACAAGCTCAATCAAATATTGCAGAGATGTGAGTTACTACTTTTATGTAGCAGATACAGACCTCAGCATGAGAATCCAGATGGGCAAGACATGTAAGTGTATTTATCTGTAACTTATATTAATGCTTCTAACAAGTTCCCACTAATTTCAGGAATTCTAACCATGTGCCAAATGACGACATTCATTAATTATTGCAGAAGTGTAATATAAAAGCATGGGCAGGGGGTGTAGACACATTCCATTTTCATATTCCTTTTCCCAGTCATAAAGCATCTTCGAGAACATTGCTATTCGGGCCACATCTGAGCCATTTTTCCTGTCCATGACAAGTCTATTACTTCCATAGTACTAGAAATTTGAGGGAGTTTCAAACAAAACTTCTTCAAGCTTTATAGCGTATGTGCCAACTGGAACCCAAATCCCTGAGTTTGAATCCCAGCTCTGCTACTCACTATTTATGCAATCTTGGGTACCATAATTAGCATGTGTATGTCTCAGTTTCCTGCTGTAAAAAATGCTGGTAATAAGAAGGATGGAAATGCTATTATATTAAGCTTCTTAGAACAGTTCCTGACATACAACACTCTACTGGCTATAATGCTACCATTGTTATATTTGCTGCATGAATTTGTAACAAAATCAGGGTGGAGAGGAATCAGGGAGGTGGACGCCAAAATATGACCATTCTTATATGACTTATATGTGGAGACAACTGGATTTCCTTAGAGTGAAATCACAGACCACTGGTAATCATAGACCACTGGAAATCTAATAGTAATCAAGTAATCATAGACCACTGACAAGACTATTATAGTAATCATAGACTACTACATCACATACATCTCATTAAATGATTGTGAGGAAACAATCTCCCACTGAGAAATCCACACACAACAATAGTATGACTTGATTGCAATGGGTTAAAACTGAACTTATTGAAAACCCTCATATTAAAAATGTCTGTGTGATTTTTCCCTAGACCATCAAAAATGTTTAAACCGTCTAAGAAAGCTGCTAACCGACTCTCTTTAGTTTAAAAACTTAACCAATTAGGAAACCTGTATTGTCGAGAAATTTTTGTTTCAAAGTTGAAATCCTCTTTTAAGAATTCAGATCGATTGTTTTAAAAATACCCTGTCCTTACAGGACCAACTACTATAAACCAAGATATAAAAGCACTTCATGCTTTCATAAATGTTTCTGTATGAATCACGTTTTATTAAAATTTCTTTAGATAAAGGGAGATACAAATGGGGTCAGAGGGCTGGTTCAACAGATCTTAGTGATTAAGAGAGGTATTCTTTTTTTTTTTTGGGGGGGCCAATTCTATTGGTCTTTCATTTATCTATTTTTTCATTCATCTTTGTTCTTTGGCCTGTGTGGGCCTCCCATCACAGTGGCCTCTTGCTGCAGAGCGCCAGCTCTGGGCGCATGCACTCCAGAGCTCCGGCTCGGTAATTGGACACATCGGTCCAGCCGCGTGGGATCTTCCCAGGCCAGGGATCGAACCGGTGCCCCCTGCACTGCAAGGCAGTGTCCTTACCCACTGGACCACCAGGGAAGCCCCGGTATTCTTTTTTTTTTTTTTTTTTTGGTAGGTATTTTCCTTTATTCAGCTGACTTACTTTACTCCATTTACTTTCATGCTTGGCATCTATGTTACATTTATTTAGGTCCTACTTTGCAAAACATTTAGAAGAACATGGTTACTTAAATCATGATGATAACTATGAGGGGAAAGCTGTAAAAAGGTAAGCATGAGCAGAAGATTTTAAATGGAGCAAACATCCAGTATGGATCTTATAATGGTATACAACACTGTATTCAGGAAATAATAAATACTTGTTGACAAATGGACTACTTGAGGACCAAATAAGAAGAGCAGCAGGGCAAATATCAAAACTAAGCTTCATTTCCATTGTATCAGATACTAATCAAAGTGCTACCTACATTAGTTCTTACAATTTTTACAACAAGGTACTATTCCAAACTCAGTTTTATGGAAGAATAAATAAAGCATAATCACTTAAGTCATATACTCAGTAAGTCACGGACCTAGGATCTGTGACTGTCTTCAGATGCTATGTTGCTGAATATTGTAATAAAAACTCTCTTGTACCTATCAAAAGGTTCTTTTGTTGATTGAAAATTATAGCAGGTTCAGAATATACTTCTCACGAAAAAATAAAAGCAAACTATCAATAGTTTCTTTAAAACAAACAATACATGGTTTATAGTTTCTGTATACCTTGTAAAATGTTTTTGCAGGCTTTGCTAACATTCAATAAACCACTTATAGTAAACTCAAACATGAGAGATATTATCCATGTACTTTTCACACTTTGATTTTTAATTTGGGTAATATTAGTTTGAAAATAAGCAAAGTAAACTCACATTGGCCAGTTCTATTAGTTTTTGTTTTAAATTCCCACAAAATAAATATTTATTCTGGAAAAAAAGAGTGGTTCAAAAATCACAATCATGTATCATTACAGTTTAGGTATTCCAAGTGAAAATTAACATTTCTCAAGTCAAGGAATTCATCCATCTTTGGTATGTCTATATCATCAAATTAGGGAAGATGTATATCTTACTATTGCCATGACATATTACCAGAAATTTAGTGGTTTACAACTGAAATTTATTATTTTAAAGTTCTAGAGGTCAAAAGTTTAAATTCAAGTTGTCAGCAGAAGAGTATTCTTTCTAGAGGACTTGAGGGAGAATACACTTGCTTGCCTTTTTCAGTATACAGAAACCTAACTCCCTTGGCTGGTGACCACTGCCTCTGTCTCCTGCCTCCCTCTTATAAAGACCCTTAGGAGTACACTGAGTCCACCTGAGTCATTCAAGATATTCTCCTCCAGTCAAGCCAAAGCATAATTACATCTGCAAATTCGCTGTTATCATTCATGGCAATATTCACAGGTTCCCACGATTAGAAGATGGGTATCATTCAGCGTGGAAGAAGGAATATTTTCTTATTAGGTATTACATGAAAGACCTCTCCAGTGAAAGTTTTACTTGATGACCTTTCTTGACAAATATGTTTTAGATCACATCTTTATTAGAGATAGAGGGCACTGGAGATAAAGTATCTCATTTTGAAGACAAAATGCTGAAGCCTTTAGGAACTGTGTCCTTTCAGATATTAAATTGCTATTCTTGATCTTTCATCTTGGCTCCTCTGGTTTTGCTGAATATTGTAATAAAAACTCTCCTGTATCTATCAAAAGGTTCTTTTGTTGATTGAAAATTATAGCAGGTTCAGAATATACTTCTCACGAAAAAATAAAAGCAAACTATCAATAGTTTCTTTAAAACAAACAATACATGGTTTATAGTTTCTGTATACCTTGTAAAATGTTTTTGCAGGCTTTGCTAACATTCAATAAACCACTTATAGTAAACTCAAACATGAGAGATATTATCCATGTACTTTTCACACTTTGATTTTTAATTTGGGTAATATTAGTTTGAAAATAAGCAAAGTAAACTCACATTGGCCAGTTCTATTAGTTTTTGTTTTAAATTCCCACAAAATAAATATTTATTCTGGAAAAAAAGAGTGGTTCAAAAATCACAATCATGTATCATTACAGTTTAGGTATTCCAAGTGAAAATTAACATTTCTCAAGTCAAGGAATTCATCCATCTTTGGTATGTCTATATCATCAAATTAGGGAAGATGTATATCTTACTATTGCCATGACATATTACCAGAAATTTAGTGGTTTACAACTGAAATTTATTATTTTAAAGTTCTAGAGGTCAAAAGTTTAAATTCAAGTTGTCAGCAGAAGAGTATTCTTTCTAGAGGACTTGAGGGAGAATACACTTGCTTGCCTTTTTCAGTATACAGAAACCTAACTCCCTTGGCTGGTGACCACTGCCTCTGTCTCCTGCCTCCCTCTTATAAAGACCCTTAGGAGTACACTGAGTCCACCTGAGTCATTCAAGATATTCTCCTCCAGTCAAGCCAAAGCATAATTACATCTGCAAATTCGCTGTTATCATTCATGGCAATATTCACAGGTTCCCACGATTAGAAGATGGGTATCATTCAGCGTGGAAGAAGGAATATTTTCTTATTAGGTATTACATGAAAGACCTCTCCAGTGAAAGTTTTACTTGATGACCTTTCTTGACAAATATGTTTTAGATCACATCTTTATTAGAGATAGAGGGCACTGGAGATAAAGTATCTCATTTTGAAGACAAAATGCTGAAGCCTTTAGGAACTGTGTCCTTTCAGATATTAAATTGCTATTCTTGATCTCCTTCATCTTGGCTCCTCTGGTTTTGCTTATTACTCTAAAGGAAAACGTTTATCTCAGAGATTTTGATCACTGCATTTTCCTTTCCTGGTAGTAATGATTTACTCATATATGGACAAATAATAGACATAATTTGGAAACATTTATAGTTAATGTTAGAATGAATTCTTCTTCAGGTTTCTGGATAAGAAGGTGATCATATCATTGATTTCTGGCAAAGGAACAAATGTAAAGGCAGCCTTGAAATGGAAAATAATAAGATCAACTTGTTCACTTTCATCTTTCTATCTTTCTAGCTATATCAGCTCCTGGGAAATTTTTCAATCCTCCCCAAATCTTTGAAGTATGTAATTGCTATGGAAACTGCAAAGATTCTTTCTTATCATTGAAAACAAAAATGACAATGTATGATACATAAATAAGAATTTTAGAAGTATTCCAATAATTAAATAAACATGTTTTATAGAAATTTCTAGAGGAATTTTCAAAGAAATACCTAAATGACAATGTAGTAAGTATCAAGGATCTTACAAATAATTATAAAATTTTAATAGCAACCATATCATAAAGAATATGCTTTGAATCTTAGATTTTTAAAGATGTGAAACCAATTATTTTCTTTTATTAAAAGCAGGAAGAACTTTTCATTCTTCCACATTCATATTACTATCCAAACTCACATGATTAATGTATACCATGAAACTATACTTTTCAGATTATATATTTACTGCAGAAAATGTAATTACACATCATTAGGAAAAAAATATTTCAGCTCTGATTATATGTATCTTTTCTTGAAATGAGAACCTCTGAATTCATTTATAAATTATGATGAAGACTGACCTATAAAATCAATAATTTACGTATCTTTTAAGGTCGTAGTTTTGATGGCATATTTACATATAACAGCATGGAACAGTAATAATGAAGATTACTATTATTTTCATTTTAGGATTTTGTAATAATCCTAATTTTAAAAAATTTACAATGCTATATTTAAGCGTGATTTTTTTGGCTGAAAGCCTTTCTTGACAAATATGTTTTAGATCACATCTTTATTAGAGATAGAGGGCACTGGAGATAAAGTATCTCATTTTGAAGACAAAATGCTGAAGCCTTTAGGAACTGTGTCCTTTCAGATATTAAATTGCTATTCTTGATCTCCTTCATCTTGGCTCCTCTGGTTTTGCTTATTACTCTAAAGGAAAACGTTTATCTCAGAGATTTTGATCACTGCATTTTCCTTTCCTGGTAGTAATGATTTACTCATATATGGACAAATAATAGACATAATTTGGAAACATTTATAGTTAATGTTAGAATGAATTCTTCTTCAGGTTTCTGGATAAGAAGGTGATCATATCATTGATTTCTGGCAAAGGAACAAATGTAAAGGCAGCCTTGAAATGGAAAATAATAAGATCAACTTGTTCACTTTCATCTTTCTATCTTTCTAGCTATATCAGCTCCTGGGAAATTTTTCAATCCTCCCTAAATCTTTGAAGTATGTAATTGCTATGGAAACTGCAAAGATTCTTTCTTATCATTGAAAACAAAAATGACAATGTATGATACATAAATAAGAATTTTAGAAGTATTCCAATAATTAAATAAACATGTTTTATAGAAATTTCTAGAGGAATTTTCAAAGAAATACCTAAATGACAATGTAGTAAGTATCAAGGATCTTACAAATAATTATAAAATTTTAATAGCAACCATATCATAAAGAATATGCTTTGAATCTTAGATTTTTTTAAAGATGTGAAACCAATTATATTCTTTTATTAAAAGCAGGAAGAACTTTTCATTCTTCCACATTCATATTACTATCCAAACTCACATGATTAATGTATACCATGAAACTATACTTTTCAGATTATATATTTACTGCAGAAAATGTAATTACACATCATTAGGAAAAAAATATTTCAGCTCTGATTATATGTATCTTTTCTTGAAATGAGAACCTCTGAATTCATTTATAAATTATGATGAAGACTGACCTATAAAATCAATAATTTACGTATCTTTTAAGGTCGTAGTTTTGATGGCATATTTACATATAACAGCATGGAACAGTAATAATGAAGATTACTATTATTTTCATGTTAGGATTATGGCATAATCCTAATGCTAATACTTTAAAAGTATATGTTTTACAAATTTCTTTGGGTCTAATGGTTTGCCTGGCAATTCTATCAGTTGTATAATGAGTACTGCCCTTTTCAACCTACATACACAGAAAGAGAAGTTCAAAAAATATATAACTTTTTTCCTGAGCTCAAGAGATACACGGCAATCTAAAACAGTAGATGAGGAAATATCGTTATTAGCAAAGATGAAACACACAGTCCTTTTCAATCTTAGACTAATCTTTTGGCCTCAGTTTTTTCATCCAAAAAAACTAAGATTAAAATAGTTCCTGTATCATTTGCCAAGCTTTAACAGGAGATATAATGATCATAAATATAAAATTACTTTGAAATGTCAATGAAACTGTTACTTTTTCCTGGGATGGAACTTTATGATATTTAAGGATGTGCATTTTTGTTTACAAAGTATATACTGAGCTTCTCAGGTGGCACTAGTGGCAAAGAACCCACCTGCAGGAGATGTAAGGCAGGCAGGTTTGATCCCTAGGTCAGGAAGATCCCCTGTAGGAGGGCATGGTAACTAATAGCAGTATTCTTGCCTAGAGAATTCCATGTACAGAGAAGCCTGGCAGGCTACAGTCCATAGGGTCATAGAGATTCAGACACAACTGAAGTGACTTGGTATAAAGTATATATTAATTACATGTATATTATACATTTTTAATTTGTTGAATTGTTAATAAATCATGACTGAGGTAACTACTATATTGCAATAGTAAAGAATATTCATATGAAAATCCACATGTCTGTTTTTTCTTCCCTTGCTGATTGACAAGAGGTTTTAATACACAGATTCCTGATTAATGATCTTGTTAATAAACTAATCTAAATGCACACTTTGGGCACCTCCTAAAGAAAATGAATTCTAGTTTATAAATTTTTTGGAAAAATTTTGAAGTATCTTTTCTTGAAATGAGAACCTCTGAATTCATTTATAAATTATGATGAAGACTGACCTATAAAATCAATAATTTACGTATCTTTTAAGGTCGTAGTTTTGATGGCATATTTACATATAACAGCATGGAACAGTAATAATGAAGATTACTATTATTTTCATGTTAGGATTATGGCATAATCCTAATGCTAATACTTTAAAAGTATATGTTTTACAAATTTCTTTGGGTCTAATGGTTTGCCTGGCAATTCTATCAGTTGTATAATGAGTACTGCCCTTTTCAACCTACATACACAGAAAGAGAAGTTCAAAAAATATATAACTTTTTTCCTGAGCTCAAGAGATACACGGCAATCTAAAACAGTAGATGAGGAAATATCGTTATTAGCAAAGATGAAACACACAGTCCTTTTCAATCTTAGACTAATCTTTTGGCCTCAGTTTTTTCATCCAAAAAAACTAAGATTAAAATAGTTCCTGTATCATTTGCCAAGCTTTAACAGGAGATATAATGATCATAAATATAAAATTACTTTGAAATGTCAATGAAACTGTTACTTTTTCCTGGGATGGAACTTTATGATATTTAAGGATGTGCATTTTTGTTTACAAAGTATATACTGAGCTTCTCAGGTGGCACTAGTGGCAAAGAACCCACCTGCAGGAGATGTAAGGCAGGCAGGTTTGATCCCTAGGTCAGGAAGATCCCCTGTAGGAGGGCATGGTAACTAATAGCAGTATTCTTGCCTAGAGAATTCCATGTACAGAGAAGCCTGGCAGGCTACAGTCCATAGGGTCATAGAGATTCAGACACAACTGAAGTGACTTGGTATAAAGTATATATTAATTACATGTATATTATACATTTTTAATTTGTTGAATTGTTAATAAATCATGACTGAGGTAACTACTATATTGCAATAGTAAAGAATATTCATATGAAAATCCACATGTCTGTTTTTTCTTCCTTTGCTGATTGACAAGAGGTTTTAATACACAGATTCCTGATTAATGATCTTGTTAATAAACTAATCTAAATGCACACTTTGGGCACCTCCTAAAGAAAAGGAGGTTTTGAGAAAGCAAACAGAAGAGAAAAACAGTTTATGAATAATGCATATATTTGTTCACTTCTATCTCTCTGCCTTTTGCTTGAAAAGATATGTTTTGATAGCTGTAAATAGCAGGGATTTATGGATGAAAGACACTGCCTACATGAAGGTATTTTACCATTCTAGATCTCTGACATAACATTAAATCTTCCCAATAGCAAAATCAGTAAATGCTGCTAAACTTAAGCTGTGAAATGATAATAATTACATAGGAGTTTTATGAGAGATGATAAGCATTTAGCAAAATTGCAATTGTATTACTAATTTTTTAGTAGTAACATGTTTCAATGAGACATGTGACGTTTATGGAAAGTAGATGTTAGAAAAGTATTACCTCTTAACGAAGGGCATAGCATTCATGAAAATATACATGTGGATCATGTGAGATCTACAAGGAGTTAGACAAATTTTTCATTTTGTAGTTTAACAGTCTTCAAATTTTGACTGACATTTTCCTTTTGGAAGTAATAACAACAGATATCGCCCCATGGGATTCAGGCAATGGGCTAGGCTTTTGTAATTATTTGCTCTATGACTATATAAAAACCATGCTAGTTCAAGCAATATACTACAGAATAATTATGATAATGCTGATCAGTAGCATACTTAATATCTTTGGCCAGCTTATATTTCATAGAGCCTGTTCCAAAGTCAGTTTATACCATGAACTCACTGTAATCTAACACCAGTACCAGTGTTGGGGCTTTCCCAGTGGTCTAATGTTTAAGAATCTGCCTGTCATGCAGGGCACATGGATTCAGTCCCTGGTCCGGGAAGATTCCACGTGCCTCAGAGCAACTAAGTCCATGTGCCACAACTGGTGAAGTCCGTGAGCCTACAGCCAGTGCCCTGCAGAAAGAAACCACTGCAATGAGAAGTCCACGTTTCATTATGATGAGTAGCCCCTGTTCATCACAAGTGGAGAAAGCCCAGGTACTGCAATGAAGACCTTGAGCAGCCCAAAATAAATGAATCTTAAAATATGCTGTAAAACTAAGGGAACTCAAACAGGGACTCTGTAATGACCTAAAGGTGTCAGATGGGGAGAGAGATGGGAGGCATCCCATCACAGGGATGTGTGGCAGTAAACAACAAAACTCTGTAAAAAAAATTAAAAATTTAAAACTATAAAAATAAATCCAGTATTTTACTGCTATAATTTAACCATTGTGTTTAATATTATGGTGAGAAATCATGGTCTAGAGAAAAATAAATTTTTTCAAAGGATCAAAATTTTTGTTTTCCAACTTCTTACAGATCTCTGACATAACATTAAATCTTCCCAATAGCAAAATCAGTAAATGCTGCTAAACTTAAGCTGTGAAATGATAATAATTACATAGGAGTTTTATGAGAGATGATAAGCATTTAGCAAAATTGCAATTGTATTACTAATTTTTTAGTAGTAACATGTTTCAATGAGACATGTGACGTTTATGGAAAGTAGATGTTAGAAAAGTATTACCTCTTAACGAAGGGCATAGCATTCATGAAAATATACATGTGGATCATGTGAGATCTACAAGGAGTTAGACAAATTTTTCATTTTGTAGTTTAACAGTCTTCAAATTTTGACTGACATTTTCCTTTTGGAAGTAATAACAACAGATATCGCCCCATGGGATTCAGGCAATGGGCTAGGCTTTTTGTAATTATTTGCTCTATGACTATATAAAAACCATGCTAGTTCAAGCAATATACTACAGAATAATTATGATAATGCTGATCAGTAGCATACTTAATATCTTTGGCCAGCTTATATTTCATAGAGCCTGTTCCAAAGTCAGTTTATACCATGAACTCACTGTAATCTAACACCAGTACCAGTGTTGGGGCTTTCCCAGTGGTCTAATGTTTAAGAATCTGCCTGTCATGCAGGGCACATGGATTCAGTCCCTGGTCCGGGAAGATTCCACGTGCCTCAGAGCAACTAAGTCCATGTGCCACAACTGGTGAAGTCCGTGAGCCTACAGCCAGTGCCCTGCAGAAAGAAACCACTGCAATGAGAAGTCCACGTTTCATTATGATGAGTAGCCCCTGTTCATCACAAGTGGAGAAAGCCCAGGTACTGCAATGAAGACCTTGAGCAGCCCAAAATAAATGAATCTTAAAATATGCTGTAAAACTAAGGGAACTCAAACAGGGACTCTGTAATGACCTAAAGGTGTCAGATGGGGAGAGAGATGGGAGGCATCCCATCACAGGGATGTGTGGCAGTAAACAACAAAACTCTGTAAAAAAAATTAAAAATTTAAAACTATAAAAATAAATCCAGTATTTTACTGCTATAATTTAACCATTGTGTTTAATATTATGGTGAGAAATCATGGTCTAGAGAAGTAATTTTTTTCAAAGATCAAAAGACCTTTTTTCCTAGATCATTAGTTTCAGTGGCTATGACAAGACTCATCCTTCTTGTTTTTATCATCTACTAACTTCTTACACTCTGATGCTGTATAACACATTATCATAAACTTCACAGCTTAAGACAAATTATAGTTTTGTTTCTCTATTTTTGGCATCATGATTTCAGGCACAGGTGAGCCAGGTCTTCAGGATTTCACACAAGCCTGTAATTAAGATGTCAGCTGTCTCATTTCAAAGTCACATCAGGGGAAGACTGCCCCCAAACTTACATGATAGTTAGCAGTCTTCAGTTCCTTATCGACCACGGAAGCAACAGCTTCAGTCTCTTGCTGGTTGTTGGCCATAGACCCCTCTCATTTCCTTGCCACCTGAACCTCTTCATATAGCAGCTCAAAATAAGGCAGCTTTCTTCAGAAAAGCCAGCCCATGAGATGTTAGCAACACCATGATATAAACTTCCATAACTTAATCATGTAAGTGATATTTTATCACTTTTGTTGTATTCTCTTGGATAGAAACAAGTCGCAGGTCCTACCAACACTCAAGGGGAAATGCATAAAGCTATGAGTGAAGTGGAGGTAATTGGGGGTCACCTTTAGAGTCTGCATACCTCCCCCTCCTTACTGAAGTCTTTGGGAAAGCACAACATTTCACCGTTAGCTACTACCATCAACCTGGGTGTTCACTGCCCCCATAAATCAAGCATCCAAGGACCTATGCTTTCACTCATGTTATCCACTTCTGAGATCACATCCTAGACCTTGTCATTGCTCATAACAGAACAATCTTCTATTCCCTTCTACATGTGAGTACTCCATTCTCATCAATCAAGTCATATTTTCATAGATTTTTATGCCTATCTCACAGTAGTATAGAACCAATGTCAAAAGCGTTCACATAAAGATTAGGAACCCTGTCAACATTTCATTTATCATACCTGAAATTTTTATTTGAGTTTTTTAAAGTAATGTTTCTTGGTTTTAGGTTATAATTTTCATGATATTGTTTACCCTACTGTTAGCACAGGACTTCCTAAGCCTTGAGATGCAGTCAATACTACTTACGGAATTGATGAGTGAGTCCCAGTTAGAACTAAGCTTCACCACTCAGCTTCTACTCCATCCTCCTCATTCTTACTCACCTCTGAGTTCTTGACATAAATCTTACAAATTCAATATGTGAGTTTCCCGATTATCACAAATTCTGCCTTCTGTTTCCATACACACTGCTTTTCACTAGCTAAGATTTTTCTCCATGTAGGCAAAGATGTTCCTCAGAATAAATATTCTAAACTTTCTGAAGATTATTTGCCATTAAGGAAATCATTTTCTATATTTTAAAGATATCATGCCTATGTTAATTTATACTTTAATTATTTTACAAGAAAAATGGTTTTCTTAAACTGTATAAAAAAATAAAACATGCTAAATTATATTCAGTAAAAATAAGAGTTTATTATGTGCTAATTCAACCTCTATTATAGATAGGAGATTTGTGTAGACTGGTTAACACAGAAACTTTAGAAAAAATAGGCATATCCTTACTTAAAGTGATCCTAGTTACCTGGTAACCATATGTTGGCTACAATTCAAAGGCCATATGACTGGCAGAGAAATACATCATAATTTATCAATTTATAACACTTCTCTAAATTATTTTCAATATACATTAGACACAATGTTATAATATTAAGCTGGTTTGGTGAACTCATCCTTTCTAAACACAGGAAAAAATAGATTAAAAAATTAAATGGGGCAAACAAGAAAAGTCAAGATATTGAGGATACTTTCACTCATGTTATCCACTTCTGAGATCACATCCTAGACCTTGTCATTGCTCATAACAGAACAATCTTCTATTCCCTTCTACATGTGAGTACTCCATTCTCATCAATCAAGTCATATTTTCATAGATTTTTATGCCTATCTCACAGTAGTATAGAACCAATGTCAAAAGCGTTCACATAAAGATTAGGAACCCTGTCAACATTTCATTTATCATACCTGAAATTTTTATTTGAGTTTTTTAAAGTAATGTTTCTTGGTTTTAGGTTATAATTTTCATGATATTGTTTACCCTACTGTTAGCACAGGACTTCCTAAGCCTTGAGATGCAGTCAATACTACTTACTGAATTGATGAGTGAGTCCCAGTTAGAACTAAGCTTCACCACTCAGCTTCTACTCCATCCTCCTCATTCTTACTCACCTCTGAGTTCTTGACATAAATCTTACAAATTCAATATGTGAGTTTCCCGATTATCACAAATTCTGCCTTCTGTTTCCATACACACTGCTTTTCACTAGCTAAGATTTTTCTCCATGTAGGCAAAGATGTTCCTCAGAATAAATATTCTAAACTTTCTGAAGATTATTTGCCATTAAGGAAATCATTTTCTATATTTTAAAGATATCATGCCTATGTTAATTTATACTTTAATTATTTTACAAGAAAAATGGTTTTCTTAAACTGTATAAAAAAATAAAACATGCTAAATTATATTCAGTAAAAATAAGAGTTTATTATGTGCTAATTCAACCTCTATTATAGATAGGAGATTTGTGTAGACTGGTTAACACAGAAACTTTAGAAAAAATAGGCATATCCTTACTTAAAGTGATCCTAGTTACCTGGTAACCATATGTTGGCTACAATTCAAAGGCCATATGACTGGCAGAGAAATACATCATAATTTATCAATTTATAACACTTCTCTAAATTATTTTCAATATACATTAGACACAATGTTATAATATTAAGCTGGTTTGGTGAACTCATCCTTTCTAAACACAGGAAAAAATAGATTAAAAATTAATGACATCAAGAAAAGTCAAGATATTGAGGGACAAATACTTTAAGTTTTTCACAAGCCCTAGAGGCAAATACTATAGCAGAGATCACAATTACCCATAAACACTGAGATTCTTTTTCAGGGGGCATCTTTTATTGGTCTTTCATTTATTTATTTTCATCCAACTTTGTTCTTTGGCCCAAGTGGGCCTCCAATCGCAGTGGCCTTTCTCACTGCCGAGCACTGGCTCCGGGCACATGTGTTCCAGAGCGCTGGCTAGTAATTGGACACCCCTGTCCAGGCTCTCCATGGCATGTAGGATCTTCCCTGGCCAGGGATCGAACTGGTGCCTCTTGCACTGCAAGGCAGAATTCTTACCCACTGGACCACCAGGGAAGCCCAACATTGAGATTCTTAAGGTAAAATTTAGGGTCAAAGAGTGAGTTCAGCCCCTTCTGAGTTCAGCCCCCTTATACCAGATAATTCTTACTGTGTTCCAGTACAGGTCCTATCTTCTTATTTTTATCAGATCTACAAATGAATGCTTGACCAATGCAATCCATGAACAAGAAACAAAAACGTTAAAAACTCTGTATTAAATGCTAATATCACACCACATCACTTGACCTATTTATCAGGCCTATAGGGCAGTCAGATCTAACCAAGCATTTGAGAAGGAAGCATTACACATGAATCCAGATGCTAGAGACCTTGCCCTCACAATCCTGGTTACACTTGTCTAGTGAGATGAGCAAAAGGAAAAGACTAAAATAGCCATATTAGAAATTTATTGGGAACGTGTATAATTCAGACAAAATTTCCCTGAGACCCAAACCTGACCCCTGTCCCATGTCCCTCACCTTAGCAACCCCACTCTTTGGACTGCCGTTATAAACATTTTTAAAGTCTCCTTCCAGTGACTGAGGTGCTATGAAGCTGGCTCTACTATTTAAGGTCAATGATCCAAACCCAGACCAGCACCATGTGGACCCTGGGTCACCATTTTAGTCCTTGGGAACTCCCTTCAAGCCTCTTAATCCCCCAATTCTACATGTGAAATTTACCAGATGCTCTAATAAGCTCTAATATTCATGCCTATGAAGTCATGCTCAGTTCCAAGGGGGTGGCCTGGTAAATAATTAATATCTTCTGACTTACAGTACATTTCTTTTGCAAGGTTATACACCACTGGTTTGCCAGAATGATGTGACCATGATGATTTTGGTTGCTTCTCACTTATATTGGATAGATGACGAGTTCAGGTGAAAATCTTTCCCTAAAAACTGCCCCCGAGCTTTTCAGGGGCCTCTTTTATTGGTCTTTCATTTATTTATTTTCATCCAACTTTGTTCTTTGGCCCAAGTGGGCCTCCAATCGCAGTGGCCTTTCTCACTGCCGAGCACTGGCTCCGGGCACATGTGTTCCAGAGCGCTGGCTAGTAATTGGACACCCCTGTCCAGGCTCTCCATGGCATGTAGGATCTTCCCTGGCCAGGGATCGAACTGGTGCCTCTTGCACTGCAAGGCAGAATTCTTACCCACTGGACCACCAGGGAAGCCCAACATTGAGATTCTTAAGGTAAAATTTAGGGTCAAAGAGTGAGTTCAGCCCCTTCTGAGTTCAGCCCCCTTATACCAGATAATTCTTACTGTGTTCCAGTACAGGTCCTATCTTCTTATTTTTATCAGATCTACAAATGAATGCTTGACCAATGCAATCCATGAACAAGAAACAAAAACGTTAAAAACTCTGTATTAAATGCTAATATCACACCACATCACTTGACCTATTTATCAGGCCTATAGGGCAGTCAGATCTAACCAAGCATTTGAGAAGGAAGCATTACACATGAATCCAGATGCTAGAGACCTTGCCCTCACAATCCTGGTTACACTTGTCTAGTGAGATGAGCAAAAGGAAAAGACTAAAATAGCCATATTAGAAATTTATTGGGAACGTGTATAATTCAGACAAAATTTCCCTGAGACCCAAACCTGACCCCTGTCCCATGTCCCTCACCTTAGCAACCCCACTCTTTGGACTGCCGTTATAAACATTTTTAAAGTCTCCTTCCAGTGACTGAGGTGCTATGAAGCTGGCTCTACTATTTAAGGTCAATGATCCAAACCCAGACCAGCACCATGTGGACCCTGGGTCACCATTTTAGTCCTTGGGAACTCCCTTCAAGCCTCTTAATCCCCCAATTCTACATGTGAAATTTACCAGATGCTCTAATAAGCTCTAATATTCATGCCTATGAAGTCATGCTCAGTTCCAAGGGGGTGGCCTGGTAAATAATTAATATCTTCTGACTTACAGTACATTTCTTTTGCAAGGTTATACACCACTGGTTTGCCAGAATGATGTGACCATGATGATTTTGGTTGCTTCTCACTTATATTGGATAGATGACGAGTTCAGGGCTCTGAACTACCAAATATCCACTGTACTTTGGTTGTGGCTGGAGGACAGGCCCATGGATCAACTTGTGCTGCTCAATGTTTATCTACCCACATCACTACCTCAGTCCCTTCTTTGATCCAAGCACTCAGGGGTGTCAAAGTGAGGTGTAAGAGGTTTACCTTCTGTGAACTCTGCTGCTGAACATAAGACAGTCATCACACTTCTAAAGGCTCTAGGGCACACGTCAGATAGTCTTCTGGTAGTGGCTATGCCTGTCTCTTCAGAGAGTTTTAGACAGTTCCAAGTGATGTCCTCTCTTAGCTCCAACTGATATGCAGCTATCATATTGTGCTGGGTCCATTTTAGCCCCAGACATGAAGGATGCCCTTTGTATAAATGGTACTGCTGCTCTCTTCAATACCAGCAGTATCCCCTGTCCTAATAGCGGTATTTGAAAGACTGGCATATGGTTAATATTGGAAAAACTTCAAATTCTAGCCTGCAGTGGTTAGGGCCTAAAGTGTTCTATAAAAAAGGGACCCCCCAAAAAAAAAAAAAAAAAAAAAGGGACCCCCAACTCCAGGATCGAATGCCTGATGATCAGAGGGGGAGCTTATATAATAAAGTGTGCAATAAATGTAGTATATTTGAATCATGCTGAAACTATCCCAGCTAACCATGGTCTGTGGACAATTTGGCTTCCACAAAACCAGTCCCTGGTGTCAAAAAGGCTGGGGACTGCTGCTATAAAAGACAAGGTAGAACACATACTTTTTTGTATTTAGGAAGTAAAACTCCAAAGGATGAATCTAATGTGACCAGAAAACAAATCATTGCTTGTATTTTTCTGCACGCTCTGAGCAAGACCTATAATTTCGGTCATCACCCAAAAAGCACAGTCACAACCTTTGACAGAATCATCGGAAGCCTGCACTCATGGGAGGCAGTAGAGATGGTGAGCCTTAACCTTTAAAGAACAAAGCAATAAAATTGGGGTGAAGTTCCAGATGCTCTAATAAGCTCTAATTTTAGCCTATGAAGTCATGCTCAGTTCCAAGGGGTGGCCTGGTAAATAATTAATATCTTCTGACTTACAGTACATTTCTTTTGCAAGGTTATACACCACTGGTTTGCCAGAATGATGTGACCATGATGATTTTGGTTGCTTCTCACTTATATTGGATAGATGACGAGTTCAGGGCTCTGAACTACCAAATATCCACTGTACTTTGGTTGTGGCTGGAGGACAGGCCCATGGATCAACTTGTGCTGCTCAATGTTTATCTACCCACATCACTACCTCAGTCCCTTCTTTGATCCAAGCACTCAGGGGTGTCAAAGTGAGGTGTAAGAGGTTTACCTTCTGTGAACTCTGCTGCTGAACATAAGACAGTCATCACACTTCTAAAGGCTCTAGGGCACACGTCAGATAGTCTTCTGGTAGTGGCTATGCCTGTCTCTTCAGAGAGTTTTAGACAGTTCCAAGTGATGTCCTCTCTTAGCTCCAACTGATATGCAGCTATCATATTGTGCTGGGTCCATTTTAGCCCCAGACATGAAGGATGCCCTTTGTATAAATGGTACTGCTGCTCTCTTCAATGCCAGCAGTATCCCCTGTCCTAATAGCGGTATTTGAAAGACTGGCATATGGTTAATATTGGAAAAACTTCAAATTCTAGCCTGCAGTGGTTAGGGCCTAAAGTGTTCTATAAAAAAGGGACCCCCAAAAAAAAAAAAAAAAAAAAAAAAGGGACCCCCAACTCCAGGATCGAATGCCTGATGATCAGAGGGGGAGCTTATATAATAAAGTGTGCAATAAATGTAGTATATTTGAATCATGCTGAAACTATCCCAGCTAACCATGGTCTGTGGACAATTTGGCTTCCACAAAACCAGTCCCTGGTGTCAAAAAGGCTGGGGACTGCTGCTATAAAAGACAAGGTAGAACACATACTTTTTTGTATTTAGGAAGTAAAACTCCAAAGGATGAATCTAATGTGACCAGAAAACAAATCATTGCTTGTATTTTTCTGCACGCTCTGAGCAAGACCTATAATTTCGGTCATCACCCAAAAAGCACAGTCACAACCTTTGACAGAATCATCGGAAGCCTGCACTCATGGGAGGCAGTAGAGATGGTGAGCGCCATGAATAATGACACATTAAATAAAAGGCATTAAGGGATAGCAGAGCAAGAAAATCAGTATTACTGCAATAAAAACCAGTTCCTAGGAGATATGACATTGTGAGAAATAAAGGAATGGTAATTTTTTATCACACTGAGAGGTATGAAATACGCCAACTAGAAGAGGCAGGTACTAGACTTTAGATAGAGTCATGACCTGAAATGAAAAAATCCATATGGACATAGATTAACTAACATATCAATATGCAACACTTATCTACCACCTGTTCTAAACTTTCAGAAACAAATCATTATATCTCATAGTGAATGGGTTCTAGATAATTTGAGAATTAGCTAGAATTAGAAATATCCATGAATTCTAGGTATTTTTAAAAACACAACCTTTAAGATAATATAATGTTCATCAGTTTTAATAATCAATAGATAAAAATAAAATATAATTATAATTGCAAGCCAAAATGGAAAATGATTAATCTAACAAAGTATTAATAATTATATACAATTTGGGGAGTTAAGTGGGGTGATGTGGTAAGTGTAGTGCACCATGCAAGGTTAAAAGATACTGAATATGGTTCCTTATGCTATACAAGAAGCCCCCTTTTTTAATCTATTTTATATATAGTAGTATATATCTGTGAATTCCATACTCCTAACTTATCTCTTCCTTCTTTCCCTTTCATAACCATAATTTTGTTTTCTACGTGAGTCTGTTTCTGCTTTGTAATGCTTAGTCATGGTTTTATTGCTTTAGGAAAAAAATGTTTAGTCACATCATTTGCCTATTGTTTAAGTGATTTAAATTTTTATTTTTCTGTTATAAAATTTTATATAGAGATTGAATAGATCCCCTGGAGAAGGAAATGGCAACACACTTCAGTATCCTTGCCTGGGAAATCATGTGGACAGAGGACCGTGGTGGGCTACAGTCCATGGGGTCACAAGAGTTGGACACAACTTAGCAACTAAACCACCATAGATAGTGAATATCAGACAGACACACACACACACACACATATGAATATATATATGAATTTTATTTCTTTCATATATATATATACATAATATATATATATATGCAAAGATTTTTCCATATTTTGTAAGCATTTTTTAAAATTTCCTTAATGGTGTTATTTAAAGCATGTAAGTTTATAAAGTTGATGAAGCCCAATTTAATCTATATCATTTTTTCACTTAGAGTTTTGATGTCATAATTAAAAAATTATTGCCTAATCAAAAAACTACAAAGATTTAAATCTGTGTCTTATAAGAGTTCCATAATTTCAGTGCTTATATTTAGATCCATGATTCATTTTGAGTTGATTTTTTTTTTCTATTCGTATGTGGTAGGGAGAACAACTTAACTTTTGCATGTAGATACCCTCTTTAATTTCACTGGGGATTTTGAGGTCTATTTTCATAAAGGATTATTGACTTGTGATTTTCTTTGCTTGTGATTTGTCACGTCTTGGTATAATATAATACTGGATAGACAGAAGTTTTGGGGAAGTGTTCTCTCCACATCTCATTTTTTGAAAGAATGTGTATATCACTTCTTAATTCTTTTTTTAATATGTTTGGCAAAATTAACCACTGAAAATATCTAATGCTTTGCTTTTCACTGTTAGCAGGTTTTTTGTTTTTTTTTTAAAGATTTATTTATTTATTTATTTTGGGCGGGGGTCGGGTTGGGGAGGGAGGGGAGCGGGCGGGCCACTTCCATTGGTCTTTCATTTCTCTGTTTTCATCCATCTTTGTCCTTTGGCTCCTGTGGGCCTCCCATCGAGGTGGCGTCTGTCGTTGCAGAGCACCAGCTCTGGGCGCATGCGCCCCAGAGCTCTGGCTCGGTGATTGGACACATCGGTCCAGCCACTCCGCGGCACGTGGGATCTTCCCAGGCCAGGGATGGAACCCGCGCCCCTTGCAGTGCAAGGCGGTGTCCCTACCCACTGGACCACCAGGGGAAGCCCCTGTTAGCACTGTTTGATGACTAACTCTCTGTTTCTTATAAGCATGTTCAAATTTTATTTCTCCTTCAGTCAGTTCTGTAATTTGCATGCTTTTAAGATTTTGTCAGTTTCATCCAGGGTAATCACTTGCTGGCAAGCAACTGTTTATAGTATTTTCTTATAATTTAAAATTTCTATAAAGTCAATGACAATGTAATATCTTCTCTGTTATTCATGGTTCTATTATTTCTATTTCCCCCCATGACTAGCAGAAGTAGATCTCACATATTTTGTTAATTAATTCAAAGAACTAGCTTTTGTTTTCATTGATTTTTCTCTATTGTCTTTCTCTCTATTTAATTTACTTCCCCTCTATTTTTTTTTCATTCTGCTTGCTTTAGACATAGTTCGCTCTCATTTTTCTAATTTCTTAAGGTTAAAGTTAGGTTATTGACTTGACATTTTTCTTTTTAACAGATACATACAGGTACAAAATTCCTTCTATGTATGTTTTTCATTTCATCCATTATATTTTGAATATCGTGTTTTTTTGTTCAGTATTCTCAAAATATTACCCTATTTCTGTGGCTATTCCCTTTGTGACTCATTGGCTGTGAAAGGGTGTTTTCATGTTATTTCTACACATTTAAAAAATTCCTCAAAATTCCTTACATTGTTGATTTCTAATTTGATTACTTTATGACTGGAGAACATACTTTGTATGACTTCAGCTCTTTCAAATTCATTGAGACTTGTTTTATAATATAACATATGAACTATCCTGGAGAATGCAGAACATGCAACTGAGAAGAATGTATTCTGCTGTGAATGAGTGAAGTCTCGCTTTTCTGGTGGTTCAGATGGTAAAAAATCTGCTTCCAATGGAGGAAACCAAGTTTCCATCAGTGGGTGGGAAGATCCTTTGGAAAAGGAATGTCAACCCCCCATCGAGGTGGCGTCTGTCGTTGCAGAGCACCAGCTCTGGGCGCATGCGCCCCAGAGCTCTGGCTCGGTGATTGGACACATCGGTCCAGCCACTCCGCGGCACGTGGGATCTTCCCAGGCCAGGGATGGAACCCGCGCCCCTTGCAGTGCAAGGCGGTGTCCCTACCCACTGGACCACCAGGGGAAGCCCCTGTTAGCACTGTTTGATGACTAACTCTCTGTTTCTTATAAGCATGTTCAAATTTTATTTCTCCTTCAGTCAGTTCTGTAATTTGCATGCTTTTAAGATTTTGTCAGTTTCATCCAGGGTAATCACTTGCTGGCAAGCAACTGTTTATAGTATTTTCTTATAATTTAAAATTTCTATAAAGTCAATGACAATGTAATATCTTCTCTGTTATTCATGGTTCTATTATTTCTATTTCCCCCCATGACTAGCAGAAGTAGATCTCACATATTTTGTTAATTAATTCAAAGAACTAGCTTTTGTTTTCATTGATTTTTCTCTATTGTCTTTCTCTCTATTTAATTTACTTCCCCTCTATTTTTTTTTCATTCTGCTTGCTTTAGACATAGTTCGCTCTCATTTTTCTAATTTCTTAAGGTTAAAGTTAGGTTATTGACTTGACATTTTTCTTTTTAACAGATACATACAGGTACAAAATTCCTTCTATGTATGTTTTTCATTTCATCCATTATATTTTGAATATCGTGTTTTTTTGTTCAGTATTCTCAAAATATTACCCTATTTCTGTGGCTATTCCCTTTGTGACTCATTGGCTGTGAAAGGGTGTTTTCATGTTATTTCTACACATTTAAAAAATTCCTCAAAATTCCTTACATTGTTGATTTCTAATTTGATTACTTTATGACTGGAGAACATACTTTGTATGACTTCAGCTCTTTCAAATTCATTGAGACTTGTTTTATAATATAACATATGAACTATCCTGGAGAATGCAGAACATGCAACTGAGAAGAATGTATTCTGCTGTGAATGAGTGAAGTCTCGCTTTTCTGGTGGTTCAGATGGTAAAAAATCTGCTTCCAATGGAGGAAACCAAGTTTCCATCAGTGGGTGGGGAAGATCCTTTGGAAAAGGAAATGTCAACCCACTCCAGCATTCTTACCTGGAGAATGCCCGTGGACAGAGGAGTATGACGAGTCAGATGTAACTGAGCCACAAGTATGTTCACTTTCACTTTGGATTCATTTGGCTCTTAATGTTGTCGACTCTTTAATTTCCCTTTAAATTTCAACCCAGTTGTTCTCTCCATCATTAGAGTAGGGTGTGTAACTTTCAACTACTATAGTTCTTTAGTTTCTATTTTCTCTTCAAGTCTGACATTTTTGCTTCAGGTAGTATGGAGTTTTGTAGTTAGGAGCTTGCATGGTTTACTTTTTGTGATTTCTTGATGAATAGTACTTTTGTCCTTACAGAATGGTTTTCTTTGTTATAAAGAACAAATTCCTCCTAAAGTATATATTGTCTTTTAGTCACTCAAGGTCATTTTGTTTGCATAGAATATTATTTCACATTCTTTTGTATTCCACTATTTATATCTCTGAATTCAAAATGTGTCCCTTAAAAACACGATATAACTAGATCATTTTAAATCCATTCTGCCAGTTGCAATCTTTTGAATTGACTGTTTAATACATTTATGTTTAAGGTAGTTACTGACAAGAAAGATTTATGTTTGTCATTTTGTTATTCTTTTCTATAAATCTTATGTTTTTCTTGTTTTTCTATCCTTAGAGTACTGTCTTATTTCATATAAATAGATATTCCCTAGTTCACTGTTTACACTCCCTTGTCATTCATTTTACTTTTTATTTTTCATTATTTCTAGCAGATTACAACTAACATCTTAATTCATAACAATCTGATTCAGATTATTGACAATTTTAATTGTATAGAAAAATTTGCTACTATATACTTCCCCTGCTCCCTTGTGCTATTGATATCACTTAAATTACATCTTTCCAGGTTATAAGTCAACAAATACTTTTATAATCATTGATTTTGCAGTTGTCTGTAAAATCAAAGAGGAAAACAGTTACAGAAAGTACTTTTATGTGCTTTTTAAAAGATTTACCTATGTCATTATTGCTCTTCATCTCTTTACATTGTTTCTAGTAACTGTGTAGAATCTTTTCATTTCAGAGAGATGACTTTTATTAATATTTTCAGAGTCCATTAGTATTCCATTAGGGCAGATCTGAAATAAGCAAATTCTCTCAAGTTTTGTTTATTGGCAAATGTCTTAACTTCATTTCTAAGGAAAGAAAGCTTTCTTGCATATTTTGGTGACTATTTTTTTTTCAGCACTTAAAATATGTCATCTTTTGGGACTCCATGGTTTCTAATGAGAAGCCATCTGTTGGCCTTATTAGAGATGTCGCCTTCATGATGAATCTCGTTCACTGCTTTCATTAGTTTCTGGCTTCGACTTGTAACAGTTTGATTATGATATATCTAGGTATAAAACTCTTTGAGTTTATACCAGAATTGTTTAAGTTCCTTGAATATATTAACTGACACCTTTCATCAACTCTGTCAAGTTTTCAGTCATACTTGATTCAAATTCATGTATCACCCCCCCCCTTTTATTCCCTCTCTCCTCTCTTTCAATGACTCCTAATTTGCATATGCTGTATTTGGTCTTGTAAATATGCCAGTCTCTGAGGTTCTATTCATGTTTCTTCATTCTTTATGCTTCTCAGACTAGATACTCTGAATTGACCTATTTTTAAGTTAATTCATTCTTTACCAGTTGAAATCTAATACAGAGTCTCACTAATAAATCTTTCATTTCAGTTGTTTTAATGTTCAACTGCCTTCCACCAAGGGTTTCTTGTTATTGCTATTTGTGGTGGTGGTGGTTTGTTTTATCAATACTATCCTAAATTCATCGTCCAAAATTTGTGTTGTCATTTGTGGTCACTGAAGTTTCTGCTTAATTAGTTTGATCGTCATCTAATTACTGTATTCACAGCAGTTGTGCATGTTATACATTAGATGTACATGTATAAGAATTAGATTATTTGACATTCATAGCCCTTGGCAGTCAATGTTTATCAATTCATAACAATCTGATTCAGATTATTGACAATTTTAATTGTATAGAAAAATTTGCTACTATATACTTCCCCTGCTCCCTTGTGCTATTGATATCACTTAAATTACATCTTTCCAGGTTATAAGTCAACAAATACTTTTATAATCATTGATTTTGCAGTTGTCTGTAAAATCAAAGAGGAAAACAGTTACAGAAAGTACTTTTATGTGCTTTTTAAAAGATTTACCTATGTCATTATTGCTCTTCATCTCTTTACATTGTTTCTAGTAACTGTGTAGAATCTTTTCATTTCAGAGAGATGACTTTTATTAATATTTTCAGAGTCCATTAGTATTCCATTAGGGCAGATCTGAAATAAGCAAATTCTCTCAAGTTTTGTTTATTGGCAAATGTCTTAACTTCATTTCTAAGGAAAGAAAGCTTTCTTGCATATTTTGGTGACTATTTTTCTTTCAGCACTTAAAATATGTCATCTTTTGGGACTCCATGGTTTCTAATGAGAAGCCATCTGTTGGCCTTATTAGAGATGTCGCCTTCATGATGAATCTCGTTCACTGCTTTCATTAGTTTCTGGCTTCGACTTGTAACAGTTTGATTATGATATATCTAGGTATAAAACTCTTTGAGTTTATACCAGAATTGTTTAAGTTCCTTGAATATATTAACTGACACCTTTCATCAACTCTGTCAAGTTTTCAGTCATACTTGATTCAAATTCATGTATCACCCCCCCCCTTTTATTCCCTCTCTCCTCTCTTTCAATGACTCCTAATTTGCATATGCTGTATTTGGTCTTGTAAATATGCCAGTCTCTGAGGTTCTATTCATGTTTCTTCATTCTTTATGCTTCTCAGACTAGATACTCTGAATTGACCTATTTTTAAGTTAATTCATTCTTTACCAGTTGAAATCTAATACAGAGTCTCACTAATAAATCTTTCATTTCAGTTGTTTTAATGTTCAACTGCCTTCCACCAAGGGTTTCTTGTTATTGCTATTTGTGGTGGTGGTGGTTTGTTTTATCAATACTATCCTAAATTCATCGTCCAAAATTTGTGTTGTCATTTGTGGTCACTGAAGTTTCTGCTTAATTAGTTTGATCGTCATCTAATTACTGTATTCACAGCAGTTGTGCATGTTATACATTAGATGTACATGTATAAGAATTAGATTATTTGACATTCATAGCCCTTGGCAGTCAATGTTTATTAGTGGTCATTTATTGTAGGTATCCTGCTTTGAACCAATTTTGTTTACTACCATAAATTTTATTGTCTCTTTATTGTGACAATTTTTCCAGCTTTATTTTGATATAATTGACACATAATATTATATAATGTTAAGTTGTAAATCTGTTGATTTGACAATTTACATGTTGCAAAATTATTATCACCAGAGTGTTAGTGCCACCATAGTGATGGCTAACACTTGCATCACATCATATTCTTACCATTTCTTTTTTGTGGTAAGATTTAAGGTCTATTTTCTTAGCAACTGTCAAGCATATAATATAGTATTATTAACTATAATCACCATATTATACAATATTCTCAGAACTTATTCATCTTATAACTGGAAATTTATACTCATTGACCAACATCTTCCCATTAATCTCTCCCCTGTAACTACCATTCCAGTGTAATCACAATTTCTAATGCATACTATTACATGTGTTGGGCATCAAAGACAAAAAGTCAAAAAGGTAGGCTTAGGTAGATTCATCTTAGGTAAGACCGACATTGAATAATAAAACATACCATAATTAGTATCATGAAAGAGATCGGTAGAATCCCAACTGTTACTATTAAATTTCCTACTTAACATACAAAAAATAATTCTTTGCACTTGCATCTTTTCAGTATTAACTATAATATGTACCTTACACAAATAGTAATCGCATTCACTTATTTTAATTGGTATACAATAATCCCAACTCAGAACTAACTACAACTTTTCATGTTCGTCAAGGTTGATAATGCCACTCCTAATCGAGTCACCTTTATTTAATGGCATACTCTATCTTTTAAGCAAGTGTACATAATTTGGTTCCTACTTAATCAATGTGAAATGGGCCACTGAGTTGTCTCATTTCTCCTGATGAATGCTGCTCTGTTTTATTTTCTTTCTAAATAAACAACTTTCACCACTGAGCTTGTCTATAAACTCCTCTTTTCTTCTAGAATCTAATGAACAGGACCTGACACTTTCATCTTCTTGAGTGTAAATTCAAAGTAAAGCTGTATTTTTCACAAGAAAATTAATACTTATTTTCTTACATTCCTAAATTATCAATAAGCACTTTAAGCATTCCATATGCTTTGAAAAATTGTTTTTCATGAAAGATTTTTACCATAAATGCACAATTCAATTATTTTCATAAATTGAACATATTTAGCAACCAGCACCAATATTAAGAATAGTTAACTCTAGCACAAAACACCTGTTTTTTGCACAAATTATCACTGATTATCTGTCATCCAAGTGAAACCATTTTTCCTGGTTCTGTAATTTATTTGGATGAATTATATGGTATGTACTTATTTGAGTCTGATTTCGTTCACTCAACATATTAGTGAGATTCATCCATTTATTCTTATTGTTGTATAGAATTTTATGTGTGGGCATGCTACACTTTATCCACCCTCCTGTTGATGGGCATCTGCTATTTGCACTTTGTAATAGTCTCATTTAAGAATATTACATTGTATAGGTTTCAATTAACATTGGTAATCAATTTTTTTAATGCATAAAATGAGGAATTAAAAGAATGTCTATGTTATTTAAAGAAGCATATGTACTATTAACTGTTAAAAGGGTAACAGCTACTGATGATGAATTAGTCATCCTTTTGATTAAACTCATCACAAGAACACTTGGCATTTCTCTTTTCTGGGTCTGCATCATCTGGAACACAATTTATATTCTTTTTGCACTAATTAAGAATTTAATATAACCATTCTTTACACTGGTTTCTAGAAGTTATTTTACCTCATTGAACAAACAAGAGTTTGCATGCCTAGGTTAGAGATAACCAGACTAAGGAGAATTAAAGAACAAGGCCAAACCACCTGGTCATCTAAAAGAGGCTGGCAATTAGATGGATAAAAAATCTTATGCATCTTAGAGGAGAAAGTTAAACTTAAGACTAATTAAACTATTAAACATGCAAACTTACTACATTATAACATGAGAGCCTTTCACTAATATCGATCACTTAGCATATTCTTATCTAAAGCTCTTAATCTTTTAAAACAATGATCCTGGGCGTTCCCTGAAGGTACAGTCACTAAGTCCCTTAAGGTACAGTTACAAAGACTGCACATTCTTAAGGCAGGGGCCCAGGTTCAATTCCCAGGCAGGGAACTAGATCCCACATGCTGCAACTAAGTGTTTACCAGCCACACTGAAAAGACACCATATGACACAGTGAAGATCAAAGATCCTGTGTCCTGCAACTAAGACTTGGCCCAGCCAGATACAAATAAATAACCAATGAAAATTAAATGCTGATCTCGTCAACATGAATTGATCCCATGCCATTATCTTATTACATTATCATCTACTATCTGGGAGGAGGGACTATCTCATGATCTAGGTATGACAAACCTTTTCAACATGATTAGTGAAATCCTGGTTCTGTAATTTATTTGGATGAATTATATGGTATGTACTTATTTGAGTCTGATTTCGTTCACTCAACATATTAGTGAGATTCATCCATTTATTCTTATTGTTGTATAGAATTTTATGTGTGGGCATGCTATACTTTATCCACCCTCCTGTTGATGGGCATCTGCTATTTGCACTTTGTAATAGTCTCATTTAAGAATATTACATTGTATAGGTTTCAATTAACATTGGTAATCAATTTTTTTAATGCATAAAATGAGGAATTAAAAGAATGTCTATGTTATTTAAAGAAGCATATGTACTATTAACTGTTAAAAGGGTAACAGCTACTGATGATGAATTAGTCATCCTTTTGATTAAACTCATCACAAGAACACTTGGCATTTCTCTTTTCTGGGTCTGCATCATCTGGAACACAATTTATATTCTTTTTGCACTAATTAAGAATTTAATATAACCATTCTTTACACTGGTTTCTAGAAGTTATTTTACCTCATTGAACAAACAAGAGTTTGCATGCCTAGGTTAGAGATAACCAGACTAAGGAGAATTAAAGAACAAGGCCAAACCACCTGGTCATCTAAAAGAGGCTGGCAATTAGATGGATAAAAAATCTTATGCATCTTAGAGGAGAAAGTTAAACTTAAGACTAATTAAACTATTAAACATGCAAACTTACTACATTATAACATGAGAGCCTTTCACTAATATCGATCACTTAGCATATTCTTATCTAAAGCTCTTAATCTTTTAAAACAATGATCCTGGGCGTTCCCTGAAGGTACAGTCACTAAGTCCCTTAAGGTACAGTTACAAAGACTGCACATTCTTAAGGCAGGGGCCCAGGTTCAATTCCCAGGCAGGGAACTAGATCCCACATGCTGCAACTAAGTGTTTACCAGCCACACTGAAAAGACACCATATGACACAGTGAAGATCAAAGATCCTGTGTCCTGCAACTAAGACTTGGCCCAGCCAGATACAAATAAATAACCAATGAAAATTAAATGCTGATCTCGTCAACATGAATTGATCCCATGCCATTATCTTATTACATTATCATCTACTATCTGGGAGGAGGGAGACTATCTCATGATCTAGGTATGACTATTTTTCTGTCTCCTTTTCCTTATAAACTACCCTGTTTGAGAACAGGCATGTTTCAGCACTGTATCTAAGTATACTGTAGAATCATGACTGAATCTGTTTATTAAAGTGATTTTAATTACCAAAAACTAGAATTCATAGGAAAACCATAATCACATATTTTAAATAAGCAAATACTTGAGATAAAAAATTGTTTAAATTCCATTGTATATATGTACCATAGTTTTTTTTATCCATTCATTTGTCAATGGACATCTAGGTTGCTTCCATGTTCTAGCTATTGTATGGAGAACTGCAATGAACATTGGGGTACAGGTGTTTCTTTCAATTTTGATTTCATCAGGGTATAGGCCTAATAGTGGGATTGCTGGGTTGTATGATGCTTCTATTTTTAGTTTTTTAAAGAATTTCCATACTGTCTTCCACAGCAGCTATACCAATTTACATTCCCATCAGCAATGCAAGAGTGTTCCCTTTTCTCTGCATATGGTACATACATACAATGGAGTACTTCTCAGCTGTAAAAAGAAATGCAGGGCTTCCCCTGGTGGTCCAGTGGGTAAGGACACCACCTTGCAGTGCAAGGGGCGCCAGTTCGATCCCTGGCCTGGGAAGATCCCACGTGCCGCGGAGCAGCTGGACCCATGTGTCCAATTACCAAGCCGGAACTCTGGAGCACATGCGCCCAGAGCCGGTGCTATGTGACGACAGACACCACCGCGATGGGAGGCCCCACGGGTCAAAGAACAAAGACAGATGAAAATGGAGAAATGAAAGACCAATAGAAGTGGCCTGCCCGCTCCCCTCCTTCCCCAACCCGACCCCCGCCCAAAATAAATAAATAAGTAAATCTTTAAAAAAAAGAAAAAAAAAAGAAATGCAGAAGAATCAGCCCTAATGAGGTGGATGGATCTAGAACCTATCATAAAAAGTGAAGCAAGTCAAAAAGGGCAAGAGAAGTACTGTATACTAACACATATATATGAAATCTAGTAAGAGGATAATGGTCTGTCAACATGAATTGATCCCATGCCATTATCTTATTACATTATCATCTACTATCTGGGAGGAGGGAGACTATCTCATGATCTAGGTATGACTATTTTTCTGTCTCCTTTTCCTTATAAACTACCCTGTTTGAGAACAGGCATGTTTCAGCACTGTATCTAAGTATACTGTAGAATCATGACTGAATCTGTTTATTAAAGTGATTTTAATTACCAAAAACTAGAATTCATAGGAAAACCATAATCACATATTTTAAATAAGCAAATACTTGAGATAAAAAATTGTTTAAATTCCATTGTATATATGTACCATAGTTTTTTTTATCCATTCATTTGTCAATGGACATCTAGGTTGCTTCCATGTTCTAGCTATTGTATGGAGAACTGCAATGAACATTGGGGTACAGGTGTTTCTTTCAATTTTGATTTCATCAGGGTATAGGCCTAATAGTGGGATTGCTGGGTTGTATGATGCTTCTATTTTTAGTTTTTTAAAGAATTTCCATACTGTCTTCCACAGCAGCTATACCAATTTACATTCCCATCAGCAATGCAAGAGTGTTCCCTTTTCTCTGCATATGGTACATACATACAATGGAGTACTTCTCAGCTGTAAAAAGAAATGCAGGGCTTCCCCTGGTGGTCCAGTGGGTAAGGACACCACCTTGCAGTGCAAGGGGCGCCAGTTCGATCCCTGGCCTGGGAAGATCCCACGTGCCGCGGAGCAGCTGGACCCATGTGTCCAATTACCAAGCCGGAACTCTGGAGCACATGCGCCCAGAGCCGGTGCTATGTGACGACAGACACCACCGCGATGGGAGGCCCCACGGGTCAAAGAACAAAGACAGATGAAAATGGAGAAATGAAAGACCAATAGAAGTGGCCTGCCCGCTCCCCTCCTTCCCCAACCCGACCCCCGCCCAAAATAAATAAATAAGTAAATCTTTAAAAAAAAGAAAAAAAAAAGAAATGCAGAAGAATCAGCCCTAATGAGGTGGATGGATCTAGAACCTATCATAAAAAGTGAAGCAAGTCAAAAAGGGCAAGAGAAGTACTGTATACTAACACATATATATGAAATCTAGTAAGAGGATAATGGTAACACACGCAGGGAAGTGATGGAAAAACAGACATAGAGAACAGACATATGGACATTGTGGGGTATGAACAGTGGGTGGGAGGCATAGAGGGAGTAACGTGGAAACCTATACTATCACATATGAAAAAGATAGCTATTGTCATTGCCCTGTGGGACTAGGAGATTCTGCAAGGGCGGGGTGCAATGACCAGGAGGGTTGGGATGGGGGGAACTGGGAGAGGGGAGGGTTCCAAGGATATGCATATGACTGATCTGGGAACATACATGTATGTGAACAACAAAACTCTGTAAAAAATTTTTTTAAAGTAAAATTAATTTTAAAAATTGTTTAAATTCAATTTAGAGTTATAGTCTGCATAGCCTTCCAAAATTTCAGAAAAAATCATTCTCTACCAAGTAGATGGGACCACTTTCCCAAATATCCAAATTCTGTCATTCTCTGATCAGTCAATAAACTATGATTCTTCCCTTTCTTTTCAGCTTCTCTTCTCTTTAGGACAATGATGATTCTTTCCTCAGTTAGTAAAATTCTATCCATTTCTCAAAACCAAGATCGAATAACCCCTTTTGTGTGAAATATTTGCTCTGTCATTGGGTTAATTAGGACAGACTATCTTGCCGTATTAGATAAACACTTAAATAACCTTTTCAAGCTAAGAAACTTTAATCAGATCAGCTGTCTCCCACTATCTCATAACTCGACAATCTGGGGCACACAGCTTCCTAGATCACCAAGACAGGTAAATAAAGTCCTATGGCAGTTATGACAACGCTTGATAATCTCTACATGAAGGTGACACAACCACTTCCACCTAAAGTTGTTTGGCAGGACCAGTCAGATAACCACAACCCAACTGCAAGAGAGTGAATATCAAAGCTAACAGTTAAGACTTCAAACCTCTATCAATTAATCAATACAGAAAAAAAAAAAAAACAAACCTTTGCAGGTAGTCTTTTGTTCTAACACTAGACCAAATAACACTCCTTGATAAAGAACATCTTACACCAAATCATTTGTTTTTGATTTTATTTATTTATATGTCTTACATGTCCTACCTAACAGAGACGTATCATTAATAAAGATATAGACTTGCCCTCCAAAGAGTTCAGAGCCAAGTAAAGGTGACATAAATCAACTGGCAATCTTAACTCGGTGTTTTAAGGACAAGAGATTTCAACTCTCTATTCCCTGGAAATCTAGAAAAAAACCCATATTTTTAAGAAAGTTATATTCAATCAATGAAATAGGACCTAGACAGAAAGAGCAGGGAGATGCAAAGACCAAAAGGCAAAGCTAGGCCAGTACTCAGACTGTCTGGTTCCCGTTTTAAGAATACTGCTTATTCAGTACCTTTTTAATCAAAGCACTTTATTGAGCAGAACTTCTCCATGCCTGCAGCATTAAAACAACCATGATTTTCACTAATGAAGATTTCCTTCCTGCTTCATATTGTCCTCTCAGAGAATCTATTTCCATGCCCTTACAAGAACAAAATTTCCTGCTCCTTGCTAGTTGGAAAAATGTAGAAATGATGAAGCCTTAGCCAATCAGAAAACTGGAAGTAGAATTAATTAATATCCACCAGCTTCCTGAACAAAATCCTCAAGTAAAATTGAGCCTGGGACTCTTATTATGGTCAGACTATGAATGTGTAAAATCCACTCTGTAAAGATAAGAGAAATAAAAAAGAATAGAGCAGGTTTTCAAAGACTGTTTCTGAAATGAAAATATATGGGCTCCTCAGAGGTTCCCAGTCCTTTCACTCAGGTCTGTGTGAGTCCCCAGTATACTCCTAGGCTGAAAGTCCTAGGAGAAAGTCCTATGTATTTTCTAACATGTCTCCTTTTACTACAGACTGACTGAAGTAATATTTCTCTGCCAACCAAATCATCCCTGAAAATATGTCCAATGGAAATAAATTCAACTCCTGATGAGAGAGCCCCAAGAGCCTTTTGACTCATTCTGATAAAATGTCACTGCATTCTGGTTCTGTGGAGCCTTCATCAGCCCAGGCCATTGCTTTCTCCTCCCAGATGCAGGCAGCAAGCTCTTGTACCTGCAGGTGTAGCGTGACTGTCCACTCTCCAGTCATGCAAGCACCTGTGGCCATGAGCTGGAGTAACCACAGAGAGTCCTTCTGCAGAAAGAAGAATGTCTGTCATGGATGCCTACAGGTGACAAAACATACTAACAATGTCTTTACACTGTTGTGTTAGTTTCTGCTCTACAACAAAGTGAATCAGCCATATGTATAAATACATTCCCTCTCTCGGAACCTCTCTCCCCTCACCCCTGCACCACCCATCTAGGTCACCACAGATCACCAAGCTGAGCTCCCTCTGCTATATAGCAGGTTTCCGCTAGCTATTTATCTTACACATGGTAGAGTATATGCTGTACTTAGTTGCTCAGTCATGTCTGACTCTGTGCGACCTATGGGATTCTCCAGGCAAGAATACTGGCATGCATTGTCATGCCCTCCTCCAGGGGATCTTCCCGACCCAGGGATCAAACCCCGATCTCCTGCACTGCAGGCAGTTTCTTTACCGTCTGAGCCACCATGGTAGTGTATATATGTCAATCCTGATCTCCCAGTTCATCACACCTCCTTAACCCCACCTGTGTTCACATAATCTAACAAAAAGAACTTCAAATTAATGTCAAAGTGGATTTCATTACAGTAAATGCACAATATTTCAGAACAAAATAAAGACAAAAAGAAAAGAAAAAAAAACACCTACAAAGTGAGGGCTTTCTCTTACTCTGCATAGTTAGAGCAGCGTCTAATGGGACGGTTCCACTGGCTGCCATTGGTCACAGTACTTGGTATCACATTTCTCATTCCCTGTACACTTCCAAGTTCCTCCCATGAAAGGACTGGTAATAGAAACAGGACAAGTGGAAACTTGCCTCATATATTAATTCATATAATCCTTCTAAAAAAGCCTAGAGAACGCAGGAATGTTAGTAATTTGCATAGTCATACAGCTATTCAGAGCAGGATTCAAATCCTGAACTGTAGCAAGAGCTCTCTTAGCCACTCCATATCAAGAACCTGAGCCTGGAAAGCTATTGGCCCTCTGACTCTGACCTACACTAAACCTAGGTGCCTGAACTGTAGCAAGAGGCTCTTTTGACTCATTCTGATAAAATGTCACTGCATTCTGGTTCTGTGGAGCCTTCATCAGCCCAGGCCATTGCTTTCTCCTCCCAGATGCAGGCAGCAAGCTCTTGTACCTGCAGGTGTAGCGTGACTGTCCACTCTCCAGTCATGCAAGCACCTGTGGCCATGAGCTGGAGTAACCACAGAGAGTCCTTCTGCAGAAAGAAGAATGTCTGTCATGGATGCCTACAGGTGACAAAACATACTAACAATGTCTTTACACTGTTGTGTTAGTTTCTGCTCTACAACAAAGTGAATCAGCCATATGTATAAATACATTCCCTCTCTCGGAACCTCTCTCCCCTCACCCCTGCACCACCCATCTAGGTCACCACAGATCACCAAGCTGAGCTCCCTCTGCTATATAGCAGGTTTCCGCTAGCTATTTATCTTACACATGGTAGAGTATATGCTGTACTTAGTTGCTCAGTCATGTCTGACTCTGTGCGACCTATGGGATTCTCCAGGCAAGAATACTGGCATGCATTGTCATGCCCTCCTCCAGGGGATCTTCCCGACCCAGGATCAAACCCCGATCTCCTGCACTGCAGGCAGTTTCTTTACCGTCTGAGCCACCATGGTAGTGTATATATGTCAATCCTGATCTCCCAGTTCATCACACCTCCTTAACCCCACCTGTGTTCACATAATCTAACAAAAAGAACTTCAAATTAATGTCAAAGTGGATTTCATTACAGTAAATGCACAATATTTCAGAACAAAATAAAGACAAAAAGAAAAGAAAAAAAAACACCTACAAAGTGAGGGCTTTCTCTTACTCTGCATAGTTAGAGCAGCGTCTAATGGGACGGTTCCACTGGCTGCCATTGGTCACAGTACTTGGTATCACATTTCTCATTCCCTGTACACTTCCAAGTTCCTCCCATGAAAGGACTGGTAATAGAAACAGGACAAGTGGAAACTTGCCTCATATATTAATTCATATAATCCTTCTAAAAAAGCCTAGAGAACGCAGGAATGTTAGTAATTTGCATAGTCATACAGCTATTCAGAGCAGGATTCAAATCCTGAACTGTAGCAAGAGCTCTCTTAGCCACTCCATATCAAGAACCTGAGCCTGGAAAGCTATTGGCCCTCTGACTCTGACCTACACTAAACCTAGGTGCCAGTCGTAGCCCACTGTTTGAAGCAATGCATTTCTTGGGACTTCATTTTCTGAGCTGAAGCCAAGCTTTTTACAACCTTCTTTGAAAATGAGTATTAAAGGCTCAGGTGTCGCCATGCAAGCTGAGATGGCGATCCTTTTCTACCTTTTTGCCTCTATGTGCCATAAGCGCATATGCTGGCTCTTTTACTTGTTGCTGGTTAAGTCCTTACACAAAATCCTTTGCTGATCTACACCTCACATTTCATCAGTGTAAAAAGAAAAACAAATCAACTAATTGGAATTTCAGGACAGATTAAATGACATGGTGTTACATGTGTGTTAGTCACTCAGTTGTGTTCGACTCACTGAGACCCCATGGACTGTAGCCTATAGTCTGCCAGACTCTGCTGTCCATGGGATTCTCTAGGCAAAAATACTAGAGTGTGTTTCCAGCTCCTTCTCTGGGTTCCTGACCCAGGAAGGAACCCAGGTCTCCCACATTGTGGGTAGATTCTTTACTGTCTGAGTTACCAGGTAAGCCCAAGAATACAGGAGTGCGTAGCCTATCCCTTCTTCAGAGGATCTTCCTGACCCAGGAACTGAACCAAGGTCATCTGCATTGCAGGCAGATTCTTTACCAACTGGGCTACTGGGGAAGCCGAAATATACATAAAAGCATATTCAAATATATTCTCCATGCTGCATCTCTTGCATGGCTTCCTGCTCAGTTTTGTTGGTCATTATTTATTTTGATGTGTTCAGGACACTTTGCAAATTAATTAGCAGACTGCTGCCTTCAAAATTCCATTTTCATTCTCATTTTTCTTCTGAAGATTTTTTCTCTCCACTTGAGAGTGAAAATAAATCATTAAATTCTCTCACAGTCTGATTCCTCTTCACCTTTGAAGCTGGCATCTGAGGCTTCTTCTAGAGATAGGGATTCTGCAAAGGGCAGTTTTATTACCCGTCCTGGGTAAGCAAGGATTAGGGAGATAATCAAAGGTCACAGTTAAAGCTGTACCAAATTACTTTTCCAGACTCCAAGAACACAAGCAAACAAGCTTTTACCAACGTGTCTGTGGAATCAGACGTCCTGCAAGAAAAAGTGACCTCAACTGCCTTTAGGACTGTATCTCAGCCCCTTTCACAACTGGCAGGGAGTTTGCTCCTATTTGCTTTCACTGTCTTTAAAAGTGACACTGCCCTTCCCTTGTCTGGCTCATGGGACCAGCCATCTTGTCCCTTAAATTCTATGAAGGAGATGGGGATGTTGACTCAGTAATCTGGGTACCTTTGGATCAGAAACTTAATTTCCCCTAATTGGGCCATGACTCTCACCATTTTCTTATCTTACGATCACTTCCTTGGGCTAAACCACAGCTTGGCAGGAACCGCTCAAGACATTTTCTGCTTTCTTCTAAAGCCTCTAAACTAGTTACTCTCTGTAGCCCCCAACTAAATATCAAATTACTTAAACACAAGTCTGAGTTCCGTGTAATATTTTGGAACTACTGGTTAATAAATTCATGGAAAAATCAAGACCAATAGTCTAGTATTTTCTCTCTCTGTTTCCCATTCCAGCTGGGATATCTGTATGGGAAGCCCAACCTGGAAGACAATTATTGCAGCAGGAGAGAAGAAACCAGTGGTGAGAGTAATTCCTGGTGGTAGCTCTATTCTACAGCAGGAAAGCTCCCTCAAAGGGAGAGGTCAACAGCTGCAGGCTGTCATATAAAAAACTTCCAGTGGGTTAAGTTACTTTGAAGAGGCAAAATTCTGTGGTCCAGTTTTATTTGTATATGAATCTAACTGCAAGAACTGCTATTCATTACAACAGAGATTCCTAGCAGATGCTTACAAAGTCACTGTTCTTTACTTCCATGGCTCCTGCTCAGTTTTGTTGGTAATTATTTATTTTGATGTGTTAAGGACACTTTGCAAATTAATTAGCAGACTGCTGCCTTCAAAATTCCATTTTCATTCTCATTTTTCTTCTGAAGATTTTTTCTCTCCACTTGAGAGTGAAAATAAATCATTAAATTCTCTCACAGTCTGATTCCTCTTCACCTTTGAAGCTGGCATCTGAGGCTTCTTCTAGAGATAGGGATTCTGCAAAGGGCAGTTTTATTACCCGTCCTGGGTAAGCAAGGATTAGGGAGATAATCAAAGGTCACAGTTAAAGCTGTACCAAATTACTTTTCCAGACTCCAAGAACACAAGCAAACAAGCTTTTACCAACGTGTCTGTGGAATCAGACGTCCTGCAAGAAAAAGTGACCTCAACTGCCTTTAGGACTGTATCTCAGCCCCTTTCACAACTGGCAGGGAGTTTGCTCCTATTTGCTTTCACTGTCTTTAAAAGTGACACTGCCCTTCCCTTGTCTGGCTCATGGGACCAGCCATCTTGTCCCTTAAATTCTATGAAGGAGATGGGGATGTTGACTCAGTAATCTGGGTACCTTTGGATCAGAAACTTAATTTCCCCTAATTGGGCCATGACTCTCACCATTTTCTTATCTTACGATCACTTCCTTGGGCTAAACCACAGCTTGGCAGGAACCGCTCAAGACATTTTCTGCTTTCTTCTAAAGCCTCTAAACTAGTTACTCTCTGTAGCCCCCAACTAAATATCAAATTACTTAAACACAAGTCTGAGTTCCGTGTAATATTTTGGAACTACTGGTTAATAAATTCATGGAAAAATCAAGACCAATAGTCTAGTATTTTCTCTCTCTGTTTCCCATTCCAGCTGGGATATCTGTATGGGAAGCCCAACCTGGAAGACAATTATTGCAGCAGGAGAGAAGAAACCAGTGGTGAGAGTAATTCCCTGGTGGTAGCTCTATTCTACAGCAGGGAAAGCTCCCTCAAAGGGAGAGGTCAACAGCTGCAGGCTGTCATATAAAAAACTTCCAGTGGGTTAAGTTACTTTGAAGAGGCAAAATTCTGTGGTCCAGTTTTATTTGTATATGAATCTAACTGCAAGAACTGCTATTCATTACAACAGAGATTCCTAGCAGATGCTTACAAAGTCACTGTTCTTTATACTAATCCAGACAACGGGGCAATAGGAGCTATAACTTTAGTTTTGGAAGAAAATATAATACACGTGATGTCATGAGAGAAATGTTCACGTATTTTCCTTTCTTCTGCATTTAAATTTGAGATTCTTTCATATCCTCTGAGATTTGAGGGTGATAATATAAGAGGAGTCAGGAAGCATTAAGAAAAAAAATTTAAAAAACAGGGCTTCCCTGTTGGTTCAGTGAGTAGAGAGTCTGCCTTGCAGAGCAAGGGGAACTGGTTCGACCCCTGGCCAGGGAAGACCCAATGTGCCGCAGAGCGGCTGGACCAGTGTGTCCAATTAAGAGCCAGCAATCCGTAGTACACACCCCCAGAGCCAACGCTTGGCAATGACAGAGGCCACTGCAATGGGAGGCCCACACAGGCCAAAGAATAAAGATGGATGATACGTAAATAAATAAATAAATAATCAATAAAAAGAGGCCAAAATTTAAAAAAAAAAACAGACTCACATTTTGATAAAAGAGAGGAGACTTCTATCCTGACAAAAGGTGAAATTTGAATCATCAGGACTGGTGTCCCATGGTAGACCAAAGACTCTTAGGAAGAATAATAATGCAATCATTGTTATCCAAAAATTCTAGTCATTATTAAATCACAGAATGGGTAGTAACATTTTTACTGGGTATTTTGTACATGTGAGGTCACTTGATTATTTCAGTCCCGCCAGATATTCTCTTTTACTAACTGCAAGCAGCAAGGCTCAGAAAAGTGGAAGAAATTGTCAAAGTTCATCCAGGTACTTAGTACTTAAACCCAGATTTGATATCAAATCTGCTGGGGAGTAGGGGGCTTCCCTGGTAGCTAAACAGTAAATAATCTGCCTGAGAGACACAGGAGATGCAGGTTCAGTCTCTGGATTGGGAAGATCCCCTGGAGGAGAGCATGGCAACACACTCCAGTATCTCGCCTGGAGAATCCCATGAACAGAGGAGCCTAGTGGGCTACAGTCTATGGGGTCACAAAGAGATGGACATGACTCAAATGACTGAGTGTGCAGGCACTGCTGGAGTAGAAGCTCTGCGGCAGATTCTAGATGACTATATACCATACCATGAATAGGGACAGACACACAAAAGGCAGATCTGTAAAAAATACGCTCTGTGCACATATATACAACAATGGATATCTGGGTCTTCAATGATGAATTTATGAGGACAGAGAAGCATCTGGCCCATAAAAGGGCTCAACATCAGTTTACTGAAGAATTAAAAATAAACAGAGAAATGAATAAAGTAAATGAAGAGAGTTTAAAGCAGAAAATGGCACAGTAAAATGGCAAGCCATGTTACTTTTTAACTTGAGTTGTATTTATTTGTTTACTTTTCCTCCATACAATCAGCTTCACTGTCTGATTTACCAAAACTATACCCCACAGTTTTACAACCAATAGGAAGCAGTTTTGCTTGCTTCACTTTCAGGAGCCTCCATTTTACACTTTGGCTACACATTCATCTTTAGTTTTGCGCAGCAGAACACCTTTTCTTATTGCTGCCATCAAGGCCTTCCTTGCTTTACTGATCACTGGTAGAGTTGATGGAAGAGATTGCTTTAAGTCAGGACTAACTGGAACTGATGAAGATTGAGACACAGATAGAGCCGAGGGCTTGAAATGGAAGATGGCAATGGTACAAAGGAAAACAGTGATTGTAAAGTGGACAATTTTGTTAACTTCAAACTTGATGATCTTGGGTGTGGTGTAATCAAATGTCTTCTTGGTTGTGCAACTGAAGATCCTGGCAACTGTGCAACTGAAGATCTTGATGAGCGGGTATCTAAACATCCTGACGAATGGGCAACCAAACGCTTTGGTAACTGGGCAACTGAACATTCTGATGATGGAGTCAAAGATTCTGATGTGTGAGGATGTGGAGCTACTGAAGTACTCTGTTGTATTTGTGGAGTTGAAGATCTTTGTAATGGTGCATTTGAAGATCTTGATGTTGATGGAACCATGTAACTTGGTGGCTGTGGAAGTGAAGATATTAGTTTTGATGGAACTGAAGATCTTGGTGGCTGTATATCTGACGCAGAATCAGTTAGATCTGTAACTGTAGCCCTCGACTGAATTCTCGGCAAAGTTACTGGATAAGGAGATAAAGATGTAGGCATTTGCTGATCCTCACCTTGTGAGAATAGATGAACTGGCATCAGTTCGTCACCTTGGAAAGGTTCAGGTGCTGGAGGAGAGAACTCTATTTCAGGTGGTGTAATCAGAAAAGGTATCAGAATAGGGACAGACACACAAAAGGCAGATCTGTAAAAATACGCTCTGTGCACATATATACAACATAACGGGTCTTCAATGATGAATTTATGAGGACAGAGAAGCATCTGGCCCATAAAAGGGCTCAACATCAGTTTACTGAAGAATTAAAAATAAACAGAGAAATGAATAAAGTAAATGAAGAGAGTTTAAAGCAGAAAATGGCACAGTAAAATGGCAAGCCATGTTACTTTTTAACTTGAGTTGTATTTATTTGTTTACTTTTCCTCCATACAATCAGCTTCACTGTCTGATTTACCAAAACTATACCCCACAGTTTTACAACCAATAGGAAGCAGTTTTGCTTGCTTCACTTTCAGGAGCCTCCATTTTACACTTTGGCTACACATTCATCTTTAGTTTTGCGCAGCAGAACACCTTTTCTTATTGCTGCCATCAAGGCCTTCCTTGCTTTACTGATCACTGGTAGAGTTGATGGAAGAGATTGCTTTAAGTCAGGACTAACTGGAACTGATGAAGATTGAGACACAGATAGAGCCCGAGGGCTTGAAATGGAAGATGGCAATGGTACAAAGGAAAACAGTGATTGTAAAGTGGACAATTTTGTTAACTTCAAACTTGATGATCTTGGGTGTGGTGTAATCAAATGTCTTCTTGGTTGTGCAACTGAAGATCCTGGCAACTGTGCAACTGAAGATCTTGATGAGCGGGTATCTAAACATCCTGACGAATGGGCAACCAAACGCTTTGGTAACTGGGCAACTGAACATTCTGATGATGGAGTCAAAGATTCTGATGTGTGAGGATGTGGAGCTACTGAAGTACTCTGTTGTGTTTGTGGAGTTGAAGATCTTTGTAATGGTGCATTTGAAGATCTTGATGTTGATGGAACCATGTAACTTGGTGGCTGTGGAAGTGAAGATATTAGTTTTGATGGAACAGAAGATCTTGGTGGCTGTATATCTGACGCAGAATCAGTTAGATCTGTAACTGTAGCCCTCGACTGAATTCTCGGCAAAGTTACTGGATAAGGAGATAAAGATGTAGGCATTTGCTGATCCTCACCTTGTGAGAATAGATGAACTGGCATCAGTTCGTCACCTTGGAAAGGTTCAGGTGCTGGAGGAGAGAACTCTATTTCAGGTGGTGTAATCAGAAAAGTTGTATCAGAAGTGGTCTGCAAGCAATCAGTAAGTGGTGATGCTGTTGGATTACTGAAAACAGTTGGAGGAAGCTGAGTCAGAGAATGTATTCTTGAGGAAAGACTTGTCCTATTTGAATCTCTTAATTGACTTAACCAATCAGGTGGCAGTGGAGGTGGTGAATTTGGTGCTGTGGGACTCACAAACACCTCAGTTTTAGGACGATATTTAGGTTGGGATTGCAACTCTTCTCCTACTCCAGTTCCATAACTGACATAAGTATGTGATTTTTTCACATCACCAGCTCCACGCATTGGCTGTTGTAGAGGACTGGACAACACTTTTCCTACAGTTCCTGTTATAAATTTACTGACTTCACTGAGTGGGAAAGTAGAAAGTGGATTTTTAGCTGGTTGTTCAACATATGAATGAGCAGTCTCACCACAATCATCTGTGATATGGTCCACTGTAATATCTTCTATCGGTGGATTTTGAGGCATACATTCTGGCTCCCATGGATAATCTACATGCTTCTTTTGCTTGAACTTCCCTCCCTTTTGTTCTTCATCCTCAGATATAATCTTGTTTTTAGGAAGTTCCAAACAATATGAAACAGGATAAGTCTTTAAACTTTCACTACCATCATGGAAGCAATGAGCAGGCATAGTAAGAGGTAATGTTTGTACACAGGCATCAAGTTTTTCACACATTTTAACAGGTATGGAAGAGTACTGCTGTATTTTAAAAGGTGGATTTTGAAACATCCTCCTGGATTTTCTAACTGGCAAGGACACTGCTTTACGTGGAGCCTTGTAGGTAATGCTGCCAGTTAACTGGATTATACTCCACTGTAAAGTCTTAAGTTTGAAAGAAAGTCTATTGGCCCCTTTGAATAGTTCCTCAAATAAGTACTCAGTACACTCATTTAGCTCACTCAATTGTTTAGCTATATTGTTTAAAGACTTCTGGATTACAAAAACTAACTCATCTTGAATTTTTCCAGGCACTGCCAATTGATTCGAATGCCCTTCATTTTTTCCTTCATTCAATGACATTTCAGAATTGTGTTAGGATACTAGGATAGTTGAGAGGGCACGCCTGTCTCACCTCTTTTGAGCATCTGCAACTCTTTCCAGATCCACTCCAAGCTGCATCAGGTTTTGAACCTTGCCAGCAACATCTTACCACTGGCAGATGCTGCTTGTATGTGAGAATAAAAGCACTTGCCTCCACTTTTTCCAGCAGTAGTAACTAGGCAACCAACTCCAGCATCAGAATCTTGTTTGGCAAGCAGTGAGTGAACAATGCCTTCAAATCACTGCCACACCCCTTTAGCCCACTCACTCTGTAACTAGTTTCACAAACCATAAAAAGCTCCAAGTATGTGATTTTTCACATCACCAGCTCCACGCATTGGCTGTTGTAGAGGACTGGACAACACTTTTCCTACAGTTCCTGTTATAAATTTACTGACTTCACTGAGTGGGAAAGTAGAAAGTGGATTTTTAGCTGGTTGTTCAACATATGAATGAGCAGTCTCACCACAATCATCTGTGATATGGTCCACTGTAATATCTTCTATCGGTGGATTTTGAGGCATACATTCTGGCTCCCATGGATAATCTACATGCTTCTTTTGCTTGAACTTCCCTCCCTTTTGTTCTTCATCCTCAGATATAATCTTGTTTTTAGGAAGTTCCAAACAATATGAAACAGGATAAGTCTTTAAACTTTCACTACCATCATGGAAGCAATGAGCAGGCATAGTAAGAGGTAATGTTTGTACACAGGCATCAAGTTTTTCACACATTTTAACAGGTATGGAAGAGTACTGCTGTATTTTAAAAGGTGGATTTTGAAACATCCTCCTGGATTTTCTAACTGGCAAGGACACTGCTTTACGTGGAGCCTTGTAGGTAATGCTGCCAGTTAACTGGATTATACTCCACTGTAAAGTCTTAAGTTTGAAAGAAAGTCTATTGGCCCCTTTGAATAGTTCCTCAAATAAGTACTCAGTACACTCATTTAGCTCACTCAATTGTTTAGCTATATTGTTTAAAGACTTCTGGATTACAAAAACTAACTCATCTTGAATTTTTCCAGGCACTGCCAATTGATTCGAATGCCCTTCATTTTTTCCTTCATTCAATGACATTTCAGAATTGTGTTAGGATACTAGGATAGTTGAGAGGGCACGCCTGTCTCACCTCTTTTGAGCATCTGCAACTCTTTCCAGATCCACTCCAAGCTGCATCAGGTTTTGAACCTTGCCAGCAACATCTTACCACTGGCAGATGCTGCTTGTATGTGAGAATAAAAGCACCTGCCTCCACTTTTTCCAGCAGTAGTAACTAGGCAACCAACTCCAGCATCAGAATCTTGTTTGGCAAGCAGTGAGTGAACAATGCCTTCAAATCACTGCCACACCCCTTTAGCCCACTCACTCTGTAACTAGTTTCACAAAGACCAGGAGAGACCAGCAGGAGAGGAAGAGTCAGGGATATTACCTAACCTCTCACTTAATGTTTCTCAAAATATGGCCCTAGGTGTGAGAAGAGTTTATTTCCTGTGACCACCAGGTTATTTCACTGACTTTAAATAACATTTGCCTCCCATTTGATTCCAAACATTATCTTACACTTGAAATGTCCATTCTGAGCTCCATTTGGACATCACACAGCTGTCTCAATCTTGTAAATCTCTTATTCTTACTCATATCTGCCTTGGTCAACCCCCAGAACCGCATAACTGTAATATCACGGGCAAGCCATATTTGATGCTGCCTTTTAATGTTTAACTATTTACTTTCTTTATTTAAGCATAAAGAAAAGCAAAAATATTTTGATCAAATTTTGCTACTACTGTGTTTTTTATCAATTTTCTATCAAAACAGTAATCATTTTGATATTTAGTAAATGTCAAAGGCATGTGGTATAGATACCAATAACAGAGAGAAAAATTAAGCTGTAATAAAATAGATACATTACTATATGTAACGACATTCTCAGTTCAGTATAGAACTGGTCCTCACTGTCATATTCCTGCTACTCTGTAAAAGAGGAATTGGGAGGGAATAGAGATAGATGGCTTGGAAGCAAATTGACAGTGTAGTGAAAGTGGAGAGGACGGTATTTATGCATAGGTATTCCCTTTTGCCTGAGGAAAGAACATTTGCTGTGTAATAATATTAGTAGTAGTACATATATTTGATCTTTCTCACTCAGCATGTCCACTCGTGGCGATGTTAGATAAGAGACAAGGCTTATAAACTCGAGGACCCCAAGTTGGGGAAAGGTAGATAACAATATTCTAGTCAGAGAACTCTTTTTTGTTAAATTTAAGTATAGCTGATTTACAATATTAGTTTCAGGTATACAACATAAAAATTTGTTATTTTCATGGCATACAAACATTATAAAACATTGACTATATTCACTAGGCAACCAACTCCAGCATCAGAATCTTGTTTGGCAAGCAGTGAGTGAACAATGCCTTCAAATCACTGCCACACCCCTTTAGCCCACTCACTCTGTAACTAGTTTCACAAAGACCAGGAGAGACCAGCAGGAGAGGAAGAGTCAGGGATATTACCTAACCTCTCACTTAATGTTTCTCAAAATATGGCCCTAGGTGTGAGAAGAGTTTATTTCCTGTGACCACCAGGTTATTTCACTGACTTTAAATAACATTTGCCTCCCATTTGATTCCAAACATTATCTTACACTTGAAATGTCCATTCTGAGCTCCATTTGGACATCACACAGCTGTCTCAATCTTGTAAATCTCTTATTCTTACTCATATCTGCCTTGGTCAACCCCCAGAACCGCATAACTGTAATATCACGGGCAAGCCATATTTGATGCTGCCTTTTAATGTTTAACTATTTACTTTCTTTATTTAAGCATAAAGAAAAGCAAAAATATTTTGATCAAATTTTGCTACTACTGTGTTTTTTATCAATTTTCTATCAAAACAGTAATCATTTTGATATTTAGTAAATGTCAAAGGCATGTGGTATAGATACCAATAACAGAGAGAAAAATTAAGCTGTAATAAAATAGATACATTACTATATGTAACGACATTCTCAGTTCAGTATAGAACTGGTCCTCACTGTCATATTCCTGCTACTCTGTAAAAGAGGAATTGGGAGGGAATAGAGATAGATGGCTTGGAAGCAAATTGACAGTGTAGTGAAAGTGGAGAGGACGGTATTTATGCATAGGTATTCCCTTTTGCCTGAGGAAAGAACATTTGCTGTGTAATAATATTAGTAGTAGTACATATATTTGATCTTTCTCACTCAGCATGTCCACTCGTGGCGATGTTAGATAAGAGACAAGGCTTATAAACTCGAGGACCCCAAGTTGGGGAAAGGTAGATAACAATATTCTAGTCAGAGAACTCTTTTTTGTTAAATTTAAGTATAGCTGATTTACAATATTAGTTTCAGGTATACAACATAAAAATTTGTTATTTTCATGGCATACAAACATTATAAAACATTGACTATATTCACTATGCTGTATACTGCATTCTTATAACATATTTTATACATAGTAGCTTGTTCCTCTTAATCCCCTTTACCTATTTTGTTCCTCCCACACCCCACTACCCCCAGTAACTTATCTGTAAATCTATTTATGTTTTGCTATATTTGTTCTTGGTTTTATCTTCTAGATTCCACATACATGTGAAACACACGGTATTTGTCTTTCACAATCTAACGACAGTACCCTCCCAAGCACATGTTGTTTCAAATGGCAAAGATTCATTCTTTTCAATGGCTGAGTAGTAATTCATTATATATGTATATGACACATCTGCATTATCCATTCATTGGCTGAGAGATTTAAGTTACTTCCCAATATTGCCTATTATGTACATATCTATGAATACTGGGTGCATGTATTTTTTGAGTTAGTGTTTTCATTTTCCCTGGATGAATATCCAGGAGTGCATTTTCTGGATCATATGGCAGATTCTAGTTTCAGTCACTTGAGCAATCTCCATACTGTCTCCCAGAGTGCTCACACCAATTTATATTCTCACCAACAGTGTGCAAGGGTTCCCTTTTCTCTACATCTTTTCCAATACTTGTCATCTCTTGCCTTTTTGAAATAGCCATTCTGCCAGTTGTGAGGCAATATCTCATTATGGTTCTGATTTGCCTTTCTCTGATGACTAGTGATGTTGAACATCTTTTTCTGTGCCAGCTGGCCATATTCTTTTGAAAATGTCTATCCAGGTCCTTTGGGCAAATTGACAGTGTAGTGAAAGTGGAGAGGACGGTATTTATGCATAGGTATTCCCTTTGCCTGAGGAAAGAACATTTGCTGTGTAATAATATTAGTAGTAGTACATATATTTGATCTTTCTCACTCAGCATGTCCACTCGTGGCGATGTTAGATAAGAGACAAGGCTTATAAACTCGAGGACCCCAAGTTGGGGAAAGGTAGATAACAATATTCTAGTCAGAGAACTCTTTTTTGTTAAATTTAAGTATAGCTGATTTACAATATTAGTTTCAGGTATACAACATAAAAATTTGTTATTTTCATGGCATACAAACATTATAAAACATTGACTATATTCACTATGCTGTATACTGCATTCTTATAACATATTTTATACATAGTAGCTTGTTCCTCTTAATCCCCTTTACCTATTTTGTTCCTCCCACACCCCACTACCCCTAGTAACTTATCTGTAAATCTATTTATGTTTTGCTATATTTGTTCTTGGTTTTATCTTCTAGATTCCACATACATGTGAAACACACGGTATTTGTCTTTCACAATCTAACGACAGTACCCTCCCAAGCACATGTTGTTTCAAATGGCAAAGATTCATTCTTTTCAATGGCTGAGTAGTAATTCATTATATATGTATATGACACATCTGCATTATCCATTCATTGGCTGAGAGATTTAAGTTACTTCCCAATATTGCCTATTATGTACATATCTATGAATACTGGGTGCATGTATTTTTTGAGTTAGTGTTTTCATTTTCCCTGGATGAATATCCAGGAGTGCATTTTCTGGATCATATGGCAGATTCTAGTTTCAGTCACTTGAGCAATCTCCATACTGTCTCCCAGAGTGCTCACACCAATTTATATTCTCACCAACAGTGTGCAAGGGTTCCCTTTTCTCTACATCTTTTCCAATACTTGTCATCTCTTGCCTTTTTGAAATAGCCATTCTGCCAGTTGTGAGGCAATATCTCATTATGGTTCTGATTTGCCTTTCTCTGATGACTAGTGATGTTGAACATCTTTTTCTGTGCCAGCTGGCCATATTCTTTTGAAAATGTCTATCCAGGTCCTCTGCCTTTTATTTCTCCCTCTTTTTAAATTTATTTCTTTTATATTCATTTTCATCTATCTTTTTTTTATTCTTTTGGCACGTGTGGGCTTCCCATTGCAGTGGCCTCTCTCATTGCACAGCACCAGCTCTGGGCACATGCACTCCAAAGCGCTGGCTCATAACTGGACATACCAGTCCAGCCACTCCACAGCACGTGGGATTTTCCCAGCCCAGGGATTGAACCAGTGCCCCTTGCACTGCAAGGCAGACTCTCTACCCACTGGACCACCAGGGAAGCCCTGCCCTTTTATTTTTAGACATGTTGTCTGGTTTTCTTCTATTAAGTTTATAAATTCTTTGCATAGTTTAGATATTAACTTCTATTGGACATGCCATTGCAAAACAGCCCAGTTTATCTGATGCAGCTATTAGAAATGATGCCTTATAATTTTAAGCTGTAGATACTAAAGTTGAAAATTAACATAAAAATATATGCAGTTTTTCTATCAAAAAAACAATTTAATGCATGCAGTACTAGATAAGGAAATAATATAATTTGCACCTTTGATACTAATGTACACGTGTATAAAACTTCAACACATCATTAAGTTTTCTATCATTTTATCAATGAGAATTATTCAGAACGTCTTTTAAATTTAAAGTCTGAGGTACAGGTTTGTGGTTTAAGTATTTGTAAAGAGAAAAACATATTAACAAATGTACCCGCTTTCTTCAACAAAATAAACTACCTGACTTTGTGCCCCAGATCACAAATAAGTCTGAGTCCAAACTTTCTGAAAACATAATCTTTTAAAAATTAAAATCCTTTCCAGATTTCATACAAAATGTATGGTAACTTTGAAATAGCATCTGCCAGTTGTGAGGCAATATTCTCACCAACAGTGTGCAAGGGTTCCCTTTTCTACATCTTTTCCAATACTTGTCATCTCTTGCCTTTTTGAAATAGCCATTCTGCCAGTTGTGAGGCAATATCTCATTATGGTTCTGATTTGCCTTTCTCTGATGACTAGTGATGTTGAACATCTTTTTCTGTGCCAGCTGGCCATATTCTTTTGAAAATGTCTATCCAGGTCCTCTGCCTTTTATTTCTCCCTCTTTTTAAATTTATTTCTTTTATATTCATTTTCATCTATCTTTTTTTTATTCTTTTGGCACGTGTGGGCTTCCCATTGCAGTGGCCTCTCTCATTGCACAGCACCAGCTCTGGGCACATGCACTCCAAAGCGCTGGCTCATAACTGGACATACCAGTCCAGCCACTCCACAGCACGTGGGATTTTCCCAGCCCAGGGATTGAACCAGTGCCCCTTGCACTGCAAGGCAGACTCTCTACCCACTGGACCACCAGGGAAGCCCTGCCCTTTTATTTTTAGACATGTTGTCTGGTTTTCTTCTATTAAGTTTATAAATTCTTTGCATAGTTTAGATATTAACTTCTATTGGACATGCCATTGCAAAACAGCCCAGTTTATCTGATGCAGCTATTAGAAATGATGCCTTATAATTTTAAGCTGTAGATACTAAAGTTGAAAATTAACATAAAAATATATGCAGTTTTTCTATCAAAAAAACAATTTAATGCATGCAGTACTAGATAAGGAAATAATATAATTTGCACCTTTGATACTAATGTACACGTGTATAAAACTTCAACACATCATTAAGTTTTCTATCATTTTATCAATGAGAATTATTCAGAACGTCTTTTAAATTTAAAGTCTGAGGTACAGGTTTGTGGTTTAAGTATTTGTAAAGAGAAAAACATATTAACAAATGTACCCGCTTTCTTCAACAAAATAAACTACCTGACTTTGTGCCCCAGATCACAAATAAGTCTGAGTCCAAACTTTCTGAAAACATAATCTTTTAAAAATTAAAATCCTTTCCAGATTTCATACAAAATGTATGGTACCATTCAACGATACCAACATTGTGGGCACACTTCAGTTGTGTCCAATTCTTTGCAACCCTATGGACTATAGACCACCATGCTCCTCTGTCCATGGGATTCTCCAGACGAGAATATTGGAGTGGGTTTCCGTGCCCTCCTCCAGGGGATCTTCTCAACTCAGAGATCAATCCCTGTCTCCTGAATGTCTCCCGCAATGACAGATGAGTTCTTTACCCCTAGTGCTACCTAGGAAGCCCAATACCAACATTACATGGTGCTATTTAAGACCTATACCTATATTGATCAATTCAAGCAAAAATATAATATAACCTATTGTTGAGACTTACAGCACAGAGAGAGTAATCATGATTAGAGTTTTAATTTTAACTCTACAAAATGGCTCTTGCTAAGTTACTTAACCATCATGATTTTATTTTTCCCCTCAAACCATTTTCCTACTGCATCTAGGTATTGTTAAGAAGAATAAATGAGAAAATAAAATTAAAGCAACTAGCAATATCTGCCATATAATCAATGTTCAATAATATCAGCATCATATTTATTTTGTTAGCATATTCATTTCTATATCAAATATTCATTGCAGTTATAAAATTTGACAATTTAAGGAGTTCAGAATTCTCTATTAATGTTCTACCTTGTGTTTAAAGAGCCAATTGCTATTCTGTACTTGAATCAGTATTTGAAAACGATGAGTTACCCAATGCATCATGTCTTCAATTCATTTAAATTGGCATTCTTCAGTAGTCATCAACCAGGATTAACTGGCTACCAAGAAATCTCATTCTTCCATGAAGTTAGAATAGTATATGGTAACTCTTTTCTATTAAGAATCAATTTTGAAAATGAGTGCTTTATTAACCACCATAAATAGTGGCAACTATAACTCTTCTGGCTTTTTGTTGTTATTATTACAGACTCTTGAGTTTTTATTTATTTAATATGTATCTTTAACATACAATCATTTTTCTTCATGACATTCTGAGAGTTAGCATTTGGCCATTGAGTTTCTTGAAGCTGAGCCCTGCCCTTTAAGTTGATGGCTTATTTATTGAAAGTCTTCTCACTTTGTGGCATAACAAAATATCTGAACTGAATAATATTCTTTAAACTTCTCCACAGCAATGACCTAGGAGAAATGTCATTCCATGAATAAGTATATTCCTAGTAATCAGATTTGACATCTAATAAAATTTCCCTAATTTCTTACTAAAAGAAAACAGGTATCCTTCCAGAAATGGTTGTTTCTATGCCTTAGATAGGAAAATTCTTATATCAGTAAACAGTTCCAGTTACTAATGATGCACAGACAGCCAAGGATTATCAGATTTGTTAAGAAAGATAGAGGTAAAACATTTAAAACATCAACTCATAAAAATACACTACATAAAAGAAGTCTGAAATCTACATATCTTAAGAAATAAATTCTAAATATATATATACATACTTTGAACACATACTTATATACACACTTATGCAGTACACTCAAGAAAGAAGTAATATACACATGAACTTTCATGAAAAAAAATAACCATCATGATTTTATTTTTCCCCTCAAACCATTTTCCTACTGCATCTAGGTATTGTTAAGAAGAATAAATGAGAAAATAAAATTAAAGCAACTAGCAATATCTGCCATATAATCAATGTTCAATAATATCAGCATCATATTTATTTTGTTAGCATATTCATTTCTATATCAAATATTCATTGCAGTTATAAAATTTGACAATTTAAGGAGTTCAGAATTCTCTATTAATGTTCTACCTTGTGTTTAAAGAGCCAATTGCTATTCTGTACTTGAATCAGTATTTGAAAACGATGAGTTACCCAATGCATCATGTCTTCAATTCATTTAAATTGGCATTCTTCAGTAGTCATCAACCAGGATTAACTGGCTACCAAGAAATCTCATTCTTCCATGAAGTTAGAATAGTATATGGTAACTCTTTTCTATTAAGAATCAATTTTGAAAATGAGTGCTTTATTAACCACCATAAATAGTGGCAACTATAACTCTTCTGGCTTTTTGTTGTTATTATTACAGACTCTTGAGTTTTTATTTATTTAATATGTATCTTTAACATACAATCATTTTTCTTCATGACATTCTGAGAGTTAGCATTTGGCCATTGAGTTTCTTGAAGCTGAGCCCTGCCCTTTAAGTTGATGGCTTATTTATTGAAAGTCTTCTCACTTTGTGGCATAACAAAATATCTGAACTGAATAATATTCTTTAAACTTCTCCACAGCAATGACCTAGGAGAAATGTCATTCCATGAATAAGTATATTCCTAGTAATCAGATTTGACATCTAATAAAATTTCCCTAATTTCTTACTAAAAGAAAACAGGTATCCTTCCAGAAATGGTTGTTTCTATGCCTTAGATAGGAAAATTCTTATATCAGTAAACAGTTCCAGTTACTAATGATGCACAGACAGCCAAGGATTATCAGATTTGTTAAGAAAGATAGAGGTAAAACATTTAAAACATCAACTCATAAAAAAATACACTACATAAAAGAAGTCTGAAATCTACATATCTTAAGAAATAAATTCTAAATATATATATACATACTTTGAACACATACTTATATACACACTTATGCAGTACACTCAGAGAAATGAAAAGGTAATATACACATGAAACAAGAACAGATTACTAAAAATAAAGGTACATTTGACAACAAAAAGAAATGGTTCTTGGGGATTAAATTATGATAAAAATGTAAATCTCCATAAAATAAGTACAGGGGGGTTTATATGAAGAATAAAATTAAAGAGAGAGGGCTTCCCTGGTGGTCCAGTGGGTAAAGACATCTCCTTGCAGCACAAGGGGAACCGGTTCGATCCCTGGCCTGGGAAGATCCCACATGTCATGGAACGGCTGGACCGATGTATCCAACTACTGAGCCAGAGCTCTAGAGCTCATGCAACAAAGGAGTCCACTGCAATGGGAGGTCTACACAGGCCAAAGAACAAAGATGGATGAAAATAAATAAATGAAGGACCAATAAAAGAGGCCAAAAAAAGAAATTAAAGAGAGAAAGAGAAAGACATTAAATGACCATAAAATGTAAGTAAACTGGAATATAATTCTTGATAATACTAGTATTTCAGAAAGAAAGAATAAAGAAAATTGAAAAAAAAAATCACTACATTTTTTTAACATCCCAGGACATAAAAAGCACTGTAACCAAATTAAATAGGCCTACAGAGTACATAGAAAAATGGACGTGAATACACCCACACCCATGCCCACCAGTAGTTAACTGTATATCAGAGAAGTACTAAGGGTAGAGGAAAGCAAGTCACATGCAAAGAATCAAGAGCAGAATGTTTTCAATCATCCAAACAATGAAGCTTGAAGCAACACCTTCATCACCTAAGGAAAAATAATTTCCACCTACTTTGAAATCTAATAAAATTTCCCTAATTTCTTACTAAAAGAAAACAGGTATCCTTCCAGAAATGGTTGTTTCTATGCCTTAGATAGGAAAATTCTTATATCAGTAAACAGTTCCAGTTACTAATGATGCACAGACAGCCAAGGATTATCAGATTTGTTAAGAAAGATAGAGGTAAAACATTTAAAACATCAACTCATAAAAAAATACACTACATAAAAGAAGTCTGAAATCTACATATCTTAAGAAATAAATTCTAAATATATATATACATACTTTGAACACATACTTATATACACACTTATGCAGTACACTCAGAGAAATGAAAAGGTAATATACACATGAAACAAGAACAGATTACTAAAAATAAAGGTACATTTGACAACAAAAAGAAATGGTTCTTGGGGATTAAATTATGATAAAAATGTAAATCTCCATAAAATAAGTACAGGGGGGTTTATATGAAGAATAAAATTAAAGAGAGAGGGCTTCCCTGGTGGTCCAGTGGGTAAAGACATCTCCTTGCAGCAAAAGGGGGAACCGGTTCGATCCCTGGCCTGGGAAGATCCCACATGTCATGGAACGGCTGGACCGATGTATCCAACTACTGAGCCAGAGCTCTAGAGCTCATGCAACAAAGGAGTCCACTGCAATGGGAGGTCTACACAGGCCAAAGAACAAAGATGGATGAAAATAAATAAATGAAGGACCAATAAAAGAGGCCAAAAAAAGAAATTAAAGAGAGAAAGAGAAAGACATTAAATGACCATAAAATGTAAGTAAACTGGAATATAATTCTTGATAATACTAGTATTTCAGAAAGAAAGAATAAAGAAAATTGAAAAAAAAAATCACTACATTTTTTTAACATCCCAGGACATAAAAAGCACTGTAACCAAATTAAATAGGCCTACAGAGTACATAGAAAAATGGACGTGAATACACCCACACCCATGCCCACCAGTAGTTAACTGTATATCAGAGAAGTACTAAGGGTAGAGGAAAGCAAGTCACATGCAAAGAATCAAGAGCAGAATGTTTTCAATCATCCAAACAATGAAGCTTGAAGCAACACCTTCATCACCTAAGGGAAAAATAATTTCCACCTACTGAAATTATCAACAAGTAAGCGGCCTAGGCAGGTCTCAAAATCTGCCACCAAATGTACTCTTCCTCAAGATGCTCCAAGAGACCAACTCCTAACAATATGAGTGAGTAAACTAAGAAAAGTCATACAGAGGGACTCAAGAGAAACACATATGGAAAGGTTGACCAAACAGTCTGTAAAGGATCAGAAATGTATTCAGGCACTTCAGATTCTGGGGAAAATAAATGACTTCACATGTCTTCTCTACTTGCAAGTGCTATGTTTTATTACTCCATAGGATCTATTTCGCCAAGAAAGGCTAACAGGTTTGAAGAAGTTGTTCCCTCTGTATTTAGAATTTATTCACGACTAGGCAATCCATGATACTTAGGGAAATTCCTGTTAATTACACTCACTGTTGTATTTCCATCATACATGTAAACTGATGAACTTAGAGCTAAATAAAATATAATTCGTATTTACCATTCCAGAGCACTAAATCAATGCTTTCCCTGGTGAAGGAAGAGAGTGTATCAACACTCAGCTGCATTCCCAACAGCTATTTGGAGCACATATTAGTTAATGTGGGTAACCCCCCAAACAAATGAGGGACACCCCCACACTCTCAGAGCTGGAACTTTTTTTGAGATGTACAGCCACAAATACCCACAACCCAAGTTAGACTGGACAGGTGTTCTGGCAGAAATGTAAATAAGTGCTTGAGCAATAAGGATAAAAAAAAAATTACTCTAAGGAATAGAAAATCAAGAAATCTTTACTGAACACTTCCAGGAAAGGTGTCCTAGAGATGGCTTTTGGAATGAGACTCAGTATGTAAACTGTCCTGTCAGCTGAATGCTGGATTACATTTCAAATTTTACGACTTCGTTTGCCTTTGCCATACAGACAAAGAATAAAGAAAATTGAAAAAAAAATCACTACATTTTTTTAACATCCCAGGACATAAAAAGCACTGTAACCAAATTAAATAGGCCTACAGAGTACATAGAAAAATGGACGTGAATACACCCACACCCATGCCCACCAGTAGTTAACTGTATATCAGAGAAGTACTAAGGGTAGAGGAAAGCAAGTCACATGCAAAGAATCAAGAGCAGAATGTTTTCAATCATCCAAACAATGAAGCTTGAAGCAACACCTTCATCACCAAAGGGGAAAAATAATTTCCACCTACTGAAATTATCAACAAGTAAGCGGCCTAGGCAGGTCTCAAAATCTGCCACCAAATGTACTCTTCCTCAAGATGCTCCAAGAGACCAACTCCTAACAATATGAGTGAGTAAACTAAGAAAAGTCATACAGAGGGACTCAAGAGAAACACATATGGAAAGGTTGACCAAACAGTCTGTAAAGGATCAGAAATGTATTCAGGCACTTCAGATTCTGGGGAAAATAAATGACTTCACATGTCTTCTCTACTTGCAAGTGCTATGTTTTATTACTCCATAGGATCTATTTCGCCAAGAAAGGCTAACAGGTTTGAAGAAGTTGTTCCCTCTGTATTTAGAATTTATTCACGACTAGGCAATCCATGATACTTAGGGAAATTCCTGTTAATTACACTCACTGTTGTATTTCCATCATACATGTAAACTGATGAACTTAGAGCTAAATAAAATATAATTCGTATTTACCATTCCAGAGCACTAAATCAATGCTTTCCCTGGTGAAGGAAGAGAGTGTATCAACACTCAGCTGCATTCCCAACAGCTATTTGGAGCACATATTAGTTAATGTGGGTAACCCCCCAAACAAATGAGGGACACCCCCACACTCTCAGAGCTGGAACTTTTTTTGAGATGTACAGCCACAAATACCCACAACCCAAGTTAGACTGGACAGGTGTTCTGGCAGAAATGTAAATAAGTGCTTGAGCAATAAGGATAAAAAAAAAATTACTCTAAGGAATAGAAAATCAAGAAATCTTTACTGAACACTTCCAGGAAAGGTGTCCTAGAGATGGCTTTTGGAATGAGACTCAGTATGTAAAACTGTCCTGTCAGCTGAATGCTGGATTACATTTCAAATTTTTACGACTTCGTTTGCCTTTGCCATACAGACATAGATAAATGTATTTAAGGGAGCCTTTCATAATTGTGCACGTACCAGGAGCTTATTACTTCACTGCTGCTGTATTAAGGAAAGCCTTTCATTTCCTGTTACTATTCCATCTCAAGCTGCACCACGCTACAAAACCACCTCTCTTTTACTGTTTTCCTAGGTTTTTTTTATATCGGTCTTTCATTTTACGTGGGTCTCACCACTAGGATAGCCTGAATGTGGTATAATTTTTCTTGGACTTAATGTCATGAAATAAACACATCTTGCCTTATTTTGTTGACAAATAATATTTTGATAAATATCTAATCGAAGTCCTTTATAGACAACAGTAAATGTTTCCAAAGTTCTGTTCAAATATAATTTAGGGACTTCTCTAGTAGCTCAGATGGTAAACAATCTTCCTGCAATGTAGGAAAGCCAGTTTGATCGCTGGGTTGGGAAGACCCCTTGGAGAAGGAAATGGCAAGCCAGCCCCATATTCTTACCTGGAGAATCCCATGGACAGAGGAACCTGGAACCAGGCTGCAGTCCACGGGGTTGTAAAGAATCGGACATGACTGAGTGACTAACACGTTCACTTTCTGATGTCGAGTATCCTCTTATCTAGCTAATACTGGCCTTTTATCATTTCTTTTTTAGTAATGTCAGTAAATGGCTAGTGATGCCTCTTATAGCAATAAATGTATTATGTTCCTAATAGTACCAACTTTTGTGGGGGATGGGGAGGCAAGCAAGTAGCACTATATAAAAGTTTCTCCCACCTCCACTACAAACATTAGGACAGATTAAAATGCTAGTAGAATAATTAGAGGCCATATTTCCTAAAGGGAGGTAGAAGCTGCATGTGACCTTCTTTAAGCTTAACCTAACCAATTATAATGAAAACCATAATATAAATGTGTTTGACTCATTAAATGATCAGTAGTAGACTTTCTTTTAGTTATTTAATGGAAAACCAAATAGTAATTGATTTCTTACCCAAATATGTCTATTTTTTTCTCCTTCTCTGTACAAGAATTCCCCTTCTCCTGGGTTTTGGTTGTTGGTTTTTTACCGGGTGGCTCAGAGTATAAAAAATCTGCCTGCAATGCAAGAGACCCCAGTATGATCCCTGTTCTCAGACTTCCCTGGAGGCTTAGACAGTAGAGAAATTGCCTGCAGTGTAGGAGTCCTGGATTCAATCCTAGGGGTTGGGTGGTTTCCCTGGAGAAAGGAATGGCCACTCACTCCAGTATTCTTGCTTGGAGAATTCCATGGACAGAAGAGCCTAATTGGGTTGCAGAGAGTAGAACACGACTGAGTGGTTTTTAATGTTTTGGCAGTGGTCTCTTGTTGTCTTGTTTCTTTCTTTTTTTTTTTTCTTGTACCTAGAAAATGCTGTTATGTGTCTAGTTCAGACCAAGTAAATGCCAGCACATAAAACTGTGAAGAAAGTTACACTCTCTCTCTCCACTCTCTCTCCCCGTGACAGGGACCTGCAATATTTGAGATGGATGCTGTTCCATAATCCAGCTGATAAGCCACAGACAAATGGCTTAACAAGAAATAAACCTCTGTTGTGGGAATTTGGGATCATTTCCTTCCCACAGACTAGGCCATTCTGATCGATACAGACACTGACAGGAAAAGGACGATTTTTGCCTTGTTAAACCCTGAGGTCTGTGTCATAGTCAAGAGCTCCTGGAGCAAGAGAAAGCAGAGACAATCCACTCATTTCAACTTTGGGGGCCCTGGGGTACACCCCCCATTTCACTTCTTTGATATCATTCTTGCTTTAACATGATCTAGACTTTGAAGTTCAGACTGCAGCCAAGTTTATGTTGGTTCACATGGTAAGGATAATAATAGTGGGTTTCTTGTTTCCATTTGTCTTTTGAGCTATCGCTAAGAAAAGATAATCAAGATTCAAAGTATGTATTTGTGTTGTGAGTGCCTATATGTCTCTCTCTGTGTTGTGTGTAGATGTATGTCATTTCTGTCTCCTCTTAGAACTCAGGAAGTCTACATTTGGCCATTATCTGCTCACTGCACAAATCTACAGAGTCAGGATGCCTCTGTCAGTCTATCATTTGTCAACAGTGATGCTGAGCACAACCTGCCATTCAGCATCATGCCTGAGCTGCTGATTTTCTTGTAGAATCAAGAGGACAGTGAAATATTTCTTATAGTCATTTCTCTTCATGAAGTGGGAATAAAAAGAAGAGACCAGGAAGGCTACAGCCTTCAAGAAAAGTGAGAGGGACTATATTTCTTTGTAAAAGTGTTTGTACCCGAACTACTTCACTCACTTCTTTAATGAGCACTAGGTCTAGTGCACATTAAAGATATCAGGTTTGTTCCATTTAATTCCTTAGATCTATTTGAAGATATTATAGGGGTATCATCAAGTCACCTACTTGGTTTATATAAAATTAAAAATTTTTATTGAAAATCAAAACAAATATATATCATACATCTTGCTTGGGGAATTCCATGAACAGAAGAGCCTGGTGGGCTACAGTCCATGGGGTCAAAACAAGTCGGACACAACTGAGTGACTAAAACTTTCACTTTCATAAATCTGAAACTGAGAAATATGAAAAGAACTGCACTCTTGGGTTCACCTCCAAATATGCAGATAACATAGAGTAGTAGTTAGGAGTAAGTACAATTAAACCTAACAGCCTTGTGAGCAGCTTTTTGTAGGAAATGGCTCTCCCTTTGTCTTGTAACTGGATGAAAGTTGTGTTTTAACTAATCTCCAGCTCAAATAAGCACACCTTTCAGATCATTTGATCAAACAAAGCCTTGCCTAACCTGTTGATCCCTTCCTTAGATTAAAGGAGTAGAAATAAATAATATGTAATTAACAGATAAGTAGATTCCCACCCCCCAGCTTCCCCTTCAATAATCTTCCAAGCTGACAGTATGAACATGAGAGCATATAGATATAAAAGATCAGAACTAGTCAACAAGCCTTCCCCAAAAGGAGATGGCCAATAGTCTGACCCCCTACCTCAGGGATTCACTGAGATCAAATACTCTTTTCCCCTTTAAAACGTCACGGCTCATCGGAATCTGTGGAGATGGCTCTGGGACAATCATCCAGCTTTGCCCCAGGCTGCCAGCCTCCTGAATAAAGCAACCTTTTCATTCCTACTGTTGACTGAAAAAAAAATGAACAACTTGAGAGTTGTGGGTTAAGTTTTATCTGGGGCATAATTAGGACTGCAGCCTGGGAGGCAGCACCCCAGATAGCTCTGACAGAAAAAATGATTTCTGAAGTGGTGAATAAAAAGAAAAGAAAAAAAAACCAGGAAGGCTACAGCCTTCAAGAAAAGTGAGAGGGACTATATTTCTTTGTAAAAGTGTTTGTACCGAACTACTTCACTCACTTCTTTAATGAGCACTAGGTCTAGTGCACATTAAAGATATCAGGTTTGTTCCATTTAATTCCTTAGATCTATTTGAAGATATTATAGGGGTATCATCAAGTCACCTACTTGGTTTATATAAAATTAAAAATTTTTATTGAAAATCAAAACAAATATATATCATACATCTTGCTTGGGGAATTCCATGAACAGAAGAGCCTGGTGGGCTACAGTCCATGGGGTCAAAACAAGTCGGACACAACTGAGTGACTAAAACTTTCACTTTCATAAATCTGAAACTGAGAAATATGAAAAGAACTGCACTCTTGGGTTCACCTCCAAATATGCAGATAACATAGAGTAGTAGTTAGGAGTAAGTACAATTAAACCTAACAGCCTTGTGAGCAGCTTTTTGTAGGAAATGGCTCTCCCTTTGTCTTGTAACTGGATGAAAGTTGTGTTTTAACTAATCTCCAGCTCAAATAAGCACACCTTTCAGATCATTTGATCAAACAAAGCCTTGCCTAACCTGTTGATCCCTTCCTTAGATTAAAGGAGCAGAAATAAATAATATGTAATTAACAGATAAGTAGATTCCCACCCCCCAGCTTCCCCTTCAATAATCTTCCAAGCTGACAGTATGAACATGAGAGCATATATATATAAAAAGATCAGAACTAGTCAACAAGCCTTCCCCAAAAGGAGATGGCCAAGAGTCTGACCCCCTACCTCAGGGATTCACTGAGATCAAATACTCTTTTCCCCTTTAAAAACGTACACGGCTCATCGGAATCTGTGGAGATGGCTCTGGGACAATCATCCAGCTTTGCCCCAGGCTGCCAGCCTCCTGAATAAAGCAACCTTTTCATTCCTACTGTTGACTGAAAAAAAAATGAACAACTTGAGAGTTGTGGGTTAAGTTTTATCTGGGGCATAATTAGGACTGCAGCCTGGGAGGCAGCACCCCAGATAGCTCTGACAGACTGATTGAAAGATGCAGTGGGAGGAAGATCCATATTTAAGGATTTTGGTGAGGGAGGAGCTCAATATCATTAAACAGTCATTTTACAAAGGGTGTTCGGCTAATCATTAGCATCTTACGTCATCATGAAGGAATTTCATGCTTTTCTAGATGTGAGGAGATGCAAGGATTGAGATAATAAAAGCCCTTCCTAAAGGCATCCATCTATTCAAAGACCTGCCCCACCTTGGAGCACAGAGTGCCTCTACCCAACCCTGAACTCCTTGAGGGGGTATTGAAGGTCAGCAGCTCTCAGCAGCACAGGGTCCAGTCTTCTCAAAGGCAGAGGGCAAACGCCCTTGTTGCCCAGTCATTGGCAATCAAATTGGGAAGAGCCAATTTGTAATTGACACTATCAGCGCTTTTCTCTCAAGTACAGCAAGCCCTTACATATGAGCCTTCAAACTCCGAATTTTCAAAGATGCAAACATACATTCCAGCAACATTAGGTGTGATTTTAATTGTAGCTTGTCCTCCACTACTCATTGCTGATGAACCTTCATCTCTACCATCTCCCACCTCTTCTCCCTCCTCTGGTCAGTAACTGTTGCCTGTTCATTGGATACAAGCCCCTGTATGTCAGCTGTTGTACTATAGAACTGTACTCTTCAAAGTACTGTAAGATGTGAAATGGTTTTTTCTGTGTGTTTGTTTTGTATTATAAATCTATTACGGTACAGTACTATAGAGACAATTGTGTTAGCTGGGTACCTAGGCTAACTGTGTTGGACTTAGAAACAAACTGGACTTAAACGTGCTCTTAAATCGGAACTCATCTAGTATGCAAGGGACTACTGTATTGGCTTTTGAGCAGCTGAACCTGAGTTTGAATCCTGCCTCTGATACTTGTTAACTCTTTGATTTGGGTACTTTTCTTAGTCCCTCTGTGCCTTGAAACCGTAACTACAAATGGATACACTTGATGGGATCTACTTCAGAAAGCCTTTTGAGAATTAAATGAGTAAACATTAGTAAAGTGCTCCAAACAGTAGTAAGCATCGTATGCATAGTTATTAAATGCAAGGTTTGTAAGGTTTAGAAGGACTCATTTGCAGTTGCTAATATTACCATCTTACGTCATCATGAAGGAATTTCATGCTTTTCTAGATGTGAGGAGATGCAAGGATTGAGATAATAAAAGCCCTTCCTAAAGGCATCCATCTATTCAAAGACCTGCCCCACCTTGGAGCACAGAGTGCCTCTACCCAACCCTGAACTCCTTGAGGGGGTATTGAAGGTCAGCAGCTCTCAGCAGCACAGGGTCCAGTCTTCTCAAAGGCAGAGGGCAAACGCCCTTGTTGCCCAGTCATTGGCAATCAAATTGGGAAGAGCCAATTTGTAATTGACACTATCAGCGCTTTTCTCTCAAGTACAGCAAGCCCTTACATATGAGCCTTCAAACTCCGAATTTTCAAAGATGCAAACATACATTCCAGCAACATTAGGTGTGATTTTAATTGTAGCTTGTCCTCCACTACTCATTGCTGATGAACCTTCATCTCTACCATCTCCCACCTCTTCTCCCTCCTCTGGTCAGTAACTGTTGCCTGTTCATTGGATACAAGCCCCTGTATGTCAGCTGTTGTACTATAGAACTGTACTCTTCAAAGTACTGTAAGATGTGAAATGGTTTTTTCTGTGTGTTTGTTTTGTATTATAAATCTATTACGGTACAGTACTATAGAGACAATTGTGTTAGCTGGGTACCTAGGCTAACTGTGTTGGACTTAGAAACAAACTGGACTTAAACGTGCTCTTAAATCGGAACTCATCTAGTATGCAAGGGACTACTGTATTGGCTTTTGAGCAGCTGAACCTGAGTTTGAATCCTGCCTCTGATACTTGTTAACTCTTTGATTTGGGTACTTTTCTTAGTCCCTCTGTGCCTTGAAACCGTAACTACAAATGGATACACTTGATGGGATCTACTTCAGAAAGCCTTTTGAGAATTAAATGAGTAAACATTAGTAAAGTGCTCCAAACAGTAGTAAGCATCGTATGCATAGTTATTAAATGCAAGGTTTGTAAGGTTTAGAAGGACTCATGCAGTTGCTTAATTTCCTACAGCAACTTTTGACTTGCCAGATGTACTCACCACTCAGTTCACCATCTTTTTTTTTTTTAGATTTATTTATTTACTTTTATTTTGGGGGGTGCGGTGAGGAGGGAGGGGAGCAGGCGGGCTATTTCTACTGGTCTTTCATTTGTCCATTTTCATCCATCTTTGTTCTTTGGCCCGTGTGGGCCTCCCATCGGGGTGGTTGTTGCAGAGCACCAGCTCTGGGCGCATGCGCTCCAGAGCTCTGGCTCGGTAGTTGGACACATCAGTTCAGCCGCTCCGCGGCTCGTGGGATCTTCCCAGGTCAGGGATCGAACCAGCGCCCCTTGCACTGCAAGGCGGTGTCCTTACCCACTGGACCACCAGGGAAGCCCTCAGTTCACCATCTTTAACTGTTGCTGTTTAGTTGCTAAGTCATGTCCAATTCTTTTTTGTTTGTTTTTTAAATTTTGGCCTCTTTTGTTGTTTTTTTATTTGTACATTTTCATCCATCTTTATTCTTTGGCATGTGTGGGCCTCCCATCACAGTGGCCTCTCTCATTGCAGAGCACTGGCTCTGGGCACATGTGCTCCAGAGCACTGGCTTGTAATTGAACACACCAGTCCAGCCGCTCCACAGCACATGGGATCTTCCCAGGCCATGGATCGAACCAGTGACCCTTGCACTGCAAGGCAGACTCTTTACCCACTGGACCACCAGGGAAGCCCCTGTCCAATTCTTTTTGTAACCCCATGATCTGTAGCCTGCCAGACTCCTCTGTTCATGGGATTTCACGGGCAAGAAGACTGGAGTGACTTGCCATTTCCTTCTCTAAGGGATCTTCCCAACCCAGGGTCTGAACCTGTCTCTTGCCTGGTAGGTGAGTTCTTTACCAATGAGCCACCTGGGAAGCTCATTTTTAACTGTAGTTGCTCACGAATGTATATCCTTAGAAAGAAATAACTCCTCTAGCCTTCAAAATTTTGTACTCTGTCCCTTGAACAATGCCAGAAATGAAATAGGAAGTTAATATTTATCTGTTTACTAAAAATCCTAAAAAGGTATGTCAGTCACACTGTTAACCTTGCTAATGAGGGGAGCCAGCTAGAATGACATTTAGTTAGGCAACATATACCTCCCTAGGACTGAAAAATTGGATGAAATGGGAATGCCCTCAAATGTTGAATACAAAAATGATCACTGAGTATTCCAACAATACATTCTATTGAAATTTGAAGTTGTTTATTGACCAAATTATCATTTCAACTGAATTATCATGAAAGCCACAGTGATTTGAGGAGTCAGAAAGTCTTGTTTATAATATTAGTTTCATGAGGAACTTGTCACATCCTTAACACACACACACACAAACACGAGATTTAATATTTGTTTGTTAACTTTACCAATATATAAAATGGTTAAAATAATAGCAACAATTATCCCAGGTAAGCAGTTAACTGCTGCTTGTAAAGTATTTGTAAGCACAAAGCACCATATACATTCTTAATAATAGTAATTAGTAAAGACTAGAAGTTTTAAAAGGAAAATCTCAGTCTATTTTTGCCATTTTAAATATGGAAAACTTCTTTATCTACTGTTTCTATTTGCTAACTGAATGACAATGTACAAAATGCAAGCACACAATTTAAGACTTCATCACTCATTTGCTCACTAAAAGTGGCTTTGAACACCATTACCTACTACTACCTGTAAATATCAATGCCTACAGTGCTTAACCTGTGAAATATTTACTGAAAATGGAATGGGCTTCACTTACACTGGATCCAAAGACATCCAGTTTGCTATTAGGACAAACCATAGGGCAATTTACTTGGCAGAGAAGTATCATTTTACCTGTTTGGCAAATCACCAGAAAAGTCACACATCACAAACGCTTTAAGAAAAGTTACACAAAATAGTTGGATAAGTCATTGGACAGGTTCTGCATAGGAGTCCTAAGAGCTTGGTAGTCAGAGTTCTAACACAAAAGGGGAGATAACATGGATGGTTTAAAACCTTTCTAGCATAGAGGAGAAAATTCAATGACCTTGGACTAGATAGTATATCCTTAGAAAGAAATAACTCCTCTAGCCTTCAAAATTTTGTACTCTGTCCCTTGAACAATGCCAGAAATGAAATAGGAAGTTAATATTTATCTGTTTACTAAAAATCCTAAAAAGGTATGTCAGTCACACTGTTAACCTTGCTAATGAGGGAAGCCAGCTAGAATGACATTTAGTTAGGCAACATATACCTCCCTAGGACTGAAAAATTGGATGAAATGGGAATGCCCTCAAATGTTGAATACAAAAATGATCACTGAGTATTCCAACAATACATTCTATTGAAATTTGAAGTTGTTTATTGACCAAATTATCATTTCAACTGAATTATCATGAAAGCCACAGTGATTTGAGGAGTCAGAAAGTCTTGTTTATAATATTAGTTTCATGAGGAACTTGTCACATCCTTAACACACACACACACAAACACGAGATTTAATATTTGTTTGTTAACTTTACCAATATATAAAATGGTTAAAATAATAGCAACAATTATCCCAGGTAAGCAGTTAACTGCTGCTTGTAAAGTATTTGTAAGCACAAAGCACCATATACATTCTTAATAATAGTAATTAGTAAAGACTAGAAGTTTTAAAAGGAAAATCTCAGTCTTTTTTTGCCATTTTAAATATGGAAAACTTCTTTATCTACTGTTTCTATTTGCTAACTGAATGACAATGTACAAAATGCAAGCACACAATTTAAGACTTCATCACTCATTTGCTCACTAAAAGTGGCTTTGAACACCATTACCTACTACTACCTGTAAATATCAATGCCTACAGTGCTTAACCTGTGAAATATTTACTGAAAATGGAATGGGCTTCACTTACACTGGATCCAAAGACATCCAGTTTGCTATTAGGACAAACCATAGGGCAATTTACTTGGCAGAGAAGTATCATTTTACCTGTTTGGCAAATCACCAGAAAAGTCACACATCACAAACGCTTTAAGAAAAGTTACACAAAATAGTTGGATAAGTCATTGGACAGGTTCTGCATAGGAGTCCTAAGAGCTTGGTAGTCAGAGTTCTAACACAAAAGGGGAGATAACATGGATGGTTTAACCTAAAACCCTTTCTAGCATAGAGGAGAAAATTCAATGACCTTGGACTAGATTAAGATATAGGAAAAACTCCAATAAATCTGCCATTTACAATTTTTACCTGCCTCTTCTAATATTTTGACATCTGCCAACATCATAAGTGCTGGGTTCAAGGAACAGGATTTTGGACTGAAACCCTAGTACTGTCATGTCCTTGCAGCATGGGCGTGGACAGCACACTCATTGTCTCTGTGCCTCAGTCTCATCTACAAAATGAGAACAGTGTTAAATCTGTGATACAGTGTTATTGTCAGTATCAAATGAAACAAAATTTGCTAAGGGCTTAAAAGCATTTCTGCCAAATATGACTCCTCAAGGTGTGTCATATGCATATGTCACTTCCAACTTTTTTATGTACTTTTTATAATCTGGTTCCTTCCAGACAGGCCTGTATATACTCTTCACTTCTCCTTCAATGTAATCACTAATATGCTTTGTCACTATAGATCAGCTAGCATTTTCTAGAACTTTGTACACATGGATCCATACTCATTGTACTGTTTTTTGATCAGGCGTCATTCAACCAGCATACACCTATGTTCAGATTCACCTATGTTCTTGCTAATGACAACAGTAAGCTTCTTTACCGTCACTGCGTAGTATTCCAGTGAACGTATATATCACTACTGGTTGACCCTTGTCAGAAATGTGAATCCTTGATCTTTGTCCCCAAATATCTGGGGGACCTGTTTTATAAAGGTCTCCAGGGACCCACATGCATGTTCATTTTGAGAATCTGAATCAGGAGTAGCAGAATTAGACAGTCTCAGATAAGAGTGTAATCTAGAACAAGGATTGGAATACTCTTCCTCCAAAGCCTCATGGTGAATCTTTTAGGCTTCATGGGCCATAGAGTCTTTGCCACAAGTACTCATTTCTGCTAGTAAAGTGTAAGAGCAGCCATAAATTATTTGTTAACAATAAACATGGCTTTGTTCCAATAAAGCTTCACTTACTACAAAAGATAGTAGACTATAGGTTTCTGACTCCTATACCGTTAGGCTTGTGTACTTCAAAGGCTATATAATTAATGGACTGAAAGTGTATATCCCTCTCAAAATGCATATGTGGAAGCACTAACCCCCAGTGTGATGTTATTTGTAGACGGATCTTGGGAAGATAATTAGGTTGATACGGTGTCATAAGGGTGGGGCCCTCATGATGAGATGAACATACACCCAGGAAAAGCCATGAGTTCTCACCAAGAACAGACTCAGCCAGCACCTTGAATGTGGACTTGCCAGCCTCCAGAACTATGAGAAATGAATAAAGGTTGTCTGAACCACTAAGATTATGGCACTTGGCTACAGAAGCTCAAGTTGACTAAGAAGCACCTCTGCAGCATGCAGATGTTCATTGATGAATTCAGGAAAGCATTTGTATTCTACTGAGGTATTATTCCTTTGGTCTGTGACATGATCTCTCGGTTTGTGACATGATCTATTAGCAATTCATTAAAAGGGCTGTCCATTCTCCTTTATGATTAGCTGTGCACTGTTAACTGTGAGAGTACTCAAAATCAAGGACAGTTGGGTGACTGTAATATGAACTGGGCAAAATAGTAGCCTCACTAGAGACTTTAAGAAATATAATCAATGCTTTCTATCCCTGAAAAATGAGAACTTCTTGGATAATTTCCCTCCTTTTCTCAAGAACAGTACCAAGCAGCATAAGTAGTTCCAATTATAATAAATATCAAGATTTTCTTATTACTTTTCACTCTGAAAAGGTAGCTGACAAGGAGAGGGTGAGAGGACTTTTACACTCAAATAGTAACTCAGCAGCAAGTGATACAGCCGACATTTTAGAGGAGAAAAATGCTGGCATTAATTTATTAAACTAAAATTCTCAGCGACATTTTAAAATATAGTTCCATTTCCCAGGATTTAATTCAGTTCTGGGAAAGGAGCAATTCACTGGAAAATGATGCTCCTCTGGTCATCACCTATGTGGGCTTCAGCCTGAGGGGAGTGCATGAGCCATCCTGTATCCCAGCTCTACCTGCGCCCTTGTACAGAGTAGGTGCTCCAAATCATTTGTCAAATATAATTAACTTCCCAACTCAGAATACCATAAGCCAACCTAGAGTTCCAGAGGGTAAGTACAGAGACCCATATGAGAGATTATTTTTCTAAAGAAGTTTTCCTATTGATTACCTTACTACTCAAGGAGCCATAAGATAGAGTAAATTAATTCTCACCTTTGATTTTAAAGCCTATTAATTCAGTGCTTCAAGATTTCATTTACTCATTGTATTCTTTCTCTCAGCAAATATTTGGAAGTAAAAATTAATAAAAATAAATTCTGTTTTCAAAAACTGAGAAAGTCAACATTCAATACTTAGAATATAGCATAATACATATAGGTTCTGAGAACCAAGGAGGATTTCACTATCTTTACTTCAAGGATAAAAATTGTTTCAGAAAAGCGATTCAGTGATATACAGTTAGTACCTGGCATGTGTTAGGCAATATAAATAGTGCATAGCATGTGTTAGGCATTATTCTAAGCAATGGTGATACTTTGGTAAACAAAGTGAAAGCAAAACAAAACAACAAAAAATAACACCTTACAGAAATTCTCATACAGGTTCACAATCTAGTGAATGGGGAAGGAGACAACTGTGAACTATTTCAGATAATTGAACATACTAAAGAAGTACATCATGTAGTATGTTAAAAGGGATCTGCAGTATTGAAGCATAACACAAGGCAAGGACTTCCCAGGTGGTCCACTGGCCAAGATTTCATACTTCCAATGCAGGAGGTATGGTTCAATCCCTTGCCAGGGAACGAAGATCCCACACGCTGCAGAGTAGCCCAAAAAATAAAAGGAAGAAAACAAATATAACATTGGGGAAAAAATGAAACATAAGACAAGAGAGATAACAAACACATTTCTCCCAGGGTTGAAAGAAATCCTTTTAGGGTAAGATGCCATGAGTCATTATAATAAGTATAGAAAGCATGAATGATTACTAATTAATTAATATGTGTGCATGCTCGTTGCTCAGTCACTCAGTCATGTCAGACTCTTTGGGACCCTTTGGACTGTAGCCTACCAGACTCTTTTGTCCGTGGAATTTCCCAGGCAAGAACACTGGAGTGGGTGGACATTTCCTCTGCCAGGGCATCTTTCTGACCCAGGGATTAAACCCGCGTCTCTTCATTGGCAGGTGAATTCTTTACCACTGCATCACCTTGTCACAAAGCAATTGCTAGTGTGAGACTTGCAATGGCTTTGGTGAGACTGTCTGTACTACTGCTTATATAATCTCCATAAAAACATATGCTGAATTTGAAGCTTCCTCCAGATTACAAGACACTACTAGCAGCTAGAAGTAATACAAATAGGAGGAAAGATAGTCCTCAATGTAAGTCTATCAAATGGTGCAGTCCTGGGATTGATGTTCAAATTGTTAACACTAAAGTAAGAGACAGAATAGACGTAATTAATGACAGTTCTAATGAACTTAAGAGGTCAAAGTAGTTATTTAATACGTAATTTTATTTAATCTGAAATTGGGTTGCAGTAATTTGTATGAACCTCTAATAACTGTTTCTTTTTCTTATAATTGTGTATAGCCTAAAATACTGATAAGCAAATGCTTTCTCTAAAGGGACAGATAGCAAACATTTTAGATGCTGCTTGTCATACAGTCTGTGTTACTACTACTCAGTTCTGCCACTGTCCCACAAATGTTTGGTGCAGACAATATATAAGCAAATCAGCATGGCTGTGTTCTAATAAAACTACACAGACATCAAAACTTGAATTTCATGTCATTTCACTCATCATAAAGTGTTTCTGATTTTTAGCCATTTTAAAATTTAAAAAAAGAGAGACAGACAGACATAGCTTACAGACTGTACAAAAACAGATAAATGGTTAGAACTGGCATATGTGCCAGGTTTACCAATCTCTGGCCCATTACTCTTCATTCAATCTGTGTTAGAAAAGCTATGGAAAATATGATTGGGACAATAAAGTAGAAGAAGGCTGAGTAAAAAATTATTAGTTAAGATGCTGAGTCAGAGTTGAAACACCAGGGATCACCATTTGACTTATATGCTATTACCCGGTAAGGTCACTTTAATGGGCACTATTCTTGGGCAAGGGTTTGTATTTATTTATCAAATTTAGATGATTCTATCCATTCAATATATAGTGCTTTTGTACATTTTAGTCTTACTCTTTTGCTTTTACATATCTGAATGACTGCAACATAAACTCAAACCACCTGCCCTATTCTTGAACTCAGACCTGCTACAGCTTTGTGACAACAAACTTGAAATAGCTACTACTCCTTAGGATATTCTGAAATCCAACATCAAGGCCATAACTCTATTATCAATATGAACTACAGAACAGGACTGTGCTGCTAATTCTGATATCTACTCACATCATTCCTCCAGATTACAAGACACTACTAGCAGCTAGAAGTAATACAAATAGGAGGAAAGATAGTCCTCAATGTAAGTCTATCAAATGGTGCAGTCCTGGGATTGATGTTCAAATTGTTAACACTAAAGTAAGAGACAGAATAGACGTAATTAATGACAGTTCTAATGAACTTAAGAGGTCAAAGTAGTTATTTAATACGTAATTTTATTTAATCTGAAATTGGGTTGCAGTAATTTGTATGAACCTCTAATAACTGTTTCTTTTTCTTATAATTGTGTATAGCCTAAAATACTGATAAGCAAATGCTTTCTCTAAAGGGACAGATAGCAAACATTTTAGATGCTGCTTGTCATACAGTCTGTGTTACTACTACTCAGTTCTGCCACTGTCCCACAAATGTTTGGTGCAGACAATATATAAGCAAATCAGCATGGCTGTGTTCTAATAAAACTACACAGACATCAAAACTTGAATTTCATGTCATTTCACTCATCATAAAGTGTTTCTGATTTTTAGCCATTTTAAAATTTAAAAAAAGAGAGACAGACAGACATAGCTTACAGACTGTACAAAAACAGATAAATGGTTAGAACTGGCATATGTGCCAGGTTTACCAATCTCTGGCCCATTACTCTTCATTCAATCTGTGTTAGAAAAGCTATGGAAAATATGATTGGGACAATAAAGTAGAAGAAGGCTGAGTAAAAAATTATTAGTTAAGATGCTGAGTCAGAGTTGAAACACCAGGGATCACCATTTGACTTATATGCTATTACCCGGTAAGGTCACTTTAATGGGCACTATTCTTGGGCAAGGGTTCGTATTTATTTATCAAATTTAGATGATTCTATCCATTCAATATATAGTGCTTTTGTACATTTTAGTCTTACTCTTTTGCTTTTACATATCTGAATGACTGCAACATAAACTCAAACCACCTGCCCTATTCTTGAACTCAGACCTGCTACAGCTTTGTGACAACAAACTTGAAATAGCTACTACTCCCTTAGGATATTCTGAAATCCAACATCAAGGCCATAACTCTATTATCAATATGAACTACAGAACAGGACTGTGCTGCTAATCTCTAGGATATCTTACTCCATCTATCAAAGTTTTGGAGCAAGTAATGCAACTATATCCTTTGACTGGGTAAGTCTATGTGATTGGTGCTTCAGAAGTTTTCCTGTGCTTTGAAGTCACCCTAAACAAAGTTAATAGTTTAATTAGGGATTTTTTCAGTTTCTTCGGGTAATGAATTTTCATATTGAATGAATGGATTAAGCTTCAAATCAAACACATTCATCACTTTCTCTTCATGGGAAGGTCAACGTCACTGATTGGAAGTAAAAGACGGTGAAAATGTGGCGTGCCCATTCACCAGTGATACATAGATTCTACAAAGACAGAGGGAGGAGTTCATGATTATACATTGTGAATTAAAATGGAGTTTTGGAGATGACATCTGAACGAGGTTTTGGAAGATGTGAGTTAGCCAAGCAATAACCTGAGAGCCCTGCATGCCAGCCAGTGCAGGCAGGACTGATGCACTTGAGAGCATTGCCACCAGGGTGGCAGGAGTGAGATGTGACAGGGATACAGGTAGCAAGGTGCTTGAGCTAAGCTTGTCAGATGGAAAATAAAAAGAAGCATAGGATGCTAAGTACAAGATTGATTCTTTACACTTAAGTCTTAATCAGAAACTCTGTATGATGGTCAGGTAGATATTTCTATGGTTCTATTATTCTGGAGGAAACTGAAACAAAGGAAATGCACTGTTTGGGCTTCTATGATCATTCAGTGAGTAAAACATAGAACTGAGATTAGCACTTGAGGCCATATGTTACTCTGTTTTCTATCATGCTCTGTCTTTAAAATATCAGCTTTTTCAATAAAGTCATCATAAAAGCTTAAAAACTGAGGTTTTATACCCAGTCTGCTCTCATGATTACTGTTGGGAGAAAAGACAACTCAATAATATATTTTAAAAACTTAAAAAAAAAATTAACAAATTTGAATTAGAAATGATCATATCCAAACCACCTCTTTTGCTTTTACATATCTGAATGACTGCAACATAAACTCAAACCACCTGCCCTATTCTTGAACTCAGACCTGCTACAGCTTTGTGACAACAAACTTGAAATAGCTACTACTCCCTTAGGATATTCTGAAATCCAACATCAAGGCCATAACTCTATTATCAATATGAACTACAGAACAGGACTGTGCTGCTAATCTCTAGGATATCTTACTCCATCTATCAAAGTTTTGGAGCAAGTAATGCAACTATATCCTTTGACTGGGTAAGTCTATGTGATTGGTGCTTCAGAAGTTTTCCTGTGCTTTGAAGTCACCCTAAACAAAGTTAATAGTTTAATTAGGGATTTTTTCAGTTTCTTCGGGTAATGAATTTTCATATTGAATGAATGGATTAAGCTTCAAATCAAACACATTCATCACTTTCTCTTCATGGGAAGGTCAACGTCACTGATTGGAAGTAAAAGACGGTGAAAATGTGGCGTGCCCATTCACCAGTGATACATAGATTCTACAAAGACAGAGGGAGGAGTTCATGATTATACATTGTGAATTAAAATGGAGTTTTGGAGATGACATCTGAACGAGGTTTTGGAAGATGTGAGTTAGCCAAGCAATAACCTGAGAGCCCTGCATGCCAGCCAGTGCAGGCAGGACTGATGCACTTGAGAGCATTGCCACCAGGGTGGCAGGAGTGAGATGTGACAGGGATACAGGTAGCAAGGTGCTTGAGCTAAGCTTGTCAGATGGAAAATAAAAAGAAGCATAGGATGCTAAGTACAAGATTGATTCTTTACACTTAAGTCTTAATCAGAAACTCTGTATGATGGTCAGGTAGATATTTCTATGGTTCTATTATTCTGGAGGAAACTGAAACAAAGGAAATGCACTGTTTGGGCTTCTATGATCATTCAGTGAGTAAAACATAGAACTGAGATTAGCACTTGAGGCCATATGTTACTCTGTTTTCTATCATGCTCTGTCTTTAAAATATCAGCTTTTTCAATAAAGTCATCATAAAAGCTTAAAAACTGAGGTTTTATACCCAGTCTGCTCTCATGATTACTGTTGGGAGAAAAGACAACTCAATAATATATTTTAAAAACTTAAAAAAAAAATTAACAAATTTGAATTAGAAAGGATTAAAGAATTGTCAGAGAGATACACTACAAAAGAACATGGAGCAATTGTATTTTTTTCAAGATTCAGAGCATAAGCACAAAAAATATATGTTACAGAGATATATGACTCATTTTACTAATTCATTTATAGGCATTTTTTTTAAAATGAGAATACCATATGTAAAGCATTATAAATGTTTAAATCATCATTAAAGAAAATATATACATAAATTTGAAGCTTACATTTGAAGACTACATCCTGGGACCTCTTTAAAAATTTTTATATATGTTATCAAATGGTAAAATGTCCTGTCCTCTTTTCTTTCTTATATTATCATTATTTGTTGATTTTTTTTTTTTTTTTTTTTACTGTATCTCCTAGTTATGTACAACAGAGCTCTAGAGAAAGGATTTACTGAAGTTGTCTTAAACAAGAATTTACCGATACTAGTATATTGCTAAACTCCCCATGCCAATAAACACTGAAGGATGTTATTGTATCAAATTAGTTTTTTGAAAAGTTAACTTTAGCAAATAACTTTCGGGCAGCTAATTAGTTGGGTTTTTTTTTAAATTTTTTTTTTTGGGGGGGTCACTTCTATTGGTTGTTCATTTATTTGTTTTCATCCATCTTTGTTCTTTGGCCTGTGTGGGCCTCCCATCTCAGTGGCCTCTCTCCCTGCAGACCACCAGGGGAATGTGACAGGGATACAGGTAGCAAGGTGCTTGAGCTAAGCTTGTCAGATGGAAAATAAAAGAAGCATAGGATGCTAAGTACAAGATTGATTCTTTACACTTAAGTCTTAATCAGAAACTCTGTATGATGGTCAGGTAGATATTTCTATGGTTCTATTATTCTGGAGGAAACTGAAACAAAGGAAATGCACTGTTTGGGCTTCTATGATCATTCAGTGAGTAAAACATAGAACTGAGATTAGCACTTGAGGCCATATGTTACTCTGTTTTCTATCATGCTCTGTCTTTAAAATATCAGCTTTTTCAATAAAGTCATCATAAAAGCTTAAAAACTGAGGTTTTATACCCAGTCTGCTCTCATGATTACTGTTGGGAGAAAAGACAACTCAATAATATATTTTAAAAACTTAAAAAAAAAATTAACAAATTTGAATTAGAAAGGATTAAAGAATTGTCAGAGAGATACACTACAAAAGAACATGGAGCAATTGTATTTTTTTCAAGATTCAGAGCATAAGCACAAAAAATATATGTTACAGAGATATATGACTCATTTTACTAATTCATTTATAGGCATTTTTTTTAAAATGAGAATACCATATGTAAAGCATTATAAATGTTTAAATCATCATTAAAGAAAATATATACATAAATTTGAAGCTTACATTTGAAGACTACATCCTGGGACCTCTTTAAAAATTTTTATATATGTTATCAAATGGTAAAATGTCCTGTCCTCTTTTCTTTCTTATATTATCATTATTTGTTGATTTTTTTTTTTTTTTTTTTTACTGTATCTCCTAGTTATGTACAACAGAGCTCTAGAGAAAGGATTTACTGAAGTTGTCTTAAACAAGAATTTACCGATACTAGTATATTGCTAAACTCCCCATGCCAATAAACACTGAAGGATGTTATTGTATCAAATTAGTTTTTTGAAAAGTTAACTTTAGCAAATAACTTTCGGGCAGCTAATTAGTTGGGTTTTTTTTTAAATTTTTTTTTTTGGGGGGTCACTTCTATTGGTTGTTCATTTATTTGTTTTCATCCATCTTTGTTCTTTGGCCTGTGTGGGCCTCCCATCTCAGTGGCCTCTCTCACTGCAGAGCACCAGCTCTGGGCTCATGCGCTCCAGAGCTCTGGCTTGGTAATTGGACACATTGGTCCAGCTGCTCTGCCGCACATGGGATCTTCCCAGGCCAGGGGTCGAACCGGTGGCCCTAGCACTGCAAGGTGGTGTCCTTACCCACTGGACCACCAGGGAAGCCCTGTAGGAACTATTTTAATCGTAGATTTTTGAATGCGAAAACTGAGGCCAAAAGATTAGTCTAAGATGGAAAAGGACTGTGTTTTTCTTCCTTGCTAATAACGATGTTTCCTCATCTAGTGTTTTTGACACTCATCTAATTAGTTTTGACCTCAGTATTTATTTAACATCTCAATACATCTGAAAAATGCATTTTTATTTGCATACCATTACCCTAGAATAATGTTATCATTGTCAATGATTTACTTATGCTTCATGGAAGTATTCAAAAAAACATTATTTGAAGATGTGGAATAATATGTGCTGGTCTGATTTTAAATAGCCTTTTTCTGTATTTTGGGAATTCTAAGTTTTCCCCAGAGTTACCACAAAGTTAGATACAAGTGGACAGCTGTTACTTTTTAGAAACAAAACTATTTAGCAAAAAATTAACAGTTCCACTTCCATTCATAATTCATCTTTATTATATAATACTGATCTATTTTTCCTTATAACAGAGAAAACCACTGTTATCAATAATGAATATACAATAAACTACACATACCTAAGTGTATAATTTGGTAAGTTTTGACATGAATATAATCACTGAAGGCAGTATTACAATCAAAATAATGAAACTATTTATCCCCTTCCAACTTTTACTTTTTATAATCTATCTGGTTCCTTCCAGAAAGACCTGTACTCTCCATTTTCATCCAAGATAATCACTACTATGCTTTACCACTATAGATGGGCTAGTATCTTCTAGAACTGTGTATACATGGAGTCATACCCAATATACTGTTTTTTTTGGTCAGGCTTCATTCAACCAGTATAAATGCTCTGAGACTGACCTATGTTCATCCTATTAATATTGGTAAATTCCATTACTGTGAGTGAGTAGTAATCCATTGAATGTATATATCACAACTGGTTTATGCCTTCACTTGCGGATAGACATTTGGGTTTTGGAGTTTTTTAGATTTTGGGTATTACAAGTAAAGCTCCTATAAATATTTATGTACAAGTCTTATGTGGATATATATTTTCATGCATCTGCTGATTAGTAGGTGATTTAATATTCAAATAGAGATCCTATGAAAATTTTTGGAACTCTCTTGTGGCTCTCTGAGTCATAACTATATTCTGTTCTCATCACCTTCTCCTTAACACTGGGATCCTGCTGGGTCACCTCAGTACTCCTTCTTTGTGCCGTAACCTGGAAACTAGAAAGGAAGTTGGGGCAATCACAGGACTCACTTCTTTCACTTCCCAATTCAGAGTTCTCTGTCCTTTCATTATATGTTGTCCAATTTTGTTATTTTATTCATATGATTTGTTTCATATATTTCTGGTACCAAAGTACCATTTGGCAGGAACTTAAAAATATTGTTAGAAACAAAACTATTTAGCAAAAAATTAACAGTTCCACTTCCATTCATAATTCATCTTTATTATATAATACTGATCTATTTTTCCTTATAACAGAGAAAACCACTGTTATCAATAATGAATATACAATAAACTACACATACCTAAGTGTATAATTTGGTAAGTTTTGACATGAATATAATCACTGAAGGCAGTATTACAATCAAAATAATGAAACTATTTATCCCCTTCCAACTTTTACTTTTTATAATCTATCTGGTTCCTTCCAGAAAGACCTGTACTCTCCATTTTCATCCAAGATAATCACTACTATGCTTTACCACTATAGATGGGCTAGTATCTTCTAGAACTGTGTATACATGGAGTCATACCCAATATACTGTTTTTTTTGGTCAGGCTTCATTCAACCAGTATAAATGCTCTGAGACTGACCTATGTTCATCCTATTAATATTGGTAAATTCCATTACTGTGAGTGAGTAGTAATCCATTGAATGTATATACCACAACTGGTTTATGCCTTCACTTGCGGATAGACATTTGGGTTTTGGAGTTTTTTAGATTTTGGGTATTACAAGTAAAGCTCCTATAAATATTTATGTACAAGTCTTATGTGGATATATATTTTCATGCATCTGCTGATTAGTAGGTGATTTAATATTCAAATAGAGATCCTATGAAAATTTTTGGAACTCTCTTGTGGCTCTCTGAGTCATAACTATATTCTGTTCTCATCACCTTCTCCTTAACACTGGGATCCTGCTGGGTCACCTCAGTACTCCTTCTTTGTGCCGTAACCTGGAAACTAGAAAGGAAGTTGGGGCAATCACAGGACTCACTTCTTTCACTTCCCAATTCAGAGTTCTCTGTCCTTTCATTATATGTTGTCCAATTTTGTTATTTTATTCATATGATTTGTTTCATATATTTCTGGTACCAAAGTACCATTTGGCAGGAACTTAAAAATATTGTTAGAAAATCAAATGACAGACTGTATTACATATCAGTAGACATATCCACTACTACTGGTAAATGTATCCATTCACTTACAGGTGGTACATTTTTCACATTTGATGAATGTTGAGCAAGATTTTTTTTTTTTACAGACAGCAATTACAAACTGAAAATATTGTTACATGGCTTTTAAATTATATTTTATTTATACAAAAAGGGCATATTTAGCAAAACACACACTGAGAAAAGAGTTGCTATGGCCCAGGAGATAAGGCAGGGAGGCAACAGGCCTTCTGAGGCCCTACTGGAGGAGAAGTCATCTGGGTAAAGTGGAGAGAAGTCCTGGGTAAGTGCTGAGTGGTGAGAGCCAAAGAAAGGAGACAGCTCCAGTTGGATCAGCACTGTTGGTGGGTCACGGAATTCACAATGACCTTGCTGCTAACTCTTTCGGGGATTCCAGATAATGCTGACTACTGGAGTGAAAGCCATCTAGTATTATGTGACTTCTAAATAGGTCATTTTTCCCTGGGATTGTTTTTTGGATCCCCTTACAGATGACATTAATTTTCCCCAAATATATAAACGGGTTCTAAGAAGATGTCATTATCCATGAAGTCATCAGAAAGGCAATGTAGGGTGTACTTGCCAGAGGATTTCAATTCAGATGTTTTGTTGTTATTTATTTGGAAAATTATAATTAAACACATTTTTTAATAGGGATATATTGTAAAAGACAGATTTTTTTAGTTAGGGATAACAGAATTCAAATCCCAAGTCTATAATTTTCCCCTAGATTTTAGAGAAATTCCTAACTTTTCTATAATTCAATTTTCTAATCTGTAATTTCAGTTAATAGCAACTCTTTCTTCTCAAAGCCTTTTTAAGATTGAGTGAAAGAATTACACAGACAGTAGGTATTCAAAGAGTGGTGGAATTTTATATATTCATTATTCAGAACAAAGAGTTTATTATTGCAAATCCTCTATTGATTCACTTTTATAGGCTTGAATTTAAAGGCTATAGATTCTCCCAGCTTAATTAATTTTTCCTTTGTGGTGAGTTATTTGTAAATTATCTGTAAATTCAAAGTAAAAGAAAATGTAGCATAATTCCTACTTAAGAGTCCACTAATTTTAATCACTCCTATATATAAACAATAATGTAAACCTTGTTGTTCTTTACTTTGTTACTGTCAAGAACTCTGTGAAATTCTCTTTTGAGTAAAAAAATTGTATAATAACATCAAAGTATATTAGATCAAAAGGGCATATTTAGCAAAACACACACTGAGAAAAGAGTTGCTATGGCCCAGGAGATAAGGCAGGGAGGCAACAGGCCTTCTGAGGCCCTACTGGAGGAGAAGTCATCTGGGTAAAGTGGAGAGAAGTCCTGGGTAAGTGCTGAGTGGTGAGAGCCAAAGAAAGGAGACAGCTCCAGTTGGATCAGCACTGTTGGTGGGTCACGGAATTCACAATGACCTTGCTGCTAACTCTTTCGGGGATTCCAGATAATGCTGACTACTGGAGTGAAAGCCATCTAGTATTATGTGACTTCTAAATAGGTCATTTTCCCTGGGATTGTTTTTTGGATCCCCTTACAGATGACATTAATTTTCCCCAAATATATAAACGGGTTCTAAGAAGATGTCATTATCCATGAAGTCATCAGAAAGGCAATGTAGGGTGTACTTGCCAGAGGATTTCAATTCAGATGTTTTGTTGTTATTTATTTGGAAAATTATAATTAAACACATTTTTTAATAGGGATATATTGTAAAAGACAGATTTTTTTGGTTAGAGATAACAGAATTCAAATCCCAAGTCTATAATTTTCCCCTAGATTTTAGAGAAATTCCTAACTTTTCTATAATTCAATTTTCTAATCTGTAATTTCAGTTAATAGCAACTCTTTCTTCTCAAAGCCTTTTTAAGATTGAGTGAAAGAATTACACAGACAGTAGGTATTCAAAGAGTGGTGGAATTTTATATATTCATTATTCAGAACAAAGAGTTTATTATTGCAAATCCTCTATTGATTCACTTTTATAGGCTTGAATTTAAAGGCTATAGATTCTCCCAGCTTAATTAATTTTTCCTTTGTGGTGAGTTATTTGTAAATTATCTGTAAATTCAAAGTAAAAGAAAATGTAGCATAATTCCTACTTAAGAGTCCACTAATTTTAATCACTCCTATATATAAACAATAATGTAAACCTTGTTGTTCTTTACTTTGTTACTGTCAAGAACTCTGTGAAATTCTCTTTTGAGTAAAAAAATTGTATAATAACATCAAAGTATATTAGATCAAAAGATTGTGATTCTACTGTCATTGCATTGTTGATGTTTAAGAAAAGTGACGAATTTAAATATGCATTCACTTTGTGATTCCACAGTGACTACATTTTAAATCAGAGTTGAATTATCAGCATCTTTAGGTAACATTTACTGCTTTTATTATTACGTTGATGTATACAAAATTAAAAGTCTGAGTTTTCAGTAATTTTCACAGCGTAACCTGCAAAAGTGGTCAAATTAGGAAAGCCATGTTTTAAAATTTTTGACACATGATTTTAATGAAAATTTAAACTTTTCATTTAAAAAAATTTAGATAGGTTTTATAAGAATCACAAATAACATAAATATAGAACAGGCAAGAGAGACAGAACTGCCTGAAAGAAAAACATTACCAATTGGTTAAATTTGAACTATTTGGGCAATTATCATAATTACAGGTTATGGTATAAAAGTCTAAATATTTTATTGTATTTTCATGGCTATGGACAATGAGGCAATTGTTGAATACCAAAGATGCCTGCTGTTTGAATGTATCAATTAACATTTCATGGAAGTAATCAAAATATTTGCTATTATATTCCACATTAAATAAAAAAAGACCTCTTTAAATTTACAACATTTATTTCAATGGAAATACTGTTATTAATTTAATCAAAACTTGTATGGTTAAGATAAGAAAAGATCAGACAAATATATGAACTCCACCATCCAACAAACAGAAAAAGTTTACTAGCATTAAAACAGAGCATGCCCTGGTGGCTCAGTGGTAAAGAATTCCCCTGCAATGCAGGAGACTCGGGTTCAATTGATCCCTGGGTCAACCCACTCCAGAATTTTTGTCTGGGAAATCCCATGAACAAAGAAGCCTGGCGGGCTCTAGGCTACAGGGTCCCAAAAGAGTCAGATATGACTTACTGACTAAACATCAACCACTTATATACATGTAAGATACACACCTGTAATCCTATATAATATATTATTATATAATACATACAATTACATCATATAATATATAATATAAAAATAATCACTTTCCTATATGGACCATATCTAGTTAAAATTAATCGAAAAAAGTTCCTATTCATACAGACTGATAAGAGTCCTAAAAAATAATTCTATATCAATAATCAAGGAATTTTCTATTAGATATAATGCAGATAGCTCCATATTAAAGGTCATCCCATGTAGCTCTTACTTCTGTTTCCAAGAAAGCTGCATAGCATTCCATGGAATAACTATAGGAAAAATCAGCAAAACCCACTAACAGCCTAATACTAGGGTGAGGGTTCAAGTTGATAGTGTACTTCCTAGAAAGACTCTTCATAGATTTAGGAAAATTTACATCATTTTGCCTGGTCATAACCTTTCCCTAATTCCATGCTGGATCATTTACATTTTTGTTTATGATGTTTTAAGAATGCATTATATTTTTCATATAGATTATAAATACTCTATAATGTATCCTTTACCTTTTTAATTTGAATATGTCTGCTTTATACAGACTTTCTTAATCTTTTTATCATTTGTTACAATGAACACATTTATTTGTGCAATTTTTCAAAAAAAGTAAAATAAATCTGGAAGACAATAAAATCAACTCTAACCAAGTGATTCACCATGTGAAAACCATCAATAGCTCTCAACTGCAGAATTAAACCGGAGCATTCATAATAGGCAATGCAAGAGCCTCTGGCTTCTAGCTGCCTCATCAGCCGTATCTCCAATAGCTCCAAGCAACCACTGCAGGTGCTCTGTGGACCCTCTCTGCCAAGGGTCCTCTCCTCGCCTTTGCTCACTTCACCTAGTTAACTTGACATAACTGTCCCTTCCTCCCACTCAAGCATTGCTAACATCTCACCTGCTCCTTAAACCCATATTAACATACTGGCTTGACTTCTGTCTCCTTGGAAAACATACAGAGATTTTTACTCATGCACTTCACTTGGCAATTAATTCCAGGTTACTTTTGGTCATTTGTCTGATCTTTTAATTACACACTTAACTCATTCCTATTCAATACTCATTATATAATACACTATCATTCTATTTAGTCCGTATTTAACGCTTTAGTACTTTGTATCAGTTTGGAATTTGAAGTATTTTTTAAAGACTTTAAAGTTTTATTTTGATAAATGACTTACATTGTAACTGCAATTTGGTAGGGGCCATGGTATGATTGATATAAATTCTTTGGTATTTAGTGAGGCTTTTTCATAGCCTACGATGTGGTCAATTTCTGCCTGTATTGCTTGTGACCTTGAATTTATTTTCCTTTGTTCAGTGAAAACTGTTTTGATTTCCTCTTTGAGTATTTTAAAATGGTGATGTGAACTCCAGCATAAAAGTATCTTGGAAGCCAGTACTCCCACCCTTATATAAAAGAAAATAAAGCTAAACAAAAAGGAAAATCAATGACTTTTATTGGAAGCACAAGAGACCTGAGATTGCAGAGCCAACCACTACCCCCAAACCTGGAGAGATGGGTGAATACACAGTCACAGCTTTAGTCTGTTTGAAGCAGCACCTTTGGAGGATAAGCTTGTAGAATAGGTTAAAGGTATCTTGGATAAACTACCCTGGAAGCTGAGAGTGGATTAGTTTTAAAAAAGTCTCATTATAAAAATTTATGGGACCCCCACCCTTTTGTGGGTTTTGCCTTACAAAACCCAATGAGGTTCTCATAGGGAATTCCACCAGGTTCTCATGGTGAAGAGACAAGAGAGAAGGATCGCCTCATAGAGAAAGAAGCCATCTCTGAAGGACCAGAGAGATCATGGATAACTGCTCTGTTCTCTTCTGTCCTTCTGAGCGAAGAGTTTAAGTCAGGACTGTCTGACTGAAACAAACATCTCAGATTATCGTCACGTAATAATCTGAACATTGCCTGTGAGACAGAACTATTAGCTACAATGGTAATCATATCACAATAATACATCCAATTAACAGACTGTGTATCTTTCATGTATATAACGTTCTATGTCAACTATATCTCAATTTCAAAAAGAAGTTGCCTAGTTATAAGAAATGCAGAGAAAACCTCAGTCTCTGAAACATTTAGAAAAACGATTTGAACAATTTTTACAGGATGAATTACTAACAATCTGCATCGACCAAAATCAGTGCAATGCACATGCTTCAAATACAAATACACTCTAGTGTCCTTCAGCTGTCCAAAAATGGCCACTCCAAATGACTGCTTTGTGTGTAATTCCAGTTTTATTATCTAGACATATTAAAGAGTTTACAGATTTACATATTGAAGCCTCGGCCTCAGGCTGCAGTGACTTATTGCTGTGTCATGGCTCATATCCTTTCTTTAATACTGTGTTTCCTGGAGATACAACCAATCAAGTCAGAAGCTGTATGTCACTGCTGTCACTGTTGAAGGGACTCGGAATCCAGGGTCACATTTGTTCTTCAAGGACTTTCTGCTCCAAGTAGAGGCGTGTGTCATCATCAATCACTTTTCTTTTGTTATCATTTTTTTCTATTATAATTTTATAACATAACATGATCTTTCTAAATATAGGTTTATTTTTCATTGACCCCTCATTTAGTAGAAACTAAAAGTTCATGAGAGGAACATCAGAGCTTAGATATTGATAAAACTACAAAAATTTATTTAAGATAAATGACTTATCTGATCATTTGGAGGATAAGCTTGTAGAATAGGTTAAAGGTATCTTGGATAAACTACCCTGGAAGCTGAGAGTGGATTAGTTTTAAAAAAGTCTCATTATAAAAATTTATGGGACCCCCACCCTTTTGTGGGTTTTGCCTTACAAAACCCAATGAGGTTCTCATAGGGAATTCCACCAGGTTCTCATGGTGAAGAGACAAGAGAGAAGGATCGCCTCATAGAGAAAGAAGCCATCTCTGAAGGACCAGAGAGATCATGGATAACTGCTCTGTTCTCTTCTGTCCTTCTGAGCGAAGAGTTTAAGTCAGGACTGCCTGACTGAAACAAACATCTCAGATTATCGTCACGTAATAATCTGAACATTGCCTGTGAGACAGAACTATTAGCTACAATGGTAATCATATCACAATAATACATCCAATTAACAGACTGTGTATCTTTCATGTATATAACGTTCTATGTCAACTATATCTCAATTTCAAAAAGAAGTTGCCTAGTTATAAGAAATGCAGAGAAAACCTCAGTCTCTGAAACATTTAGAAAAACGATTTGAACAATTTTTACAGGATGAATTACTAACAATCTGCATCGACCAAAATCAGTGCAATGCACATGCTTCAAATACAAATACACTCTAGTGTCCTTCAGCTGTCCAAAAATGGCCACTCCAAATGACTGCTTTGTGTGTAATTCCAGTTTTATTATCTAGACATATTAAAGAGTTTACAGATTTACATATTGAAGCCTCGGCCTCAGGCTGCAGTGACTTATTGCTGTGTCATGGCTCATATCCTTTCTTTAATACTGTGTTTCCTGGAGATACAACCAATCAAGTCAGAAGCTGTATGTCACTGCTGTCACTGTTGAAGGGACTCGGAATCCAGGGGTCACATTTGTTCTTCAAGGACTTTCTGCTCCAAGTAGAGGCGTGTGTCATCATCAATCACTTTTCTTTTGTTATCATTTTTTTCTATTATAATTTTATAACATAACATGATCTTTCTAAATATAGGTTTATTTTTCATTGACCCCTCATTTAGTAGAAACTAAAAGTTCATGAGAGGAACATCAGAGCTTAGATATTGATAAAACTACAAATAAAGAGATTTTTTTTATTTTAAAAAAGAGACTTTAAAACTTGTTTACTTAATCTAATTACTGCTCTCCCTCTCAGAGTCCAGCATTCAGACGCTGACTGTACTATGCTGAGAAAACTGCACTGTTATGACTTTACTTCCTTTCTTTCTCTTCCTTATACACACATACACACACACCCCTTTATTAATAATACATTGTAATTTCTATAAGTTACACTTGAATTTTCCATTAACATCACTCTTTTGCTTTGGGAAGCAGGGTGGTGATGTATGTTTGTGTGTCCTTACACATTAGGGGTGTGGTGCGTCTGAAGGAAAAAAGCAGAGAAGTTTTAAGAAATCTAGACTACAAGACAAAATAAACCCTGAGGATGAATATTTAGGAAAAATTGTAAGCTTACAAATACGAGATTAAAAATAATTAATAAGAAAGCAAAGATATTTTAATACAGGAAGCCCATTCTGAAGTATTGGCACATGAAATAAACAAATGGCCATGTTCACAGCAAGCAACTGAAAGGTAAGAAGAAACTGGACAGAGGCGGGTATTTGTTAGAACTCTGCCTCGACACATTTAGAGAAAAAAAAAAGTCCTATTTCTGATAACACGGTAACTCTTCTCCCCATACCCTCCCATCTCTGAGATGCACAGCTGACTGAACTTGATTGGCAGCGACAGCCAAAAGGACCAAGTGATAGCTGGGGAATTCCAGTTTTATTATCTAGACATATTAAAGAGTTTACAGATTTACATATTGAAGCCTCGGCCTCAGGCTGCAGTGACTTATTGCTGTGTCATGGCTCATATCCTTTCTTTAATACTGTGTTTCCTGGAGATACAACCAATCAAGTCAGAAGCTGTATGTCACTGCTGTCACTGTTGAAGGGACTCGGAATCCAGGGTCACATTTGTTCTTCAAGGACTTTCTGCTCCAAGTAGAGGCGTGTGTCATCATCAATCACTTTTCTTTTGTTATCATTTTTTTCTATTATAATTTTATAACATAACATGATCTTTCTAAATATAGGTTTATTTTTCATTGACCCCTCATTTAGTAGAAACTAAAAGTTCATGAGAGGAACATCAGAGCTTAGATATTGATAAAACTACAAATAAAGAGATTTTTTTTATTTTAAAAAAGAGACTTTAAAACTTGTTTACTTAATCTAATTACTGCTCTCCCTCTCAGAGTCCAGCATTCAGACGCTGACTGTACTATGCTGAGAAAACTGCACTGTTATGACTTTACTTCCTTTCTTTCTCTTCCTTATACACACATACACACACACCCCTTTATTAATAATACATTGTAATTTCTATAAGTTACACTTGAATTTTCCATTAACATCACTCTTTTGCTTTGGGAAGCAGGGTGGTGATGTATGTTTGTGTGTCCTTACACATTAGGGGTGTGGTGCGTCTGAAGGAAAAAAGCAGAGAAGTTTTAAGAAATCTAGACTACAAGACAAAATAAACCCTGAGGATGAATATTTAGGAAAAATTGTAAGCTTACAAATACGAGATTAAAAATAATTAATAAGAAAGCAAAGATATTTTAATACAGGAAGCCCATTCTGAAGTATTGGCACATGAAATAAACAAATGGCCATGTTCACAGCAAGCAACTGAAAGGTAAGAAGAAACTGGACAGAGGCGGGTATTTGTTAGAACTCTGCCTCGACACATTTAGAGAAAAAAAAAAGTCCTATTTCTGATAACACGGTAACTCTTCTCCCCATACCCTCCCATCTCTGAGATGCACAGCTGACTGAACTTGATTGGCAGCGACAGCCAAAAGGACCAAGTGATAGCTGGGGCAACAGAAATCAGATTGTTTTCTATTAGCAGTTTGACCAAGGAGGGACACTGATCTCAGGAACTGTGACTGTTGGAGCTACTTCTTGTGCTGCCCAACTACACACACACACACACAGAGGAAGAGAAAGTGGGTCAAGAGAGCAAAGGATGAAAACAGAACAGACATAAGCAGAGAAAAGAAAAACATGTGCCCAGTAAAAGTCCTTTATTTCAGTCCAACTCCACATTTACTGCAACTGTTTGCTGTGAAAATGTCTTGTGTTTTTACAATAAAGGTTAATGTAATATAGAAGAGTGTGTTTAGTATTAATATTTGAGTAGGAAACAGATAAATGTGCCCCTCTGCATTTGCTTTTCCTGAATGAAATGTAAGAATCTGTTAAAACATGTTTAGTTTTGAAAAAAGAACCATGTTGGGGGATGGACTTTCACTTTTTTTTTTTTTTTTTTCCCTCAAAGATTTGTTTATTTATTTATTTTGGGTGGGGGTCCGGTTGCGGAGGGAGGGGAGCAGGCGGGCCACTTCTATTGGTCTTTTATTTCTCTATTTTCATCTGTCTTTGTTCTTTGGCCCATGTGGGCCTCCCATCACGGTGGCATCGGTCATTGCAGAGCACCGGCTCTGGGCGCATGCGCTCCAGAGCTCCGGCTCGTATCGGACACATCGGTCCAGCCGCTCCGTGGCACGTGGGATCTTCCCAGGTCAGAGCTCGAACCGGCGCCCCTTGCACTGCAAGGTGGTGTCCTTACCCACTGGACCACCAGGGAAGCTCCACTTCTGTTTTTCTATTACATTTTTTCTAACAGGGGTTGTCTGTAAATTGGGATTACAGAGCATGTGAACATAAATATTAGTTACCTTTTCAAATGTGAAATTGATCTGTCTCTTAAAATTTTATTACGTTTTTAGCATTCATTAACTGGACCGAGGCGGGTATTTGTTAGAACTCTGCCTCGACACATTTAGAGAAAAAAAAAAGTCCTATTTCTGATAACACGGTAACTCTTCTCCCCATACCCTCCCATCTCTGAGATGCACAGCTGACTGAACTTGATTGGCAGCGACAGCCAAAAGGACCAAGTGATAGCTGGGGCAACAGAAATCAGATTGTTTTCTATTAGCAGTTTGACCAAGGAGGGACACTGATCTCAGGAACTGTGACTGTTGGAGCTACTTCTTGTGCTGCCCAACTACACACACACACACACAGAGGAAGAGAAAGTGGGTCAAGAGAGCAAAGGATGAAAACAGAACAGACATAAGCAGAGAAAAGAAAAACATGTGCCCAGTAAAAGTCCTTTATTTCAGTCCAACTCCACATTTACTGCAACTGTTTGCTGTGAAAATGTCTTGTGTTTTTACAATAAAGGTTAATGTAATATAGAAGAGTGTGTTTAGTATTAATATTTGAGTAGGAAACAGATAAATGTGCCCCTCTGCATTTGCTTTTCCTGAATGAAATGTAAGAATCTGTTAAAACATGTTTAGTTTTGAAAAAAGAACCATGTTGGGGGATGGACTTTCACTTTTTTTTTTTTTTTTTCCCTCAAAGATTTGTTTATTTATTTATTTTGGGTGGGGGTCCGGTTGCGGAGGGAGGGGAGCAGGCGGGCCACTTCTATTGGTCTTTTATTTCTCTATTTTCATCTGTCTTTGTTCTTTGGCCCATGTGGGCCTCCCATCACGGTGGCATCGGTCATTGCAGAGCACCGGCTCTGGGCGCATGCGCTCCAGAGCTCCGGCTCGGTAATCGGACACATCGGTCCAGCCGCTCCGCGGCACGTGGGATCTTCCCAGGTCAGAGCTCGAACCGGCGCCCCTTGCACTGCAAGGTGGTGTCCTTACCCACTGGACCACCAGGGGAAGCTCCACTTCTGTTTTTCTATTACATTTTTTCTAACAGGGGTTGTCTGTAAATTGGGATTACAGAGCATGTGAACATAAATATTAGTTACCTTTTCAAATGTGAAATTGATCTGTCTCTTAACAATTAATCTGTAACTAATATACGTTGGTTCTATATTAGTTCTATTGGTTCTATTCACCTTCCAATGTGGAGGTGGAGGTTTGATCTCTGGTCAGGGTAAGATTCCACATGCCTCACAGGCAAAAAAAAAAAAAACCTCCATAAAACAGAAGCAATATAATAATGCATTCAATAAAGTCTTTTAAAATAGTGTAGTGGGCTTCCCCTGGCGGTCCAGTGGGTAAGGACACCGCCTTGCACTGCAAGGGGCGCCGGTTCAATCCCTGGCCTGGGAAGATCCCACGTGCCGCGGAGTGGCTGGACCTATGTGTCCAATTACCGAGCCGGAGCTCTGGAGCGCATGCGCCCAGAGCCGGTGCTCTGCAACGACCGATGCCACCGCGATGGGAGGCCCACATGGGCCAAAGAACAAAGACAGATGAAAATAGAGAAATGAAAGACCAATAGAAGTGGCCCGCCTGCTCCCCTCCCTCCCCAACCCGAACCCGATCCCGCCCAAAATAAATAAATAAATCTTTAAAAAAATAAATAAATAAAATAGTGTAGTTATGGCATTTGGTTTCAATGAATCTAGGTACTGCCTCAGATCCCATCTGAACATTTTGAGAAAAAAACTAATTTGTCATCCCTACTTATGCTGTAGATTTGTGAAACTACAGTTTTAGGGGCAGAAGTAGTCTAAGCAGGAGGTAATAAATATCTGACATTAACTAAAATTAATGAAATGATGATCATTTTCATCTTATGTATGTATTTCATGAGAATGTTACTGTTTCCATCATTAAATCAAGGAAAGACTAACAATAAAAATGTTGAAATAAAATGCAGCAATTTAAGAAGTACCCAGTATGTTCCACACACTGTAGGAAGCCCTTTACCATATTTACCTGGTTAAATCCTAACAATAAGTCTATGGAATCAGAACTGTTACAACTGCTTTTATACAGAAGATATGAAATAACATGCTCAAGATTATCGAAAAATTCCCAACAGTCAGTATTTAATAGCAAGTGGTTCTGACTCCAAAGGCAATTTTCTTAAGAGTTAAACTAAACAGCTCTTCTTTCTCTAAGTCCAGGATACAGACGCTGACTGTCCTTTGCTGAGAAAGGTGTAATGCAATGACCTCATTGTGTAGCACTTGCAAGGAGTGCTTTCTCATTAATTAAGGAAAATTTCCTTTTGGCAAGAGCAGCCTCCATTGTAATGAAAGCACAGGACTGTTCTCCAATTTAATCAGGATGCTTTCAGTTCTAATGGCTCAGAAGGAGGCAGCTCTGGGTCATTACTTATTGCCAAACTTAGTCATTGGAACAATCCTCAAACATGGAGGGCTACATTCTTCACTCAGATGCCAGGGTGAAAATAGTACTTCCTTTATATTCAACCTGAGCTGATTTGATTACTAATCAGTAACTATAGACTTTAGAACAGGGGTTACAGCTTAGGGTCTATCAAAGAGGTAATAGTGGTTTGTTTTATCCACATTACTATTTTTAACACTTCCAAGGCCTAATAGAAATTATTCAAATATCCACACTAAGGCTTAATAGATTAATAAAGACATCAGGTGGCCCTGATTTTGATAAAGATGGAATCGTATCAGTGTGGTTATTATAAAATGTAACTCCAAAGCCGCATATATTTCTCACAAACAAATTTGGGGTATAGGTACTCTCTGTCTCCATCCCACATATGGTATCATCACTTTTCATCTATGCTAGAGATGTCAACAGTAAATGAAGCATAAAGTCTTAGAATAATGGCTTTCATGTGAAGGCCAATTTATTGATGTGTTGAAGTGACTATATCTGGCAGAATTACACAGCGGAACCTAACATGATGGACTCCTGATCTCTTAAACTGAAAGTCAACATATTAAAATTTTATTTTAAATTGGAGCATAGCTGATTAGAGCTTCCCTGGTGGCTCAGACAGTAAAGAATCTTCCTGCAAGGCAGAAGACCCGGGTTCAATTCCTGGGTTGGGAAAAACTCCTGGAGAAGGAAATGGAAACCCACGTCAGTATTCTTGCCTGGAGAATTCCATGGATTGAGGGGTCTGGTGAGCTACAGTCCATAAGAGTCAGACATGACAAAGCAATTAACACTGTTTCACTATTCATAGTTGATTAACAATGCTGCACTAGTCTCAGTTATACAGCAAAGTGATTCATTTATACATATATGTGCTTTGCTTAGTTGCTCAGTTGTGTCTGATTCTTTGCAACCCCATGAACTATAACCTGCTAGGCTCCTCTGCCCATGGGGACTCTTCAGGCAAGAATACTGGAGTGGGATGCCTTCCTCTATGGGCTCTTCCCAAACCAGGGATTGAATCCAGGTCTCCCTCATTGAAGGAAGATTCTTCACCATCTGAGACATCAGGCAAGTCCATATATCGGGTTAGCCAAAAAGTTTGTTCGGGTTTTTCTGTAATACCCCTTATGGAAAAACTTGAAGGAACTTTTTGGCTAACCCAACACATGTATTGTTCTTATTCAAATTCTTTTCTCATGCAGGTTGTAAAATAACATTGAGCAGAGTTTCTTGCCTATACATTAGGTCCTTATTGGTTATTCACATACCAATTCTGTGCAATTACACACAAAATCAACATTTAAAGAGGTAATAGTGGTTTGTTTTATCCACATTACTATTTTTAACACTTCCAAGGCCTAATAGAAATTATTCAAATATCCACACTAAGGCTTAATAGATTAATAAAGACATCAGGTGGCCCTGATTTTGATAAAGATGGAATCGTATCAGTGTGGTTATTATAAAATGTAACTCCAAAGCCGCATATATTTCTCACAAACAAATTTGGGGTATAGGTACTCTCTGTCTCCATCCCACATATGGTATCATCACTTTTCATCTATGCTAGAGATGTCAACAGTAAATGAAGCATAAAGTCTTAGAATAATGGCTTTCATGTGAAGGCCAATTTATTGATGTGTTGAAGTGACTATATCTGGCAGAATTACACAGCGGAACCTAACATGATGGACTCCTGATCTCTTAAACTGAAAGTCAACATATTAAAATTTTATTTTAAATTGGAGCATAGCTGATTAGAGCTTCCCTGGTGGCTCAGACAGTAAAGAATCTTCCTGCAAGGCAGAAGACCCGGGTTCAATTCCTGGGTTGGGAAAAACTCCTGGAGAAGGAAATGGAAACCCACGTCAGTATTCTTGCCTGGAGAATTCCATGGATTGAGGGGTCTGGTGAGCTACAGTCCATAAGAGTCAGACATGACAAAGCAATTAACACTGTTTCACTATTCATAGTTGATTAACAATGCTGCACTAGTCTCAGTTATACAGCAAAGTGATTCATTTATACATATATGTGCTTTGCTTAGTTGCTCAGTTGTGTCTGATTCTTTGCAACCCCATGAACTATAACCTGCTAGGCTCCTCTGCCCATGGGGACTCTTCAGGCAAGAATACTGGAGTGGGATGCCTTCCTCTATGGGCTCTTCCCAAACCAGGGATTGAATCCAGGTCTCCCTCATTGAAGGAAGATTCTTCACCATCTGAGACATCAGGCAAGTCCATATATCGGGTTAGCCAAAAAGTTTGTTCGGGTTTTTCTGTAATACCCCTTATGGAAAAACTTGAAGGAACTTTTTGGCTAACCCAACACATGTATTGTTCTTATTCAAATTCTTTTCTCATGCAGGTTGTAAAATAACATTGAGCAGAGTTTCTTGCCTATACATTAGGTCCTTATTGGTTATTCACATACCAATTCTGTGCAATTACACACAGAAAAGGTCAACATTTAGATTTAAATGGTATTGCCTGCTTCTTCCCCTATCCTCACTTCTGGGACAGAAACTGCCAGAATTTAATGATCATATATTAAGTGGAAAGAGCTATGCGATACTTTACAGTTACTCTCTCTGGTCCCTTAAAACAGGCTTTTTAAATGTAATTGGTTAAATTAAATTGAAAGAGGCTTGCTCCTTGGAAGCAAAGCTATTACAAACCTAGACCACATATTCAAAAGCTGAGTCATCACTTTGCTGACAATAGTCCAGGTAGTCAAAGCTATGGCTTTCCCAGTAGTCATGTATGGATGTGAGAGTTGGACCATAAAGAAGGCTGAGTAGCTAAAGAATTGATGCCTTTGGACTGCGGTGTTGCAGAAGGCTCTTGAGAGTCCCTTGGACTGCAAGGAAGAGCAAACCGATCAATCCAAAAGGGAATCAACCCTGAATACTGATTGGAAAGACTGATGCTTAAGCTGAAGCTCCAATACTTTGGCCACTTGATTTTGAAGAAGCAACTCACTGGAAAAGAGCCTGGTGTTGGGGAAAATAGGAGGAAAAAGGGACAACAGAGGATGAGATGGTTGGATGGCATCACTAAATCAATGAATGTGAGTTTGAGAAAGCTAGGGTAGATGGTCAAGGACAGGAAGCCTAGCCTGCTGCAGACCATGGTGTTGCAAAGAGCCGGACATGACTAAGTGACTGAACTGAACTGAAAGCAGATACTGTTATTATTCTTGGACAAAGGAAATGAATAACTGAGACACAGGTTCACAGATTCAGTAAATGGCTCAAATGTGATTCACACCAGTCCATTAACAATATGCTGCCTTGAATGTCAGACCGAGACAGTGCAGGGCCTTTACAAAAGTTCTAGAAGTACTTCCCGGTCATTTACTTGGGTCCATGTACCATGAAAGTTAAGACATTATTAATTCCTGCATCTTCATTTTGACAGTACAGAAAATCTGTCTCTTGAACTTGGATTGTGATCTTCCATACAAGATCCATTTCACTTTGTTTCAAATAAGGAATGGTGCATCTTACTCCCAATAAAACCCCAATCACTTGTACAAAAATTCGAAAAAGCTCAGAACATTATTTGGGATTTGCATCTTTCGATAGAGTTTTTATTATAAAAAATCAGAACAATTTAATGATTCTAGGTAGGAAGAAAAAAGAAAAGCAATTTTCTCTACTACCAGATACTGTAAAATGCTGAGTTATGCGGTTTTACATCTTTCCTGTAACTTTGTAGTAAACCACATGAGATTTTAGCTGGATGCTCTTAGCTGTTCCATCATTCCCTTGATAGTGTGGTACAGGGAATAAAGCTTGAGATCAGAAAGATATGGATCTGAATCCTACTTCTATTACTCGAAAGCTATGTGAGCCAAGGCAATTATAAATCCCAAGACTGAGCAGAAACTATAACCTTCCAAAAGAACAAAAAGGAAGAAAATTTGAAAAATTACCAAAAATGTGATATGTAAAAAGATAAATCATGGATGATTTTCCAATATATCTTTAACAGTGTCCAGTAGGTATCTATGGATGCTTTTCCAATATATCTTTAACAATGCTCATTAGGTGCACAGACACACACACACAAACTCATACACACATCCATCATTTCACTTTATAATTGTTCCCTTCTTCTCTCTTTCCTCATCTTCTGTCTCTTACAAACTACTATAAGATCTACTTGTGCCATCTGTTCCTAATTCTCTTCTATGCAATTCTTTAGTGGCTATCTTTAGACCATTATCTCTGATGTTATCTATCTCAAAGACCTATAGGAGATAAAAAGTTAACTATATTTATTAAAATAAATTTAATAAATATATTATAATAACTATAGTAAGTAAAATATTATTCATGAAAATAAATAGTACAAATAAATTAAATAATATTTTCCTAGTGGTAGCCAAAAAAAAAAGAAAACACAAAGTACAAAAGCATGATCTGGAAAATTCTTACAAACACAACAACTGGATAGCTTACTTCTAAATTACAATTTGAGCAAAATCAAGGGCCTTTACAAAAGTTCTAGAAGTACTTCCCGGTCATTTACTTGGGTCCATGTACCATGAAAGTTAAGACATTATTAATTCCTGCATCTTCATTTTGACAGTACAGAAAATCTGTCTCTTGAACTTGGATTGTGATCTTCCATACAAGATCCATTTCACTTTGTTTCAAATAAGGAATGGTGCATCTTACTCCCAATAAAACCCCAATCACTTGTACAAAAATTCGAAAAAGCTCAGAACATTATTTGGGATTTGCATCTTTCGATAGAGTTTTTATTATAAAAAATCAGAACAATTTAATGATTCTAGGTAGGAAGAAAAAAGAAAAGCAATTTTCTCTACTACCAGATACTGTAAAATGCTGAGTTATGCGGTTTTACATCTTTCCTGTAACTTTGTAGTAAACCACATGAGATTTTAGCTGGATGCTCTTAGCTGTTCCATCATTCCCTTGATAGTGTGGTACAGGGAATAAAGCTTGAGATCAGAAAGATATGGATCTGAATCCTACTTCTATTACTCAAAGCTATGTGAGCCAAGGCAATTATAAATCCCAAGACTGAGCAGAAACTATAACCTTCCAAAAGAACAAAAAGGAAGAAAATTTGAAAAATTACCAAAAATGTGATATGTAAAAAGATAAATCATGGATGATTTTCCAATATATCTTTAACAGTGTCCAGTAGGTATCTATGGATGCTTTTCCAATATATCTTTAACAATGCTCATTAGGTGCACAGACACACATACACAAACTCATACACACATCCATCATTTCACTTTATAATTGTTCCCTTCTTCTCTCTTTCCTCATCTTCTGTCTCTTACAAACTACTATAAGATCTACTTGTGCCATCTGTTCCTAATTCTCTTCTATGCAATTCTTTAGTGGCTATCTTTAGACCATTATCTCTGATGTTATCTATCTCAAAGACCTATAGGAGATAAAAAGTTAACTATATTTATTAAAATAAATTTAATAAATATATTATAATAACTATAGTAAGTAAAATATTATTCATGAAAATAAATAGTACAAATAAATTAAATAATATTTTCCTAGTGGTAGCCAAAAAAAAAAGAAAACACAAAGTACAAAAGCATGATCTGGAAAATTCTTACAAACACAACAACTGGATAGCTTACTTCTAAATTACAATTTGAGCAAAATCAAGAAGTCACAGATCCTTTAGACTCATACCTCTGACAATACACATGTAAATATATGGAGTAGGAAATAGCAACCCACTCCAGTAATCTTGTCTGGAAAACTCCATGGACAAGAGGAGCCTGGTGGGTTACAGTCCATGGGGTCACAAAGACTTAGACATGACTAAGCAGGCATATAAACATATATATGTGTGTGTATATATATATATATTTATTTATTTAATATATAAACAATATAAATACGTAACAGCTGCTTAAAGTCCAAACTGAAGTCTCAATCTCAGTTTTATGAAATGCTAAGGATATTCCTATTGAATATGTAGCAAAAAACATTTTTTATTCAATCAAACCCTAGAAGAAAGTATCCCCAGTGTGCAAGAGAAAATCTTAAGAAATTAAGACTCCTACAAATAGAGATGGTAGCCAGGAAGGTGACACTCAGTTGGACAGGAGCTTCTGATAATGCTGAACAATAAAATCACATGTTTCAAAATTTGTGAAAGTAATTTTACTACTGCATTCCAGGGTCCTTACTGTTTGAGAGAGTTAATTTAGGATATAACCTTATATGTGATGATAGTATTCTGTTTCCATGGTGACTTAATAGGGAAGACAAACTTAATTCCATTATTTTACCGATAATCCCACCCGGGCTTCCCCTGGTGGTCCAGTGGCTAAGGACACCGCCTTGCAGTGCAAGGGGCGCCAGTTCGAGCCCTGGCCTGGGAAGATCCCACGTGCCGCGGAGCGGCTGGACTGATGTGTCCAATCAGCGAGCCGGAGCTCTGGAGCGCATGCGCCCAGAGCCTGTGCTCTGCCACAACAGACGCCACTGTGATGGGAGGCCCATAGGAGCCAAAGAACGAAGACGAATGAAAATGGAGAAATGAAAACCAATAGAAGTGGCCCGCCCACTCCCCTCCCTCCCCAACCAAATATATTATAATAACTATAGTAAGTAAAATATTATTCATGAAAATAAATAGTACAAATAAATTAAATAATATTTTCCTAGTGGTAGCCAAAAAAAGAAAACACAAAGTACAAAAGCATGATCTGGAAAATTCTTACAAACACAACAACTGGATAGCTTACTTCTAAATTACAATTTGAGCAAAATCAAGAAGTCACAGATCCTTTAGACTCATACCTCTGACAATACACATGTAAATATATGGAGTAGGAAATAGCAACCCACTCCAGTAATCTTGTCTGGAAAACTCCATGGACAAGAGGAGCCTGGTGGGTTACAGTCCATGGGGTCACAAAGACTTAGACATGACTAAGCAGGCATATAAACATATATATGTGTGTGTATATATATATATATTTATTTATTTAATATATAAACAATATAAATACGTAACAGCTGCTTAAAGTCCAAACTGAAGTCTCAATCTCAGTTTTATGAAATGCTAAGGATATTCCTATTGAATATGTAGCAAAAAAAATTTTTTATTCAATCAAACCCTAGAAGAAAGTATCCCCAGTGTGCAAGAGAAAATCTTAAGAAATTAAGACTCCCTACAAATAGAGATGGTAGCCAGGAAGGTGACACTCAGTTGGACAGGAGCTTCTGATAATGCTGAACAATAAAATCACATGTTTCAAAATTTGTGAAAGTAATTTTACTACTGCATTCCAGGGTCCTTACTGTTTGAGAGAGTTAATTTAGGATATAACCTTATATGTGATGATAGTATTCTGTTTCCATGGTGACTTAATAGGGAAGACAAACTTAATTCCATTATTTTACCGATAATCCCACCCGGGCTTCCCCTGGTGGTCCAGTGGCTAAGGACACCGCCTTGCAGTGCAAGGGGCGCCAGTTCGAGCCCTGGCCTGGGAAGATCCCACGTGCCGCGGAGCGGCTGGACTGATGTGTCCAATCAGCGAGCCGGAGCTCTGGAGCGCATGCGCCCAGAGCCTGTGCTCTGCCACAACAGACGCCACTGTGATGGGAGGCCCATAGGAGCCAAAGAACGAAGACGAATGAAAATGGAGAAATGAAAAACCAATAGAAGTGGCCCGCCCACTCCCCTCCCTCCCCAACCCGACCCCCGCCCAAAGTAAATAAATAAATAAATCTTTTAAAAAAAAAAAAAAAAAAGATAATCCCACCCTCCCACTCTACCATATTAAAGTACCTTTACCATTTGTCTCAGGAAATTCTTACTTTTTTTATGCTTTTTGTTTCTGTTCTAATTGTGAAATTCATGGGTATTTTCCTGAGAATACTGTGCATTATAGTGACAATTATAATAATTCTGTATCATTTTCAGCTGGAATTTTCATTGGAAAAAACAATAAAAACCCTCTGGCATAATTGTCAATATACAATATTTGAAGTGGGCAATGGTTCCCACTTCATTTAATTGTAGTAAGGCTTATCCAAATAAAAATTCTTAGATTATCTTGCACTAATATCCATGTAAAATTTTCAATATCAGTATTTTTGTTTTACACAGGTGAAATGACTCTATTTCTAAAGTCAAAACCTGAGAAGTTTTTTTTCAGGCTCAAAATAATTTTGTAGGCATATCAAAATGTCATGGACCACCTTAAAAGGTAATAGAAAGAGATCAACTAGTAGAATTACGGGATATTTCTAACCAACTCAGAGGCACTTTGTCACAAGCAGCTGTCTTTTGCATGCCAAGTTCCCACATCCAGAGTTAGGATCAAACTGTGATATGTAAAACATTGTTGTATCTTTGTCAAAAGTAGCCACTCCATATGCCTCATAAGAGAACACACCAATCAGATTCTGCTTTTTCTCAGTTCATATGTTGTAAAAATACACTATGAACTTTTCCTTAGAAAGCAAATGTGGTCTTATCTTTAGTCTCAATTTTTATTTTCTTAATTGATCAGTTCAGTTCAGTTCTGTCACTCAGACAGACTCTTTATGGCCCCATGGACTGCAGCACAACCAGGCTTCCCTGTTGTTCACCATCTCCCGGAGCTTGCTCAAGCTCATGTCCATCGGATTCAGTGATGTCATCCAACCATCTCATCCTCTCTCATCTCCTTCTGCATTTGCCTTCTATTTTTCCCAACATCAGGCTCTTTTCCAATGAGTTGTTTCTTCACACCAGGTGGCCAAAGTTTTGGAGCTTCAGCTTAAGCATCCTTCCAATCAATATTCAGGGTTGATTCCCTTTAGGATTGATCGGTTTGCTCTCCTTGCAGTCTAATGGACTCTCAAGAGCCTTCAACACCATAGTTCAAAGGCATCAATTCTTTAGCTACTTAGCCTTCTCTACGGTCCAACTCTCACATCCATACATGACTACTGGGAAAACCATAGCTTTGACTGTATGCACTTTTGTTGGCAAAGTGATGTCTCTACTTTTGAGTACGCTGTTTAGGTTCACCGTAGGTTTTCTTCCAAGGAGCAAGCGTCTTCTAATTTCATGTTTGCAGCCATCATCTGTAGTGATTTTGGAGCCAACAGAAATAAAGTCTGTCACTGTTTCCATTTTTTCCTCAACTATTTGCCATGAAGAGATGGGTACAGATGCCATTATCTTAGTTTTTGGAATGATGAGTTTTAGGCCAGCTTTTTCACTCTCATCTTTCATCTTCAACAAGAGGCTCTTTAGTTCCTCTTTGCTTTCTGCCATAAGGGTGGTGTCATCTGCATACCTGACGCTATTGATACTTCTTCTGGCAATCTTGATTCCAGCTTATGCTTCATTCACACCAGTATTTAGCATAATGCACACTGTATAAACATTAAGTAAGCAGGGTGACAATATATAGCCCTGACATACTCCCTTCCTAATTTGGGACCAGTCCATCGTTCCATATCCAGTTCTGTTTTCCCCCAAGACAGATAAGGTGTTCTGGAAAATCCATCCCTCTTGGAATTTTTCAGTTTGTTGTGAACTGCACAGTCAAAGACTTTAGCATAATCAATAAAGCAGAAGTAGATGTTTTTCGGGAATTTCCTTGTTCTATGACCCAACGGATGTTGGCAATTTGATCTCTGGTTCCTTTGTCTTCTCTAAATCCACCTGGTATGTCTGCAAGTTCTCAATTCATGTACTGTTGAAGCCTAGTTTGGAGGATTCTGAGCATTACTTTGCTGGTGTGTGAATGAGTGCAATGGTGCAGTGGTTTGAGCATTCTTTGACATTGCTCTTCTTTGGGACTGGAATGAAAACTGACCTTTTCCAGGCCTGAGGCCACAGCTGAGTTTTCCAAATTTGCTGGCATCCTTCATCATTCAGGGTTGATTCCCTTTAGGATTGATCGGTTTGCTCTCCTTGCAGTCTAATGGACTCTCAAGAGCCTTCAACACCATAGTTCAAAGGCATCAATTCTTTAGCTACTTAGCCTTCTCTACGGTCCAACTCTCACATCCATACATGACTACTGGGAAAACCATAGCTTTGACTGTATGCACTTTTGTTGGCAAAGTGATGTCTCTACTTTTGAGTACGCTGTTTAGGTTCACCGTAGGTTTTCTTCCAAGGAGCAAGCGTCTTCTAATTTCATGTTTGCAGCCATCATCTGTAGTGATTTTGGAGCCAACAGAAATAAAGTCTGTCACTGTTTCCATTTTTTCCTCAACTATTTGCCATGAAGAGATGGGTACAGATGCCATTATCTTAGTTTTTGGAATGATGAGTTTTAGGCCAGCTTTTTCACTCTCATCTTTCATCTTCAACAAGAGGCTCTTTAGTTCCTCTTTGCTTTCTGCCATAAGGGTGGTGTCATCTGCATACCTGACGCTATTGATACTTCTTCTGGCAATCTTGATTCCAGCTTATGCTTCATTCACACCAGTATTTAGCATAATGCACACTGTATAAACATTAAGTAAGCAGGGTGACAATATATAGCCCTGACATACTCCCTTCCTAATTTGGGACCAGTCCATCGTTCCATATCCAGTTCTGTTTTCCCCCAAGACAGATAAGGTGTTCTGGAAAATCCATCCCTCTTGGAATTTTTCAGTTTGTTGTGAACTGCACAGTCAAAGACTTTAGCATAATCAATAAAGCAGAAGTAGATGTTTTTCGGGAATTTCCTTGTTCTATGACCCAACGGATGTTGGCAATTTGATCTCTGGTTCCTTTGTCTTCTCTAAATCCACCTGGTATGTCTGCAAGTTCTCAATTCATGTACTGTTGAAGCCTAGTTTGGAGGATTCTGAGCATTACTTTGCTGGTGTGTGAATGAGTGCAATGGTGCAGTGGTTTGAGCATTCTTTGACATTGCTCTTCTTTGGGACTGGAATGAAAACTGACCTTTTCCAGGCCTGAGGCCACAGCTGAGTTTTCCAAATTTGCTGGCATATTGATTGTAACACTTTAACAGCATCATCTTTTAATATCTGAAATAGCTCAGCTGGAATTCCATTACCTCCATGAGCTCTGTTTATAGTAATGCTTCCTAGGGTCCAGCTGACTTTGTACTCTAAGATGTCTGGCTCTGGGTGAGTGATCACACCATCGTGGCCATCAGGCTCACTAAGGCCTTTTTTTGTATAGTTTTTCTGTGTATTCTTTCCACCTCTGCTTAATATCTAGTCTTTCTCATTCTGTTGTTTTCCTCTATTTCTTTGCATTGTTCACTTGAGAAGGCTTTCATATCTCTCCTTGCTATTCTCTGGAACTCTGAAATAGATATATCTTTCCTTTTCTTGTCTTTCACATCTTAATTGATAAGTTATTATATTTCATTATCATGATAACATGATAGGAACATATTAACGAATTTAAGATTTTCCTTGCTATTTCTGAAATGTATCTTTAATCCTGATTGTATGGTATGATGTGGCTGCCATCACAAACTGTTAAAAATGTTTCATCTTAAACCAATACAGGGCTTCCCCTGGTGGTCCAGTGGGTAAGGACACCACCTTGCAGTGCAAGGGGCGCCAGTTCGATCCCTGGCCTGAGAAGATCCCACATACCGCCGAGCAGCTGGACTGATGTGTCCAATTACCGAGCCGGAGCTCTGGGGCGCATGCGCCCAGAGCCGGTGCTCTGCAACAACAAGAGGCCACCATGATGGGAGGCCCACAGGAGCCAAAGAACAAAGACAGATGAAAATAGATAAATGAAAGATCAAGAGAAGTGGCCCGCCCGTCCACCTCCCTCCCCACCTCACCCCCCAAAAGATAAATAAATAAAATAAATGTTTAAAAAAACTCCAACTGCCTTAAAAAAAAAAAATACAAAGTTCTGATTTTCTAAGTCTGAAAATCAAAATAATGATACAGGTCTCCTGGGGTAAGATCAAGATGGCAGCACAGCAAACTTCCTATGTGGAGGCTCTAGAGTCGAATCTGAGGTGGTGTTCATTCAGGATAGTGGCACAGTCCAGTGTCTGATGGCTGCAGAACTGAGACTCCTATTTTCTTGCTGGCTGTCAGCTGAAGTCCATATCCAGACTTTAGAAATCTTCTATTCTACGTACCTTGACTGGTCTCCCCTTCTGTCTTCAGAGCTAGAATAGTTGTCTTTATAATGCATCGATTATCACCTGCATTCACCTTATCTTCCAGTTTTAAGGGCACATGTAATTGCTTTGGATCCATACAAGTAACCAAAAGATAGTCCCTCACTTTTAAAATCTGTAACATTAATTCCCTCTCATAGTAATCTTTAGTCTCATAATGTGACACAGTCCCAGGTTCCTGAACTATAGCAATGACTGTCTTTGGGGAACTCATTTATTCTGCCTACCACACTCATTAAATATATTCCAGATTCCCTAGACAGGAAGAATCTGTTGTCTAAATACTAGATGCAGTCTTATCCATAAAAACTAAGCAAATCAATGTAATTTGAGAATCTAAGAGAAATGTCATGGATTTTTATCACATCTTAAACTCTGTATTCAGTACTTTGAGTTGGCCAACATTTTTAAAATCAGTTAAACAATGTACTTAATGTTTGTTTCATCTACCAAAAGATTACACACACAATGCAATCAAATGTAACTGTCTAATAGGGATGGTTCATATCAAAGAAACAGTATATATTGAGTCTTCACATTATACAAGGTACTTTCTTAAGTACAGTTAATTATTACTCACCAGGGTAAACTCTACTATTTTTAATACATAATAAGTAACAGTTCTCTGCAACAAAGAGGCCACCATGATGGGAGGCCCACAGGAGCCAAAGAACAAAGACAGATGAAAATAGATAAATGAAAGATCAAGAGAAGTGGCCCGCCCGTCCACCTCCCTCCCCACCTCACCCCCCAAAAGATAAATAAATAAAATAAATGTTTAAAAAAACTCCAACTGCCTTAAAAAAAAAAATACAAAGTTCTGATTTTCTAAGTCTGAAAATCAAAATAATGATACAGGTCTCCTGGGGTAAGATCAAGATGGCAGCACAGCAAACTTCCTATGTGGAGGCTCTAGAGTCGAATCTGAGGTGGTGTTCATTCAGGATAGTGGCACAGTCCAGTGTCTGATGGCTGCAGAACTGAGACTCCTATTTTCTTGCTGGCTGTCAGCTGAAGTCCATATCCAGACTTTAGAAATCTTCTATTCTACGTACCTTGACTGGTCTCCCCTTCTGTCTTCAGAGCTAGAATAGTTGTCTTTATAATGCATCGATTATCACCTGCATTCACCTTATCTTCCAGTTTTAAGGGCACATGTAATTGCTTTGGATCCATACAAGTAACCAAAAGATAGTCCCTCACTTTTAAAATCTGTAACATTAATTCCCTCTCATAGTAATCTTTAGTCTCATAATGTGACACAGTCCCAGGTTCCTGAACTATAGCAATGACTGTCTTTGGGGAACTCATTTATTCTGCCTACCACACTCATTAAATATATTCCAGATTCCCTAGACAGGAAGAATCTGTTGTCTAAATACTAGATGCAGTCTTATCCATAAAAACTAAGCAAATCAATGTAATTTGAGAATCTAAGAGAAATGTCATGGATTTTATCACATCTTAAACTCTGTATTCAGTACTTTGAGTTGGCCAACATTTTTAAAATCAGTTAAACAATGTACTTAATGTTTGTTTCATCTACCAAAAGATTACACACACAATGCAATCAAATGCAACTGTCTAATAGGGATGGTTCATATCAAAGAAACAGTATATATTGAGTCTTCACATTATACAAGGTACTTTCTTAAGTACAGTTAATTATTACTGCCACCAGGGGTAAACTCTACTATTTTTAATACCATTTAATAGATGAGGAAAGTGAAGGACAGAAAATGTATGTACTCAATAATGAGTTGAACTGATATTTAAATGCAGGGAGACTGCCTTCAGATCAATTATGGCCAACTGAATGTTCAGTGATGATGGAAATCTTCATGTAAGTCCTGTCCTGTGAGGTAACTACTGTCCACATGTGGCAACTGACACTGTAATGTGGCCAGTGTGACTGAGAAACTAACTGTTTGATTGTGTTTAGCTGTAATTAATTCTAAGTTAAAGAGCTTTATGTGGGTTAGTGGCTACCGTATTGACTAGTTTTAACTCTAGGGTCCATCCTCTTAATCACCTCATAGAACAGTCTCAAGACAGTACTTTCTTCTTTATTTATAGTTCATAGATATATGCAATGCCATTCATGTTATGCTTTCTATACCTGAGTTTAGAAACAAAATAATTCTAGCATTGTAAACAGCTTAGTCCAACAGTTTATCACTTGTAACAGTTTGTGGAAAAAGTAGAGAAGAAATCTGCTTGACAGACCATTTTATCTTATCTCTCACTTCCTTTTAGGTGAGAGAAATCACTTGTGGTTAGTATACACAGTCTTTGTAATGTAACACAAAGATGGAGATTAGTGTTTGGTTTTCTCTGAAAATGCAAACTGATGTTGTTTTTTCTTATTGTGGAAATTTTCAATAATAATATATATTATATACTGAAACACCAAATCCCCATTATCCAGCTTTAAAAAATATTATTTAATATATACTTTTATGTCTTTACTTTTACTTATAAGATAAAGCATATGATGTGTTAAAATTTATTACATTATTATCCTAATTGATGCACAAATAGTACCAACGTTGGATAGTGGGAGACTATTCAATTAGCTGATGAATCCTTTTATTATCTATATTTTATCCCAGTAGCTGCATGTTTAGGTTCATATGTTTCATCTAACTTTGAATTTTAGTGATTTTTAATGTAGATTAGTTTTATAATAATACAACAACTCCACAGGGCTGTACAACAAAATACAACAAAGCTGGCACATTAAAAACAACCTACATTCCCAGCCTCTTTACCCTATTTTTATTTCCCCTTGGGGTGACTTTTTATTGCAAGGCTTTTTTTTTTTTTTATTTTGAGGGGTTGAGGAGGTGGGGGGAAGGCTTTTTTTAGAGACTGCCTTCAGATCAATTATGGCCAACTGAATGTTCAGTGATGATGGAAATCTTCATGTAAGTCCTGTCCTGTGAGGTAACTACTGTCCACATGTGGCAACTGACACTGTAATGTGGCCAGTGTGATTGAGAAACTAACTGTTTGATTGTGTTTAGCTGTAATTAATTCTAAGTTAAAGAGCTTTATGTGGGTTAGTGGCTACCGTATTGACTAGTTTTAACTCTAGGGTCCATCCTCTTAATCACCTCATAGAACAGTCTCAAGACAGTACTTTCTTCTTTATTTATAGTTCATAGATATATGCAATGCCATTCATGTTATGCTTTCTATACCTGAGTTTAGAAACAAAATAATTCTAGCATTGTAAACAGCTTAGTCCAACAGTTTATCACTTGTAACAGTTTGTGGAAAAAAAGTAGAGAAGAAATCTGCTTGACAGACCATTTTATCTTATCTCTCACTTCCTTTTAGGTGAGAGAAATCACTTGTGGTTAGTATACACAGTCTTTGTAATGTAACACAAAGATGGAGATTAGTGTTTGGTTTTCTCTGAAAATGCAAACTGATGTTGTTTTTTCTTATTGTGGAAATTTTCAATAATAATATATATTATATACTGAAACACCAAATCCCCATTATCCAGCTTTAAAAAATATTATTTAATATATACTTTTATGTCTTTACTTTTACTTATAAGATAAAGCATATGATGTGTTAAAATTTATTACATTATTATCCTAATTGATGCACAAATAGTACCAACGTTGGATAGTGGGAGACTATTCAATTAGCTGATGAATCCTTTTATTATCTATATTTTATCCCAGTAGCTGCATGTTTAGGTTCATATGTTTCATCTAACTTTGAATTTTAGTGATTTTTAATGTAGATTAGTTTTATAATAATACAACAACTCCACAGGGCTGTACAACAAAATACAACAAAGCTGGCACATTAAAAACAACCTACATTCCCAGCCTCTTTACCCTATTTTTATTTCCCCTTGGGGTGACTTTTTATTGCAAGGCTTTTTTTTTTTTTATTTTGAGGGGTTGAGGAGGGAGTGGAGCAGGCGGGCTACTTCTATTGGTCTTTCATTTGTCCATTTTCATCCATCTTTGTTCTTTGGCCCGTGTGGGCCTCCCATCACAGTGGCCTCTGCTGTCGCAGTGCACCGGCTCTGGGCGCATGCGCTCCAGAGCTCCGGCTCGGTAATTGGACACACCCGTCCAGCCGCTCCGCGGCACGTGGGATCTTCCCAGGCCAGGGATCGAACCAGCGCCCCGTGCACTGCAAGGCGGTGTCCTTGCCCACTGGACCACCAGGGAAGCCCAAGGCTTATTTTTTCCATTAAACACATTTAACAACTATACTCTACTCTTGTTAAAAATACAGGTTAGCCGGCTGCCCTAGTGGTCCAGTGGGTAAAGACACTCCCTTGCAGTGCAAGGGGCGCTGGTTCGACCCCTGGCCTGGAAGATCCCACGTGCCACGGAGCAGCTGAACCGGTATGTCCAAATACCGAGCCAGCACTCTGGAATGCATGTGCCCAGAGTCGGTGCTCTGCAGCGAGCAAGCCCCACTGCGATGGGAGGCCCACACAGGCCAAAGAACAAAAGATGGATGATGAAAGACCAATAGAAGTACCCACCCCTCAAGAAAAATACTTGTTAGTATGCATGTCATTCTCTTCCTTGCTTTACTTAATATTTCCTGACAGGCATTCTATTGACATACCTAGAGATATTCCTGGTGGCTCAGAGGGTAAAGAAGCTCGCTGCAATGGGGAGACCCAGGTTCAATCCTAGGGTCAGGAAGATCCCCTGAAGATGGGAATGGCAACCCACTCCACTATTCTTGCCTGGAGAATCTCCATGAACACAGGAGCCTGGTGAGTTATGGTGCATTTGGTCACCGAGAGTCGGACATTGTCTGAACAACTAACACTTTCACTTTCTCATTCATTCAGTTACAGCCACATGGTACTTCATGGTGTGGATGAACTATTTTTTATCCAACAAGGTCCCTATGGACAGCTGTCTGGTTTCTTTTTAAATTTTACCATTACAAATAGTTTCACAATTAACAGTGTTATTCATAAATCTTTTCATATTTTTACCAGTGTGAGCCTCTGTTTCTTACACACAGATATAGCAACAAATGGGAAAAAAAATCTAACATGTAATGCTTTGAAAAAACAATGTTTTTCTGAAGAAGGTCATTATGCAAGAGTTGAGTTTTAGGCACTGAATGGGAAATATGGTCAATCAGTTCACTAAGATACACACCACACCTACACACACACACATAAAAATACAAAGGTAGAGAGGGATTTGTGCAAATCACCTTTAGCATTCCTTGAATCATTTCCTCTGTTGCAAAGCTAGAAATTCATACAAAAATATGATCAATACACCTTTGACTTATAAATTCCAGGACTGCAGAATTGTTAACATTGCTTTACACGCTGGTAATTTTCTGATGCTGGAAATGATTGAGGGTAGGAGGAAAAGGAGTCAACAGAAGAGAAGATGCTTGGATGGCAGCATCGATCCAATGGACATGAGTTTCAACAAACTCACAGAGATAGTGAAGGACAGGGAAGCCTGGCATGCTGAAGTCCACGAGGTCAAAAAGAGTTGCACATGACTGAGGGACTGAAAAACAACAATCACCATTCAAATATAAGGGAGCAATTTCTGTTATTGTCTCTACTTCTTTCCATCCTATCACCAAACAGAGAGAATGTCAGCCTTTGCTGTGAGATTCTAGACCCTAATTGAGCCATGTCTGCTTGAGGACAGGGTCATTGTCCTTTTAAAGGACCTCATCCATGCAGCAGACCTTCTGCGTCTTTTCTCTGGCTCTCTCTTCTCTATTCACCCATATTAGGGCATGAAGCACATTCTGCATATAATGTTAGTTTCTTTCTGAGTATCTTTCTCTTTCTCTTTGTACCACCCATCTATTTATTACTGTTTCCCTCTATATACTGAAATGTCAAGTTCATTCCCACAGAGAAGCCTCTCTTCTGCCACTTGGCAGCCAGTATACAGCCTTAGGGACAAATGTGACCTCTTTTATGCTGTCTTTTTCTGATTACATACCATCTTATGTTAGCAGATGTCATGAGTTGCTCTTTTATCTGAAGCCTTTGGGGCTAAACAGCTTGGGAAAATGGATGCATCACATATTCTTATAAAACTTTGTCTGAATTGTAATGGTTAGGGGCCCAACAATATCTAACAACATATTACCACTTTACAGCTTTAAGTCACTAATATGCACGTATTTATCTTCCTCACAGATCTACATAAGTTTATTTTTCATGCTTGGGTTATATAAACATTTGCACAAAGACCAGAGATCAAAGGGAAATTTGATGCTTAACTGCTTGAACATTACCATTTCTGCTTTTATTGTCTCTGCAAAATGCCATGCAAATAATTTAGCTATGAGATACAGGAAAGTCCCTTTTCTGATTACTAAAGAACAAATGATTGATGTCTATTATGTGATTCAGTTCCACAGCAAAGTACGGCTGTCACTAATAAATATAAGGATATATAAGTTCATTTTACAGGAGAAGGCTGAAGTGTCTACTTGGCACCAGAGTTATAAATTAGCCTCCTTTTACTTCTAGCTGTATAACATATTCTTAAAATCATGCAATTTAGAAGAGAAATATATCCTAGAGGATCAACTAATATTTTATAATGATTGATAACTAACAAAAATTATCCTCTAAGCTGTGAAAACTTGTGATTTCATCATTCCTACTGCCTTGAAATATTTATACATTAAAATAAAATGTGATTTTTTTATAACAGCATCCTAGAAAAACTGTAACAATATCACTCATCAGGTATGTGTTATGGGTAACAAACTAAAAAACGATCATGCCAAGAGTCGCTGACATGTGTGTTGAGATTTTGCTTAGCTCATGCTTTCAAAAGGAGGAAGTCAAGAAAACAGAAAGAGTGGCATTAACCACATTGTAATATACAGCCTTACACATTACAGAAATTCTGTAACACTGAGTATCCTCATCTATTAAATGAGGAAGTTAATACCTGTCTCAAAATTTTGGAAATCGATTGAGTTGATACATGCAGGAGTTTGTTTTGTTTCTTTTCTTTTTTTTTTTTTTAAATAATTGGGTGGTCTTCATTTTTTAAAGTTTTTTTTGATGTAAGTCATTTTCAAATGCCCTGTGCCATGACTAACAAGACACTTTTACAGCCTTGCTCTAGGACCTTCCCACTGAGGGATACGTTCTTGGCATTATTTCCTAATGCAAGTAATGAAAATTCCTCACACATTTTTACAAGTACACTGAACACACCCAGTGATTATTCTGTGAGCAACAATACACAACAGCTTTAGATCATTTACTTCCTCACAGATCTACATAAGTTTATTTTTCATGCTTGGGTTATATAAACATTTGCACAAAGACCAGAGATCAAAGGGAAATTTGATGCTTAACTGCTTGAACATTACCATTTCTGCTTTTATTGTCTCTGCAAAATGCCATGCAAATAATTTAGCTATGAGATACAGGAAAGTCCCTTTTCTGATTACTAAAGAACAAATGATTGATGTCTATTATGTGATTCAGTTCCACAGCAAAGTACGGCTGTCACTAATAAATATAAGGATATATAAGTTCATTTTACAGGAGAAGGCTGAAGTGTCTACTTGGCACCAGAGTTATAAATTAGCCTCCTTTTACTTCTAGCTGTATAACATATTCTTAAAATCATGCAATTTAGAAGAGAAATATATCCTAGAGGATCAACTAATATTTTATAATGATTGATAACTAACAAAAATTATCCTCTAAGCTGTGAAAACTTGTGATTTCATCATTCCTACTGCCTTGAAATATTTATACATTAAAATAAAATGTGATTTTTTTATAACAGCATCCTAGAAAAACTGTAACAATATCACTCATCAGGTATGTGTTATGGGTAACAAACTAAAAAACGATCATGCCAAGAGTCGCTGACATGTGTGTTGAGATTTTGCTTAGCTCATGCTTTCAAAAGGAGGAAGTCAAGAAAACAGAAAGAGTGGCATTAACCACATTGTAATATACAGCCTTACACATTACAGAAATTCTGTAACACTGAGTATCCTCATCTATTAAATGAGGAAGTTAATACCTGTCTCAAAATTTTGGAAATCGATTGAGTTGATACATGCAGGAGTTTGTTTTGTTTCTTTTCTTTTTTTTTTTTTTAAATAATTGGGTGGTCTTCATTTTTTAAAGTTTTTTTTGATGTAAGTCATTTTCAAATGCCCTGTGCCATGACTAACAAGACACTTTTACAGCCTTGCTCTAGGACCTTCCCACTGAGGGATACGTTCTTGGCATTATTTCCTAATGCAAGTAATGAAAATTCCTCACACATTTTTTACATCTTTCTCTTGGCTACTGCCTCCCAACTGTGCCCTCACTGAACACACCCAGTGATTATTCTGTGAGAGGTCCTTCCCAGGTAATTCAAGTTCAACTATGCTCTGCAGTGCCTGCTTTGCCAATGGGAACGTTCATCACCCTGGCCTTCCCAGCAGTGTGAGAGTGGTTTGTTCCACAGCAAACTCCTGTCTAGCATAGGAAAAGAGCTCCAGAGAACCTTGCCGCACAAGACTTCCCCAGAGTAGACTCAGGCACTAACCAGCTTCTCCCCAAAATCTATATTCACCCCAAAGTCTATAAATCTTTCTTCAGGGAACAACCTTATGGAATTTCTGAGATGCTGTAATTCAGAAAACTTTCCTCATTATAATAAGATATCTTCCTGCATGAAAAGCCATCTCCTAATCTTTCCAAAATCCATTGAGTCATAGGAAAAGCAAAGGGATTCCAGAAAAATATCTACTTCTGCACATCACTGACTACAATAAAGCCTTTAATTTTGTGGATCACAAAAACTGGAAAATTCTCAAAGAGACTGGAATACCAGAACACCTTAGCTGCCTCCTGAGAAACCGGTATGCAGGTCAAGAAGCAACTGTTAGAACCAGACATGGAACAACAGACTGGTCCAAAACTGGGCAAGCAGAACATCAAAGCTGTATACTGTTACCTGCTTATTTAACTTATATAGAGAGTACATCATGTGAAACACCAGGTTGGATGGAGCACAAGATGGAATCAAGATTGCTGGGAGAAATATCAATAACCTCAGACATGTAGGTGATACAAATTTAATTGAAGAGGGGTTTCCCTGGTGGTCCAATGGGTAAGGACGCCGCCTTGCAGTGCAAGGGCACCAGTTCGATCCCTGGCCTGGGAGGATCCCACGTGCCGCAGAGCTGCTGGACCAATGTGTCCAATTACCGAGCCGGAGCTCTGGAGAGCATGCGCCCAGAGCCGGTGCTCTGCAACAACAGAGGCCACATGATGGGAGGCCCACGCGGGCCAAAGAGCAAAGATGGATGAAAATGGACAAATGAAAGACCAATAGAAGTGGCCCACCTGACTAACAAGTTGAAATTCCTCACACAGTTTTTACATCTTTCTCTTGGCTACTGCCTCCCAACTGTGCCCTCACTGAACACACCCAGTGATTATTCTGTGAGAGGTCCTTCCCAGGTAATTCAAGTTCAACTATGCTCTGCAGTGCCTGCTTTGCCAATGGGAACGTTCATCACCCTGGCCTTCCCAGCAGTGTGAGAGTGGTTTGTTCCACAGCAAACTCCTGTCTAGCATAGGAAAAGAGCTCCAGAGAACCTTGCCGCACAAGACTTCCCCAGAGTAGACTCAGGCACTAACCAGCTTCTCCCCAAAATCTATATTCACCCCAAAGTCTATAAATCTTTCTTCAGGGAACAACCTTATGGAATTTCTGAGATGCTGTAATTCAGAAAACTTTCCTCATTATAATAAGATATCTTCCTGCATGAAAAGCCATCTCCTAATCTTTCCAAAATCCATTGAGTCATAGGAAAAGCAAAGGGATTCCAGAAAAATATCTACTTCTGCACATCACTGACTACAATAAAGCCTTTAATTTTGTGGATCACAAAAACTGGAAAATTCTCAAAGAGACTGGAATACCAGAACACCTTAGCTGCCTCCTGAGAAACCGGTATGCAGGTCAAGAAGCAACTGTTAGAACCAGACATGGAACAACAGACTGGTCCAAAACTGGGCAAGCAGAACATCAAAGCTGTATACTGTTACCTGCTTATTTAACTTATATAGAGAGTACATCATGTGAAACACCAGGTTGGATGGAGCACAAGATGGAATCAAGATTGCTGGGAGAAATATCAATAACCTCAGACATGTAGGTGATACAAATTTAATTGAAGAGGGGTTTCCCTGGTGGTCCAATGGGTAAGGACGCCGCCTTGCAGTGCAAGGGGCACCAGTTCGATCCCTGGCCTGGGAGGATCCCACGTGCCGCAGAGCTGCTGGACCAATGTGTCCAATTACCGAGCCGGAGCTCTGGAGAGCATGCGCCCAGAGCCGGTGCTCTGCAACAACAGAGGCCACATGATGGGAGGCCCACGCGGGCCAAAGAGCAAAGATGGATGAAAATGGACAAATGAAAGACCAATAGAAGTGGCCCACCTGCTCCCCTCCCTCCCCACGCCACCCCCACCAAAGTAAATAAATAAATCTTTAAAAAAAATAGAAAGTGAAGAGAACTACAAAAGTATCCTGATGAAAGTGAAAGAGGAGAGTGAAAAATATGGCTTGAAACACACCACTCAAAAAATTAAGATAATGGCATCTGGATATATCACTTCATTGCAAATAGGTGGGGAAAAATGGAAACAGTGACAGGCTATTTTCTTGGACTCCAAAATCACTGTAGATGCTGACTGTAGCCACAAAATTAAAACATGCTTTTCCTTGGAGGAAAGGCTATGACAAACCTAGACAGCATACTAAAAAGCAGAGACATCACTTTGCAACAAATGTCTATATAGACAAAGCTATGGTTTTCCCGGTAGTCATGTATGGATATGAGAGTTGGGTAATAAAGAAAGTTGAGCACTGAAGAACTGATGCTTTCAAACTGTGGTTCTGAAGAAGATTCTTGAGTCTCTAAAAACAGCAAGGAAATTAAATCAGTCAGTCCTAAAGGAAATCAACCCAGAATGCTCACTGGAAGGACAGAAGCTGAGACTTCAATACTTTGGCCACCTGATGCAAAGAGCCAACTCATTGGAAAAAACACTGATGATGAATCAGCTTGAGAGCAAGAGGCGAAAGCAGCAACAGAGGATGAGATGGTTGGATGGCATCATGTACTCTATGGACACAAGTTTGAGCAAACTCTGGGAGATTAGTGAAGGTCAGAGAAGCCTGGCATGTTGCAGTTCATGGGGTCACAAAGCATCAGATCCACCTTAACAACTAAACAACAACAATATCTCTCCAAAGAGTTCTCCAGCTGCCCTCTTTCCTGTGTTCATCTCCTGCCTCATGGGCAAAGGAGGGAAATTTCACAATGCATTTAACTGCTATGAATTCACTCCAAAGAAATTTAACTTTCGATAAATTCTCAGCCTTTCCCATGGGCCGTTGGGGTAATATCTGCTGGCCCTGTCTAGCTATATCTCTGCAAAATGTAACAAGATGCATGTTGTACTTCTCTTTAGAATATGTGGACATATTTACCTAGTATTTTAAGAGTTGAGACCTCAGGCAAAACCCCTACAAAGTAGGAATCATTCTACTTGGCATTCTGTTAGAACTGTTCATATTTTCCTAAATTTTAAAATCTTACAAAGATATAAGTATTCCTTCATAAATCAGCATGACTCAGACTTTGGATATTATAAAACTACACAGGGGCTTAAAGAGTCTAGAGGTATTATTACTGAGAATCTGGTTTGCCTGGAAATGTCTAGCAACTCAATTTGGGGGCTCAGAAATTAGAAAGGGACTATTAATACTTCCGGCTAGTTTCCCCAAAGAAGACAGTGAGACAGAGAATGTAGTCTCTATTCAAGCAGGGAACTTCAAGACAGTAAAACAGATGCCCAGCAAGAGAGCCTTAACAAAACACACCCCTAGGAATACAAATCCAGCCGAATCCCTTAAGAGGGCAACAGGGTTCTGGACTACAGACTGTCACAGAATTACTTATTTTGGCTTCTTATCACCATACTGGTCAATTACTGGCTAAGACTCTCTATAATGCTGACAATTCTAAACACTTTTCAGGGTACTTCTCTGGTGAGGGTGAGGGCCAGAAGAAAGAATATAAAATACTACTAAGATTAAAGTAGATTCATTTGGTAAAAAAATAAGTTACAAAATTAAGAGAAACATTTAACACTGGTATAACTTCCTTGTATGCTAAAGCAACGCATATCCAGGTTCAAAATATACTTCAAAGAAAAAGCAGCAAATAAATGTGCTAAACTGTAAAGACCACTAAGTTAAGATTCCCTCATTGGGGCGTTCCCATCAACTTCCCAGGTGGCTCAGATGGTAAAGAATCTGCCTGCAATGCAGGAGACCCAAGTATGATTCTTGAGTCAAGAAGATTCTCTGGAGAAGTGCTTGGCCACAGCTAGTGAGCATGCTTTCCCGATGCCTCAGTGGTGAGGAATTTGCCTGCAGTGCAGGAGACCCGGGCTCCACCCCAGGGTTAGGAAGACTACCCTGGAGGAAGGCATGGCAACCCACTCCAGTATTCTTGCCTGGAGAATTCCATGGACAGAGGGGCCTGATGGGTCACAGTCCATTGAGGTGCAAAGAGTCGGACACACTGAGCAAAAAACACTTTCACTTTAACTATTAACTAGTTATGTGACTCCCTATTTGTCATTCAGTTTCCCTCTCTGCAAAATGAAGGTGTAGAATGAACCAATCTTCTAAGTCATTTTTAGCTCTGTCATACTTTTAACATCTGTATGAAGTGGAGGCTTTTAAATGACGGAAAGATCAATGGTAAAGAATCTATTTCTTATAACATTCAAACTAATTATAGGTGATTTAATAACACAAAAGATACACGTATCAGAATGATCACAAGACTGAAAACCATGGAGTCTTTTGATTTTTTCCCTTTCTCATCTTTCTTCTGTAAAGATTAAAATTCTCTCCTTGAGAACTCACATGAGAAACATTTATATTAAGATGTTGTCATCACAGTCAATGAATCTAATGAATTATAACCAGGCTCCAGATTTCACTTTTGATGTGTGTAATAGATTTTATGAAATCTCCAATTAAGAGGGCAACAGGGTTCTGGACTACAGACTGTCACAGAATTACTTATTTTGGCTTCTTATCACCATACTGGTCAATTACTGGCTAAGACTCTCTATAATGCTGACAATTCTAAACACTTTTCAGGGTACTTCTCTGGTGAGGGTGAGGGCCAGAAGAAAGAATATAAAATACTACTAAGATTAAAGTAGATTCATTTGGTAAAAAAATAAGTTACAAAATTAAGAGAAACATTTAACACTGGTATAACTTCCTTGTATGCTAAAGCAACGCATATCCAGGTTCAAAATATACTTCAAAGAAAAAGCAGCAAATAAATGTGCTAAACTGTAAAGACCACTAAGTTAAGATTCCCTCATTGGGGCGTTCCCATCAACTTCCCAGGTGGCTCAGATGGTAAAGAATCTGCCTGCAATGCAGGAGACCCAAGTATGATTCTTGAGTCAAGAAGATTCTCTGGAGAAGTGCTTGGCCACAGCTAGTGAGCATGCTTTCCCGATGCCTCAGTGGTGAGGAATTTGCCTGCAGTGCAGGAGACCCGGGCTCCACCCCAGGGTTAGGAAGACTACCCTGGAGGAAGGCATGGCAACCCACTCCAGTATTCTTGCCTGGAGAATTCCATGGACAGAGGGGCCTGATGGGTCACAGTCCATTGAGGTGCAAAGAGTCGGACACACTGAGCAAAAAACACTTTCACTTTAACTATTAACTAGTTATGTGACTCCCTATTTGTCATTCATTTTCCCCTCTCTGCAAAATGAAGGTGTAGAATGAACCAATCTTCTAAGTCATTTTTAGCTCTGTCATACTTTTAACATCTGTATGAAGCGGAGGCTTTTAAATGACGGAAAGATCAATGGTAAAGAATCTATTTCTTATAACATTCAAACTAATTATAGGTGATTTAATAACACAAAAGATACACGTATCAGAATGATCACAAGACTGAAAACCATGGAGTCTTTTGATTTTTTCCCTTTCTCATCTTTCTTCTGTAAAGATTAAAATTCTCTCCTTGAGAACTCACATGAGAAACATTTATATTAAGATGTTGTCATCACAGTCAATGAATCTAATGAATTATAACCAGGCTCCAGATTTCACTTTTGATGTGTGTAATAGATTTTATGAAATGTTTAAATACATGAGTAACAAACGTTTAGAACTCACTCCTTGATCCCACTTTCCTTTATAATATCTCCGATTTCAAAGTCTCTGATGGTGACTCTTTTTCTTATTCTTTTGATTTCTATTTTAGATTATAGTTGATAAACAATATAACATTAGTTTTGGGTATACATCAAATTGATTACGTTTTGCATATACATTTATCTATTCTTATTTCAAACATTTTTCCCCCACTTAGGCCATTATAGAATATTAAGCAGGGCTTCCCTGGTGGTCCAGTGGATAAGGACACTGCCTTGCAGTGCAAGGGGCACTGGTTTGATCCCTGGCCTGGGAAGATCCCACGTGCGGCTGAGCAGATGGACTGATGTGTCCAACTACTGAGCTGGAGCTCTGGAGCACAAATGCCCAGAGCCAGTGCTCTGCAGTGACAGAGGCCACTGTGATGGGAGGCCCACACAGGCCAAAGAACAAAGACAGATGAAAACAGATACATGAATAGAAGTGGCCCTCCAAATAATAAATAAAGTTTAAAATAATAATAATAATAAAATATTAAGCAGCATTTCTAGTGTTATATGATATATCTTTGCTGGTTGTCCATTTTAAATACTTTTGGAGAAGGAAATGGCAGCCCTCTCCAGTATTCTTGCCTAGAGAGAAAGAGAGAGAGAGAATGCGCAAAAGAGAACACCACAGTGAGTGAGCATGCTTTCCCAATGCCTCAGTGGTGAGGAATCTGCCTGCAGTGCAGGAGACCCGGGTTCCACTCCAGTATTCTTGCCTGGAGAATTCCATGGACAGAGGAGCCTGGTGGACTATAGTCCATGAGGTCACACTGAGTCGGAGGCAACTAAAGTGACTGAGCAGCAGTAGCATTTTAAATACAGTAGTGTGCACACGTCAATCCCAAACTCCCAATCGAGTCCTCCCCCATCCTTCTGCTCTAGCAACCATACCTTTGCTCTCTAAATCTGTGAGAGTCTTTGTTTTGTAGTAAATAAGTTCATTTGTATCTTTTTTTTGATTTCACATATGAATGACACCATATATTTGTTTTTCTCTGGTGCTTCTCACTTAGACATATAATCTCCAGGTCCATTCATGTTGCTGCAAATGGCATTATTTCATTCTTTTTAATTGCTGAGTAATACTCCATCCTATATATGTACCACATCTTTTTTATCCATTTATGTATCAATGAACATTTAGGGTCCTTCCATGTCTTGGCTACTGTAAACAGAGCTGCAGTGAACACTGGGGTGCATGTATTCTTTGAAATTTTTAATACAGGGATCCAATAACTTTCCAATCTTTTTAGCCCTAATCCAATGTTACTGATTTCCCCAATGCAATAGGAATAAAATGACTGATAGCATTTTACATTTCTAGTGACAGAAGGAGCACAAATGTATTTCACAGTTTCTCTTGTAATTAACTGAGATTCCGACAAGAACGTAGTTTGTGTGGTATACAATAGGAAGTGTTAAAGGAAATAGATGCATTTCCACTTGAAATCAATGATGAGTTGAACTCAAGTGGAATCTTACCTACAATGTTGAGCAAAAGAAAATTAAAAAGTGAATCCAGTTCAAATTCAGTCTGTTTGGCAACCTTTAATTCATAATTAACTGGTATTTCAAGTCAGATTGATTACATGGTACTAACCATGCAATTACAGCTAAATTCATTTTTCATTCCTAAACATTCTAAGCTAGTAGAGTTCACCATACATGCTAATTACTCTCAGAGCCACTAAATGTAATTCCCATATCAAGGGTGGAACCTGTAATTACTATGCACTTAGTATTTAACAAGTATATTTCCTCAAACTAAAAGCAGCAAGCTAAAATGCAAATAGCAGGATTCTCAAGTTAAGCCTGGAGTTGAATCTTTGAATCACGCTTTCTCCACTGAAAAATAAACTTCTGTCTCACCTCTAGAATCAAACTGTTGAGCTGATTACATAGGGCAACATATTAATTTCTTCTCCACCTATATAACCTGGCAGGGGACACTCAAATGCTCTTTGCTCTCTAAATCTGTGAGAGTCTTTGTTTTGTAGTAAATAAGTTCATTTGTATCTTTTTTTTGATTTCACATATGAATGACACCATATATTTGTTTTTCTCTGGTGCTTCTCACTTAGACATATAATCTCCAGGTCCATTCATGTTGCTGCAAATGGCATTATTTCATTCTTTTTAATTGCTGAGTAATACTCCATCCTATATATGTACCACATCTTTTTTATCCATTTATGTATCAATGAACATTTAGGGTCCTTCCATGTCTTGGCTACTGTAAACAGAGCTGCAGTGAACACTGGGGTGCATGTATTCTTTGAAATTTTTAATACAGGGATCCAATAACTTTCCAATCTTTTTAGCCCTAATCCAATGTTACTGATTTCCCCAATGCAATAGGAATAAAATGACTGATAGCATTTTACATTTCTAGTGACAGAAGGAGCACAAATGTATTTCACAGTTTCTCTTGTAATTAACTGAGATTCCGACAAGAACGTAGTTTGTGTGGTATACAATAGGAAGTGTTAAAGGAAATAGATGCATTTCCACTTGAAATCAATGATGAGTTGAACTCAAGTGGAATCTTACCTACAATGTTGAGCAAAAGAAAATTAAAAAGTGAATCCAGTTCAAATTCAGTCTGTTTGGCAACCTTTAATTCATAATTAACTGGTATTTCAAGTCAGATTGATTACATGGTACTAACCATGCAATTACAGCTAAATTCATTTTTCATTCCTAAACATTCTAAGCTAGTAGAGTTCACCATACATGCTAATTACTCTCAGAGCCACTAAATGTAATTCCCATATCAAGGGTGGAACCTGTAATTACTATGCACTTAGTATTTAACAAGTATATTTCCTCAAACTAAAAGCAGCAAGCTAAAATGCAAATAGCAGGATTCTCAAGTTAAGCCTGGAGTTGAATCTTTGAATCACGCTTTCTCCACTGAAAAATAAACTTCTGTCTCACCTCTAGAATCAAACTGTTGAGCTGATTACATAGGGCAACATATTAATTTCTTCTCCACCTATATAACCTGGCAGGGGACACTCAAATGCTCTTTGCCATTCCCAGAACACATCACATCGCTTTGTGCTGTGACTGTTCTGTTTCCTCTACCCGACATCATATTTATGTTCTTCTTCCAGCTGTTCAATGCCATCTGATTTTTCAAGAGCCAGACCAGGACTCAGCAAACTTGGATACTATATATAAAATAAATATAACTAATGAGAACCTAATGTATAGCTCAGGGAACTCTACTTACTCTTCATTGGTGACCTAAATGGGAAGGAAACCCCCAAATAAAGAGGGTATTTGCATATGTATAGCTGATTCACTTTGTTATATAGCACAAACTAAGAACATTATAAAGCAACTTTATACCAGTAAAGAGTAACATAAAACAAAACAACAGTGGAAACAAAAAAGTCAACAAGCATCACCAGAGAACCAAATGGACTCCCAACTCCAGTTCTGAAAACAAGTATTTATTGGATCATATATGCCCCACTGGTTTTGTATTGTTGGTGGTTGTCTGCATACCACAATAGCAAAATTGCTTAGCTGTGACCAAAAGGCCCTTTACAGAGAAAGTTTGCTTGCCCTTGATGTAGAGAAAGTTTCATATTCTCTATGTAGCTTTTCCTATTCAACATCATTCTTCTTTCAGTATCCTGTGCATTGTAGCTTAACTATACTGTTAACATGAGACTAGAACACTGGAGATTGAATTTTAGTCTTTCATTCACATTTTCCCCCTTTTTAATAACACAATGTTGAGTATTCTGGTGTCAGTACTCTAACATTTTTAGTTTAGACTTAAAAATATATCAAAGAAAGTAAAATTTCCCCAATTAAAGAGGATGAATATCATTCTAATTAGAATACAAATAATTTTTTTAAGTTTATGGAAAAATACACACACACACACTTCAAAACTGAAAGAGAAGTTTCAGGAAGGTAATGTATGTGCTTACTTCTCAGAACAAGAGGATGGACCTCTGAAGATGGGAGAAGGGAGTCAAAGGAGCTTTTATATTAAGAACTCCAATGGGTTTTGAGGGTTTTCTTGGGGGGGGGGGTCATATGTTAATCCCCAGGCATGTTACACAGTGCTATGTGGTTCTGCTTGAGTACAGATTGAACAATTCATATTCAGTTGCTCTCCAAATTTGATTCGGAACTGATTTTTGTAAAACTAGAAATCCTCCCTTATCTCATGTCTTCTGGTTTCTTACCATGAATCACCCCTGTGTTCAAAAGTGCCAGTGTTCCAACGTGACTGATGACTGATTATTCTGTTATTATTCTGAATATACATTGTATCTATTTAAATTGCTTCTGATCTATAGGATTTTTATCTTTTAAAAGAATAGGTGTAGAATCACAGCTATGGCTTTAAACACTAAGACGATCTAATTTCTTCTCATGCAGAACAGCATCCATTTTCCTTATTACTAAAGCAGTATGCTGCATGTTGGTAATTACAGATGCTAAATTGCCATATACTGTGAAACATGAAAATACTACCTAGATTAATTACCAGTTCCATTGTCATCAAAGTGTTTCTGTTTCTTTTAGGTAACCACAGCATGACACATAAAGGATATTCCCAAATTGACTTCACAGACAGATTTTGATTTTATCAGCTTTACGTCTTTTGATTAAGATAAGGAAACAGATTGCCAAGATCAGGAAACCTTTTTTTAGACACTTAGAGTTCCTTTTACCCCTAATTTCACTTTTATCTCTAATAGTATTGTGACTTCGCTCTTTACCTAGGCCTTATCAATAGTGGCCACCACTGTGTTTTTATTTTTCTAAGAATTTTGAAAACATTTCAAGTCTCCCCCATTAAATATATGTGGATAAGCCAGGCAACTGCTATTTCTTTTAAAAAATGTTTTTGCCCCTGTATATCTGCTATAATAGGCTTACATCATGGGTAGATGCTTTGGTTCATTGGCTACAGTTTGTGTATCCTCCCCTTTATAAAAGCATCACACTAATACCATAGTGTATTAATGCCTCAGGACACAGATTATACCAGAAGTGAGTCATGGATGTCTAGACTCAATTACTATAGAAACAGGGATTACAATCAAGATTATCTATCATTTATGCACTGAGAATAGCAGCAATCAAAAGCAGAAAAATCTGTGCAGTTACTAAGGCCCTGGACAGCCACTCTCATGACATTCACCATGTTATTTATTAGCACCTACTTATGATGCAAGACCCTGCCTGACATTCTACAGGGACTATTTCCAAGATCTGTGAACTAGTAACAGGTAATGTGCAGGTGTACAGTTATAGAATTAAAACCTCTTCAGAATGAAGGAAGGTTGTCGTGTTAGAATAGCATTGTGTGGGTGTGTACCGATTGACTGGCTGACTTACTTATTTTGACTGCCTAGTATCCCTTCTCATTTTCTTCTTGTAAAAGCATTTCCTAGTCCCTTTTAAGGAACTGCCTCACTGTCACTGCATTTTTCATTTTTTGAGTCTATCAGTCAAAGCATTCTACTTTTGCCTAACTGAAGAGAGAGCAAATGACCCGAGACTGTTCAACTATGCTATCTTTAAGTTTTGGAAGCCTGAATACAAATTCAGTGACAAATAGTCTTTAAAATACCCCAAAGTTGACATCCCTGGAGGGATAGTCAATAAGCTTTACTTTCTTTTGATTAAAGGATACCCAAATTGACTTCACAGACAGATTTTGATTTTATCAGCTTTACGTCTTTTGATTAAGATAAGGAAACAGATTGCCAAGATCAGGAAACCTTTTTTTAGACACTTAGAGTTCCTTTTACCCCTAATTTCACTTTTATCTCTAATAGTATTGTGACTTCGCTCTTTACCTAGGCCTTATCAATAGTGGCCACCACTGTGTTTTATTTTTCTAAGAATTTTGAAAACATTTCAAGTCTCCCCCATTAAATATATGTGGATAAGCCAGGCCACTGCTATTTCTTTTAAAAAATGTTTTTGCCCCTGTATATCTGCTATAATAGGCTTACATCATGGGTAGATGCTTTGGTTCATTGGCTACAGTTTGTGTATCCTCCCCTTTATAAAAGCATCACACTAATACCATAGTGTATTAATGCCTCAGGACACAGATTATACCAGAAGTGAGTCATGGATGTCTAGACTCAATTACTATAGAAACAGGGATTACAATCAAGATTATCTATCATTTATGCACTGAGAATAGCAGCAATCAAAAGCAGAAAAATCTGTGCAGTTACTAAGGCCCTGGACAGCCACTCTCATGACATTCACCATGTTATTTATTAGCACCTACTTATGATGCAAGACCCTGCCTGACATTCTACAGGGACTATTTCCAAGATCTGTGAACTAGTAACAGGTAATGTGCAGGTGTACAGTTATAGAATTAAAACCTCTTCAGAATGAAGGAAGGTTGTCGTGTTAGAATAGCATTGTGTGGGTGTGTACCGATTGACTGGCTGACTTACTTATTTTGACTGCCTAGTATCCCTTCTCATTTTCTTCTTGTAAAAGCATTTCCTAGTCCCTTTTAAGGAACTGCCTCACTGTCACTGCATTTTTCATTTTTTGAGTCTATCAGTCAAAGCATTCTACTTTTGCCTAACTGAAGAGAGAGCAAATGACCCGAGACTGTTCAACTATGCTATCTTTAAGTTTTGGAAGCCTGAATACAAATTCAGTGACAAATAGTCTTTAAAATACCCCAAAGTTGACATCCCTGGAGGGATAGTCAATAAGCTTAAGTACCTCAATCACCTGGAGTAGGTGTAGCAAAGTAGCCTTGAGTAGGTAGCACTCTTCCATTTCATTTCAACTCTGTGAGCCACATCCTATCCTTCCAGTGAATTTCCTTTTTGACCTATAGACCTAGAGTCCTTAATTTACAGTGTGCCTGATTTAGGTGTTCTTAAACTTGGCTACAGAAGAAAATCACCAGGAGAATTTTAAAACTCCCATCCCCCCAGGCTGCACTCCAGATCAATTACAAAATAATATCTGAAGGAGTGGGTACAGGCAATACATGTTTTCAAACTCTCCAGATGATCGTAATCTGCAGCCAGTGGTGAGAACCGCTGGCCAAATGTATACAGATATGTACATAATCCCTGCCAAATGCCAAGCATGTTATCTCATTACTGTCTTACAACAACTTGAGGAGACAGGTATCATTCTCATTTATGATGGAAAACCAGATTTTATACAAATGCTACCTAAACTGTCAGAGGTCACAGAGGCTAAGGGATGAAGATGTAATTCCTATCCAGGATCAAGTTACATGATTTCCAAACACTGTTTTAACCAAACACTTAAGTGTTTAATCTACCTGGAGTTAAATTTCAGTCAGTGGTTTCAGCAATTGAACAACAACAGCAAGAAGGATCTCTGGGACCCCGTAAATCACAAAAGGAAAGCCTCTGATCCAAGCATCTTGAAAAGAAAGGAAAAAGCAATCAAAATGGATTACATGTTTCTTATTTGACAAGAAAGATCATATGAGTTTTCAGAGAGGAAAAGTAACCATATGATATCCAAATTCTCAAAATTATCTAAAGGTAAGGAAAATATTATTGGGCAATATGATAGGTATTTTTCTGGAGTGATTGTTCTCAATACATAGTAATGTTTTTCATGGGCCTGTCTCATGTAACAAGACTATAAAACAATAGAGGTGGTGAATTAAACCATTATAAACTTAAGATATGCAAACTCCAGACAGTCAGTTTTATTGAATTCTTGTGTACTCAAGGGCTCTTACAGAATGCTAACAAATAGTCTTTAAAATACCCCACAGTTGACATCCCTGGAGGGATAGTCAATAAGCTTAAGTACCTCAATCACCTGGAGTAGGTGTAGCAAAGTAGCCTTGAGTAGGTAGCACTCTTCCATTTCATTTCAACTCTGTGAGCCACATCCTATCCTTCCAGTGAATTTCCTTTTTGACCTATAGACCTAGAGTCCTTAATTTACAGTGTGCCTGATTTAGGTGTTCTTAAACTTGGCTACAGAAGAAAATCACCAGGAGAATTTTAAAACTCCCATCCCCCCAGGCTGCACTCCAGATCAATTACAAAATAATATCTGAAGGAGTGGGTACAGGCAATACATGTTTTCAAACTCTCCAGATGATCGTAATCTGCAGCCAGTGGTGAGAACCGCTGGCCAAATGTATACAGATATGTACATAATCCCTGCCAAATGCCAAGCATGTTATCTCATTACTGTCTTACAACAACTTGAGGAGACAGGTATCATTCTCATTTATGATGGAAAACCAGATTTTATACAAATGCTACCTAAACTGTCAGAGGTCACAGAGGCTAAGGGATGAAGATGTAATTCCTATCCAGGATCAAGTTACATGATTTCCAAACACTGTTTTAACCAAACACTTAAGTGTTTAATCTACCTGGAGTTAAATTTCAGTCAGTGGTTTCAGCAATTGAACAACAACAGCAAGAAGGATCTCTGGGACCCCGTAAATCACAAAAGGAAAGCCTCTGATCCAAGCATCTTGAAAAGAAAGGAAAAAGCAATCAAAATGGATTACATGTTTCTTATTTGACAAGAAAGATCATATGAGTTTTCAGAGAGGAAAAGTAACCATATGATATCCAAATTCTCAAAATTATCTAAAGGTAAGGAAAATATTATTGGGCAATATGATAGGTATTTTTCTGGAGTGATTGTTCTCAATACATAGTAATGTTTTTCATGGGCCTGTCTCATGTAACAAGACTATAAAACAATAGAGGTGGTGAATTAAACCATTATAAACTTAAGATATGCAAACTCCAGACAGTCAGTTTTATTGAATTCTTGTGTACTCAAGGGCTCTTACAGAATGCTAAACCAATTGCTCAGGAATTCACTTACACAGTGTTTTCAAAAAAGCAAAAAGAGTCAACCCAAGGGAGACCATCCAAAAATCTCTTGAGCTTGCTCTGTACACAGTTCCTTTTTCTCTATTCTGTTCTGTAAATGATAGCTGTCTCTTGGTCTCTTCAAATTCCAATCCCTATCTCTTCAATTTGCAAGACTGCTGAGCTCTACTTGGGACCCCACACCTGCAACCTGGCAATAACTCACAGAAGTAAACTTTTATTATCAGAGAGGTCATCATGGTTGTTTCTTTTCAAGAATGAAATATTGGGGCTTCCCTGGTGGTCCGGTGGGTAAAAAGTCTGCCATGCAGTGCAAACAGCACCAGTTCGATCCCTGGCCTGGGAAGATCTTGCATGCCGCAGAGTAGCTGGACTGGTGTGTCCAATTATGAGCCAGCACTCTGGAGCACATGTGCCCAGAGCTGGTGCTCTGCAATGAGAGAAGCCACTGCAATGGGAGGCCAACACAGGCCAAAGAATAAAAATGGATGAAAATAAATAAATAGATAACCAATAAAAGAGGCCAATAAAAGAGAGAGAATGAAATACTGATGGCTGCTTGTCTAATACCAGGAAACAGATACTATATACGTGTGGTGTGATGTTATAGGGTTTGGGGTTTATTTTTTATGAGACTGAAGTTCCTATAGCATTTAATTCTTCCTGGGTAGAATCAGAAATTTCTGTTTTAGCTTTTTGTAAAATTCAATCCAAATATATACTAGTCAAGAAGAACATATTCAATACTATATGGAAAGGACAAAGTCTACATTATTTCTTATGGAATATTTCTGACCACATACAAATTAACTCCAGTACCTTAAGTATAATAGCAATAATTCTAGGCTTCCTCAGGAGAAGATATATTAAATAATTATAGAAGATGCCACAGATAGATGATAAATTTAATCAGTAAAAACTTCCAACTGTATCAGTTATTTCAAGAAAATGGTTAAAAAAAAAAAGTTCAAATCAAAGACAAGTTCCAGCCTAATGGGTCATTTTTATAAAAGATGCTGTGTAGGTGTGAGTTAAAAAGGATGCAACCTTCTGAAGTTAATTGTTACCAACAATAAGGAATTTCCCTCACCTCTGTCCCCATACCCAGTATCTCTGTTGAGTGAAAATCATACAAAAAGAGAGAGCATATACTATTACACATAAATATATCATTAATTATATATACAAAGCAAACACTGATTCTTAGAAAATACACCATAGATAACCCATGAGAAGACAGATCGAAAAACAAATACTCTTCCCACCCTCTACTTCCCTCTTGCCTGTGCCCAGCTGTACTCCACAAATGACCATAACCAGTGCGCTGACCTTCAGTACAATGATAAACCTCAAGATTCCAGCCCAGACTGCTTCCCTGAATTCCAGATTTTCTATTTTATTATCCACCATCTTATGTATTCATTTGGACATAAAATAAGCATCATAAAGTTTACATGTTCAAACAAAATTCATAATCCCTCACCCCAACCTTAAACTTGGTTCTCTTCCAGTATTCACAATTGTAGCAAATGTCATTAAAACCACCCAGTGTTTTAGAACAAAAATGTTGCCGGCATCTTTCATCCCTCTCTGTTTTGTAATTCACACCTATTTGATCAGTAAATGCTATTTTTGCAATACATCCCAAATGAATTTGGGATGTATTCGCTAGCACTGTCGTTCAACCACCATCCACTCTCATCTGGACAATTACAAGAACCTCTTAACTGATCTGCTCACTATGACCGCTTCCTTCAAAGGTATGTTCTCTACACACTGTGGTAAAATGACTTTCAGGACTTCCTTCACAGTCCAATGGTTAAGAATCTGTCAGCCAGTTCAAAGCACATTGGTTTGATCTATGGTCTGGGAACTAAGATTCCACATGCCGTGGAACAACTAAGCCTGTGCAACACAACTACTGAGCCCACGCTCTAAAGCCCATGCTTTTCAACAAGAAAAGCCACTACAATGAGAAGCCCATGCACAGTAACTAAAGAGGAAACCCTGCTCGTTGCACCTAGAGAAAGCCTGCACCCAGCAACAAAGACCCAGAATAGACATAAATAAATAAAGTAATGAATTCATTAATTGAAAAAAAACAAAAAGGAGAGTCCTTCTTGTTGTTGTTCAGTTGCTAAATCATGTATGACTCCTTGCGACCTTATGAACTGCAGCATGCTAGGCTTCCCTGTCCTCCACTGTCACCCAGAGTTCGCTAAAACTCATGTCCCTTGAGTCAGCAATGTCATCCAACCATCTCATCCCCTGTTGCTCCCTTCTTGTCCTGCTTTCAATCTTTCACAACATCAGGGTCTTTTCCAATGAATTGACCCTTTGCACCAAGTGCCCAAAGTATTGGCCTTTCAGGTCAGTTAAAAAAAATTTTTTTTTCTCAAATGACTATCATCTTAAGTTACAACTCTGCTCACATAATGCCAACAGCATCCCTCTATGTGTAGACAAATGTGAATCTTGATCTTTGCCTCTTGGTTTAACTTAATTATCTTAACATTGTATGTCTCAAGCACCTATTCTGGCCACAAAATGTGTACATGTTCAAACAAAATTCATAATCCCTCACCCCAACCTTAAACTTGGTTCTCTTCCAGTATTCACAATTGTAGCAAATGTCATTAAAACCACTCAGTGTTTTAGAACAAAAATGTTGCCGGCATCTTTCATCCCTCTCTGTTTTGTAATTCACACCTATTTGATCAGTAAATGCTATTTTTGCAATACATCCCAAATGAATTTGGGATGTATTCGCTAGCACTGTCGTTCAACCACCATCCACTCTCATCTGGACAATTACAAGAACCTCTTAACTGATCTGCTCACTATGACCGCTTCCTTCAAAGGTATGTTCTCTACACACTGTGGTAAAATGACTTTCAGGACTTCCTTCACAGTCCAATGGTTAAGAATCTGTCAGCCAGTTCAAAGCACATTGGTTTGATCTATGGTCTGGGAACTAAGATTCCACATGCCGTGGAACAACTAAGCCTGTGCAACACAACTACTGAGCCCACGCTCTAAAGCCCATGCTTTTCAACAAGAAAAGCCACTACAATGAGAAGCCCATGCACAGTAACTAAAGAGGAAACCCTGCTCGTTGCACCTAGAGAAAGCCTGCACCCAGCAACAAAGACCCAGAATAGACATAAATAAATAAAGTAATGAATTCATTAATTGAAAAAAAACAAAAAGGAGAGTCCTTCTTGTTGTTGTTCAGTTGCTAAATCATGTATGACTCCTTGCGACCTTATGAACTGCAGCATGCTAGGCTTCCCTGTCCTCCACTGTCACCCAGAGTTCGCTAAAACTCATGTCCCTTGAGTCAGCAATGTCATCCAACCATCTCATCCCCTGTTGCTCCCTTCTTGTCCTGCTTTCAATCTTTCACAACATCAGGGTCTTTTCCAATGAATTGACCCTTTGCACCAAGTGCCCAAAGTATTGGCCTTTCAGGTCAGTTAAAAAAAATTTTTTTTTCTCAAATGACTATCATCTTAAGTTACAACTCTGCTCACATAATGCCAACAGCATCCCTCTATGTGTAGACAAATGTGAATCTTGATCTTTGCCTCTTGGTTTAACTTAATTATCTTAACATTGTATGTCTCAAGCACTCTATTCTGGCCACAAAAATTTCCTGGCTGTTCTTCGTACGCTACTAATACAAGTACGTTTCCATATCAGCACCTTTAAATTTGAACTTTCCTCTTCCAGTATCCTCCTTCCCCAAGACAAAGATTTACTCCTTCTATTTCATGTGTTTGTTCAAATGTAAGTTCTTTAGAGACATTTCCTAGACAAATTATTGCAAATATCATTTAATGTCTTTCCATTGTGTGCTTCTTAGCACTGCTCATTACCTGAAGCTATTGCATAGATTTATGAGTACATTTTAATTGTCTCTATTCTACTCTAGAATATAATGTCCACCAGGGCAAGGCTTTGTTTTTATTTTGTCCAGTGTTAAAACCACACTGTCTAGAAAAGCATCTGGAACTTAGAAGACATTCCTTATATATTTAATGAAAAGTTACATGTAATGAAAAAGTGTCCAGAAAATGACTTGCAGCACGCTTGTTAAATTGACTCCATACAAAAATAGTAATTTTCAATAAACAAATATCATTAAAATATAATGACTTTATAACCCAAGAGTAGAGAAACTCTTGTAAAAGGATAGAACATTCTGGACTTAAAGACTGTTGACGTTACTCAAAACTTCCATTATAGTATGAAAACAAAGACAGTACATAAATCATTAAGCATGGCTGTATCCCCAATAAAATTCTGTTTACAAAAATAGTGTCAGATTTGTCTAGCAGACTGTAGTTTCCCAACTATTATTGTGAAAAGTAAATTAATCAATCATCTCTTTTATATCTGGGGCTTACTGGGTGATTCAGCTGGTGAAAGAAGCTGTAGGAAGATGCCCTGAGGGAGGGAATGGCTACCCCCTCCAGTATTCTTGGCTTCCCTAGTGGCTCAGACTGTAAATAAAGAACCCATCTGTAACGTAGGAGACCCAGGTTTGATCCATGGGTCAGGAGGATCCCCTGGAGAAGGGAATGGCTACCCAAGCTAGTATTCTTGCCTGGAAAATTCCAGACAGAGGAGCCTGGTACACTACAGTCCATGGGATCACAAAGAGATGGACACCACTGAGCAACTAATACCTTCAATTCACACTTATATACATGTATACATGTGTGCATGTATACACATAAAACCTGTGAAATACATACGACGTCCACAAGGTTAGAAAATAAATTTTTTAAACCCTCATGAAATAGAATTGTTTATTTTATAAAAAGTAAAAGGCATTCAAATTTATTTAATGAGACTAATATAACCCTGATACTAAATCCAGGCAAACAGTCTGATAAAGGAAAATTAAATGCCATCTTATTTATGAATATTGATACAAAATCCTAAGTAAATCATGAGATAATTAAATTAAGCAATTTACAAAAACATTACAACCAACTGGGATTTGTTCCAAGAATGTAAATACGACATATTTTCAAGAATATAAAAATGTATTTAATTACCTAAATGGAATTTATGAAGACAAACTATGATCATCTTAATAGGTGCTAAAAAGCACTTGATAATATCCAATACTAATTCATGATAAAAAATAATTAATAGCAAAGTGGAACAAAAGTGAATTAAAGGACAATATGATTATGAAATTAGTTCTAATATTCCTTAAGAGTTTATTAGATTATTCACAGAAAAGCACTCTCAAAGACATGATCAATATATAAAGAGATAATAAACCTCACATACTCAGAAAATGCAATCATTAAAAAAAACAGCTGTTAACCATGTAACAGTCATTTTCCAAGTATATTATAAGTCCATTTAGTATATTTAAGCATTTCTTATACATTGAAACCATTCAATGGATAAAATGCCCCCAGTTCCAGAAACTAAAAGGAATAATAAACCAAGAAAGTTAATAGGAAAACAGCCCTTACTATCAATCCCAGAAAGACGGTCCTATGGCCAAGGCTGGCTCTTTTTTTTTATTATAGTTGATGCAAAAAATTGTAAGTTACAGTTGTACAACATAGTGATTTTTAAAGGTTACACTCCATTTATAGCTGTAAAATATTGGCTATATTCCCCTGTGCTGAAAAATATACTCTTGTATCTTATTTTACACCAAAAGAGCTTGTACCTCTCATTCCACACCCCGATGCTGCCCCTACCTCCTTCCCTCTCCTGGTAACCACGTTGTTGTTCTCTATACCTGCTGCTTTTTTGGTCATATTCATTAGTTTGTGGCATATTTTTAGATTTCACATATAAGTGATATCATACACTATTTGTCTTTCTGTGTATAACATATTTCACTTAGCGTTCTACCCCCAGGTACATCCATGCTGCTGCAGATGGCAAAATGCCATTCTTATGGTCGAGCAGTATTTCTCTGTGTCTATGCATATGCGTGTGTCCTTTCCTTTTAAAAAGGGATGCAAAAGAATGAAATATTCATAGTGGCATTATTTGCAAGTAGTCTAAGCTTTTTTTTTTCCACTCAAAAAGCCAATATCTTTACCTTTTTAAAATGGTATATAGTTGCTTTACAATGTTGTGTTAGTTTCCGCTGTACGTCAGAGTAAATCAGCTATATGTCTACATATATCCTCTCTTTTTTGGATTCCCTTCCCACTTAGGTCATCACAGAGCATTAAGCAGAGTTTCCTGTGCTATACAGCAGGTTCTCATCAATTGTTTTATACATACTGGTGTATATATGTCAATCTCAATATCCCCTTTTTAAAGGACTTGGATACTGCTTACTATTTGCACACATTTTTTATTGCTGCACTAACAACCTATGGGCAAATTTAGTGACTTAAATTTATTCTCTTACTTTTCTCGAGGTCAGAAATCTAAAACAATTTTCACTGAGTTAAAATCACAGTGTTGGCAGGATGGATTCCTCCCAGAGCGTTTCAGGAGAGAATCCTTTTGCTTGTCTATCCCATCTTCTAGTTCCCGCCTGTGTTCCTTGACTCCTCCCCTCTTCCTGTCTTCTGATCACTGTCATCACTGAGGCTTTCATCCCATGACACCTCTGCTCCTGCTTTCCTCTTATGAGAAAAAGTGTGATTACACAGAGCCCACCAGGAAAATCCAGGACACTCTCCCCATCCCCAGCAGCTTAACTAAATCACATCTGCAAATTCTCTTTGCTATACAGTAACACTAATAGATTCCAGGGATTAGAGTGTAGATATGTCTGGGAGCCATCATTCAGCTTACTATACTATTTTAAATTATCTAAACTCGATCATAAATGTTATTTTGGCTTCCAAAAAACTTATCAGTGCCTTCATGAAAAAGAAACCACCACCACAACAAAAACCCACTAAAACAAAAACACAGCTTGGGTTATCATTGTGTAAAACAGAAGAGTGAGATATGGTCTTGTTTTTCCAAAAACTCATAATTTCCTGGGAAGCTCAGATGTAGAGCCAAAAGCAAACAGATTCAGGTAGAATCTGATCAGATTTTTGTCTTTTTATTACTTACTATAGAAGCAGAATTCTATGTACTAAGTCTCTGAGCATTTTCACACTTCAACTGGCCAAACAAACCAGCATTTAAATTGGTAATCATACAGCAGGTTTGTCTTCAAAGGTCAGTGCATGATGTGTTTAAGAGGTCATGACTAAAGTCACACTTTGCTAATGCTTCAGTGTTTTCTGAATTTACAAAATCATCTTCTGTGATGGTACTATCTAAAGCAGTAAAAGTCTTGTCTGTTCTTAAAGATAACATCTAAAGTAGTTCCTAAACACTGATTTGTGGTCTCACACTCAATGATGAAGATGCCCCCTACATGAGATGAATGAGGAAAGGCATGAAAATGTATGGAATTCTCCATAACACTGATGTGTCCAGTTTTAAAACTGCCCTTTCCATCCTTCTCACCATTTTTTCTTTTGCTTTTCAAAATATTGTAGGAAAGATGATGCTAAATAAACCTTTTCCAACTGAAAAGTAACGATTTAGCAAACATATTTCAGTAACATATTAATACACACACATGCATACATCCTTGGTGACAGAATTCAAAATAAATTAGTAAATATGCATTCAAAATAAATAAATTAATAAAATGCAGTATTTCTAATCATATCTATTATTGTAAAAAGTTTTAACATATATAAAATATATTTATGTTCATTAGCTCAAATGTTTCTCTTCCACTTCAACAATAAGCCCATGAGGAAAAGATGTCAGCAATAATCACTTGAATTTTATAGGTTTGTATATATATATAGGTTGAGAAATTAAAGCATGAATATGTAAGTAATTTGTTTAAATAACGTCCAGTTGATATATTCACTCATGCCTAATTATGCCATCTTACACTATACCCTTAACCACTCCTTAGACGTTCAATTCATCAACCAGTGTAGATTGAAACACGGATCTTCCTTGATAGCCCCACAGCCAACCCAGGTAGTGGGTGTTTCCTGCATCACTTGAGTCAAACATGTTTCCCATGTACCACCTTGTTCCCATGGCACAAAGGATGTTTGTCTTGTACTAACAAGGGAGAAGGGAACAACTGATGTACCCCTTTGCTCCTTAGGAATGTTTTTATGACACCATTACTTTCTCTTTTTCCTAAACTGTGCCTTCCAGCTCTGAATCCCATGCCTTCAATGGAGGAAATAATCATCCATTTTGAATGCTTAAAAACGTCAAAAAAAGATAAAGGCATTGGTATGATAAAGCAATATGGTCAGATCAGTCCTGTAGAATATGCATTGTAGGGTGCTAAGTTTAAACGTGTTTTGAATGAAATAACGGGCAAAGAAACCAAAGGATATTAATAACTATTCCAAAAGAGTTTAGAAATAGATATAAACAAATAAGGAGGATACTAGAGGATGATATGGGAATGGGCTAACAACATAATTTTTATTCTAAAGTAGTTCCTAAACACTTTTGTGGTCTCACACTCAAGGGGCCCTAAAAAACGAAAATGTATGGAATTCTCCATAACACTGATGTGTCCAGTTTTAAAACTGCCCTTTCCATCCTTCTCACCATTTTTTCTTTTGCTTTTCAAAATATTGTAGGAAAGATGATGCTAAATAAACCTTTTCCAACTGAAAAGTAACGATTTAGCAAACATATTTCAGTAACATATTAATACACACACATGCATACATCCTTGGTGACAGAATTCAAAATAAATTAGTAAATATGCATTCAAAATAAATAAATTAATAAAATGCAGTATTTCTAATCATATCTATTATTGTAAAAAGTTTTAACATATATAAAATATATTTATGTTCATTAGCTCAAATGTTTCTCTTCCACTTCAACAATAAGCCCATGAGGAAAAGATGTCAGCAATAATCACTTGAATTTTATAGGTTTGTATATATATATAGGTTGAGAAATTAAAGCATGAATATGTAAGTAATTTGTTTAAATAACGTCCAGTTGATATATTCACTCATGCCTAATTATGCCATCTTACACTATACCCTTAACCACTCCTTAGACGTTCAATTCATCAACCAGTGTAGATTGAAACACGGATCTTCCTTGATAGCCCCACAGCCAACCCAGGTAGTGGGTGTTTCCTGCATCACTTGAGTCAAACATGTTTCCCATGTACCACCTTGTTCCCATGGCACAAAGGATGTTTGTCTTGTACTAACAAGGGAGAAGGGAACAACTGATGTACCCCTTTGCTCCTTAGGAATGTTTTTATGACACCATTACTTTCTCTTTTTCCTAAACTGTGCCTTCCAGCTCTGAATCCCATGCCTTCAATGGAGGAAATAATCATCCATTTTGAATGCTTAAAAACGTCAAAAAAAGATAAAGGCATTGGTATGATAAAGCAATATGGTCAGATCAGTCCTGTAGAATATGCATTGTAGGGTGCTAAGTTTAAACGTGTTTTGAATGAAATAACGGGCAAAGAAACCAAAGGATATTAATAACTATTCCAAAAGAGTTTAGAAATAGATATAAACAAATAAGGAGGATACTAGAGGATGATATGGGAATGGGCTAACAACATAATTTTTATTTTTTAAGAATGTGATAATGTTCCACATGAATGTGATAATTTCTGTCTGGAACAGAAATAATGTCCCAGGGTGACTCTTTTACCCATACTATCCTAATATGCTAGCCTGTGAAGTAGCTGGATAATCATTAGAAGTTTATACAATGTCAACTTAAAATAAATCAACAGTAGAAAGTACTAAAATCCCATTAAATTATTCTTTTCTGATGTATTGTGGAAATAGCATTCAAAGAAGAATATCTAGAGGTTACTGAGTCAGGTAAAAAGCTGTAGATGATGTTGTCATTTCTTATTTCATACTGTTAGAGCTAGACTTCCATTGAGATACAAACACTATACATAGATGAGAGAACTGATGTAAAAGGATGAAGCTGACTACATTTATAAAACCTAAATAAATCATTTGATTTGATGATTTGGTGTATTTTTCCTGGTAGATTCCTAAAAGCTGTAAGGTAGAGAAGTAGTTTTGAGAAAAGACCACTGACCAATGAAACTAATTGTTCTTTTCATTTCACTTTCCAAAACTCTTGAATGAGGAAATCCTAATTTTTCCAAGAAGGGAGACAGGCCCCCATTTTGGAGTATCAACTAGAGGTCACAAACACATATGCTCCTGAGTATTAAGCTCCTCTCATTATAATGTAAAGGAAAAAAATTTATTTTTTAAAAAAGCTTACAGTTGTAAAACAAGTGAACAAAGATTCTCAAAGTTCACAAATGAGATTACAGAGAGTCACATGTATTTGCAAATGGAGAGAAGACTACCAGTGACAACTGACCACTGAAAATGAGACTCTACCTCATAGGACTATCATGTCTCAAGAGCTTTACTATGTCCATTTATTTGTGTCTCTGTATTTCTTTTCCAATTTCTGTCCCCTTAACTGCTTCACCTTCCCTGACTGTTCTCATCAAGCTTCTAGAGATCCTGATATGGAGATGGAGATATACACTATATCTCCATCTAACAATGCTAACAATTTTCTGAACACTTACTATACTGAGGAATATTATTAACTATTCCAAAAGAGTTTAGAAATAGATATAAACAAATAAGGAGGATACTAGAGGATGATATGGGAATGGGCTAACAACATAATTTTTATTTTTTAAGAATGTGATAATGTTCCACATGAATGTGATAATTTCTGTCTGGAACAGAAATAATGTCCCAGGGTGACTCTTTTACCCATACTATCCTAATATGCTAGCCTGTGAAGTAGCTGGATAATCATTAGAAGTTTATACAATGTCAACTTAAAATAAATCAACAGTAGAAAGTACTAAAATCCCATTAAATTATTCTTTTCTGATGTATTGTGGAAATAGCATTCAAAGAAGAATATCTAGAGGTTACTGAGTCAGGTAAAAAGCTGTAGATGATGTTGTCATTTCTTATTTCATACTGTTAGAGCTAGACTTCCATTGAGATACAAACACTATACATAGATGAGAGAACTGATGTAAAAAGGATGAAGCTGACTACATTTATAAAACCTAAATAAATCATTTGATTTGATGATTTGGTGTATTTTTCCTGGTAGATTCCTAAAAGCTGTAAGGTAGAGAAGTAGTTTTGAGAAAAGACCACTGACCAATGAAACTAATTGTTCTTTTCATTTCACTTTCCAAAACTCTTGAATGAGGAAATCCTAATTTTTCCAAGAAGGGAGACAGGCCCCCATTTTGGAGTATCAACTAGAGGTCACAAACACATATGCTCCTGAGTATTAAGCTCCTCTCATTATAATGTAAAGGAAAAAAATTTATTTTTTAAAAAAGCTTACAGTTGTAAAACAAGTGAACAAAGATTCTCAAAGTTCACAAATGAGATTACAGAGAGTCACATGTATTTGCAAATGGAGAGAAGACTACCAGTGACAACTGACCACTGAAAATGAGACTCTACCTCATAGGACTATCATGTCTCAAGAGCTTTACTATGTCCATTTATTTGTGTCTCTGTATTTCTTTTCCAATTTCTGTCCCCTTAACTGCTTCACCTTCCCTGACTGTTCTCATCAAGCTTCTAGAGATCCTGATATGGAGATGGAGATATACACTATATCTCCATCTAACAATGCTAACAATTTTCTGAACACTTACTATACTGAGGAATATTATTAGACATTTAAAAACTTCGTGAGCCACAGAGGAGGAAGAAGAGGGTGGGACAAATTGAAAGAGTAGCACTGACCTATATGCACTACCATGTGTGAAATATTAACAGATAGCTACTGGAAGGCTGCTGTCTAGCACAGGCAACTTAGCTCAGTGCTCTGTGATGACCAAGAGGAATGGGATGTGGAGGTGGAGTGAGAGGGAGGTCGAACAGTGAGGGGATATATGTATACATACAGCTGATTCATGTTGTTGTACAGCACAAACTAACACAACATTGTAAAGCAATTATTAAAAAATATAGCCAGAAAAACATTCATAATGTCCTCTGGCCACCTGATGCAAAGAGCTGACTCACTGGAAAAGACCCTGATGCTGGGAAAGATTGAGGGTAGGAGAAGAAGTGGGCAACAGAGGATGAGAGGGTTGTATGCCATCATCAACTTAATGGATATGACTTTGAACAAACTCCAGGAGAGAGTGAAGGACAAGGAAGCCTGACTTGCTACAGTCCATGGACTCACAAAAAGTCAGACATGACTGAACAACAATGACAAAACCTTATAAAATAGATATTGTTAAAAGATTTTAAAGATGAGGAAACTGAGGTACAGAAAGATTAGGTCAGATGTTCTAGATTACAGAATTCAGAAAGGTGGGACCTAGAGTTGTTATTTCCTATTGAATGATTCCTAAGCCCAAGCACTATTCACTACATCAATATTTCAATAAGTATACACTTTTTTGTTTGACACATTTATTGAGAAGAATTTATGTATCATGTTGCCTAATTCAGAAGTTCTCTATCAAAGGTGAGTTGGCTCCTTGGGGGTTATCTGGTAATGTCTGGACATACTTTGGGTTGCCACAACTGAAAATGAGACTCTACCTCATAGGACTATCATGTCTCAAGAGCTTTACTATGTCCATTTATTTGTGTCTCTGTATTTCTTTTCCAATTTCTGTCCCCTTAACTGCTTCACCTTCCCTGACTGTTCTCATCAAGCTTCTAGAGATCCTGATATGGAGATGGAGATATACACTATATCTCCATCTAACAATGCTAACAATTTTCTGAACACTTACTATACTGAGGAATATTATTAGACATTTAAAAACTTCGTGAGCCACAGAGGAGGAAGAAGAGGGTGGGACAAATTGAAAGAGTAGCACTGACCTATATGCACTACCATGTGTGAAATATTAACAGATAGCTACTGGAAGGCTGCTGTCTAGCACAGGCAACTTAGCTCAGTGCTCTGTGATGACCAAGAGGAATGGGATGTGGAGGTGGAGTGAGAGGGAGGTCGAACAGTGAGGGGATATATGTATACATACAGCTGATTCATGTTGTTGTACAGCACAAACTAACACAACATTGTAAAGCAATTATTAAAAAATATAGCCAGAAAAACATTCATAATGTCCTCTGGCCACCTGATGCAAAGAGCTGACTCACTGGAAAAGACCCTGATGCTGGGAAAGATTGAGGGTAGGAGAAGAAGTGGGCAACAGAGGATGAGAGGGTTGTATGCCATCATCAACTTAATGGATATGACTTTGAACAAACTCCAGGAGAGAGTGAAGGACAAGGAAGCCTGACTTGCTACAGTCCATGGACTCACAAAAAGTCAGACATGACTGAACAACAATGACAAAACCTTATAAAATAGATATTGTTAAAAGATTTTAAAGATGAGGAAACTGAGGTACAGAAAGATTAGGTCAGATGTTCTAGATTACAGAATTTAGAAAGGTGGGACCTAGAGTTGTTATTTCCTATTGAATGATTCCTAAGCCCAAGCACTATTCACTACATCAATATTTCAATAAGTATACACTTTTTTGTTTGACACATTTATTGAGAAGAATTTATGTATCATGTTGCCTAATTCAGAAGTTCTCTATCAAAGGTGAGTTGGCTCCTTGGGGGTTATCTGGTAATGTCTGGACATACTTTGGGTTGCCACAACTGTGATAAGAAGATCCAGTGGCATCCAGTGGGCAGAGGCCAGTAATGCTGGTTATACACAAGACAGCCTGCTACAACAAAAAATTATTAAACTCAAAATGCTGAGCTATAAAAATCTTGGTCTAATATTAAAAGTTAGTATAAGGTATTTCAAAATCTGCTTAACATGAAAAAATAAAAAGTCACAAGAGAAAAAAGCCTGATAAGATACATTATAATTATTCACAACAATCAGAGAGCAGAAGATACGGAGAATCTTAATAAATGGAATTGTACAAAGTGGTAGGTCTTTCCAAGACACAAGATGGTTTGCCACACAATGACAGAAGAGGCAAGAGAAGGATAAATCTACACTGGACTGGTCACAAAATTTTAATGACTACAAAGGAGGTAAACTGACAAATCAGCACACCAGAACCTCACACACTGTGAATCCTCAATTGGTGGTCAACTGTTTCACACAAATCTTTATCATGTCTATGTATGGGATATGCTTCAGTTTGAAGACAGAACAAAAGAGCTAAGAGAAATACGTCCACAATATTCCGGAACTTCTTAAGAGCAAGGAAGTAGCTACCAAACTCTGTGGGTATGGTAAGAAATCTGAGAGAAAACACACTGTGGATCGCCAGCCAGGGACGGCTAAAGGCTGAGGACATAAAAAGGTAGAAAGATAAATCCATCAAGCTCAGAAAACCAGAATCCAGATTAGAGAGGGTAAAGCTGGATACTGCCCTCATAACTTTTTAAGCCAGTGTTAAATCAAACCTAAATAATGCTATAACATAACCCAGACCCAACCAGAGCACAAATTACTCCTGACAGGAGGAATATGTTCTTTTCCAGAGATAAATATCATTTATTTTTGTCTCTAAAGTGTCTGTCTGCTACTGCAGGAGATGCAAGAGATGCAGGTTTGATTCCTGGGTCAGGAAGATCTGGAAAAGGAAATGGTAACCCACCTCCAGTATTCTTGCCTGGAGATTTCCATGGCCAGAAGAGCCTGACGGTCTACAGTTCCTGGAGGCACAAAGAGTCAGACATGACTGAGCAATAGACACATACACACACACACAACCACTTTTACGCATATATAATAGGGACCATACAGTGAACCATTCTAGGCATGTACAAGAAAGAGAATGTGACTTGTAGCCAAAAAACAAGATAAAATTTGTACTATAAGAAACATTTGAATGATAATGACTGAAAATTTCCCTAAATTAATCAAAGACTAGAATCTAAGGGACTTTCCTGGTAATCCAGTAGTTGAGACTCAGCATTTCCATTGTGCGGAGCATGAGTTCAACTCCTGACTGGGGAACAAAGATCCTGCATGCCACACAGTGTGGCCAAGAAATAATAAAAATTATTTTGAAAAGAACTATAGCCCATACATCTTAGTAGATCAACTAACCCTTAACAAGAACAAAGACACATAGTCAAACTGCTGGGAAAAATGAAGAAAAACCTAGAGAATATACAGCAGCGAATACACATTATACACATGGAAACAGCAAAAGGAAGATATTCGATGAACAAACTCTCCGATGATGGAAACAATTCCTGTGTCTAATTCGCTCATTAGTCCTCTCCCCTTGAGTGTGGGCAGGGTCTGTAATGCACTTCTAACCAACAATAAAAAAGATGACAGGATAGAAAGTATGTGAATATGGATGTGTTATTAGATCACACGATTAGGTTACATGAGATTACAATGTTTGTACTGCTAAGTGAATTTTAGAGAAAGAGGAAGGGATGTTGAGAAAATCACATATCAAAAAATTGATGGCAATAGCAGGTCAACAGCTAGTGAAAATCTGAGTCCCTCGGTTGACAGTGCACAAGGAATTGCATGCTTCCAACAGCCTCTGGAGCTTAGAAGTAGACTGATTCCCAGCTGAACCTTAGATGATACCTCAATCAGGGAAGACAACTTGACGGTAGTTCTGAGAGATTCTGACGCACAGGATCCTAAACCCTGCATGGACTCCTAACCCACAGACACTGCGAGATAAAATCTGTGTTGTTTCACTGCCATGTGTAAAACAGTTAGCTAGTGGGAACCTGCTCTATAGTACAGGGAGCCCAGGTCAGGGCACACTGTGGTGACCTAGATTGTACAGCAGAAAGTAACACAACAGTGTAAAGCAATTATACCCAAATACAAAAAAGTCTGTTTTAAGCCACTATACAGTAAACAACGTTGCTATGTAGCAGATTTCTAATATAGTTTAATTCACGCAGAAAAAATGAAGGCAAGAAGACAATGGTATATCATTAAAAGTGCTAAAAAGGCCAAAAAAAATAAAACTCACTTATCAACCAAGAATGCTAAATGCACCATTTATATCTTTGAAATGAAAAAAAAAAATCGTATTTCAAAAATCTGAGAAAATTAACTTAAATCTGCACTACAATAAATTGCATACATTATTCAGACTGATCAGACACAACACTGTCCCTGAAAAAAGAAATGAAGACCACTAGAAAGAGAGAATATGTGGGTGGGAATGAAAGATCTTGTGTCACTGTACACATATGCTTGTATGTTTGTGTGTGTGTGTGTGTATATACATATGACTACTGAAAACATGAAGTAAAGAGACTCATAAAACTTACTATGAGATTCATAACATATGAGAATAAAATTCAAATGCAGAGAAGTGGTATATGGAATCAAACTGCTCTAACATGCAATAGGTTTATGACATACTACTGTGGGGCCCTGTAGGAAAGAGGGCCTTTGCAAGCATAAGGAAGCTTAAACACATTTTTGCAGTTTGGTGCTAAAAGGATACCTACAGGAAAAGACAAGACATAATCTAAGGTCCACTGTCAAAACTTCTGATTGATCCCCCTGTTTTCTGAGCTCTGGGCAATAACATGCTCACCATGAGTTCCTATTGCAATGTAAACACGTAATTGCTCGACCTTTAACTTGACTGGTGCAACTATAGGAAGTCCTTTGCAAAACCCCCTTCATTTGACTATAAAAACTGTTAGTTTACACTAATAAAGTGGAACTGCTCCGACAGAACCCCTGCCGTGTCTGGTCGTCCCTGACATTCTCCAGAGGGGCGGGAGGGGGCACGGCAACAAGGCTCATCTCTCTCCGAGATCTCCCGGTTCAGTCGGGGACAATCCCACTGCCTTCCCTTTCTGTGAAAGGTCCCCGTATACTACAGTATTATTTAAGGGCAAACTATGACAACTTAAATATGTTTACTCTAATCTGTAGAGCCACAGGCAAATACAGTAGCCAATAATTCTTTTGGCTATTGAAATGTAAAGCTAAATTAATTAAAAGGTAATTAATAATTCATCCATACTGCTTAGCAACAGACAAAAGCCAAAAAAAAAAGATATACACAAAACCATAGATGAAAGCATCAATATTAATATGATATGAATATGTATAAAATTATACAGAGATTATATTAAGTCAAAGGAACCTATCATAAAAGATCAAATAGTGTACAATACCATTTATATAGATGAATCAAAAGCTGGAATCAACATTGCAAAGAGAAATATCTCATTGCCAAGAGATGATACCACCCTAATGGAAGAAAGTGAAGAAAACCATAACAGCCTCTTGATGAGGTGACAGAGGAGAGTGAAAAAGCTGGCTTAAAACTCAACATATGGGCTTCCCTGGTAGTCCAGTGGGTAAGGACATCACCTTGCAGTGCAAGGAAACCAGTTCGATCCCTGGCCTGGGAAGATCTCACATGCCGTGGAGCAGTTGGACCAATGTGTCCAACTACTGAGCCAGAGCTCTGGAGCACATGCGCCCAGAGCTGGTGCTCTGCAACGAGAGGGGCCACTGCAATGGGAGGCCCACACAGGCCAAGAACAAAGATGGATGAAAATAAATAAATGAAAGACCAATAGAAGTGGCCAAAACAAAATAAAATTTTTAAAAATTCATCATTCAAAAAACTAAGACCGTGGCATTCAGTGCCATAACTTCACGTCAAATAGATGGTGAAAAGTGGAAACAGTGTCAGACTTCATTTTCTTGGGCTCCAAAATCACTGCAGAAGGTGACTATAGGCACAAAATTAAAAGACGCTTGCTCCTTACAAGTAAAGCCATGACAAACCTTGATGGTGTATTAAAAAGCAGTGATATCACTTTGTTGATGAAGGTGTGAATAGTCAAAGGTATGGCTTTTCCATAAGCCATGTATGGATGGTTTACATTCTCCGGGGCGGGAGGGGGCACGGCAACAAGGCTCATCTCTCTCCGAGATCTCCCGGTTCAGTCGGGGACAATCCCACTGCCTTCCCTTTCTGTGAAAGGTCCCCGTATACTACAGTATTATTTAAGGGCAAACTATGACAACTTAAATATGTTTACTCTAATCTGTAGAGCCACAGGCAAATACAGTAGCCAATAATTCTTTTGGCTATTGAAATGTAAAGCTAAATTAATTAAAAGGTAATTAATAATTCATCCATACTGCTTAGCAACAGACAAAAGCCAAAAAAAAAAGATATACACAAAACCATAGATGAAAGCATCAATATTAATATGATATGAATATGTATAAAATTATACAGAGATTATATTAAGTCAAAGGAACCTATCATAAAAGATCAAATAGTGTACAATACCATTTATATAGATGAATCAAAAGCTGGAATCAACATTGCAAAGAGAAATATCTCATTGCCAAGAGATGATACCACCCTAATGGAAGAAAGTGAAGAAAACCATAACAGCCTCTTGATGAGGTGACAGAGGAGAGTGAAAAAGCTGGCTTAAAACTCAACATATGGGCTTCCCTGGTAGTCCAGTGGGTAAGGACATCACCTTGCAGTGCAAGGGAAACCAGTTCGATCCCTGGCCTGGGAAGATCTCACATGCCGTGGAGCAGTTGGACCAATGTGTCCAACTACTGAGCCAGAGCTCTGGAGCACATGCGCCCAGAGCTGGTGCTCTGCAACGAGAGGGGCCACTGCAATGGGAGGCCCACACAGGCCAAGAACAAAGATGGATGAAAATAAATAAATGAAAGACCAATAGAAGTGGCCAAAACAAAATAAAATTTTTAAAAATTCATCATTCAAAAAACTAAGACCGTGGCATTCAGTGCCATAACTTCACGTCAAATAGATGGTGAAAAGTGGAAACAGTGTCAGACTTCATTTTCTTGGGCTCCAAAATCACTGCAGAAGGTGACTATAGGCACAAAATTAAAAGACGCTTGCTCCTTACAAGTAAAGCCATGACAAACCTTGATGGTGTATTAAAAAGCAGTGATATCACTTTGTTGATGAAGGTGTGAATAGTCAAAGGTATGGCTTTTCCATAAGCCATGTATGGATGTGAGAGTTGGATCAGAAGGCTGAGCATCTAAGAACTGATGCTCTTGAATTGTGGTGCTGAAGAAGACTTTTGACAGTCCCTTGGATAGCAAGGACCTTTCAAATCAGTGAATCCTAAAGGAGATTAACCTTGAATATTCATTGGAAGAAATGATGCTGAACCCAAAGTTGGATGGTATCACCGATTCAATGATTCAATGAACCTTAGTTTCAGCAAACTCTGGGAGATAGTAGAAGACAGGGATGCCTGATATGCTTCAGTCCCTGAGGTCACAAAAAGTCAGACACGTCTGAGTGACTGAACAACAGCAATCATCTATATGAGATTCCAAGATAAGGAAAACTCATATATAGTCAAAGCAATCTAAAAGCAGTTGCCATGAGAACAAAATCTCTGCAATTTATAAATTTGTCAACTGTACATGCGCTTTAAAAAAAAAAATTACTGCTAAAAATTTATTAGAATATTATGTCTCAATTTTTTTCCTCTAATTTTTTTTTTAAAAGATTTTTCTTTATTTATTTTGGGCGGGGGTCGGGTTGTGGAGGGAGGGGAGTGGGCAGGCCACTTCTATTGGTCTTTCATTTCTCTATTTTCATCCATCTTTGTTCTTTAGCCTGTGTGGGTCTCCCATCGCGGTGGCGTCTGTCGTCACAGAGCGCCGGCTCTGGGCGCATGCGCCCCAGAGCTCCGGCTCGGTAATTGGACACATCAGTCCAGCCGCTCCACGGCACATGGGATCTTCCCAGGCTAGGGATAGAACCGGCGCCCCTTGCACTGCAAGGCGGTGTCCTTACCCACTGGACCACCAGGGAAGCCCTTTTTCCTCTAATTCTTTAAAATTGTCTGTGATTCAGTACATTCAATAATAGAATAAAATTCTACATTATTTGTTCTAAGAATAACTTGAAAGAGGAGATCTTTACAACTGAATATAGAATCCCTCTAGTTTAAGAATGACCATTTTTGTGATGTTCTGTTTACACGTATCCTAAAATATTATTTTAATATGGAAGAATTGAACAGAGGATTTCTAATACTATATAAGGTAAATCCACAGAGACGGAAAATAGATTAACAGTAGCCTAACAGGGGTTTGGAAGATTAGATAGGAATTAACTATAAGTGGATATGAGTGATCTTATTAGGATAATGAAAATATCCTAATCATACATATCTGTAAACAACAAAACTCTGTAAAAGTAAAAAGCAAAATAAAAATTTTTAAAAATATATCCTAAAACTGAATTATGGTGGTGATTGTGCAAATTGGTAAAAAAAAAAATCACTGAAGTATATGCTTTAGATGAGTGAATTTTAATGGTATTTAAATTATACCTAGTTATAATATAAAAATTATTTCAAATTATGTTTGAGTGGTGAAACTAACCAGCATTTCTCTAAATTAGGATCTACTTTCTCACACATCCAGATGTTCCCTGATTGTCTAACTGAAAATATCTATTAAAGGCTCTATATTATCTAAAAGCAGTTGCCATGAGAACAAAATCTCTGCAATTTATAAATTTGTCAACTGTACATGCGCTTTAAAAAAAAAAAATTACTGCTAAAAATTTATTAGAATATTATGTCTCAATTTTTTTCCTCTAATTTTTTTTTAAAAGATTTTTCTTTATTTATTTTGGGCGGGGGTCGGGTTGTGGAGGGAGGGGAGTGGGCAGGCCACTTCTATTGGTCTTTCATTTCTCTATTTTCATCCATCTTTGTTCTTTAGCCTGTGTGGGTCTCCCATCGCGGTGGCGTCTGTCGTCACAGAGCGCCGGCTCGGTAATTGGACACATCAGTCCAGCCGCTCCACGGCACATGGGATCTTCCCAGGCTAGGGATAGAACCGGCGCCCCTTGCACTGCAAGGCGGTGTCCTTACCCACTGGACCACCAGGGAAGCCCTTTTTCCTCTAATTCTTTAAAATTGTCTGTGATTCAGTACATTCAATAATAGAATAAAATTCTACATTATTTGTTCTAAGAATAACTTGAAAGAGGAGATCTTTACAACTGAATATAGAATCCCTCTAGTTTAAGAATGACCATTTTTGTGATGTTCTGTTTACACGTATCCTAAAATATTATTTTAATATGGAAGAATTGAACAGAGGATTTCTAATACTATATAAGGTAAATCCACAGAGACGGAAAATAGATTAACAGTAGCCTAACAGGGGTTTGGAAGATTAGATAGGAATTAACTATAAGTGGATATGAGTGATCTTATTAGGATAATGAAAATATCCTAATCATACATATCTGTAAACAACAAAACTCTGTAAAAGTAAAAAGCAAAATAAAAATTTTTAAAAATATATCCTAAAACTGAATTATGGTGGTGATTGTGCAAATTGGTAAAAAAAAAAATCACTGAAGTATATGCTTTAGATGAGTGAATTTTAATGGTATTTAAATTATACCTAGTTATAATATAAAAATTATTTCAAATTATGTTTGAGTGGTGAAACTAACCAGCATTTCTCTAAATTAGGATCTACTTTCTCACACATCCAGATGTTAACACAAATAAGGAAAAAAAAATCAGTTACTACTATAAAAGAACACATTATTTCTGACTGTTAAGAGATTAACACATTTTGACAGTTAAGTTAAAATAGATATTTTCAGAAAGTTAAATATGAAACCTCAACTTTCTTGCTAAAAGAGAGTGGGGGAAAAAAGCACTCTAAACTGAACATTTAGAATGTTTTCCAAGATTTATATGGACAGGTGCTCATCAATGTTTTCATATACTTATTTTTTTTCTTCACAAGTTAGAGGAACCATATTTCTCAATCTGAGGTCAGCAGTATGATGTGAAATGTCTACTTCTCCCCCTTAACTGTACACACCTTAGCATTTCAATTCAATTAATATAATACAATAAAAATAGTTTGGCTAATCAGGGTTTCTCAACTTTGTTAGTATTGGGGATGTGTTTTAGTCTTAATTTCTCTTTGTTGTGAGGGCTGTCCTATAGAGTATGTTTAGCAGCATCACTGGATTTTATTCACTAAATAATAATAATTAGAAGTATGTATCCAGAAAGATAATCTTAATTTAAAAAAACCTTTAAAATTACAGAATTTATATTGCTTATAGGTGTCAATTAATTCATAACATTTTTGGAACGGGGTTTGCATTGGGGAGATTAGGAGGGAAATGAGATAAGATACCCAAGTAGCTAAAGGGAGGATTCAATTTTATCAGTAAGGTTATAATGCAGAAAAGACCAAAGAGAATGAAATACAAATGCTTATAAACTGGTGGGACATTTGTTTGGGCTAAATTAAACTCAAGTAATTTTCCATACATTTGACCATCTATCACCTATCTATCCATCCATCCATATATCCAACTATCTATCCTTTTGCATAAATTAGCAATAATAAAATATCCTAATCATACATATCTGTAAACAACAAAACTCTGTAAAAGTAAAAGCAAAATAAAAATTTTTAAAATATATCCTAAAACTGAATTATGGTGGTGATTGTGCAAATTGGTAAAAAAAAAAATCACTGAAGTATATGCTTTAGATGAGTGAATTTTAATGGTATTTAAATTATACCTAGTTATAATATAAAAATTATTTCAAATTATGTTTGAGTGGTGAAACTAACCAGCATTTCTCTAAATTAGGATCTACTTTCTCACACATCCAGATGTTAACACAAATAAGGAAAAAAAAATCAGTTACTACTATAAAAGAACACATTATTTCTGACTGTTAAGAGATTAACACATTTTGACAGTTAAGTTAAAATAGATATTTTCAGAAAGTTAAATATGAAACCTCAACTTTCTTGCTAAAAGAGAGTGGGGGAAAAAAGCACTCTAAACTGAACATTTAGAATGTTTTCCAAGATTTATATGGACAGGTGCTCATCAATGTTTTCATATACTTATTTTTTTTCTTCACAAGTTAGAGGAACCATATTTCTCAATCTGAGGTCAGCAGTATGATGTGAAATGTCTACTTCTCCCCCTTAACTGTACACACCTTAGCATTTCAATTCAATTAATATAATACAATAAAAATAGTTTGGCTAATCAGGGTTTCTCAACTTTGTTAGTATTGGGGATGTGTTTTAGTCTTAATTTCTCTTTGTTGTGAGGGCTGTCCTATAGAGTATGTTTAGCAGCATCACTGGATTTTATTCACTAAATAATAATAATTAGAAGTATGTATCCAGAAAGATAATCTTAATTTAAAAAAACCTTTAAAATTACAGAATTTATATTGCTTATAGGTGTCAATTAATTCATAACATTTTTGGAACGGGGTTTGCATTGGGGAGATTAGGAGGGAAATGAGATAAGATACCCAAGTAGCTAAAGGGAGGATTCAATTTTATCAGTAAGGTTATAATGCAGAAAAAGACCAAAAGGGAATGAAATACAAATGCTTATAAACTGGTGGGACATTTGTTTGGGCTAAATTAAACTCAAGTAATTTTCCATACATTTGACCATCTATCACCTATCTATCCATCCATCCATATATCCAACTATCTATCCTTTTGCATAAATTAGCATATAATGATTAATAATGACTAACAAAGTGAGATTCATAGCAATAGCCTCGATAAAGTCCAGGAAGATCTACAGGGTATTTCTAATCTCCATCTTCATCTTTGTTTATAGAATCTGGAAGAGAAGCAGTCACAAAACTGTATCCCTAGAAACAATGAGAGTCCTATATATAAAAATGTTCCTATTTCACTTGTATCTCATCCTGACTTAGTTTCTAAAATAAAAGCCACTCTTCATTTACAACAAAGCTACTTCAGGGACATTCTTAAAACAATATATTTTGAAAACTGGGGACTAATTGTCCTTACTCATGACAGAGAATCATATGACAGTCCAGGTACAAACAATTACGTTCAATCTCTGAAAAAGGACAGAAAATTCTTAGCAGATATTGTGATAATCTACTGTATTTATTACTATATAGTTCAGTGTTACAGAAATTGAAAAAACTAGGTTATCAAATTATGTCCCTTGCAACAAAAATAACTCCATATGGTAAAATACTGATCAAAAGAATTCTGTTGGTAGTTATTCCTGCTCCCAGAAATTAGAACAATAAAGGGCTTACATTATAATTGAGATAATAGAATCCCAGATTTTTTACTTTTAATTTTACAGTTGAAAGACCCTTTAGAGGTTGTTTAGCTAAATTTTGGAATGGGTTTGCAATTTTTTGGGGCCAGATTTTAGCAGCATCACTGGATTTTATTCACTAAATAATAATAATTAGAAGTATGTATCCAGAAAGATAATCTTAATTTAAAAAAACCTTTAAAATTACAGAATTTATATTGCTTATAGGTGTCAATTAATTCATAACATTTTTGGAACGGGGTTTGCATTGGGGAGATTAGGAGGGAAATGAGATAAGATACCCAAGTAGCTAAAGGGAGGATTCAATTTTATCAGTAAGGTTATAATGCAGAAAAAGACCAAAAGAGAATGAAATACAAATGCTTATAAACTGGTGGGACATTTGTTTGGGCTAAATTAAACTCAAGTAATTTTCCATACATTTGACCATCTATCACCTATCTATCCATCCATCCATATATCCAACTATCTATCCTTTTGCATAAATTAGCATATAATGATTAATAATGACTAACAAAGTGAGATTCATAGCAATAGCCTCGATAAAGTCCAGGAAGATCTACAGGGTATTTCTAATCTCCATCTTCATCTTTGTTTATAGAATCTGGAAGAGAAGCAGTCACAAAACTGTATCCCTAGAAACAATGAGAGTCCTATATATAAAAATGTTCCTATTTCACTTGTATCTCATCCTGACTTAGTTTCTAAAATAAAAGCCACTCTTCATTTACAACAAAGCTACTTCAGGGACATTCTTAAAACAATATATTTTGAAAACTGGGGACTAATTGTCCTTACTCATGACAGAGAATCATATGACAGTCCAGGTACAAACAATTACGTTCAATCTCTGAAAAAGGACAGAAAATTCTTAGCAGATATTGTGATAATCTACTGTATTTATTACTATATAGTTCAGTGTTACAGAAATTGAAAAAACTAGGTTATCAAATTATGTCCCTTGCAACAAAAATAACTCCATATGGTAAAATACTGATCAAAAGAATTCTGTTGGTAGTTATTCCTGCTCCCAGAAATTAGCACAATAAAGGGCTTACATTATAATTGAGATAATAGAATCCCAGATTTTTTGCTTTTAATTTTACAGTTGAAAGACCCTTTAGAGGTTGTTTAGCTCTTCTTTCACAGATGTGGAAAATGAGATTCAGAAAACTCGTTATTTCCTTCTCCAAGGTCACCTTATGAGTTAGTCACATAGCTAAGACTAGAACTCGTATCTTCATGCCTCTGTGTTTTTCCCACATTGCCAGAGTGGATCCCTGACATGTTATCTATGCTATAAAGTAACATTTTATAACACAACATAATGGCTTATTCAGTAACTACACAGGTAATGTGCATTTCTGAACACATTAAGAGAATTAATGTCATTATTAGAACAGGCCTTTTTTGTAGCTTAAGGTTTTATTTTTACCACTTATTTCATAATCCAAGTTTCTAAGGGGGGAAAAAAAAATCAAGTTTAGTCAGCAGCTTGTAACCAATGCAAACGCCATGACATTATCAACATGACAACGTCAAGGTCACAAGACTAGACCATCTCTGCATGAGTCAACTCCCTGCAACTCAAGGATGTCAATCATAGGGAACAATCAGCTAACCTATTCCCCCACAAAAACTCGGACTGATGTAATGTTCCCAACATTTGTTGTCAACAAAGGAAAATAAAGGGAGTGGAGATTCGATTTGTATCCTACGTTAAGGCATTCAAGACAAACATGAGGATAAATACACTGTCTATTCTCTGTTTGCTTTTATTCTCTGTTAACTTTCTGTTTGCTTTTATCTGGTGCTTCATTTAAGTTCAAAAATTTTCACTTTCTTCTTTATCTCTTCCTCTGAGCCTCACAGTTCCAGAGCTTTTATAAAGAGCTACCAGGATGAATCTTGCTAAGGACAAGAAAGCTAGCACTGTTTTGAAGGACTACTGTAAAAAATTTGGTTCAGCACACAGTGATTTGACTAAACAACTCTCTAGAATTCTGCCCTCAAATGGTATATGTATATTCCCATTGTTACTAAAAAAGACCATGGATCGGTTTCATTTTTGTATTGGCTTAATAAGGCTGAGCAGAAGCACTGAAATTGGAGCAAGACTGCTTTGGATTTGTGTCCTAAATAATTATTTTCCTCTCTAGGCATACATTTGTCACAGCATAAGGATAATAATACCAGTTATATCAGCTGGGATCATATTTAGCTGTCACAGACAGAAATACAAAAAGTAGCAAAGGTTAAGAAAGACTGGAATTTGTTCCCTCTCATATAAAATTCTGATCAAGGGGACCGTGACTGACATGGTGGTTAACTGTATCAAAGAACCAAAATCTTTCTATCCTATTGTTCTGTCCTTCACAATCTCTTATCTCTTCTCCAGGAAGTAGCGTTAAGCCAAGAGAATCTTATCAGCTAGCTTTTTGGCTTATTCAGTAACTACACAGGTAATGTGCATTTCTGAACACATTAAGAGAATTAATGTCATTATTAGAACAGGCCTTTTTTGTAGCTTAAGGTTTTATTTTTACCACTTATTTCATAATCCAAGTTTCTAAGGGGGGAAACAAAAAACAAGTATAGTCAGCAGATTGTAACCAATGCAAACGCCATGACATTATCAACATGACAACGTCAAGGTCACAAGACTAGACCATCTCTGCATGAGTCAACTCCCTGCAACTCAAGGATGTCAATCATAGGGAACAATCAGCTAACCTATTCCCCCACAAAAACTCGGACTGATGTAATGTTCCCAACATTTGTTGTCAACAAAGGAAAATAAAGGGAGTGGAGATTCGATTTGTATCCTACGTTAAGGCATTCAAGACAAACATGAGGATAAATACACTGTCTATTCTCTGTTTGCTTTTATTCTCTGTTAACTTTCTGTTTGCTTTTATCTGGTGCTTCATTTAAGTTCAAAAATTTTCACTTTCTTCTTTATCTCTTCCTCTGAGCCTCACAGTTCCAGAGCTTTTATAAAGAGCTACCAGGATGAATCTTGCTAAGGACAAGAAAGCTAGCACTGTTTTGAAGGACTACTGTAAAAAATTTGGTTCAGCACACAGTGATTTGACTAAACAACTCTCTAGAATTCTGCCCTCAAATGGTATATGTATATTCCCATTGTTACTAAAAAAGACCATGGATCGGTTTCATTTTTGTATTGGCTTAATAAGGCTGAGCAGAAGCACTGAAATTGGAGCAAGACTGCTTTGGATTTGTGTCCTAAATAATTATTTTCCTCTCTAGGCATACATTTGTCACAGCATAAGGATAATAATACCAGTTATATCAGCTGGGATCATATTTAGCTGTCACAGACAGAAATACAAAAAGTAGCAAAGGTTAAGAAAGACTGGAATTTGTTCCCTCTCATATAAAATTCTGATCAAGGGGACCGTGACTGACATGGTGGTTAACTGTATCAAAGAACCAAAATCTTTCTATCCTATTGTTCTATCCTTCACAACCTCTTATCTCTTCTCCAGGGAAGTAGCATTTTAATGTAGGGACAAGGAGGAAGGAAGAAACAAGAAGGGAGGGGTAAAGAGTCCAAGGACTTACGTCTCATTGGCCATAATTAAATTATTCTTGAATTTCTTGCTCTGGAGGCAGTCAGTGCCATGCTGTGTGAAAGGCCTGTAAAAAGGTCAAGCAGTGAGAAACTGAGCCCCTGAACCAAAAGTCAGCAAGAAGTTGAGGTCTCCCATCAGTAGCCTCATGAGTGAGTCATCATGAAAGAAGACCCTCCCTCCAGCCCAGCTCAAGCTTCTAAACGAGAACCTGTGTAGATATCTTGACTGCAAACTCATCTGAGACCCAGAGCCAGAAACTGTTGGCTAAATTGTTTCTGCCTTTCTGACCCTTAAAAACTGCAGGAGAACAGAGGCTTCCCTGGCAGCTCAGTGGTGAACAGTTTGCCTGCCAGTGCAGGAGACATGGGTTTGATCTCCAATGTGGGAAGATCTCACATGCTATGGAACAGCTAGGCCCATGAGCTGCAACTACTGAGCCCATGAGCCTTAACTACTGAAGCCTGAGTGCCCTAGAACCCGAGTTCCAAAAGAAAGAAACACCACAACAAAAAGCCTGCTCACCTCAACTAGAGAGTAGCCCTGAATCCCTGCAACTAGAGAAGAGCCTGCAACAACAAACCGAGACTAGACAAAAATAAATAAATAAATAAAATTTTTTAAAAATTGCAAAAGAACAAATATGTGACAGCACTTTTTATAATTTTAACAGTGGTAAAATAGATGTAATATAAAACTTACCATCTTAGTCATTTTTAAGCATATGGTTCAGGAGAGTTAAGCATCAGGTTAGCACAAAAGTTCATTCAGGTTTTCCCATTACAGCTTACAGAAAAACCTGAACAAACTTTTTGGCCAACCCAATGTGTTTCACACTGTTGATGTTACCAAGTCCAAGCTTGCTCTGCTCGCCACACGACAGGCCAAGGAATCCGCGAGACCAGGTGTCGAGGCAAGGAAAACGACTTTATTCTGAAAGCAGCTGACCGAGAAGATGGCAGGCTAGCACTTCAGAAATAAACACCTTACTGGGTTTTGGATGCCGGTTTCTTTTATATATCAGAGGTGGGCGGAGGAGAGGAAGCAAAGCAAAAAAGGCCATTAAACTCGCAAACATCTCCTAGAATGGCAAGCTTCAGGCAGGGGGTGTGTTAACATCTCCCTTTCTGTCATCCACAGGTGGACAGGGGTCTGAACAAAGGCGTTTTACTTTAACAGTCGGGCAGAGGGTCCCCGAGGCAAGCCATTAAGTATAATTATAGTAACACAGCAACAGAAGGCAAGTCAAAGAAACAGTTTGTAACATGGAATCAGAATTGCTTTCCTCCCTGCAACACTAAGATATCATTTATGCAGGTATTTGTTTCGGACAGAAGTGTGAGATAGCTGGTTCAGTGAAGCCGCCTTAAGTGTTATTTTTTTTCTATTTAAGGGGCAAAGTTCTTGTCCAGAAATACAGTTCCACAAAGATCATCTAGGTCTTCCCATGTAATGCTATATGAATTCTTCCAGGTTGAATATTCTTGGGTTGTTTGCCTCTTTTTTTGCCCTTTTAACCATTAAAAGCTACTGAGTAAATTTTAAAGTCCAGCCAACCCAATCATAAAACAGATTTTTTCTTTCCTTCCCAGGAGATTAAACAAACAACTTCATGCTGAAAGATACTGAGACTTTAGCTAAAGGAGTAAGAAAGAAGAATCGGTCAAACAGGAAAAATTCATCTCAACTTTCAAATATCTCCATAGGTGAGACAAACCCTAGCCACAGGTACTAAGCCAAACAAGAGTTTGTTTCCCTCAATTATTCTTTAAAGAATTTTAAAACGTATGTGTGTATTCTCAATATGTCTTCTTGTCTCAATTCTCCACTCAGGAAATATAATTATTTTTAATTGCTGCCCACAGACTTTTAAGTCCTTTTCTGCCTAATGGTATCCAACACTAATTTCTCAGAAGCCAGTTATCTCTGTAAAGCGTAATAATCTTGTATTTATTTGTCATAATTGCTTATTCACCCCAGACTACCAATGGAAGAACTCCCTGGGGCTAACTTTGTAAAGTCATCTATGTGGTTAATTCAAGACAGCACACACACGCACACACACACACGCACACACACGCACACACCTCTGATGAACTGCAATGGTTATAGAACCAATGCGAGGGACAGGAAGAGGCAATTAAGATAGGAAATCACTCCACTGTTCTTATGTGAAGATCAATTCATCTACTCCTACTTTGTTTTTAACCTTAGCTTTAGGATAAATTAGCACTCTTCTGTCTTCTCTAGCTACCTCCTACTCACAGTCTCTGCCATTACATGGAGAGTCAAAAGAAGTAATTACTAAAATGTTTGTCGTATCTCCCCATCAACTATACTACATTAAATATTTTAATATTAATTTAGCTGATTCACACTTTAACAGCTTATAAAATGTACTTCTGTCTATGCTAATGAGAAAGGGAAAGCACACTTTTTTCAGTCCACAGTGTTGGAAGCTGTAGGATTTATATAGTTGTGGAAGCATTCCAATTCCGACACAAAACAAAAGCAGATGTAGCTGTAATAAGGCACGCATGAAGGAAACATCGCAAAACTCTTAAATATAAAAAGGGAGATAAAAATCTTTCTTAAATAAATAATACTGTCTGGATTATACACATATGCTCCTTAAGATAACTTTTTAAGTACCCACAATAGATGTGTTCAAAGTAATCAGAATGTCCCAGTGACATAACCTTTGGAGCCAAGGCATACATCTGTTAGAAACCAGGTGAAACCATTCCTAAAATTAAGTACTAATAATACCTGGGGCAGAAAAAAAGTTACAATTTTTAACAAAATAAAAGAACTGTATGTGTTGGCCCATTTTCACATCACTGAGGAAATGATCAGTTATTAAAAGGAAAAGAAAAATGTATTAGACGGGGAAATGAAATCACAAGATACTAGATAGCATAACTTAATCCCCAGAATCACACACTTGCCTTTTTTTTTTAACTTTTATTTTACTTTTAACTTTTACAGAGTTGTGTTGTTTACAGATATGGATGTTCCCAGATTAGTCATATGTATGTTCCCCCCTTCCCACCCCTCCTGACCATCACACAGCACCCCTGAAGGATCTCCTTTTCTCACAGAGCAATGACTAGAACTATTTTCTTCACTTATGATAGTACAGGCCTTCACGCTACTTCCTTTATGCCTCCCACCCTCTGTTTCTTCCCCACAAAGTCCGTATATCCACTGTCCATGTCTGTCTTTCCGTCACTTTATTGTGACACACTTGTCTTTTGATCAAACTAGGTCTATGATTATTTGCACTCTTTCGAAGCTTCCCTGGTGGCTCAGCCCATAAAGAATCTGCCTGCAATGTGGGAGACCCAGGTTTAATCCCTGGGTCAGGAAGATCCCCTGGCAATTCATTCCAATATTCTTGCCTAGGAAATCCCACGGACAGAGGAGCATGGCGGGCTATAGTCTATGATTTCATGAAGAGCTGGACATGACTGAGTGACTAACACACACTGAGGTCCAGAATCCAGGCTATCAAGAAAATCATTTTTTCTTAGAATTTATTTTACTGAATTAAGTCTTAAGTTGCAGGACATGGGCCTTCTCTCTAGTTGTGGTATGAGGGCTCTAGAACACATGGACTCAGTAGTTGCTATGCAAGGCTTCGTTGCCTTGCTACACATGGAATCACAGCTCCCCAACCAGGGATCAAACCCTCGTCACAGTCACTGGAAGGCAGATTCTTAATCACTGGACCAACCACCAGGGAAGAAGTTATTAAGAGAACTTATCATCAAAACAATCAAGGCACTAGTACTCCTGGTAGTGCCTGAGAAATGGGACAGAACCTAACTGAGCCTCATCTCCTGACCACATAATACTCTTTCACCTGCCTATACACTGCCTCTGTCCTGGGTCTTCCCTGTTAAATGTGAGGCACAGGGAACTGTAGAATCCTCTAATAATACCTGGGGCAGAAAAAGTTACAATTTTAACAAAATAAAAGAACTGTATGTGTTGGCCCATTTCACATCACTGAGGGAATGATCAGTTATTAAAAGGAAAAGAAAAATGTATTAGACGGGGAAATGAAATCACAAGATACTAGATAGCATAACTTAATCCCCAGAATCACACACTTGCCCTTTTTTTTTAACTTTTATTTTACTTTTAACTTTTACAGAGTTGTGTTGTTTACAGATATGGATGTTCCCAGATTAGTCATATGTATGTTCCCCCCTTCCCACCCCTCCTGACCATCACACAGCACCCCTGAAGGATCTCCTTTTCTCACAGAGCAATGACTAGAACTATTTTCTTCACTTATGATAGTACAGGCCTTCACGCTACTTCCTTTATGCCTCCCACCCTCTGTTTCTTCCCCACAAAGTCCGTATATCCACTGTCCATGTCTGTCTTTCCGTCACTTTATTGTGACACACTTGTCTTTTGATCAAACTAGGTCTATGATTATTTGCACTCTTTCGAAGCTTCCCTGGTGGCTCAGCCCATAAAGAATCTGCCTGCAATGTGGGAGACCCAGGTTTAATCCCTGGGTCAGGAAGATCCCCTGGCAATTCATTCCAATATTCTTGCCTAGGAAATCCCACGGACAGAGGAGCATGGCGGGCTATAGTCTATGATTTCATGAAGAGCTGGACATGACTGAGTGACTAACACACACTGAGGTCCAGAATCCAGGCTATCAAGAAAATCATTTTTTCTTAGAATTTATTTTACTGAATTAAGTCTTAAGTTGCAGGACATGGGCCTTCTCTCTAGTTGTGGTATGAGGGCTCTAGAACACATGGACTCAGTAGTTGCTATGCAAGGCTTCGTTGCCTTGCTACACATGGAATCACAGCTCCCCAACCAGGGATCAAACCCTCGTCACAGTCACTGGAAGGCAGATTCTTAATCACTGGACCAACCACCAGGGAAGAAGTTATTAAGAGAACTTATCATCAAAACAATCAAGGCACTAGTACTCCTGGTAGTGCCTGAGAAATGGGACAGAACCTAACTGAGCCTCATCTCCTGACCACATAATACTCTTTCACCTGCCTATACACTGCCTCTGTCCTGGGTCTTCCCTGTTAAATGTGAGGCACAGGGAACTTTAGAATCCTTCTGGGCACTCACACATATACAACTCCAAAGTGCAGGTAAATTCACACCCAGGGGTTGAACTTTTCAACCAGTAGGAGATAGAATCCAGTGGATCGAGCAGACAAGTCCTTTATTCTACTGAATTCTCTTCCTCTCGGCCCTGACACAGTTACTAGGATGCTACTAATAGGCAACTTCTAAGGCTACTCAGACGCATGATTCCAAGGTTGAAGCTATCCAACACATTTAGCATTGGTCAGACAGAAAGAGTATCTCTACATTCATTCTTTTCTTCTGCTTCACTCCTTTCATTCCCCATGCTGACTCTAATTATGTTCCCCTTAAAATAAGAGCATGTTAGTCCTCTTCCGACTCTTCTACAATCCTTGCTTTTTCTAGACCTCAGATGAAAACACAGCCAAATGCTGCATGTAGATGCGAGGTGCAAATTCACACTATAAATTGAGAGTAAATATTGCGGAGAAATGGACAAAACCTGGTATCAAACTGTGGAAACTTCTATTGATCTGATTGATATAAAAAGCTGTTCTTTCAGAAACACTTTCATAGTCGAAGGCTTATGGGTTTCCCAGAAAGGCTAAAACTCTCAGGAGCTGTGAGCTCAAAAGAAAACAATCACAAAGACATGAATAAATGAACTTTCACAAGTGATGGAGAATAATCTAAGCATTCAAGGAAAGTACTTAAAATAATAGAGTACCTGGAATGAACCTGTTTAAAAAGCAGTCAGCATAACTGAAGACATAAAATATGAAACAGAAAAGAAAATCAAGCAAATACTATTAACAGATATATTTTTATAGAGGAATCAAATACAATTTCCATAAATGTAAAAGAGAGTAATTGGTGATAAAATCTGTGTATAGGTTTAAAAACAGATTACCAAAGCTACAGAAGAATTACTACACTGAATTTGCTGTCTCAAGACACCAAAATGGAGCACAGAAATAAAAACTTGGATACCATTTAAAAAGTGGTTATTTTCCAGGGGCAACAATCTAAAGGCCCAGTGTATACATACTAGGATTTTCAGAAGGAGAAAGAAAAAGAGATTGTTGAGATGCATAATGTTTGGTGTGCCAAAGACTGAACAATTTCTCACAATTATATCACTGCCTTTGGAAAATTATTTGCCTATCTTTCCATTTTAGAGCTCAAAAGTTATGTCTTTTGAAAAACAAAAGTTGTCTTAACATTTGTAAATTTTTTTTTCTGGCACTCATATTTAAAACTACTAGATGTGTATTTCTCTGCCTGTGGTGTTTTTTACTCACAAGGCGTGGCTTTCAGTTGATAGCCAGATATTCTTAACCTCGGGTTTTTGTTTTCAACTGCTCAGCAAAGAGTAATCCTTAATAGACTAGAAATCACTCAGACCTCTTGACATCAGACCTATGAAAGCGTCTTTTACAAAAGTACGCTGTCTCCTTATCCCAAGTGAATTGCTTCGCACTGATACTGCTGCAAAATCAGCAAAATCAAAGGATTTAATCATAGTTCCTCTACACTTAGAGAAGTATTAAAATATTTTGACAGAACTGTATATTTTAAAAGTATTTATTGCTATATATTTCACCCTCGGTGTGATTTTTCTCTTCTTTGCATTTATCCTATTTGGGATTTTTCTGATATTTTTGTCTCTAAGGGTCAATGTTTTCAACAACTTTGGACTCTTGGGGGCATTAAGTCATTCCCTTTCTGCCCCCATCTCTCCACTTGCAGGCTAGAATTCCAATCATACGTATACTAGAAAACATTATACTGTTCCACATAGCATTATTCACTTACTGTCCCCAAATTTCTGCTCTCTATTCTACAGAATGGGTAACTTATATTTTATTACTTTTGACTCAGTACTCAATAGCTTTAAAAAAAAACAGTTTCCATGTCATTGATAAGACTTTCTATCTACTGATTTATTGTGTACATCTATTTCTCCAAGTCCTTTAACATATTTGTAACATCTGTTTTAAGATCCATGTCTGAGGGCTTTCCTGGTGGTCCACTGGGTGAAGACACCACCATCCATCTTTGTTCTTTGGCCCGTGTGGGCCTCCCATCGCGGTGGCCTCTCCCATTGCAGAGCACCGGCTCTGGGCACTCCAGAGCTCCGGCTCGATAATTGGACACATCGGTCCAGCCACTCTGCGGCATGTGGGATCTTCCCAGGCCAGGGATCGAACCGGCTCCCCCTGCACTGAAAGGCGGTGTCCTTACCCACTGGACCACCAGGGCACTGCCTTTAATTTTAAGAGCTCAAAAGTTTGTCTTTTGAAACAATGTTTGTAAATTTTCTGTGGCACTGATATTTAAAACTACTAGATGTGTATTTCTCTGCCTGTGGTGTTTTTTACTCACAAGGCGTGGCTTTCAGTTGATAGCCAGATATTCTTAACCTCGGGTTTTTGTTTTCAACTGCTCAGCAAAGAGTAATCCTTAATAGACTAGAAATCACTCAGACCTCTTGACATCAGACCTATGAAAGCGTCTTTTACAAAAGTACGCTGTCTCCTTATCCCAAGTGAATTGCTTCGCACTGATACTGCTGCAAAATCAGCAAAATCAAAGGATTTAATCATAGTTCCTCTACACTTAGAGAAGTATTAAAATATTTTGACAGAACTGTATATTTTAAAAGTATTTATTGCTATATATTTCACCCTCGGTGTGATTTTTCTCTTCTTTGCATTTATCCTATTTGGGATTTTTCTGATATTTTTGTCTCTAAGGGTCAATGTTTTCAACAACTTTGGACTCTTGGGGGCATTAAGTCATTCCCTTTCTGCCCCCATCTCTCCACTTGCAGGCTAGAATTCCAATCATACGTATACTAGAAAACATTATACTGTTCCACATAGCATTATTCACTTACTGTCCCCAAATTTCTGCTCTCTATTCTACAGAATGGGTAACTTATATTTTATTACTTTTGACTCAGTACTCAATAGCTTTAAAAAAAAACAGTTTCCATGTCATTGATAAGACTTTCTATCTACTGATTTATTGTGTACATCTATTTCTCCAAGTCCTTTAACATATTTGTAACATCTGTTTTAAGATCCATGTCTGAGGGCTTTCCTGGTGGTCCACTGGGTGAAGACACCACCATCCATCTTTGTTCTTTGGCCCGTGTGGGCCTCCCATCGCGGTGGCCTCTCCCATTGCAGAGCACCGGCTCTGGGCACTCCAGAGCTCCGGCTCGATAATTGGACACATCGGTCCAGCCACTCTGCGGCATGTGGGATCTTCCCAGGCCAGGGATCGAACCGGCTCCCCCTGCACTGAAAGGCGGTGTCCTTACCCACTGGACCACCAGGGAAGCCCTCCTTTCTCCTTTATACATCTTGAATAATGACAATTTTTATGCTGAATATTGCCAGTGATTCACTATAGGGTGTCTGGATTATGCTGTTTGTCTTTAGAGGACGTTGACTTTTCATCTTCCAATCAGACACTTCCAGTCACTGACAGAGGGTCAGTGATCTTGGTTCTGTGTTGTTCACACTGTTTTGTGGCAAGATACTGAAAGAAAAGGACACTCCCCCTCTTTCCCCCTCCCACTCTTTGCCCCCTCCCTACAGCCTTGAGGGATCCAGGGAGGCTATGTGATTTAGCTCACGTTGCTACTTTCCTAAAACTGCTTTGTTTGTAGCTAGCCTTGCTTAAGGATGTAACAGTCTTGGCAGATATGAAACTGATACAGGTCCTAATTCACCTATCTGTAAACTCCCTGTGCCTGCCCACTCTATCTGCGGAACTCGAGAGTCTGAAACCCTTGACTAAGCATGATTAAGCGCCCCTCACCCCAGTGAGGAAACCTTTTTCTAAAGAGATATAAGCAAATATTGTCTTTGTCTCGGGCCCAGTCTTTGGACATGAATCCACTGGGACCATGCTGACATGTAATAAAACTGCTTCCTGGAAAAGAGCTTCAGTGTCCCATTCTCTGCTGCTTTCCACAACAATTCTTGCTACAGTTCTATTTTTCCTTTACTCTTGGAGTTTACTCAGGGATTTGGTGTTTATTGATAAAGTGTGCCCTTTTTGGCATCTTGATTGATGTTGGTGGTGCTCAGTCAGCAAGGCTTCCCCTTGGTGGCAGGGGTGGACCTCCATGGCCCCAAGCTCAAACTCGCCCACCGCTAATATCATCGCTCAGCCTTCAGTTCCACAGCAACCACTCTCTGCCAGGCCTCGGGAAGGTGTATCCTGTATCTACTAGCTTGGCACTTGGTCAGTGATGCTCTGAGAATCCATCAGACATCTGAGCCCTGTTTTCATGCACAGCTTCCTGTCTCCCCTTCCTTCAACATTCCAGCTGCTTTGGCAACCTAGAATCTCTCAATTCAGCCAGACCTCCTTGATCTTCTTGGATGTGGCCCACTACACAGTCTCCTGGAGAGTGCCCTCAGGCATTAAGTCCAGGAACACAGAGGGATCATTGTCCAAGAATCACTGTCTTATATTGCCCATTGTCTAAAGTCTGAACAGAACTGTCTCATATACTTTGGGTATTTTATCGTTGCTTATGGCAAAAGGGTATGTTTGAAACCAGTTACCAAAGACGGCCAGAAGTAAAGTTTCTATAGCACTGTGTTTAAGAATAAAAGCATGAATGCACACATAAAAATTGAAAACATATTAAATATTCATTAATATGTAACTGGTTAAATTATGCTGCGTACTTCAAACTCCATCTGTCTTTTAAAAGAATGGCATGGAAAGATACCTAACACACATAGTTAACATTTAAAAAAAAAAGGGCTCCACAGAACTGCTGCTCTGAATATGTTTATGCACATGCATAGGTATGCAATATGCAGAAAATAAACTGCAAGGATAAACTCATAACTGCAAATACATAGTCATTTCAAAGAGTATGACTGAAAATAGCAGTGTGTGTGTGTGCTGTGTGCTTCAGTTTACATGCACTTGCAATACCTGGTTCATTCACAAGGTGAAAATGCAATAGTACTTTTTAAAGAAAATCATTAAGAGAATGTTATACTAGTAAAATTGCTTGGGAGTCACTGTCAACACATCTTAAACTCATTTTGTAAAATATCTGCTATAACTTCAAGATGAAATCATCTGGAGCAAGGTAAGTGGGAACTTGACAAATTCATAACAATATGATCTTTCAGCCAGCACTGCCTTGTTGTCTTTTAGTCTTGACATCAACTGTGCAGTGAGCTCCCCTCCCCCACCCCGAGTGTTTTCAAGTACTGAAACACTCCTTCCTTCCTATTACCGGAACCCTCCATGAAGGATCTACCCTCTCTGGAGTATTTGACATGCCAATTTAAACGGAGGGTTTGAGCAGTAAACACTTGACACAATTTATTTCTTTTCAAATTGTGAGACTCAGAGTATCCCCCAGGCCCAGGTGTGAATATTTGAAAACTACTTTGATGTCTTTCAGCATCTTGACAGGCAGTTTGTCTCCCCTTCCTTCAACATTCCAGCTGCTTTGGCAACCTAGAATCTCTCAATTCAGCCAGACCTCCTTGATCTTCTTGGATGTGGCCCACTACACAGTCTCCTGGAGAGTGCCCTCAGGCATTAAGTCCAGGAAAACAGAGGGATCATTGTCCAAGAATCACTGTCTTATATTGCCCATTGTCTAAAGTCTGAACAGAACTGTCTCATATACTTTGGGTATTTTATCGTTGCTTATGGCAAAAGGGTATGTTTGAAACCAGTTACCAAAGACGGCCAGAAGTAAAGTTTCTATAGCACTGTGTTTAAGAATAAAAGCATGAATGCACACATAAAAATTGAAAACATATTAAATATTCATTAATATGTAACTGGTTAAATTATGCTGCGTACTTCAAACTCCATCTGTCTTTTAAAAGAATGGCATGGAAAGATACCTAACACACATAGTTAACATTTAAAAAAAAAAGGGCTCCACAGAACTGCTGCTCTGAATATGTTTATGCACATGCATAGGTATGCAATATGCAGAAAATAAACTGCAAGGATAAACTCATAACTGCAAATACATAGTCATTTCAAAGAGTATGACTGAAAATAGCAGTGTGTGTGTGTGCTGTGTGCTTCAGTTTACATGCACTTGCAATACCTGGTTCATTCACAAGGTGAAAATGCAATAGTACTTTTTAAAGAAAATCATTAAGAGAATGTTATACTAGTAAAATTGCTTGGGAGTCACTGTCAACACATCTTAAACTCATTTTGTAAAATATCTGCTATAACTTCAAGATGAAATCATCTGGAGCAAGGTAAGTGGGAACTTGACAAATTCATAACAATATGATCTTTCAGCCAGCACTGCCTTGTTGTTTTTTAGTCTTGACATCAACTGTGCAGTGAGCTCCCCTCCCCCACCCCGAGTGTTTTCAAGTACTGAAACACTCCTTCCTTCCTATTACCGGAACCCTCCATGAAGGATCTACCCTCTCTGGAGTATTTGACATGCCAATTTAAACGGAGGGTTTGAGCAGTAAACACTTGACACAATTTATTTCTTTTCAAATTGTGAGACTCAGAGTATCCCCCAGGCCCAGGTGTGAATATTTGAAAACTACTTTGATGTCTTTCAGCATCTTGACAGGCAGGAGCATTTGGAACATGCCAGAAATATGTTGAATGGCATCAGTTCCTCTGTCTCTGAAAATGATGGGCACTATCTTTTAGGATCAGTTCCCAGAGGGTGACTCACTCAAAATCAGCTACTTCAAGTAAGAAAGAGTTCAGAAATTTACGGGAACTAGGAACGGTACACAGGTCAGCCAATAATTTGCCCTCCACCCGCCTTTCTCCTCAACACTATGAATCCTTATGAAATCAATAATTAAGAGTTTACCTAGCGAAACTGTAGGAATATATAACACACACATTAGTAAATGTTTCTATCAAAAATGTATTCTATATATTCCAATTTCTCTTAGCATCATAAATGTACTATCAGTTTGACGATCTGGAATAAATCTCATTGTCACAATTTCTGGAATCTGGAGAGAGGTTTCCTTACTCCCAGCCCTAGCTCTAGGCATCATTACCTGTACAATGTTGGTAAAGTTATTTAACTTCTCTGTGCCTCTTTGTTTCTCATCAGTCAAATGGGGATCATAATGATAGCTATATCACAAAACTGTTTAAGAATTATCGGTCTATAAGTCCACAGAACAGAGTAAAGACTTAATGTGTGTTCATTATTCACACTACCATTACCATGACTTTGATAGTCATTGTGATTAATAGGATATCATCTCCTGAATTCCTAATATATTTTACCACTGAAAATATGCTATCTCTAGTAAAATTTATACAGAATCTTGGGAGTCACTGTCAACACATCTTAAACTCATTTTGTAAAATATCCAATTCAAGATGAAATCATCTGGAGCAAGGTAAGTGGGAACTTGACAAATTCATAACAATATGATCTTTCAGCCAGCACTGCCTTGTTGTCTTTAGTCTTGACATCAACTGTGCAGTGAGCTCCCTCCCCACCCGAGTGTTTTCAAGTACTGAAACACTCCTTCCTTCCTATTACCGGAACCCTCCATGAAGGATCTACCCTCTCTGGAGTATTTGACATGCCAATTTAAACGGAGGGTTTGAGCAGTAAACACTTGACACAATTTATTTCTTTTCAAATTGTGAGACTCAGAGTATCCCCCAGGCCCAGGTGTGAATATTTGAAAACTACTTTGATGTCTTTCAGCATCTTGACAGGCAGGAGCATTTGGAACATGCCAGAAATATGTTGAATGGCATCAGTTCCTCTGTCTCTGAAAATGATGGGCACTATCTTTTAGGATCAGTTCCCAGAGGGTGACTCACTCAAAATCAGCTACTTCAAGTAAGAAAGAGTTCAGAAATTTACGGGAACTAGGAACGGTACACAGGTCAGCCAATAATTTGCCCTCCACCCGCCTTTCTCCTCAACACTATGAATCCTTATGAAATCAATAATTAAGAGTTTACCTAGCGAAACTGTAGGAATATATAACACAACATTAGTAAATGTTTCTATCAAAAATGTATTCTATATATTCCAATTTCTCTTAGCATCATAAATGTACTATCAGTTTGACGATCTGGAATAAATCTCATTGTCACAATTTCTGGAATCTGGAGAGAGGTTTCCTTACTCCCAGCCCTAGCTCTAGGCATCATTACCTGTACAATGTTGGTAAAGTTATTTAACTTCTCTGTGCCTCTTTGTTTCTCATCAGTCAAATGGGGATCATAATGATAGCTATATCACAAAACTGTTTAAGAATTATCGGTCTATAAGTCCACAGAACAGAGTAAAGACTTAATGTGTGTTCATTATTCACACTACCATTACCATGACTTTGATAGTCATTGTGATTAATAGGATATCATCTCCTGAATTCCTAATATATTTTACTCTCACTTGTAAACCAATAATGGTTTTCCATTCTTCTGTCTTTAAGAATTTTACTTTCTCTGGGTGTTAAACCAATAGCAACTGCTTATTTTGATACATGAATAATGACTGTAATTTTAAAAGAATGAGCCACAAACTCAAAGTAAGCTTTCAGAGTGTTTTAATTGAGTTCACCCCACCTGTATGGACTCATCACACAATAAAATACCAATGCTGTAGATGCCACAGTTGGTGCTCATCAAGTACTTATTCATTCAATGACTTTATAGGGATATAACATTATATATATATATATAATTTCCACTTGATATTTTGATATACTAAGATTCACTGAACATGGGAATCTAAGTCTGTCTGTGTGTCTTTCTGTGTTTGTCTCTTTCCCTCTTTCTCTTTCAACATATTATATATAAAACATTTCTAGCTACAACTGGGTCACTAAGCAGGACTTTGAGATTCCTATCCTATTCTCCAGAAAGCATTCGTCATTAGGAGAAGGAGTTCCAATCTCTAACACCAAGGAAGAACTGAAATTCAGATGTCAAATCTATCCCTTTTTTCCTATACTACTCATACTTCCAAAGTGGTAGAACTAACCAATTTCACATACACATTTCCTTCTACTACATTTTGTGAATTTTCTCTGATAGGTATCCCTTTTCAACTGACTCCATTAATTGAGAATAAACAAAAGCATGTGACGCTGACCTACATAATGCACTTCCAAGGGTAACACACAGCGTGGAATTAAGAGAGAATGTTGCTTAACAGAGAAATGGATAAAGAAGATGTGGTACATACATACAATTGAGTATTACTCGGCCGTAAAAAAGAATGAAATTCTGCCATTTGCAGTGACATGATGGACCTAGAGATTGTCATACTGAGTGAAGTACATCAGACAGAGAAGAAGAAATATTATATGACATCCATTATATGCAGAATCTAATAAGAAATGATACAGGTGAACTTACTTACAAAACAGAAAAAGATTCATGGACTTAGGGAAGGAACTTATAGTTGCCAGAGGGGAAAAATAGAGAGAGGAGATAGTTAGGGAGTCTGGGATTGACATATAGACACTGCCAAATTTAAAATCAATAATCAACAAGGTCCTACGGTACAACACAGGGAAATCTGCTCAATGTTACATGGCAGCCTTGACTGGAGGGGAGTTTGGGAGAGGGTGGACACCCATACATGTATGGCTGAGTCCTTTTACTACCCACTTGAAACTATCACAACATTGTTAATTGGCTACACTTTGATATAAAAATTTTTAAAGTTCTTTTAATAAGAATAGAAAAAAAGAATAAAGAGTAACAAATAGAAAAAGAGAATGTTGCTATGGAGAAAGCTGAGTAAAAGGTATTTCAGGCTGAGATAAGATTTTGGTTGATGTATTTAAGGAACAAGAACCTAGTATAGCTCAAGAGGAAAGAATAAGGGAAAAAATGGCCTGAAACTAGGTTGAAAAGGCAACCACAGGCCATTACGCGGGGATGTTGAAGGTTCTGTCAGACATTTGGATTTTACTCTGAATGAGCTGGAAAGCCATGGAAGGGGTCCCAGTAAGGTAAGACAGTTATCATTTCCACTTTAAGATTGTGTGCAAAACAGACTGAAGTGACCCGAGAGTAGAAAAAAGAAGATATGAGAAGTGTGGAGAGTGTCCACTCTTCTGTGACACTGTTTTATAGCTATCAACACCCATCCCACTTCCTCATCTTTATTAAAATAAGAGGTCAGGAACAATGTCAGACTGTAGTACTTAACATATTGTCTGATTTCTCAAAATATCTCTTTATAGAGTAACAGTTCTGAGAACAATTGGTTTCCCATAGCTTTTAGTATATTTAATGAGGCAAATTCTAATTCTTGTTTTTGACAAATTTTCCATCGTTTGGAATATAAAGTCTTCCAAATCACAGATACAGCATAATCAAAAGACTTGGCAAAGCAATAGCGATTATTGCAATGCTTTACAATACTATATAGAGGAATATTTATTAAATAACCCCTTGAATACATGGTTCTGTAGAAAAACACTCTTTCATTATCTATGTTGGCACTCTTTCATCAGCACTGTATTTACATCGGACTAACAGAATTTTGTAAAGCTTCCAATGAACTAAATTTGCATATGTGACATGCATATGCTTTGTAAAATTTGCATAGTATTTAAATCATTACATAATCTTGCTCAATAGAAATGAGTGACAAGAAACACAAGCAACCACTCCACTTTCTTCCCTCTATTCAAAATATACTTCGCTCCTTTGCAAAAGAAAGACACAACCTTCACCTATCATTTCCAAATTGATATGCATAACTTCAGCAGATTTTACCTCCTGCTTGTAAATCTCTATGCAATGAGAAAGGGACACAACACAAGCCTGATGATTACAAAAAGTATTAAGCAACTGCAAGCTGCAGACTTCACAGTGTCATGGAAGGTTGGCACATTGAATATTAGATGGTCTAAAGAGCCCCACAGGGAAAACGGGGCAATTTGGATTCTTATCCAAAGTATGTGAGCGTCTGCTTTCCTTCCTTTTGATTCACTTCCAAACACAACACACACATAATTATGTTCCTCTAAAATCTAGAAATAAAAGAGAGATGAGAAATTAACTAGCTGCATTTTATAATGAAAAATTCAGTGTCTCTCTCAGATCCTAGAACTTATTTTTTCTTTATCTTTCACAGCATTACAAAAGTATCCATTGGTTATCGAGTGTTTGATCATTTTCTCCCCCTCTGATGCAAAGTTTGGCAAAACAAATTTTTAAAGCATGAAAATTAATCATGGCCTTATAAAGAAATTCTACAAAAAAAGAGGAGTTTTTCCTGTTTCTTTGAAAAGGCTAACTTCAAATAAATGTATTTAGTGCCAATAATATCTTTCTCCTATATTTTTCATCTCATCTTGACCCAATTACATAAATAAGAAGACCAGTCAATTTGATATTCCTCATCACTGTATTTTTCTAATTAAGTCCTAGTTACCATAAAATAGTAATCTCAATTAGAATATTATTGGGGGATCTTAACTCTCCTCTGCAAAACAATGTTTGGGAATCATATTAATAGTTATAATTACTGCTCTGTGTAACAAGCCACACGAAAACAATGACATTTTTAAACAATTAAGCTCATAGATTCTGCACTGTACCATATCTGAGGCCTCAGTTGGAAAAGAGCAAACACTAAGGTGACTTGAACACAGGGGTCTGGAATCATGTAAGTATGTCTGATGGTTTATGCTGACTGTTGGCTGGGACTAAAGCTGGAGCACTCAACCAGAACACTTCCCACAGCCTCTGTGTGAGGCCTCAATTTCCTCACAGCATGGTACCCTCGAGACAGTCCTTACATCATGGCTCAGGATTCCACAGGTAAGTTTCCCAGCTAACAAGTCAGAAATGGTGCTGTTTTGTATGACCAGGTCTTGGAAACCATCTTATATCACTTCTGCCAAATTCATCTGGTTACAAAACAATGCTGAACTGGTCCAGATTTAAGGAGAGGGTAACTAGACATCACTTCTGGATGACAGAGTGATAAGGTTCAAAAGAGCATGAGGAATTAGAACTATTGGATAGCCACAATTGGAACATATAATTGACCTCATCTACTTTTATGTTCCTTATGTCCACTGGAAGGTATTAAATGGCCTTCCACAAGCAACACTATTAACCAGAACAAGCAACCTGTGCTTACTGTGTTAGGTTTTGCTGCTTCATTTTTGCCTGAGATTGCAAATATGGGGATGAAGGACACTATGTATCCATATGTTCTAAAGAGATTTGGGAGATTACCTACAGAAAACTTCCTACATAGCAAATTTAAACTAAATTTTCCAACTTTAGCTGGTAAACAACATTCAAAATGAAGAGTCCAGGCATTTAAGAACTGGCCTGCAAATGCAAGAGACCCAGGTTCAATCCCTGGGTCGGGAAGATCCCCTGGAGAAGGAAATAGCAACCCAATCCAGCATTTTTGCCTAGAGAATTCTATGGACAGAAAACCCAGTGGGCTACAGTTCATGGGGTCACAAAGAGTCAGACATGACTAAGTAACTTTCAGACTAGTAGAGCAGGAGATGCTAGTCAGACTTCCATCCTCCTAATTCCTACTTAGTCGAAGCCACTCAATTCTCTCACTTTGTCCACTTTACCAGTCTCTTAATTCATCTCCTCACGCCTCTATTGCCTCATTCCAGTGTCTGCTTAACAATTAAAGAAAGCTCTGTGTAACAAGCCACACGAAAACAATGACATTTAAACAATTAAGCTCATAGATTCTGCACTGTACCATATCTGAGGCCTCAGTTGGAAAAGAGCAAACACTAAGGTGACTTGAACACAGGGGTCTGGAATCATGTAAGTATGTCTGATGGTTTATGCTGACTGTTGGCTGGGACTAAAGCTGGAGCACTCAACCAGAACACTTCCCACAGCCTCTGTGTGAGGCCTCAATTTCCTCACAGCATGGTACCCTCGAGACAGTCCTTACATCATGGCTCAGGATTCCACAGGTAAGTTTCCCAGCTAACAAGTCAGAAATGGTGCTGCTTTGTATGACCAGGTCTTGGAAACCATCTTATATCACTTCTGCCAAATTCATCTGGTTACAAAACAATGCTGAACTGGTCCAGATTTAAGGAGAGGGTAACTAGACATCACTTCTGGATGACAGAGTGATAAGGTTCAAAAGAGCATGAGGAATTAGAACTATTGGATAGCCACAATTGGAACATATAATTGACCTCATCTACTTTTATGTTCCTTATGTCCACTGGAAGGTATTAAATGGCCTTCCACAAGCAACACTATTAACCAGAACAAGCAACCTGTGCTTACTGTGTTAGGTTTTGCTGCTTCATTTTTGCCTGAGATTGCAAATATGGGGATGAAGGACACTATGTATCCATATGTTCTAAAGAGATTTGGGAGATTACCTACAGAAAACTTCCTACATAGCAAATTTAAACTAAATTTTCCAACTTTAGCTGGTAAACAACATTCAAAATGAAGAGTCCAGGCATTTAAGAACTGGCCTGCAAATGCAAGAGACCCAGGTTCAATCCCTGGGTCGGGAAGATCCCCTGGAGAAGGAAATAGCAACCCAATCCAGCATTTTTGCCTAGAGAATTCTATGGACAGAAAACCCAGTGGGCTACAGTTCATGGGGTCACAAAGAGTCAGACATGACTAAGTAACTTTCAGACTAGTAGAGCAGGAGATGCTAGTCAGACTTCCATCCTCCTAATTCCTACTTAGTCGAAGCCACTCAATTCTCTCACTTTGTCCACTTTACCAGTCTCTTAATTCATCTCCTCACGCCTCTATTGCCTCATTCCAGTGTCTGCATCATAGCAAAGCAGATTTTAAGGAAATCTAATCCAACTGACCCTGATGCTTAGAGTCCTTCAGTGACTTTGCATTAAGTACTCAGCTCACCTTTACCTGGAACCTGCCTTCCTCCTTTCTTTCACCTGCTTGTGGGTGCCTTCTCAATCTCCAACAGCATCTCCAGAGCTTCTGGATTTTATCACCTCAAAAGAATGATATACCCTACACTGCTATGAGATCCCTTTGTACCCTGTATGTTTCTTATCCTAACGCTCATCAGACCTTATGTAAAATTACCTGCTTATATCTATTTCTTTCTCCAGAATGTAAATACCATGACAATAGTGACGATGTCTCCTTTGACTGCCCCAGAGCACCCAGAACAGTGTCCAGCACAAAATAAGAACTCATTAAGATTTGTAAGAACACATTTTTAAAATAATTTTCAACTTGTTTTTCAGCATCTCAATAGTATATAAGCAGAATTTCCAACCTACATTTTTACATCATTATATGCTGTTAGGCAATTTTTCTCTTCTTTTAAAAGCTTTATATAGATAGAAAAATAAAAATAAAGCACTAAGGCAAATCCTGTTGCACTGAGAGCAATTCCAGCTATTTTCACTAGCACTAAGATAAACGTTATCACTCGTTCAGCTATATAGTTTTCTTATCCAGTGTGCCCTACAGTCTTATCAGCCCTTTGCCTGGGAAAACTTCTGTTTACTACATAGCAAATTTAAACCTACAGAAAACTTCCTACATAGCAAATTTAAACTAAATTTTCCAACTTTAGCTGGTAAACAACATTCAAAATGAAGAGTCCAGGCATTTAAGAACTGGCCTGCAAATGCAAGAGACCCAGGTTCAATCCCTGGGTCGAAGATCTGGAGAAGGAAATAGCAACCCAATCCAGCATTTTTGCCTAGAGAATTCTATGGACAGAAAACCCAGTGGGCTACAGTTCATGGGGTCACAAAGAGTCAGACATGACTAAGTAACTTTCAGACTAGTAGAGCAGGAGATGCTAGTCAGACTTCCATCCTCCTAATTCCTACTTAGTCGAAGCCACTCAATTCTCTCACTTTGTCCACTTTACCAGTCTCTTAATTCATCTCCTCACGCCTCTATTGCCTCATTCCAGTGTCTGCATCATAGCAAAGCAGATTTTAAGGAAATCTAATCCAACTGACCCTGATGCTTAGAGTCCTTCAGTGACTTTGCATTAAGTACTCAGCTCACCTTTACCTGGAACCTGCCTTCCTCCTTTCTTTCACCTGCTTGTGGGTGCCTTCTCAATCTCCAACAGCATCTCCAGAGCTTCTGGATTTTATCACCTCAAAAGAATGATATACCCTACACTGCTATGAGATCCCTTTGTACCCTGTATGTTTCTTATCCTAACGCTCATCAGACCTTATGTAAAATTACCTGCTTATATCTATTTCTTTCTCCAGAATGTAAATACCATGACAATAGTGACGATGTCTCCTTTGACTGCCCCAGAGCACCCAGAACAGTGTCCAGCACAAAATAAGAACTCATTAAGATTTGTAAGAACACATTTTTAAAATAATTTTCAACTTGTTTTTCAGCATCTCAATAGTATATAAGCAGAATTTCCAACCTACATTTTTACATCATTATATGCTGTTAGGCAATTTTTCTCTTCTTTTAAAAGCTTTATATAGATAGAAAAATAAAAATAAAGCACTAAGGCAAATCCTGTTGCACTGAGAGCAATTCCAGCTATTTTCACTAGCACTAAGATAAACGTTATCACTCGTTCAGCTATATAGTTTTCTTATCCAGTGTGCCCTACAGTCTTATCAGCCCTTTGCCTGGGAAACTCTTTATCTCCATTGTACCTTTCCTTGTTTAGATCTGTTAAGTTTTTGATTTCTAACTATTTTTGATACAATCCCATACAATCATATTTTTAGGCTCTCGCTTCTCTCTCACGCACATATATGCTTTTTCTCCTGTAATCATTAGAACTCTGAGTGTGAGCCTGTATTTTGCAGTAGGATTGAAAATGCAACAAGCTGAGCTGATACTGTAACATGAAGACAATTTTGTGTTTCTCCAAAATGATGAAAACTAATATTATGAAAACTTCTTAAACAAAAAGGGCAAATGATGGGCATACAAAGGAACCCATTTCAAAATACGTAACTCTGAATACATTTGTGGATGGGCACGCTTTCCTAGAGTTTTAGTAGAAAGTTGTGCTTCACTTGGTCTAATTTACAGCATAATCTTTCAGAGTCTATGATTCTACCAGAGGCATGGTTATTACCTTAGTAGAAAGGTGGTCAGGAGGAGCATGCAGAGCTGGACCCTTTACCAGAAACCTAGACTGTGGGAGCCAAGAGTGGAAAAGCAAGTGGGCCTTTCTCTCACCTGAGCAAAACCATTTATAATTGAGAAGTAAGTACCTACAGGCACCTATTGCATGAATTTTATCAAATTCTTATAAGACAGTAGTTTTGTAATGAGAACATGTCATATGGATTCAAAGCTGAATTCTTCAAATATTCTCTCACAATCAGAAGAGAAATACTCGGCTATCATGAAAGTATTCTAGTACTACCACTTGAAGTAACTAAGATATTCTCCACTTATTAAAAAGATTTTCAACTCTTAATAACATCCTTTTGTATTGTTAAGTGAATAGATCTTGGGCACAGGGAATAGAAAACAATTCTAATCAATAGTATATAAGCATTGTTTTTCAGCATCTCAATAGTATATAAGCAGAATTTCCAACCTACATTTTTACATCATTATATGCTGTTAGGCAATTTTTCTCTTCTTTTAAAAGCTTTATATAGATAGAAAAATAAAAATAAAGCACTAAGGCAAATCCTGTTGCACTGAGAGCAATTCCAGCTATTTTCACTAGCACTAAGATAAACGTTATCACTCGTTCAGCTATATAGTTTTCTTATCCAGTGTGCCCTACAGTCTTATCAGCCCTTTGCCTGGGAAACTCTTTATCTCCATTGTACCTTTCCTTGTTTAGATCTGTTAAGTTTTTGATTTCTAACTATTTTTGATACAATCCCATACAATCATATTTTTAGGCTCTCGCTTCTCTCTCACGCACATATATGCTTTTTCTCCTGTAATCATTAGAACTCTGAGTGTGAGCCTGTATTTTGCAGTAGGATTGAAAATGCAACAAGCTGAGCTGATACTGTAACATGAAGACAATTTTGTGTTTCTCCAAAATGATGAAAACTAATATTATGAAAACTTCTTAAACAAAAAGGGCAAATGATGGGCATACAAAGGAACCCATTTCAAAATACGTAACTCTGAATACATTTGTGGATGGGCACGCTTTCCTAGAGTTTTAGTAGAAAGTTGTGCTTCACTTGGTCTAATTTACAGCATAATCTTTCAGAGTCTATGATTCTACCAGAGGCATGGTTATTACCTTAGTAGAAAGGTGGTCAGGAGGAGCATGCAGAGCTGGACCCTTTACCAGAAACCTAGACTGTGGGAGCCAAGAGTGGAAAAGCAAGTGGGCCTTTCTCTCACCTGAGCAAAACCATTTATAATTGAGAAGTAAGTACCTACAGGCACCTATTGCATGAATTTTATCAAATTCTTATAAGACAGTAGTTTTGTAATGAGAACATGTCATATGGATTCAAAGCTGAATTCTTCAAATATTCTCTCACAATCAGAAGAGAAATACTCGGCTATCATGAAAGTATTCTAGTACTACCACTTGAAGTAACTAAGATATTCTCCACTTATTAAAAAGATTTTCAACTCTTAATAACATCCTTTTGTATTGTTAAGTGAATAGATCTTGGGCACAGGGGAAGTTGTTAATAAGCAAAATTCCACGTTAGGCTATTTGTTTATAAATTATATGAGAAACTCTGGTTAATTCCCTTTAATTGTTGTGGAGATCATAGTTACTTCATAAAAGAGAATGATGAAAACACTTATATAAACAATTAATTCTTTTGGCACAGTAGAAGGACTCATTAAGTAATACAGCAGACACAAAAGTGCTTCTAATTAAACTTTTCTATAATTCTATAATGCATAAGTTACATAAGCACACACACAAAAATGAATATACTGGAAAATTAAAATGATTTCTGCTTTTGAATTTAAGGTGCTTTTCTAGGACCTTTCCTTAATATTTAAAAATTTTTAATTTATGCATGTGTACATGGAGGTAATTTTTTTAATTTGTAGATTCCTTAGGAACACCCCTTTCCCCAACATTCTGATCCAAGACGCCTAATGTACAACGTATGACTTGTTTTTGGGGGGGGGGGGGCGGGCTGGGGAGGGAGGGGGCAGGTGAGCCACTTCCATTGGTCTTTCATTATCTATTTTCATCCATCTTTGTTCTTTGGCCCGTGTGGGCCTCCCATCGCGGTGGCCTCTGTCGTCGCACAGCACCAGCTCTGGGCGCATGCTCTCCAGAGCCCTGGCTCGGTAACTGGACACTTCGGTCCAGCTGCTCCGCAGCATGTAGGATCTTCCCAGGCCAGGGATCGAACCGGCGCCTTGTAGAAAGGTGGTCAGGAGGAGCATGCAGAGCTGGACCCTTTACCAGAAACCTAGACTGTGGGAGCCAAGAGTGGAAAAGCAAGTGGGCCTTTCTCTCACCTGAGCAAAACCATTTATAATTGAGAAGTAAGTACCTACAGGCACCTATTGCATGAATTTTATCAAATTCTTATAAGACAGTAGTTTTGTAATGAGAACATGTCATATGGATTCAAAGCTGAATTCTTCAAATATTCTCTCACAATCAGAAGAGAAATACTCGGCTATCATGAAAGTATTCTAGTACTACCACTTGAAGTAACTAAGATATTCTCCACTTATTAAAAAGATTTTCAACTCTTAATAACATCCTTTTGTATTGTTAAGTGAATAGATCTTGGGCACAGGGGAAGTTGTTAATAAGCAAAATTCCACGTTAGGCTATTTGTTTATAAATTATATGAGAAACTCTGGTTAATTCCCTTTAATTGTTGTGGAGATCATAGTTACTTCATAAAAGAGAATGATGAAAACACTTATATAAACAATTAATTCTTTTGGCACAGTAGAAGGACTCATTAAGTAATACAGCAGACACAAAAGTGCTTCTAATTAAACTTTTCTATAATTCTATAATGCATAAGTTACATAAGCACACACACAAAAGAATATACTGGAAAATTAAAATGATTTCTGCTTTTGAATTTAAGGTGCTTTTCTAGGACCTTTCCTTAATATTTAAAAATTTTTAATTTATGCATGTGTACATGGAGGTAATTTTTTTAATTTGTAGATTCCTTAGGAACACCCCTTTCCCCAACATTCTGATCCAAGACGCCTAATGTACAACGTATGACTTGTTTTTGGGGCGGGCTGGGGAGGGAGGGGGCAGGTGAGCCACTTCCATTGGTCTTTCATTATCTATTTTCATCCATCTTTGTTCTTTGGCCCGTGTGGGCCTCCCATCGCGGTGGCCTCTGTCGTCGCACAGCACCAGCTCTGGGCGCATGCTCTCCAGAGCCCTGGCTCGGTAACTGGACACTTCGGTCCAGCTGCTCCGCAGCATGTAGGATCTTCCCAGGCCAGGGATCGAACCGGCGCCCCTTGCACTGCAAGGCAGTGTCCTTACCCACTGGACCACCAGGGAAGCCCTATGACCTGCTTTTAAACTATCTGCTGTGTGACTCTGAAAATCCTTAGGATTCATGATTATTACTCTAAACAATGCAACCTCTTTTATGTCAATACCTTCCATAGTTGTACTATTATCTCTGAGTGGATGAATCTGTTACTGACAAATATAAATCGATAGGAGGCCAGATGAGGACTTCAGGCAAGGTTTTATTGAGGACGCATGCTGCAGCACCAGGGAGCTAGAACAAGTAATAGGCTCTCTTGCTTACTCTCAGAGGAGGAGGGCAGACTGATTCCTGCTCTCCCCAGAGAGCAAGCAAGAAAGTTTGTTACAAGGGGTATGGGTAGGGCAGATGGGTGTGCCAGGCTGGAGGAATAGCTTAGGTGGTCTACCCACCTCCTTGCTAGTTCTGTGCACAGGGATCATTTGCAGTAAAGCACCTTCCCTTTGCTCCTGCCACCACAGAAGTGGCCACTGGTCTGTCTGTATCTTATTGATCATAATTTTCCCCACTGTGCATGCACACAGGTATTTTTAGTATCTAACAGTTTATCATCCTAGGACATTTTTCCAGGTGCAAGCACTCCAGTAAAGGGTCCCAAGTCATATCAGATTCACATCTGTTATTCTATTTTGGATTTCTCAGAAGAGATTTAGATTGGCAGTTCTAGCTCCACACTAGTTTTTTCCATGTAGGTGACCTGCTGAACTCAACTTCCAGTTCAACTACACATTCATGAAGGGGCATTAAAGGAGACACACCATTAAAAGAGAAGTCTGTGGTCAGCAGGTATTTCAGTGGTGTTTTACTCTCATTTCATATTAATCTATTTCCTTTGTGTTTATAGCACTCTCCTAAGACCTGGGTTTCATCCATCTTTGTTCTTTGGCTCCTGTGGGCCTCCCATCCTGGTGGCGTCTGTCGTCGCAGAGCACTGGCTCTGGGCGCATGCGCTCCAGAGCCCTGGCTCGGTAACTGGACACATCGGTCCAGCTGCTCCGCGGCACGTGGGATCTTCCCAGGCCAGGCATCGAACTGGCGCCCCTTGCACTGCAAGGCGGTGTCCTTACCCACTGGACCACCAGGGAAGCCCTATGACCTGCTTTTAAACTATCTGCTGTGTGACTCTGAAAATCCTTAGGATTCATGATTATTACTCTAAACAATGCAACCTCTTTTATGTCAATACCTTCCATAGTTGTACTATTATCTCTGAGTGGATGAATCTGTTACTGACAAATATAAATCGATAGGAGGCCAGATGAGGACTTCAGGCAAGGTTTTATTGAGGACGCATGCTGCAGCACCAGGGAGCTAGAACAAGTAATAGGCTCTCTTGCTTACTCTCAGAGGAGGAGGGCAGACTGATTCCTGCTCTCCCCAGAGAGCAAGCAAGAAAGTTTGTTACAAGGGGTATGGGTAGGGCAGATGGGTGTGCCAGGCTGGAGGAATAGCTTAGGTGGTCTACCCACCTCCTTGCTAGTTCTGTGCACAGGGATCATTTGCAGTAAAGCACCTTCCCTTTGCTCCTGCCACCACAGAAGTGGCCACTGGTCTGTCTGTATCTTATTGATCATAATTTTCCCCACTGTGCATGCACACAGGTATTTTTAGTATCTAACAGTTTATCATCCTAGGACATTTTTCCAGGTGCAAGCACTCCAGTAAAGGGTCCCAAGTCATATCAGATTCACATCTGTTATTCTATTTTGGATTTCTCAGAAGAGATTTAGATTGGCAGTTCTAGCTCCACACTAGTTTTTTCCATGTAGGTGACCTGCTGAACTCAACTTCCAGTTCAACTACACATTCATGAAGGGGCATTAAAGGAGACACACCATTAAAAGAGAAGTCTGTGGTCAGCAGGTATTTCAGTGGTGTTTTACTCTCATTTCATATTAATCTATTTCCTTTGTGTTTATAGCACTCTCCTAAGACCTGGGTTTCATCCTATCTTTGGTGATCACTCACACTATTTTTAAAATATCTAAAGATGGTTTCAAGTCTTGCCATTAAAATACATAAATATTCATCGAGTTGGATTCTTCCTTTATTTTCTAAGGTTTTATATATTGATATTGGACACTGGAAATTATTTTTATGTGATTGATCAATATCATTATTGACAAAATGTCAGAGTTTCCCAACAACGAAGAGGGCTTTTAAACAGTAATCAATTTGCATGTCAAGAGCCAATGAGGTTAGTAATTATGACCTCAAGGAAACTGGAACTTAAAATTATAAACAAAGATTTCAATTACAGGTTCATAGTTTCTCTTAATAATATTTACCTGCTGGCTACTGTGATACATTAAAAAAAGTAAAGCCTTAATGAGGAAGGTCTCTGAAACCATGTCACACTGTGGGAAAGTGCATAACAAATAGAAACTTTCATAAAAATGTATCATTTGAGCTTCATTCAAACTGATGCTACCTTGTCTACACCTACTATTTTTAAGCATGAATTCAATAAATTTTCCAATGATTCTGCAAACCAGTCATTACGATTTCCATCCCAAGAAAGCCCCCACATACCCAGGTGAGAATTAGGAAAGAGCTCAGTATGTTCTTTCCCTGTCTAGATTGAATAATTCTTGGAGATCCCTTTCAAAAATATCTCAATGTTGTCTCACATAAATGATTCTATAAACCAGATATGATATTTGTCCACTTGAATAATACCACAAAGAAGAAAATTTGCATTTATTTTTAGTATATCATATTATTATATATGGAGAAGAAGGAAAAGAGGGAGATAGAGGATGAGATGGTTGGATGGCATCAAAGATTCAATAGGCATGAACTTGAGCAAACTCTGTGAGAGGATGAGGGACAGGAGGACTGGCCTGCTACCGTCCACGGGGTCACAAAGAGTCAGACACTATGAGGAGACTAAATGATCATAACGACATTATTATATGACATCTTATTCTGCTATCTTTGAGGCACTATTTCCTTCAGTATTTCAGGATCTGGAACATGGTAATAGGTACTCAGATATCCAACTCATATATAAAAGAAACTTAAATACACAAGCTCATTAAATCATTTTCACCAGAACTTAATCTGTCTTCCCAATATCTTCAGTCTAAAAGCACAGGGACTTTGGTCAGTTTCAGTAGCAGAAGTGATTCCATCTGTGAAAAAAAATACATCAACCTATCTTTGGTGATCACTCACACTATTTTTAAAATATCTAAAGATGGTTTCAAGTCTTGCCATTAAAATACATAAATATTCATCGAGTTGGATTCTTCCTTTATTTTCTAAGGTTTTATATATTGATATTGGACACTGGAAATTATTTTTATGTGATTGATCAATATCATTATTGACAAAATGTCAGAGTTTCCCAACAACGAAGAGGGCTTTTAAACAGTAATCAATTTGCATGTCAAGAGCCAATGAGGTTAGTAATTATGACCTCAAGGAAACTGGAACTTAAAATTATAAACAAAGATTTCAATTACAGGTTCATAGTTTCTCTTAATAATATTTACCTGCTGGCTACTGTGATACATTAAAAAAAGTAAAGCCTTAATGAGGAAGGTCTCTGAAACCATGTCACACTGTGGGAAAGTGCATAACAAATAGAAACTTTCATAAAAATGTATCATTTGAGCTTCATTCAAACTGATGCTACCTTGTCTACACCTACTATTTTTAAGCATGAATTCAATAAATTTTCCAATGATTCTGCAAACCAGTCATTACGATTTCCATCCCAAGAAAGCCCCCACATACCCAGGTGAGAATTAGGAAAGAGCTCAGTATGTTCTTTCCCTGTCTAGATTGAATAATTCTTGGAGATCCCTTTCAAAAATATCTCAATGTTGTCTCACATAAATGATTCTATAAACCAGATATGATATTTGTCCACTTGAATAATACCACAAAGAAGAAAATTTGCATTTATTTTTAGTATATCATATTATTATATATGGAGAAGAAGGAAAAGAGGGAGATAGAGGATGAGATGGTTGGATGGCATCAAAGATTCAATAGGCATGAACTTGAGCAAACTCTGTGAGAGGATGAGGGACAGGAGGACTGGCCTGCTACCGTCCACGGGGTCACAAAGAGTCAGACACTATGAGGAGACTAAATGATCATAACGACATTATTATATGACATCTTATTCTGCTATCTTTGAGGCACTATTTCCTTCAGTATTTCAGGATCTGGAACATGGTAATAGGTACTCAGATATCCAACTCATATATAAAAGAAACTTAAATACACAAGCTCATTAAATCATTTTCACCAGAACTTAATCTGTCTTCCCAATATCTTCAGTCTAAAAGCACAGGGACTTTGGTCAGTTTCAGTAGCAGAAGTGATTCCATCTGTGAAAAAAAATACATGGTGAAAGCAAGCACTGTTAGAAGAAGGTCAGAGAACCATAGGGTGGACAAGGCAGTTTCTCTTGGCCTACAGACCACAGATCAGATTGATATTTCAGCAGGCTATTTCCTTCTCACTGCTGTCTCTGCACTGTTGTCACAGCTGCACCAGAAACTCTCTAGATCAATATCTGAGTGCTAGTTGATACTGCCATTTCAAGTTCAGAACCGAGTCTCAGAGATCCTGTCCAGTGTGCAGCAAGATCAGACCTCAAGGGAATCATTGTCATCCCTGATCAAGAAATAAGGAGAAGTAAGTCTGAGTGACAAACAAGTAGAATCAACTTGTGTCTACATTTTTATTCCCACCCCTACAACACACTCTTTCCAAATCTTTTCCTGTTGTGGAAATGGTGTTTACAAAACAGTACTTCTTTCCTTATTTACTTGAAATTTGTTTGTTTGAGGTATGCTTCTGTCATAACTGTCATAAGGTAATTTGAAAAGCATTTTAGAACAGACTAAGAGATTAGCACTGCAAATTTTGATATCAAGAATACGAATAATAGAGACTTCTCTGGCAGTCCAGTGGTTAAGACTTCACCTTCCAATGCAGGGAGTGTGGGTTCAATCCCTGGTCAGACAGCTAAGATTTCACATGCCTTGTAGCCAAGATTTCACATGCCTTTCTTTTGATTAAAAGATTTCACATGCCTTGTAGCCAAGATTTCACATGCCTTTCTTTTGATTAAAAGAAAATGGAAGCATATTGTAACAAATTCAATAAAGATTTTAAGAATGGTCAACATCAAGAAAATCTTTTTTAAAAAAAAGTAAAGAATGCAAATAATTATTAGAATACAATTACATGATCTAAGCATTATACATGTGTTATATCTCTCTCTCTCTCTCTATATATATATATACATATACATTCATTTATCCTTAAAACATCTCCATGTGCTAGACGGTAATGTTTTCACACTTTACAGATGAGGAAATCAAAGCCCACGTTAGTTAAAGAGCATGCCCAGTGTCACAAAACCACCAAATGGAGGGACTGAGATATAAACTGAAGCTCCCAGGCTCCCAAGGTTGTGCTCTTTAAAGGTGTGTTATAATTTCATTGATAAAAGTCTTCCCAATGAATCTCTCATTTATTGTTTCTGGGGAAAAAAGATTTACTGACAAAGGACCAAGGTGACATCACCCATGCTATGCAGCCCAGACCCCAGGGGCAGAAACTGTTTCAACTATTCTGACTAACTGTGTTTTATCTACAGGATTCCACAAAAGCCTGCAACGAAACCAGACAGAACAGGCTGGATCCGGGATCTGGGCCAAAGGAGGCTAAAGGTCACCGTTTTCTTTGCTTTGATTTATCTCTGTGTTTCTGTACCTACCCCTGAGAGCTGAAGGACACCTGTCCTGATTTATTTATTTCTTTGTTTCAGGAGTACCTGGTGTTTGGCAGGGATGTTTCACTGCTGTACTTTGAGAGACTGATGCTTTGAGAGACACAGTTGTCCAAATCTCTGAATCGGCTCCTACTTGAAGAAACGTTGTCTCTACAGATGCAATCGAAGGGTGTCTGAAAGTTACCTTTGCCTCGTTACCATGCTAAGATCTCCACCCTGAGAGCCTGAGAAACTTCACATGCAACAGCTCTTCCTAGAAGTTGCTATCTTTTCCCCTGTCTCTGATGATGCATCTGCCTCTTGACCATTAAAAGTTCCCCACTTTCTTCCTTTGCAAAAGGTAACAGCTTCCTTTTTCCATTCTCTGGTCACTGAATAAAAATCTAACTTGAGGGCTTCCCTGGTGGGCCAGTGGGTAAGGAGTCTGCCTTGTAGTGCAAGGGGCACCAGCTCAATCCCTGGCCCCAGAAGATCCCCTATGGCCATGGAGTGCCTGGACCGGTGTGTCCAATTTCTAGCCAGCGCTCTGCAACCAGGGAGGCCACTGTAATGGGAGGCCCACACAGGCCAACGAATAAAGATGGATTAAAATAAATAAATAAACCAATAAAACAGTCCAAAGTTTTATTAAAAATCTATCTTGATATGCACGAAATTTAGCTTCATCATTGGTGGGTGTGAATCTGAGCAGGAAGGATCTCCCTGACAGACCCAGGAGGCTCTGATTCAGCTAGGACCCCAAGAGAGGGGCCCCATGACTAATTTGGGTAGCAGTGACAACTTTGCTCCATATGCCCTTATTGCTCAGTGACTTTGGACAAGTTCTGTATTCTTTTCGGTCTGATCACTGTCAAGGTGTATGGGCTGGTTGGAGAAAACTTTCCAGATATGAGGCAGAATGAGAGGAAAATAAAGTTTATTAGAGTGAGAGATGATGTTAGAACAGCAGGCCAGCTCAAGGTAGAACTAACATTGAACAGGGGGTTTTGATACATTTTTATAGCCAGCTCCAAGGTGTGGCATAGGGTTCTACAGATCATTTGCTGATTGGATAGTGTACTAGGTGGAGAAAGTGCAGTGGTTACAGCATGAGAGAGGAAAGGACAATAAGGATCTGGTTTATCTATCCCTGCATTCCAAGACTCTCCTCGTTCACTTTGTTCTTTCATCCCTGGGACACCACATTCCTCTCTCTGTTTATTTCTAGGTTCAATTCTTTGGCCCCTTTGGATACCCTGCTCATGTCTAACTATCTGCCTATTTCCCTTCTCGGGCATTTGGGATCCCAGCTGCAAGGGAAAAGCAGCGATGAGCGCTCCAGCTCCTTCAAGCTGTACAGGCACATTGTGGGGCTCTGGGTTCCCTTCGCTTGCTCTCTGTCAGGGAATACTAATAGAGAAATGTGGGGCTCCCTGGAACGATATCACAGTTTGTTCGAGCATATTATGCTGACATAATATGGTGGCAATTATTAGTAAGGTCACAATATGCATTTTCAGTAACTTAACTAAAACTTTTTGCAATGTAACATTAAAATCAATTCAGCATCTGAAGGTAGTAATGTCTTCTTAACAAGGAGAAAAGCCAAATTCAAGTTTTTGCACCAGGACACCACCTTGCAGTGCAAGCGGTGCCGGTTCGATCCCTGGCCTGGGAAGATCCCACCTGCCGTAGAGTGGCTGGACCAACGTGTCCAACTACAGAGCTGGAGCTCTGGAGTGCATGCACCCAGAGCTGGTGCTCTGTGGCGAGAGAGGCCACTGTGATGGGAGGCCCACACAGGCCAAAGAACAAAGATAAATAAATGAAAGATGAATAGAAGTGGCCAAAAAAAAAAAAGTAAACTTAAATTCACCTACATTAGTATTCTATAGATTGGTGAGCATAAATTTCAGTGATAATTTCAAAAAAACCTTTGCTTTCTTATAGAAAACATCTCAGGTTGGCACCAAACTACTGAGAGTCCAAAATCTCTTTAGTTTCTCTGTAAGAGGAGATTAGTGTTCAGTAATAAATGTTTCAGAATCTTATTTTAAATGACCTAGCTATTCAATAAACTTTTGTCACTTAGTTTAGCACAACTTTTAGAAATTCAAGTTACCCCAGTCTGGAGAGACTATTTTAGACAAACATTTTTAAAGTATACTTATTCTTAACAGAGTTTATCTAAAAGCTCTTATCTCATTAACCTTTTTATCTTTGGAGTTTCTTCAGTTGAGGTACTTCCTTTGCTGATAAACTTGTGAAGGATATAACAATATAACAATCGTCAACATATATTAAACCTAGACATAATGATAATTTATGTTAATGACTCTTAGACATGCCTGCATTAATTAAATCAATAAACATTAATGCCAGATATTTTATTGAATATTTCCCAGTTCATGAGAACCTGAAATGTTTTTACGTTAATTCTCTTATATTTAGGTTTGATTTGTAAGTGCTTGCTTTTCTTTAGGCCAATTAAATTAAAGCTCCTTCACAACTTAAGCATTATCAAAAAACAATAACACACACTGATACATGTATAAATCCAGATGGACAGATAAATAGAGATCTTATTTTTCCACCTGCAATGTAAAATGTCTCTTTGACCTTTTTGCTTTTTTTTTTTTTCTTTTTTGGCTTTAAGTTCTAATTTGTCCAAGGCTGAGGTTTTAGGCACAATGGGCTGTGTATTTCAAGGGCATGACCAGGGCTAATTTCAAGCTTTCCCCCTAGACAGGCCTTTTAACAAGCTAGCTGTTTTCAGTTGCATATGCAAAAGGAGTAGAGGAATTGCAGGGGTCAGGGAAGCTTGGTCCCTCCCCACCCTGAGAGATAGGTGCAGATAGAATGGAATTTTTTAGAATGTTCAGGAGTGGGGAAAGCATAGTCCCTCCACACCTGAGAGAAAAGAGTAGTTAGAAGGGGACTCTTTAGAATGTTCAGGAGAGCTTTGATCCATCAGGCTTTTGAACACAGGAGAAAGACTCAGACCAAAGGGAACCTCTGAATCCTTTCCTAGTCTCCAACAATAGGGATCAATGTGGATAGGAAACGTCGAGTAGGAGTCATCTAGGAAATCTGATGGAGGGGGATGCAGAGGGGCACAGGTGACAGGGAGGCAGTAGAAAGACATATGCAGCATGAGTTCCTCAAATACAGATTCTGACTAAGGGCCATGAAGGAAGAAACCTATGGGTGCCAGCTGAAACCTTGGATTTGGGACTTAAACTCAACACCCAGTTTGGGATTCTAATCCAAGTGGCCAACATTTGAACCCAGTCAAAACCCTCTTGGGACTTGAAACCAGCCAAAATCCTGCTTGGGACTTGAACACACGTGACTGGGACTCAAATTCAGCCAAAACTCTGCTTTTGGATTTTCAGGGTCAAATATTTAGAATGTAGCCGAGGGCTGAATCGGAAAGAGGCTGCCAGGACATACCAGAAGGCACCAGGGGAACTGTGCCACTAAGGAATTCCAGGGGAGCAACCAGGTGGCTCATTGTGTGGCAATTTCCTGAAATGTGAAAGGCATTCTTGGGATGGCTCAGAGGCAACCTAGGCTCCCATGAATCAATCCAGACAGGAAGGGAAAGATGTGAAAGTGACAAGGAAGGTAGGCTGAGGAATCCGCCTTACAATGCTATCCTGGAGGTAGTGTTCAGGGAAGGATGGGCTCTATGTTTTGCTTCAACCACTCTGTGCCTGACACAATGCACGGAAGTCATCTTGCCGGGGGTGGATGCCCTTGTGTTCTGATCCGTTCTGTGATCCCCTCATCCTCACGTGGGAGTCTTCATGTGGCGGGTGCCCTAACAGCTTTTAAATGCCTGGCCTGCCCACACACTATTATCTGGCCTAGTCTTCAGTTAGAAAGAAGTCAAAAGGATAGACCCTCACCTGTTCGTGCAGCAGCTACTGTGGCACAGTGAGCAGTGGGGCCTTTGGAACACACCAGAGGGTAACCCTAGCCAGAGTTGTTCAGTTGATTCCACAGCCGCTGGCCTGTTCACAGAGGGTCCCTAAGAGAAAAGAGAAGTGAGGAGGTGGGGGAAGAGACCTCAAGTTCCTGTACGGGCCACCAAAAATGTCAAGGTCCATACACAGGTTGGAAAAGATTTTCCAGATGTGAGGCAGAATCAGAGGAAAGTAAAGTTTATTAGAGTGAAAGAACAGCGGGCTGGCTCAAGGAAGAACCGACCTTAAAACAGGGGTCTTTGATCCATTTTTATAGCCAGGTCCAAGGTGTGGCATAGGGGTCTTATGGATCATTTGCTGACTGGATAGTATCCTGAGTGGAGGAAGAGTAATGGTTATAGCATGGAAGAGGGAAGGACAATAAGAATCTGGTTCATCTGTTCCTGCATTCCAAGATCTTCTTTGTTCACCTTGTTCTTTTGTCCTTTGGACACCACAATTGCCCATGCAAAATGAACAGCATCATAAGTACTGTTTCTTTCTATGAAAATTATACTAGCTAATTAGGATGAAAACATCAAATAGACAAAAACATTTAATAATATTGAGTTTTCTTTTTCTCTTCATTTGAAAATTTTCACAATAAAGAAAAGGAAACCCGTTTCCACCTTAAGAATGATTGTTTCCTATCTTTATACGGTAAGAGTCACAAATCTATATAAGTACATAAAGCCAAATTTTCTACAAGAATAAGTTAATAACTCTCAGATTGATGGGAAAATATTTTTTATATTTCACAGAATCTTAAAACACCACTACCTGCAGCAAGCACCATTATTTACATATCAAAAAGAGAAGGAAAAAACCCTGCTGCTAATTAATCTATGATGATGCTTTATTGTCACAAAGACTAGTTATTTGTACATACTAAAATCCTCATTTAATTTGAAAAATATTTATATCTCCCCCCCTCTATATTTCATTGGCCATTACTCATGTAAAGTTTCATGTAATAGGAAAGGAGAATGAGAAATGTAGAGCAACACATGGACATGTGATTAGCTGTCACCATGGCCATTCACTTCAAGCCATATTTTCTGGAAAAGCAAATTGCTTAGTCTTTTAGCTCAAGAATGGCAAGAATGGGGCTATATCAAATACTCCATGACTTCAAGTATGCCGTATCTATCTTGGTTATCCATTATGGCCCCAAACCAGATATAGAATACCCAAATCTAAACTTATTCTAGGAACATTTTTTATGGAATGGAAAAAATATCTGATAATATAATGTTCTAAGGTTTTGAAATCAAGTAGAGTCCCCTACACCCTCCCTACAATTCAACGGCCTCTCAACATCCTTTGCCTCTTGTTTGGAGAAAAGCTGAAGTCTTCCAGCCCTCCCCTGAGTCACGAAAGTGAAGACTCAAGCAGGGATATAGGGAAAAAGAATTGGGAAACAGATTAGGGAAACAGAACCACAGAATCTTTCAATATCTGAGGCACATTCCTGAGTTGTTCTCCAGATACAGCCACTATCATGAGAGGGAAAAACCTAAATACAAGTAACCACACTGCAGCCATGACATTAGCTGGTCCATCTTGCGTAGTACTGAATCTATGGCTAGTGCAATTCCAAGAACTGGCCTCAAGAGAATGGGATTAACACTATTGATCATAATAATCTACATCTTTGTGGGCATCAAAATATTGTGGCTTGTTCTGCCCACTTATGTCAAAGGACAACTAAAACTGTCAGCAAAGAGATGGAACAGACCCATGTGAACATCTTCCATTCTAAGAATATGGCACCTGGCGTCAGCATGAATTAGGTAAAGACGACACGTACCTTAACTCATAACCCCCTAGAAACGTAATAATTTCTAAGTAGCTCTTTCAGGAAGCAGCCCTCTGTAGGCATCTGTCTTGCCGGGAAAACTCCCCCCCTATTTACATATCAAAAGAGAAGGAAAAAACCCTGCTGCTAATTAATCTATGATGATGCTTTATTGTCACAAAGACTAGTTATTTGTACATACTAAAATCCTCATTTAATTTGAAAAATATTTATATCTCCCCCCCTCTATATTTCATTGGCCATTACTCATGTAAAGTTTCATGTAATAGGAAAGGAGAATGAGAAATGTAGAGCAACACATGGACATGTGATTAGCTGTCACCATGGCCATTCACTTCAAGCCATATTTTCTGGAAAAGCAAATTGCTTAGTCTTTTAGCTCAAGAATGGCAAGAATGGGGCTATATCAAATACTCCATGACTTCAAGTATGCCGTATCTATCTTGGTTATCCATTATGGCCCCAAACCAGATATAGAATACCCAAATCTAAACTTATTCTAGGAACATTTTTTATGGAATGGAAAAAATATCTGATAATATAATGTTCTAAGGTTTTGAAATCAAGTAGAGTCCCCTACACCCTCCCTACAATTCAACGGCCTCTCAACATCCTTTGCCTCTTGTTTGGAGAAAAGCTGAAGTCTTCCAGCCCTCCCCTGAGTCACGAAAGTGAAGACTCAAGCAGGGATATAGGGAAAAAGAATTGGGAAACAGATTAGGGAAACAGAACCACAGAATCTTTCAATATCTGAGGCACATTCCTGAGTTGTTCTCCAGATACAGCCACTATCATGAGAGGGAAAAACCTAAATACAAGTAACCACACTGCAGCCATGACATTAGCTGGTCCATCTTGCGTAGTACTGAATCTATGGCTAGTGCAATTCCAAGAACTGGCCTCAAGAGAATGGGATTAACACTATTGATCATAATAATCTACATCTTTGTGGGCATCAAAATATTGTGGCTTGTTCTGCCCACTTATGTCAAAGGACAACTAAAACTGTCAGCAAAGAGATGGAACAGACCCATGTGAACATCTTCCATTCTAAGAATATGGCACCTGGCGTCAGCATGAATTAGGTAAAGACGACACGTACCTTAACTCATAACCCCCTAGAAACGTAATAATTTCTAAGTAGCTCTTTGCAGGAAGCAGCCCTCTGTAGGAGGCATCTGTCTTGTCATTTTTACTAAACTTTACACCCAGTGTCCCCATGCTGACTAAATTCTGGCCCAAGCACCTCTCAAATTTGTGATCATAGAACACTTCTTCTAACCTAGATTTTTTTCTTAAAGAAGTAGAAATCAAGAAACGTAATTAACAGAAGACTAGCTCACTTCTCTAAATTCCTCTTCAGTAATCTCATGAGCTGATGAGATGAACAAAAGAGCATCTAAATAAAAACCACCAGAAGTCCACAAGCCTCCATACTGTGGAAGACAGTGAAGAACCTGACTCCTACCTCAATGACTGACTCAGATTACTTCCCCTTTTTTGCTTTAAAAATGTTGACTGAGAGAATTTTCAGAGTGAGTTCTGGGACACAAGTCTGTTCTTCTTCCTTAGTTGCCAACCTCTTGAATAAAGCTTGCCTTTCCAACAAACTGCCTCTAGAGTACTGGCTTCTGAGTGGCAAATAGCAGAACCTGAGTCTTGTCACAGTTGGAGAGTCAGGTGTTCTTTATCCCATTTACTCCTGTATCTGACCCATTAGTAAGCTGTGCCACCTCTCTGGGGAACTCTGCAGGGACCAAATCTTTCAATTAAAATGGTAACTCCCAACCCTGGGCATCTTCCACCCTTTTTTAAATTTATTACACACAATGTATCATTACCTAGTATGCTATACAATTACCTTATGTACTTGGTTTGTGTGTTCCATCTTCAACTCAGTAAGCCTCTCCAAACCATTACGGAAGGAAAAGTTCCATAAACAGCGTTCTTGTGATGATTTCTTTTATCTAGCTGTGATTGGCTTGTGATAGTTTCTTCTAGTTATGATTTGTTCAATTCTCTATATTTAGGCCATGAGATGCTGCCTGGCACATAGGAGGTCACCAATAAATATTTCTGAATTAACAAATTACTAATAATTAATAATTAATCACGTCACTTAATTATTAAATAAGCAACAGAATAATCATTACTTCAAATTTGTTTGGTTTCTCAGGTGGCTCAGTGGGTAAAGAATCCACCTGCAATGCAGGAAATGTGGGTTCAATCCCTGGGTCATGGAAGATCCTCTGGAAGAGGGCATGGCAACCTACTCCAATATTCTTGCCTGGAGGATCCCGTGGATAGAGAAGCCTGACGGGCCACAGTTCATACGATCCCAAAGACTCTGAACCAACTGAGCATGCACACATGAAAATTTGTCTAGATAAAGCTCTTTTTTTTGGCAGAAGAACAAGATAAATTGCTGTAAGAACTTTTATGTATTTGCAAAATTCTGTTTTTCCCTCCTATTTAATGGCAAAACAATAATATTAATAATTTCTTACTCTGGAAATAGGGTAAGAGCATGTCTCTGAGTCGCCTGTTCTTTTCTTTAATATTGAAACAACCCCACCTTGTGGAATAAAGGCTAAGTTTGCTGAAGATTCAAGCATCCTGTCCACATTTTTGCAACTACAGATATATAAGGCATTGTGTACCTTTGGCTTTTTAATGTCTCTGCTGGTTTCTAAATGTGTCATAATTGTGGTGGGTGGAGGTGCTGGAGACAAAGACTGTTTACTGTCCCAACTGAGCCACTACGTAAAGAGATGTCTGAACATCAGATTCTAATGACTTTCCTTTTTAAGTAAAAAAGTATATATATTCCTCTACCTCACAGTTGAGCTAGAATACTAATATTCGTTCCAGTTTATTTTCCTAGAGAAATGCCACAGTTTCTCATAAAATGCATATACCTTTTAAGAGGTGTAACTACACAATTCCAGAGCAAACCACAGCGTGGTACAGCTAACCAAAATGGAAAGTTCTAGATTGACTAGGAAACTCACCTGCTGTACCCTGAAAGCAATTCTGACCAATGAGAAACTTTCTAAGAAATAAGGATTTCTGAATTATATAGTACGCTTATCAGTACAAGTTCCAATTTAAGTTAAAAGTGTTCAAAGGAAATTGGTCCTTGCAATGATAACCATCTTGGAAGATCCAATGACGCTCTTTTTGAGACTCCAATGTTGATTTATTGGATAAATGGACGACAGCAAGTAATACACTGAAAGTAAAGCTTTAGACTTAAATAATACAAATTTGTTTGGTTTCTCAGGTGGCTCAGTGGGTAAAGAATCCACCTGCAATGCAGGAAATGTGGGTTCAATCCCTGGGTCATGGAAGATCCTCTGGAAGAGGGCATGGCAACCTACTCCAATATTCTTGCCTGGAGGATCCCGTGGATAGAGAAGCCTGACGGGCCACAGTTCATACGATCCCAAAGACTCTGAACCAACTGAGCATGCACACATGAAAATTTGTCTAGATAAAGCTCTTTTTTTTGGCAGAAGAACAAGATAAATTGCTGTAAGAACTTTTATGTATTTGCAAAATTCTGTTTTTCCCTCCTATTTAATGGCAAAACAATAATATTAATAATTTCTTACTCTGGAAATAGGGTAAGAGCATGTCTCTGAGTCGCCTGTTCTTTTCTTTAATATTGAAACAACCCCACCTTGTGGAATAAAGGCTAAGTTTGCTGAAGATTCAAGCATCCTGTCCACATTTTTGCAACTACAGATATATAAGGCATTGTGTACCTTTGGCTTTTTAATGTCTCTGCTGGTTTCTAAATGTGTCATAATTGTGGTGGGTGGAGGTGCTGGAGACAAAGACTGTTTACTGTCCCAACTGAGCCACTACGTAAAGAGATGTCTGAACATCAGATTCTAATGACTTTCCTTTTTAAGTAAAAAAGTATATATATTCCTCTACCTCACAGTTGAGCTAGAATACTAATATTCGTTCCAGTTTATTTTCCTAGAGAAATGCCACAGTTTCTCATAAAATGCATATACCTTTTAAGAGGTGTAACTACACAATTCCAGAGCAAACCACAGCGTGGTACAGCTAACCAAAATGGAAAGTTCTAGATTGACTAGGAAACTCACCTGCTGTACCCTGAAAGCAATTCTGACCAATGAGAAACTTTCTAAGAAATAAGGATTTCTGAATTATATAGTACGCTTATCAGTACAAGTTCCAATTTAAGTTAAAAGTGTTCAAAGGAAATTGGTCCTTGCAATGATAACCATCTTGGAAGATCCAATGACGCTCTTTTTGAGACTCCAATGTTGATTTATTGGATAAATGGACGACAGCAAGTAATACACTGAAAGTAAAGCTTTAGACTTAAATAATACCACTGTGGATTATTCACCCAAAATTATGTTTTTGGTTAGAAATAATTTGCTTTAATTTTTAGTAAACATAGAAATAAGGAAAGTCATGAACAGGATGTTACTGTTACTTTTTGAAAAAATTCTCCCTTCACATTTTTATTTTAGCATTTGCAAGTAAATTCACAATGAAATAAATTTACCCAAAGTTCTAGTACCTAAAAACTATACTCTAATTTTCCATGTCATATAAGAGTAATTTTGTATAGTTAAATGTCCATGTTAAGATTTTTTAACCTCACCACTAAATATTTATAATAAATATTTCCTGGCACTGTGTCTCTATTTCTAAGTAATATTTATATATTTTTAAATATTATAATAATGATTCCAATTAAAATCATTTATAATATCTTACCACTTATGAGTATAATTTATTAACATTTTGTGATTGTATTTTTCTTTACCAAAATTATTGGATAAAACCAAAGAATCAAATAAACACATATCAAACTTAAACCCACTGCCCATGTATCAAAACATCGTGAATATCAGAAAACATGAAATATAATAAAAACATGAAACAAATTTATTACTCCTGAACTATAATAAATTCCAAATTGCAGAACCAGCTCAAGATTACAATTGGATTTTTACATTTCAGATAAAAATACAACTTAATCTTGTATTCCCAAGGTCAAAGAGAAAAAGAAAAAAGATTCATGTCAAAAGCTTGCTTGAATAAATACAAATTTGAGATTATTATAATTTTCACGGAAAAGTATTATGATGTTTTACTCATAAAATGGTATTAGTGTAAACTTCAGAATCCATAACTCTTCAAGTTTCATTTAATAGGGTTGGATATTGTTAATTTCATGGTGACAGCAGATTCTTCCCAGATGGTGAGCAAACAAAAAATGATAAACGTCAATCAGGAAAGGATCACGATGTGAGTTCTATTCATTTACTTCCGTGGTACATTTTGTTTATTTCTAAAGCTCTCATTACATTTGACAAAATGTCCACACTATCAGAATCACTCTGGGGTATGACTTGTACCATGGCTATGAATTATTTGGAGAAAAGAAAAATAAGTGGTGTGAAATTTTTTAAAATATAATTGATTAATGGGTTCATATTTAGTAGATTTCAAGAAGCCTAAGAGAGCGAGCTTAGGGGTACAAACACAAATTATGTCATTACTGAAACAGCTTCTCCTGCCATTTACTGCTTAGCAAACCATCTTTCCATGTAAGTTTTTGGTGTGATTTTAATGACTAAAAAAACGCTCTTTCATTTTCAGATTGCAATTTAAGTAGCAATGCAATCACATAAGAGATTTAATGAAAAATGTCTCTTTAATTTTCTCATACACAGCATGACTATAATATAATGAGACTACCGTGTTTCTCTATCAGCTCAGAAGTCTTCACAAGGCCTTCTCAAAGGCATTTCAGATAAAGACAAATGCCCCTAATATATTTAGGCAATCTCACTGAAAGGTAGTACAGTGTGCTACTTAAGAGCATGAACCATGGAGACTGTTCACAGGAGTTCGTGGCCAGCTCCATCATTATCCAATTGGCTGTTTTCCAGCTTCAATGAGGTATAACTGAAATAAATATTGCATATATTTTATTACAATCAAGCTAATTAACATATCCATTGCCTCATATAGCCACTTTCTCATGTGTGTGTGGTGAAAACACTGATGATCTTCTAGCAAATTTCAGTATAGATTCTAAAAGTGCAGAAAGAAACTTCTACTCTTTTTTAAATAATCTCCAATGCCTTGAAATTTAAGATTCTTATAATTTTCACGGAAAAGTATTATGATGTTTTACTCATAAAATGGTATTAGTGTAAACTTCAGAATCCATAACTCTTCAAGTTTCATTTAATAGGGTTGGATATTGTTAATTTCATGGTGACAGCAGATTCTTCCCAGATGGTGAGCAAACAAAAAATGATAAACGTCAATCAGGAAAGGATCACGATGTGAGTTCTATTCATTTACTTCCGTGGTACATTTTGTTTATTTCTAAAGCTCTCATTACATTTGACAAAATGTCCACACTATCAGAATCACTCTGGGGTATGACTTGTACCATGGCTATGAATTATTTGGAGAAAAGAAAAATAAGTGGTGTGAAATTTTTTAAAATATAATTGATTAATGGGTTCATATTTAGTAGATTTCAAGAAGCCTAAGAGAGCGAGCTTAGGGGTACAAACACAAATTATGTCATTACTGAAACAGCTTCTCCTGCCATTTACTGCTTAGCAAACCATCTTTCCATGTAAGTTTTTGGTGTGATTTTAATGACTAAAAAAACGCTCTTTCATTTTCAGATTGCAATTTAAGTAGCAATGCAATCACATAAGAGATTTAATGAAAAATGTCTCTTTAATTTTCTCATACACAGCATGACTATAATATAATGAGACTACCGTGTTTCTCTATCAGCTCAGAAGTCTTCACAAGGCCTTCTCAAAGGCATTTCAGATAAAGACAAATGCCCCTAATATATTTAGGCAATCTCACTGAAAGGTAGTACAGTGTGCTACTTAAGAGCATGAACCATGGAGACTGTTCACAGGAGTTCGTGGCCAGCTCCATCATTATCCAATTGGCTGTTTTCCAGCTTCAATGAGGTATAACTGAAATAAATATTGCATATATTTTATTACAATCAAGCTAATTAACATATCCATTGCCTCATATAGCCACTTTCTCATGTGTGTGTGGTGAAAACACTGATGATCTTCTAGCAAATTTCAGTATAGATTCTAAAAGTGCAGAAAGAAACTTCTACTCTTTTTTTTTTTAAATAATCTCCAATGCCTTGAAATCCTTCAAGCTTTTTTTTAATTTTGGCCTCACTTATTGGTTTTTTATTATGTATTTTCATCCATCTTTATTCTTTGGCCTTTGTGGGCCTCCATTGCAGTGGACTCTCTCGTTGCAGAGCAATGGCTCATAATTGGACACACCAGTCCAGTCACTCCATGGCATGTGGGATCTTCCCGGGCCAGGAATGGAACCTGTGCCCCCTGCACTGCAGGGTGGACTCTTTACCCACTGGACCACCAGGGAAGTCCAAAACTTCAACTCTTGATGGAAGGAGCTGCAAAGAATGTGTGGTCATTTTTGTCAACCACACAGCTGTTTAATGACAGGACTTACTGCCATCTCTCTTTCCTGGTAATCTTTTCTCTGTACCAACTATGATTTTTCAGGCGTTTCTTTTTTTTTTTTTTTTAGATTAAAGTATAGTTGATTTACAGTGTTGTGCTAATTTCTGCTGTACAGCAAAATGATTCAGTTATACATATATATATATATATTCTTTTATGTATTCTTTCCCATTATGGTTTATCACAGGATATTGAATATAGTTCCCTTTACTATGCAGTAGGAACTTGTGATTTATCCATTCTACATGCAACAGATTGCATCTGATGATCCCAAACTCCAATTCCATCCCTCCCTCACCCATCTATTCCTTGGCTACTGTAAGCCTGTTCTCTATGTCTGTGAGTTTTGTTTCTGTTTCATAGGTAAGTTCATTTCTGTCATATTTTAGATTCCACCTACAAAGTATTTGTTTTTCTACTGCTGCCTTACTCCATTTTGAATAAGTGTCTCTAGGTCTATCCATGTTGCTCCAAATGACATTATCTCATTCATTTTTATGGCTGAGTAGTATTCCTATATATATGCGTACCACATATACCCAACTATGATTTTTAAATGTGGGAACATAGCCAAGAGTGTTCAGGACTATCTTGATTTCTTTGGACTCATTCTTCAGTGAGTCTGGCTAGACAATGACTTGAGAGTGCTCTCCCTCAACTGATGCTCTAGGGGGAAGACAAAAGTGTCAAGTTCTAAGCCTTGCTCTAGCCTGAGATAAAATTGAAGAAAAGTTCTCCTTTCTAGGGTTGAGGAACTCAATTTTCCAAGGCTTATGGTTAACACGAAAAAGGAAAATGCATGGAAAACACAGAAATATCTAAGATGACAGAGAGTACCCCTTGCTCCTCTGTCCATGGATCATGTCCAGCAAAGACAATCTCTGCTCTGCCAGTTCTTCTACTGCAAGGTAATGGCTATGTTTCATCTCTTCAACCTTGAATCAATGGAGATCCAGGACAGTTCCTGCTGTAAATGTTACTCACCAATGAAGCTACATAGGAATATACAACCAATAAAATGAAAAACATAAAAAGAAATGGATGCAAAACTATTAAGGTAAATAGCCTGAGAATCATAGAAAATGCTTATTTATCTAATACATTTGCTTGTTAATGTTGATGATTTAGCTCGATTACTATTTAATTATCAACCCTTTCATTAGACACCAAGGTAAGGTTATTTGTTATGTGCTGAGAGAAAGGTTCTCTTAAAAGTGTTTTTTGAATGGGTACATCTAAATTCACAAATTCCGATAGTAGACACAGAGATACAAACCACACTAAGTCCATAGCAAAGATTCCACACACAGTCTATGAAGCACTTTACAATAGGCAGCCTGAGGAATGCACTTAAATTATCTATGACAAATTTCTTCCTAAAATAATTTAAAAGAGGTTGTCTCTGCTTTTAGGCCATCTCTGCTTTCTTTTAAAATTTGTTTTTTTTTAGATTTAATTCTTAAATGGTCCTCATTCGATATACTGACAATTTATTTAGGCTTCCTTTTTTTTTTTCAACTTTTGCTATCAAAATCATGCCCCAAAAAGCTTAGGTTTCATTTCCTACTGTGACACAAGTTTCCTAATGTAATTGTTAGAGCAGATGAAATTCCTTACAAAAAAAGAACATATGTATGTGTGTATGTGTATTCCTCTCACTTGGCCGATTTTGTAAACAAATATCTTTCGATATTCTTTCTTTGCCATATGATTTTGCTACAATTTGGCAAACATTCCCTAAGACTTTCACAATGAACAAGGAAACCTCTCCAGGCTTGTCAGATCCACCTCCATGAGACAAATGACCATTTTTAGATGTCTGAAACACCTTCTGCTAAAGGAGATATATGCCTCTTATTCTATGTCTAGTATAAACAAAACAGTAACAAAAGAAACAAGAATTCGGGTCAGCATGAGCCAGCTCTCTTACACAACTGAATCTAATCCACATCTTAAAAGTATGATTTAATACGGGGAAATAAAATGTAATAATCATATCCTCTTAACCTTATTTTTTGGAATAACTATCAAATGCAACAGGCTTCATTTACAAAGAGAATAACAGTCTAGGGAACCATGTCCCAGGAAAAAAGAAAACTACTACACCCTACCCCCAAAACCTGGGCGACTGGGAATTTGTAACATTGTTCCAGCATAAACCTTATGAAGTAGTGACCGTTATCTGTTTCCATCCTTCCACTTTTTATATGAAATGACATACTTGCAGTTACCTTGTCCTTATTTCATCATGTTAATAGCATGTAGGGAATTAAGAGGGCAGATAACTCGACTTTTTAGTTTATAAATGTCTGGATCATGAGAAGCAAAATGGTATCTAGACTCATGTAGATCATGAGTTCCCAGAGTCCAATATAATAATCAATGACATTGAATGGAAATGGAGATGCATACAAGTTATTTGCATGTGGGAAAAAAATGGCCATAGGGAATACTATGAAAAAGTAATTTTATTTATGACTCCAGATCTTTGCATCCTTCTCTACTCACGTTGTTTTTGGTATCCTTCTACATAGACTCTGGATTTAGCCACAGGAGTTGCTTGGACCAACAGGCCATTGGCAAACTTGTCACAAACACAGGCTTAAACTTGTCAAACAGAGGCTTTGGAAGTGCTTGCTTTTGCTGCTTCTCCCTTTGATTTTCCACTAGAATATGTTCAGACTTGCCAGATATAGGTTGAGACATAAGTATCAGAGGCATCAAACTAAGGAGAGAATCTCTTTAATTAACCAAAACATCAGGTAAGTGTCCCTAAGTAATACCATCATTCCTTGTCTACAAAAAACACCTAGCCAAATAATAGTCAGTAAACTTGTGAGCAATGACAACTGTGTGATTTAAGCCACTGAGTTGCCTACTAATCTTTACACAGCATTATTTTAATAGCTAACTGATGTTTCTCAAACCAGGCTTTCCTCCTGTCTCCACATTATTATCACCTATTAATTACCTACACTAGAAATGCACTAAACAGCTTTAAGATTATCTTGTTTCCCCTCCTCACCAATGCACACACATACACTCCTTTCCCATCAATCACAAGTAGTGTCAGTTCTAATCTCACAATATATTTCTTCAATTATTTTTACTCCAGTCGTACTGTGATTAAGTTACAGATTTCATAATACTAAAAGTGTTTCTTTGTAACATCCCGTATCTACTCCCTGTCCCCTATCTTGTATCATCCTTTCACAAGCCAAGAACACTTATCCTAAGAGAGACTTCATCATGTCCCACTGTCAAGTTTCAACACCTCTGGTCAAACTTACAGCTTGGCTTGCTATTGGAATGTCTATTATCCAGCCTCATCTTCAGAAAAGCTATGCTCTTATATGAAATGACATACTTGCAGTTACCTTGTCCTTATTTCATCATGTTAATAGCATGTAGGGAATTAAGAGGGCAGATAACTCGACTTTTAGTTTATAAATGTCTGGATCATGAGAAGCAAAATGGTATCTAGACTCATGTAGATCATGAGTTCCCAGAGTCCAATATAATAATCAATGACATTGAATGGAAATGGAGATGCATACAAGTTATTTGCATGTGGGAAAAAATGGCCATAGGGAATACTATGAAAAAGTATTTTTATTTATGACTCCAGATCTTTGCATCCTTCTCTACTCACGTTGTTTTTGGTATCCTTCTACATAGACTCTGGATTTAGCCACAGGAGTTGCTTGGACCAACAGGCCATTGGCAAACTTGTCACAAACACAGGCTTAAACTTGTCAAACAGAGGCTTTGGAAGTGCTTGCTTTTGCTGCTTCTCCCTTTGATTTTCCACTAGAATATGTTCAGACTTGCCAGATATAGGTTGAGACATAAGTATCAGAGGCATCAAACTAAGGAGAGAATCTCTTTAATTAACCAAAACATCAGGTAAGTGTCCCTAAGTAATACCATCATTCCTTGTCTACAAAAAACACCTAGCCAAATAATAGTCAGTAAACTTGTGAGCAATGACAACTGTGTGATTTAAGCCACTGAGTTGCCTACTAATCTTTACACAGCATTATTTTAATAGCTAACTGATGTTTCTCAAACCAGGCTTTCCTCCTGTCTCCACATTATTATCACCTATTAATTACCTACACTAGAAATGCACTAAACAGCTTTAAGATTATCTTGTTTCCCCTCCTCACCAATGCACACACATACACTCCTTTCCCATCAATCACAAGTAGTGTCAGTTCTAATCTCACAATATATTTCTTCAATTATTTTTACTCCAGTCGTACTGTGATTAAGTTACAGATTTCATAATACTAAAAGTGTTTCTTTGTAACATCCCGTATCTACTCCCTGTCCCCTATCTTGTATCATCCTTTCACAAGCCAAGAACACTTATCCTAAGAGAGACTTCATCATGTCCCACTGTCAAGTTTCAACACCTCTGGTCAAACTTACAGCTTGGCTTGCTATTGGAATGTCTATTATCCAGCCTCATCTTCAGACACACAATAGCCATCATCTGCACTCTAGTATATATAAACTACTGATTTCCAAATACACCCGACCCTGTTCCTCTGTGCCTACTGTTCACTCTACCTAGAGCTGCACTGTCGAAGAGAACAATGATAGGGTCTGTGCGGGAACTGGGTTAAGATGTTGGTACACGATGCTGACCTGGCACTTGAAGTGCACAGTCAGAATGAGATAACGCAGTCAGGATAAGGCAACCCCCTCAAACTGACTACATTGTCCATGTAGTCAGATATACGCTGGTATCAGCATGGGAATGGAACTTCCCATGGCCATGGGGCATGTGAACTAACATAAAAATATACAATTAAGATAAAAATTGACCCACCAAGACTGACTGCATTGCTTGAAACAACGTTTTTCCCAAGGCTACGTGATCACAAGACTCCAGCTACAAGTTAAGAGATAGAGTTAGAGATAGATCCCTCCCTCTGGATGACCTACTGGGTATTGGAAGGGCCCGTCCAGAGGGGTTGAACTGTTGGTTCTTCTCCAAGGCCAGCCACCCTCTTGTTTCTATCTAAAAAATTTTCTCTTTTCTTTTCTCTATCTGACTGGAAAGCTTGTTCTCCTTTTCTCCACACTTGCCTTATAAGTGTGGCTATCTAAATGTAAATAAACTGAAATGAAATATAATTTAAAATTCAGTTGCTCCTTCACACCAGTCATGTTTCCAGGGTTCAATAGATACAGGTGGCCAGTGGTTACAATATTGAGTAATATAGATTACCGAATAGTTCCACTACTACAAAGAATTCTACAGTTGATCTAAAATGTTCTCTTATAATAAATGCCTGCTCTGTTGAACCAGCCAGAAAGTATGGCCTAAGCTGTATTCATATTATCTGATATTCATGTCATTTTTCCCATTGACAAAATACAGAGGGAAAACGGAAAAATCAAGGATAATTTGACTTAGACTGATCCCTTTGCAAGGTTTAAAAATGATTAATGAAGGAACTGGCAATACAGAATTACACAAATAGGTAGCCAACAAGTTTTATAATATATAACTAATCTTAGAATTGGGATTCAGAGCAATTCATTAGTATCTTAGCACTACTGGTTTGATCTCTTTCATGTGATTAGATTTCAGAGAATCCCTGGTTGACCCTGATCATTTTTTTCAAGGCCTAAATTCAAATTTAATCTTCTCTAAAATTTAATGTTTTCTCTTCCCTATGAAATTGCATGTCCCATCCCATCTGGAATTAATTCTCATTTTTATAGCCATGGTACTAATTGGCTTTATATATCACATTCTATTCAGAGCACTTATTGGTTGAATTCAACAGAATTTCATGGATACCCAAAATTATTTACTAATGATTATGAGATTCTGTAGAATGAAAGTGGATTAACAGGGTAACAGGACTCATGCTGATAGATGACAGCAGATAAGTTACAGTGAATGGTGTCAGATTCTTGATCTCCAAAGGAGAAGATTTCACATAGGGATCAAAAAGACTTGGCTTTGGTCACTCAGAGATTCATGCAGGATAAGTTTTATTAAGAAAGAAAGGGATAGAGAAAGCCTCCAGCTAAAGAAACTGGAAGGGGGACAGAAGAGTAGCTCTGGGCTTAAAGAAAGTCTTAGGCAAAATAGATAATTGTCATAGGCATGGCAATAAAGGTGACGGCACCTTACCTAAAAATGTTTGTTGTTTCTCCTCCTCCTCCGAAACTGCTGGCCTCCTTAACCAAGTCTGCCTACTCACCCCTTTCAATGCCATAATCATGCTGCAATTTTTTAATTAAAAAGTCATTATACAATAAATTGTTATGTATTATACACTATCTATATGTTATTTGATGGATACATAAGCTTTGGAAGATGTTGAAGGACAGGAAAGCCTGGCATGCTTCAGTCCATGGAGTTGCAGAGAGCTGGACACACCTGAGTGACTGAACTGAACTCATCTATATTTTCTCTCTACACCCCGTCTCACAGTGATCACTAGAAAAGAGATTGCTGACTCAATCAGATGAATCTCACTTGAGAGGCTTTTCAAAAAACCCCACATTTTAAAAGAGGTTATATCCAAAAGCAATGGTTATTAATTCATGTGGATGAATGCTGTTGAAGGATTTCAACAACTCTGAGAGATTGGGGAGAAGTATAAGTGTCCTCTAGTAGACTTTCAATCACTGTATATGGAGGGAGTCCAGTGCTGACTACAGGAAGAAATCTAGATGACAACTTTGATGTGATCTTATTCTTTCAATTAACTAATACAGGTCACAAAACATGCAAACCAAGAATTCTATTCAAGAGAATTCTAAAGCTATATTTCAATTCCTGAGGAACTATTCCTGATAGACTTTGTTTACCCACACAATGAACATTTCTACTGTGGCTACATTTCAAAAAGAAATCAAAGCAAAGCAACAAAATTCACTGTATCTCATTAAGTGCTATGGAAGCATTCATCCATCACTTGCTAAAGGAAAGACATTCATAGGTGGCTTGCCTTTAACAAATGGAATCAATACAACTGGTAATGAGAGTAGCAATCAGGTGGCAATATTCTCAGAGGAAAACCAAGTGCTTTGTTTAACAACACAACAACATAATGTCAGAAAAAAAATCTCATCAATGAAAGCCACTTATGTTACTAAAAAACAAAAGGTACTTCACATTACACTCTGTCTCTGGATTTTCCTTTATATTACAGCCTTTACCTGGACTTACTAAAATGGACTCTCACTTCTGAATTCTCACTGTGATGCTTCTGTATCTTACACTTGACATTCTTTTAAATAAGTATTTTTTAAAAATCGGCAATAAAGGTAAAAACACCTTACCTAAAATGTTTGTTGTTTCTCCTCCTCCTCCGAAACTGCTGGCCTCCTTAACCAAGTCTGCCTACTCACCCCTTTCAATGCCATAATCATGCTGCAATTTTTTAATTAAAAAGTCATTATACAATAAATTGTTATGTATTATACACTATCTATATGTTATTTGATGGATACATAAGCTTTGGAAGATGTTGAAGGACAGGAAAGCCTGGCATGCTTCAGTCCATGGAGTTGCAGAGAGCTGGACACACCTGAGTGACTGAACTGAACTCATCTATATTTTCTCTCTACACCCCGTCTCACAGTGATCACTAGAAAAGAGATTGCTGACTCAATCAGATGAATCTCACTTGAGAGGCTTTTCAAAAAACCCCACATTTTAAAAGAGGTTATATCCAAAAGCAATGGTTATTAATTCATGTGGATGAATGCTGTTGAAGGATTTCAACAACTCTGAGAGATTGGGGAGAAGTATAAGTGTCCTCTAGTAGACTTTCAATCACTGTATATGGAGGGAGTCCAGTGCTGACTACAGGAAGAAATCTAGATGACAACTTTGATGTGATCTTATTCTTTCAATTAACTAATACAGGTCACAAAACATGCAAACCAAGAATTCTATTCAAGAGAATTCTAAAGCTATATTTCAATTCCTGAGGAACTATTCCTGATAGACTTTGTTTACCCACACAATGAACATTTCTACTGTGGCTACATTTCAAAAAGAAATCAAAGCAAAGCAACAAAATTCACTGTATCTCATTAAGTGCTATGGAAGCATTCATCCATCACTTGCTAAAGGAAAGACATTCATAGGTGGCTTGCCTTTAACAAATGGAATCAATACAACTGGTAATGAGAGTAGCAATCAGGTGGCAATATTCTCAGAGGAAAACCAAGTGCTTTGTTTAACAACACAACAACATAATGTCAGAAAAAAAATCTCATCAATGAAAGCCACTTATGTTACTAAAAAACAAAAGGTACTTCACATTACACTCTGTCTCTGGATTTTCCTTTATATTACAGCCTTTACCTGGACTTATGACTAATAGTATATGGACTCTCACTTCTGAATTCTCACTGTGATGCTTCTGTATCTTACACTTGACATTCAAGAGTATAGTTATAGTTGAACATGTGCTATCTCTTGTCTGTGCTCTTTAAAGGATAGGCAATTCTTTAAACCACTGCATTCTTTGTTGTTCCTATGCTTGACACAACCAAGATACTGAATGAATGTCAGTTGCATTAAACAACTATTTATACTAGCTCTTTCATACTATTTTAGCTAGTTAGACTCTTTATAAAAAGTAGGATAGTGTAGTGATTAAGAACGAGCACTAATTTCAGTGTTTAAATATCCATTCACTTCTTAAGTTGGGGAAAACATTCAACTTCTCTGAACTTCATTTTAAAGTGAAAGTAGTAGTTATTTTAGGGTTGTGAAGAATAAATAAAGTAATACTAAATCATTATTTAAACTAACAAATTTAAAACTATTATTATCATTAATTAGATCCAATTTACACTTCCCGTTAACAACTTTCCTAATGCTAAAATAATACCGTAGGAATTAAGATGATTAAGGATATGAACTACCCTGGTGGTCTACTGACTAAGACTCTGAGATTACATGCAGGGGGCATGGATTTGATCCCTGTTGGGGAACTAAAATCCCATATGCCCCATGGCACAGCCAAAAAAAATGATTAAGAACAATAATGATAACTGGCAATTTAGGGGTTCATTTGTTAAAAATTTGGGGATATGAAAGAAGGTAATAGCGTTTTCATCTTGTGTTAAAACACACTGACTGGAGCGAAAATTGCCCAATATACAGACAAGAAGAACCTGTAGACTTAAAGATAGTGCTTTGAGTTTCAAAGCAGTTCATCTTCAGAGCAACCACTTAAATAACCCAACCTGGCTGAGATATTAATTTCATTTCAATTATGAGAGATTAGCTATAACTGGCAAAATGTATTTTCTGTAGTTGCAGAGTCAGCTTCACCAGTTTGATACTCAATACAACTGGTAATGAGATAGCAATCATAATTGGGGTGCTTTGTTTAACAACACAACAACATAATGTCAGAAAAAAAATCTCATCAATGAAAGCCACTTATGTTACTAAAAAACAAAAGGTACTTCACATTACACTCTGTCTCTGGATTTTCCTTTATATTACAGCCTTTACCTGGACTTATGACTAATAGTATATGGACTCTCACTTCTGAATTCTCACTGTGATGCTTCTGTATCTTACACTTGACATTCAAGAGTATAGTTATAGTTGAACATGTGCTATCTCTTGTCTGTGCTCTTTAAAGGATAGGCAATTCTTTAAACCACTGCATTCTTTGTTGTTCCTATGCTTGACACAACCAAGATACTGAATGAATGTCAGTTGCATTAAACAACTATTTATACTAGCTCTTTCATACTATTTTAGCTAGTTAGACTCTTTATAAAAAGTAGGATAGTGTAGTGATTAAGAACGAGCACTAATTTCAGTGTTTAAATATCCATTCACTTCTTAAGTTGGGGAAAACATTCAACTTCTCTGAACTTCATTTTAAAGTGAAAGTAGTAGTTATTTTAGGGTTGTGAAGAATAAATAAAGTAATACTAAATCATTATTTAAACTAACAAATTTAAAACTATTATTATCATTAATTAGATCCAATTTACACTTCCCGTTAACAACTTTCCTAATGCTAAAATAATACCGTAGGAATTAAGATGATTAAGGATATGAACTACCCTGGTGGTCTACTGACTAAGACTCTGAGATTACATGCAGGGGGCATGGATTTGATCCCTGTTGGGGAACTAAAATCCCATATGCCCCATGGCACAGCCAAAAAAAATGATTAAGAACAATAATGATAACTGGCAATTTAGGGGTTCATTTGTTAAAAATTTGGGGATATGAAAGAAGGTAATAGCATTTTCATCTTGTGTTAAAACACACTGACTGGAGCGAAAATTGCCCAATATACAGACAAGAAGAACCTGTAGACTTAAAGATAGTGCTTTGAGTTTCAAAGCAGTTCATCTTCAGAGCAACCACTTAAATAACCCAACCTGGCTGAGATATTAATTTCATTTCAATTATGAGAGATTAGCTATAACTGGCAAAATGTATTTTCTGTAGTTGCAGAGTCAGCTTCACCAGTTTGATACTCATGCCAGAGAAGTCAAATGAGTAACGGATTTGTTATGAGCAACTTTTCAATTTCTTACAAGAAGACCTGTAATTTGCTCAAAGGTGTTATGTGACACCAATAATTGGACTTGTTTGAATTCTCTTAGGGCAATGCAGCATAGCTGACATCATCCCTTCCTCCTAATTACTATTATTAGAACCTCTTTGAATTTTTCAAATTTCCAATTCCAATGCAAAGCTCTTTGAGTCATTATGACAGTTATTCTCCAATCATGGATTAATTCTGTCAAGAACAAACTGGGAAATGACTGGGTGAGGCAACAACTTCACCACAAAAAATGAAAGATATTTAAGAGAGAAAGTTAAGTGTGGATGGGTATACATGCCAGATATAAACAGCATATATTTAATTTTAAAACATAAATAGACACACATACACCCCATAAGCATATATTTAACTTCAATGAAAACCCTGACTTACAATTGTTGTTGTTCAGTCACTACCCCATGTCCAACTCTTTGTAATCCCATGAACTGAAGCACGCTGGGTTTCCCTGTCCTTCACCATCCCCTAGAGTTTGCTCAAATTCATGTCCATTAAGTCGATGATGCCGTACATCTACCTTATTCTTTGTTGCTTCCTTCTCCTCCTACACTCAATCTTTCCCAGCATCAAGGGCTTTTCCAATGAGACGGCTCTTTAGATCAGGTGTCCAAAGTATTGGAGCTTCAGCAGCAGTCCTTCCAATGAATATTCAGGGTTGATTTCCTTTAGGATTGACTGGTTTGATCTTGCTATCCAAGGGATTCTCAAGAGTCTTTCTCCCGCACCACAAACTGAAAGCATCAGTTCCTTTGAGCTCAGCCTTCATTATGGTCCAGCTCTCACATGTGCACACGACTGTTGGAAAAACCACAGCTTTGACTATACACACCAGTTTTTGATACTTAGAAAAGTTCATCTTCAGAGCAACCACTTAAATAACCCAACCTGGCTGAGATATTAATTTCATTTCAATTATGAGAGATTAGCTATAACTGGCAAAATGTATTTTCTGTAGTTGCAGAGTCAGCTTCACCAGTTTGATACTCATGCCAGAGAAGTCAAATGAGTAACGGATTTGTTATGAGCAACTTTTCAATTTCTTACAAGAAGACCTGTAATTTGCTCAAAGGTGTTATGTGACACCAATAATTGGACTTGTTTGAATTCTCTTAGGGCAATGCAGCATAGCTGACATCATCCCTTCCTCCTAATTACTATTATTAGAACCTCTTTGAATTTTTCAAATTTCCAATTCCAATGCAAAGCTCTTTGAGTCATTATGACAGTTATTCTCCAATCATGGATTAATTCTGTCAAGAACAAACTGGGAAATGACTGGGTGAGGCAACAACTTCACCACAAAAAATGAAAGATATTTAAGAGAGAAAGTTAAGTGTGGATGGGTATACATGCCAGATATAAACAGCATATATTTAATTTTAAAACATAAATAGACACACATACACCCCATAAGCATATATTTAACTTCACTGAAAACCCTGACTTACAATTGTTGTTGTTCAGTCACTACCCCATGTCCAACTCTTTGTAATCCCATGAACTGAAGCACGCTGGGTTTCCCTGTCCTTCACCATCCCCTAGAGTTTGCTCAAATTCATGTCCATTAAGTCGATGATGCCGTACATCTACCTTATTCTTTGTTGCTTCCTTCTCCTCCTACACTCAATCTTTCCCAGCATCAAGGGCTTTTCCAATGAGACGGCTCTTTAGATCAGGTGTCCAAAGTATTGGAGCTTCAGCAGCAGTCCTTCCAATGAATATTCAGGGTTGATTTCCTTTAGGATTGACTGATTTGATCTTGCTATCCAAGGGATTCTCAAGAGTCTTTCTCCCGCACCACAAACTGAAAGCATCAGTTCCTTTGAGCTCAGCCTTCATTATGGTCCAGCTCTCACATGTGCACACGACTGTTGGAAAAACCACAGCTTTGACTATACACACCTTTGTCAGCAAAGTTACTTCTCTGCTTTTTAATACACTGTCTACTTTATCATAGTTTTCCAAGGAGTAAGAATCTTTTAATTCCATGGCTGCCATCACTATCCACAGTGATTTTGGAGGCCAAGAAAATAAATTCTGTCATTGTTTCCACTTTTTCCCAATCTATTTCCAGAAGGTGATGGGAGCAGATGCCATGATCTTAGTTTTTTTTTTAATGTTGTTGTTTTTTACTCTCCTTTTTCACCCTCATTCAAGAGGTTCTTTAGTTCCTCTTCTCTTTCTGCCATTAGAGTATTATTTGCATATCTGAGGTTGTTGATATTTCTCCCAGTGATATTGATATTTCTCCAGCTTGTGAGTTATCTAGCCTGTTATTTTTGTATGATACACTCTCCATATAAGTTAAATAAGCAGAGTGATGATTCACAGCCTTGACATACTCCTTTCCCAATTTGGAACCAGTCTGCTGTTGCATGTCTGGTTTTAACTATTGCTTCCTGACCCATGTATGGGTTTCTTGGGAGACAAGTAAGATGCTCAGGTATTCTGATCTCTGTAAGAATTTCCCACAGTTTGTTGTGATCCACATGGTCAAAGGTTTTTTTTGTGATCAATGAAGCAGAAGCAGATGTTTACTTAGAATTCCCTCACTTTCTCTATGATACAGTCAACACTGGACATTTGATCTTTGGTCCTGCTGCCTTTTCTAAATACAGCTTATACAGCTCTAAGTTCTCAGTTCAAATACTATTGAAGCCTAACTTGAAGGATTTTAAGTATTACCTTGCTTCATGTGAGTGCAGTTGTACGGCAGTTTGAACAGCCTTTGGCACTGCGTTTCTTTGGGATTGGAATGAAAACTGACTTTTACCAGTCTTGTAACCACTGCTTGATTTTCAAAATTTGCTGGCATACTGCAGGTAGTGCTTTAACAGCAACATCTTTTAGGATTTGAAAAAGCTCAGCTAAAATTGCATCACCTCTACTAGCTTTGTTGGTAGCAATGCTTCCTAAGACCCATTTGACCTCACACCCCAGGATGTCTGGTTCTAGATGAGTGACCACACCATCACGATTATCTGGGCCATTAAGACCATTTTTGTACAGTTCTTCTGTGTATTCTTGTCACCTCTTCTTAATCTCTTCTGCTTCTGTTGGTTCCTGCCATTTCTGTCCTTCATTGCACCCATGTTTACATGAAATTTTCCTTAGTATTTCTAATTTTCTTGAAGAATCTCTAGTCTTTCCCATTCTATTGCTTCCCTCTACTTTGTGTTGTTCAGTTAAGAAGGTTTTCTTGTATCTTCTTGCTATCCTCTGGAACTCTGCATTCAGTTGGGTGTATCTTTCTCTTTGTCCTTTGCCTTTCACTTCTCTTTTATTCTCAAGTATTTGTAAGGCCTTCTCCGACAGCCACTTAACCATCTTGGATTTCTTTTTTTTGAGGATGCTTTTGATTACCACCTCCTGTACCATGCTATAAATCTTTGCACCTAGTTCTTCAGGCACTCTGTACACTGGATCTAGTCCATTGAATCTATTTGTCATCTCTACTATATAATCATAAGAGATTTGATTTATGTCATACCTGAAAGGTCTAATGTTTTCCCTTTTTTAAAAATTTCCCACAGTTTGTTGTGATCCACATGGTCAAAGGTTTTTTTTGTGATCAATGAAGCAGAAGCAGATGTTTACTTAGAATTCCCTCACTTTCTCTATGATACAGTCAACACTGGACATTTGATCTTTGGTCCTGCTGCCTTTTCTAAATACAGCTTATACAGCTCTAAGTTCTCAGTTCAAATACTATTGAAGCCTAACTTGAAGGATTTTAAGTATTACCTTGCTTCATGTGAGTGCAGTTGTACGGCAGTTTGAACAGCCTTTGGCACTGCGTTTCTTTGGGATTGGAATGAAAACTGACTTTTACCAGTCTTGTAACCACTGCTTGATTTTCAAAATTTGCTGGCATACTGCAGGTAGTGCTTTAACAGCAACATCTTTTAGGATTTGAAAAAGCTCAGCTAAAATTGCATCACCTCTACTAGCTTTGTTGGTAGCAATGCTTCCTAAGACCCATTTGACCTCACACCCCAGGATGTCTGGTTCTAGATGAGTGACCACACCATCACGATTATCTGGGCCATTAAGACCATTTTTGTACAGTTCTTCTGTGTATTCTTGTCACCTCTTCTTAATCTCTTCTGCTTCTGTTGGTTCCTGCCATTTCTGTCCTTCATTGCACCCATGTTTACATGAAATTTTCCTTAGTATTTCTAATTTTCTTGAAGAATCTCTAGTCTTTCCCATTCTATTGCTTCCCTCTACTTTGTGTTGTTCAGTTAAGAAGGTTTTCTTGTATCTTCTTGCTATCCTCTGGAACTCTGCATTCAGTTGGGTGTATCTTTCTCTTTGTCCTTTGCCTTTCACTTCTCTTTTATTCTCAAGTATTTGTAAGGCCTTCTCCGACAGCCACTTAACCATCTTGGATTTCTTTTTTTTGAGGATGCTTTTGATTACCACCTCCTGTACCATGCTATAAATCTTTGCACCTAGTTCTTCAGGCACTCTGTACACTGGATCTAGTCCATTGAATCTATTTGTCATCTCTACTATATAATCATAAGAGATTTGATTTATGTCATACCTGAAAGGTCTAATGTTTTCCCCTACTTTCAATTTAAGCCTCAGTTTTGCAATAAGAGCGCATGATCTGAACCAGTCAGCTCCAGGTTTGTTTTTGCTGACTGTACAGTGTTTCTCTATGCTTGGCTGCAAAAAATACAATCAGTCTGATTTCTGTATTAAACATCTGGTGATGTTCATGTGTAGACTCTACTACATCAGTTTCTTCTTATGAAATGGGAATAATATTAACCCAAACACTATATTTAATTTGTTTCCCAAAACAGTAAGTAATTTATTTCTTAGATATAACAGTGCTGAGGGATCTTGTCCCTCTGTTTATATTCACGTTGTACATTTGTTTTAGGGGGTGGTTGTCTGTTATCTGTAGATTTTACATTGACTGAGCAGTCAATAAAGCAAATAACAATTGTTTGGGGTCCAGTCACTTGCTTGTTGTACAGCCACAATCTGGCCTCAAACACATGAGCTAAACTCTTGTAATGTGTGCCGAAGAATTCATATCAATCATAATGACACTAACTATGGCTAATGAGAATGTGATAGGAGAGTCAATATGTTGAATTTAAGTAAACTTGCTATTCTTCAAAATGATTTTCTAATAATGATCATATGTGTACCAACTATACTAATGAGTGATTACCTAGGCAGAACTGTCTCACCAAAAGACCTCTAGTTTAAAATTTGGTGTAGTGAATGCAAGGTTTTAAGCCCAAACCAAATCAATCCAAAGTCCTCTTCTAATTATGCACTGTTTTCACAACTCTGAAACTCAGTTCTGTCCTCTGTAATGTGGAGGTTAATAAAGCCTCTCTTCTAAAAATAAGAGTTGGCATATACTGGGTGCCTAGCAGAGAAGAGATACTGAAAAAATGATAATGTTCAGACAATGAGTAGAAACATAGAAAACAATACAGAAGTGTGCTGTTACTACAGTAGACATCACGTAACAACCACGACCCTTATTTTCCACCTTAGAGATTGTGTATGTGCTCATTTGCTTTGATACCAATGCTATAAATCTTTGCACCTAGTTCTTCAGGCACTCTGTACACTGGATCTAGTCCATTGAATCTATTTGTCATCTCTACTATATAATCATAAGAGATTTGATTTATGTCATACCTGAAAGGTCTAATGTTTTCCCCTACTTTCAATTTAAGCCTCAGTTTTGCAATAAGAGCGCATGATCTGAACCAGTCAGCTCCAGGTTTGTTTTTGCTGACTGTACAGTGTTTCTCTATGCTTGGCTGCAAAAAATACAATCAGTCTGATTTCTGTATTAAACATCTGGTGATGTTCATGTGTAGACTCTACTACATCAGTTTCTTCTTATGAAATGGGAATAATATTAACCCAAACACTATATTTAATTTGTTTCCCAAAACAGTAAGTAATTTATTTCTTAGATATAACAGTGCTGAGGGATCTTGTCCCTCTGTTTATATTCACGTTGTACATTTGTTTTAGGGGGTGGTTGTCTGTTATCTGTAGATTTTACATTGACTGAGCAGTCAGTAAAGCAAATAACAATTGTTTGGGGTCCAGTCACTTGCTTGTTGTACAGCCACAATCTGGCCTCAAACACATGAGCTAAACTCTTGTAATGTGTGCCGAAGAATTCATATCAATCATAATGACACTAACTATGGCTAATGAGAATGTGATAGGAGAGTCAATATGTTGAATTTAAGTAAACTTGCTATTCTTCAAAATGATTTTCTAATAATGATCATATGTGTACCAACTATACTAATGAGTGATTACCTAGGCAGAACTGTCTCACCAAAAGACCTCTAGTTTAAAATTTGGTGTAGTGAATGCAAGGTTTTAAGCCCAAACCAAATCAATCCAAAGTCCTCTTCTAATTATGCACTGTTTTCACAACTCTGAAACTCAGTTCTGTCCTCTGTAATGTGGAGGTTAATAAAGCCTCTCTTCTAAAAAATAAGAGTTGGCATATACTGGGTGCCTAGCAGAGAAGAGATACTGAAAAAATGATAATGTTCAGACAATGAGTAGAAACATAGAAAACAATACAGAAGTGTGCTGTTTCTACAGTAGACATCACGTAACAACCATGACCCTTATTTTCCACCTTAGAGATTGTGTATGTGCTCATTTGCTTTAGTTGTGCAGGATTCTTTGTGACCCATGGACTAGAGCCTGCCAGGCTCCTCTGTCCATGGGATTATCCTGGCAAGGATACTGGAGTAGGCTGCCATTGCTTTCTCCAGGATATCTTCCCGACTCAGGGACTAGACCCATGTCTCCTGTGGCTCCGGCACTGGGAGGTGGATTCTTTACCACTGGGCCACCTCAGAAGCTACCCAAAGAGTTCAAAATTTTTAATTTCATTGAAGCTCAGTGAAACAGGAAGCCACTACTAGCTGACACTGAAATCTAGTGGCTACTATCTTCAGTATAGGTTATTGAATAAATGTTTCCTGAGCACCACCATAGTAATGCCAGTCCCTTTAGGAACTCCAACTCACTCAATACACTGAGTTCGTCTTACAAAGCAAAACAAACTATTACTGTTATTAATTTATCAGAGGAAAGGACAATGTGACACCCTGAGATATTTTTACAAAACCAAATTTTACATTAGATTGTTACAGAACATATAAACCCTTTCTGCAATTAAGAGGTCATCTTTAATATATCTGAGAAAGATAAAACTGGATGGAAAAATGTACAAGCAGAAATCCAGACACTTGATATTCAAACAGTGAAAGGTATATGAAGCTTTTCCCTGAATTCTGCTCACCCCCTTAGTTTATTCCATTGATTATATGAGAAAGAAGTCTCTATAAAGTTGTGAACACTGGAAAAGTCAGACAACTGAAAATTCTAGGGTATAGCTGACATACATGCATGTGTGTTTGCCCTCCGTCGTGTCCAACTCTTTGCAACCCCATGGAGTGTAGCCCTCCAGGCTCCTCTGTCCATGGAATTTTCCAGGCAAGAATACGGGAGAGGGTTGCCATTTTTTCCCTCCAAGGGATCTTCCTGATGCAGGGATCTAACGCAGATCTCTTGCATCACAGGTAGATTCCTTTTCACTATGTCATGGGAAAGAAATCTCAGTTAATTGCTGAAAGTAGGGATGTTGAGCAAGACATAATGTGGTGCTGATGTCCTGGCAATAGAAGGCTTACGACTGAACACTACTGAGAGCTCTATTTCAGCAGGAACGTAGATACATAGCTCACCTTCCAGTAACTGCATGAGGAAGGAAGACTCCAGAAATAAGAACAAGCATTACAGAATCTGAGTATGTTACTAAAATACAGATTCAAGCACTTACTGGGTTGGTTATAAGGGGAAATATGGACTCTCTCTCAGAAATGAGGCAAAAACTCAAACTACAGAACTAGGCCCCCAAGACAGACCTCGGCCTATAGTCATGTTGCCTTGATTCTAAGTCTTCTGAATGCTGCCTTTGGGAAGTAAATGACCTGAAAACCCAAGTCCAAATTATGGTTCTGCCACTTATTAGTTGTGTAACCCTGGAAAAACTATTTTACTTTTCTGAACGTCAGTTTTCTCATCTGTAAACTACTGTTACAACTCTTACTCTATCAGAGGGTGTTAAAGATTAAATAAGAAAGAGTATTTGTCATGCCTCATAGAAGCATTTCACATACCTTACATTAGATTATACTGTGCTTGTCTTCTTTTGGGGAAAATTGTGTAGTAAGAATTTAAATACAGCAAACAGGGGTTCTGTGCTGATAGATGTATAGATGCCTCACTTATACATACATATACACACACACATATCAAAGATGGTTAAGAAGTTCAGATATATATGTGATAGATGTACTATATGTATTACATACATGTATGCAGATTTCTAAATATTATATGGTATTTGGGGAACTTTTTCTTGTACAGTTATTTGTGAAAGGCACATGAGAAATAACTTCATGTGCCTTGAAGAAATACTCTTCAACCAGATAGCTCTTCATGATTACAGTAACCATTAAGCACCCACAATATAGTATAGGATACCAAAAATACAAATCACTACATTTGAACCTTTGGGCACCATTACCCCTGGTTTAAATCTACATAATTATAGCAATACATTTGTTCCAGGTAATAACTCATTCTGTTTTCAAAATCTATATAAAAAAGCAAAAAGAAGCAAATACTGTCTTCTAGATGGTTAAGAAACTCAAAAAAATGATTATTTCTTTTCAATAGCCATTCATGTAACTCATATAGTGACAATTTCTCTCCAATTAGGAACTCTAAAATTAAGAAATACAAATGAGCTACTGGATTACCCCTAAATCTCTGTACAATGTATGCTGAATTTTCTATATGTACATAGTGTGTATTTTTTTAGGGAGAATATTCATAGTTTAGAAAAATTCTTGAATATGTAATTCCCACTAAATAGAGAAACAGAAGCTACATTTGAGTATGTTTGCCTTAAGTTATATCTCAAAACTAAAACTGCACTTCTATAAAACATGAGAATTATTGGACGTACCATGAAACATTCTATAGGGATGCAATCCTTTTCTACTTCTGATTTCAGTAAGGGGGAGGTGACAAAAATTGTCATCAGATGTGCAAATATATTTGTGGGATTTACTCTGAATACACAAAAAGAGAATACTAATTTAGGCCAGGGTTTCTGAAGTTGTTGCATATACTTATATTTTATGGTAATTAAGAATGTCAACAGTGGAAGAGTATTACCTTTTATGATTCAAAAGTCAATACAGCTATCTCACACATTAATCGCCAATATTAGGGATTTTACTTTTCTATGGGAACAGTATACCGGCATTTTAAATCAGGTAATCTCAAACTCCTTCCTTTATCTATATTAAGTCCTATAGTAAGTCTTATCTATATGTATATAGATTCAACACAGCAAAGAAATTCCCCTGAAAAATTCACAATATTTCCTCTTATCTCCTAGAGTATTAATAGTCTTAGGTTGAAAAATCTGTCCTTCTGACTTTTTTCCGTTGGAGAAAGGACAGATAGTCCAACAGGTCCATATCACCAATAAATGAATTCCTATCAGTGAGTCTTGATGTGCAGTTCAGCCTGTTTTCTCTGACCTCCCAGATGTGTCTGTACCTGGGCACACAGGGGCTGTTCACAACCAGTTTCCAGGCAGGCTATGCTTGGTCTGTCCCCATAAGCCCTAGTCAATCTGTCCCAGAGCTCCTCCTTGCAACTAAGCCAATAAAGTCATATACCCCAAGACGTGGATTTGAAAATTACAAATCCTTTTCATGCTGTCTAATCCAGGATAGCAGTAATCAAGCTCATATTTTGACCCACTAGACTCACTATTTTGTAATATGCATTTTCTTGGTGGCTCAGTGGTAAAGAAACTACCTGCCAATGCAGGGGACTCATGTTCAGCTGATCCCTGGGTCAGGAAGATTCTCTAGAGAAGGAAATGGCAACTCACTCCTGTATTCTTGCCTGGGAAATCCCATGGACAAAGGAGACTGGCAGGCAATAGGCCATGGGGTCACAAAAGAGTCAGACACAAGTGAAGTAACTAAACATCAACAACAACTATGAAAGAGAAGATGTGTGAGACGCAAAGCCAAACTTCCAGCAAGAAGCATGGACTTAGATTATGACTGACATATACACACTACCATGTGTAAAACAGAGAGCTAGTGGGAACCTGTTATTGTTAACAACAAAAGAATTCATCTCAGTGACCTGTGATGATCTAGATGGGTGAAATAGCAGGTGATGGGAGAAAGATTTAAAAGAGAGGGATACATGTACATGTATAGCTGATTCATTCCATTGTACAGCAGGAATGAATAAAATGTTATGGCACAACTATACGCCAATAAAAAAAAAAGCATGGACTTAATATTTGTAGAATACTCGGAAAATCTAAAGAGAAAGGGAAAAAAAATAAAAGCAGAAACAGGACCTGCAGCCCATGATATTGATAACCTTGGTGTTACATTCCACATATGAAGCACATAGAAGTAACTACAGGTATCTTGGCCAAGGTCTCAAGAAAATTTTGATTTGGAGCAACCTCTGACCAAAATCCAGCTGGTGTGATGAATGTAAAGTCAGAACATAGGCACACATTCAGTACCCCGGTGAGAGAATAGGCCTATCAACTTTACACAACTAACTGGTGTTTAAAACAGTTAACAAAGTAATCTCTAGCCCACAATCCTCCTGTATAACTATATAAACTGGCCAAGCAAAGCCTTCTCTCATGTGACCAAAGAATCTAGATCACATAGTCACAACCCTCAGGGTAAGAATTTGAGCCAAAGGTTATGCAAACTTTATCTCTACTTATTGTCAAAAAAGAACGATGAACTCAGACTTTTCCCTGTTTTAGGAAGATAAAAAGAGAAAGAATCATAGGTTGTTTTGTTTCTTTTTTTTTTTTTTTTTGAAAAAATAAACTGATTTTTTTAATCCTGAAGACCAGGGGAAAGTTCTGCCTCCAGTGGAATATAACTATATAAACCATCTATATCGGAAAAATTAATGGTTCACTCCATAAAAGTTTATTAACTGATACATGCAAATGTTTTAGAGCCTAATCATCAGGACCTATTATGTGGTATTTAAAATGAAACATAAAGGGATATGGCTAACAAGAACCCCACAAACGTGTTTTTAAACAGTTCAGTAGATTTCAACAGGTGAAACATTTCTACCAATGTAGGTCACAGTACACTCTTCAAAGTTCTTTACAACAATTATTTTTGCCCCGTTTTATGTTCATTTTTGTTTGCCACTTGGAAAAAATAACAAGCTCTGAATTTTTCAAAAGAAAAATATTTAAGTATTGCTGCATTAAAATTGACTAGATAGTATAGGCAATCCATTTGCTTAAATTGAAGACTTCTTATATTGGTTAAAGTGACAAGGTGAAACAGAATGAAAAGGAATCAGTTTCTCCAACAGGCATTTTCTTTGTGGGCTGAGAAACAGAGGTTGTAGAAAGAGCTCCCAAGAAAATGATCAAGCAATGAACAGGTATCAAATGGTAAAGCTGGTGTTTGAGGGACATTGACGTTGTCTTAGCTGAAAACAGCTGAAAACAAGCAATGAACAGGTAAAAATAAAAATCTTGGCCAAGGTCTCAAGAAAATTTTGATTTGGAGCAACCTCTGACCAAAATCCAGCTGGTGTGATGAATGTAAAGTCAGAACATAGGCACACATTCAGTACCCCGGTGAGAGAATAGGCCTATCAACTTTACACAACTAACTGGTGTTTAAAACAGTTAACAAAGTAATCTCTAGCCCACAATCCTCCTGTATAACTATATAAACTGGCCAAGCAAAGCCTTCTCTCATGTGACCAAAGAATCTAGATCACATAGTCACAACCCTCAGGGTAAGAATTTGAGCCAAAGGTTATGCAAACTTTATCTCTACTTATTGTCAAAAAAGAACGATGAACTCAGACTTTTCCCTGTTTTAGGAAGATAAAAAGAGAAAGAATCATAGGTTGTTTTGTTTCTTTTTTTTTTTTTTTTTGAAAAAATAAACTGATTTTTTTAATCCTGAAAACCAGGTGAAAGTTCTGCCTCCGAAGTGGAATATAACTATATAAACCATCTATATCGGAAAAATTAATGGTTCACTCCATAAAAGTTTATTAACTGATACATGCAAATGTTTTAGAGCCTAATCATCAGGACCTATTATGTGGTATTTAAAATGAAACATAAAGGGATATGGCTAACAAGAACCCCACAAACGTGTTTTTAAACAGTTCAGTAGATTTCAACAGGTGAAACATTTCTACCAATGTAGGTCACAGTACACTCTTCAAAGTTCTTTACAACAATTATTTTTGCCCCGTTTTATGTTCATTTTTGTTTGCCACTTGGAAAAAATAACAAGCTCTGAATTTTTCAAAAGAAAAATATTTAAGTATTGCTGCATTAAAATTGACTAGATAGTATAGGCAATCCATTTGCTTAAATTGAAGACTTCTTATATTGGTTAAAGTGACAAGGTGAAACAGAATGAAAAGGAATCAGTTTCTCCAACAGGCATTTTCTTTGTGGGCTGAGAAACAGAGGTTGTAGAAAGAGCTCCCAAGAAAAATGATCAAGCAATGAACAGGTATCAAATGGTAAAGCTGGTGTTTGAGGGACATTGGACGTTGTCTTAGCTGACATCCAAAACAATCAGCTGAATCAAATACATTAAGCAAACGACATGTTTATTGGGAGTTCAGGGAGTTGAAAAGTAAAAAATAAAAAATCATTTGAACTGAGATTATAACTGACATCATGTGACAGAGATGGCTACCTAAATACTGCCCTAGACCAATGGATGGAGGGAAAGGTGATGTCTGATTCAGCTGTCTCTCGACCAGTCCTGTCTTGGAGCTTCTAAAAGATGAAATCAGAATGACCCAGAGCAATTTCATGAGAGTCTACTCAATATTCTGTTGACAATCCAATCTCTTCTGTGGATTGCTGGCTTGCCTGTTTCCATCCTGAATTTTATCACAGTATCTTTCCTTGATCTGAATAGACATTCTTGTTCAAGCTACGGCTGTGGAAAGACTCTTACTGTTTACCTCCTGTTCACTTTTCACATTATCCTCAAAAGGAGTTTGACTCATTGTGACTGTTACAAACACTGATATCCCACTTTGTATATTACTCTACCCTCATTCCTTGGTCTAGGCTAAAACTGCCTCCTCTGTGACAGATCTACTAGCCTTGATAAACCATGCATTTTCACTCTTATTAATGTAGGTCTTTCTGGTGATCTGGAATTATTTAAATCTTAATATAAAATAGCTTTCATATGAAGGCCCAAAATCTATTTGCAGAGATGTGTGGAAATCTATACAGAAATGGTGCCTAAGGCCAGATCAAAGCTCAGTAAGATAGATTCCAGGGCCACATCTACATTCCGGGAGAAACAGCATACTTATTGATTAATATTAGTCAGTCATGACACAGAATGCAGAATCTTCCTTTGTCTCCAAGATGAACCCATAGTGCATGTGCAGCCTGTGTCCTTCTGTACTTTCTTTCACTTAGGAGAACCGTATCTCCCTTGTTTTCCAGGCTGTAGCTTCCGTCTTTATATGACTGAACACGCCTCTTCACCTCACTCTGCCAGCCTCACAGATGGAGACGTGTTCCAGGCCTTCTGATCATGTTACCTGGTCTCCCACCTAAGTAATTCTCACCAAGTATGAGTAAATGACCCCAAAGCATGTTCCTTTATGAGGACAAATGTAAGATATCCAAGAGGAAGAAGCAATCTCTTTTCCTATGAAACTGCTATGGGGTGGTGCATTTCTGAAGCTGCCAGCTTCCATCTTTCCTAGTTGCATTCAGGAAGACCAGCTACCATAGAGGAAAGGTAGGTCAACACATGCATGCACACACACACTCACACAACAAAAAAGCAGAGACACAGCAGTGCTGAAAACTGGGCAATGAGGGGGTATTCTAGAGGCATTAATAATTTTTCCATTTTCCCACTGAGAAATTTCTTTGTAATTATTTCTTCAATTCAGTCAACTGCATTCTTTTTAGCTAAACATGCAAATAATTTCCTTTTTTTGCTCAAGCTATGTGTTCTTTTCCCCTCATAGTATTTATTCAGTATTATGATTTGCAGAGTCACTTTGTAGATAATGGCAATATTCTTGCCTGGGAAATCTCAATCTTTTGTGACTGTGGAAAGACTCTTACTGTTTACCTCCTGTTCACTTTTCACATTATCCTCAAAAGGAGTTTGACTCATTGTGACTGTTACAAACACTGATATCCCACTTTGTATATTACTCTACCCTCATTCCTTGGTCTAGGCTAAAACTGCCTCCTCTGTGACAGATCTACTAGCCTTGATAAACCATGCATTTTCACTCTTATTAATGTAGGTCTTTCTGGTGATCTGGAATTATTTAAATCTTAATATAAAATAGCTTTCATATGAAGGCCCAAAATCTATTTGCAGAGATGTGTGGAAATCTATACAGAAATGGTGCCTAAGGCCAGATCAAAGCTCAGTAAGATAGATTCCAGGGCCACATCTACATTCCGGGAGAAACAGCATACTTATTGATTAATATTAGTCAGTCATGACACAGAATGCAGAATCTTCCTTTGTCTCCAAGATGAACCCATAGTGCATGTGCAGCCTGTGTCCTTCTGTACTTTCTTTCACTTAGGAGAACCGTATCTCCCTTGTTTTCCAGGCTGTAGCTTCCGTCTTTATATGACTGAACACGCCTCTTCACCTCACTCTGCCAGCCTCACAGATGGAGACGTGTTCCAGGCCTTCTGATCATGTTACCTGGTCTCCCACCTAAGTAATTCTCACCAAGTATGAGTAAATGACCCCAAAGCATGTTCCTTTATGAGGACAAATGTAAGATATCCAAGAGGAAGAAGCAATCTCTTTTCCTATGAAACTGCTATGGGGTGGTGCATTTCTGAAGCTGCCAGCTTCCATCTTTCCTAGTTGCATTCAGGAAGACCAGCTACCATAGAGGAAAGGTAGGTCAACACATGCATGCACACACACACTCACACAACAAAAAAGCAGAGACACAGCAGTGCTGAAAACTGGGCAATGAGGGGGTATTCTAGAGGCATTAATAATTTTTCCATTTTCCCACTGAGAAATTTCTTTGTAATTATTTCTTCAATTCAGTCAACTGCATTCTTTTTAGCTAAACATGCAAATAATTTCCTTTTTTTGCTCAAGCTATGTGTTCTTTTCCCCTCATAGTATTTATTCAGTATTATGATTTGCAGAGTCACTTTGTAGATAATGGCAATATTCTTGCCTGGGAAATCTCACGGACAGAGGACCATGAAGGGCTATAGTCTATGGGGTTGCAAAAGATTCAGACATGGCTAAACCACTGAGCAACAACAACAAATACAACTGTAAACAAAAGAGGTCACTAACTGACTCCATGGAATTCACCCTCTAATGGAAAGACAGACAGTGAATAAGATATATAAGTAACTAAAGTGTGCTAAGCAGGGATATATGCTAAGGAAAAGAAAATAAAGCAGAGTAGGAATATGGATGCTATTGAGAAAGTATTGTGAATTTAGCTTCTAACACAGATCACAAAAACGTATTACAAAACTTCACATAATGTAGGTTCATCACCCTGTTATAATAATTTTATTTATCATGTTTTTAATTTTAATTTTCCATATTACTATCATATTTCATTGAGAGACTATATCTCTCACAAAAGATTATAGTATGACCTTATTTTGCAGCATTTACTCCACCCTTTAACTGTTTTCATTTTACTTGGCTTTTAATCCTATAGGTACACAACTATTTACAGTATCAGGTTGCTTCAAAAACTCAAATTGATATTCTTCATTTGAAGCAACCATAACTAGTTTGCTGTAGGTTTTAAACAACGAACATGGTTGCTTTATTAGCTTCTGCTGGAATATTGCTATTTTAAAAACAACCCCCAAATCCCAGTGGCTTATAGCAACATCCATGGTATGACAGATACTTGATTTCATGACGCAACAGAAAAGCTTGAGCGAGATGAGTGGCACTTGCTTAAGGACACGGCTCAGAAATGGCACCCTATCATTTCCTTCCAAATGATCAGTTCAAGCCACAAGGTCAAACCCAATATATGAGATAGAGAAGTATATTCTACTCATAGCGGACCACTGCAAGGGCAGAGAGGAAAGGAAGTATTTTTAATAAAAAGTACAATCTACTCACTAAATTTAATTCTCCACACTGAGCACAATCAAACCAGGGAGTGGTCTAAATTCAGCTACACAAAAGAAATTCTAGAAACTTGGCCCTATTAAGGTTACATAGGAAGATCCGCCAGAAGGGAAGCAGGACTTTAAAAATTATGTAAAACATAATATACCCATAAAAAGACTATCTCCATGTTACTGTCTGAACATGCCAAGCTACTGGATGACTCCCTGCTTTCTACCTGAAAATTCTCTGTCCTTTACAATTGATACTCTCCTTTGAAAATCCAGTTTGGCATTCTTTACTCTCCAGTTTAATAGTGCTTCGTCTGTGTGTGTGTGTCCCTTCAAAAACAGAATGTGTATATAAATTTAAATATAACACATTTATTGTAATTTATGAGAAATGTTCTATGACTCAATAGTTTATCAATTTTATGGGCTCACTGAAGGTGAGCACCATATATTCATGTCTGTACATCGAAGCTTAGCTTAGTTCCTGAATGTAGGGACATTCAAATGTCACACAATACATTTAATCTGAATGATCTTAAATTTTCTTCCTATTCTAATATTAACCACAAAGTCTTGCATTATCACAAGAGTTTAGGATGTTGTTCTAATAAAGTATCAATGATTTTCCAGTCTTAGCACTGAAGAGTCTTAACAACAACATTTGAAAAGGTTATTCTGTTTGCTGCATTTAAAGAGCATTAGCTCCGACCTTTAGTTCCCAACCTTGGATTTCTTATCCTCCGGGTCCTCTTCTGATTCAGTATTCAGTCTCTGGATTGCTGTTCATTCTGCCGATCATTTCACGGAAGTGATTTTGGCAGAGAAAGTAACTCCTATGCACAGCCAGGTGTGCGCTTTGGCACCCTCACCACTGGTGAGGTTGACTCAGATGTTTCCCACACCTGTGAACTGAGTGCGCAACCTTAGCTAGCTCCCACGAACTTAATCATGCTCAATTTCAAAATTAAAAAAAAAATAGTTGAGAACATGCATAAAGTTTCAGATGTTGAGACTTCTTGCCATCCCTTGCCACATCCTCCTCAACAGAGCATTACTGTAAACAAATTAGCATTTCTTCATCATCATTTTATCTTGATTTGTGGAATGTGGGAATGGAATACAACTCATTATGTCTAAAGAGCTGATTAATGGGCTTCCCTGGTGGTCCAGTGGGTAAGGACACTGCCTTGCAGTGCAAGGGGCGCCAGTTCGATCCCTGGCCTGGGAAGATCCCACGTGCCATGGAGCGGCTGGACTGATGTGTCCAATTACCAAGCCAGAGCTCTGGAGCGCATGCGCCCAGAGCTGGTGCTCTGAAGCGAGCAAGCCCACTGTGATGGGAGGCCCACATAGGCCAAAGAACAAAGATGGATGAAAATAGATAAATGAAAGACCAACAGAAGTGGCCCACCCGCCCCCTCCCTCCCCACCCCACGCCCCGCAAAAATAAATAAATGTTTTAAAAAAGAATGTTAATTAAGTTTACAAAAAAAAAAAAAAAGAGCTGATTAATTCTAGTGGTGAAAGCATCTCTGTGCTTGCCCTTCAGATTGTTGCTTAAGGTGATCAATTTATAATCCAGTGGAAGGTCCAGCAATGGCTTTGACATTTAACATGTCTTTTTTGAAGCATGTTACAACTTTAGACATCAAAAGGTGGAGTTTTATATAAAAACTAAAACTTTAAACAGAATTAAACTTCAAATACTCTCATAACCTTCCCTTTTCTCTCAGCCAATAATGTGCTGTATGTCCTTAAGGAAGAATGTTTTTTGTAGGCTCTGAATTCCCATTCAATTTGTTTAATACCTTTCCTGCTGCTTCATTTATTTTGTCTACTGTACCCACCTATTGGCCAAAATTCCATGTTTATTCTCTAAAATCAAAAGTAGGATACTGTCAAAGGACAGGCATACAGACCAGTGGAACAGAATTGAGATTCCAGAAATAACCCCATACATTTATAGTTAAATGACTTTTGACAGGAGCACCACGATAAATTAATGGAAAAATAGTCTTTTCAACAAATAGTGCTAGAAAAACTGGGTATCTACTTAGAAATGAATTAAGTTGGACATCTTCCTCCTGACATAGTCAAAATGAATTCAAAACTTATCTAAAAAGCTAAATGTGAGAGATAAAGTTTTAAAACTCTTGCAAGAAAACAGATATAAATGTTTGTGACCAAGAATTAGGCAATGACTTCTTAGATATGGCACCTAAAGTATAAGCAAATAGGAAAAAAATAGATCAACTGGATTTTACCAAATTTAAAAACCTTTTGGCTTCAAAGGACACTATCAAAAAAGTGAAAGGATAAAAAAAAAATGGGAGAAAATATTTTCAAGTCATATATTGATCCCTGGGCTGAGAAGATTCTCTGACAACCCACTCTAGTATTCTTGCCTGGAAAAATCCCATGGACAGAGGATCTTGGTGGGCTACAGTCCATAGGCCTGCAAAGAGTCAGACATGACAATGATTAAACAACAACAACCACAACAAATCCAAAATATATAAAGAACTTCAAAATAAAAAGTAATAAAATGGACAAAATGTCTGAACATACATTTTTGCAAAGACTACAGAAATGGCTAATAAGCACATGGAAAAACACTTAAACTCATTAGTCATAAGGAAAATGAAAGTGAAATCAGTCAAAAAACACTTCATGGGTCTTGCCTGGTGGTCCAGTGGGTAAGGACACCACTTTGCAGTACAGGGAACCCGGTTCAATCCCTGGCCTGGGAAGATCCTATGTGCCATGGAGCGGCTGGGCTGATGTGTCCAACTACTGAGCTGGAGCTCTGGAGCGCATGTGCCCAGAGCTGGTGCTCTGCAGCTAGAGAGGCCACTGAGATGGGAGGCCCACACAGGCCAAAGAACAAAGATAAATAAATGAAAGATCAATAGAAGTGGCCAAAAAATAAAACCAAAACACTTCATATCCACTAAGACAGACGGTAACAAGTTTTGGCAAGGATCTAGACAAACTGAAACCCTTATGTCTCTCTGATGGGAATGTGAAATGGTGTGGCTACCTGGAAAATAATTTGGCAGTGCCTCAAAAATTAAACACACAGAGTTATCTTATGAGCCAGCAGTTCCACTCCCAGATATATACACCCATGAAAACTGAAAGCACCACGATAAATTAATGGAAAAATAGTCTTTTCAACAAATAGTGCTAGAAAAACTGGGTATCTACTTAGAAATGAATTAAGTTGGACATCTTCCTCCTGACATAGTCAAAATGAATTCAAAACTTATCTAAAAAGCTAAATGTGAGAGATAAAGTTTTAAAACTCTTGCAAGAAAACAGATATAAATGTTTGTGACCAAGAATTAGGCAATGACTTCTTAGATATGGCACCTAAAGTATAAGCAAATAGGAAAAAAATAGATCAACTGGATTTTACCAAATTTAAAAACCTTTTGGCTTCAAAGGACACTATCAAAAAAGTGAAAGGATAAAAAAAAAATGGGAGAAAATATTTTCAAGTCATATATTGATCCCTGGGCTGAGAAGATTCTCTGACAACCCACTCTAGTATTCTTGCCTGGAAAAATCCCATGGACAGAGGATCTTGGTGGGCTACAGTCCATAGGCCTGCAAAGAGTCAGACATGACAATGATTAAACAACAACAACCACAACAAATCCAAAATATATAAAGAACTTCAAAATAAAAAGTAATAAAATGGACAAAATGTCTGAACATACATTTTTGCAAAGACTACAGAAATGGCTAATAAGCACATGGAAAAACACTTAAACTCATTAGTCATAAGGAAAATGAAAGTGAAATCAGTCAAAAAACACTTCATGGGTCTTGCCTGGTGGTCCAGTGGGTAAGGACACCACTTTGCAGTACAGGGAACCCGGTTCAATCCCTGGCCTGGGAAGATCCTATGTGCCATGGAGCGGCTGGGCTGATGTGTCCAACTACTGAGCTGGAGCTCTGGAGCGCATGTGCCCAGAGCTGGTGCTCTGCAGCTAGAGAGGCCACTGAGATGGGAGGCCCACACAGGCCAAAGAACAAAGATAAATAAATGAAAGATCAATAGAAGTGGCCAAAAAATAAAACCAAAACACTTCATATCCACTAAGACAGACGGTAACAAGTTTTGGCAAGGATCTAGACAAACTGAAACCCTTATGTCTCTCTGATGGGAATGTGAAATGGTGTGGCTACCTGGAAAATAATTTGGCAGTGCCTCAAAAATTAAACACACAGAGTTATCTTATGAGCCAGCAGTTCCACTCCCAGATATATACACCCATGAAAACTGAAAGCATATTTTCACACAAAATGTTCACAGCAGCACTATTCATAAAATCACCAAAGTGAATAAAACCCTAGTGCCCAGCAAGTGAAGAATGGCAACCCACCCCAATATTCTTGCCTGGGAAATCCCATGGACAGAGGCACCTGGTGGGCTACAGTTCATGGGGGTGCAAAAAGTCAGACACAATGGAGTAAGTAAAAACAAAATATAATATATTCATGCAATGGAATTCAACCATGAAACACTGAAACATACTACAGGGATGAAGTTTGAAAACATGTCAAGTGAAGGAAGGCACAAAATACCACCTATGTGTGATCCAGCTACATGAAATGTCCACAATTGGCAAATTTAGAGAAACAGAAAGTATATGAGTGGTTCCAGGGTCTTGGGGAGGAGGAAATAGGAGTGACTGCTAATAGGTATGGGATTTCTCGGTGGGGGGAGGGGGCGGATTTCTTTGTGGGCAGTTGTGTTGATCTTTTAAATATACTAAAAATCACTGAATTAGGGCTTCCCTCATAGTCCAGCGGCTAAAAAGTCCACCTTGCAGTGCAAGGGGCACCGGTTTCATCCCTGGTCTAGGAAGATCCCACATGCCACTTACCAGCTGGACCGGTATGTCCAATTACCAGCCAGCACTCTGGACTGCATGTGCCCAGAACCAGTGCTCTGTAATGAGAGAGGCCACTGCAATGGGAGGCCCACACATGCCAAGAATAAAGATAGATGAAAACTAAACAATGACTTAATGGTAAAAAAAAATACTGAATTATATAAAGGGGTGTATTTTATAGTATGCTCATTATTTTTATTACTCACAGTAATAAAAAGTGAACAGTCTATTGATACATGAGACAGCATTAAGGTATCTCAAAATCATTATGTTAAGTGAAAGACAGACGGTAACAAGTTTTGGCAAGGATCTAGACAAACTGAAACCCTTATGTCTCTCTGATGGGAATGTGAAATGGTGTGGCTACCTGGAAAATAATTTGGCAGTGCCTCAAAAATTAAACACACAGAGTTATCTTATGAGCCAGCAGTTCCACTCCCAGATATATACACCCATGAAAACTGAAAGCATATTTTCACACAAAATGTTCACAGCAGCACTATTCATAAAATCACCAAAGTGAATAAAACCCTAGTGCCCAGCAAGTGAAGAATGGCAACCCACCCCAATATTCTTGCCTGGGAAATCCCATGGACAGAGGCACCTGGTGGGCTACAGTTCATGGGGGTGCAAAAAGTCAGACACAATGGAGTAAGTAAAAACAAAATATAATATATTCATGCAATGGAATTCAACCATGAAACACTGAAACATACTACAGGGATGAAGTTTGAAAACATGTCAAGTGAAGGAAGGCACAAAATACCACCTATGTGTGATCCAGCTACATGAAATGTCCACAATTGGCAAATTTAGAGAAACAGAAAGTATATGAGTGGTTCCAGGGTCTTGGGGAGGAGGAAATAGGAGTGACTGCTAATAGGTATGGGATTTCTCGGTGGGGGGAGGGGGCGGATTTCTTTGTGGGCAGTTGTGTTGATCTTTTAAATATACTAAAAATCACTGAATTAGGGCTTCCCTCATAGTCCAGCGGCTAAAAAGTCCACCTTGCAGTGCAAGGGGCACCGGTTTCATCCCTGGTCTAGGAAGATCCCACATGCCACTTACCAGCTGGACCGGTATGTCCAATTACCAGCCAGCACTCTGGACTGCATGTGCCCAGAACCAGTGCTCTGTAATGAGAGAGGCCACTGCAATGGGAGGCCCACACATGCCAAGAATAAAGATAGATGAAAACTAAACAATGACTTAATGGTAAAAAAAAATACTGAATTATATAAAGGGGTGTATTTTATAGTACGCTCATTATTTTTATTACTCACAGTAATAAAAAGTGAACAGTCTATTGATACATGAGACAGCATTAAGGTATCTCAAAATCATTATGTTAAGTGAAAGAAGTTACACCAAAAAAGAACAATACTGTAAGGTTCTATTTATATAGTCTAGGAAATGCAACTCATCTGTACTAACAGGAGGCAGATAGATCAGTAGTTGGCTGACGGGAGGTATGAGAGGTGAAAGAGATGACAAAGGACATCAGTAGACTTGAGAGATGATGACTACATTTCATTATCTTGACTGCAGTGATGGTTCCACCGTTGTATGCATGTGACAGAAAATTGTACCCTTTCTAAACGTGCAGTTCATATGTCAATTATTTGTTTAAAATGATACTGGATGAAAACCATGAAAGACATTTCACATCTGACAGTGATATTGCATTTGTAGGGTTTCTCCATAGCATTCATGGACATGGTTCTTGGAAAAGTGAGGGCTATACCTGCCAATTCAATTTTGAGGATACATTTTTAATTTTTTTCTTCCAATTACTTAAAAAATTCCAAAATGACATTATTCTGTATTATCTCACTACCAGTAGCCTATACTATCTCATTTTAAAATTATCTCAATCCACCCAATTGAATTAAAGGAAGAAATTTTAAGAAAAAAAATAAATAAAATGATAAGAGAAAAAAATATATACTGAACCTACTGGTGGTGAACAAACTATCAACTGGGAGAAGATAGTCAAATCTAGAAAACTGAGATTATATGGACATATTAGCAGGTTCTTAGCAGGAGGCAATTACTAGAATGTCTGTAAGGAAAGAATACACTAGTGACAGGAAACAAGGTCACAGGCATTTTTACAGTCACCTAAAAATTATGCCCTAGACTAAGATCCATGAGAAGTAGACGTTCCATATTTAACTCCAGTATGTAAAGCACGACATAACACAAAGTGGAATTACATAAATGATTGAAGAAATTATTCTGAGTTTCCGATGACAAAATGATCTGTTTCATTGTAGTCAATGAATTATTTAAAAGGGGAGGATCGGTGTGTGCTGCGTGTGTGCATATTACAAGGAGACCAAAACGCCATACATTTAATCAAGAGTCTCAAATGGGTATGTAGCCTAAACATCGTCACCAATCTGTTCTTTTGATCTAGGAATTATGATTTTAAAGCTTTCTATTTGAAACTGAAAAAAAGAATGTTTTTTTTCTCACAGCTGAATCCAGTTTGAAGAAATGATGTAAGAGCTGAGAGTTTACACTACCTAATGCTGTTCCCCAGATTCAAAATCTTTTCTCTGCTTAAATCTGTTTTACCTGGAACACCCTTTCTCTGATCCCTTGCAGGGCGGGGTCTAGCTCATCTTCCAACAGAGTTGAACTTCTAATGATGTTGTATTAGTGCCTCTCTTCGTCCAGACTACACTGTTTTGTGTCTCCATATATTTTCCTCATAGCACTAACACATTTGACTAACAATTTTTACTTCACCTTTTTTTTCTAATCTGACTCCTTCAATTGGAATCTGAGTTCCATGAAGGAAGCAATTTTGTCTGTCTTGTTCTCCACTGAATATTCGGTACTCAGACACAAAAGCCTGGCACACTGTAAACATCTGTAAATGAGTGAATGGGTGGAAGCATGACAATTTTAAAAGGAAAGCTTTTATAGAATACTAAAAAAGTCTGGCTGGCCACTTCTCCAAAAAATAAGTAAGGCTCATACCCAGTTACCAGTTCAGGAATAACGACACTTTTCCTTCCATTTCATTCCAGTCAAACAATTCAGTATTTTTTGAACATCTGCTATGATCCAAATTTTTTGATTAGGGCCTGAAGATAAAACTGAGATTATATGGACATATTAGCAGGTTCTTAGCAGGAGGCAATTACTAGAATGTCTGTAAGGAAAGAATACACTAGTGACAGGAAACAAGGTCACAGGCATTTTTACAGTCACCTAAAAATTATGCCCTAGACTAAGATCCATGAGAAGTAGACGTTCCATATTTAACTCCAGTATGTAAAGCACGACATAACACAAAGTGGAATTACATAAATGATTGAAGAAATTATTCTGAGTTTCCGATGACAAAATGATCTGTTTCATTGTAGTCAATGAATTATTTAAAAGGGGAGGATCGGTGTGTGCTGCGTGTGTGCATATTACAAGGAGACCAAAACGCCATACATTTAATCAAGAGTCTCAAATGGGTATGTAGCCTAAACATCGTCACCAATCTGTTCTTTTGATCTAGGAATTATGATTTTAAAGCTTTCTATTTGAAACTGAAAAAAAGAATGTTTTTTTTCTCACAGCTGAATCCAGTTTGAAGAAATGATGTAAGAGCTGAGAGTTTACACTACCTAATGCTGTTCCCCAGATTCAAAATCTTTTCTCTGCTTAAATCTGTTTTACCTGGAACACCCTTTCTCTGATCCCTTGCAGGGCGGGGTCTAGCTCATCTTCCAACAGAGTTGAACTTCTAATGATGTTGTATTAGTGCCTCTCTTCGTCCAGACTACACTGTTTTGTGTCTCCATATATTTTCCTCATAGCACTAACACATTTGACTAACAATTTTTACTTCACCTTTTTTTTCTAATCTGACTCCTTCAATTGGAATCTGAGTTCCATGAAGGAAGCAATTTTGTCTGTCTTGTTCTCCACTGAATATTCGGTACTCAGACACAAATGCCTGGCACACTGTAAACATCTGTAAATGAGTGAATGGGTGGAAGCATGACAATTTTAAAAGGAAAGCTTTTATAGAATACTAAAAAAGTCTGGCTGGCCACTTCTCCAAAAAATAAGTAAGGCTCATACCCAGTTACCAGTTCAGGAATAACGACACTTTTCCTTCCATTTCATTCCAGTCAAACAATTCAGTATTTTTTGAACATCTGCTATGATCCAAATTTTTTGATTAGGGCCTGAAGATAAAACAATGAAATAAGGCTTTCTGCTGTTTCCCCTGTATGAAGGACAAGGAACATGGAAAGAGATGAAACCTGAATCAAAATATATCATCTCCAGGTAGCACTTCCAGCATGCTTGGTGCAAGAGAAGCAGGGTGTTAAGTGATTAAACTGAAGTCTGAAGACAGTCTGTGAATTTTAATTATCTCTACTATCCCGGTCTCCCATTGCCATGGATAATTGAAAGTTGGCCATATTGCTAGGTAACGCTTCATTCCCTGCACAACTTGGCACTTAGAAAACGTTTTGCAAGAGAAGCAATTATAGTAATTGTCTCATCAGGGCGGGTAGAGGATGGATATAAACTGACTCTTGATGTTTTTGCTCTTTCAACATATTGATTAGATTCTTCAACCTAGTTTTGAAAATCTTCAAATACATATGCACAACTGTTGTACCTACTAACCTGGGCAGGCAGGAGTGGGATGTGGATTGCAAGAAATGGGTATCATTCCAGGTAGTTATTTTGTTCATTCCTTACGTAAGGACACCCTGAGTAATAACCACCATGGCCCCCTCACATCCCCCAACATATGTCTATCCAGGAAGTTATACACAAGCTACAATTAAACAAAGAAAAATACAAAAATCAAACAAAATGTAACTTTGGAAGCATGTGTGAGAAAGTGATGGAGTAATTCTTTTTGCCCTGTAAATTTATTATAGGTACTTTGGTGAAAGGGACTTCTAGTTTTTTCAGATTCTTGAAATACTACTTCTGTTAATTTCACTGCCTTTCTCCAACTGCTTCACTTCCTAAGTCAATGCGTTGTGACTTTGAAACAGTCAGTTTAGACTTTCTAAAGCATGTAGCTTGACACAATCATCCTAAACCTTGCACGCTGTGTTTGCAATGTCCATTTTAAGAGCCCTTCCCAGTCAATCTTCTAGAAAGGTATTTATGCCACTTCTTAAATACTATTCTGACTTCCTATGGACTTCCTATGTACACTGGAGATACTTTTTCCAGCGAAACAGATGAGCAAGCATTTTACTATTGGGCTGAGCAAAATCCATTTAGCACTATCGATACAACTATCAGCATTTCCTAATAGGCAATTTGGTAAGAGGGTGTCTATAACATATAAGGCATGATGCTGGAAGTATATCAAATGCAGGCGTCTGGGTCAGAACTGTTAAACTCACTGATGCCCAAGATTCTCATCATGATTCATACTTGAAAATACCCATATTTTCAGCTGTTGTGGGGTGGTATTTGGTTTAGGTCTTGGGTTGTTTTTATTTATTTACTTATTTACTTTGGGAATCCTTTTCCTTTGAGTACTGATTTGCAATTTTCAGGGTGTATCTTAGTTTTCATTCCAATTCCTTCACTACCTGTTAAAAATTTTTTAAAGAAAGGAGAAACACAATTTTTTAAGCTTTGAGTTATCACAAGTCACAATATGGGTATAATTCCTTGACATTTCATTACTTAATGAGCTACTCTGAGGTGGATTCCTACAGATTGACATGGCATCTCTTGAATTTTTTTCTAAGAACAGAAAATCAATTTCTAATTATTGAAATTACTTTTCTTCAATATCATCAGACTCTCAGAGGTTTCCTACAGCTCTAGATAATCTGTAGAAACGCTGGTACAGATGAATGGCTCACAGAGTCCTGGAAACATCACCAACCCCTCTGATTAGGTTTGGATCTTCTGGTATGTGCTCCCACACCACCTGATGTATCTCCTTTCCAGAACTTAGGACAACAGCAATTGATTATCTAAATGGCTTTTGCTGACTCAGCTCTTCTTGCACTTCATTATGCTAAGTGCTTTGCAAATGTTTTATAATGTAATCTTTATGATAACTCTGTGAGCTCGATACTTAGTCAATATTTTAGAAATGAAAAATGTGTCTGAGAGATGTTAGGTAACTTGCTCAAGGTCATCTATTTTATAATTTGCAGTGCCCTGACTAATGGTTCTATGACCTCAATGGACATGATCTTAACCACTATGCAAACTGACCTTCCAGCTGATAAGCTAATTTTGAACTTTTTTTTTTTTAAAAAAAGGGCATTTTCAACTGTTCTTTAGGGGTAGTTAGTTATAGAATGCAGTGTAAGATAGTTGTCAGCATCTTGGTATGAACTACACAAGACTGATATAGAAATGACTGCAAAATGCAGCTACAACCAGCAGAGTTCAAAAGAGTATAGCCACACAAGAGAGAAATAGACTGCAAAAAGTCTGGTGGGGTACATTGTGATTAATAGGATTTAGTTAGATATGTGTACATATGAACACATATTGTACAGTCACTTTGTAAATGAACTTTACAGTCATTCCTAGGTTTATGAATAGATATGTTCTTAGTTTTATTTAATAACAGAAGAATAAATAAGAAGACATAAAATCACCCCCAATTCTGCCTCAGAGAAACAGCAATTGTCAACATGCAGTGCATTTCATTCAGGATACTGAGATACATACGGTGTGATTCCATCAATCGTTCTATCAGTACAGACAAATAGGATGAAACAGAAGACCATTATTTATAAAGGCATTAATAAACATGGATTCATATTTTTAAATAAAACATTGAAATTATTCAATTAAAACACATTTGGCAAAAATGTTCGCTTTTAGGGCTCCCCTGGTGGTCCAGTGGGTAAGGACACCACCTTGCAGTGCAAGGGGCGCCGTTGCGATCCCTGGCCTGAGAAGATCCCACATGCCAGCGGAGCAGCTGGACCAGTATGTCCAACTACCAAGCCGGAGCTCTGGAGCGCATGCAACCAGAGCTGGTGCTCTGCAACAACAGAGGCCACCGCGATGGGAGGCCCACATAGGCCAAAGAACAAAGATGGATGAAAACAGATAAATGAAAGACCAATAGAAGTGGCCCACCTGCTCCCCTTCCTCCGCAACCCGCCCCCACCCCCAAAAAAGTTGGCTTTTGGATAAATTAAAATGGTTACTGAACTTTTAAAAAGTATTTCTTAACAGTAAAGGTATTGCTAAAATACTTCGATATAAAATTTAATTAAAAACTGTGAGAAATATTGAGGTTGCAAGAATTTGATTACAAACTTAATCAAATTTAAGTTTTGTCAATTGACTTGCTAGGAAAGATGAGAAAGAACTTCATTCCCCTTCCAACCTTCTTAATTACACTGAGGTTTAAACTCAGTATTCTTAATATATATATTTTCTTTAGTAACCAGTATTTTAAATTCATTTAAACTTGATCATATACTCACTACCGGGCCTTTTTTACATATATTCATTCCTAAATTGTTTATCATGAATTCATCTCTATATGATACAAATGCATACAACCAGCAGAGTTCGTAGCCACACAAGAGAGAAATAGACTGCAAAAAGTCTGGTGGGGTACATTGTGATTAATAGGATTTAGTTAGATATGTGTACATATGAACACATATTGTACAGTCACTTTGTAAATGAACTTTACAGTCATTCCTAGGTTTATGAATAGATATGTTCTTAGTTTTATTTAATAACAGAAGAATAAATAAGAAGACATAAAATCACCCCCAATTCTGCCTCAGAGAAACAGCAATTGTCAACATGCAGTGCATTTCATTCAGGATACTGAGATACATACGGTGTGATTCCATCAATCGTTCTATCAGTACAGACAAATAGGATGAAACAGAAGACCATTATTTATAAAGGCATTAATAAACATGGATTCATATTTTTAAATAAAACATTGAAATTATTCAATTAAAACACATTTGGCAAAAATGTTCGCTTTTAGGGCTCCCCTGGTGGTCCAGTGGGTAAGGACACCACCTTGCAGTGCAAGGGGCGCCGTTGCGATCCCTGGCCTGAGAAGATCCCACATGCCAGCGGAGCAGCTGGACCAATATGTCCAACTACCAAGCCGGAGCTCTGGAGCGCATGCAACCAGAGCTGGTGCTCTGCAACAACAGAGGCCACCGCGATGGGAGGCCCACATAGGCCAAAGAACAAAGATGGATGAAAACAGATAAATGAAAGACCAATAGAAGTGGCCCACCTGCTCCCCTTCCTCCGCAACCCGCCCCCACCCCCAAAAAAGTTGGCTTTTGGATAAATTAAAATGGTTACTGAACTTTTAAAAAGTATTTCTTAACAGTAAAGGTATTGCTAAAATACTTCGATATAAAATTTAATTAAAAACTGTGAGAAATATTGAGGTTGCAAGAATTTGATTACAAACTTAATCAAATTTAAGTTTTGTCAATTGACTTGCTAGGAAAGATGAGAAAGAACTTCATTCCCCTTCCAACCTTCTTAATTACACTGAGGTTTAAACTCAGTATTCTTAATATATATATTTTCTTTAGTAACCAGTATTTTAAATTCATTTAAACTTGATCATATACTCACTACCGGGCCTTTTTTACATATATTCATTCCTAAATTGTTTATCATGAATTCATCTCTCAGTGGGCTATATTTCATTACCAAGATTTTTTATTCTCCAAGAAAAAATGGAACAGTCTTTTACTTGATGATACCTGCTTTTTAAAAATATCTGTCTCTTGGCTCAATAAATAATAAGGACACTCTGGATGGGTTTGTTATTTGTGATTATTTCAAAAGATAATGTATATTGCAATAGAGTTTTCTGATGCATACTGTTGTTGAAGAAAACTTGGTTTAAATTTTTTTCTTTACTGGTAGTTCACTTTTTCTGTCTAGACACTGGCTTTCTTCTTTCTCTTGGAAGATCAGCATCTCCAAAATGTATCTTCATTTTGAGTTTCAGCATTATTTCCAGACGACTCACCAAAATATTCTTTTTAAATAGAGGGTCAACTTTTATTTCAAGAATATAATTCTGGCATTAAACAAATGTTGTGGCCACCTTTGCTTTTAAGCACTTGCTTAGGTATTTTTTTAAAAAGCTGAAGTAATTTCACTATCTAATTTTCGTGATATCTTAAAATGGCATCCTGTTTTTAACTTTTTTCTGGATTTGCTATATAACAAATGAGATGTCAATGACACCATCAACCTAAAGATGCACCATTATCTTAAGCAAGAGGAAAATATAGGCAGAATACTCTTTGACATAAATCACAGCATGATCCTCTATGACCCACCTCTGAGAGTAACAGAAATAAAAACAAAAATAAACAATAGGACCTAATTAAACTTAAAAACTTTTCCACAATTAAGGAAACTAAAAACTAGCCTTCAGAATTGGAGAAAATAATAGCAAAACAACTGACCAAGAATTAATCTCCAAAATATACAAGGAGCTCATGCAGCTCAATACCAGAAAAGCAAACAACCCAATTAAAAAATGGGAAAAAAACCCCTAAACAACCATTTCTATAAATAACACATACGGATAGATAATAAACACTTGAAAAGATGCTCAGCATCACACATTATAAGAGAAATGCAAATAAAAACCACACTGAGGTATTATCTCACGCCGGTCAGAATGGCCATCATCAAAAAGTCTATAAACAGGGCTTCCCTGGTGTCCAGTGGGTAAAGAGTCTGCCTTGCAGTGCAAGGGGCACTGGTTCGATCCCTGGCCTGGGAAGACACCACATGCTGTGGAGCGGCTGGACTGGTGTGTCCTACTGCAAGCCAGTGCTCCAGAGCTCATGCACCCAGAGCTGGTGCTCTGTGGCAAGCCAGGGAATAAAGTTGCATGAAAATAAATAAATAAATAAATAAAAGAGGTCCAAAAAAAAAAAGTCTACAAACAATACATGCTGCAGAGGGTGTGAAGAAAAGGGAACTCTCTTACACTGTTGCTGTGAGTGCAAACTGGTACAGCCACTATGAAGAACAGTGTGGAGGTTCCTTAAAAAATGGAATAGAACTGCCATACAGTCCAGCAATCTCACTGCTGGGCATACAGCCCCAAGAAACCAGAACTGAAAGATATACATGTAGCCCAAAGTTCACTGCAGCACTATTTACAATAGCTAGGACACGAAAGCAACCTCGCTATCCATCAGCAGATGAATGGATAAGAAAGTTGTGGTACATATACAATGGATTATTATTCAGCTATAAAAAGGAATGCATGAGTCAGTTCTCATGAGGTTAATGAAACTGAAGCCTATTACGCAAAATGAAGTAAGTCAGAAAGAGAAAGACGAACACTGTAAATTAATGCATACACATGGAATTTAGAAAGATGGTAACGATATTCCTACATTCAGGGCAGCAAAGGAGACACAGATGTAAAAAACAGACTTTTGAACTCAGTGGGAGAAGGCAAGGGTGGGATGATTTGAGAGAATAGCATTGAAACATGTGCATTACCACAGGTAAAACAAATGGCCCATGGAAGCTCGATGCATGAAGCTGGGCACGCAAAGCCTATGCTCTGAGACAACCCATAGGGATAGGCTGAGGAAGGAAACGAGAAGGGGTTTAAGGATAGGGGGACCCATGTATACCTGTGGCCAATTCATGTTGATATACTGCACACCGTCACAATATTGTAAAGTATTTATCTCCCAATGAAAATAATTTTAAAAAGAATGAAAACATGTTGTCACTTAAAAGATGCTATTTTTGTCATGCGTGTTTAAGAGAGCATAAGATTAGAAATAGAAAAGTAAGTCTTAGAATTGATGAAATTATTCTTATTTTTCAGGTGAAGAAATTCAACTAGTTTTAGTAAAAAGACCTAACTCAGCTACTTCATGCTAAGCAAGACAACAGTCAACAAAGACACCTTTATTCCCATTATCTTCCAACTCTCATCTTTATCTTTCATTCACCAAAACAGCTCCCTCTATTCTAAAGTATCTGGAGGTAGAGGAAAGAGCTAAAAACCTAAGCTAGCAATAAGAAAATCAACAAAATGGCTAAATTACTTTCAAGTAAAAATGTCTGATCCTTGATATTGGATCATTTTAAATGGGCCGCATGTAACCTAAAATCAACATCTTCTCTGCCTCTGAAGTCGACCAGAAGATTACAATCTCTTTTCTTCCTTTCAATTGTGGGTAAAACTGAAATTAGGATCTGTTGATTTTACTGCATTTAGAATGGCAACACCGCAGTTGCATCTTCATTGTCTGGTATTTTATTCTATGTTTGATGGCAGCTCTATGACTATTTGAATAGTGTGTCTTCTTTGGCTATTGTATTTCATTATTGTTACTTCACCTAAACACAATTAGGCTTATGATAAACATGAACAAACTCTCTCCACTGCAAATAGTTTTTATTTTGTTCCTGAATATCTAAAATAAAAATATTAACATGAATCATCAGTGGCTGTTACAAAGAATGAAATCCATACTAAAAGAAAACTGTATCGAATTTTGAGTTCACCTATCTCCAAAGTTAAGATAATATTTTAGCCCCCAAAGTTTTTATCAGAGGTTGAATATACTGCTTCACGTCTTGGTTTCACAAGAAATTACTTTGCAACATTTGGCATGTCAATTAACCTCTCTGATACGGAGTTTCACAGCTACTCCTATATGTCATGTAAATAGGAAAACAGAGCCTACAAATGAGCAGGTATAAACTTAAGCAAAACCGAATACTTTTATTAAAAGAAGGTTGACAAAAATTTGATATTGGGGTATAAACATGAGTTCCTGTCATAGAAAGCTACAAATCTGATTTTTCTATTTAAATAAAAAATGAAGCATAAATGCAGATACATTAAGGATATAATAACTTCAATATTTTTCAATAAATTTCTTTCTATTTTCACACAGAAGGTAGTAACTTGCTTATTTTGTCGTTGTTACTACTTCATATCTTAAGACTTGAGTTGAAAGAGGAAGCTTTGCCAAGTTTTGTGAAAGACTTGAGTCAACCAGAATTATAGCAATTGTTTCATTTAAGCAACTTCTGGTGCAATTAGTGACACCAGTGAGGCTATTTAAAATACAGGTTCGTTTTTTATTCTGACCTATTAAAATAAAGAAGCATTTTGTGGAAGCAAGATGATTCTAAGATATTCTTCCTTTATCAAATTTTCCAATTTAACCCACTTCTAAGTTCTCGAAGAGTTTGAGTAAAGACTATGATAATTGAATTGCTTTAGCTAATGTTGTCCTCTGATGGGGAGACAGGAAAACACAGTGAAGGTCTGAGCAGCTGAAGGTACAATTTGGCCTGGCATGAACCTCTTTTAAGAGATGGAAAGAAAAAAACAAAAAAAGTCAGTAACTTTTTGACCTAATTTACTTTAAAGATAAGTTTTAAAATCTCCTTAATGGCAAATTTTCTCAGAAAATATGCCTTCACAGTCTGTAGTGCAAGCTTTGGCATTATGCTATTTTACACAAATGTTGCACTGTATTTGAAAAAAGAATTGAAAGGAAATCCACTTTTACCTGAAAGTGTCCTAATTAATAGCCCGGGACATCAGAAAGCAGTGTGTCAGGCAGTTCAGAAGGCAGCTGTTAATGAAATCCATCTGTATCGAATTTTGAGTTCACCTATCTCCAAAGTTAAGATAATATTTTAGCCCCCAAAGTTTTTATCAGAGGTTGAATATACTGCTTCACGTCTTGGTTTCACAAGAAATTACTTTGCAACATTTGGCATGTCAATTAACCTCTCTGATACGGAGTTTCACAGCTACTCCTATATGTCATGTAAATAGGAAAACAGAGCCTACAAATGAGCAGGTATAAACTTAAGCAAAACCGAATACTTTTATTAAAAGAAGGTTGACAAAAATTTGATATTGGGGTATAAACATGAGTTCCTGTCATAGAAAGCTACAAATCTGATTTTTCTATTTAAATAAAAAATGAAGCATAAATGCAGATACATTAAGGATATAATAACTTCAATATTTTTCAATAAATTTCTTTCTATTTTCACACAGAAGGTAGTAACTTGCTTATTTTGTCGTTGTTACTACTTCATATCTTAAGACTTGAGTTGAAAGAGGAAGCTTTGCCAAGTTTTGTGAAAGACTTGAGTCAACCAGAATTATAGCAATTGTTTCATTTAAGCAACTTCTGGTGCAATTAGTGACACCAGTGAGGCTATTTAAAATACAGGTTCGTTTTTTATTCTGACCTATTAAAATAAAGAAGCATTTTGTGGAAGCAAGATGATTCTAAGATATTCTTCCTTTATCAAATTTTCCAATTTAACCCACTTCTAAGTTCTCGAAGAGTTTGAGTAAAGACTATGATAATTGAATTGCTTTAGCTAATGTTGTCCTCTGATGGGGAGACAGGAAAACACAGTGAAGGTCTGAGCAGCTGAAGGTACAATTTGGCCTGGCATGAACCTCTTTTAAGAGATGGAAAGAAAAAAACAAAAAAAGTCAGTAACTTTTTGACCTAATTTACTTTAAAGATAAGTTTTAAAATCTCCTTAATGGCAAATTTTCTCAGAAAATATGCCTTCACAGTCTGTAGTGCAAGCTTTGGCATTATGCTATTTTACACAAATGTTGCACTGTATTTGAAAAAAGAATTGAAAGGGAAATCCACTTTTTACCTGAAAGTGTCCTAATTAATAGCCCCGGGACATCAGAAAGCAGTGTGTCAGGCAGTTCAGAAGGCAGCTGTTTTGATCCACAGGCCCAAACCCTAACTCAATTCATTTCACTGAGTCAAAACGAAGCTGTTATTGTTATGTTAAGAGTGGCAGGAAGTACAGCTGTGGCTAACAGAAAAGAATGGCAAACTCTCCCTTGAAAAGCACATGCAAAGTCAAATAAATAGACCACAACACAACAAAACCAAGTAAACAATTTTAGCACTCTGAAAATCACCAGAAGGCACAATACAACCTGTAAAGTAATTATGGTTTCAAAACTGCTGAACATTGAGTAAGAAAAGTGGAGATCCATGCATTCCGGCCTGACCCTCCATCCTTTCCCCACTGCCACCCCAGCTCAGCAAGGCAGTTCTGCCAGAATGGGTCAAGTCACAGGAACTAAAAGATTCTCTGTAGTGGGCAAAATGGGCTTCCTTTATTTGCACTGACAGGTATCACCCATGCCCAGCAATAAAGCAATGGATATGGCTTCTCAGAAGGAGGTGAATGGGGGAGATCAACATATACTTATTAGCTTGATATTATGTGGTTAGAAGATAAGCATATTACCAATTGAGACTGATCACTCTAAGAGGAATGAAAAAGGGAGCAAACAATATGTTTGATAAAATACGACTAAAAACTTCCAAATTTGATAAAAACAGAAATCTATACAGCCGAGAAAGTCAACAAATCTAAACACAACAAATACAAATACATTCTTATTTAGAGATGCAGCATTCAGACTGCTGAAAAACAAAACAAAATCATGAAATCACCAAGAGAAAACCATTCATTCCACATAATGCAACATTAACACCATTGGTTTTCATCAGACACAAGGGAGGTCATGGGAATTCCCTGGTGGTGAAATGATAGGACTGCATTTACTTTAAAGATAAGTTTTAAAATCTCCTTAATGGCAAATTTTCTCAGAAAATATGCCTTCACAGTCTGTAGTGCAAGCTTTGGCATTATGCTATTTTACACAAATGTTGCACTGTATTTGAAAAAAGAATTGAAAGGGAAATCCACTTTTTACCTGAAAGTGTCCTAATTAATAGCCCCGGGACATCAGAAAGCAGTGTGTCAGGCAGTTCAGAAGGCAGCTGTTTTGATCCACAGGCCCAAACCCTAACTCAATTCATTTCACTGAGTCAAAACGAAGCTGTTATTGTTATGTTAAGAGTGGCAGGAAGTACAGCTGTGGCTAACAGAAAAGAATGGCAAACTCTCCCTTGAAAAGCACATGCAAAGTCAAATAAATAGACCACAACACAACAAAACCAAGTAAACAATTTTAGCACTCTGAAAATCACCAGAAGGCACAATACAACCTGTAAAGTAATTATGGTTTCAAAACTGCTGAACATTGAGTAAGAAAAGTGGAGATCCATGCATTCCGGCCTGACCCTCCATCCTTTCCCCACTGCCACCCCAGCTCAGCAAGGCAGTTCTGCCAGAATGGGTCAAGTCACAGGAACTAAAAGATTCTCTGTAGTGGGCAAAATGGGCTTCCTTTATTTGCACTGACAGGTATCACCCATGCCCAGCAATAAAGCAATGGATATGGCTTCTCAGAAGGAGGTGAATGGGGGAGATCAACATATACTTATTAGCTTGATATTATGTGGTTAGAAGATAAGCATATTACCAATTGAGACTGATCACTCTAAGAGGAATGAAAAAGGGAGCAAACAATATGTTTGATAAAATACGACTAAAAACTTCCAAATTTGATAAAAACAGAAATCTATACAGCCGAGAAAGTCAACAAATCTAAACACAACAAATACAAATACATTCTTATTTAGAGATGCAGCATTCAGACTGCTGAAAAACAAAACAAAATCATGAAATCACCAAGAGAAAACCATTCATTCCACATAATGCAACATTAACACCATTGGTTTTCATCAGACACAAGGGAGGTCATGGGAATTCCCTGGTGGTGAAATGATTAGTAGGACTCAGCAGGTTCACTGTGGACCCTGGGTGTCACAGTTAACATGCATATTTTCATTCTTAAAACAATCATGGGAAAACAATCATTTGGAAAACAATCAACAAATGTATTTAATAATCAGCGGAGTGGAAGTAGTACATTAAGAAATACTAATCCATCAGGAAAAAAATGCAATCAGGGGGAAACAGTGAGATGTTAATAATTACTCAGATATCTAGAAAACAATTTAGAAATGACAAAGATAAATCTAATCATACCAATGATGACTCTGAATGCAAATGATCTAAATACCCGCAATCAACAAGCAAAGACTATCAGATTGTATATGAACAAAAAATTAAAACCAACAACAAGATGTTACATATATCCACCTTAGAGAAAAAAACAGATTGAAAGTAAAATAATGTGAAAAGACTAATCATGTAAACAGTAAACATATGACAGCTGGAATGCTATATCTATGCAAGACAAAATAGATTTTAAGGCAAAAATTATTAGAGACAATGAATTTCATAATGATAAAACAGTCAATGCATCAGGAAGTTATAATTACAAACATATGTAACTAAACCAGAGGCGTAAAAAATAAAATTCAACAAAGAAATGAGTAATGCCGGCTTCCCTGGTGGTCTAGTGGGTAAGGACACCGCCTTGCAGTGCAAGCGGCACCAGTTCAATCCCTGGCCTGGGAAGATCCCACGTGCTGCGGAGTGGCTGGATCGACGTGTCCAATTACCAAGCCGGAGCTCTGGAGCGCGTGCGCCCAGAGCCAGTGCTCTGTGACAACAGAGGCCACCGCAGTGGGAGGCCCACACAGGCCAAAGAGCAAAGATGGATGAAAAATGGCAAATGAAAGACCAATAGAAGTGACTCATCTGCTCCCCTCCCTCCCCATTCCCCCCAAATAAATAAATAAATAAATCTTTAAGAAATGAGTAATGCAACAGCAACAGTGAGACACTTTGATACTCTTCTGTCAATAGATGGTGGAACTAATCAGAAAAATCATAAACCATACACAAGACTTGAACTGCAGTATCAACAGAGGTGTACTAGTTCTACCCAACAACAGCAGAGTCCACATTCCTTTCATGCATCATTCTTCAAAACAGATCGAGCATATTCTAGGCAAAAATCAAGCCATAATACATTTAAAAGTAATGAACTCACAGTATGTAATCTGACCACAATAGAAATATCTTAGAAATCAATAAAAAGAAATGTGAAAAATCCCCTAAAATTAATTTTAAACCATCTTTCTAAACTACCCATTGTTCAAAGAAGAAATCACAGGCAAAACAGAAAATATTTTGAAAAGACGGAAAATGAAAATGCAACATACAATTTATCTGATGCACCTAAAACAGTGCTTAGAGGAAAACTTAGACCATATGACCTATATCAGAAAAAGATAACTCGAAATAACCTGAGCTTCCACCTCAACAAACCAGAAATCCATGAGCGAACTAAACCCAAAGCAACCACAAGCAAGGAAACAAAAAAATACTAGGAAAAATACTAGCAATGAAATGAAAAGCATATAAACAACTGAAAAAATCAACGAAACTCAGTTTTTTGCTTAAAAATTCAAGAAAGGTAAATCACCAAAAACAAGAATGAAAAAAATTATATATATATATATATATATATATATATATATATATACACACACTACAAAAATTACATACCACATTGTCTTAACTCAGGCTGCTCCAACAACAACATAGCACAGACTAAGTGGCTTAAACAATAGAAATGTATTACTCACAGTTCTGTAGGCTGGAAAGTCCAAAATCAAGGTGCCGGTTGATTTGGCTCCTGGTGAGAGTTCTCTTCGTTCTTTACAGATGACATTCTTCTCATTATGTCCTAACATGATAGAAAACAGAGAGAAATAAGCTTTCTCATGTCTCATAGAAGCACTAATCTCATTATAAGGATTACTCTCTTATGAAATATCCATACCTAACATAACTCTTAGTAGTGAAAATGAATGCTTTCCTTCAAAGAAGAAAAATGACTCAAGTATGTGTGTTCTTGCCATATCTACTGAACCTTGCACTGAATAGTCTTGCCATGGCTATGCACCAAGAAAAAAGATAAAAGTTATCTTACTTGCAAATAACATGATTATCTACATAGAAAATTAAAATATTGTTAGAATTAAGCAGTTCATCAAGACTGCAAGATATAGGACAAACCAACAGTGAATTAAAAAATTATGAAAATTATCTCATTTACAGTATTATTAAAGAATGAAATACCTAGGAATGCATTTAATATTCAAAGACACGCATAACATACTTAAAACCACAAAATATTGCTGAAAGAAATCTGAGTTCTAAATAAATGGAAGATAATCGTGTTGATCAATTAAGTAATCTCATAGACCTAAACGTAAGAATTAAACTATAAAACTTCTAGAAAATAAGAGAAAAATTATTGTAATCTTGAATTTAAAAAAATATTCTTGGAGTTCAGACATGATCAACAAAAGAATTAACTGATAAACTGAACTGTGTCAAAATTACCTTTTGTGATTCAAAACTGATTATGAAAATCATACATCAAAAAAGACTTATATGCAGAATATATAAATAACCCTTAAAATTCAGTATAAACAACTCAACTTAAAAATCAGTAAAAGATGTAAACACTTAAAAAAGAAGATACATGAATGGCTAGTCAGCACTTAAATATGCTTACATTATTAATCATTAGGAAAATGTTAAATTCAGAAATGATACAACTACACAATCCATTAGGATGGCTCTAATTAAGAAAAAACAAAACAATTTTGTCAGAGAAGGTACAGAAGAACCAAAACTACCATTGTTAGTGGAAAGATAAAAGTGGTACAGATACTTTGGAAAATGTTTCTTAAAAAACAGTTATTTAGCATACAACTCAGCAATTTCCCTTGCAGGAATCTGTCAAAAAAAAAAAAAAAAAAGAAAAGACAGGCCCAGATGGAAACACGTGTGTGAATGTTCACACATCATTATTCCTAATTACTCTAAACTGGAAACAACCCAAATGTCTATCAACTGACAAAGTGAATAAACAAAATGTGGTACACCTATATAATGGACTATTATTCAGCCACAAAAAGGAATGAATTGCTCAGTCCACAAGTTGGATAACCTCAAAACCAGTAGGCTTAGAGATAGGAACCAAATGTTAAAAAAAAAAAAGAAAAAAAAATACTACAGGGCTTCCCTGGTGGTCCAGTGGGTAAAGAGTCCACCTTGAAGTTCAAGGGGCACCAGTTCCATACCTGGTCTGGGAAGATCTCACATGCTGCAGACCTGCTGGAACGGTGTGTCCAATGAGGAGCCAGCACTCTGGAGTGCATGCACACAGAGCCAATGCTCTGCAAAGAGAGGCCACTGCAATGGGAGGCCCGCACAGGCCAAAGAACAAAAATGAATGAAAATTGTCCTGACCCGTGGGACTCGTCCACGCAGACCTAAACGGGGGGAGTGGGAATTGAGAGGACACGACACACGAGAAACGGAGACAATACAGGAGGCTGATCAAGTCACGTTTTATTGTGGAAAAGCAGCAGTATTTATAGCGTACAGAAGGCGGAAGAGCCCAGAGATAGACCAATCATGTTAAAGGTCAACTGTGCACGCGGTTACATCATGGCAAGAGTCTATGAGGAGCATGCACTGATCACGAGCGCGGAAACTTCACTCAGCCAATCATGGCAAAGAGCACACGTCTCAGACGGCGCAAGACCGCGCCCCTCTTGCTTTCGCTAGGCGCCATCTTTGGGAACTTGTGGCGTTGTTCTCAAACTGAAGGCTGTAAGGCGTGGCCAAGGCTCTCACAGTCCCAGACAGGATGACGATACTCTCATGCTGGGAGCTCGGCCAAGTGCTATCTCAAATGTTGCATTGCAGCATTCATGCGTGGGAGGCTATAGGATGTGGCCTGGCCAACCCACGGTCCCAGACAGAAAATAAATAAATGAAAGACCCATAAAAAGAGGCCAAAATTTAAAAAAATACTACAATGCATGATTTTATTTCTATGAATATTTTAGAAAAGGTATATTTATAGGGAATGTAAGAAAACTAGTGGTTTCCTAGAGTTGAGTATAGGAATGCAGAGTAACGGAGAAATCGAGGAATGTTAAGTATGCATTATCGTGGAGGCTGTACAACTGTAAATTTGCTTACATCATAAATTTTTAAGTTTTTTGGCAGAAACTATTGTTAAATCTGACGCATTTACCTTACAAATTGATCATTAATTGGAATAATTCACTGAGAAAATAAATTATTCATCCTAAAAAATGAATAAATAAAATACAGTCTGTCCTTGTTCTCATGGTGTTTTGTTGAGAACAGGAAGGATGTGATATTTCTTTTCCTACTCTATCTACAGGTTTACTGTCTGCAGTTTCTAGAATTTTTCCTTTTCCTGTTCTGCGATTAAAGGTATTCTTGAGAGGTGGTGCAGGGAATCCATCTTTGACAGCAACAAAGTAACCAACAAACAAACTCCATTTCATTGCAACTAGACCTGACTTTGGAGGTCATTTTTGTACTCCTGCTGTCATGGTCTACTTTATGGATAAGGTTTGAAAAAAAAAATGGCAATGTAATGTTGTGGTCAAAAGACTCAGGTAATGGAGAAAGCCAAAGGCAGGTTTAATCATTTTTAATCCTTCCATTTACCAGTGCAAGCACACTGAGAAAGTTACTTGACACATTTCATCCACAGATTTTTCTTCTAGGAATGGAGGTGATGGTAATATCTGTTTTCCTTTCACAGTTACTTTGAGAATTAAATTAGATATTATATATAAGAAGTTAGCACAGGTTTTTGACACTGCAAATATATCTGAAATATAATCACTTTTCACCTCTTCCCAGGCAATATCCCTAATCTATGAGAATAGCATTCTCTCCCCTACAACTAAAATAGCTTTTGAATTGGTCTCTCTGCTTCTGTCTTTTTCCTCCAATTAACTGTTGCTTACACAGAAGATCAATCAGATTATGTCCCTCTTCGGCTCTGAAATCTCTTGGCAGTCTCCTACAAATTCCTATATTATCTGGCTCCCTTCTATCTCTTTGGCCTCTTTTCTACCAATCATCTCCCAGATTACTGACCAAGGTCATCATATCATTTCTCAAACTCAAGAGATTATTTTGCAGTTTAAACTATTTGTCCTTCATGTTCTCCTTTTTGAAAAATCCTTCCCATAACTATCAAATAACTTGTTCCTCACCTCACTCAACACAAGAGACACCCCTGCAGGGAAGCCTTTCCTGAGTCCTCTAACAGAGCAAACTCTTGTCACTCTATGACCCTTTAACTAGCTTTATTCTTACTACTAACTAACATATTATTTTTTTAGCTGCTTAGTTTTTATCCCTTCCGGAATATAAGCATCATGAAGGGAGGCCCTTTGAATATTTATTGTACTACTGTGTTTTTAGGACCTACAACACTGCCAAGCTTATAGTAGGATCTCAAACAAATAATTATCTAATAAATAAATGAGTGATATATAGTAATTTCTCAAAACATTTAAACATTATAACTAAACAATACTTTAGGTGACTTGACTCATCAGCTAAAACATATAATACTGCAATCAATTTTCTAATCATACTTGAGTAATTACATCAAAATTCTCATATCTCTTAATGGTCATTAAAAAATAAAAACAAAACAGCAATATGCAGTTTCTATTTCAATTGTTTAACATGTCCTTAGATCATATAAGTAACTTACATGAAAATTAAATGGAAAATAAATTCAACACTTTCCTCTGAAAATTCGTTACTGATTTACTATAATCTTTCTATTTGTTTCACTATTACACTTTATTATTTCCTTTAGGGAGCCTCGTAGATATCTTAAGACTTCGCTAGGTAATAGTACTCTCTTAAGAGAACAGGAATTTATCCCTATGAGCAATCAGTCATGGCCTTCTGGAAATGCTTTACAGACTCGTCTTCCCACAGCCATTTATCTCCCTCCCTATAAACTCCCTGAGTACACAGTTTAACTGAGTAACTGCAACCTGAGTTTTCTATTATGTCATATTTACTTGTAACAACAATAAAAACCCTTCTATAAAACAATATGCATGATCCAAAACTCTAATCTCGTAAAATGCTATAGGAATAAAAAACAAGCTGCTGGTTGATAGAGATCCTTACTTTGGCTACAGGAATTAACACCTTCTCAGTTCCAATTGACTTCTAGAGCCTTTTAGCAAGGGTTGATAACTTAAATGCACACCATGATAGTTCTAGGATCCATGGCTAGCTAGAATCTCCTACGGAGTTGTTGTTTTCATTCGTCTCAGGAGAATTTACTGGGAAAATGGAGGGCCATTAGGACCCAGAGCTGATCTCTGCCGTGCCACTCACTGGGCTGCTTTCGTGTTTTAACCTGGCCTGGCTGTCCTTTACACCTTTCTCTGCCCACTGTCCTCCACTCATCCTTAAGAATCATGTTTATAGAAGCGGGTGGGAGCCAACAGTCTATTGAACTATGCCTGAATGATACTATAATAGAGTTTTGCTTAAATCTCTTTTAATGTAATTAAATTTTGAGGACAGTGGGGTTGGAGTTCCTGGAAAAGGTAACTTTGCCTATGTATCTGTCATTTTACCTCCCACTAGCAAGGACATCTAGAGAAAGAAATGGCAACCCACTCCAGTATTTTTGCCTGGAAAATTCCATGGACAGAGAAGCCTGGTGAGCTACAGTCCATGGGGTCTCAAATGTGTGTGTGTGCATATGTGTATACATATATAGGGCTTCCCTGATGGTTCAGTGGTGAGGAATCTGCCCGCAATGGAGCATGCCTGGGTTTCGTCTCTGGGTTGGAAAGATTCCGCTGGAGGAGGGCGTGCGGGCGTGGCAACCCACTCTAGTATTCTTGCCTGGAAGATTCCATGGATGGAGAAGCCTAGAGAGCTACAGTTCATGGGGTCTCAAACACATATATATGCAGTGTCAAATACATATATTTATCTATCTAGATAGATAGATAGATGGAGTTTCCCTGATGGCTTAGTACTGAGGAATCTTTCTGCAATGCAGGAAACCCAGGTTCCATCCCTGGGTTGGGAAGATCCCTATGGAGGAGAGCATGGCAACCCACTCCAGTAGTCTTTCCTGGAGAATTCCATGGACAGAGGAGTCTGGGGGGCTGCAGTCCATGCAGTCACACAAAGTCAGACACGACTGAAGTGACTAAGCAGCAACGGGAAAGATATCATTGCCAAAGTGACATAAAACAACACCCCCGACCCAACTCCCCCGCCCCCATCCTCAGCCGGCCAAAAAACTCACCCAGGTGTAACAGTGCTCTTAGTAGCTATCTTCAGACGTCTCCAGCCACCAGGTAGATCCCAGCCCGGCTAGCGCTTCACTCCTTTCCTGGTGCCCCCTGCCTGGTGGCCTGGTGGGCTGCTGCAATGGACCACAGTCAGCGCCAAGTGTCAGGCTCCTTGCCCAGCATCTGATGTTAATAGGGGGTTTCATCTTTCCCCTTCTCTTTCTGACTGGCTTCCTTTGCTTCCAGGGTTCCTTCCAGAGGCATCACGGTCTCCATGGGCCTTCTTCATACCCCAGGCCCTTCTAGTGGGTCTCTCACTGCTCCTCCTTGTTCCGGAAGTTCTGAACCAGCTGGTCGTCCCTCTGGGCCTTGAGCAGCCACTTCTCCTTCCTGCCTGGCAGCCTGGCACGGAGTTCTGCCAAGATCTTGTGAATGAAACTGTAGGACAGCGTGTTCCCTTCTGTAACACCCTCCTGGGTTGGATGTAGGTTATCCGAGGTCCAATCACAGCAGCGATGGGCAGGTGCCTGGGGCGGCTTCGTAACAGCTCACAATCCAGCTCTGCCTGAGGGCCAGAGCACAGGGCCAGAGCTCACCAGTATCCTGCAGGGAGCTCCTGTTAGGGAACCTCTCCTGGAGACGCTTCATCATTCCACAAACATGCTCCCACAGTGACTCTTGTTGGTTTAACCAGGGGAGTCCAGGTCCTAGGCGGAGGCACTGTAACTGGTGAGGAGGCAGCGCTTGATGGCGTTCAGGTTTGCCTTGTGAGCGCTGGTGGGAGAACAGGTTCGGGAATGCCATAGCCATGGGTTTTCAGGTGCAGGCTGTGGGGGCCAAAGATGCTCAGCTCCAGAAGTGAAGGGTGGGCAAAATGCCGCTCAAGCACACGGTACCAATACATGGAGGAAATCACAGCATGCACCAGTGTGTCCTTGCTGATCAAGATGAGGCCACCTAGAAGGAGCATCAGTTTAATGTGAACACTGGTGTCCATTTCGCTCAAGACCAGGAAGTATGTGACCCAGAAGGGCCCAGCCAGTACCACATAATCCTGCAAAGAGTTTTTCTTTTCGTCCCTGCAAGAGGACAGTAAGGCTCCAGGAGACGCCGCAGGTTGCAGTTGGAACTGCTGCTGGACGCTGCTCACCACAGGGCTCAAATAAACACTAAGGAGTGCGGCTGCGGCATGGGCCACCAGGTAGATCCCAGCCCGGCTAGCGCTCACTCCCTTCCTGGTGCCCCCTGCCTGGTGGCCTGGTGGGCTGCTGCATTGGACCACAGTCAGCGCCAAGTGTCAGGCTCCTTGCCCAGCATCTGATGTTAATAGGGGGTTTCATCTTTCCCCTTCTCTTTCTGACTGGCTTCCTTTGCTTCCAGGGTTCCTTCCAGAGGCATCACGGTCTCCATGGGCCTTCTTCATACCCCAGGCCCTTCTAGTGGGTCTCTCACTGCTCCTCCTTGTTCCGGAAGTTCTGAACCAGCTGGTCGTCCCTCTGGGCCTTGAGCAGCCACTTCTCCTTCCTGCCTGGCAGCCTGGCACGGAGTTCTGCCAAGATCTTGTGAATGAAACTGTAGGACAGCGTGTTCCCTTCTGTAACACCCTCCTGGGTTGGATGTAGGTTATCCGAGGTCCAATCACAGCAGCGATGGGCAGGTGCCTGGGGCGGCTTCGTAACAGCTCACAATCCAGCTCTGCCTGAGGGCCAGAGCACAGGGCCAGAGCTCACCAGTATCCTGCAGGGAGCTCCTGTTAGGGAACCTCTCCTGGAGACGCTTCATCATTCCACAAACATGCTCCCACAGTGACTCTTGTTGGTTTAACCAGGGGAGTCCAGGTCCTAGGCGGAGGCACTGTAACTGGTGAGGAGGCAGCGCTTGATGGCGTTCAGGTTTGCCTTGTGAGCGCTGGTGGGAGAACAGGTTCAGGAATGCCATAGCCATGGGTTTTCAGGTGCAGGCTGTGGGGGCCAAAGATGCTCAGCTCCAGAAGTGAAGGGTGGGCAAAATGCCGCTCAAGCACACGGTACCAATACATGGAGGAAATCACAGCATGCACCAGTGTGTCCTTGCTGATCAAGATGAGGCCACCTAGAAGGAGCATCAGTTTAATGTGAACACTGGTGTCCATTTCGCTCAAGACCAGGAAGTATGTGACCCAGAAGGGCCCAGCCAGTACCACATAATCCTGCAAAGAGTTTTTCTTTTCGTCCCTGCAAGAGGACAGTAAGGCTCCAGGAGACGCCGCAGGTTGCAGTTGGAACTGCTGCTGGACGCTGCTCTCACCACAGGGCTCAAATAAACACTAAGGAGTGCGGCTGCGCGGCATGGGCCTCAGGGCTGGGGTTGCGGAGTTGCGTGCTCCAGGGCACATGCGCGGGCGTTCTGGGAAAAGCGAGCGCTGGGGCTGCGGCTTTCCATGGTTCCCGCCACAAAGCTGCGTCTGTCCTCAGCTTTCCGCACTGCTTGCATCCTGCACTTTTGAGAAGCGTAATCACCAACCAAATGTGTTAAAGGCACAGAGGGCTCTTAAAGACGCAGAAAACTGAGATTCCTGGTTCCTGGCTGAGATACAAGATGGAGTATGTTGGCGGAGAACAGGTAAAATACAGTTATGTTCAATAGGCACTGCTGTTGGGAGGTTTCAAACCGCATCGCCTTGAGAAATGCTGGGAGCAAATGCTTTCCTCCCACAACACCTTTGTTACTCAGAATCCACACATCCCATTTCTGTCTTAAGAAGCTGGGGTGATAACATATTTCTGCGTGTGAAAAGTATTTCCCTTGGCTTTTCACTCCTCTTTCAAACTCTGGCTTTTGGAAGTTTTTTCCAGAGCAGAATTTTTGACTTGAGGTGGGTGGGTGGAGGGTTTCTATCCCCCCCCCCCCACCCCACCCCCCGCCTGCCGCTGCCAGGTGTTTGCTTGGCCACTGTTTAAAGTGGCTTTGTTTTGGCACTAAAGGTTGGTCTGATCAGCTGTGCACAGTTAAGCCAATCAGCTGATCCCAGGTTGTGGTGAAGGGAAGAATAGTGTCTATTGCAAGACACCAAGCAAGGGGACCAGGCAATGAGTACTTAAAAGGTCCATATGCCCTGATGACTTGTTCAGGGGAAGGTTTTTAAAGACAGGGTGAGAGGGAGGATTGGGGGTTGAGGATTGTGAAATATATTTAATCACAAACTAGAAGATCAGCTCCTGGACATTCTGATTGGTCAGTGGTGAGTTAATTAGGAGTTATCATTATCAACATACTGGTTCCAACAGGTTTCTGCTGGTGGGCGGCAGACGGTTAACCTCTTCCACCTGGTGGGGATTTCAGTATCAGCAAAAGAGCTCAAAGACTATGGGTCAGAATAATATTTATAGTCTTTGAGGAAAAACTAAAGGTCCTTGGCTTTGCTTTAGGACTTAGCTATTATTATTTTGTCTTGCTTGACTATTTTCCTTTGTTTCTGCATTGTCCCTCCTACTTAATTTATTCTTTGGAACTTGGAGAAGGCCTAGGAAGCTCAAGCGTCTTCTACAAAAAAAGAGGCAGGCAGAGGATATGGGGGCAAGGAGTCTGTCCCGAGAAGGCTCCACAGGGTCCTGCTTGGTTACAGCTTCAGACTGGCCCTTCTCTCCAAGTCATAGACATCTGACACTGGTGAAGCATTTCCACCTCCTTGTTCTGGCATCACTGTAAGTGTATCTATGACTCAGTGTATTAGCTCACGGAGCCATAGATAAACGTGTATCGCAATATATTAAGCCATAGATACATGTAAGTTTGTTGGATGTATCTCCCCCCAACCCTCCTCCTCTTTGTTCTCTCCCTCCCTCTGGTCCCCATCTTGTTGGCTCAAGCCAATAGGATAGCTACAGCCCTTTTATTTCTCTAGAGTTCACTATGTTAGGGAAAGAGCAAATCAGCCAGCCTGGTGGTGGTCAAGCTCTCTCTACCCATGCCCTCGCACCCTTGCCCCACGTTTTGTGAATAATGATTGATTATGTAACAGCTGAGCTCACCTATAGCACTGTGCCTGTGCATCAGGAGGTACTTGCTTGGCCACAGGCTACTTTTGTTCTGTAATCACACATAAGCTTCACCTGGAAAGACCTTGGTGGGGAGGTTTTGTTATGTCTGCTGCTATAGCTTCCCTGCCACCCAGGAGAGAATAAACACATCAGCAGTTCCTACAGCTCCTTGAGTTTTCTTCCAGCCTCTTAATTCACTCCTTGCCTACCCTCGATTCACCAAACAGTGTGAACAGCAAGACAGTTACTCTCCTACAGTTATAGAAAACATATACCAGGCTTTCTAAGGGACCGAAGCCGGAGAACATTTCAAAAATGTTCTCCCACTCATTAGAACGGAGGTTGGCCAAGGGTACCCCCTTGTCCCTCTGCTCTGGGATGGGAGAGATTCAAAGAACACATGTGAGTCTCTTTAAGGAATGAGGCCTCACATTTCAGCCCCTTTTCTCAATGTTTTTATGTCCTTGGTTGGGAGGGTGTGGTTTGTAGAATCATGAACTTGTTTTCAAATATTCCCTTTGCAAGCTTCATATTGTTCTGCCCAGTTACTTTGAAATTTATGTTTGGATTGATCTTGGTTTAAAATTGCTATTGTTTTCACATCTCTGAAAAGTGATGGTTCTATGATTTAAATAGGCCAGCCTAATTAGAAACCACCTGCTCTGTAAGATATCCCCAAAAACACAAGTCTGCTGTCTCCTACCCCTCCTCATTATCAATATCATTCTGCCACTTTGATCTCTTTAAATGTTCCAAGAAAGTGACATTCTTGCCACACTCTTGGAAAACTTTGGTTTGATTTCTGAAGGAGAATCTATTCCAGCTCTTACATATTAACTTTAAAGGGCCCAATAACATTGTATTTCTTCTCTCTGCTTTCATATTCTTTATCCAAGAAGTTTCCTTGTGGGGATACCTATATGGCAACTGACCTTCCCACCCGATATTTTAGAATACTACAATAATTATTTTTCCTCTTAAACCTGTATAATCAGCAACCATGTTAATATCAGAAATGATATCCTGAGCATTCTGTATTACTCCATATTTTTCAATAAATAGATTTGGCTGCTGAGTAGCATAATTTGTTCTGTTTTCCCTTTGAAATATATTTAATCACAGACTAGAAGCTCAGATAGATCTATTTTTACAAACTGTTTATAACTCCAGTAGTTTCAGATGTAGTTGCTTTTTAAAAAGCATAAGAATGGCAGCCTAATGTATGCAAGAAATTTTAACTGGGGATCAGAAGACTAATAATACCTGCCCAAACACCCACATAAGACTGTTGATAAATGTATATAATAGAACTTTATAAAACAAAAGGGATTTTAACACTATTACCCACCCCCACTTCTCACTTCATAATGCACAGAAAAGTATTGGTTACATTCATCAAGAAAAGGTACATAATCCAAAGATATCTAGTTGAAACAACACTTTATTATTAAAAAGGTCTATATTTATCAGCATTGAAGTTTTGCCTTATGAAGTTAGCAAGAATCTTTTGTGGAGGTGAACATTGCTTGTATTCTGAATCGCTAAGCTATTTGTAAACTGCTGAAGACTTTGAACATGTTCTTGAAGACATTTGTAATATATCTAGCTCATAATAGGTTTTGAGAGGGCAAAAGATGCAGACATCATCTTTGTAATTTTACCTTTATATTTGCCAATTATGTGTCTTGCACCGTCCCATATTTAACTTGATGCATTCTATTCAAATGATCCACAATGAGATCAAACCCCAAGAACCCCCAGTGCTCAGTCGATGATTGCCACCCAGTAAATAGTTTCTCTCTCAACTTCATTTAAATAACTGCCCCTGAATCTTCATATAATAAAAGGAGTCAAATAAAAAGTTTGTTCTTCTTTACAAGAAACACTCCTCCACACACATTTCTGTAAAACCAGCATCACTAAATCATTCCTTTGATAATTATTGAATAAAACAAAATTTGGGGGCTTCCCTGGTAGTCCAGTGGGTGAAGAGTCCACCTTGTAGTTCAAGGGGCACCAGTTCAATCCCTGGCCCAGGAAGATCTCACATGACACAGAGTAGCTGGACGGGTGAGTTCAATTACAAACCAGGGCTCGAGCGCATGCACCCAGAGCCAGTGTTCTGCAGCAATAGACCACTGCAATGGTAGGCCCACACAAGCCACAGAATAAAGATGGATGAAAATATATACTATGTATATACATACACAGATAATATAGAGAGATCAGCATGATTAAATAGGTATCAATATACATGCATGTGCCTATTCATACAAATTGTATGCTCAGGTGATTCATACTGGCTGTTTTCTTATTCATTCCCTGTTTAACCAGTCCCTGCTTCACTCACATGACTCCTCTTAATTACAGGGCTTCATTAGCAATGCCTACCTGCTTGCCCCCTGACCCAGCTGTTTGGTGTCCTCTTAACTGATGAGCCAGCCTGAAGTCAGCTCCCCTACAAGTAAGTTCTTCTCGAATTAGCCAAGATCGCTGCTGTGTTTTCCCTGCTTTCTCCTGCCCACAATGGGCTGTCAGTCTAGAATCTCGGGTTTGGATATGTAATACCCTCTGTCCAATAAGCTATTGATAGATCTCTGTTGCTGTCTCCAGGCTCTTTCTTCAGTCTCAAGGCTGGGCAGCCTGCCGGGTTTAGCTCAGTCTAGAGAGTCAAGAGGAGGAGGAACATAAAAAAACTAACACTATGAAACAAAAGATGCTTTGAAGTTTAAGAGTGTACATGTTTTAAAAAATAGAGGATCAATTAAAACAAGTTCTTCATCTTAGATAAATGGGTACTTACAGCTTGTCCTAAAAAATGCAACCTCTAAAACACCTTCAAGGGAGACAAAATTACTGTGCTTTAAAATCTGTAAGAGGGACAAAAGGCAGCTTCAGGCCTGATGTTGTAGAAAGTCAGAATAAAATTGTTTCATAAATTATGAGACCAGAGATCAGAGGTTTTCCTACATTTTCTCTTATCCCTGAGTTTTAACTTTCACACTTAAGCATTTAAATAAAACGAGATTCTATTTTGTCATGTAAAGACGGTAAGGCAGTTTTTCCAACATCACTTTAAAGGAGCATTTTTATAACATTGTATGTTTAATACACTTTATAGAAACAATATATACCATCTATGCCTATATATGCTATGTGTGTAAAATGAAAAAAGCAAACTGTAAAATTATATACAATTGTTTAATATGTTTATTGGTTAAATTAATGCAAGCTTAGATTTTTTTTTTTTAAAGATTTATTTATTTATTTTGGGCGGGGGTCAGGTTGGGGAGGGAGGTGAGCAGGTGGGCCACTTCTATTGGTCTTTCATTTCTCTATTTTCATCTGTCTTTGTTCTTTGGCTCCTGTGGGCCTCCCATCGCGGTGGCATCTGTCGTTGCAGAGCACGGGCTCTAGGTGCATACACTCCAGAGCTCTGGCTCGGTAATTGGACACATCAGGCCAGCCGCTCGGCAGCACGTGGGATCTTCCCAGGCCAGGGATCGAACCGGCGCCCCTTGCGCTGCAAGGTGGTGTCCTTACCCACTGGACCACCAGGGGAAATCCCAAGCTTAGATTCTTTTGCTTGAATCTGAAACAGGCTTGAACAACAGAGGTGTTATACAAAATATTTCTGATGATACTGTATTTAAATATGTTTTGTCCTGCCCACAATTTAGCTCAAGTAATACCCTCTGTCCAATAAGCTATTGATAGATCTCTGTGGCTGTCTCCAGGCTCTTTCTTCAGTCTCAAGGCTGGGCAGCCTGCCGGGTTTAGCTCAGTCTAGAGAGTCAAGAGGAGGAGGAACATAAAAAAACTAACACTATGAAACAAAAGATGCTTTGAAGTTTAAGAGTGTACATGTTTTAAAAAATAGAGGATCAATTAAAACAAGTTCTTCATCTTAGATAAATGGGTACTTACAGCTTGTCCTAAAAAATGCAACCTCTAAAACACCTTCAAGGGAGACAAAATTACTGTGCTTTAAAATCTGTAAGAGGGACAAAAGGCAGCTTCAGGCCTGATGTTGTAGAAAGTCAGAATAAAATTGTTTCATAAATTATGAGACCAGAGATCAGAGGTTTTCCTACATTTTCTCTTATCCCTGAGTTTTAACTTTCACACTTAAGCATTTAAATAAAACGAGATTCTATTTTTGTCATGTAAAGACGGTAAGGCAGTTTTTCCAACATCACTTTAAAGGAGCATTTTTATAACATTGTATGTTTAATACACTTTATAGAAACAATATATACCATCTATGCCTATATATGCTATGTGTGTAAAATGAAAAAAGCAAACTGTAAAATTATATACAATTGTTTAATATGTTTATTGGTTAAATTAATGCAAGCTTAGATTTTTTTTTTTTTAAAGATTTATTTATTTATTTTGGGCGGGGGTCAGGTTGGGGAGGGAGGTGAGCAGGTGGGCCACTTCTATTGGTCTTTCATTTCTCTATTTTCATCTGTCTTTGTTCTTTGGCTCCTGTGGGCCTCCCATCGCGGTGGCATCTGTCGTTGCAGAGCACGGGCTCTAGGTGCATACACTCCAGAGCTCTGGCTCGGTAATTGGACACATCAGGCCAGCCGCTCGGCAGCACGTGGGATCTTCCCAGGCCAGGGATCGAACCGGCGCCCCTTGCGCTGCAAGGTGGTGTCCTTACCCACTGGACCACCAGGGGAAATCCCAAGCTTAGATTCTTTTGCTTGAATCTGAAACAGGCTTGAACAACAGAGGTGTTATACAAAATATTTCTGAGATGATACTGTATTTAAATATGTTTTGTCTGCTATAGCTTTCACCAGACCTGTTAGGAAGAAGAAAATGAAAAAGTGGAAGTCTGTAGTAACAGTCTTAGGTGTGAGATGAAATAAGTTTTGATTATGTGTATTTCTAATTTACAGATAAAAAAACTAAGGCTCATTATTCCTAAGTAACTTTCTCTGAAATTCCACTTAGTGGGGAGAATATCTAAGATTTATATGTAGCTTCATCCATCTACACCTAAACTCAGGCTTCATGCATTAAACCAGGAGTCTGCAGACTTTTTCTCAAAAGGACCAGATATAAATATTTTAAGCTTTGCAGCCCATATTGTGTCTGTTGCCAACTACTGTCATTATAGGACAAAAGGAGTTACAGTGCTTACATGTCACTATAGACAGTGTGCAAACAAATAAGGATGACTGTAGTCCAGTGAAATGATGTCCATTGACAATTTTAATCTCATAAAATTTACTCATCATGAAATATTATTCTTCCCTTACTTTTTTCAACACTTTGAAATATAACACATTCTTTTCTTACAGACAGGTGGGAGAATACATTTGGCCCATGCTCTGTAATTTTTCAGCGTTTGTACAAAACTGTGTTAAACTTAGTCAGAAAAGAGTTTAAGTTTGTGTTTCAGTTATGGAGATGCTGCAATGAGATCATTTTGTCTTCAGAATGTAGATGAAATGATTTTTTGTGGCATCCACAATAGATACCCAACAGCCAGACAAAAAATGCAAACCCAAAGCTTAAGATAAAAGGTAAATATGTGAGAGTCTTTCCAGGAGGTTATAACTCTATCTGAAATGGTATTTGAAAATGTAACTTTACGAACAAAAGAAAAGAGACCTCCCATCGCGGTGGCATCTGTCGTTGCAGAGCACGGGCTCTAGGTGCATACACTCCAGAGCTCTGGCTCGGTAATTGGACACATCAGGCCAGCCGCTCGGCAGCACGTGGGATCTTCCCAGGCCAGGGATCGAACCGGCGCCCCTTGCGCTGCAAGGTGGTGTCCTTACCCACTGGACCACCAGGGGAAATCCCAAGCTTAGATTCTTTTGCTTGAATCTGAAACAGGCTTGAACAACAGAGGTGTTATACAAAATATTTCTGAGATGATACTGTATTTAAATATGTTTTGTCTGCTATAGCTTTCACCAGACCTGTTAGGAAGAAGAAAATGAAAAAGTGGAAGTCTGTAGTAACAGTCTTAGGTGTGAGATGAAATAAGTTTTGATTATGTGTATTTCTAATTTACAGATAAAAAAACTAAGGCTCATTATTCCTAAGTAACTTTCTCTGAAATTCCACTTAGTGGGGAGAATATCTAAGATTTATATGTAGCTTCATCCATCTACACCTAAACTCAGGCTTCATGCATTAAACCAGGAGTCTGCAGACTTTTTCTCAAAAGGACCAGATATAAATATTTTAAGCTTTGCAGCCCATATTGTGTCTGTTGCCAACTACTGTCATTATAGGACAAAAGGAGTTACAGTGCTTACATGTCACTATAGACAGTGTGCAAACAAATAAGGATGACTGTAGTCCAGTGAAATGATGTCCATTGACAATTTTAATCTCATAAAATTTACTCATCATGAAATATTATTCTTCCCTTACTTTTTTCAACACTTTGAAATATAACACATTCTTTTCTTACAGACAGGTGGGAGAATACATTTGGCCCATGCTCTGTAATTTTTCAGCGTTTGTACAAAACTGTGTTAAACTTAGTCAGAAAAGAGTTTAAGTTTGTGTTTCAGTTATGGAGATGCTGCAATGAGATCATTTTGTCTTCAGAATGTAGATGAAATGATTTTTTGTGGCATCCACAATAGATACCCAACAGCCAGACAAAAAATGCAAACCCAAAGCTTAAGATAAAAGGTAAATATGTGAGAGTCTTTCCAGGAGGTTATAACTCTATCTGAAATGGTATTTGAAAATGTAACTTTACGAACAGAATTTTGTAGTGGAAGGAGAGAAGAAGATATGATGTTTGTGGAGATATTGCTGTAAAGGATAGAATGAAGATGAACAGATTCATGGGAGAGAGTCTCATAAAAGAGGAGAAGGGTTAATAAAAATTCCAAGGGGACAGGAAAAATTCACAGCTCCATTTAGCAACTGAGTAGGTTGACAGTGATTTCTGATGGAATAACCACTGTAGAAAGATTAGTGTGGGAGCAAGCTACAGATGCTGAAGTAGGAGGCAAAAGCAGGAGATCTGACTTTCCATTAGAAATGAACTTTATGAAGGAAGACACTGTGTTCAGGTTATCTAAAAATTGTAATGCTTAGTGATTTCTTACTTTACAGAAAGCTTTGTATTTCATAGGGAAGCACTGACATCAATAAATAGAGGCAATGGGGTGTACAAACAAACCTACAATCTCTGCAAAGATACAGGAACTGTTAAGGTTTGGTTTTCATATCCTGGGCTTCCATGAGATTTAACCTGTTTGTTATCTTTGTCTTGTGTAATTGATACTTTTATTTCAGTGTGCTTTAATGGATCGGGCATATCTCTAATATGGAAATTGAGAGTCTGCCATTCTTCCAACTAACTTATTCTTGAGTTAGCATCCCATAAGATAGCATATGAGCTTCCCTAATGGCTCAGACAGTAAAGAATCCATCTGCAGTGCAGGAGACCCAGGTTCGATCCCTGGGTTGGGAAGATCCCCTAGAGAAGTGGAATGGCAACCCACTCCAGTATTCTTGCCTAGAGAATTTCATGAACAGAAGAACCTGGCAGGCTTCAGTCCAGGGGGTAGCAAAGAGTTGGAAATGACTGAGCAGCTAATGCTTTCACTTTCAAGATAGCATATGGCCTATATATATATATTTTTTTTATCTTTTTGGGGGGTGGGGTGGGGAGGGAGGGGAACAGGCGGGCTACTTCTATTGGTCTTTCATTTCTCTATTTTTCATCCGTCTTTGTTCTTTGGCTCCTGTGGACCTCCCATCGCGATGGCCTCTGTTGTCGCAGAACACCGGCTCTGGGCGCATGCACTCCAGAGCTCCGGCTCAGTAATTGGACACATGGGTCCAGCCGCTCCGCAGCACGTGGGATCTTCCCAGGCCAGGGATAGAACCGGCGCCCCTTGCACTGCAAGGCGATGTCCTTACCCACTGGACCACCAGGGAAGCCCACATATGGCCTATATTGAAGAGATATTACCTTCAGGAATAACTGCAGATATATGAGGAGTATTAAGAGAACATATAAGGCATTTTAGAAGAAGTCAGAAGCTGCTTTTATGCTAAGGACTCATGAGGCAAATGAACAAAATAATTTCCAGAATTCAGTGAAACCTGAGGCTAAGAAGGAGAGTGAAGTCCCACAAGCTCCCAACACAGAGGACACAGCTACTGCTAGAGATTCGGCCTTCCAGAAAGTGTTTCAGTCAGAGAAGACCTAAAAGTTCTTGGCATTTAACAGAATGGCTATAGATAAGATCTTTCCGTGTAAAATATTGACTGATGTTGCATTTCAGATATCGGAAAATATTTTAACCAAATGGCTTACTTAATTCAATTAGAGTACATCTGAACATCTTGCAATAAGTAAAAAATGGATTCTGTTTTCTGAATTGAAATAGTGAATTTATTTCATAAAATAGAAATTTCTCCTTCTTTAAGACTTAGTAAGCAAAATTCTATGCCACATATTTCATATATTTGTTATCAGCTTTGGGCTTTCCATGTGGCTCTAGTGGTAAAGAAATCACCTGCGAATACTGAGACATAAGAGACGTGGGTTTGATCCCTGGGTCAGAAACATCCCCTGGAGGAGGGCATGGCAACCCACTCCAGTATTCCTACCTGGAGAATCCCATGGACAGAGGAGCCTGGCGGGCTGTGGGCTGTAGAATGGTAAAGAGTCAGACATGAGTGAGGCGATTTAGCACACATGCATGCATAATCAACTTTAATCCCTTAATTCAATTTAAAAATAACAACCCCAACATTTTTGAGAGTTTGAATAGAAACACAAAACTATATTCCACTAAATAGATTCATATTTTTCTCTTTTTATATAGTCTCTTTTTACATACTTTGGGTAAGATTAATTCATTGAGTCACTGTCTCATATATACTATTTTCCTATGCACAGTGGAGGATACTAATTAGAAAACAACATTCCTATCATATGATGCCTAAAATCAGTTTGTGAGAAATAGTCATCTACAAAGAAATATACTGCAATTCAGAAGAGAAAAAGCTGGAGGAAATACAGATAAAGCAATAACTTCATGAAGAATGTGACCTCAAAATTTAAGAATGGGATATGCAGAATGACAGGTTACTTTCCAATTACAGGGAGCAGAGAAGGTGCCTCCTTCTAACTGTGATAATTGAAAATAAGCAGGCCCTGGGTACAAACAACACCATTTTAAATGGAAATAAATCAGCAGTTATACAGGCCTTAGTTTAGATTGCCCTCTGGGGAAATACCATTCTGTCTACCAGATTCTATAACAGTAGGCGCAGTGACAATATAATACTTGAATAATGTCGAGTAAGCACTTTGTCCTAATATGCTATGACCACAGATTTTCTAGGAAATCATAAACCACACCATGATCATCTCCTCAATAAATTCCTTCTAAATCTTTGAACTCACACATCATCATCCAGTTTGGGCCAGCAGGTGTGTGTTTCATTTCCTTAGAATTTGAGAAAATAGAACAAGATAATTTAAATATAAAATCAAGATGTGAGTTCTTAAATACAGCTGCAAGGTTAGTTGTCTCTCCTCAGTTCTTAGATTACCAAAAGGAGAATTGGTGTCTGGGGAAAAGAAAAAAAAAAACCAGAAAGAGAGGCTTGAGAAAGGTATACATCACAAACCTGGTTGAAGGGTGCTTATTCCTTAACTGTTGGCTTACTTTTGTACCAATGTAAACGCTATGGGTTTAAAAATATTTGTAGTTACAAATATCTGCTCAGCATTAACTTTATTTTCTTTTGTATTTATTTTTTCTGAAAACTTCATCAGTGTCTATTTGTATGTCATATGCACTTAGTATGATGTGGTGCTATTTCAAGCAAATTCTGAATGTATGTTTCAATTTTAGAGCTTCCAAAGCAATTGGCTGAGCCCTCTGTTGAAAATGCATCATGGGCCAAGTTATTCTGTTGGCCAGACCTGCTTCTCTGCTCCTGAAGAGTTGTTCTCAGGAGCACCCACCAATGAACCCCATAGGTGCAAATATCAGTGTGTTAGAATTGATATCATAGAGACCCCAACCTAAGTTGGAAGTCCATTTTCTCCCAAGTTGATCTGTAGACTTAGTGCAATTCTAATAAAATGCAAATAGATTCATGGTGAAAATGACAAGCCGATTCTAAAAATGTGTATAAAATGCATAAGATCTATAAGAGCCACCTTCTTTAGGAAGAAAACATTAGAACGTATACTTATTTGATTTCAAGTTTGACTCTATAATCCACAGTAATCAAGATATGGTGGTACTAGTGGAAGACTAAACACACAATTAGTTGAATGGGATTGAGAGGCTAGAAGTAGAACCCCACATAGAGTGAATTTATTTTTGACCAAAGTAATTCAGAGGAAAAAGTCATCACAGCAAAGAGAGTATGGACCCATAGAGGAAACATGAAATACAAACTCCGCAAACAGGCCACTGAGAGTGATGAAAAGTGGGGCTACTACCACTTTTATACTTTGGTTACTGAACTCAGGGATTCTATTTATTTGGGGAAACAGCATCATATAAGGCCATTGAATTAGGGTTTATACTACATTCTGGTGGGATGGAGCATCATTTTTGTAGCATAAGATCTCAAAGTGGGAGCATTATCTTTGTCTTCAAAAGATCACTTCATCCCTCTATCTGTGTGGAGTATAAGAGCAGTGAATCCCATGTCTGTGTGCTGTAACGTATGCATGTTTTTGCATCTGTATTACTTTATTACTGTAAAATCTTCTTAATCTAAACTTGGAACTTCAATAGTCTACCTCACATTTTATGATTCTGAATTGTCTTAAGTTGTATCTACAGTATGTTCTTGTCCTTTCATTTACTTTGGTAAATGCAAATTTAAAACTTCATCAGTGTCTATTTGTATGTCATATGCACTTAGTATGATGTGGTGCTATTTCAAGCAAATTCTGAATGTATGTTTCAATTTTAGAGCTTCCAAAGCAATTGGCTGAGCCCTCTGTTGAAAATGCATCATGGGCCAAGTTATTCTGTTGGCCAGACCTGCTTCTCTGCTCCTGAAGAGTTGTTCTCAGGAGCACCCACCAATGAACCCCATAGGTGCAAATATCAGTGTGTTAGAATTGATATCATAGAGACCCCAACCTAAGTTGGAAGTCCATTTCTCCCAAGTTGATCTGTAGACTTAGTGCAATTCTAATAAAATGCAAATAGATTCATGGTGAAAATGACAAGCCGATTCTAAAAATGTGTATAAAATGCATAAGATCTATAAGAGCCACCTTCTTTAGGAAGAAAACATTAGAACGTATACTTATTTGATTTCAAGTTTGACTCTATAATCCACAGTAATCAAGATATGGTGGTACTAGTGGAAGACTAAACACACAATTAGTTGAATGGGATTGAGAGGCTAGAAGTAGAACCCCACATAGAGTGAATTTATTTTTGACCAAAGTAATTCAGGGGAAAAAAGTCATCACAGCAAAGAGAGTATGGACCCATAGAGGAAACATGAAATACAAACTCCCCAAACAGGCCACTGAGAGTGATGAAAAGTGGGGCTACTACCACTTTTATACTTTGGTTACTGAACTCAGGGATTCTATTTATTTGGGGAAACAGCATCATATAAGGCCATTGAATTAGGGTTTATACTACATTCTGGTGGGATGGAGCATCATTTTTGTAGCATAAGATCTCAAAGTGGGAGCATTATCTTTGTCTTCAAAAGATCACTTCATCCCTCTATCTGTGTGGAGTATAAGAGCAGTGAATCCCATGTCTGTGTGCTGTAACGTATGCATGTTTTTGCATCTGTATTACTTTATTACTGTAAAATCTTCTTAATCTAAACTTGGAACTTCAATAGTCTACCTCACATTTTATGATTCTGAATTGTCTTAAGTTGTATCTACAGTATGTTCTTGTCCTTTCATTTACTTTGGTAAATGCATTAAAATTCTCCCCCCCCCCCCCCCCCCACCAAAAGTCAAGTTATATGTGCACTGCTTCACAATTACTTGTTCTTATGAAGGTCAAACTCCGTGAGGGTACCCATTGATGCTTATTTCCATGTATTCATCCTCTTCTGTAGTCTTCTCTCACACTGAATGGAGTTAACATGCATAATCAATACAATATTGTGGATATGATGCTATGTGACTTTCAGAGCTATTCTACGTAACATATTCCTTCCACCTTGATCCCTAATAGATTATTTGCTTGGGTGGAAGCACTTGTCAGCTTCCAGAGAAGCTCAGACAGCCTTGTACATGTCCATGTTCCAAGGAATAAGAGAACCAGCATTTGCTTACCAGGTACCTGAATGAGACACTGTGGAAATAGATCTCCACATACAGTTAATCCTTCAGATGACTAAAGCCTCAGATGACACATTGAATACCACTCTAGCTGATATAACCATCTAGCTAAGCCATTCCCAGACTCCTGACCCCCCAAATTCTATGTAATAAGTACATGTTTATTATTTAAAGCCACTAAATTTGGGAGCATTTGTATGCTGCCGTAGATAACTAATGTAACTATAAAATGTGTTCCTTAATGTAATGCAGTTTTATGTGTAATCTCATATGTGAACCAAACACTGTAAATTCTCAGAAAATGGTACTGGGTAAAGCCCCATAAGAAAAAAAAAAAAGAAAAATTCAATTCCAGAATATGGTATTCAATTCCAGAATCATCTTTCATTCCAGTCAAGGTGAATCACTGCCCTTCCTGAAGCAATTAGATGACTGTCACTTAGAAGATGATGCTATATTGGGAACTCAGTGTAGGTTTCTGCAATGGCTTTTGGACATACGGCAGCAGCAATTGCCAGCTTGGCCTTGGAGTTCATGCTGTCGGGCACCTATTCCGGCCATCACGGCTCCTCCTTCCATGTGCCCACTGTCCTATCACCAAGGTCACCAATGAAGAAGCTAGTTAATGTCAGCTAGCCAGGTCATTTTGCTTACTTATGAATTGGGACCTTACTCTGTTGGCAGGAGAAAGGTGCCCCTGTACTTTGGAAGAGGTATCTTAGCATGCCCGATACCACTGGGCATTTAGAAAAGTTCACTTAAGTGGTAAGCTCTTGAATCTTCTTAGAGTTAATCTTCTTTTCTAAAGATTATGCATGTCTTACCAAGACATTCTGCACACTTGGCACTTTTTGCCCATTCAGGCTAGTTAACCTCATTCTGTCTGATTAACCTGATATATTTATATAGTAGACTATTATGGTGTTCATAGAAATACCTAGGCAGACCAGATACCTTTGCACTATATTTGACTCATGATAAGGTTCAGTATATGATCCATCTTGGTATACACTACAGGTACACTTGAAAAGAGCATGATTTTATAATTATTAGACTTAGTATTTTATAAATTAAATGTAATAGTTATGTGATTATATGTTTAATTCTTCTGTACCACTGTCACATCACTGTATCTATATATTACAATTGGTTTTTTTGTCTCAGTTGTGTACTAATTATTGAAAATAAGGTGTTGAAATCTGAAACTATGACTGTATTCGTCTATATTTTGTGTAGACCTGTTTCTTTAGTGTGTCTTAAAGTTCTGTTATTAGATTCATAGACATGTATCATTTACGTATCTTCTTGATGCATTAACTAGGAAATAATTCTGAGAGGTTCCTATTTACCTTTATACTCTTTAAGTCAACTTTGTCTAATATTAATATAGCCATACCATATTTCTTATGCTCAGTGTTTTCCTAGTATATAGATCCATCCTTTTACCTTCAAGCAAGTCAATCAATGTGATAGACCTTATTAATAAGTTGAAAGATAAAAATCATGTGATAATCTCAATAGATGCAGAAAAAAGCCTTTGACAAAATCCAGCACCCATTTATGTTAAAAATTCTTCGAAAAATGGGCATGGAAGGAACCTAACTCAACCTAGTTCTATCTTTGTATATGAAGTACTGTTTCTTCATACCACAAAATAATTAGGTCTTGCTTTTTTTTATCCAGTTTGAACATCTATGTCTTTTAGTTACAACACTTGGTGCATTTATATTAAATATCATTAATTTATATAGATTAGTTTACTTCAGTTGTTTGCAGCATTCTTTAGTGCTATAATCTGGTTTTGATTTTTTACTTTGAGGTTGATCAAATATGTTTTATTATTTAATCTTCTTTATAGACACTTAGCATGCCCGATACCACTGGGCATTTAGAAAAGTTCACTTAAGTGGTAAGCTCTTGAATCTTCTTAGAGTTAATCTTCTTTTCTAAAGATTATGCATGTCTTACCAAGACATTCTGCACACTTGGCACTTTTTGCCCATTCAGGCTAGTTAACCTCATTCTGTCTGATTAACCTGATATATTTATATAGTAGACTATTATGGTGTTCATAGAAATACCTAGGCAGACCAGATACCTTTGCACTATATTTGACTCATGATAAGGTTCAGTATATGATCCATCTTGGTATACACTACAGGTACACTTGAAAAGAGCATGATTTTATAATTATTAGACTTAGTATTTTATAAATTAAATGTAATAGTTATGTGATTATATGTTTAATTCTTCTGTACCACTGTCACATCACTGTATCTATATATTACAATTGGTTTTTTTGTCTCAGTTGTGTACTAATTATTGAAAATAAGGTGTTGAAATCTGAAACTATGACTGTATTCGTCTATATTTTGTGTAGACCTGTTTCTTTAGTGTGTCTTAAAGTTCTGTTATTAGATTCATAGACATGTATCATTTACGTATCTTCTTGATGCATTAACTAGGAAATAATTCTGAGAGGTTCCTATTTACCTTTATACTCTTTAAGTCAACTTTGTCTAATATTAATATAGCCATACCATATTTCTTATGCTCAGTGTTTTCCTAGTATATAGATCCATCCTTTTACCTTCAAGCAAGTCAATCAATGTGATAGACCTTATTAATAAGTTGAAAGATAAAAATCATGTGATAATCTCAATAGATGCAGAAAAAAGCCTTTGACAAAATCCAGCACCCATTTATGTTAAAAATTCTTCGAAAAATGGGCATGGAAGGAACCTAACTCAACCTAGTTCTATCTTTGTATATGAAGTACTGTTTCTTCATACCACAAAATAATTAGGTCTTGCTTTTTTTTATCCAGTTTGAACATCTATGTCTTTTAGTTACAACACTTGGTGCATTTATATTAAATATCATTAATTTATATAGATTAGTTTACTTCAGTTGTTTGCAGCATTCTTTAGTGCTATAATCTGGTTTTGACTTTTTTTTTCTTCTTTCCTGATTTCTTTGAGGTTGATCAAATATGTTTTATTATTTAATCTTCTTTATAGACACTTTAGCCATTTTTCTTTAAATTATAATTTTATTAATTTTCCTAGGGGCAGTGATATGCATCTTACCAAGCTTACTTAGATTCAGTATTATGAAATAGCAAGTAAAATGTCAAAACAGAAGTGAAATTCCATTTATTCCCCATCCTCTGGTTTTCATACAGTTTACATCTGTGTGTGAAATCTGGCAATATGTTATACTTTTTACTTTAAATGGTCATCTTCAGAAAAATAAAAAGAAAATGTTTTATATTTATCTACATATTTACCATTTCCTGATTTTCATTCCCCATGGAAGAGCTACATTTTTTTTCTTTTTTGGCCACTTCTGTTGGTCTTTCATTTATTTATTTTCATCCATTTTTGTTCTTTGGCCTGGGTGGGCCTCCCATTGCAGTGGCCTCTCTCGCTGTAGAGCACCAGCTCTGGGCGCATGCGCTCCAGAGCGCTGGCTTGGTAGTTGGACACGGGTCCAGCCGCTCTGCGGCACATGGGATCTTCCCAGGCCAGGGATTGAACCGGTGCCCCTTGCACTGCAAGGCTGTGTCCTTACCCACTGGATCACCAGGGAAGGCCAGGAAGATCTACATTTTTATCAGCTTTAATTTCTCTTTAATCTCAAAACTTCCTCATTTCCTGAAATTCAGATGTGCTGCTAATGGTTTTTCTCAGCTACATTATCTGAATTACCTTTATTTCTCTTTTTTTGAAGGGCATTTTTATTGTTCACAGAATTGTAGGTTGAGCATTCAGCATTGTTTTACATTCAGAACTTTAAAGGTGTTGATCCGCTTTCCTTTTGCCTCCCTGTTTACAGTAAATCATCAATCATTTGTAATCTTATTGTTCTGTATCTCATGTTTCTTTTTCTCTACCTGCTTTCAAGATTTTCTCTTTACTTTCAGTTTTCAGCATACTTTGGTATAGTGTACTGTGTCATGATTTTCTTTATATTCCACCTTCTTAGGATTCGAATTCAACAAGTCTAGTTTGATCTTTCTTATGAATTTAGAAAAGCTTCAGAAATTGTTTCCAAATATTCTCATTGACCATTCCTTCTCTTATCTCCTTCTTGGACTTAAACTGCACTAGGTGACATTGTTTGAGATTGACCACAAATTACTTAATTCATATTTAGTTTGCTCATTTTCCCAGCATTTCCTCTTGTTTTCTTCAGAGTAATTTCTATGGCTATGTCTCAAGTTTAATATCCCTTTCACTTCCTGACTCTGGTTCTAATAAAGTTTATTCCATAATATTCTTCAGATATTTTTCAATGCTGGAATTTCTATTTCGTTCTTTATGTAGCATCTGTTGGGCTTCGCAGGTGAAGCAACTTATCACAGCACAGCATGGCGCAGCATGGCACATAACTTCTGTTACTGTTTTTAAATTTGCTGTTTACTCTTTACCACCAATTACTTTCTTTTTTGTTTAAAATGTAGTCATAACAACTACTTTTAAACTCTTTGTATTCTAATATCAAACATTGTGCTTATTAGCTTTCTTAAACAAAATTGAAAATGGATCATATTTTCATGATTTTTTGACTATCCACAAATTTTTTCAGAAAAGTGTAATCTTCACATTGTGTCATATATTGAAAGCAGCCACACTTTGATGTCAGTTTTTGGAAAGTATTTTAACCTTTTGGCAGGCGCTTACATTGCTGACAGGCCTTTTGAGTCCTTCCAGGCTTAGTTATGCTGTCTGTTAAGATAAACCTATGGTCATTCAGAACTTGGACTTGGAGCAGTCCCTGAGCAGAGTAAGGCATCCTTACCACTCAGGTGTGACCTTTTCAGGACTTACATTACATTACACACATGGTGATCAGTGCAGTCGTTCCATTGCTGGATGACAATGCCCGTTCTCAGAATGAATCAGCCTACGATTCCAGCATGGCTCAACTTGTGTTATATTTTGCCTTTCAACCTCAACCCCCCGAAGCCCTCTCTAGGCCTCAGGCAATCTTACCTTTATGCACGGGCAGCCCAGCTCTTGTCCAGGGATCCACAAGAATGACCACACCAGTTTCTGCAGTGGTTCTCTGTACAGCTCTCTCATTTTCGATGTATTCACTGCAAAATCTAGCTGCTTAAGGCAGTTCAGAACTCTGATTTTTCTTTTAATCCTCAGTTTAGAAGACAGGGTTGCTCAGCCTCTACCTCACCATTTTACACTCTGGCAGGCAAATGGTAGTAGTTGATTCTCCACTTGTAAGGAATTAAAATATCCTTAAAGGCTTGTAAATGCTACTAAATGTTTCCTCATGCCCACTACCAAGAATCACCAACAGTTATTCAGATTGTCTCTTTGTATGAATCTCCATAACATTTAATCAGGTCTTTCCAGGTGGCACTAGTGGTAAAGAACCCGCCTGCCATTGCAGGAGACCTAAGAGACACAGGGGTTTGAGAAGATCTCTTAGAGAAGGGTATGGAACCCACTCCAATATTGTAGCCTGGAGAATCCTATAGACAGAGGAGACTGCTGGGCTATTGGCCATAGGGTCACAAAGAGTCAGACATGAGTGAATCAACTAAGTGTGAACCCACACACACTCAGTCACACACACACACATACACACACACGCGCGACATTTAGTTTAAAATCTGGTCTTGAAGACAAATATATTCCTGCTTAATATCCTTGTTTAGAGCAAGTTCTTTAAGGGGAGGTAGATTAGTGATGGTGAAAGGGAGAAAGCAGGAGATTCAGTTTTAGGAGCTTATGAGATTTAATGTTAGAAATGACTCTAACCATTTGATCTCTCAGTCTAGATCACAGTTGTTAAGATAAACCTATGGTCATTCAGAACTTGGACTTGGAGCAGTCCCTGAGCAGAGTAAGGCATCCTTACCACTCAGGTGTGACCTTTTCAGGACTTACATTACGTTACACACATGGTGATCAGTGCAGTCGTTCCATTGCTGGATGACAATGCCCGTTCTCAGAATGAATCAGCCTACGATTCCAGCATGGCTCAACTTGTGTTATATTTTGCCTTTCAACCTCAACCCCCCGAAGCCCTCTCTAGGCCTCAGGCAATCTTACCTTTATGCACGGGCAGCCCAGCTCTTGTCCAGGGATCCACAAGAATGACCACACCAGTTTCTGCAGTGGTTCTCTGTACAGCTCTCTCATTTTCGATGTATTCACTGCAAAATCTAGCTGCTTAAGGCAGTTCAGAACTCTGATTTTTCTTTTAATCCTCAGTTTAGAAGACAGGGTTGCTCAGCCTCTACCTCACCATTTTACACTCTGGCAGGCAAATGGTAGTAGTTGATTCTCCACTTGTAAGGAATTAAAATATCCTTAAAGGCTTGTAAATGCTACTAAATGTTTCCTCATGCCCACTACCAAGAATCACCAACAGTTATTCAGATTGTCTCTTTGTATGAATCTCCATAACATTTAATCAGGTCTTTCCAGGTGGCACTAGTGGTAAAGAACCCGCCTGCCATTGCAGGAGACCTAAGAGACACAGGGGTTTGAGAAGATCTCTTAGAGAAGGGTATGGAACCCACTCCAATATTGTAGCCTGGAGAATCCTATAGACAGAGGAGACTGCTGGGCTATTGGCCATAGGGTCACAAAGAGTCAGACATGAGTGAATCAACTAAGTGTGAACCCACACACACTCAGTCACACACACACACATACACACACACGCGCGACATTTAGTTTAAAATCTGGTCTTGAAGACAAATATATTCCTGCTTAATATCCTTGTTTAGAGCAAGTTCTTTAAGGGGAGGTAGATTAGTGATGGTGAAAGGGAGAAAGCAGGAGATTCAGTTTTAGGAGCTTATGAGATTTAATGTTAGAAATGACTCTACCATTTGATTCTAGTTTACATGGTTTTAGAAATTTATCTAATCTCTCTGAATGTCAAATCTCAAATTTATGATATCTAAGATCAACTAGTTATAGATCAAGTTGTCATGTGGATACAGTGAGATAATATACCCAAGTGAAGTTTTAACCAGCAGAGAACTCATAAAAGTACCATTTAAAGTATTGTAGGCAGGGCTACATCATCTTCACATTCATACTCATCCTAATACATATAAGGTAAAATTTTTCATTAAATTATTTTAATGGTTGTGATAAGATATGTCTCTGTGGAATATTTAAGTGTCCACAGAATTCATAACACTGAAGGGTAATGTTTGCCAATAAAGTAAATTGTTTTGCTCTTTTACATTTAAAAAATTAAACTTTGAAGAATATAGAATACTGCAATGTTGACTAACTGGCTTTCCTTTAATGAATGAAGAATGAGATACATAAACTGCAAAAGACTAAAGTTCTTTACTGCTGCTCACAATAAACAGTAGTAAATGACATTTTTTTGAATCTTTATAACAAAATACACTGTTAATATAACCCCTTTCTATGCAAACTTCTATGCATAATAAAACTATCCTAGGGTATTCTTGTAACATCTGATGGTACACAGCAATAGAACTCCAGTGAAATGACAAACTTTGTACCAGCCAAGGTGAGGGAAAGGATTAAAATCTGGTGTCATAAGGAAATTTAATTATTTCTTAATGCATTATAGAAGAGTACTTCTTCACTGCCTTTCTGGAGGACTTTTTTGAGGATTTGCTTCACCTAGTGAATAATGCACTCTAAAAGCTCATGTATTTTACTTTCAATAGTGGCTCTTATGTGACTGTATGAATTTTCATTGTGACAGACTAACAATAGAATCTAGCTACATTGCAGAATAAAATTGGACACCGTGGAACGCTATGTGGTAAAACATTTTATAAAGATATAATAAATAAGGATGTCTAACCGGGTTAGCAAACACACTGAACATGGTGGGGTACAGTCAAAAAATAATTTTGTTTTTCTACCATCAGATAGTAGCCTATGAGACCTCCCTTCCCTCACCCTGGACATCTTTGATAGGTTGCTTTTCTAATAAGTTCTGGATATTAGAAAAGTGTCATTTTCATGATGAAAACATCCAGTATAATCTGAATCAGAACTAACCTTAATCAAACTAAGACATAATTCAAACATTCTCTTTCTACCCCAATTTAAGATTGACCAAATGTTTGGAAACAGCAAGAGGAAAGGATGATTTTGGCATGGTTCTTCTCCTCTCCATAGACTTTGTGACGTAAGGAAGCAGGGAGAGAGATGAGAAAAAAATTAATAAAGTCTTTTTATTCAGTTAATGCTGGTTATAGTCCTACGGTAGTTGCTTAGTCAGGGATTCCAGTGTTGGACTTTTAGAGATATGCATTGAAAAATTTGGGGAAATTTTTCATAGAAGCCTTCACTGTGCGTCATTCTGACATGGTGATGCACCATGTGGCTGACCTCACTCAGACTTCCTGGTCTCCTCCGTGTTACTCTCACCTCAATACCCAGAGTCCTTTCAATATGACCATCTCAACTACTGAGCCTATATGAATATCTTCCTCACTCTCATCTAATCTCTCTGAATATTTTCCATTTGCCTCTAATCATGTGGCTTGAGAGAAGGTAAAATATAGCCCTTCACTTATTAGAAGGGGAAGGAAATACACACAAAATAGCAGGCTTTCACATAATCTCTTCAAGGAACTATCTGTGGAGTACTTTTCTATTTTACTCATGTATATATAAGATGGATATTTTCTATAAAGTGTATTTGGTCTCCTCTTCAGCCCCATAGAGATGGCTGTACCCACCCTTGTTAAAATGTAGGAACATTTTCCATAATTTACTCAAATTTAGGAGCAGTAACCAAAACCCAGGATAACTATATAAAGGTCCCACCTCTATTCTATTGTACACATTTCTGCAAGTTACTATTTTTGTTTCTAGCCTACTAGAATCAGAGATAGATCTAGCATGAAGTTAATGATCCTTAAGTTCCAGGACTCTTCACTTGCATGTGCCCCTTCAAAGGCTCTATATCAACTGTGAATTTGAAATTTTATGTTCTTTTTCTTAGAGATGGCCCCCAAATTGTGTAATACTGAAATTCCCTTTGTTTTCTACCATCAGATAGTAGCCTATGAGACCTCCCTTCCCTCACCCTGGACATCTTTGATAGGTTGCTTTTCTAATAAGTTCTGGATATTAGAAAAGTGTCATTTTCATGATGAAAACATCCAGTATAATCTGAATCAGAACTAACCTTAATCAAACTAAGACATAATTCAAACATTCTCTTTCTACCCCAATTTAAGATTGACCAAATGTTTGGAAACAGCAAGAGGAAAGGATGATTTTGGCATGGTTCTTCTCCTCTCCATAGACTTTGTGACGTAAGGAAGCAGGGAGAGAGATGAGAAAAAAATTAATAAAGTCTTTTTATTCAGTTAATGCTGGTTATAGTCCTACGGTAGTTGCTTAGTCAGGGATTCCAGTGTTGGACTTTTAGAGATATGCATTGAAAAATTTGGGGAAATTCTTCATAGAAGCCTTCACTGTGCGTCATTCTGACATGGTGATGCACCATGTGGCTGACCTCACTCAGACTTCCTGGTCTCCTCCGTGTTACTCTCACCTCAATACCCAGAGTCCTTTCAATATGACCATCTCAACTACTGAGCCTATATGAATATCTTCCTCACTCTCATCTAATCTCTCTGAATATTTTCCATTTGCCTCTAATCATGTGGCTTGAGAGAAGGTAAAATATAGCCCTTCACTTATTAGAAGGGGAAGGAAATACACACAAAATAGCAGGCTTTCACATAATCTCTTCAAGGAACTATCTGTGGAGTACTTTTCTATTTTACTCATGTATATATAAGATGGATATTTTCTATAAAGTGTATTTGGTCTCCTCTTCAGCCCCATAGAGATGGCTGTACCCACCCTTGTTAAAATGTAGGAACATTTTCCATAATTTACTCAAATTTAGGAGCAGTAACCAAAACCCAGGATAACTATATAAAGGTCCCACCTCTATTCTATTGTACACATTTCTGCAAGTTACTATTTTTGTTTCTAGCCTACTAGAATCAGAGATAGATCTAGCATGAAGTTAATGATCCTTAAGTTCCAGGACTCTTCACTTGCATGTGCCCCTTCAAAGGCTCTATATCAACTGTGAATTTGAAATTTTATGTTCTTTTTCTTAGAGATGGCCCCCAAATTGTGTAATACTGAAATTCCCTTTGTCTTGTTTTCCCTTTGTCTAGAAGGATATATATGCAAAGTGTTTAGTACAAAGGCAAAAATGATTTAACTGGCTCAGCTACTGACATCAGTCTCTGTCTTTCTCCTACCAGCTCCTCCCCTTCAAACTGCTAAAGTCTAGAAAGAGTTAAACATGCACAAAATTAATCATTTAATGTAATAATTTGTAATAATGCAATAATTATGTTATAATAGTGTAGTAGATTTAATGTAATAATGAATTGTTAGAATTGATTTAAACACATAGTAATTTACTCTGGTACAAATTTCCATAGCTGTATTATACTAACACATTAATATCTCAGCACTGTGAGAAGTTTCGTATGGCATCCCTAACAGGAAGCTACTTCCATAAATCATTTAATGCAGAAATACACTTAATCTGGAGGTTTTGAAGGGGAGGTTGACAGAGCAGGTGTTTGACTGACATATCTAATATTATGGTCACTCAATAAAGTTGTTAACTAAATCAGGTGACACATGGGAGAGCCACTGGAAGGTGGATCACAATATGACAAAATGAGGAGATACAGATATTATTTCCATGGATTTAAAAAATCTACTATTTTGACACTGAAGAAATTACAGGTGCAGTCAGACTGTGGACTTTCAGGCTCCTGCCTTCCTCCACAGCCTCCAACTTTGTTGGGTGAGTTACAGCAGAGATATCTGACTTTGTCGACAACATTTGGTAGGGACTCCCTGAGCGCTGTGCTCAGATGGCATTTTTATATCTCTGGATTCAGTGGAAAAGCATTTCATGGTCAATCAGTGATGCTGCCATAGGTATTGCAATGTGATGGTGTTTATGCTACATGTTGGCCATTCATGTATGAGGGCAAGCAGATGTCGTGCCTGCTAACTCTTATCATTATCTCATCCTACATCCATGTATCAAGAGGTACCCTGCAGTCTGTGTTGGCATTTTTATGATTACATTTTGTACAACAGTCTGAAAGAAATGCAGAATTCATACATTTTGTATATTCATTTTAAAACATGGGTGACCCTCAGCAGCACATCAGAGCAGGCCATGTTTGAAATAACTGAATAGGGCTTTTTCTTTCTCTATTTCTAATACCTCGTCTTCAGTGTATAAAATGCAACACCATGTATTATTTATCAACAGCAGTACAGTGCTGCCAAGCAAATCTCACTCAGTGAGATTACCATAGATAGGATTGTACATCAGAATGTTTTTCTGTGGTTTTCGATTATCCAACATTATGGAAATGTAACAAGAGTTAATGCAAATAAGAAAACTTTAGTCCAATGGTGGGAAGGGAGAATTTCCCTCCATAGCAAATGTTTTGAAAGAGTCCAGATGAGAAGAAGAGCCTTCTTTTAGTTGCCACATCCGAGCTGACAGGTCTTGGCAATCCAGGTTGGCAGACATGTATCACAGCCACGCTGCCTAGATGCCACTGTCTTTTGTTGTCATGTGAGCCGTGCACTCTCACACGGCTGTTTCATGGTGCTGAGTCAGGAACAGGTAGATAGGTGCCTGAGACTGGAGAGTTTGGTGTTTTGCCTCTTAAAGTTCATGAGTTTTTCTTCACCTTCATTTAATATTTCTAACGCCTTTGAGAAGGATAAAAGAAAGGAGTGTACTTAAGATCGACTATGCTTTAGGCAGTGGGCTCAGTTCTTTATACATATTAATTCATGTAACCATACCTCTACTCTCTGAATGTATTAATGTACACTTAAATCCACATTTTATACATGGAGAAACTGCAGATCAGAAAACTGACGTAATTTGAGTAAGGTTACCCCAATTTTGTTGGGTGAGTTACAGCAGATCTGACTTTGTCGACAACATTTGGTAGGGACTCCCTGAGCGCTGTGCTCAGATGGCATTTTTATATCTCTGGATTCAGTGGAAAAGCATTTCATGGTCAATCAGTGATGCTGCCATAGGTATTGCAATGTGATGGTGTTTATGCTACATGTTGGCCATTCATGTATGAGGGCAAGCAGATGTCGTGCCTGCTAACTCTTATCATTATCTCATCCTACATCCATGTATCAAGAGGTACCCTGCAGTCTGTGTTGGCATTTTTATGATTACATTTTGTACAACAGTCTGAAAGAAATGCAGAATTCATACATTTTGTATATTCATTTTAAAACATGGGTGACCCTCAGCAGCACATCAGAGCAGGCCATGTTTGAAATAACTGAATAGGGCTTTTTCTTTCTCTATTTCTAATACCTCGTCTTCAGTGTATAAAATGCAACACCATGTATTATTTATCAACAGCAGTACAGTGCTGCCAAGCAAATCTCACTCAGTGAGATTACCATAGATAGGATTGTACATCAGAATGTTTTTCTGTGGTTTTCGATTATCCAACATTATGGAAATGTAACAAGAGTTAATGCAAATAAGAAAACTTTAGTCCAATGGTGGGAAGGGAGAATTTCCCTCCATAGCAAATGTTTTGAAAGAGTCCAGATGAGAAGAAGAGCCTTCTTTTAGTTGCCACATCCGAGCTGACAGGTCTTGGCAATCCAGGTTGGCAGACATGTATCACAGCCACGCTGCCTAGATGCCACTGTCTTTTGTTGTCATGTGAGCCGTGCACTCTCACACGGCTGTTTCATGGTGCTGAGTCAGGAACAGGTAGATAGGTGCCTGAGACTGGAGAGTTTGGTGTTTTGCCTCTTAAAGTTCATGAGTTTTTCTTCACCTTCATTTAATATTTCTAACGCCTTTGAGAAGGATAAAAGAAAGGAGTGTACTTAAGATCGACTATGCTTTAGGCAGTGGGCTCAGTTCTTTATACATATTAATTCATGTAACCATACCTCTACTCTCTGAATGTATTAATGTACACTTAAATCCACATTTTATACATGGAGAAACTGCAGATCAGAAAACTGACGTAATTTGAGTAAGGTTACCCCAATTTTGAACTAAGAGCTCTTTAGCTTCAATTTATTTTCTCCTATATCACTCTATTCCATGATAAAAAAAAAAATTATGGGAAAAATCATGGGAAAAATTTTCCCCAGTTATTCGCTGTGCTTTGTTTCACCTGCCTGCCTGCCTCTCCTTGACTATCTACTTCTTACCACCTGGTAGAAGATGAGATCACTTTCATATCATATTTTGGAAATCTGACCAACTTATTTTTATACCAAAAACAGTTTTATTGGTTTATAGCCAATTAACAATTTTGTGATAGTTTCAGGTGAACAGTGAAGGGGCTTGGCCATACATACACATGTATATGCATTTTCCCCCAAACTTCCCTCCAATCCAGACTGGTATATAACATTAAGCAGAGTTCCATGTGCTATACAATAAATTGTTGTTGGTTATCCATTTCAAACATGGCCATGTGTATTTGAATTTCCCAAAGCCCCCAACCATCCCCTCCCCACTGCAACCATGAGTTCATTTGCTAAGTTTGTGAGTCTCTTTCGTTTTGTAAATAAGTTCATTTGTATCATTTCTTTTTAGAATCCACATAAAAGTGATGTCATATGATATTTCTCCTCTGACAACTTCACTCAGTATGACACTCTCTAGGTCCATCCATATTGCTGCAAATGGCCTTAGGAAATGACCAATTTTTTTTTTTTAATTAGGATATATTTATTTTACAATGTTGCATTAGCTTCAGGTGTACAGCAAAGTTATTGTTATATGTTTTTACAGAGTTTTCTTGTTTATAGGTATACAGAATCCCCAAACAGTCATAGGCATATCCCTGACCCCTCCCACCAGCACCCTCCCTCTCTTTTCCCCCTTCCCATGGAAATCTGACCAACTTTTAAAAGAAACAGAAACTAACTAGTTTTCTCTAATTTGGCTGTGTTTCATATTCAATATTTTTCAAATAGATTTCTCTTCTTGCTTCTAAGGTAATTAGAGGTAATGATATTTAGAGATCAGTTGATCTATCTCCTCACCTGAAGTTTTATGTTTTGTGTTCTAGAAGGGCAGCAGAGCATCAGGGCAGCTGTCATTTCTGTGATTATCTGAGAGATACCACCCCTAGAGAGTCCACTTACCTTGCAGAATTAACAACAGGTTTTTCTGCACTAGACATCTCCCTCTACTCAAGGATCTTCTCCCTCTACTTGTTGCTTTCTATTTCCAAGGGCTGACCTCCATACCTTCTCTCAATTATGACCACAGTCTTGATCCTTTCAAATCCTTCCCCCGTCTTCAGTCCTCTTCTTTGCTGAGTGAATCACTGTATCACATCAAGGTCATCATTCTTGTCTCCAGTATGGCACCAGATATTCATCTAACTTCATTTGGAATGGAGATTTCAAATTTTTTTAATAAAAGCAACCTTTTTATCTATTGAGTACTTACCAGATGCTAGTCATTATTTTAAGTGCCTTGCATGGATGGAATCAGTTAATCCTCAAAACAGCATGGTAATAATGTAGGTTTTAAGATTATCTGCATTTCATTTCAAGGTTACATAGCTTGCAAGGTTAGGAAGTTGCTCAAAGTCTCGTATTTTAGTAAGTAATAGGACTAAGATTTGAATCCTGTCATTCTGGCTGTAAGCCCTGGATACCTAATCATTACATCATCTAGCAGGTATTGCATAGCAACTACTTTATCTGAATTATCTAATAAGGATTATTACATCCTGTGATGTAGGGACAATTAGTTGTATTTCTTCTGTATTATACAGTGGAAAAACTGAGCCCAAGATTCTTTATCTAAATTTAGTTATTGAATAGTAGAATGAAAATTGAGACTAGGCTCTATTTTACTTCTGATCTACTCTACTCTCCGAATCATACTAACAGCCTAGCAGTGTGTGTTGTGTCTTATACTTAAATCTCTCTTCTAGAGGATGAGCAATATGTTCTCACAGGAAAATGTTCATAACTATTACATGGTAGTAAAAATTTTGAACCAGCCTACAATTCCAAAATGTTATACAGCTTGTTGTAAAGAAATGTCTTCTTAAATTAAATACCACAGAAACAATACAAAAACTATGTGACATTTTGTAATTATTTTCTTTTCTCCTCACCTGAAGTTTTATGTTTTGTGTTCTAGAAGGGCAGAAATACAGCTGTCATTTCTGTGATTATCTGAGAGATACCACCCCTAGAGAGTCCACTTACCTTGCAGAATTAACAACAGGTTTTTCTGCACTAGACATCTCCCTCTACTCAAGGATCTTCTCCCTCTACTTGTTGCTTTCTATTTCCAAGGGCTGACCTCCATACCTTCTCTCAATTATGACCACAGTCTTGATCCTTTCAAATCCTTCCCCCGTCTTCAGTCCTCTTCTTTGCTGAGTGAATCACTGTATCACATCAAGGTCATCATTCTTGTCTCCAGTATGGCACCAGATATTCATCTAACTTCATTTGGAATGGAGATTTCAAATTTTTTTAATAAAAGCAACCTTTTTATCTATTGAGTACTTACCAGATGCTAGTCATTATTTTAAGTGCCTTGCATGGATGGAATCAGTTAATCCTCAAAACAGCATGGTAATAATGTAGGTTTTAAGATTATCTGCATTTCATTTCAAGGTTACATAGCTTGCAAGGTTAGGAAGTTGCTCAAAGTCTCGTATTTTAGTAAGTAATAGGACTAAGATTTGAATCCTGTCATTCTGGCTGTAAGCCCTGGATACCTAATCATTACATCATCTAGCAGGTATTGCATAGCAACTACTTTATCTGAATTATCTAATAAGGATTATTACATCCTGTGATGTAGGGACAATTAGTTGTATTTCTTCTGTATTATACAGTGGAAAAACTGAGCCCAAGATTCTTTATCTAAATTTAGTTATTGAATAGTAGAATGAAAATTGAGACTAGGCTCTATTTTACTTCTGATCTACTCTACTCTCCGAATCATACTAACAGCCTAGCAGTGTGTGTTGTGTCTTATACTTAAATCTCTCTTCTAGAGGATGAGCAATATGTTCTCACAGGAAAATGTTCATAACTATTACATGGTAGTAAAAATTTTGAACCAGCCTACAATTCCAAAATGTTATACAGCTTGTTGTAAAGAAATGTCTTCTTAAATTAAATACCACAGAAACAATACAAAAACTATGTGACATTTTGTAATTATTTTCTTTTGAACAGAGAAGAGAAAATAGAGAACTTTTTAATGTCCAAAATATTTAGTTAAGTCTTCAGGTTTTTATATTCCTCACAGGAAAAACAAAGCAAAACAAAACTTTGCTAGGAACAACATGGAGACCAGGAACTTCTCACTCTAAATTTCTGAATTATTTTCATATTCTTGTTAAAAGGGATTATTTGTATTTTTACAGTTTTTTAATTAGAAACCGCACACTATATTTATTGTCTAATGGTTCCTATTAGACCATTCATACCCAATCTTAGTTCCCCTAGATACCCCTGAATTATTCATTTTAGATCATGGTCTCTGTGGTATAAGGATTTTTCCTTTATATGAAAATGGGATATGGTGTCACAAACACTTCTGTTTCTGTCATATATAGAAGTTTGATCTTAAGCAGGTTCCATGTTCTCAATTTGAAATTCTTTGCCACTAAAAGTGTGGATAATAGTGTCTATATTTCATGGCTTTTTTTCTTGTTAATGACGTGCTTAAAAGGTATTAGTTTCTTCCACTTCTTCCAACCTCAGTATCTTAGTCAAGGCCATATTGTGTCAAAGTACAGAAATTCATTTAATCTAATGTAGGCATAAAATGAAAGTTGTTAAGAAGACATTCTGCAAACTCAGGCAATCCAAGTAAAACAATCAACTAGGTCTCAAGACAGGTGGGAAGAACAAATAGCAACCTATCAAGAACCTAAGCAATTATTTTAAAATTGTCTTTTCTCTACTGCCGAACGGGTTCTCAACCTATTTCCCCACCTCATTTTCTAAAATCATATGTAATTGATGCATGATGCTGTGTTAGTTTCAGGTATACAGAAAATTATATACTTACATATATATTTCTCAGGTTATATTATAGGCTGTTATATTGAATATTGTTTCCTGTGGTACACAGTAAGTTCTCATTGCTTATTTATTTTATATACAGTGGTGTGAATCTGTTCATGCCATATTAATAATTGACACACCCCTCCCTTTCTTTACTGGTAACTATAAGTTAATTTTCTGTATCTTTGAGTCTTTCTGTTCTATTAATAACCTCATTTGTACTGTTATTTACATTTCACAAATAAATGATTTTGTTGTTCTTATTCAGTGGAAAGGTTATGTTTGACTCTTTACAACCCCACAGTCCTCAGTCTTTCCCCTAATCAGTCTTCTCCAGTGAATTGCCTCTGCATCAGGTGGCCAAAGTATTGGAGCTTCAGCCTCAGCATGAATCCTTCCAATGAATATTTAGAGTTGATTTCCTTTAGGATTTACTAGTTTGATCTCCTTGTTGTCCAAGGAGTCTCAAAAGTCTTCTCCAGCACCACAGTTCAAAAGCATCAGTTCTTTGGTCTTCAGCCTTCTTAATGGTCCAGCCCTTACATCCTTACCTGACTACTGGAAAAACCATAGCTTTGACTATAGAGACCTTTGTCGGCAGTGATAACTCTGCTTTTTAATATGCTGTCTTAAGTTTCTCATGGCTTTTATTTGAAGGAGCAAGTATCTTCTGATTTCATGGTGGCAGTCACTATCTACAGAGATTTTGGAGCCCAAGGCTCCAAAAGAGAGATTAGATTGAAAACTGACCTTTTCCAGTCCTATGGCCACTGCTGAGTATAGCAGTTTAACAGCATCATCTTTTAGGATTTGAAATAGTTTAGCTGGAATTCCATCACCTCCGCTAGCTCTGTTTGTAGTAATGCTTCCTAAGACCCACTTGACTTTACACTCCAGGATGTCTGTCTATAGGTGAGTGACCACACCATCATGGTTATCTGGGTCATTAAGATCTTTGTAATACATATTCTGTATTTTCTTGCCATCTCTTCTTAATATCTTCCTTTTCTGTTAGGTCCTTACCATTTATGTCTTTTTTGTCCCCATCTTTGCATGAAATGTTCTGTTTGTATCTCTAATTGTCTGGAAGAGATCTCTAGTCTTTCCTATTCTCGTTTCTCTCTTAGTTTGCACTGTTCATTTAAGATGGCTTTGTTCTTTCTCTAAGGCTTTTCTTCTTGTTCTCCTTTGCTTTTTTTTAAACAGTGGTGTGACTGGTAAAACCCTTTTATAAAGTTAATTTTCTGTATCTTTGAGTCTTTCTGTTCTATTAATAACCTCATTTGTACTGTTATTTACATTTCACAAATAAATGATTTTGTTGTTCTTATTCAGTGGAAAGGTTATGTTTGACTCTTTACAACCCCACAGTCCTCAGTCTTTCCCCTAATCAGTCTTCTCCAGTGAATTGCCTCTGCATCAGGTGGCCAAAGTATTGGAGCTTCAGCCTCAGCATGAATCCTTCCAATGAATATTTAGAGTTGATTTCCTTTAGGATTTACTAGTTTGATCTCCTTGTTGTCCAAGGAGTCTCAAAAGTCTTCTCCAGCACCACAGTTCAAAAGCATCAGTTCTTTGGTCTTCAGCCTTCTTAATGGTCCAGCCCTTACATCCTTACCTGACTACGGGAAAAAACCATAGCTTTGACTATAGAGACCTTTGTCGGCAGTGATAACTCTGCTTTTTAATATGCTGTCTTAAGTTTCTCATGGCTTTTATTTGAAGGAGCAAGTATCTTCTGATTTCATGGTGGCAGTCACTATCTACAGAGATTTTGGAGCCCAAGGCTCCAAAAGAGAGATTAGATTGAAAACTGACCTTTTCCAGTCCTATGGCCACTGCTGAGTATAGCAGTTTAACAGCATCATCTTTTAGGATTTGAAATAGTTTAGCTGGAATTCCATCACCTCCGCTAGCTCTGTTTGTAGTAATGCTTCCTAAGACCCACTTGACTTTACACTCCAGGATGTCTGTCTATAGGTGAGTGACCACACCATCATGGTTATCTGGGTCATTAAGATCTTTGTAATACATATTCTGTATTTTCTTGCCATCTCTTCTTAATATCTTCCTTTTCTGTTAGGTCCTTACCATTTATGTCTTTTTTGTCCCCATCTTTGCATGAAATGTTCTGTTTGTATCTCTAATTGTCTGGAAGAGATCTCTAGTCTTTCCTATTCTCGTTTCTCTCTTAGTTTGCACTGTTCATTTAAGATGGCTTTGTTCTTTCTCTAAGGCTTTTCTTCTTGTTCTCCTTTGTGTTTCCATTGGCAAAACAGAACTTGGCATGTAGTTAATGTTTAATAAATTTTTGTCAGTAGCTGAATTATAATAAAGACATATAGCAAGATTAAAAAAAAAAGAAGCCTCTCTTATCTCTCTTTGCTATTATCTGGTATTTGGCTTCAGTTGGGTATATCTTTCCCTTTCCCCATATAGTGGGAGGACATGCCCAGCCTCCTGGTTGTCCCACAGTTGGTCCTATAGAGTATGTAAACCTTCACCAGTCGCTGGGTGCTCAGGTATTATTGTTAAGTCTCCATGTAATAGGTTTTTTTCTCACCCAGTTTTCTTTTTGCTATTGATTTCTAGTTACATACTAGTATGGTCAAAAAGGATGCTTGAGAGAATTTTATCCTCTTAAATTTGCTGAGACTTATTTTGTGTCACAACATGTGGTCCATACTAAAGAATTTTCCCTGCATGCTTGAAATGAACATGTATTCTGGGAGTTTTCTGGATGTAGTGTCCTGTACATATTAGTTAAGTCCAAGTATTCCACTTCATCATTTAGAATGTCTGTGGCCTTGTTGTTTTTTCTGTCTGGAAGATCTGTTCATTGGTGTTAGTGGGATAAAGTCTCCTACTATTAATATATTACTGTTAAATTTCCCTTTTATGTCTGTTAGTTTGTATTTTATGTATTCAGGTGCTCCTATATCTAATACATATATGTTAACATATATAATGTCTTTTTCTTGTATTGATATCTTCATTATATAATTTACTTCTTTATAGATTTTAATATCTATTTTGTCTGATATAAGCATTGTTACCCCTATTATTTTGTTATTTCAATTTGCATGAAATATTTTTTTATATCCCCTTATTTTCAATCTGTATATCTTTTGCCATAAAGTCTGTTGTAGGCAGTATATTGTTTTTCTTGTTTTTCGTATCCATCTGTCACTCTTGTTTCTTTGATCAGAACATATAGTCCACTGACATTTAAAGCAATTATTGACAAATATGTACTTATTGCTATTTTAAATCTTGTTTACTAGTTGATTTTCATGTTCTTTGTTTCTTCTTTTCATTTTTCCGTTTGTAGTTTGATGATTTTATTTTGTGTTACACTGAGTTCCTTTCTTTTTGGTTTTTGTGAATCTGTTGTGTCTTTGATTCCTGGTTACTCTCATTTCCAAGTATGTTAACCCATAACTATATCTACTTGGTACAGACTAATAGTGTTATAAGTTCAAACACACTCTAAAAGATCTACATTTTACATTCTCCTCTCCCACATTTTGGGGTTTTGATGTTCTGTTTTTTATCTTTATATTTATCCTTTTGGTGTTAATTCTAGTTATAATTGCTTTTACAAAAATTTTACTATATACTGACTTATTTTCTCTATATACTGACTTATTTTCAATCCTTTTATATATTTGTCTCTCCTATTGTGTTTTCTCCTTTCCTATAGAATCATGCTCTTTTCTGTTTAGAGATGGTCCAATATTTATTTTAGATTGTTTACTATTGCTGTATGCCTTTGGCTTTTGCATATTTGGGAGTATTTATTTTTTCTATTCTAAATACTAACCTTACTGGATCTAGAGTATCCTAAGTTGAAGGGGTTTCCCTTTCAGGTTTTAAATACACCATGCCACTCCTTACTGACTGCAAAGTTTCTGTAGAAAAACCAGCCGACACACTTGGAAAAGTGTCGAAGTGTTAGTTGCTCAGTCATGTCTGTCTCTTTGTGACCCCATGGTCTGTAGCCTGCCAAGCTCCTCTATCCATGAAATTTTCCAGGCAAGAATACTGGGGTGGGTAGCCATTTCTTTCTCCAAGGGATCATCCCAATCCAGGGACCCACCCTGTATCTCCTGCATCACAGGCAGAAGTCACCATCGGAGCCACTAGAGTGGGGGTTCCTTTTAATGCCTCTTTGTTTTATAGTCCTACTTATAGAATCATCTTTGTCTTTACCTTTTGTCATTTTAATTACGATAGATCTTGGCATGGGTCTGTGTGGGTTCTGCTCTTTTGGACTCTCTGATTCCTGTACCTGGATATCTATTTCCTTCTTTAGGCTTGGGTTTTTTCAGCCATGATTTCTTCGAATATGTTTCAATCTCATTTTTTCATTCTTCTTCTTCTGGAATTTCTATTACGCAGAGACTGGCAATATTTTATATTATACCATAGATCGTATATGTTGCTTTTTTTTTTTTCTTTTGTCTTTCGGTCTGCTGATTTGATTGGGTGACTTCCGTTATTCTGTCATCCAGGCAATTTGTTCATTCTTCTGCATTATTTAATCTGCTCTTCATTGCTTTTAGCTCCATTTTCATCTCAGCAATTGAGTTATCTAATTTTGATTGATACCTAATATGGTTCATCTTTATAATTTCTACCTCCTTGTTAAAGTGATATGCATTTCAATCCATAAACTTTATTTCTGTTACACTTTTATTAGGTCCTTTCTGAATGTGGCACCTAGTAAACTGGAGAGGTTTTTTTCATTATTTGTTCTTTCAGATGATTTCTTATTTTCTTTTTATTGAGACTGATGCCTCTGCTTTTTTCATTTTAAGTTTCTCTATTCCTATGAATTAAGGATAAACAGCTATCTGCTGTGGTCCTAAAGGGCTCTTTTGATCTGTATCACTGTGGAGACTTTGAGAGCCCAATATTTTTGCTGCAAGGGCTGTTTTTGGTATGAATGCCTGCTTCATCTTTCCTCAGAGTGTGCTAGCCACTATCCCTTTGATAACAGGGTGTGCTTGATGTTGTAGTGACTAAAATTGAACCAAATGTTATGTGGGGTCTCCTCTTTGCTCTGTCATGGCCCCACTGGGGGCAAGGACTGCTCCTCAGTTGTTGAAGTAGAAGGCCTGAGGGTCCAGCTCAGTAAGGCTCCATTGCTCTTAAGTGTGTTCTCTCTCTCCAAAGAAGGGAGCATTGAAGCAAATGAGGCCCATCACAGTAAACCTATGTGCAACCCATGCAGGCATTCTGTTTTGTTCATATTACTGCTTCCATCCTGGGGCCTGGAGTGTGTGAGATTTTGCATGTGCCTTTTGAGAATGCAGTCTCTATCCCCCCCAGGAATTAAGCCCCACTGGCCTTGAAAGCCAAATTCTCTGGGAGCTCCTCTTCTTTGTGCAGGACCCCCATGCTGGGGAGCCTGTTGTAGCACTTTGGGAAATGTCACTCTTATGAAGGAGAACCTCTGTAGTATAATTAGTCTCCAGTTCGTGGGTGGTCCACCTGGGGCTTGAGTATATCATGACTCCACCCCTCCTTCCCACCTCTTTGTGCTCCCTTCTCTATGTCTTTAAAAGAGAGAGAGATCTTTTCTGGAAGATTCTGATCTTTTTCATTGATGGTTGTCCTGCAAATCATTGTGATTTTGGTGTGCTTGTGAGAGGAGGTGAGCTTAGGGTCTTTCTACTCCACCATCTTTGCTGATCTCCAATTTTTACATGATCAAACTATTAAGAATTCAGTGATGCAATCAAGTGTTTGGTACAGCTAAAAATGATTGCACATCTACTCTGTGACAGTTGTGCTCTAATTGTTTTTCTTGGTTGACACTCTTAATACAGTGACCCTATGTTACCCAATTTATACATGAGAAAAATAAAGCAGAAGTTTCTACCCAATTTAACATATATAGAAAACAATACGGCGAACATTCAATCTCAGGCAATACAGTTCCCTAAAATTAGGACTCGTAATTATGGCACTATACTACCAACCAAGAAATCAATAAATAGCAGAGCCTCAATAATACTGTATCACTGTGGAGACTTTGAGAGCCCAATATTTTTGCTGCAAGGGCTGTTTTTGGTATGAATGCCTGCTTCATCTTTCCTCAGAGTGTGCTAGCCACTATCCCTTTGATAACAGGGTGTGCTTGATGTTGTAGTGACTAAAATTGAACCAAATGTTATGTGGGGTCTCCTCTTTGCTCTGTCATGGCCCCACTGGGGCAAGGACTGCTCCTCAGTTGTTGAAGTAGAAGGCCTGAGGGTCCAGCTCAGTAAGGCTCCATTGCTCTTAAGTGTGTCTCTCTCTCCAAAGAAGGGAGCATTGAAGCAAATGAGGCCCATCACAGTAAACCTATGTGCAACCCATGCAGGCATTCTGTTTTGTTCATATTACTGCTTCCATCCTGGGGCCTGGAGTGTGTGAGATTTTGCATGTGCCTTTTGAGAATGCAGTCTCTATCCCCCCCAGGAATTAAGCCCCACTGGCCTTGAAAGCCAAATTCTCTGGGAGCTCCTCTTCTTTGTGCAGGACCCCCATGCTGGGGAGCCTGTTGTAGCACTTGGAACTGTCACTCTTATGAAGGAGAACCTCTGTAGTATAATTAGTCTCCAGTTCGTGGGTGGTCCACCTGGGGCTTGAGTATATCATGACTCCACCCCTCCTTCCCACCTCTTTGTGCTCCCTTCTCTATGTCTTTAAAAGAGAGAGAGATCTTTTCTGGAAGATTCTGATCTTTTTCATTGATGGTTGTCCTGCAAATCATTGTGATTTTGGTGTGCTTGTGAGAGGAGGTGAGCTTAGGGTCTTTCTACTCCACCATCTTTGCTGATCTCCAATTTTTACATGATCAAACTATTAAGAATTCAGTGATGCAATCAAGTGTTTGGTACAGCTAAAAATGATTGCACATCTACTCTGTGACAGTTGTGCTCTAATTGTTTTTCTTGGTTGACACTCTTAATACAGTGACCCTATGTTACCCAATTTATACATGAGAAAAATAAAGCAGAAGTTTCTACCCAATTTAACATATATAGAAAACAATACGGCGAACATTCAATCTCAGGCAATACAGTTCCCTAAAATTAGGACTCGTAATTATGGCACTATACTACCAACCAAGAAATCAATAAATAGCAGAGCCTCAATAATACTAGCTGGTTTCCTGATTTGTTCTATTTTGAATCATATCATGCAAGTCATTTATTGATCTTTCATAAGTAATTATGTAACTTAGTTCTATAGGATAGACTGTTAATCTACAGGTATCCCTAGTGAAGTGTGCATCAGTATCATCTTTGCATTTTTTTTTAACACAAATGCCTGTACACACTGAGTCTTGTGACATTCTGAGAGTGGAGCAAAAAAAGGACTAATTTTGATCAGCTTCACAGTTGATTTCCTACTCAAGAACCAATAAATACATTTGGCAGAAGTTGTTCATAGAGGCTCTGTTTATACATGAGACTCAACTTTAGTGTTTACAAATCGTAATGTCCAAGGGTAGGGCCTGGGAAATTTACCAAATTTCCCAGAATAATGTTTTGTACAACAAAATTTGAGACTTGTTAACATAGGGTCAAGACTTAAATGATCAGCAAACCTCTCCTAGTGAAGCAATGGGAAAGTCACAGACAGAAGTGCTGGTGATGTCTCCCACTAACCCACCATGATATTGTAATACCTGGCCTTCATCTCTTGGTTGACCCTCTTAATACTGTGACCCTATGTTACCCAGTTTATACATGAGGAAAATAAAGCAGAAGTTTCTGCTCAGTTTCACACTTCTCAGTTTCTTTGATTCTTCCCTGTTCCATTCACTACTCTGGCACAATCAATTGTTAGGCATTTGGATTGTCTTTGGGCAAGTCAGCCCCTTCAGTGTTTCCTCAGTCAACTCACAATGAGAAAATTCATGTTAAAGAAGCTTCTAAGTCAGCCACAAGGTTGGCAGTTTTAATTTGATGTGATTTATAAGTTGCTGCTGTTATTGATTCTATTGATGCTGGTAAACCCTGCTGCTACACAAGGCAGCTGCCTTCTGTATTTGAGGTGTGCCTGCATCCATTAACGGCTGTCTTGGTCACAGATACAATTTTATAACAGATGTCATTTACCTAGACTGACACTGCATATGGAAATCCCTGCTGTTTGCCTTTAACACACCAGTGAGAGGAAGCCGACTCCTTGCTGCACGCCAAGTTGTATTGCTGTCGGCTAATGATTCAGAACACAAGAGCTACCTTTTAAAAAAGTTCCACTGGGAGACATTTCTCAGTGTGGAAAAAAAAAGAAACATTTTTGCAACACATTTCTTGTGAAACAGACAAAGAAACTTAGTATGATAGCAAGAAGGGAAAGAATGATCGAACGCAAATAGTTCTACATCTGAAGTCCAAATCCAGCATGGGCTTATCATTTCATAAGAAGCACTGTGGTGAAAGCTACTTCATTTCATTTGACAATAACTCATTTTTTCCAACTCTTTTTTTTCTTAGTTCAGGAACACCAAAATTTTTAATATATACAATCATTTTTAGCAACTTTTCAGGAACAAAAATATTTAAATGGAAAAAGATATATCTGCATTCAGTTTTTTTTTTTTTAATTTGTATTTATTTATTTGTGGTTACACTGGGTCTTAATTGCTGTGTCAGCTTTCTCTAGTTGCATTGTATGGGATTCTTGTTGCAATGGCTTCTCTTTTTGCAGAACACTGGCTCTAGGCTCATGGGCTCAGTACTTGTGGCACATGGCATATGGAACCTTCCTGGACCACGGATTGAATGCATGCGCCCTGCATTGACAGGCAGACTCTCAACCACTGAACCAACAAGGAAGTCCTCCATTCAACTGATTATAAAATACAACACAGGCTAAGAAATACTAACATGTTAAAAAGTACCTTGAATCCAGCAAATATGGTACATTTATTAGGGAATTATTTTTAAAAACTTTGCCCTTGGTGGCCAAGAATCAATTTATAATTGTGTTAAAAGGCCTGGGGATAACACTTCCAATCACATGTTAAATTTGATCAGGCTAAGCTCCAATTTGACATGCTGTGCATAACATGTTCTATTATATTTTTCCTCTTTAGGAAAAAAAAATTGTGAGAAAATAGACTTGCTTATTATTATCATTAATTGTTAACACTTGCTATGTGACTGGTACTTTCTAAGTATGACCTCCTTAAATACACACAAGAACTCCAGGGATGAGATACTATCATTATCCTCTGGAGTAATAATTAGTGCTATTCACAGATGTTTCTTGTGTTCTACCTCCTGGGCAATTGGTAGGATTCCACTCCCCCAAATTCCCTCCCCTGTTTGATATTTGGCTTGTCTACTGACCTGAATTCTGAGTGACCATAATTAGCAGATCACCCTATCCATCCACCTTGGACAGGCGAGAGAAATAACCTTCTATTAGGATACCAAGATATGGGTACTCTTTGTTACCAGCACATAACCTTAAAAATCCTAACTGATATACCCTCATTTTTTTTACTGAGAATTTAGGGTCCTTTCCTCACTCTCGTAACAGGCTGTACTCTTCATTTCCTCCCTGAAAATGCAGTTCCTTACTGCTGTATTTATACAATTCATTGCAATTCCTGCTCATCTCCTTAATTTCACAACATAATTTTTTCAGCTCTTCCGAACATCTTCATTGCATTCCTCTGAAGTCTTTGGTTTTTGATGGAACTCATCACCCTAAAGTGGGTGAAAGGGGTATAAAGGGGTTTAAAGAAATAAATCTTTTTTGAAAGAAAATCTATACCCTGTCTACTGAAAGGTAAATGTCAGTCAGTGACCAGATTCTGACCTAGTCTTCAAAGAGAAAGAAACATCTTTATTTTATTCATATTCCCTTAGCTTGGGAAGTAGGCTCATGGCCCCTAAAATATTATGATCAATTTTTACTTTGTATTAAGTTTTTAACCATGAGCAACCTCTTTAAATATAACTACAGGACTCGTTTGCTAACATTTCCATCATAATAGTCATTGAGGGTCAAAATGAAATTATGAAAATCTACTCTTAGATATCAAAATCTAAAATGTGTCATTTTCTGGTTTCTCAAATATAAGCAAATTAGGTAATCAGAGTGTCTCAGTTTCTTCACATATAATGTACAGATTATACTGGAACATAACTTTTGAAGTCACTGGAAATATTTAAGAAATAAATACATTAAAAACTTTGTATGGGAAGTTATTATCACTAATTCCCCCAGTGTGACAGACTGCAGAAGCTCCTTAGATCAGCAGAGTATAGTGTTTGCTTCCAGGAGATTCAAAGGGGAGGAATGGAAACACACAGATTACTGCAATCCAGTGGGCTGATTTTTAGGATGATGAGAGGTAGACAGGTATGTGAGCATGGAGGAAGGAGAATTTAATCTTGGCCAAGGGAACCAGAGGAGGCAACGTTTGAGCAGAAGCTCTTCACAGGTGGACAAGGAAATTTCCTGGCAAGAGTAACAGCAAAACCATGGAGTTATGAGAGCATAGGTTTAAAGAATAAGGAGACCAGATCATATGCAGAGTCTGGATAATTAACCAAGAGTAGTTCGACACGTGGCGTTAGCTATTTCTGTCTTGTGTTTTCAGTTTTTATCTTAAGCTACCCTAAATCTGTTTTTGCAAGAATATGAGGTATAGAAATGGATGCTTTTAGACAGCCATGCTTAGCCTTCAGCACCTCTGTAGGAGTTGTTTAACAGCTAGCTGAGAGTCAGGACAAGAGATGCCTAAAGCTAAGTCATCCTGTTAATGAAGGAGGAACACAAACACAGAGGGGGGGCACCACTGGAATAAGGATGGCCCCGAGGTTAAATTACGGCTTTTCTACTTTATAATCGTTGCTTATGACACCTACGCATAGTTTGCAATGTCTCTCTGCCAGGGGTACAAATATTACTTAAGCATTTTTGTTTACATTTATTACTATGACATCTCATCTTCGGTAATGTTAGTGAATTCAAAAGATATGTATGTGCTGGTTATAATTTCCTAATACATGCTAAGATAAATATGAAATGAAAAGTTACTCCTCTGCCACTAAAATTATATTTATCCCACTTGGTACCTCTAACACATTTCAGAGAAAAGTATTCTTAACCAGTCATGAGAGAAGATCCTAACTTGAAAAGAATGAGGTGTGTACCAACAGCCCAGCTGTTTCTAGTTATGATGCTACTGAGGGAGCAGTAAGAAAGGGAGAAAGAATTCAAAGGTGTCAGAGTAAAAGAGAAAACCCAATAGATCTCTACTCACCTTGAGGCACTACAGCATAGAGGTTCAGACAGTAAAATTAGCAGCCACTGCCAGGGTTCAAATTCTCTCTCTGCTACTTGCTAACTATGTGACTTAAGCAAAATTCCTTACATTCTTTGTATCTCGGTTTTCCCATCTTTAAAACAAGGTTAACCATGTACGAACAAGGGTTTTGTGAATAGTATAAGTTGAAGATTGCAGGGTGCATGAAATCATGCCAAATAAGGCCAAATAAATGTTGTTGTTCAGTCACTAAGTTGTGGCAGACTCTTTGCGACCCCATGGACTTCAGCACGCCGGGCTTCCTGGTCCTCACTCTCTGAGTTTGTTCAGACTCCTGTCCATTTATTCAATGATGCCAAACAACTATCTTATTCTCTATCACACTCGTCTCCACAAGTAACATTATCCTTATTAGATTTACCAGTACTATAATGCACTCTTTAATTTTGAAGCCTGCAAGGTGTTTTTTAAAAGAAATCAAATCTACACTTCGGTCTGTATATGAATGTAGTACAAACACAATGCAGTAGGGCTCAGGTAATAGTCTTGCATTCAGGATGGTGAAAGGACAACTGCTGGTTCCCACTGAGATCCTCCTCTTCCAGATTCAATCCTCTGTCACGTCCCACAACCAGATTGGCCAGTAGTTCTATTCGATAGTTGTCTCAGGGTATCCATGCTTGGGTTGGTCACATCTTTTAGAGTGTATTCTATTTGAAGGAAAAAAATTGAATCTTTATATTTGTCCTGACCCATTGTTAAATTTAAGTGCTGCTTGAATCAGTTTCTTTCATATCTGATATGTTCTGTCTCCTTCACATCATACTTTAAGAATGATGATGTTTAATTTGCTTGGACTTGATATTCTCACCAGTATTTATACTTTGCCTCAGACTCTTCTTCTGCACCCTAGTCAGTATTCTAGGATACATGTCAGATTTTAATCCATAGTATTTCTTGGGTCACATTCATTTCACTTTGGGGACTCAACCCTGTATTCAAAAAAAAAAAAAAAAAAAGATACAAACATTGTACAAAAGCAAAGAAGCCATTACAATGCCTGAGTCATACAGTTCCACCTCCTCTACAGCAGATGTGGATGGCATTTCTATTTATCCTTATCATTTTTTGTAAGAACTCTTTTTCTAAGCTTTATTTCCTTTTATCATATGAAATATGGCTAAACATGGTCAGAGATTCTTGTCCATGGTTTCTGATAGCTCAATACTTGTGATGACCATGAAAGTATTCACAAGGTAAATAAATAATGTCACAGAGAACAGAGTTTCAGTGGGTATTTCTTCCCCTGGGTATCCCATACACCATTATGCATCTTGAAGATGGAGTGTGGTCCTTTGTAAATTCAAGGACAGAGTTTACGAAGTGATTGGGGAGTGTGGAGAATGTTAAAGAAACCAGCTCTATTGAAAACTAAGAGGAACAACTTACTGGCCAATATAGATCATTTCTAGAATTATAAGAACAACCTTGCTGAACTTGGAGAAATTAAAAAGGGAAAAAGTAGCCAAGAGCCCTTATTCCAGGAATTATAAAACTGCTAATCACCCACTTTAATCCTCTTGCTCCATTTTGCTTTGGGTCAGCTGCCAGGCTGATTTTCGGCATTAACTCCTATACTTTTAGCTTTGATAGACAAATAAGACAATTTTTCTCCAAACAGGAGAAATATTTTTCCCAAATTCAGTAAAAATACATTATTCATTAAAGGAAACATTATAGATCAGTTATTAAGATCTGGAAAATTGTTGCCATATCTTTACAAAATGAATGTTTCTGTACTGTCATTTTTTGTTAACTCATGGAGAAACCTCCCATGATACTTCTAACAGTTGATGCATCCCTGTTGGTTTTTTCAGCCATGTTTCTGTTGTTTCCTAGAGCCCATATTAAAATAGCTCAATTTCTGTTTCTGCTCTTCATCTATTCTCCGCTTCAGTCTTCCACAGACTCAGTAACTGACACTTTTGTCTCTGCACCATTGTTTTCAATAGTTTTTATAACTGAGTCCATCTGCTCTTTTTTCCCCTTTTTCCTGTCGTGTGAAACATTTCTGAAATACAGTGCTGGAAAGAAATGCTATCCTGCACCGCTGTCTTGTGTTGTGCTGTGCATTAATTTTCAAGCTGCTTTGCTCTGTAGCAGTTCATTTCTCTAGGAAAATAGCAAAGTGTTGACGCCTTGAGGGCCTGACTTGCTTTTTTTTCTTAATCATAAGTAATTAGAGAAGCTGCCACATGTTGTTTTGGATAGTGTTTAAGTTCAGAAATGCTGTGAAAGGGGATATATACAGCCGGTAAAATTAAGTTCAAAATAAATAATGTCACAGAGAACAGAGTTTCAGTGGGTATTTCTTCCCCTGGGTATCCCATACACCATTATGCATCTTGAAGATGGAGTGTGGTCCTTTGTAAATTCAAGGACAGAGTTTACGAAGTGATTGGGGAGTGTGGAGAATGTTAAAGAAACCAGCTCTATTGAAAACTAAGAGGAACAACTTACTGGCCAATATAGATCATTTCTAGAATTATAAGAACAACCTTGCTGAACTTGGAGAAATTAAAAAGGGAAAAAGTAGCCAAGAGCCCTTATTCCAGGAATTATAAAACTGCTAATCACCCACTTTAATCCTCTTGCTCCATTTTGCTTTGGGTCAGCTGCCAGGCTGATTTTCGGCATTAACTCCTATACTTTTAGCTTTGATAGACAAATAAGACAATTTTTCTCCAAACAGGAGAAATATTTTTCCCAAATTCAGTAAAAATACATTATTCATTAAAGGAAACATTATAGATCAGTTATTAAGATCTGGAAAATTGTTGCCATATCTTTACAAAATGAATGTTTCTGTACTGTCATTTTTTGTTAACTCATGGAGAAACCTCCCATGATACTTCTAACAGTTGATGCATCCCTGTTGGTTTTTTCAGCCATGTTTCTGTTGTTTCCTAGAGCCCATATTAAAATAGCTCAATTTCTGTTTCTGCTCTTCATCTATTCTCCGCTTCAGTCTTCCACAGACTCAGTAACTGACACTTTTGTCTCTGCACCATTGTTTTCAATAGTTTTTATAACTGAGTCCATCTGCTCTTTTTTCCCCTTTTTCCTGTCGTGTGAAACATTTCTGAAATACAGTGCTGGAAAGAAATGCTATCCTGCACCGCTGTCTTGTGTTGTGCTGTGCATTAATTTTCAAGCTGCTTTGCTCTGTAGCAGTTCATTTCTCTAGGAAAATAGCAAAGTGTTGACGCCTTGAGGGCCTGACTTGCTTTTTTTTCTTAATCATAAGTAATTAGAGAAGCTGCCACATGTTGTTTTGGATAGTGTTTAAGTTCAGAAATGCTGTGAAAGGGGGATATATACAGCCGGATTAAAGATATCCAAAGGCAAATTAGTATCTTCAAAAGCTCAAATGGGTTGATTTGTTGCTTCAGCCTACTCAACAACACCTGGCTCTGCATAAATTTGAAGACTCAGCCTAAGAGGAAAATATGTAACAAGGCATCAAAAAGAAATCACGGCTCAGTCTCATTCTCCTCCATACAATTAACCTTCTAGATGAGAACAGGGCTATGTGCTGGATGAGGTGGGCCATTAAGGCTCTTCAAAATCTCTTCCTTCCTCTTCCACAGTAACCGAAGTGCTCTTTTGGAATTATTCCTTTGGGTCTTAAAGCTGTCTTAATTGCTGAAGCTCTGCTTTTAAATCGTCAGTATCTTCCTTAGATGATACTTCTGCAGGGGTAAGTTACATTTAATTGTCTAAACATGCCTGCTAACCAAGAAGGGAACTGTGTTGAAGAGTAGGCTTAAATAGGTTTCTGGGTTGAAGAAGCAGGAGCAGCAAGATAAAGGATGAGGGAGTTGAAAAGCTAGTTACCAAGACCCAAGGTAGACTCGTAGGGTCCCAGTGAGGGAGGGAAATTCAAGATGACCTAATAGGGTTTCCCGGATGGTCAAGTGGTTAAAAATCCACCTTACAGTGCAGAGGACGCCCATTTGATCCCTGCTCCAGGAAGATCCCGCATGCCATAGGGCAACTAAGCCAACTGAGCCCATGATCCAGAATCAGAGAGTAGTCCCCATCCCGGCAACTAGAAAAAGCCTGCTTGCAACAACAAAGACTGAGTACAGCTAAATAACTAAAAATAATAAATAATGAATTAAAGATCATCTGATAATCACTTGCATTCCTTATCTATGCAGCAGATGGATACCTAGCTTACAGTTTTTCCTAAGGCAATTAATGATAGTGAACCTACTGAGACTTTTTTTCCTGCCCAGCAGTAACCACTATTCAATTCAGCGTGTCTGATAAGCCCTTTGAGATATCCATGGCATGTAGAATACTTCCACAACCCTTGGAATAAAGCACCAGAACACTCTCCAGGAGCTGTAGTCATAGTCCCATCTGGGCAACATAGCTAGGGGGAGGAGAATCAAAGAATGAAGAAGTAGTTGGGGCTCAGGACATACAACCTCAACTAGGGCACCTTGGCATATAGGATTGTCTTAAGCTAAAGGAATTTGCGGAAAGGGTAGAAACAGAAATGTCACTTTGATCTCCTCTGCCCCCTTACCCTGATTCCCTGAAATGAAGCATAAATCCACATGTCAGAGGAGCCCTTCCTATCCCCAGAGGAAAACATCAGGGACATACAAGAAGAATCCTAACAAACAGGTCTTACTGATTTTCCCTCAGTTTATTTTGATTACCTCAGTACTTCCTAACTATCATATTCTTCTACGGTTAACATACCAAGCACAAAAATAGTCTGTTTCTTTGGGTCTTCATTTCCTTATGAAGGTTCCTCTGTCACATAAAGCTTTTTAAAATAAGCATGGATACATTTCTCCTGCTAGTCTGTTATTGTCAGTCTGATTTTCACATCCAGCCATGGACCCTAACAGGATCAAAGAAGAGCCTTTTCTCCCCAACAAGGCTGAAGTAATAGCCATCAAAAGATCAGAGATCTTGCCAATTGTATCACTTTCTCCCATACATTTCTGACCTAAATCAGGAGAGGATCTATAGCTTCCTTGCCAGGGAGTATAGAAGTTACTAGTTCATGGGTTATCTATCAGTTGTTTTTGTTGTCCTGTTGCTAAGTCATGTCCTACTATTTGCAACCCCGTGGACTACAGCACGCCAGGCCCCTCCACTGTCTCCCAGACTTTGCTCAAATTCATGTCCAATGACTCAGTGATGCTATCCAACCATCTCATCCTCTGTCATCCTCTTCTTCTCCCGCCTTCAATCTTTCCCAGCATCCGGGTTTTTCCAATGAGTCAGCTGCTTTCCATCACATGCTCAAAGTATTGGAGCTTTGGCATTAATCCATCCAAGGAATATTCAGGTTTGATCTCCTTTAGGATTGACTGGTTTAATCTCTTTTCTGTCTAAGGGACTTACAAGAGTCTTCTCCAGTACCACAATTCCATGGCATGTAGAATACTTCCACAACCCTTGGAATAAAGCACCAGAACACTCTCCAGGAGCTGTAGTCATAGTCCCATCTGGGCAACATAGCTAGGGGGAGGAGAATCAAAGAATGAAGAAGTAGTTGGGGCTCAGGACATACAACCTCAACTAGGGCACCTTGGCATATAGGATTGTCTTAAGCTAAAGGAATTTGCGGAAAGGGTAGAAACAGAAATGTCACTTTGATCTCCTCTGCCCCCTTACCCTGATTCCCTGAAATGAAGCATAAATCCACATGTCAGAGGAGCCCTTCCTATCCCCAGAGGAAAACATCAGGGACATACAAGAAGAATCCTAACAAACAGGTCTTACTGATTTTCCCTCAGTTTATTTTGATTACCTCAGTACTTCCTAACTATCATATTCTTCTACGGTTAACATACCAAGCACAAAAATAGTCTGTTTCTTTGGGTCTTCATTTCCTTATGAAGGTTCCTCTGTCACATAAAGCTTTTTAAAATAAGCATGGATACATTTCTCCTGCTAGTCTGTTATTGTCAGTCTGATTTTCACATCCAGCCATGGACCCTAACAGGATCAAAGAAGAGCCTTTTCTCCCCAACAAGGCTGAAGTAATAGCCATCAAAAGATCAGAGATCTTGCCAATTGTATCACTTTCTCCCATACATTTCTGACCTAAATCAGGAGAGGATCTATAGCTTCCTTGCCAGGGAGTATAGAAGTTACTAGTTCATGGGTTATCTATCAGTTGTTTTTGTTGTCCTGTTGCTAAGTCATGTCCTACTATTTGCAACCCCGTGGACTACAGCACGCCAGGCCCCTCCACTGTCTCCCAGACTTTGCTCAAATTCATGTCCAATGACTCAGTGATGCTATCCAACCATCTCATCCTCTGTCATCCTCTTCTTCTCCCGCCTTCAATCTTTCCCAGCATCCGGGTTTTTCCAATGAGTCAGCTGCTTTCCATCACATGCTCAAAGTATTGGAGCTTTGGCATTAATCCATCCAAGGAATATTCAGGTTTGATCTCCTTTAGGATTGACTGGTTTAATCTCTTTTCTGTCTAAGGGACTTACAAGAGTCTTCTCCAGTACCACAATTCAAAAGCATCTAGTCTTTGGTGCTCAGTCTTCCTTATGGTCTAACTGTCACATCCATACCTGACTACTTGGACAACCACAGCTTTGACTATTATGGACCTTTGTTGAAAAGTGATGTCCCTGCTATTTAATATGCTGTTTAGGCTTATCATAACTTTCCTCTTGGATTGGGGGACAAAAAGCCCAGCACTGGATTATTATATGACCTTATGCAAATCATTCATGAACTCCAATCCTCAGTTTCTTGAGTTGTAAAAAGTAGGAGATAGATTCAGCAACAGACTTTTCGTCTTGTCTGTGGAGCTTTTTAGTTTTTGTAAAGTCACCTCAAGAGTCATTGCCCTGTCTGGGGGAGAAAGCAGTGGATGATGCTCCAGTCACATCCCGACTCTGCTCCCCCTTTACAGCTTTCTTTATTAACATCCTTCTCAAAATGCACCCACACTGTGCAAAAAATGAAGTAAGACTTCAGGTCTGTAATGCTGCATCTTAGTTCATTTCCCAGAATTATTCACATTTTAAGTCAGTGCCTTTTCTCATCTGTCCTTATGCCATGAAGGATTTGACAATTTTCTCCTTTGAAAAATATCTCCCATTCTTCAAACCCCTAGAAATATTTGTTCCTATGAAGCCTTCAAGTTTCCTGTTTTCCTACTTGTTTCCCATTCTTTCCCACCCATTCCCCTCTGCCCACTGTATCACTCCTTCTTATTTCTAAATTCATGTAGCACTGCGAGATGTTTGTGTATAAAGAGGAGAGAGATTCTTCTAGCAAACAGAAACATTTCTGAGATAAACACTATCATTTTTCAATTATTCTTGCTGGGAAAATCCCATGGACATAGGAGCCTGGTGGGCTATGGTCCATGAGGTCAAAAAGAGTCAGACATGACTGAAGTGACTGAGCACAGTACACACAGCATAGACTGTATCCCACCAGGACTCTCTGGCCATGGAATTTTCCAGGCAAAAATACTGGAGTGGGTTCCATTTCCTACTACATATCTCTGCATGAGAATCTCTACATCCAAAAATAAGAAGGCAGGCATACATTTTGATTCTTTGCACACCTGTTCATACCAGCTAGAAAGAGACTTTATTTGCGTGTGAAATGAGTAATGGGAATAACATGAACAGAATTAAGTATGAAGTGACTGATTCAACTATTGATTACCTCCACATTAAACTAACATGTTAGACAATTTAAACTGCATTCAGATAATTAGGTAGAGAATCTGATCTATACCAAGAGGAATATAAAAATATAAAGTCAGAATCCATTACAGCAGCCTGCACAAGGAAGGTTGCCCAATCTGATCAAATCCTCCCAGCTATTAGCTGAAGGATGAGGGTACAAGCAAGGCCAACTGTAGCCATAATATGAGAATGTCCTTTTCTGAATTAATTACTGAGTTTGTATGTTTTACTAGAATGAACTATAGAAATTGATACATGTTTTATTAGAACAAACTATGGAAATAGCTTCTTCCTTAGTGGCTCAGATGGTAAAGACTCTGCCTGCAATGCAGGAGACCTGGGATCAATCCCTGGTCGGGTAGATCCCCTGGAGGAGGAAATGACAACCCACTCTAGTATTCTTGCCTGGAGAATCCCATGGACAGAGGAGCCTGGTGGGCTACAAACCTGCCAGAGTTGGATATGACTGAACGACTAACACATACACTTCATAGGGATAGAAGAGTTCTATTAAAACCAGCTAAGAAACTGTAGTCACCAAATCTGGGTCAGAGAAGAGAAGATAAAAACGTTGATTCCATCCCAGGGAGTAGTAATAAAGTATCTGCTGAGAATAGAAGTAGCAGTTGGAATGAAAAGTGAAACGGTGTTAACTGTGGGATAGAGTAGAACTTGAAAAGGAAAAGAGGATTAAGGGAGGAGAGAAGATATGAATAGATCCAACTGACTAGCGTTTGTGCCTGCCAACTTGGGAATTTTTCTCTAGACACTTAGAAGGATAAAGTCCCAGATCTTTACTCTCATTGTTCCCCATGGTATTTGCTGCCAAATTCTTGCTGCAATTTCCTCTGAATTTATCACACTATTCATTTCTTTATAAAAATACCTTTTGCCCCATTTCTCCCCATTACATATCCCAACAAACCGGTTTGTTCACTGTTCTCTTCATCTGTTCTGCAGTTTCTCTGTTGTTAAATTCCCTTTTATATTAAAAAAAATAATTTTTATTGGAGTATAGTTATTTACACTGTGTTCACTTCTATTGTATAGCAAAGTGAATCAGCTATGCGTATGCATACATCCCTTCCCTTTTGGACTTGCTTTTCCATCCAGGTCACCACAGAGCAGTAAGTAGAGCTCCCTGTGCTATACAGTATGTTCTCATTAGTTACTTACTTTATACAAAGTATCAGTAGTGTCTTTGTGTCAATCCTAACCTCCAGATTCCTGCCAAACACCCCCTACCCCCTTGGTGGCCATATATTTGTTCTCTATATCTGTGTGTCTATTTCTGCTTTGCAAGTAAGACCATCTATACCATTTTTCTAGTTTCCACATATATGTCTTAATATACAATATTTGTTTTTCTAACTTCATTTTGTACGATGCTTTCTAGGTGAATCCATGTCAGTAAAATGATATGATAGAAATTGCATAAATTCCCTTTTCACAGTTAAACATCAAGTCATTTAAATAGCTTTTGAGCTCTCTTAACCTTTTTTGATCCTAACTATTTAATAAAAGATTCCATCTTGACATCCCACAACCACCATTTGGGTATCTCCCCTCTAGAGCCTATGTTATATTACAGATAAATCCATATCTTACTCCTTATTTATCAAGAGAGTATAAATTTGATATAAATCTGCCCCAATTTCTTTAGTTTAAAAGTAAATACAGTGAAAGCACAACCAGAAGTTCTGATTTCTCTTCCATTGTTGAAAATTTCTGCTCTCATTCCAATTTAGAAGCAAAAGATGTAATAATATGCTTTAACAGCTTTCCTTAGAAATGCTCACTCCTTATATCTTCAAACAAAATGTCCTGAATAGTCTCATATTACATTTTCTATTTGCATGAAATACCTTCTCCTATCCCTTTACTTTCAGTCTGTAAGTGTCCCTAAGTAGAAGTTGGTCTCTTGGAGAAAACATGAATGGGTCTTGTTTTTGTATTCACTCAACCAGTCTGTATCTTTTGGTTGGTGTGTTTAATCCATTTACATTTAAGGTAATTATTGACATGTATGATCCTATTACCATTTTGTTTGTTGTTTGGAGTTTAATTTTGTATATAGTTTCCTTCTCTTGTGTTTACTGCCAAGAGAAATTCCTTTAGCATTTGCTGTAAAGCTTGTTTAGTCCTCCTGAATTCCCTTAACTTTTGCTTATCTGAAAAACTTTGTATTTGTCCATCAGATCTGAAGGAGAGTCTTGCTGTGTGGCATATTCTTGGCTGTAGGTGCTTGCCTTTCATCACCTGAAATATATCATGCCATTTCCTCTGGCTTGTAGAGTTTCTATTTAGAAATCAGCTGATAACCCTATGGGTTTTCCCTTATGTATTATTTGTCTTTTTCCCTTCTTGCTTTTAATAATTTATCTTTGTCTTTAATTTTTTGCCAGTGTGATTATCATATGTCTCAGTGTGTTCCTCCTTGGGTTTATCCTGTCTGAGACTCTCTGTTCTCCCTTCACATGGTCGACTATCTCCTTTTCCATGTTAGGGAATTTTTAGCTATTATCCTTTCAAATATTTTCTCAGGTCCTTTCTCTCTTATCCTTCTGGGACCCATATAATGCAAATACTGGTGTGTTTAATGTTGACCCAAAGATGTGTCAGGCTGTCTTCTTTTATTTTCATTCTTTTTTCTCTGTTCTGTTTTGCAGCATTGATTTCTTCCATATGTCTTCCAGGCCACTTATCCGATCTTCTGCCTCCATTAGTCTGCTATTGATTCCTTCTAGTGTATTATTTATCTCTGTTTGTTCTTCAGTTCTTCTAGATCTCCTTGGTAAACATTTCTTCCGTCTTCTCAATCTTTGCCTCGTTTCTTTTTCTGAGATCCTGAATCATCATCACTACTATTATTCTGAATTCTTTTTCTGGGAGGTTGTCTATCTTCATTTCATTTATTTCTTTTTCTGAGGATTTAACTTGTGCCTTCATCTGGGACATAATCCTATTTCTTTTCATTTTGGGTAGCTTTCTGAGATTGAGCTATTTGTCCTTGAGACTGATTGGCATTGTAGTTCCTATTCTGTCTGCCATTTGCCAGATGAGGATAAGTTTATAGGCTTGTGCAAGCTTCGTGGTGAGAGGGACTGGCTGTGGGGGAAACTAGATATTGCCTCAGTAAAATTTTAATCAAACTGTCTGCTGATGGGCAGGGCTGTGCTCCCTCCCTATTAGTTGTTTAGCCTGGAGTATATAGGTTTCTATAGTAGGTCTACTGGTGATATCTAAGAGGGTTTATTTTCCAGGACTGCTGCTGTCAGTGTTCCTGTTCCCATGTCAGGTCACTGCCAACCCACACCTCTGCAAGAAACCCTCAAGCACTCACACATAGTTCTGGTTCAGTCCCCTGTAAGGTCACTAGTCTTTTCCTCTGGGTCCTGGTACACACAAGATTTTGTTTGTGTGCCCTCCAAGATTCCATTTGCCCCAGTCCTATGGAAGCTCTGAAATTAAATCCTACTAGGCTTCAAAGTCAGATTCTCTGAGGTTTCCAGTCTTTTCCTCTGGGAGAATTAACCCGTGTGAGAAATTCTTTGGTATTATTGTTGTACACCCCTAAGATTTTGTTAGGGAATTCGACTATCTCCTTTTCCGGGGCTATTATCCTTTCAAATATTTTCTCAGGTCCTTTCTCTCTTATCCTTCTGGGACCCATATAATGCAAATACTGGTGTGTTTAATGTTGACCCAAAGATGTGTCAGGCTGTCTTCTTTTATTTTCATTCTTTTTTCTCTGTTCTGTTTTGCAGCATTGATTTCTTCCATATGTCTTCCAGGCCACTTATCCGATCTTCTGCCTCCATTAGTCTGCTATTGATTCCTTCTAGTGTATTATTTATCTCTGTTTGTTCTTCAGTTCTTCTAGATCTCCTTGGTAAACATTTCTTCCGTCTTCTCAATCTTTGCCTCGTTTCTTTTTCTGAGATCCTGAATCATCATCACTACTATTATTCTGAATTCTTTTTCTGGGAGGTTGTCTATCTTCATTTCATTTATTTCTTTTTCTGAGGATTTAACTTGTGCCTTCATCTGGGACATAATCCTATTTCTTTTCATTTTGGGTAGCTTTCTGAGATTGAGCTATTTGTCCTTGAGACTGATTGGCATTGTAGTTCCTATTCTGTCTGCCATTTGCCAGATGAGGATAAGTTTATAGGCTTGTGCAAGCTTCGTGGTGAGAGGGACTGGCTGTGGGGGAAACTAGATATTGCCTCAGTAAAATTTTAATCAAACTGTCTGCTGATGGGCAGGGCTGTGCTCCCTCCCTATTAGTTGTTTAGCCTGGAGTATATAGGTTTCTATAGTAGGTCTACTGGTGATATCTAAGAGGGTTTATTTTCCAGGACTGCTGCTGTCAGTGTTCCTGTTCCCATGTCAGGTCACTGCCAACCCACACCTCTGCAAGAAACCCTCAAGCACTCACACATAGTTCTGGTTCAGTCCCCTGTAAGGTCACTAGTCTTTTCCTCTGGGTCCTGGTACACACAAGATTTTGTTTGTGTGCCCTCCAAGATTCCATTTGCCCCAGTCCTATGGAAGCTCTGAAATTAAATCCTACTAGGCTTCAAAGTCAGATTCTCTGGAGGTTTCCAGTCCCTTGGCTGAATCCTCAGGCTGGGGAGCCTGATCTGGGGCTTAGAACCTTCACAACAGTGTGAGAAATTCTTTGGTATTATTGTTCTCAAGTTTTTGAGTCACCCACCTGGAGGGTATAGGATTTGCCTTTATCTTAATTATTCACCTCCTAACATTTTGTGGTGGTTTCTCCTTTGTCTTTGGAGGCGGGTTCTCTGTTTTGGTGGGTTCCAGTGTCTTCCTGTCAGTGGCTGTTCAACAGCTAGTTGTGATTTGGGTTCTCTGGCAAAAGATGAGAGCACACGTTTTTCTGTTCCACCATCTTAATCTTTTCTCTCTCTCTCTTACATTTTAATGCCAAAAAATTCCAGTGCAACTATTACATTTCTAAACACTATCATTATGATAGTTTTATTACTTCATCCAACAAATGTTCATTGAGCAGCTACTAATCGTCAGGTACTATTCTGCTGTTGGTGATGCTGCAGTATCCAAAACAAAGATCCTGACTGAACTGAAATTCTTCTGCTACCAACAAAGGTAAAAGAGAAGTATGTGACCCTCCCAAAATTGGATAATAAACAGCAAACTAACTTGGGGTTCTCCAGAAGACTTTCTGCAATGTCTTTGGTAGCAAACATCTGGAGTAGGAGCTTATAGCATTATTTTATGTAAGCTTTTTCCTGATTATTTTTCGACCACAAATTCTTTTATAAGAATTGAATAATATACAAAAGTATCCAATTCAAAGGTGGTGCTTTTGTCTACATTCCTAAAACAATTCAGTTATCGAAGGCAGATTTTAGCATCACTAATGGTGGTAGAGAATCTTATTTACTGAATAATGAAATTATATTGAATTAAGCTACTAGTGTTTGTGTCATCCTGGATTATGTTTTTAGGCACAACCTACAATGAAAAGTAATTTTTCAGGTAATTGCTAACAATTTGAACAAGGGATTGTAGACTCCTGAATATGACGCACTTATACACTGCCACTCAACCCACACATCCCTTCATTTGCCATCAAACAGCCTCATGTAAAGAAAAAAATTAGATTTCTCTCTACTCTCCCCACCCCAGAGCTTCCTCACTGAGAATGTAGTACAAATATTTTCTTGGATTTGTAAAGGAGATACAAGCTTTTAGACTTCTTCAACATACACCATCCAACTCTTTCTATTCCTGTATTCCTTTTCTACTTGTTCCACTCAGTTCTAATAGCTCATTAAGTCTTATTGATTCTACCACCTAAAGGCCACTAAAATTTATCCTTTTATATCCATCTCATGTACAGGTTTTCCTAGTATTGAACTAATGTGTGTTTCCCAAATAGTCTCTCACTATATCCCAATTCATCTCCTCTCCTGGAGCTAGAACAAACTTTTTTAAATGATAAAATCAATCTTGCTACCCTCACTCCTTAAAAGTCTTAAGGTCTATATGGTAAAGTCTGAAGACAGCATAATATATAAAATTGACCATGATATAATCCTGACCTATTTTTCAAAGCTTGTGTGTATGTGAACTTCAAATATGCCAAAGCATTTGCCATTCCTCAAAATCATGGTATTTTTCTACCTCCAGACCTTAGCAAATTAGCTCTCTGTATCTGGAGCTCCAATGCTTCACTCGCCTACTCTAGGCCTCCATGGTGAACACCTTTCATATCATATATCATCTAAATCTCTCTCTAAATATGTAAATCTATCTCGAAATTGTCTTGGTCAGCTTAAGCTCTGTATTCCACGAGTAACTAATGAACCCTAAATCATAGAAGCTTATAACAAAACTTTATGCACACACATATACATACACATATATATGTATGAATATTTTATTATAGTTGATACACAATGTTCATATCTGCTATATAGCAAAATAATTCAGTTATATACAGATATACTCCTAATATGTTCTTTTCCACTATGATTTATCATAGGATAACAAAAATAATTCCCCATGCTGTACAGTAGGACCTTATTGTTTTACCATTCCATATACAAGAGCTTACATCTGCTAACCTCAGCCTCCCACTCCACCCCTCCTACAGATCCCTCCCATTTGGAAACTACAAGTCTGTTCTCTGTGAGTCTATTTCATAGATAGGTTCGTGTCATACTGTAGATTAAACATAAAAGTGATATCATATGGCATGTCTTCTTCTTTCTGCCTGAATTCACTTAGTATGATAATCTGGCTTTTTTTAAAAAATTTTGACCTCTTTTATTGGTCCTTCATTTATTTATTTTCATCTATCTAAATTCTTTGGCCTGTGTGGGCCTCCCATTGCAATGGCCTCTCTTGTTGCAGAGCACCAGCTCTGGGCACATGCACTCCGGAATGCTGGCTCATAATTGGACACACTGGTCCAGCCGCTACGCGGTATGGGGATCTTCCCATCCCAGGGATTGAACTGGTGTCCTCTGCACTGCAAGGTGGACTCTTTACCCACTGGACCACCAGGGAAGCCATATTTGTTCCTTTTTATGGCTGAGTTAGTGTTCCATCATATACCACATCTTCTTTTATCCATTCATCTGTCAGTGGACATTTAACTTGTTTCTGTGCCTTGGCTAGTACTGCTGTGATACAGGAGTGCGTGTATCTTTTTGAATTAAGAGTTTTGTCAGGATATATATCCAGGAGTCAGACTGCTAGATCATATGGTAATTCTATGTTTAGTTTTCTAAAGAACCTTAAGTGTTTTCCACAGTGACTACATTCCCACCAATGATGTAGGAGGGTTCCCTTCTCTCCATATCCTATCCAGCATTTGTTCTTTGTAGACTTTTTACTGATACCCATTCTGACTGGTGTGAGGTGGTACTTCATTGTTGTTTTGATTCCATTTCTCTAATAATTAGCGATACTGTGCATCTGTCTATGTTCCTGATGTCCATTTGTATTTCTTCTCTAGAGAAATATTTATGTCTTCTGCTTTTTAGATAGGTTTTTTTTTTTATTTGAGTTCTATGAGATGTTTGCATATTTTGGAAATTTTAAGCTCTTACTGGTAGCATTATTTGCATCCATTCTGTAGGTTGGCTTCTTTTTGTTTGTTTATGGTTTCCTTTGCTATGAAAAAGCTTGTAAATTTGCTTAGGTCTCATTTGTTTTTTTTTTGGCTTGTTTTTCCTTCTGTTGCCTTGGGAGACTGACCTAAGAAGATACTGTTACAATATATGTCAAGAGAATGTTTGGTCCTGACCTTTTTTAGGAGTTTTATGGTGTCCCTCCCATTTGGAAACTACAAGTCTGTTCTCTGTGAGTCTATTTCATAGATAGGTTCGTGTCATACTGTAGATTAAACATAAAAGTGATATCATATGGCATGTCTTCTTCTTTCTGCCTGAATTCACTTAGTATGATAATCTGGCTTTTTTTAAAAAATTTTGACCTCTTTTATTGGTCCTTCATTTATTTATTTTCATCTATCTAAATTCTTTGGCCTGTGTGGGCCTCCCATTGCAATGGCCTCTCTTGTTGCAGAGCACCAGCTCTGGGCACATGCACTCCAGAATGCTGGCTCATAATTGGACACACTGGTCCAGCCGCTACGCGGTATGGGGATCTTCCCATCCCAGGGATTGAACTGGTGTCCTCTGCACTGCAAGGTGGACTCTTTACCCACTGGACCACCAGGGAAGCCATATTTGTTCCTTTTTATGGCTGAGTTAGTGTTCCATCATATACCACATCTTCTTTTATCCATTCATCTGTCAGTGGACATTTAGCTTGTTTCTGTGCCTTGGCTAGTACTGCTGTGATACAGGAGTGCATGTATCTTCTTGAATTAAGAGTTTTGTCAGGATATATATCCAGGAGTCAGACTGCTAGATCATATGGTAATTCTATTTTTAGTTTTCTAAAGAACCTTAAGTGTTTTCCACAGTGACTACATTCCCACCAATGATGTAGGAGGGTTCCCTTCTCTCCATATCCTATCCAGCATTTGTTCTTTGTAGACTTTTTACTGATAGCCATTCTGACTGGTGTGAGGTGGTACTTCATTGTTGTTTTGATTCCATTTCTCTAATAATTAGCGATACTGTGCATCTGTCTATGTTCCTGATGTCCATTTGTATTTCTTCTCTAGAGAAATATTTATGTCTTCTGCTTTTTAGATAGGTTTATTTTTTTTTTATTTGAGTTCTATGAGATGTTTGCATATTTTGGAAATTTTAAGCTCTTACTGGTAGCATTATTTGCATCCATTCTGTAGGTTGGCTTCTTTTTGTTTGTTTATGGTTTCCTTTGCTATGAAAAAGCTTGTAAATTTGCTTAGGTCTCATTTGTTTTTTTTTGGCTTGTTTTTCCTTCTGTTGCCTTGGGAGACTGACCTAAGAAGATACTGTTACAATATATGTCAAGAGAATGTTTGGTCCTGACCTTTTTTAGGAGTTTTATGGTGTCCTGTATTAATCAAGTCTTTAAGCCACTTTGAGTGTATTTTAACATATAGTGAGAAGGTGTGTTCTAATTTCATTGATTTACATGTAACTGTCCAACTTTCCCAGCACTACTTGCTGAAGAGATTGTCTTTCCTATTGTATATTCTTGCCTCCTTTGTAGGTATGTGGGCTTATTTCTGGGTTCTCTATTCCATTCCATTTTTCCATATGTCTGTGTTTGTGCCAATACCATTTTGATTATGGTAGTTAGGCAGTATTGTCTGAAGTCTGGGAGGTTATGCCTCCTGACTTGTCCTTTTTCTTCAAAATTGCTTTGAACATTGTGGGTCTTTTATGGATCCATATAAATTTTAGGATTATTTGTTCTGGTTCTGTGAAAAATGCAGGTAATTCGATAAGAGTTGCATTAAATCTGTAGATGGCTTTGGGTAGTAGGGTCATTTAACACATTCTTGACTAAAGGGATTTTTACAGAAAGTAATGTTGGTGGGTGGTGATTTCTTATGTAAGTGAATGTTGAAATATCTCTAGTCAATAGTGTTTGGGTAACAAAAGGTATATTAATAGATTTCTGGTCAATAAAATGTTAATATAAGTTCTTCCAATCCAATAGCATGGGCTATCTTTCCATTTCTTTGAATCTTCTTCAGTTTCCTTTGTTAATGATTTATACTTCTAGCATGTAAATCTTTTTTTTTTTTTTATGGTTTTTTTTTTTTTAATTTATTTTTTTTTTTTTGGGGGGGGGGTCGGGTTGGGGAGGGACGGGGCGAGCCACTTCTATTGGTCTTTCATTTCTCTATTTTCATCCATCCTTGTTCCTTGGCTCCTGTGGGCCTCCAATCACGGTGGCGTCTGTCGCTGCAGAGCGCCGGCTCTGGGCGCATGCACTCCAGAGCTCCGGCTCGGCAATTGGACACATCGGTCCAGCCGCTCCGGGGCATGTGGGATTTATGGTTTCCTTTGCTATGAAAAAGCTTGTAAATTTGCTTAGGTCTCATTTGTTTTTTTTTTGGCTTGTTTTTCCTTCTGTTGCCTTGGGAGACTGACCTAAGAAGATACTGTTACAATATATGTCAAGAGAATGTTTGGTCCTGACCTTTTTTAGGAGTTTTATGGTGTCCTGTATTAATCAAGTCTTTAAGCCACTTTGAGTGTATTTTAACATATAGTGAGAAGGTGTGTTCTAATTTCATTGATTTACATGTAACTGTCCAACTTTCCCAGCACTACTTGCTGAAGAGATTGTCTTTCCTATTGTATATTCTTGCCTCCTTTGTAGGTATGTGGGCTTATTTCTGGGTTCTCTATTCCATTCCATTTTTCCATATGTCTGTGTTTGTGCCAATACCATTTTGATTATGGTAGTTAGGCAGTATTGTCTGAAGTCTGGGAGGTTATGCCTCCTGACTTGTCCTTTTTCTTCAAAATTGCTTTGAACATTGTGGGTCTTTTATGGATCCATATAAATTTTAGGATTATTTGTTCTGGTTCTGTGAAAAATGCAGGTAATTCGATAAGAGTTGCATTAAATCTGTAGATGGCTTTGGGTAGTAGGGTCATTTAACACATTCTTGACTAAAGGGATTTTTACAGAAAGTAATGTTGGTGGGTGGTGATTTCTTATGTAAGTGAATGTTGAAATATCTCTAGTCAATAGTGTTTGGGTAACAAAAGGTATATTAATAGATTTCTGGTCAATAAAATGTTAATATAAGTTCTTCCAATCCAATAGCATGGGCTATCTTTCCATTTCTTTGAATCTTCTTCAGTTTCCTTTGTTAATGATTTATACTTCTAGCATGTAAATCTTTTTTTTTTTTTTATGGTTTTTTTTTTTTTAATTTATTTTTTTTATTTTGGGCGGGGGGTCGGGTTGGGGAGGGACGGGGCGAGCCACTTCTATTGGTCTTTCATTTCTCTATTTTCATCCATCCTTGTTCCTTGGCTCCTGTGGGCCTCCAATCACGGTGGCGTCTGTCGCTGCAGAGCGCCGGTTCTGGGCGCATGCGCTCCAGAGCTCCGGCTCGGCAATTGGACACATCGGTCCAGCCGCTCCGGGGCATGTGGGATCTTCCCAGGCCAGGGATGGAACCGGCGCCCCTTGCATTGCAAGGCGGTGTCCTTATCCACTGGACCACTAGGGGAAGCCCTAGCATGTAAATCTTTCACCTCCTTGGAATAAAATATTTCTAAGTATTTTATCTTCAGCGGCGTGATATTGAAACGTATCTTTTTAAATAACCCTTTTCTGATATTTCATTGTTAGTGTAAATAAATGCAACTCATTCTGCATGAGAAACTTTTATCTTGCTACCTTGTTGCATTTATGAGCTCTAGTAGTTTTTGTGTTAAGTCTAGGGTTTTCTACACAGAGAATCATGTCATTTGCATATGATGACAATTTTACCTCTTCTCTTCCAGTTTGGATACCTTTTATTTCTTGTTTGATTGCTGTGGCTAGGTCTTTCAACCCTGTGTTCAATACAAAAGGTGAGAGTGGACATCCTCTTGTTTCAGATTTTAATGGGAAGGTTTTCAGCTTTTCACCACAGATATTATATTGGCTGGGGGTCTGTCATAATGAGCTTTGATAATAATATGTCCCCTACTCACTTTGGTAAGAGTCTTTATCCTCAGTGGATGCTGAATTTTGGCAGCTGCTTTTTCTGCACCTATAAAGATGATCATGTGGTTTTTGCCTTTTGTTATCTGTTAAATCATATTGATTTTTGTGTGTTGACCTATCCTTGTGAACTTGGTTATGGAGTATGTATCATTTTTCACTTCTTATTTTGTTAATTTGCATTTTCTTTCTCATTTTTCAAGAGGTGTATCATTCTTTTTTTTTTTTTTTAATTTATTTTGGGGGGTGGGGTGGGGAGGGGGCGTGAGGAGGGGAGGGGGGGTGGGGCACTGGTGGGTGGGGAGAGAGGGGGCGAGTGGGCCATTTCTACTGGTCTTTCATTTATCTGTTTTCATCCATCTTTGCTCTTTGGCCCGTGTGGGCCTCCCATCACGGTGGCCTCTGTTGTCGCAGAGCGCCAGCTCTGGGTGCATGTGCTCCAGAGCTCCGGCTCGATAATTGGACTCATCAGTCCAGCCGCTCCGCAGCACGTGGGATCTTCCCAGGCCAGGGATCGAACCAGCGCCCCTTGCACTGCAAGGTGGTGTCCTTACCCACTGGACCACCAGGGAAGCCCGAGAGATGTATCATTCTTGTTCACCCTTTCAGCTCTTGCTTTTATTGCTCTTATTGATTTTTTCTATTGTTTTAAATCTATTCTATTTTTAATCTATTTTATTTCCTCCCTGATGCTTATTATTTCATTTCTTCTGATTTTGGGTTTTCTTTGGTTACACTGATAAGAGCTGTTTGTTTCAATGGAAAAGCAGTGGCAAAAGCCAGATTTAAGTAAGTTCTAGAGAGAAAGGAGATAGGAGTTGGAAGTAATAATGATGTTCAACTCTGCATTGTTTTGTTCTTAATGAGCATAGAGAAATGGAGTGGTAGCTAGAATGCACTGTATAGGCATGGTACTTTGTTTTTTTTTTTATTTTTATTTCAGGACTTATAAAAATATATTTGGTAGCAGAAACCATAGCTTCTATAGAAACTATCCTGTTATCCAGCTGAAAGAGCAAATTGATCACATGAAGAACAGATTTATTATGGGATCTATGGCCTTGAGTAGTTAAAAAAGGGAAAGAAAAAAGCATTCAAGAGACTGTGTTTAAGAATACAGAGTCCATTTCGGGGAATGAGGGAAAGGTAAGAATTAGGTTACAGATGCAGGGAGGTACATAAGTGTGATACTGGGAGCAGAAAAATGAATTTTTAATTTTGAGGGGTAATATAACAAGGCTAATCATAAGTTTATAAGGAGATGATATGTAAGAAAATTTGGAGATTTGAGGACAGAGGAGAAGGTATGTTTATTTAGTATAATGCAGATCTGAGTGAAGCAGAGGAATATAACTGAATTATGTGGCTACACACTAATGGACAATTTCTGGTTGTTATCATAAATTTAAAATGAAACCTGTCAACATGTTTGTTTTTCCTCTGTAACAATCAGCAGCTTGATTGATACAACAGCTAGGCAGATATAGTAGGGATTTTCATTAGAGCTTGAAATTTCCAGGTTAAGTATGATGAAAGGTGAAAGGGAAGACAATATAATGATGATGGTGGAGCACTGATATAAACATTTAAAAATAAGAATATTACAGAAGGAACAGTGAAAGCACTGCAAGGTGGTGTCCTTACCCACTGGACCACCAGAAGCCCGAGAGATGTATCATTCTTGTTCACCCTTTCAGCTCTTGCTTTTATTGCTCTTATTGATTTTTTCTATTGTTTTAAATCTATTCTATTTTTAATCTATTTTATTTCCTCCCTGATGCTTATTATTTCATTTCTTCTGATTTTGGGTTTTCTTTGGTTACACTGATAAGAGCTGTTTGTTTCAATGGAAAAGCAGTGGCAAAAGCCAGATTTAAGTAAGTTCTAGAGAGAAAGGAGATAGGAGTTGGAAGTAATAATGATGTTCAACTCTGCATTGTTTTGTTCTTAATGAGCATAGAGAAATGGAGTGGTAGCTAGAATGCACTGTATAGGCATGGTACTTTGTTTTTTTTTTTATTTTTATTTTTATTTCAGGACTTATAAAAATATATTTGGTAGCAGAAACCATAGCTTCTATAGAAACTATCCTGTTATCCAGCTGAAAGAGCAAATTGATCACATGAAGAACAGATTTATTATGGGATCTATGGCCTTGAGTAGTTAAAAAAGGGAAAGAAAAAAGCATTCAAGAGACTGTGTTTAAGAATACAGAGTCCATTTCGGGGAATGAGGGAAAGGTAAGAATTAGGTTACAGATGCAGGGAGGTACATAAGTGTGATACTGGGAGCAGAAAAATGAATTTTTAATTTTGAGGGGTAATATAACAAGGCTAATCATAAGTTTATAAGGAGATGATATGTAAGAAAATTTGGAGATTTGAGGACAGAGGAGAAGGTATGTTTATTTAGTATAATGCAGATCTGAGTGAGGCAGAGGAATATAACTGAATTATGTGGCTACACACTAATGGACAATTTCTGGTTGTTATCATAAATTTAAAATGAAACCTGTCAACATGTTTGTTTTTCCTCTGTAACAATCAGCAGCTTGATTGATACAACAGCTAGGCAGATATAGTAGGGATTTTCATTAGAGCTTGAAATTTCCAGGTTAAGTATGATGAAAGGTGAAAGGGAAGACAATATAATGATGATGGTGGAGCACTGATATAAACATTTAAAAATAAGAATATTACAGAAGGAACAGTGAAAAGCAGATAGCAGTCATATATTGTAAATGCTGGTTCAGTTAAAGGAATGTTGGAATTAGGGTTCTTGAAGGAGTGAAATAGGAGAGACAGGAAGCAGTGGTCTGAATTGTTTGGGATTGAGATTAAGATTGTAAAGGAAATGAAGTTGTCAATGATATGCCAGTGGGTAGCCACAGAAATGAATACGTATTGGAAGGATCATCTGCATGCATATTGAAGTTACCTGAATTAATACTGGAATAGTACTGGAGAGTGTGACTGTAAGCCTGGAACAAAAACGTCTCAAGAGTGAAGCTGAGTAATGCAGAGGTCTAAAGGTGGCGGTAGTGAGTAAAGCAGTTAGAAATCTAAGAACATAAGACAATGAGGTTAAAATCTAGAGGGTCTGGGGAAGTGGGAGAATCTAAAAACAGCAATGAAGACTCAAAGGAGACACACCCTAATTCCGGGCGTAAGGAGTTTTGCAGACCAACAGTACATCTTAAGAGAGCTGCAAGGGAAACAGTATCTTTGGAAGAGAGAATCCCATGAGAGAAAGGAGGAAACACACAGGAGCTTGATGATATAAAGGATTTTGCTGTGGGTGATAACGGGAAATGTATGAAACGATGTGAAAATCTGGGGGTGTGGGAGGACGTTGGCATCTTAGACTAATGTAGACAGGGATGAAGGGTAGGATGGGATTTGTCCTATACATCAAGGCAGATGGTGGTGATGAGGCTGTAGGGGGCCAGAGGACAGAAAGCTGAGCCCATCCAGAGCTCTGGAGCTCTTAAAACCGTAAGACAGGAACTTTACATACTAGTACATGTATATAATGAATTCATATCTCTGGGTTATTTGTAGAGCAACAGTCTATTGCATTTTTAGTGTTTTCCTTTTTTTTCTTCCATCTTTCAAAAAGTTATATTTCAGCATGACAATCTGGCACTGAGATTTTTATATCTTATTCTAGAATCCTTTTCCTCACATACTCATGTTTCCACTTTCTTATAAAAGTGTATTTCATCATTTTACACCATGACCACTTTTTAGAATACAAATCTACTAACCAGTTATTGCTGTTCTAACTAACCAGTTATTTTATCCTTCATAAAAAATTGTTCTTTTTAAATCAGTGGAGTGTGGTGGCTTAATGTTTGTGCTTGGAGTAAAAACAGGCCTGATTTGAGTCTAGACTGGGACATATACCATCTTTCTGACCCTGGATGATCTTTCCTCACTTCTCGAATCTGTATAATGAGGACACTGGTTTTGTTGAATAAGGCAATGTTTATAAGGCACAGAGACTGTGCTTGGTACATATTAAGCATAATAATTATATATAAGTACAGCTAAATTTTAATGTTATTTTTACCATTATTAATAATTGTGTAGTGCTTTGAACAGTGATGAACTAAAGTTTTCCTTAAAAATTGTCAGGGATTCCCTGGTGGTCCAGTGAAATCTACCCTGCAGTGCAAGGGACACTTGGTTCGATCCCTGGCCCCGGGGAAAACCCATGTGCAGCGGAGTGGCTGGACCAGTGTGTCCAATTAGGAGCGAGCACTCTAGAGCGCTTGCACCCAGAACTGGTGCTCTGCAACGAGAGGGGCCACTGCAGTGGGAGGCCCACACATACCAAAGAATAAAGATGGGTGAAAATCAACAAATCAAGAACCAATAAAAGAGGCCATAATTTTTTACAATTGTTAAAAAAATTAAGTTGTCAAAAATCTCCATTAATTTAGTACACCTGTATAAAGTGTGTAAGTCACAAGATCAAGGGTCTTCTATTTGTACAATATAAGTGGGACAATCTTGTGAACAAAATTAAAATTTAAAACTGTGATCTTCCCTTAGTAGGCATGAAAAATATATTTAAAATTTAATTTAAATGTATTCCTTTCAATATTATAAACTATCTAGAAAACAGCATTTTGTTTGAATTTCTGAGAGCACAAATGTAAAATAGAGTGATGTGGGAAATAAATATAAAGGGGTAGGACTTGTTCTACTGATCAAATACAAAAACTCACTAGTATTTATAGGCACATTTTCTGTAAAATACTAAATAATAATCACATACTCATGTTTCCACTTTCTTATAAAAGTGTATTTCATCATTTTACACCATGACCACTTTTTAGAATACAAATCTACTAACCAGTTATTGCTGTTCTAACTAACCAGTTATTTTATCCTTCATAAAAAATTGTTCTTTTTAAATCAGTGGAGTGTGGTGGCTTAATGTTTGTGCTTGGAGTAAAAACAGGCCTGATTTGAGTCTAGACTGGGACATATACCATCTTTCTGACCCTGGATGATCTTTCCTCACTTCTCGAATCTGTATAATGAGGACACTGGTTTTGTTGAATAAGGCAATGTTTATAAGGCACAGAGACTGTGCTTGGTACATATTAAGCATAATAATTATATATAAGTACAGCTAAATTTTAATGTTATTTTTACCATTATTAATAATTGTGTAGTGCTTTGAACAGTGATGAACTAAAGTTTTCCTTAAAAATTGTCAGGGATTCCCTGGTGGTCCAGTGAAATCTACCCTGCAGTGCAAGGGACACTTGGTTCGATCCCTGGCCCGGGAAGACCCATGTGCAGCGGAGTGGCTGGACCAGTGTGTCCAATTAGGAGCGAGCACTCTAGAGCGCTTGCACCCAGAACTGGTGCTCTGCAACGAGAGGGGCCACTGCAGTGGGAGGCCCACACATACCAAAGAATAAAGATGGGTGAAAATCAACAAATCAAGAACCAATAAAAGAGGCCATAATTTTTTACAATTGTTAAAAAAATTAAGTTGTCAAAAATCTCCATTAATTTAGTACACCTGTATAAAGTGTGTAAGTCACAAGATCAAGGGTCTTCTATTTGTACAATATAAGTGGGACAATCTTGTGAACAAAATTAAAATTTAAAACTGTGATCTTCCCTTAGTAGGCATGAAAAATATATTTAAAATTTAATTTAAATGTATTCCTTTCAATATTATAAACTATCTAGAAAACAGCATTTTGTTTGAATTTCTGAGAGCACAAATGTAAAATAGAGTGATGTGGGAAATAAATATAAAGGGGTAGGACTTGTTCTACTGATCAAATACAAAAACTCCCTAGTATTTATAGGCACATTTTCTGTAAAATACATTTAAAGTAACAAAAAGCATAGTTTGAGCTTGCACATTTCCTCTTTTAAAGCCTTAAAGCTCTCTTAAATACTTTCTTAACTTCCAGTCACATTGCCAATTTGGTAGCCACCCCTACATTACTGTTCCTTTAGACACACTTCTGTCACAAGATATATTTTATTAAATGCCACAAAGTTTTGGTCTTCTGTGAAATGATGATAATTAGCTGGGTTTCACAGACAGGTAGAAACCTTCCACATGAAAATGATCCTCACCTCATTGAATATGCTTTTTAATTAATGTTCCATTAACTGGCTGACAATAACTCCTATGCTAATGAACAGACCTGAATGTAATTCAGCATTTATTAAGAGGGCCTTCATCCCTGTGACTACTCTCACCCATCTCCACTCACTTCCTCCCCTCCAGGTGAGGGTAGGAATGGGAGAGGAAAAAAGAACAGAAAGCCCGTTACCTCGATCATCCACCTCTCATTTACCTCGAATGGCGCTTGCTTTAATTAACAGAGTTAAAATGGTGCAGTCAAAGTCAGCTTATTGGATTTTTAAAGCACAGCGTCCAGAGACTGATTATTCATTATAATGGCACTTATTAAACTCTCTTCACTTTTGGTAGCAAAGACTCAGCAGAAGGCTAAATCAGGTGCAGCCCCAGTGAGCCAGGGACCAGCTCTTCATATCAGATGGAAAATCAGGTCAGGAAATGAACAAAGCAGTTAAAAATCCATTAATTTAGTACACCTGTATAAAGTGTGTAAGTCACAAGATCAAGGGTCTTCTATTTGTACAATATAAGTGGGACAATCTTGTGAACAAAATTAAAATTTAAAACTGTGATCTTCCCTTAGTAGGCATGAAAAATATATTTAAAATTTAATTTAAATGTATTCCTTTCAATATTATAAACTATCTAGAAAACAGCATTTTGTTTGAATTTCTGAGAGCACAAATGTAAAATAGAGTGATGTGGGAAATAAATATAAAGGGGTAGGACTTGTTCTACTGATCAAATACAAAAACTCCCTAGTATTTATAGGCACATTTTCTGTAAAATACATTTAAAGTAACAAAAAGCATAGTTTGAGCTTGCACATTTCCTCTTTTAAAGCCTTAAAGCTCTCTTAAATACTTTCTTAACTTCCAGTCACATTGCCAATTTGGTAGCCACCCCTACATTACTGTTCCTTTAGACACACTTCTGTCACAAGATATATTTTATTAAATGCCACAAAGTTTTGGTCTTCTGTGAAATGATGATAATTAGCTGGGTTTCACAGACAGGTAGAAACCTTCCACATGAAAATGATCCTCACCTCATTGAATATGCTTTTTAATTAATGTTCCATTAACTGGCTGACAATAACTCCTATGCTAATGAACAGACCTGAATGTAATTCAGCATTTATTAAGAGGGCCTTCATCCCTGTGACTACTCTCACCCATCTCCACTCACTTCCTCCCCTCCAGGTGAGGGTAGGAATGGGAGAGGAAAAAAGAACAGAAAGCCCGTTACCTCGATCATCCACCTCTCATTTACCTCGAATGGCGCTTGCTTTAATTAACAGAGTTAAAATGGTGCAGTCAAAGTCAGCTTATTGGATTTTTAAAGCACAGCGTCCAGAGACTGATTATTCATTATAATGGCACTTATTAAACTCTCTTCACTTTTGGTAGCAAAGACTCAGCAGAAGGCTAAATCAGGTGCAGCCCCAGTGAGCCAGGGACCAGCTCTTCATATCAGATGGAAAATCAGGTCAGGAAATGAACCTGGTAAGACTTTGCCAGTTAATTTTCCTGTTAAGATACTTCCTTTTTTTTTTTTTTTTTCATTATGTTGTTTTAAAGCAGAAAGTCTTCTTATTTTTCACTTTACTGATTCAAATTTATTTAGACATAATTATTGTACCTTGTTGTATAGATAACAGAGTCTTGTCTTTGAAACACTGCAACATTAAGGAATATTTTAATAGAATGAAATTTTATTCAGCTACATGGAACCAGTTGCATTTTTTCCCCTCAAATACTAGTGTTTCTATTCTGGTACAAATTTTCATTTTCTGATTCTTTGTTATTTTTTTTTTCTTTTGGGGAAGGGCTCTGAAAGTGTCAAATATAGGTAATTATAGGCAGACATCATTTTGCCTATTGTACATTGGTAATATGACTGTACTAGTAATCATGGAATGCAAAATCATACTTTCTGAAATTTCTCTTTTTCTAGAGTTCCATAGGAGTATACTGTATTTATAAACAATTTCTAGTTTCTTACTGCTCTGAGAACTGACCCACCATTTGATTAGATGAATTTTGGCAGTTTTCACTGATGAGGATCTGAATGTAAGGAGACACAGAGGAGTATGTTTTAAGCCTCTTCAGAATCAACAAATGAATCTTTAGTTTTATTCATTTTCACCAATTAAGTCATTGATTGCATTATTGAGAATACAGCTTTATAGTTATGATGGATTTATTTCTGAAAAGGCTTTAAATTATGAAAGAAGCATTTACATAAACTTTGTCTATTTAAAAGAAAAATATGCATGTGAAAGAACTCAAATGCTGCTAGAAAACATAACAAATCAGACAAAAGTTTCAGCCTAGTATTTATCTGGATAATCCACTGTTCTGTTCCATACCCATTTCTTCATAAGTCAACCATTCATTGGATTCAGTCATGAGCCATTCCTATGTCCTTTCCATTTAAATGTTAGGAATAAGCTGAGTAAAAGAAACTTGACAGTCATGTGAAATGGACAGATGGGTTGTAAGACCTATGTGCAGAAGGTGGGAAGCTTAGTTAACAGGGTCGGAATTAGTGCACACTTGTAACTGACTCTAGAGCAAAAATACCAACTGGAGAGAATGGTTTTCGGTATGTTTGTATGCCGTCAAATCCCAACTTTGTCTCTAGATCAGGTTCTTCTACTGAGGCTCTCATGTACCCAACAACCTGCTGGATATGTCACCTTCTGTGTCCCACAAACATTTTATCACAACACGTCCGGAAGTAAAGTACAAACTGTAGCCTCCTAAAAGCAACGTGTCTCTTCTAATTTTTCCTATTTTGATAATGATACTAGGCCTATTTAGTTGCTCAAAAAGGAAGACTGAGATACTTTTACAACTCCTAGGTATCTCAATGCTCACATTCAATCCAAGTTTTATAAAAGCTGATACAAAATCTCCAACTGAGATGGATCTGTCCACCGCTACCACTTCAGTCTAAGTCGTCATCATCTTAAGTCTGGACTACTGGTCTAAATCCAGAGAGTAGAAACTGAGTGAGATAAGAATCACAGTCATTTGTTGTAAGCTGTCCTCTTCTCCAAATACAAAGATAAAAGATTAATAAAAAGCAAAATGTATGCAGAAGACAATGTTGCTGTTTAGTTGCTTAAGTCTAACTCTTAGCCCTCAAGACTCCTCTATCCATGGAATTTCCCAGGCAAGAATATTGGAGTAGGGTTGTGATTTCTCTCTCCAGGGAATCTTCCCGAACCAAGAATCAAATCTGTCTCCTACTTTGGCAGGCAGATTCTTTACCACTAAGCCACCTAGGAAGCCCATAAAAGACATAGATGGGGACAAAAACATCAGAAAAACTTTTGTGCATGAAAAGGCAAAAGAAATATCAAATGTGAGTGAAACTTAAGCCATATACGTACTGGTTTCAGCACTCAGAATCAGGTGGAGGAAACTAGGAGTTGGGTCCATGGGACAACAATAACTAAGTAATCCATGTGAGACAGCCAGAGGAAAGCTCTGTGTTTGAAACCAGGGCAGTAGCAGGACTTCCGCTCACATGAGAGGAGAGCCACAGATCCTGATGCAGACCATATCCCAGAGCTAAGATGGCTTAGAGTAGCATGCTGGGAGTTCTATAGTAGCCACTAGAAATGTCAATCCAAAGTACGGTAGAAATAAAGAAAGAACAAGTAGGATAAATACAATTCATGAAATATGTCAAATATGTCAGAAATGATATGAAATGAAAATGGACTTAATTGTGTAGTTAAAAGGTAAAGTATGGAACAATCAATTTTTTAAAATAGGTGAAATACTTTGTCAATATGAGTTATATCCAGGAGTACAAGTGAACCTCCCACTGTGAACCCTACAAACAGCTATAACAGACATCACATTTAATGGTAAAATACTACATTCCTCCAGACATGAGTAACAGAAAAAGGTGTTTGCAATTCACATTTCAAGATTAATTTCAGCTGCCGCAGTGATAAAAGTAAACAAAATAAAAAGCACAAATATTGGAAGGGAAGACCTGAAATTTCTACCAGCACAGATGATATGAATGCATACACAGAAAAATAAAATATCTACAGAAATATATTGGAATCAACAAATAAATTTAGCTAGCTTATTGAATATAAGGTCAGCATGCAAATATGCATTTTGTTACCATATAAATAACTAGATCAGTTTAAATTATGAGGTAACTGTCATATCACAGGTAATATCAAATTCCTAGGAAAGGGCTTCCCCTGGTGGTCCAGTGGGTAAGGACACCGCCTTGCACTGCAAGGGGCGCCGGTTCGATCCCTGGCCTGGGAAGATCCCACGTGCTGCGTAGCGGCTGGACCGATGTGTCCAATTACCGAGCCGGAGATCTGGAGCGCATGCGCCCAGAGCTGGCGCTCTGCAATGACAGACGCCACCGCGATGGGAGGCTCACAGGAGCCAAAGAACAAAGACGGATGAAAACAGAGAAATAAAAGACCAGTAGAAGTGGCCCGCCTGCCCCCCTCCCTCCCCAACCCGACCCCCGCCCAAAATAAATAAATAAATAAATCTTAAAAAAAAAATTCCTAGGAAAAATTTAAAAGCAAAGCATCATCACAAAACATTATAAAAATAAGCAATGTAGCGTATTCTTGAATTAAAGAAGAAAATGTGTTAAGGATGCCAATTTCCCCTACGTGATTAATAGAATCAAAGCAATTTTCATTATGGCCATTCTTTGTGTAGAAATTGTCAAACTGATTCTAAAACTTACATGCATGAAAATGCAAAGGCCAATAAATAGTCAACATAATACTGAAATACAGGAACAAACTTGGAGAACATGTATTACCAGATAACAATTCTGATGTAACAGTATTGTAAGTTAAAAAAATTTTAAATGGTATGGTATTGATTTAAAAATAAACTAATGAATTAGAGATCACAAAAACAGACCTATTTATCTATAAATAGACATAAGGCTATGTACCTATAGTGGACTATCCTTCATTGATGGAAATATATGAAAAACTATACATAAGGTATTGATTAAAAGAAGCAATGCAGACAATATATCAAAGTATGACACTTTACATAAAGTACAACAGAAGTAAAGCTTTAAAAATTATATAGGGGTACATAAAGAGATTTTAAATATATACATTTGTTTTTCAAAAGCAGAAATATAATTAGTACAATAGCCAGTGGTTACCTCTGTAAGGAACACAGGATTGTGATAAAAGAGGTAAAGACCGAAGCAGACATCTCTCCAAAAAAGACATACATATGGCCCCAAAACACATGAAATAATGCTCAATATCGCTCATTATTAGAGAATTTTAAATCAAAACAACAATGAGATATCACCTCACACCAGTCAGAATGGTCATCATCAAAAAATTCACAGACAATAAATGCTGGAGTGGGTATGGAGAAAATGGAACATTCTTGCACTGTTGGCAGGAATGTAAGTTGATATAGTCACTATGGAAGACAGTATGGAGATCCCTTAAAAAATTAGGAATAGAACCCACCGTATGACCCAGCAATCCCACTATTAGACATATACCCTGAGGAAATCAAAATTGAAAGAGACACATATACCATGATGTTCACTGCAGTGCTGTTTACAATATCTAGAACATGGAAACAACCTAGATGTCCATCAACAAATAAATGGATAAAGAAACTGTGGTGCATATATACAGTAGAATATTTCTCAGCCATAAAAAGAAATGCATTTGAATTAAAGAAGAAAATGTGTTAAGGATGCCAATTTCCCCTACGTGATTAATAGAATCAAAGCAATTTTCATTATGGCCATTCTTTGTGTAGAAATTGTCAAACTGATTCTAAAACTTACATGCATGAAAATGCAAAGGCCAATAAATAGTCAACATAATACTGAAATAGAGGAACAAACTTGGAGAACATGTATTACCAGATAACAATTCTGATGTAACAGTATTGTAAGTTAAAAAAATTTTAAATGGTATGGTATTGATTTAAAAATAAACTAATGAATTAGAGATCACAAAAACAGACCTATTTATCTATAAATAGACATAAGGCTATGTACCTATAGTGGACTATCCTTCATTGATGGAAATATATGAAAAACTATACATAAGGTATTGATTAAAAGAAGCAATGCAGACAATATATCAAAGTATGACACTTTACATAAAGTACAACAGAAGTAAAGCTTTAAAAATTATATAGGGGTACATAAAGAGATTTTAAATATATACATTTGTTTTTCAAAAGCAGAAATATAATTAGTACAATAGCCAGTGGTTACCTCTGTAAGGAACACAGGATTGTGATAAAAGAGGTAAAGACCGAAGCAGACATCTCTCCAAAAAAGACATACATATGGCCCCAAAACACATGAAATAATGCTCAATATCGCTCATTATTAGAGAATTTTAAATCAAAACAACAATGAGATATCACCTCACACCAGTCAGAATGGTCATCATCAAAAAATTCACAGACAATAAATGCTGGAGTGGGTATGGAGAAAATGGAACATTCTTGCACTGTTGGCAGGAATGTAAGTTGATATAGTCACTATGGAAGACAGTATGGAGATCCCTTAAAAAATTAGGAATAGAACCCACCGTATGACCCAGCAATCCCACTATTAGACATATACCCTGAGGAAATCAAAATTGAAAGAGACACATATACCATGATGTTCACTGCAGTGCTGTTTACAATATCTAGAACATGGAAACAACCTAGATGTCCATCAACAAATAAATGGATAAAGAAACTGTGGTGCATATATACAGTAGAATATTTCTCAGCCATAAAAAGAAATGCATTTGAACCAGTCCTAATGAGGTGGATGAATTTAGAACCTATTATGCAAAGTAAGCCAGAAAGAGAAGGATAAACACAGTATACTAACACATATATATGGAATCTAAAAAGATGGTACTGATAAAGGTATATGCAGAGCAGCAATGGAGAAACAGACATACAGAGAAGGTTTGTGGACATTGAGGGGAGGGAGGAGTGGGTGAGAGGTATGGAAAGAGTAACATGGCAACTTACACTACCATATGTAAAAGAGACAATCAATGTGTATGTGCTATAAGACTAAGGGAACTTACACGGGGGCTATACAACAACTTGGAGGGGTAGAATGAGGTGGGAGGTGGGTTCGTGTATGAGGAGTCAAGAGTATACCTATGACTGCTTCAGGTTTATGTCTAGCAGTAAACAACAAAACTGTAAAAGTAAAATAAAGAAAAACAAAGAAGTATTGAAAAGGACACAAAACTTATTGAACATGAAAAGGAAGATACAGTTTTTTGCTTGACAACTACATTTTCTATTACTAGTAAAACAGCAGTGTGACAAGGTATTGAGATGCTTATAAGTGAAAATAATTTATTTCTGAAGAATATAAAGTGTATTCATGAACTGATTACAAAAACAGACAATTCAGTTAAAAATGAAGGGACTTGAATAGAAATTTGATAAAATAGAATTTGCAGATGCCTGTAAAATACAGGAAAAGATGCTTGGTGTCACTAATCAGTGAAAGGAAATTAAATCCAGAATGAGATATATATGACAATTTGACTAAACACAAATCCTCTGCTCATGTTAAATGTAGGTCAACTAGAATTCTTATAAATTCCAGATGGGTATGTAAGCTGAAACTACTGCTTTGGAATAATACTATCATTTTCTACTAGCGTTGAATGTAAACCTTATGATTCAGCAATTCCAGAGCTAGGTGTATACATTTCAGACATGTGGCATATATACCAAGAGTCATCATACCATTATTAATTGTAATAGCATCAAACTAGAAACAACATTAATGTCCTATAATTAATAGAACAGTAAATTGCAAACATAGAACATAATACAAGAAAAATGAATGAACTATACCTACATGCAACATTCAAAATGGATCTTTTAAAAGTAGTGGTGAACAAAGAAAACATGAAAGAATACATATAAACATTCAGGAATATAAAATTTTAAAAGGTAAACCTCATTATAGTATTTAAAGATAAATACTTAGGTAGCAAATAAATATAATGCAATAAAATGTGATAGTCAAGATAGCATTTACCTTCGGAGAAAATGGAGAGAAAATGGAGGAGATACTGATTTTACAGGTATGACAGAACATCTAAGGTAACTCTGCTCGATATTCTGTAGTAACCTAAGTAGGAGAAGCATTGGAAGAAGAATTGATACATATATGTGTATAACAGAATCTCGTTGCTGTACGTCTGAAACTAACACATTGTTAATCAGCTGTACTCCAATATACTATACTCAAATATAAGGAAGAACAGGGAATTCTGGCATATTACAGTCCATGGGGTCGCAAAGAGTTGGACATGACTTAGCGACTGAACAACAAAACTCAAAATTAAAAAAAAAAACTCCATGTTGCTATTTCCTAACCTTGGTGTTGTTTATACAGTTCTTCATTTTATATAATTCTATATAGACTATATTTCAAAGTTAAAATTGTAAATGTTCAACATGCCCTTCTGGAAAGATCAAATTGGAACAAACCAAAGTCCATATTCATAAATTAGTAGCCAAAATGAGGTGAGAATTTTCTAACCCTTGCTGACAGAATGCAGTTTATCATTACAGAGAGTCCTGATATGCTATGTCATTGGTAAAAGACATGGGTCACAGTAACAAACACCATTTTTTAAAATGTAATAGACACAACTGTATACAATTTGTTGAATTTGCTTCCATGAACATGTTTAATTTTTGTATATATTTGTGTATGTAGGGTTAATAACAAAGGAATATATATTTCTCAGTATAACATGGGAAAATTTTTTGACAATTTTTTTGATTGGATAGGGAGAAAACTACCAACTGAACTACCCATTAGGCTCACCTTCCTTTTGGGTACTAACTAACCTTTAATTCATTTTCTTGAGAAATAGTATAAACCATTTGTTTCCCTGGAAATACATTTTCTAAGAAATACATATCATTTTTCAGTTTGAAATTCTTTTCAGAAATATTCTGATAAGATGTTAGAAGAGAAAAATAAATGTTGCTGGAGGGATGGATGTGAAACATGGAGGATTATCCTCTCTGTAACTGCTTCAGCTTGAAAAATTTCAAAAGCCATATGGATAGGAGTAGACAATTTTAACATGTAGAAATGGGCAAGATTCAAGGTTGAAGTAGATATAACTTATAGCAGTATTTCTGGCAATTATTTTCAAATCAGCAAAAGCAAGCCTGCAAAAGCAGGCAAGCTTGAAAATAACGAGTCCACAAATCATCAGAAACAATCACCCCCAACATAAAATCTGGGCTAAAGGTTAACTGAGTTTTGAAATATTCTACATGAATTGCATTCTGGAATTGGGTGAGGGCTGGATACATTTTCTTACCTGATACCTACTCACGTAAAAGAGAACTCAGTAAAAGCTACTTTTTTACTCATGATGCTCATCTATTTTTTAAATATCTATGTGTTTGGTTGCATTGGGGTCTTACTTCGAGCATATGAGATCCAGGTCCCTGCCTGGGGATCGAACCCAGGTGCATTAATTTGGGAGCTTGGAGTCTTAGCCATTGGACCACCAGGGAAGTGCTCAAAAAAAATGCTCATTTACATAATAAATTCTTTTCCTTAGAGGCTTAGCTACCTTCATTTTTCAACAAACAAGACTCCCCATTTCTTATATTTAATGGGAGAGTAATTTCTTAGGCCAGGTTCACATAAGAATGTTGCCAAAAATGACACAGTCATGTCCCCGTTATGTTTCCATCAGGAAGCAGAAGGAAGTGGGCTTTCTAGAATTTTCATTAGGTCAGTGAGTCACTCACAAATGAATGCCCAAAGGGATCGTATTTAGGGTTAATAACAAAGGAATATATATTTCTCAGTATAACATGGGAAAATTTTTGACAATTTTTTGATTGGATAGGAGAAAACTACCAACTGAACTACCCATTAGGCTCACCTTCCTTTTGGGTACTAACTAACCTTTAATTCATTTTCTTGAGAAATAGTATAAACCATTTGTTTCCCTGGAAATACATTTTCTAAGAAATACATATCATTTTTCAGTTTGAAATTCTTTTCAGAAATATTCTGATAAGATGTTAGAAGAGAAAAATAAATGTTGCTGGAGGGATGGATGTGAAACATGGAGGATTATCCTCTCTGTAACTGCTTCAGCTTGAAAAATTTCAAAAGCCATATGGATAGGTGTAGACAATTTTAACATGTAGAAATGGGCAAGATTCAAGGTTGAAGTAGATATAACTTATAGCAGTATTTCTGGCAATTATTTTCAAATCAGCAAAAGCAAGCCTGCAAAAGCAGGCAAGCTTGAAAATAACGAGTCCACAAATCATCAGAAACAATCACCCCCAACATAAAATCTGGGCTAAAGGTTAACTGAGTTTTGAAATATTCTACATGAATTGCATTCTGGAATTGGGTGAGGGCTGGATACATTTTCTTACCTGATACCTACTCACGTAAAAGAGAACTCAGTAAAAGCTACTTTTTTACTCATGATGCTCATCTATTTTTTAAATATCTATGTGTTTGGTTGCATTGGGGTCTTACTTCGAGCATATGAGATCCAGGTCCCTGCCTGGGGATCGAACCCAGGTGCATTAATTTGGGAGCTTGGAGTCTTAGCCATTGGACCACCAGGGAAGTGCTCAAAAAAAATGCTCATTTACATAATAAATTCTTTTCCTTAGAGGCTTAGCTACCTTCATTTTTCAACAAACAAGACTCCCCATTTCTTATATTTAATGGGAGAGTAATTTCTTAGGCCAGGTTCACATAAGAATGTTGCCAAAAATGACACAGTCATGTCCCCGTTATGTTTCCATCAGGAAGCAGAAGGAAGTGCGGCCTTTCTAGAATTTTCATTAGGTCAGTGAGTCACTCACAAATGAATGCCCAAAGGGATCGTATTTAATGGCATGGATTAAAGATCAGGCTGCACCATTGGTGAACTCTGTGCACTTGCACAAGCACCACCTAAACTCACTGAGCCACACCTCACAAACTCGATACCTACCAACAAAAGACAAGACAAACGATGATTTCTTATTAAACCCTACAAAGCTTCTGGAAAGGATCATGCTTTGTTTTGTTTATGTGCTAAATAGTAATATTGTGGCCAAATATAAACATATATCATATCTTTAGATTTATTCTCAATAGTGCTGGCTAGAAATACAAACATTTTTGTATACATGGTATAGAAGAAGAGACAAGAATTTTATGAATGCAAAACGATCTCAAAAAAAACCTTGTTCATATATAAAAGATCAGATTGAGAATATATGTTTCTGTCTACTCTTGTTAAATCCTTATAAAATGAAAAGTAAGAAAGATAAAAGATTATAAGTTAATCTATAAGGGTATTAGGAATGAGGGAGGGGACTTCAGTCGTCTAAAGATTTCAAAATATTCCTAGAAGAAATAAAATATAGACTGGAAAAATTATATAGCCTATAGTACAAAGGAGGACTTTTTCTGGTAATAAAATATGAATCTCTAAATGCAAAGGTATCAAGTTTGCAGAGAAGAAATGGTGATTGAGTAGAAATCAAAAGAAATAATAATAGTTATTGTTATTTTTTACAGGATAGCTGCTTAAATAACTCTCTTACTTCTGGAATTTTGAGTTGGCAGCAGAATGTTTATCCTCAGGCCAAAACATGAGAAATACTCCCTAAAGAAATGGAGAAGAGCTGCCTTGGAAGAACTAAACTGCTGTTGTGGACTTTGTCACAGAATACTGCTCTGCATAAATATAGTGTGAGTGTCATTTAGAAGCATTCTTACTCCCAAATTCTCATTTAATTACCCTCAGGGAATTGCAGTCATCACACTCAAGGAACCTATTGGACAAACAGGCATGAACCAGCAGTAAGTCTCAACAAACACAGTAAGTGTGCTATTGTTTTTAATAAGAGCCTGACTTTTGATAATAAAAATAAGGAAAGGTAAAGGTAGAAAAAAGAGTCATTGAACATAGAAGATCTAATCATTTGGAGACTGTAAAGGAAGCAAAAATTTGTATTTTAAGAATGTTTAAAAGAGGATGAATACATTTTATATAAATAAGTAGCTGATAAAATTCTACTTCTAAATACAAAGGAACAGTTGGTGGGGGTGTGCCCTCTCACCATGAAAAACTAGACCACTGAATGAAACATACAGAATGACCATGTTCAGTCTTTGGATATCACGTGAAACAGAACCTACAAGAACAAAACCAGTGGGGAATTGAGACTGCCTGTTCTTTCTACCTGAAGACAGTCTCTCAACGAATGATAGGCAAGCTGCACCAAGCAAAGGATAGCAGTCTTACTGAGTTGAGACAAAGCCCAAAGTTCAGGATTAATAGATGACTTTGAATTTGAAGAACAGGGTAGAAGAGGAAATGGATCTACAGAGAGAAAGAACTCCAAAACTCTGCACCAGAATTACACTGTATCTGAGTATTTACTGTGCATTCACAGGGAGACACTCTTCCCAAGGAAAGACCAAAAAGCACAGATACACATAGATATACATTCAATATCTGTGTTCAATATCATTGTTCAATATCTACATATAATATTGCCCTATGCTAGCTGCTTTATATATGGGTGTGTGCATATATGTGGAGTTCTCTACGCAATTCTGTTATATATTTAGAAATTCCAGATTGGAAATTTACTTTTCAGAACTTGATTCACTGAAGCTCATTTAACTTACTGAAGAATACAAAAGAATTCAATAGATACCATAAAATCCTCAAATACCTGATGTTGCAGAGAGAAAACGTTCCTATGGTCTATGGCATATTTCATTTTCCTTCCACTTGGTTTTAAGACTGTATAACCAAAGTCCTGACTGTAGGTTTGGTGATCACTGAAACAGATAAATTCCAGTAGAAATTGTTTTGTATGAATGCTTTTACAAACCTTTTTCCCCTTCCTCTGTCATAGTTGGGCATTTTCCCTTGAGCCCTATTACAGCCATCCATGGTATCCATGAGGCTCTTAATGTTATAGTCACATAAGAATGAGAAATCAAGCAGAAGACTGGGAAGCAGGAACACAGAAGCTATTATTTAACTCTTTCATTGTTCAATTTCAAGAGCATTTTCTGACTAAATAACATGTTGTCTTTTGCTTCCATTACTGTACACTTGAGAGTGACTGATGATTTAACAAGCTGGTTTGTGTTCAGCAGCCCACTGAGTGAAATGCACTGTGCTCTGCAGTGATAGGTCTAGAGGTGTAGAATTCCATCTAACTTGACAATACTTGATGACCAGTCACCCTATAAGTTTTCTACATGGCATTTCCTGTTTTTTCATTTTATACTTGACTGTTACCAGTCAAACCTATAAGTTGTTACAGCTCTCAACGAATGATAGGCAAGCTGCACCAAGCAAAGGATAGCAGTCTTACTGAGTTGAGACAAAGCCCAAAGTTCAGGATTAATAGATGACTTTGAATTTGAAGAACAGGGTAGAAGAGGAAATGGATCTACAGAGAGAAAGAACTCCAAAACTCTGCACCAGAATTACACTGTATCTGAGTATTTACTGTGCATTCACAGGGAGACACTCTTCCCAAGGAAAGACCAAAAAGCACAGATACACATAGATATACATTCAATATCTGTGTTCAATATCATTGTTCAATATCTACATATAATATTGCCCTATGCTAGCTGCTTTATATATGGGTGTGTGCATATATGTGGAGTTCTCTACGCAATTCTGTTATATATTTAGAAATTCCAGATTGGAAATTTACTTTTCAGAACTTGATTCACTGAAGCTCATTTAACTTACTGAAGAATACAAAAGAATTCAATAGATACCATAAAATCCTCAAATACCTGATGTTGCAGAGAGAAAACGTTCCTATGGTCTATGGCATATTTCATTTTCCTTCCACTTGGTTTTAAGACTGTATAACCAAAGTCCTGACTGTAGGTTTGGTGATCACTGAAACAGATAAATTCCAGTAGAAATTGTTTTGTATGAATGCTTTTACAAACCTTTTTCCCCTTCCTCTGTCATAGTTGGGCATTTTCCCTTGAGCCCTATTACAGCCATCCATGGTATCCATGAGGCTCTTAATGTTATAGTCACATAAGAATGAGAAATCAAGCAGAAGACTGGGAAGCAGGAACACAGAAGCTATTATTTAACTCTTTCATTGTTCAATTTCAAGAGCATTTTCTGACTAAATAACATGTTGTCTTTTGCTTCCATTACTGTACACTTGAGAGTGACTGATGATTTAACAAGCTGGTTTGTGTTCAGCAGCCCACTGAGTGAAATGCACTGTGCTCTGCAGTGATAGGTCTAGAGGTGTAGAATTCCATCTAACTTGACAATACTTGATGACCAGTCACCCTATAAGTTTTCTACATGGCATTTCCTGTCTAACTTCTTTTCTCTAAACTGCTTTATATTTTGTTGGCCCATGCACAGCCATTCTGAACTGTTACCTAAGGAGTCTGTAACAGAGAACCAGTAACTGGGAAAGCTAAAAGCAAAGTTGGCACCTTACAGTTCTGGAGGTTAGAATTCATCAGGGCTGTTTTCTCTCTGATGGAGCTAGGGTGGAAGCTGGCCCATGCTTCTCTTAGGTTCTGATGTTGCCTGCAAATCCTTGACAGCCCTTGACTTCTAGAAGCATCCCTCTGCACACATCCTCTCCCTGTGCTGTCTTTGTCTCTCCCATCCTCTATGAGCATATTGGGTGAAAGACCCCCCATATACCTGTATGACATCTTACTAGTTACATTAGCAACAACCCTATTTCCAAATAAGCTCACATCCTGGGGTAGTGGTAAGCAGAACTCTTAACACGTCTTTTGACATATTATACAATTCAGCCCACAAAACATGCCCAAGAGAAATGTATGAGAACTTCCAACCAAGATGCCTGAATTATTGAAACATTTTCTATCACGTAATAAACTAAGAGTCTGTCAGTTGTAGCAAACCTAGTATATTCATATTCAGTTTTCCCCATAGCATCAGCCTCAAACTTGTCAAGTGGAGAGATGCTAAATAAATACATGAAGACTGGCGTCAAGTGGGAAAAAAATAATTTTTTGCTTTTGTATCATGTGAATGCTTTTTTATTTGGGGTATAATCAACATTTAAATAACTCAATTTTCTATACTCTATTTTAATCAGAGTGGTGGTTTTTATATCCAGCATAAATACCTCTTTTGGGATGTGACTCCTCGTTTCAGAAAGACATTGCAAAGGTTAGATCTATTATAAAAGGTTTACTGTATCAGTCCTCATTCTTTCCAAGTTTCTATCACTAAGCAATTTCTTTTCCTGACATGCCCACACAAGAAGTTATAATATATCACCCAGGCAACCACCCATTTACATAGCAAGATTATTAAAATAAACCTAGGATTTATCCCATGTTTTAAAAAGTGGGTTTCAATCACCCTGAAGTTTTCTACATGGCATTTCCTGTCTAACTTCTTTTCTCTAAACTGCTTTATATTTTGTTGGCCCATGCACAGCCATTCTGAACTGTTACCTAAGGAGGCTGTAACAGAGAACCAGTAACTGGGAAAGCTAAAAGCAAAGTTGGCACCTTACAGTTCTGGAGGTTAGAATTCATCAGGGCTGTTTTCTCTCTGATGGAGCTAGGGTGGAAGCTGGCCCATGCTTCTCTTAGGTTCTGATGTTGCCTGCAAATCCTTGACAGCCCTTGACTTCTAGAAGCATCCCTCTGCACACATCCTCTCCCTGTGCTGTCTTTGTCTCTCCCATCCTCTATGAGCATATTGGGTGAAAGACCCCCCATATACCTGTATGACATCTTACTAGTTACATTAGCAACAACCCTATTTCCAAATAAGCTCACATCCTGGGGTAGTGGTAAGCAGAACTCTTAACACGTCTTTTGACATATTATACAATTCAGCCCACAAAACATGCCCAAGAGAAATGTATGAGAACTTCCAACCAAGATGCCTGAATTATTGAAACATTTTCTATCACGTAATAAACTAAGAGTCTGTCAGTTGTAGCAAACCTAGTATATTCATATTCAGTTTTCCCCATAGCATCAGCCTCAAACTTGTCAAGTGGAGAGATGCTAAATAAATACATGAAGACTGGCGTCAAGTGGGAAAAAAATAATTTTTTGCTTTTGTATCATGTGAATGCTTTTTTATTTGGGGTATAATCAACATTTAAATAACTCAATTTTCTATACTCTATTTTAATCAGAGTGGTGGTTTTTATATCCAGCATAAATACCTCTTTTGGGATGTGACTCCTCGTTTCAGAAAGACATTGCAAAGGTTAGATCTATTATAAAAGGTTTACTGTATCAGTCCTCATTCTTTCCAAGTTTCTATCACTAAGCAATTTCTTTTCCTGACATGCCCACACAAGAAGTTATAATATATCACCCAGGCAACCACCCATTTACATAGCAAGATTATTAAAATAAACCTAGGATTTATCCCATGTTTTAAAAAGTGGGTTTCAATCACCCTGAAGATCAATCTAATCTCATGGATAGTAGATAGGTAAAATCATTATAGGAAAAAAATCTACCTGCCTGTTCTGGCTTGAAATTCCTGGAGCTGAGGATCCATTTATTTGGCAAATGGAACTGAGGATACAATGCTTTAGCTACTCAGATCTCTAACATTAGCAAGATGAGCCCAGAATTTATCCTGGGCGAAAAAATAGGTCTAGATGATCATTTTATCTATATAATATCCTATATAGCAGGTGCAGTGGTCTCTCCTGCTTGCCTGCTTACTCTTGCTTGAAATCTTTGAGTGGGGACAGGGATAGAGATGTTTCTTTTACACAGAAAAGAGACTGACTTCATAATATTGCTTTGTGGACTCAAATTCACACTACACTGTGAGTGATTTGTTTTAGATATTTTCTTGCAGCAGACTCAGGGAGAGGAAGACACCTTGGGTGACAAGAAGAAATATAGTTCCTAGGATTGGGAGGAAGGCAGCTCTAGTACTTATTCATACTTTCATCAAGAATCCTAGAGATCAGCAACATAAATAGCTTCTTCAGTATAAGTGTTTTGAGATTAATCTAGGGATTTGAATTATTCAGGTAATTGTTCCTTCGATGTACAGGGTGAGTCTGGATGCATATGGTTAAAATTAAACATTCAAAAGTGAGTTCATGATTTTTCCTCAAAATCAGCTTCTCTTCTATAATTTATTTTGAGAGAACAACACCATCATTGATCCAGGTGCATAGCCAGAAATCTAGTTGGCATCTTTAACATTGAATTCTTCCTTACCACCTGCATTGAGAAAAGACCCTGATGCTGGAAAAAATAGAAGGCAGAAAGGGATGATAGAGGATGAGATGGTTGAACAGCACCACTGAGTCAATGGACGTGAGTTTGAGCAAGCTCTAGGAGATGGTGAACAACAAGGAAATCTGGTGTGCTACAGTTCATGGGGTCTCATAAAGTCAGGCATGAAATGAGCTACTGACCCGAATTTAACCTACACTGAATTGACCATCAGTTGCTGTTATTCTACAAATACCTCTTGAAAGTCCGTACTCCTCTCCCTAAACCACCACCACACTACTCTAAGCTACCATCATACATCGGTGATTTCCCATTCCTAGTTGTAAGTACTTTAGAATTTCTCCAATACAATCCATGTTTCATACTATGTTTGTTTATTCATCCATTCTTCTATTAATTCCTTCTATAAGCTTGGGGTAAATACCTACTCAGAGGTAGGCAGTGTTCTAGACACTGGGAAATATCAGTGAATAAAACAAAATACCTGCTCTCAGAAAGCTAACTTTCAAGAGGTATTTGTAGAATAACAGCAACTTTTAACAAGCCATAAACAAAGACACAGAATTATATAAAGAAATAGTTATACAAGGGAGAGGAGTGGTAAGTGGTATGGAAAAATAAATCAAGGCAAGGAAATGGAACATGTGGAGAAAAGCTTTTCTAATACAATAGTCATGAAAAGTTTCCTTATAAGGTGATTTTGAACAGATGCGTAATAAAATGGATGGAATGAGAGTTATAGACACCTGAGAAAAGAGTTTCAGAGAAAGGAAAGATTACATGCCAAATCACTGAATATGCTTATCATGTTGATGATCCACAAGAAAGAAGCGTGCTGGACTATCAGGAGTAACAGAGACATTAAGTCAGAGTGGGAAGATGTAGGGCTTTCTAGACCACATTACAATCATAGGAACTTACTTTCAGTGAGATGGTAGTTCCTTAAAGAAATCGGATTAGAAGAGTTAATTAACCTCTTTACATTTTTTTTAGGTTATTCTGGCTGCTGTGTGGCATAGATGATGTAGAGGATGTTAAGAGTGAAAGAAGAGAGCCAGTTATGTATCTAGCCAAGTAGTCTAGAAAAAAAAAAAGGTTACAAAACTCGAGAAACCAAGGGGGACAGATGTTTAATTTATATCAAAGATAAAGCAGACATGATGTGCTGATATATATCTTAGGAAAATAGATCAGAAATAACGGCCAAGTATTTGGACTCAATGGCTGGGAAGAGGACACTAGCAGTCACTCAGTTGCTGTTATTCTACAAATACCTCTTGAAAGTCCGTACTCCTCTCCCTAAACCACCACCACACTACTCTAAGCTACCATCATACATCGGTGATTTCCCATTCCTAGTTGTAAGTACTTTAGAATTTCTCCAATACAATCCATGTTTCATACTATGTTTGTTTATTCATCCATTCTTCTATTAATTCCTTCTATAAGCTTGGGGTAAATACCTACTCAGAGGTAGGCAGTGTTCTAGACACTGGGAAATATCAGTGAATAAAACAAAATACCTGCTCTCAGAAAGCTAACTTTCAAGAGGTATTTGTAGAATAACAGCAACTTTTAACAAGCCATAAACAAAGACACAGAATTATATAAAGAAATAGTTATACAAGGGAGAGGAGTGGTAAGTGGTATGGAAAAATAAATCAAGGCAAGGAAATGGAACATGTGGAGAAAAGCTTTTCTAATACAATAGTCATGAAAAGTTTCCTTATAAGGTGATTTTGAACAGATGCATAATAAAATGGATGGAATGAGAGTTATAGACACCTGAGAAAAGAGTTTCAGAGAAAGGAAAGATTACATGCCAAATCACTGAATATGCTTATCATGTTGATGATCCACAAGAAAGAAGCGTGCTGGACTATCAGGAGTAACAGAGACATTAAGTCAGAGTGGGAAGATGTAGGGCTTTCTAGACCACATTACAATCATAGGAACTTACTTTCAGTGAGATGGTAGTTCCTTAAAGAAATCGGATTAGAAGAGTTAATTAACCTCTTTACATTTTTTTTAGGTTATTCTGGCTGCTGTGTGGCATAGATGATGTAGAAGATGTTAAGAGTGAAAGAAGAGAGCCAGTTATGTATCTAGCCAAGTAGTCTAGAAAAAAAAAAAAAAAAGGTTACAAAACTCGAGAAACCAAGGGGGACAGATGTTTAATTTATATCAAAGATAAAGCAGACATGATGTGCTGATATATATCTTAGGAAAATAGATCAGAAATAACGGCCAAGTATTTGGACTCAATGGCTGGGAAGAGGACACTAGCAGTCACTCAGTTGTTCTCGCTACCTGTTTTTGGAGGTAGTTGTCAGGGCTGGGGGGAATCAAGAGATCTGTTTGGGTATATACTAAGGTTTAATATCAATTAGTCTGGCTTGAGAATGACTCAAGTGGATGAAGTCTGGAGTTTGGAACTGAAGATAATGCATGGTTAGTTTACAAATTTTATCATGAGATTGGAAGGGATACATCCCTTATGAAATGTATAGAAGGAAGAATATAGACCCAAGATCTCAGCCTTGGGCACTACAATATTTGGAGATTAGGGTAAAGAAAAGAAACTAGCACTAGGGAACTATTTCATTTCTTAGAAATGAAATAGGATAAAAATTAAGAGTGTAGTAATCTCTGTTAAGTTGAAATGGGATCACAATATCTGGGTACCTGAAGTACCCACTGGCTTTCAGCTTCGCACTCTATCTCTATATATGCTTTTACATCATCTATATAGTCTCTACATTTGCTTTTATAGGGCTGAATACCTACAAACTGCATATATAGACTCCCCCAACCATCAGGGATTTTGCTGGATTCTTACAACACACTGAAAGGATAACAGGAGGTGAAAGGAAGGCCATTTCATTCTAATTATGGGAACAATAACGGCAGCAGTTGTAGTATCAGTAAGGAAATTGGGTTCAATAGCACATAATAGACTCCAGCTGTGTCAATGGAAGTTGAAGAAAATTCAGTAGTAGGACAGATTTCTGTATTCTGGCTCAGCCCCAGCAGTCTGTTTCCAAGTAGCATCACTGGTGGTAATATTTCTAAAAGTGCCCCCCTCGTCGTTTCCTTTAAATACCAGTCACAGTTTCTTGCTTCTCCGCCAAAAATATTCTCCCATTTGTTACTACAGCTCCTCCAACACTTTTCTGATCATTTCCTGCATTTGCTCCCTTTCTGCTTGAACTTTACAGAGTGATTTATCCTTTCCTGACTGAACCATGACCGGTAGAGTACTTGGTATGAGAGACCCCTCAAAGTTGGAAATTTGGGTTAAATATGAAACTTGACTGTGCTTAAGCACAATGGTCACTTCATTGTCAGTGTAAGTGGAATGCTGGCAGCCCATGGCCAATGGTTGATGGTATGACTGCAAGGTTAGGCATTTCAAAAGGACACGATTACAAAATTGGAGGTCTCAGGAGTAGATACATGGATAAACCTGCTATAATGGGCACCATGTGAGACTATTCACATCCAATATTAGTATTCTTCTGAAGGCACATACTGCAGCGAAAGAGTTTAGTAATCTGGGGAAGAGATATCAAATCAATTTTGTGGTTAGTCCCTTTTTGTATTTTCTTCAGCTCGAAGGCACATTGACTTTATACGGCAGTATAGCCATTACAGGAGATTTAAAGAAAAGAAACTAGCTGGATTTCATTTCTTAGAAATGAAATAGGATAAAAATTAAGAGTGTAGTAATCTCTGTTAAGTTGAAATGGGATCACAATATCTGGGTACCTGAAGTACCCACTGGCTTTCAGCTTGCACTCTATCTCTATATATGCTTTTACATCATCTATATAGTCTCTACATTTGCTTTTATAGGGCTGAATACCTACAAACTGCATATATAGACTCCCCAACCATCAGGGTTTTTGCTGGATTCTTACAACACACTGAAAGGATAACAGGAGGTGAAAGGAAGGCCATTTCATTCTAATTATGGGAACAATAACGGCAGCAGTTGTAGTATCAGTAAGGAAATTGGGTTCAATAGCACATAATAGACTCCAGCTGTGTCAATGGAAGTTGAAGAAAATTCAGTAGTAGGACAGATTTCTGTATTCTGGCTCAGCCCCAGCAGTCTGTTTCCAAGTAGCATCACTGGTGGTAATATTTCTAAAAGTGCCCCCCTCGTCGTTTCCTTTAAATACCAGTCACAGTTTCTTGCTTCTCCGCCAAAAATATTCTCCCATTTGTTACTACAGCTCCTCCAACACTTTTCTGATCATTTCCTGCATTTGCTCCCTTTCTGCTTGAACTTTACAGAGTGATTTATCCTTTCCTGACTGAACCATGACCGGTAGAGTACTTGGTATGAGAGACCCCTCAAAGTTGGAAATTTGGGTTAAATATGAAACTTGACTGTGCTTAAGCACAATGGTCACTTCATTGTCAGTGTAAGTGGAATGCTGGCAGCCCATGGCCAATGGTTGATGGTATGACTGCAAGGTTAGGCATTTCAAAAGGACACGATTACAAAATTGGAGGTCTCAGGAGTAGATACATGGATAAACCTGCTATAATGGGCACCATGTGAGACTATTCACATCCAATATTAGTATTCTTCTGAAGGCACATACTGCAGCGAAAGAGTTTAGTAATCTGGGGGAAGAGATATCAAATCAATTTTGTGGTTATCTTTTCTGTCACCTGGGGCTTGTTAGTGAGTTTATACAAAAATTATCCAGAGCATCAAGTATAGAGATAATGCACATTGACTTCCTCAAGGATAAACTGGATGACAGTATAGCCGTGATAATATTAACTACCCTATCAAATTCTTTAGTAGTTTTCCATTACTCTTGGGGTAAAGATAAAAGTAATATGAAAAAGTTTTATATAATGTAGCCATGTATCAGTCAGGAGAACAGAGGTAATCCTGCAGTAATAAGCATTTCCCCAGTTTCCTCTCAGGTTTAAATTATTTTTAAAAAAGTGATTTGTTTCACCATCGTGCTAATGTCTATTGTGGGCTAACTGAGGCTTCACATAATCCTTTTCTGATGGTTGTTGACTGGGGGATCAACAACCATCTAAAGCTGTGCTACTTGCTTCACAGGGAGGGTATGGCGAATCCTTCCCATTTCATTTTCCATTTTATACCACATACATGGTCAGACCTGAATTCAAGATGTGAAGAAAAATAATCACACCAAGACTGGGAGAACTGGAAATACCTGATGGACAGGACTGACAGTTCCTGCAGCCCATTATTTTGTATCAGATATTCAATTCATTCTCTTTCCTACATCTGTATCATCTTTCTTCACCAGAGAAGATAACCTGAGTCTCACATAATCACTGCATTCAGCTCAAAGTTGCAGTATGTTTGACTTGTCAAGAGGTCTGCAATTGTGTTTAGATACAGGTCCGTTTGGCCCAAAGATCTAGGAACTGAAATATAAGTTATTTGACCCACACATAGCCAAAATACAATGGTGAGACTAGGACAGGATAATCACAGTAAACAATCCCATTCAAAAGGTGGAAGAATGAGAGTGATACACAGTTGACTGGTTCATAGCAATTCTGAAATCCACTGGTCAGATAGTGCAAAGACCATTTACCCAGGTGATTGAAATGATTAAACACAAATATGGTTAATTGAGAAAAACATCGCAGGCTACAATTGATGGTATGACTGCAAGGTTAGGCATTTCAAAAGGACACGATTACAAAATTGGAGGTCTCAGGAGTAGATACATGGATAAACCTGCTATAATGGGCACCATGTGAGACTATTCACATCCAATATTAGTATTCTTCTGAAGGCACATACTGCAGCGAAAGAGTTTAGTAATCTGGGGGAAGAGATATCAAATCAATTTTGTGGTTATCTTTTCTGTCACCTGGGGCTTGTTAGTGAGTTTATACAAAAATTATCCAGAGCATCAAGTATAGAGATAATGCACATTGACTTCCTCAAGGATAAACTGGATGACAGTATAGCCGTGATAATATTAACTACCCTATCAAATTCTTTAGTAGTTTTCCATTACTCTTGGGGTAAAGATAAAAGTAATATGAAAAAGTTTTATATAATGTAGCCATGTATCAGTCAGGAGAACAGAGGTAATCCTGCAGTAATAAGCATTTCCCCAGTTTCCTCTCAGGTTTAAATTATTTTTAAAAAAGTGATTTGTTTCACCATCGTGCTAATGTCTATTGTGGGCTAACTGAGGCTTCACATAATCCTTTTCTGATGGTTGTTGACTGGGGGATCAACAACCATCTAAAGCTGTGCTACTTGCTTCACAGGGAGGGTATGGCGAATCCTTCCCATTTCATTTTCCATTTTATACCACATACATGGTCAGACCTGAATTCAAGATGTGAAGAAAAATAATCACACCAAGACTGGGAGAACTGGAAATACCTGATGGACAGGACTGACAGTTCCTGCAGCCCATTATTTTGTATCAGATATTCAATTCATTCTCTTTCCTACATCTGTATCATCTTTCTTCACCAGAGAAGATAACCTGAGTCTCACATAATCACTGCATTCAGCTCAAAGTTGCAGTATGTTTGACTTGTCAAGAGGTCTGCAATTGTGTTTAGATACAGGTCCGTTTGGCCCAAAGATCTAGGAACTGAAATATAAGTTATTTGACCCACACATAGCCAAAATACAATGGTGAGACTAGGACAGGATAATCACAGTAAACAATCCCATTCAAAAGGTGGAAGAATGAGAGTGATACACAGTTGACTGGTTCATAGCAATTCTGAAATCCACTGGTCAGATAGTGCAAAGACCATTTACCCAGGTGATTGAAATGATTAAACACAAATATGGTTAATTGAGAAAAACATCGCAGGCTACAATTCTTTGTTGTCCTTGACTTTGTCCCTGGCAGCTCTCTATTATTCCATGAAATTTCACCTCTGATTAAATTAGAATATAAGTTCACTGTTGCCACTGAATTATTGCTAGGCTACTTCCTTTCCATAAATATAGGACCAACAGTAATAGGCTCTTTGCTTTTGTTTATTATAGTTGTTGTCCCGACTCTTTGGCAGTCCAATTCAAAAGTTTTATCTCTTTGATTCCTGTAAATTCCAGTTATTTGCTCAATAAACCTCTTATATTCAAATGTTTTCCCATAGTTCTGCCCTTCCTCCTCTACCTCGTCTTCCCATCCCCTTGCCTCATCTTCCTCTTCTCACTGCTTCTGCTCCCTCTATCTTTCCCTGCTATCTCTATCTGCTCCCACATACTCTTTTAATCTAATAGAAATTATTTTGCAACTATCAGGCTTTAATTTAACTGAAAGAACAACATGTTTAGTTCCTTTTACTTGAGGCACTTTTCTCCCATTGGAAGAATTTTCTAGAGGCGATGCTCTCAGCTGAACCTATACTCAGAGGAATTTTAATCCATTTGGAAGAAATTTTCACCAGGAGTGTAATGGCTTAATTTGATCCTTGCCACAAGGCTGAATTCTAATCTATGTTGCAAAGTATTTTTCAATATTATCTTGTCCTCTTTTGATTTACAAAGCAGTTGCCATGGCTCATTTCAGGAAAGCAGGAAAACACAAAATTACACATGTTAAATTGGAGAAATGGGATATATTTGAGTATTAATGACTGCCATCAGCCTCTACCTACTTCTTAAACCTAATTTTTTTCCCACCCATGTCTATATTCTATCATTTTCCACACTAGCCTCTCAGCTCCCCATCTACGTCATCCTCTCTCCTGATACAGGGACTTCTCCCAACCTAAAATAATCTTCTCCTTATTCATCAAGTTCACCCTGTCTCATGTTTAAGACCTCAGTTCATATATTACTTAGAGAAGCAAGCCGTCATCTATTTGCATGACTCAGTCCGATGTCTCTTAGGTCTGGGTATTCTGTGTACCTCTATCTAGATTCCCTATCATCATGTGACCAAGGGGTTTATATTTTCATCATTGTATCCTCAGCACTGTCATTTGCCTTAGACTTAATAGGTGCTGAATACTTACTTCTTAAGTGAATGAATGCAGCAGAAAAAGACCAAGTGTTTTTTCTCCACTGCCTCTTATATTCAATTAAGAGTGTGTGCATGCTCAGTCATTCAGTCATCTCCAACAACTCTGCAACCCCATGGACTGTAGCTCGCCAGGCTCCTCTGTCCATGGGATTTTTCAGGCAAGAATACTAGAGTGGGTTGCCATTTCCTCCTCCAGGGGATCTTCCCAACTCAAGGATCATACCCTTGTCTCCTGCATTAGCAGGATTCTTTACCACTGAGCCAGCTGAGCCGACCTGAATTAGGAGAGGTCAAGCCCTATCAATCTCACCCTAGGGATCGAACCTGGATTCTTTATCATCTGAGCCACCTTGGCTCAGCAGCACTCTATTGATATGTGATATTATTTATCTCCCACCTGATTTCCACCTCTTATTACCTCTGTTATCACCTGCGTTCTTCCAGCCCACATCATTGGGATGATCTCAATGTTTGGCACATATAAAGCACTGTGCACCTACAGCCATACTAATGTCATGACTCCTGTTCAGAGACTCCAAGAGTAGTTTAAAATTAACAATAAAAATACTGTTTTACTCCTGGAAATCATCCCCTACTGTATCTTTTAACTTATCAGCATAAGTGCCCCAAATTCTGATGTCAGGACATCCACGTGCTGCCCTTCCCTAGAGCAGACGATCTAAAATCTATGAAATTAGAATCCCAAACAAAATTATCTGCAGATCTCATCAGGCCTTAACTGACAGTCATAGAACATTTGCATTTTTAGTTCCCTACTCAGGATGCAATTGTCTTGCTCATGCAACAGGAATGAAGGACTGCTCAGCATTTCCCTGTGGTGGATTAGCCTAAACCGATCCAGAACAAACTTTTTCTTTGTGAAGGCCTACATATATTACTTAGAGAAGCAAGCCGTCATCTATTTGCATGACTCAGTCCGATGTCTCTTAGGTCTGGGTATTCTGTGTACCTCTATCTAGATTCCCTATCATCATGTGACCAAGGGGTTTATATTTTCATCATTGTATCCTCAGCACTGTCATTTGCCTTAGACTTAATAGGTGCTGAATACTTACTTCTTAAGTGAATGAATGCAGCAGAAAAAGACCAAGTGTTTTTTCTCCACTGCCTCTTATATTCAATTAAGAGTGTGTGCATGCTCAGTCATTCAGTCATCTCCAACAACTCTGCAACCCCATGGACTGTAGCTCGCCAGGCTCCTCTGTCCATGGGATTTTTCAGGCAAGAATACTAGAGTGGGTTGCCATTTCCTCCTCCAGGGGATCTTCCCAACTCAAGGATCATACCCTTGTCTCCTGCATTAGCAGGATTCTTTACCACTGAGCCAGCTGAGCCGACCTGAATTAGGAGAGGTCAAGCCCTATCAATCTCACCCTAGGGATCGAACCTGGATTCTTTATCATCTGAGCCACCTTGGCTCAGCAGCACTCTATTGATATGTGATATTATTTATCTCCCACCTGATTTCCACCTCTTATTACCTCTGTTATCACCTGCGTTCTTCCAGCCCACATCATTGGGATGATCTCAATGTTTGGCACATATAAAGCACTGTGCACCTACAGCCATACTAATGTCATGACTCCTGTTCAGAGACTCCAAGAGTAGTTTAAAATTAACAATAAAAATACTGTTTTACTCCTGGAAATCATCCCCTACTGTATCTTTTAACTTATCAGCATAAGTGCCCCAAATTCTGATGTCAGGACATCCACGTGCTGCCCTTCCCTAGAGCAGACGATCTAAAATCTATGAAATTAGAATCCCAAACAAAATTATCTGCAGATCTCATCAGGCCTTAACTGACAGTCATAGAACATTTGCATTTTTAGTTCCCTACTCAGGATGCAATTGTCTTGCTCATGCAACAGGAATGAAGGACTGCTCAGCATTTCCCTGTGGTGGATTAGCCTAAACCGATCCAGAACAAACTTTTTCTTTGTGAAGGCCTACATTACTTCTTAATCGTTTGATTCCATTGAGAGGCAGCTGATTCTCCTCTCCCAAATAAATAGCTCTCTGCAGTTGGCCTCTGTGGTATGGAAGGTAGGCTTGAATGCCAAACACAAAACAGACTGAAAGAGCCTGAGACTGAGCACACAGATCACCTCGCCAGAATTCCCTAATGCCGAGAAATTATTTCACTGCTTTGTTACTTATGCTAGCAGAGTGCATTTCTAATGCCTCTTCTCTTCATTCGTGAGTGTTTAAACATTTTAATGAATATGTTATTTACTGTAATAAAGTCAGAGTCTGCTGCTATTAAATTAATAGAGCGGTGTAACCAAGAATCCCTAAAAAGCAATTTATCCCCATTCAGAATTACTGAATTCTAAACACAAGGTGCCTGGCCATATGAATCCTCTGCTAGTCTGTAGATGTTGCCTAAATATTCTTTAGTTACAAATAGTAAGTTCAAGTTAATGTGTATGTTTGTGCACATATCTGTATATATTATGTTTCAACACTGTCATTAAAATAGATGACTTCTTGAGATAAACAGCCTAGTTCAAATTCCAGCTTTACTAGCTGGTTATCCTTAGACAAGTTATACTCTCTGGAAACCATAGTTGTCATATCTATAAAATGAGGACAATAATAGTTTACCTTTTTGGGTTGTTTGGGCTTCCCTGCTGGCTCAGTGATAAAGAATTCGTCTGCCATGCAGGAGGTGTGGGTTCAATCTCTGGGTTGGGAAGATCCACTAGAGAAGGAAAAGGCAACCCACTCCAGTATTCTTGCCTGGGAAATCCCATGGACAGAGGAGCCTGGCGGGCTGGGCTATAGTCCATGGAGTCACAAAGTAGGCAGGCATGACTTTTTGACTAAACAGCAAGCATGGTGGGCAGTTTAGATAAAATAAGAGATCATGCATGAAACATGGTGCTTCAATAAGCATCACATGTTAAGGCTATAAATATTAGCCATGGATATTGTAAAATGTAAGAACTGATCATAGTCACCACTAAACTTTCAGAACTTTTGGAAAATTGAAAAAGCTTCCTCCCGCTTCTTGCAAAGGGAGCAAAGTGGTTCAAAGCATAGCACTCCATGAGTCGAGCAGGAACTAGTTTTCAGGTCAGTCACCCTCTTAGTTGAACATGATTATAATAAGAGTACAACGTATCTAACCAGCAGTACTAGCCCTGGAGTTGATCTTGCCTCTTTCCTCACTACTTCAATCACACACATAGTTTGTTTTTCCCTTCATTCATCATTTTTTAAATTTTAGAACGAGCTGGGCTTCACATAGTATTGGAAAAATGATCTCTAAAAGAAAAGAATTTCTATTTCCTCTTTGGAGTAAAGGAAATGATTTTGTCTTTTTATCTCTGATTCCTAAGCACCTATTTCTGAACTTATTCTATGATGGAAATTCAATAAATGACTGTTGAATGAGAGAATAAATGAATAACAGTATTTGCCATTTATTGACCTAAAATTCAAACTAGGCTTAAACTGATGAATCCTATTAGTGAGAATTTCACTTTAATATCTCTTAATAAACCAAATTGACAAAACACAAATATAATAAGTATGTGCACATATCTGTATATATTATGTTTCAACACTGTCATTAAAATAGATGACTTCTTGAGATAAACAGCCTAGTTCAAATTCCAGCTTTACTAGCTGGTTATCCTTAGACAAGTTATACTCTCTGGAAACCATAGTTGTCATATCTATAAAATGAGGACAATAATAGTTTACCTTTTTGGGTTGTTTGGGCTTCCCTGCTGGCTCAGTGATAAAGAATTCGTCTGCCATGCAGGAGGTGTGGGTTCAATCTCTGGGTTGGGAAGATCCACTAGAGAAGGAAAAGGCAACCCACTCCAGTATTCTTGCCTGGGAAATCCCATGGACAGAGGAGCCTGGCGGGCTGGGCTATAGTCCATGGAGTCACAAAGTAGGCAGGCATGACTTTTTGACTAAACAGCAAGCATGGTGGGCAGTTTAGATAAAATAAGAGATCATGCATGAAACATGGTGCTTCAATAAGCATCACATGTTAAGGCTATAAATATTAGCCATGGATATTGTAAAATGTAAGAACTGATCATAGTCACCACTAAACTTTCAGAACTTTTGGAAAATTGAAAAAGCTTCCTCCCGCTTCTTGCAAAGGGAGCAAAGTGGTTCAAAGCATAGCACTCCATGAGTCGAGCAGGAACTAGTTTTCAGGTCAGTCACCCTCTTAGTTGAACATGATTATAATAAGAGTACAACGTATCTAACCAGCAGTACTAGCCCTGGAGTTGATCTTGCCTCTTTCCTCACTACTTCAATCACACACATAGTTTGTTTTTCCCTTCATTCATCATTTTTTAAATTTTAGAACGAGCTGGGCTTCACATAGTATTGGAAAAATGATCTCTAAAAGAAAAGAATTTCTATTTCCTCTTTGGAGTAAAGGAAATGATTTTGTCTTTTTATCTCTGATTCCTAAGCACCTATTTCTGAACTTATTCTATGATGGAAATTCAATAAATGACTGTTGAATGAGAGAATAAATGAATAACAGTATTTGCCATTTATTGACCTAAAATTCAAACTAGGCTTAAACTGATGAATCCTATTAGTGAGAATTTCACTTTAAATATCTCTTAATACCATGACAACACAAATATTTAAAACAGATCCAAAAAAATCATTCTATATCATAAAAATCATAATAAGTATATGCAATTGGGAGAGGGAATCAAATGATATGGAAAATTAAGTTCTTAAACCAGGCACTGACCTCAATATATTAATTGATCCAAATGTAGGGAATTATTTGTAGCTTAAGGTTTCTTCAGAACAGTCCTGCTGTTTCTTAATCAGGCTCGAATTTCTGACTACATAGCCAATCTAGGCTAATAAAAGATACTGAAATGTCCAAACAATTGACTCCCTCCCCTCTTGCTATTTTCCTGAATTAGACTTTTTTGAGTTTTACTCTATAAAAATAAAACTCCTTTTAATACAAAGACATCCAAAGCATGTATTTCAGAATCCTCCACATTTAAATAGTATGGCAAGAATGAAACACAAATACAGAACCATAACACTACCTCAGTCAATGAAACAATGCCTCAGTCGATGAAACCCAGCAGGACAAAATCCAACAGGATGCTGAATATCTAAAGCAATGCTCCCAGTTACATATAATCATATTACATAAAATCTTGATACAAAGGCAGAGTATGTAGCATGTCAAAGACAGCAAAACGTATTTGAATTAGTTCAGTGTCACCCAAATAGTGGAAGCAAAGTTATCTTTGAAAATCATAACCTAATCAACAAAGCCTCCCCTAACTGTTCTATTTAAAGAGTTGTAGATTCTTTCTATCTCCCTGCCTTCAGCCATTTTGACCTTCCTAATCTGGCTCTGAAATTTATTTATCCTATCTTGTCTTTTCATACTCATCACACATAGTTTGTTTTTCCCTTCATTCATCATTTTTTAAATTTTAGAACGAGCTGGGCTTCACATAGTATTGGAAAAATGATCTCTAAAAGAAAAGAATTTCTATTTCCTCTTTGGAGTAAAGGAAATGATTTTGTCTTTTTATCTCTGATTCCTAAGCACCTATTTCTGAACTTATTCTATGATGGAAATTCAATAAATGACTGTTGAATGAGAGAATAAATGAATAACAGTATTTGCCATTTATTGACCTAAAATTCAAACTAGGCTTAAACTGATGAATCCTATTAGTGAGAATTTCACTTTAAGTATCTCTTAATACCATGACAACACAAATATTTAAAACAGATCCAAAAAAATCATTCTATATCATAAAAATCATAATAAGTATATGCAATTGGGAGAGGGAATCAAATGATATGGAAAATTAAGTTCTTAAACCAGGCACTGACCTCAATATATTAATTGATCCAAATGTAGGGAATTATTTGTAGCTTAAGGTTTCTTCAGAACAGTCCTGCTGTTTCTTAATCAGGCTCGAATTTCTGACTACATAGCCAATCTAGGCTAATAAAAGATACTGAAATGTCCAAACAATTGACTCCCTCCCCTCTTGCTATTTTCCTGAATTAGACTTTTTTGAGTTTTACTCTATAAAAATAAAACTCCTTTTAATACAAAGACATCCAAAGCATGTATTTCAGAATCCTCCACATTTAAATAGTATGGCAAGAATGAAACACAAATACAGAACCATAACACTACCTCAGTCAATGAAACAATGCCTCAGTCGATGAAACCCAGCAGGACAAAATCCAACAGGATGCTGAATATCTAAAGCAATGCTCCCAGTTACATATAATCATATTACATAAAATCTTGATACAAAGGCAGAGTATGTAGCATGTCAAAGACAGCAAAACGTATTTGAATTAGTTCAGTGTCACCCAAATAGTGGAAGCAAAGTTATCTTTGAAAATCATAACCTAATCAACAAAGCCTCCCCTAACTGTTCTATTTAAAGAGTTGTAGATTCTTTCCCTATCTCCCTGCCTTCAGCCATTTTGACCTTCCTAATCTGGCTCTGAAATTTATTTTATCCATAGAATTCATCCTTTATCATATGTCACAAAATGTAATGACTAACTATGCCTGCTCTTGGTTGTCTGTCTCCACCCCGCATACATAAACTAGGATATAAGCTTGTATCCCACATCAACCAGAGTGTATGTGTGTGTTATCTCACTGGTGTATGCTGAGGACTTAGAACCCATCTAGGCGTCAGTCAGTGCTCTCAATAAGCATTTGTGGAATGAATGAATGTCATGTCCTGATTGAAATATTATATTGTTTTCTACCACATATTCATGAAAACCCATTGGTGAAGGGTGTGCATCCTTATTCTCTGCTTGATCTTTCTTTTTGTCTGCATCACTACACACCGATGGACTCCTGTTAAGTGATGCATATACCACATTTTTTTCTGTGCCGGGACCTTCTCACAAGTGGCTTCCTCTACCTAGAATATTCCCCTGTCTATTTCCGCCTTCTGCCAGGACTCCCTCACCCATTCCCTTTGTTACCCTAAATAAGTATTTCCCTCCCCTCCTTTCACATACATACACATCTTTTTCTCCATCTTAGTAGTAAACACAATTTACACAAGAGTCATCTTTTTCCTCTGTGTTTCTCCATTAGACTCTGTCATGAGAAAAAGAATTTCAGGGGCTTCCCTGGTGGTCCAGTGGGTAAAGAGTCCGCCTTGCACTGCAAGGGGCACTGGTTCGATCCCTGGCCTGGGAAGATCCCACGTGCCGAGGAGCAGCTGGACAGGTGTGTCCAATTATGATACAGCACCCTGGAGCGCATGCGCCCAGAGCCGGTGCTCTGCAATGAGAGAGGCCACTGCAATGGGAGGCCCACGCAGGCCAAAGAATAAAGATGGATGAAAACAAACAAACGAAAAACAATAAAAGAGGTCAAATTTTAAAAATAAAAAAGAATTTCATATTTACCTGGTGGTTTCCTAGACTTAGCCCATAACAGACACTCCATAATGGTTGATGAATAAGTGAGTAGACAACACCATTCTCTCAGAGCAATGCTCTTAGTTACTTTTTCAGTGGATTTTTAAAAATAAGAATATACAATGCACATCCTCAGTCTGCTTGATCCTTTATCCCCAGGTTTACACTTCTGATTCTCTTAAGTCAAAATTAGTATGTTCATTCTTCATTAAGTTAGTCATGGCCAGGCAGTCATTTACCTGTCACTATTCAGAGGTCTCCAGAATCTAATGTCATGACTAAAACTAAATTAGTGTTTGGGCATCTTCTCCCTCTATTTTGTGTGAATATGTATGTGAGAGATTAGACTTATTGGAAATGATTTACACTAGTTAATTACTGATGTGTCCATACTAATACATTTTACTCTTATCTGAATCAATATGCAATTCAAACTGGCCTTAAATCCGTTCCACTTTTATTTCATATAAATTTATTACTCCTCACTCAGTGCTGTAAAGTTTAATTAAAGTCAGTGACTGCATCTTGATTACTCTAATTACTTGACACATAGCTTGTGAGCACTTACAATGCTAAATGCTAAGCAGGGATCAATTCTTAATATTTTATTTTATTTAATATTAAACTATTTTTTCTGACCACCATCTATTTTTATTGGTCCCTAGACAATATGCCATCTAAAGTCTGTCTTCGGTGAGTAATGGAATTGGACATGCTCAAACTCATAATTTAGTCACTTTGTTTGCTGTTTTGTTTGCTTATTTGTTTGTTTCAGGAAACTTAGACTATGCCCACCAATATATATGTATTATTAAAGGTGCACCATAAATCTGTGAAGGTTTTTTTAAGTCATGACTTCACTATAGTCATGTCCGACTCTTTGCCATCCCATGAACAAGCTGTGTAATTCTCCAGACAAGAATACTGGAGTGAGTAACCTTTTCCTTCTCCAGGGAATCTTCCCAACTCCTGAGCCACGGTACCGACGCTGCAGGTGAATTTTCACTACCTGAGCCACCAGGGAAGCCCCATATATTTATTATTAAAGGTGCACCATACAACAGTGGATTTGTTTTTAAAGTCACGACTCCACTACTCCCTCTTACTTCCATACTTGTACCCTGCTCTCTCATCATCTGCTGATCTGGACTTTCCTCCCAGGCCACTGACTCTTAAAAGCATCTCCCTGGAGATGACCCCAACTATCACGAATTCCTTATATCTCAGCTCTTTGACTTCTATAATACTCATATCTGTCACTTACTCATTGTTATTCATCCACGTTTTACCTAACATTATTTTTCACAAGTTTCACAAGTGAGTATCTTATTTCCTGGCAGGTAAATAATCATGACAAAAATACAGTCATTTCCCTTACAGACTTCTAAAGTGTTAGGAAAACAGATTACTTTTATAGTTGAAAATAATATAACTAATACATTTTACTCTTATCTGAATCAATATGCAATTCAAACTGGCCTTAAATCCGTTCCACTTTTATTTCATATAAATTTATTACTCCTCACTCAGTGCTGTAAAGTTTAATTAAAGTCAGTGACTGCATCTTGATTACTCTAATTACTTGACACATAGCTTGTGAGCACTTACAATGCTAAATGCTAAGCAGGGATCAATTCTTAATATTTTATTTTATTTAATATTAAACTATTTTTTCTGACCACCATCTATTTTTATTGGTCCCTAGACAATATGCCATCTAAAGTCTGTCTTCGGTGAGTAATGGAATTGGACATGCTCAAACTCATAATTTAGTCACTTTGTTTGCTGTTTTGTTTGCTTATTTGTTTGTTTCAGGAAACTTAGACTATGCCCACCAATATATATGTATTATTAAAGGTGCACCATAAATCTGTGAAGGTTTTTTTAAGTCATGACTTCACTATAGTCATGTCCGACTCTTTGCCATCCCATGAACAAGCTGTGTAATTCTCCAGACAAGAATACTGGAGTGAGTAACCTTTTCCTTCTCCAGGGAATCTTCCCAACTCCTGAGCCACGGTACCGACGCTGCAGGTGAATTTTCACTACCTGAGCCACCAGGGAAGCCCCATATATTTATTATTAAAGGTGCACCATACAACAGTGGATTTGTTTTTAAAGTCACGACTCCACTACTCCCTCTTACTTCCATACTTGTACCCTGCTCTCTCATCATCTGCTGATCTGGACTTTCCTCCCAGGCCACTGACTCTTAAAAGCATCTCCCTGGAGATGACCCCAACTATCACGAATTCCTTATATCTCAGCTCTTTGACTTCTATAATACTCATATCTGTCACTTACTCATTGTTATTCATCCACGTTTTACCTAACATTATTTTTCACAAGTTTCACAAGTGAGTATCTTATTTCCTGGCAGGTAAATAATCATGACAAAAATACAGTCATTTCCCTTACAGACTTCTAAAGTGTTAGGAAAACAGATTACTTTTATAGTTGAAAAATAATATAACTAATAACTATACATTTACTCTTTAAGATGTACTTCACATTAAAAATTCATGTTTCTTTCTCTAATCCCAAACTTCTCTTCCCCATCCCCACTTTCCTAGATATGACTATTATAAAGCATTTGACACCAGAATTAATTTTTTTCCTACTCTGAAACTTTTACAGTGTTTCTTCACTGAGTAAGCTCTATACTCAGTCCTCCTCAAAGTGAGGAACAAAGGCCTATATTGGGCCACACTCATTGTGGGACCCTCACTGTTTTCAGAGGGGCCCTCTTTCCTCAACTTAGGTTCTGTCATAGCAGCCATTCTGTAAGACTCATATTCATCAAATCACAAACAATCTCAAGTACAGACTCTTGACTTTGCTCCAAATTATGACTTTCTCTCTCTGAAGGTACAAACAGTCCTAGGAATACATAGACATAAAGACATGGACAGACAGAAGAGGTGAAACTACAGAACAGAGGAGAAATCTTAAAACTTCTGGATCACTGGAAAGACTCTCTTTAAAAGAGAAGGGTCCCTTGACTTCATGATCTTCAAAGTTTGCCTTTCAAATCTGTAACTCTAAAGAAATTTTAAAGAATTACCATGGCAATAAAATTCTGAGCTGAAGTTTATGCTTATAAAGTTTACCCATGAGGTACTTAAAATATTTTAAATTTCTATTTATATGTCCTTACTTTTCCATTTCCCTGGGAAGAGCTTCTTTATGCAAAGGTTTGAGTTCCTTTTAATTGGATAAATTTGACATGTACTATTGTGGAAGCTTAAGTGTATGTTATGTTACTTTGATACATTCAAATATTATAATATGGTTGACATTGTAATGATATTTATCACATTACTTACTTGTAGTACAAGACCATTGTCTATGTTCAGTAAACTGTACATTAAATCTCTATGGCTATTTTAGCACATTATAAGTTTGCATATCCCTCCAACCCCTACGCACTGTAATCACCATTTGGCATACATATTTTACATATTTGGCTTTTTAAAACATATTTGGCTTTTTAAAAATTATTCTACTTATAAGTGATATCATACATTACTTGTCTTTGTCTGGTTTACCTCACTTGGCATAATGTGCTCAATGTCCATTAGTTATTACAAATGGCAGGATTTACTCTGGTCTCATAGCTGAATAATATTTCATTATTGGGCTTCCCCTGGTGGTCCAGTGGGTAAGGACACCGCCTTGCACTGCAAGGGGCGCCGGTTCGATCCCTGGCCTGGGAAGATCCCACGTGCCTCGGAGCGGCTGGACCGATGTGTCCAATTACCGAGCCGGAGCTCTGGAGTGCATGCGCCCAGAGCCGGCGCTCTGCAACGACAGACACCACCGTGATGGGAGACCACAGGAGCCAAAGAACAAAGACGGATGAAAATGGAGAAATGAAAGACCAATAGAAGTGGCCCGCCTGCTCCCCTCCCTCCCCAACCCGACCCCCGCCCAAAATAAACAAACAAATAAATCTTTAAAAAAAAAATTCATTATTTATATATACTTTTTAATCCACCCATTCATTGATGGGCATCTGAAAACTATAAAAAATATTTTAATAGATGATTTACAAGGATGATTCCTTCAAACTATCCTTGAAAATTTTCTTAAAGTTTATATTATTATATTTCACCAAGAAAAAAGCCATGATGGACAATCTAGTAAATCTCTCCAAAACACAAGGGAAAAGCCTGTGGGGAGGACTATGAGCAACTGTTTTGTTTTCACTGCCAAGAGACTAGAGGAATTCTTCCAAAGGGTCTTAAAGGCTGCGTATACCCATTCAACTTGCCTCTTCCTGAACCCTTATTTACATGTCCTTACTTTTCCATTTCCCTGGGAAGAGCTTCTTTATGCAAAGGTTTGAGTTCCTTTTAATTGGATAAATTTGACATGTACTATTGTGGAAGCTTAAGTGTATGTTATGTTACTTTGATACATTCAAATATTATAATATGGTTGACATTGTAATGATATTTATCACATTACTTACTTGTAGTACAAGACCATTGTCTATGTTCAGTAAACTGTACATTAAATCTCTATGGCTATTTTAGCACATTATAAGTTTGCATATCCCTCCAACCCCTACGCACTGTAATCACCATTTGGCATACATATTTTACATATTTGGCTTTTTAAAACATATTTGGCTTTTTAAAAATTATTCTACTTATAAGTGATATCATACATTACTTGTCTTTGTCTGGTTTACCTCACTTGGCATAATGTGCTCAATGTCCATTAGTTATTACAAATGGCAGGATTTACTCTGGTCTCATAGCTGAATAATATTTCATTATTGGGCTTCCCCTGGTGGTCCAGTGGGTAAGGACACCGCCTTGCAGTGCAAGGGGCGCCGGTTCGATCCCTGGCCTGGGAAGATCCCACGTGCCTCGGAGCGGCTGGACCGATGTGTCCAATTACCGAGCCGGAGCTCTGGAGTGCATGCGCCCAGAGCCGGCGCTCTGCAACGACAGACACCACCGTGATGGGAGACCACAGGAGCCAAAGAACAAAGACGGATGAAAATGGAGAAATGAAAGACCAATAGAAGTGGCCCGCCTGCTCCCCTCCCTCCCCAACCCGACCCCCGCCCAAAATAAACAAACAAATAAATCTTTAAAAAAAAAATTCATTATTTATATATACTTTTTAATCCACCCATTCATTGATGGGCATCTGAAAACTATAAAAAATATTTTAATAGATGATTTACAAGGATGATTCCTTCAAACTATCCTTGAAAATTTTCTTAAAGTTTATATTATTATATTTCACCAAGAAAAAAGCCATGATGGACAATCTAGTAAATCTCTCCAAAACACAAGGGAAAAGCCTGTGGGGAGGACTATGAGCAACTGTTTTGTTTTCACTGCCAAGAGACTAGAGGAATTCTTCCAAAGGGTCTTAAAGGCTGCGTATACCCATTCAACTTGCCTCTTCCTGAACCCTTATTTACATTACAGATAATTTTTTAAAAAACACAAGACTGGGAGAAAAAGAAAGACGATATCCATAAACTTTGGAAACTAGAAAGTAGATGGATGTGCAGTAACTGATTTTGTAGGCTGAGAGCCAAATCCTACACCTAGATCTTTGATGTAAGATTTGGTGTAGGTGGAGAAAGCCAACACTCATATCAGTTTTTATCAAAGAATCGTCAAGAAGCTCATCAAATGTCAGCACCTAAGATACCCTTGAAATCAAAGGGAGAGGGGTTGGGGGAGAGCACTGAATGGAAGCTGTTCTGAAAAGAGTCATTAGATTCCTTTCCCCACTCCATGTCTTTAGGAAAGTGCTCTTCCCTCAGTTTTCTACTCTGATATTAACAACCCATGGAAGTTGTTAATTATGTCCTAATAGGGAAGAAAAAGATGAATAAAGTGATAAAAACAATTTTCCTTAGATCCGTCAGAAATAAGGCCACAGGACAAAGAGCTCTGCCTCCAAACTGAAGAAAGAGAAATGTGAATAGATAATCACGTAAACAAAAACCTCCTGAGGACTTGTGTGAGGTAGAAAACTGAACCATTACTGACAAATTTCTAGAAGCTTAATATGAACAAGTTAGAGAGTTAAAAACTACCAGGAGACCCAGTCATAGGGCACTCTCACACTTTTTTGAGTTTTGCCTCCTAGAACTTGACCATATTCTCATAGTGAATATTGAAGAAAAGTTTTTTCATGCTTCCAGCAGGAGAGGAAACATACTAAATGAAATATACTGAAGCATTCCCCTCTTCTTGAGAATGTCTCCCCTTGAGAGAACATTTTATCAGAACCTAATTACTGGGACTCTGTCAGAGCTTAACCTACCTAGGGGAAGGAAATCCTAGATGTCCACATGGGGAAAGAGAAATACCAAACTCCATGCCACATGAGCCATCCTATGCTAACTTGGGGGAAAGGAGAAGGAGATAGAGAAACACGGATGAAGTGCACAGTCAACGGGCACAAAAGGAGAAGGAGATAGAGAAACACGGATGAAGTGCACAGTCAACGGGCACAAGCTTACTACAAATCTCTCTATATAGACATAGATAGATAGATAGATAGATAGATAGATAGATAGATAGATAGATAGATGATAGATAGACAGCCCTATAAAGCTAAAAAGCACAAAAGCTAAATAGTAGTGGAGGATAAAAATAGCAACAAAAAACAAGGGCAATGAATAAAAAGGTACTAACAAATTTGGTACATATGAATCCCATTGTATCAATAATATTTTAAAACTCAAGTGATCTAAATACAGAGTAAGTCAAAAAATGAGATTCAACTATATCTGTAAGAAATTTTATGACTAAGAAACCCAATTAAAAAGATACATAAAAGATCAAAAAAGGGCTTCCATGGTGGTCCAGTGGGTAAAGAGTCCTCCTTGCAGTGCAAGGGGCACCAATTCAATCCCAGGCCCCGGAAGATTCCACAAGCCACAGAGCAGTTGGACCTGTGTCCAATTACTAGCCAGCGCTCTGGAGCACGTGCGCCCAGAGCCTGTGCTCTGCAATGAGAGAGGCCACTGCGATGAGAGGCCCACACCGGCCAAAGAGTAAAGATGGATGAAAATAAATAAATAAAATACCAATAAAAAAGGCTAAAAAAAAGTCTGACCTCCTATCTTAAAAATGATCAAAAGAAGGTGGAAAAATATATACATGTTAACCCTAATCAATACAGAGCGTGAGATGGTTGGATGGCATCATTGAGTCAATTGACATGAGTTTGAGCAAGCTCTGGGAGGTAGTGAAGGACAGGGAAGTCTGGCGTGCTGCAGTCCATGGGGTGCAAAGAGTTGGAGACAACTGAGTGACTGAACTGAACACTGATCAAAATGAAGTAAGGGTAATTTCAGGTAGAGCAGACTTAAAAACAAAGAAACAAAAGGTGTCAGGTATAAAGAGGAATGTTCTATAATAATGAAGGAGTAAATTCTCCAAGAAAACATAACACACAATGCCTAATGTGTACGTGCCTAAAACAGAGCTCCAAAATTACCCAGGCAAAAACTGATAAAGCTGCAGGAGAAACAGAGAAATCCTCTATTAGAGATATCTGAGGCAATACTTTTTAACTGATTCTGTGAATCCAGCATTACTACATTATCAAAACCAGATAAAAACATTATAAAAGAACCATAGACTAGTATCTTTCATGAACATCCATGCAAAATGCCTGAGCAAAATAGTAGTGGAGGATAAAAATAGCAACAAAAAACAAGGGCAATGAATAAAAAGGTACTAACAAATTTGGTACATATGAATCCCATTGTATCAATAATATTTTAAAACTCAAGTGATCTAAATACAGAGTAAGTCAAAAAATGAGATTCAACTATATCTGTAAGAAATTTTATGACTAAGAAACCCAATTAAAAAGATACATAAAAGATCAAAAAAGGGCTTCCATGGTGGTCCAGTGGGTAAAGAGTCCTCCTTGCAGTGCAAGGGGCACCAATTCAATCCCAGGCCCCGGAAGATTCCACAAGCCACAGAGCAGTTGGACCTGTGTCCAATTACTAGCCAGCGCTCTGGAGCACGTGCGCCCAGAGCCTGTGCTCTGCAATGAGAGAGGCCACTGCGATGAGAGGCCCACACCGGCCAAAGAGTAAAGATGGATGAAAATAAATAAATAAAATACCAATAAAAAAGGCTAAAAAAAAGTCTGACCTCCTATTTTAAAAAATGATCAAAAGAAGGTGGAAAAATATATACATGTTAACCCTAATCAATACAGAGCATGAGATGGTTGGATGGCATCATTGAGTCAATTGACATGAGTTTGAGCAAGCTCTGGGAGGTAGTGAAGGACAGGGAAGTCTGGCGTGCTGCAGTCCATGGGGTGCAAAGAGTTGGAGACAACTGAGTGACTGAACTGAACACTGATCAAAATGAAGTAAGGGTAATTTCAGGTAGAGCAGACTTAAAAACAAAGAAACAAAAGGTGTCAGGTATAAAGAGGAATGTTCTATAATAATGAAGGAGTAAATTCTCCAAGAAAACATAACACACAATGCCTAATGTGTACGTGCCTAAAACAGAGCTCCAAAATTACCCAGGCAAAAACTGATAAAGCTGCAGGAGAAACAGAGAAATCCTCTATTAGAGATATCTGAGGCAATACTTTTTAACTGATTCTGTGAATCCAGCATTACTACATTATCAAAACCAGATAAAAACATTATAAAAGAACCATAGACTAGTATCTTTCATGAACATCCATGCAAAATGCCTGAGCAAAATATAAGAAAATCAATTCTGTGTATAAAAAATTATACCTTGACCAAAGTGGGATTTATCCCAGGTATGCAAGCCTGTCTCCATAGTCAAAAGTCAATTAGTGGGGCTTCCCTGGTGGTCCAGTGGGTAAGGACACCACCTTGCAGTGCAAGGGGCACCAGTTCAATCCCTGGCCTGGGAAGATCCCAGGTGCCACGGAGCAGGTGGACTGATGTGTCCGATTACCTAGCCGAAGCTCTGGAGCGCATGCGCCCAGAGCCGGTGCTCTGCGGCAACAGAGGCCATTGCGATGGGAGGCCCACACAGGCCAAAGAACAAAGATGGATGCAAATAGATAAATGAAAGACCAACAGAAGTGGCCCGCCCACCCCCCATCCCTCCCCAACCGGCTCTCCACCCCCCAAAAAAGAAATTATAAAAAAAAGTCAATTAGTGTACTCCATTACACAAGCAAGCAAAAGAAGAAAAATCTAGTAGATAGATCATATTAATAGATAGAAAGAGGCATTTGACAAAATTCACTCATTCATGATAAAAACTCATCGAACTATAAATAGAAAGGGAAATTTCAATTTGATAGAGGTTACCAAAATCCCTGCAACTAACCTGGTATTTAGTATAAGAAACACAAAGTTTTTCCATTAAAATCAGAAATAAACCAAGGATGTTCACTCTCACACATCTTTTCAACATCATACTGGAAGTCTTAATTATTACAACATGAAAAGGAAAAGAAATAAAACATATACAAATTGGTAGAGAAAAATATATAATTCTGTATTCACAAGTTACAAGATTATTTAGAAAATTCGAAAGTATAAACAAAAAGTTTTCTTTAATTAGTAATTATAGAAACATTGCAGGAAACATGTTAATATACAAAAGCTATTCACTTTCCTGCTGTATCAACAATGAATAAGTAGAATTTGACATTAAAAAAAAGACCACAAATTTAGTGGCTTAGAGCAACTTGCAGTTATTGACTCATTTTCTGTGGGGCAAGAGATCAGGAATGACTTAACTGACTCCTCCAATTCCGTCTATATAAGGCTATAAACAAGGCACAAGCTAGGATTGGAGTCTAATCTGAAAGGGCAGGTGGGTAGGATTTATTTAGAGGCCATGTGGATGTTGTTAGAATGCAGGTCAATCAGGACTGTTGGACTAAGGACTTAAATTCTGTGTGAACCAACACTCAGAGGCTCCCCTTAACTCTAGACCATGTAGACCTCTCCATAGGGCATCTCATTATATGACGGTTTGTGTCATCAGATTGAGCAGGCAAGGGAGACCTAAAGTCTGACAGTTTCATAGAAGTTACAATCGGGCTTCCCCTGGTGGTCCAGTGGGTAAGGACACCGCCTTGCAGTGCAAGGGGCGCCGGTTCGATCCCTGGCGTGGGAAGATCCCACGTGCCTCGGAGCGGCTGGACTGATGTGTCCAATTACCCAGCCGGAGCTCTGGAGCGCATGCGCCCAGAGCCGGTGTTCTGCAACAACAGAGGCCACCGCGATTGGAGGCCCACAGGAGCCAAAGAACAAAGACGGATGAAAATAGAGAAATGAAAGACCAATAGAAGTGGCCCGCCCGCTCCCCTCCCTCCCCACCCACCCCCCAAAAAGATAAATAAATTTAAAAAATTTAAAAAAAAAGAAGTTACAATCTTGTATAATGTAATCCCAGAAGTACAACCTCATCACATCCCTCAATATTCTATGGCTTAGAATCAAGTCTTAGTTCCCACCTCCACTCCAGGGAAGGGGATCACACAGGTCAGGAATACATGGATGTGAAGGAAATTGGGGGCCATCTTACAGCCTGTTGACAATTATTAAATGTACACTTTCACCATAAGAAAAATGTTTTACTTATTAATTTTAGAAAAATAATATTGAGGTTCTTCTTTTTCTGATATATCTAACTCAGGTATTTCACACACATACACCCTTACATGAATTTTCTATCCACACATACCTGTATGTGTATCTCCCCACACAACGCTTACTGTCTATTTACCATCAAAATCAGGAATGCTTTTTTTCCCCCATCATGCCTCTTTTATTTCTATGTTTATTTTCATCCATCTTTTATTCTTTGGCATGTGTGGGCCTCCCATTGCAGTGCCCTCTCTCACTGCAGAGCACCGGCTCTGGGTGCATGTGTTCCAGAGCGCTGGCTCTTTGGACACACTGGTCCAGCAGCTCTGTTGCATGTGGAATCTTCCTTAGCCAGAGATCAAACCGGTGCCCCTCGCACTGCAAGGTGGACTCTTTGCCCATTGGACCACAAAGGAAGCACCAGGAATTTATTTTAAATGAAGTATAGTTGATTTACAATGTTGTGTTAGTTTCAGATATATGGCAAAGTGAGCCAGTAATACATATATCTACTCTTTTTGAGATCCCATTCCCATATAGGTTATTACAGAGTACTGAATTATATGCTATAGAGTTGGTTCTTATGATTTATATATTTTACATATAGTAATATGTATAGGTCAATCCCAATCTCCCAATTTTTATCTCTCCCCCTCCCCTTTTCTGCCATAAATTGGAATAATCTTCTTAAAGGGAAGCAATTTCACTGATTGTGGGACTAGATCGACAACAGAGGCCACCGCGATTGGAGGCCCACAGGAGACAAAGAACAAAGACGGATGAAAATAGAGAAATGAAAGACCAATAGAAGTGGCCCGCCGGCTCCCCTCCCTCCCCAACCCGATACCCCCCAAAAAGATAAATAAATTTAAAAAATTTAAAAAAAAAGAAGTTACAATCTTGTATAATGTAATCCCAGAAGTACAACCTCATCACATCCCTCAATATTCTATGGCTTAGAATCAAGTCTTAGTTCCCACCTCCACTCCAGGGAAGGGGATCACACAGGTCAGGAATACATGGATGTGAAGGAAATTGGGGGCCATCTTACAGCCTGTTGACAATTATTAAATGTACACTTTCACCATAAGAAAAATGTTTTACTTATTAATTTTAGAAAAATAATATTGAGGTTCTTCTTTTTCTGATATATCTAACTCAGGTATTTCACACACATACACCCTTACATGAATTTTCTATCCACACATACCTGTATGTGTATCTCCCCACACAACGCTTACTGTCTATTTACCATCAAAATCAGGAATGCTTTTTTTCCCCCATCATGCCTCTTTTATTTCTATGTTTATTTTCATCCATCTTTTATTCTTTGGCATGTGTGGGCCTCCCATTGCAGTGCCCTCTCTCACTGCAGAGCACCGGCTCTGGGTGCCTGTGTTCCAGACGCTGGCTCTTTGGACACCCTGGTCCAGCAGCTCCGTTGCATGTGGAATCTTCCTTAGCCAGAGATCAACCCGTTGCCCCCCGCACTGCAAGGTGGACTCTTTGCCCATTGGACCACAAAGGAAGCACCAGGAATTTATTTTAAATGAAGTATAGTTGATTTACAATGTTGTGTTAGTTTCAGATATATGGCAAAGTGAGCCAGTAATACATATATCTACTCTTTTTGAGATCCCATTCCCATATAGGTTATTACAGAGTACTGAATTATATGCTATAGAGTTGGTTCTTATGATTTATATATTTTACATATAGTAATATGTATAGGTCAATCCCAATCTCCCAATTTTTATCTCTCCCCCTTCCCCCTTTTTCTGCCATAAATTGGAATAATCTTCTTAAAGGGAAGCAATTTCACTGATTGTGGGACTAGATCACACTGGTTCAAACCGATGAAGAAATATACAAAGCTCTTCATTAGAAGCTCTCAGGGTCAGACTACTGCCTACCTGGTGCGAGCTGACTCCCAGTTCTTAAATAGATGGAGAGAAGCAGGATTGCAGTTTTGTCAAATGCTATTGCTAGTGTAAAACTGTTGTCTTATGGCTATGGTTTTACAAGTCACTTACTACCCAGCTAATACAGAAAAATTCATGACCATTCTTTTTTCTTCACACACAGAGTAAAGCGGTAAAGGATGGTTACAGCATCCTTACACATTTGGTTCACTCTTGGTTAAATTGCTACAATGAACTCTGTGATGCGCTACCTGACCCCTCTCTTCAGGACCAAGCAAGTCACTCCCAGATGCTGGGAGTATTAGCTACTGACCACCCAAAGCTGAATGGCTTCCCAGAATTTGCTTTCAAGTGAAGAAAGCTTACCTTATTCAAGTTTTCAACCATAGGGCAACCCACATCAAATGACTAGTCAATGTGAAATCATAAATTCCAACTTCCCTTCTGTCAGCTGGAGTCAAATTTGAAGGACTGTCTCGGCTCTAGTGATTTCCCAGGGGTTCAGCTTAGGCAAAAGGCACCTGTATCTCAGTTCAAATCAACCCTTTGTGTTCTCACTCTCTCAAAGGTGTTGATACTGATACCCCCGTCCCCAGTAAACTTCCTCCATGCAAATTTCCATATCAGAGTCTATGGCCTTGGAAAACAGACCTATGACAACATCTCAGCCCTCCTGTGGACTTGGAGCTTGGAACACTTTATCCACTTAAGAATCCTCAGTGGGTAGTTTCTAAAAATGACGATGGAAATGATAAAAGCAACAATTCTAGGAAATATTTTTAGTATTCACCATGAACTAACACCATTTTATTTATCCTTGTTAACCCTATGAAATATTATATTCCCTATTTAAGAGATGAAGAAATTAAGACTTAGAAAGTTCAACTACCTTGCACAAGGACCTCCAGCAAGGAAGTACCTAGAAGTCAGATGTGAACCCTCCAGTAACACACAATGTGATTACTTCACCAGTTTCACTCTATTTAAAAAAGAGAGCTTGAGGAGAGCTTCATCTCTCCTTTTGAAGGCAATAAAGTGTTTACAGAGACTCTGCAGTGAGAAACACGCTTTTAAAGGAGATTCATGTCTTACGGGAAGATAAATCAGAGAAGAGTTTGAATCCACCCAGTAGTGCAGATAAAACTGGTACAGGCTAAGTACAGGAAGCATTCCTCTGGTCCCCAAGATTTGCTTTGGAGAAGACTCATATGATTTGGGAGTATATTGCAGAATCATGATAAATGGCTAAAGTAAAGCCAGTTTTACACAGTGTGAGGCTTCCAGTAACATGGTATTGGCCAATTATATAAAAATTCTGGTTTCCAAAGACAAACGTCTTGGAATTTCTGAAGAACTTGGATTCCTCTCCAGTAATTACTGTTTCCTAAAATGGGAGTGGGAGTAGAAATAGGGAAAGAGAAAACCAGAGGGACAGGAAGCAAAGAAGGAATAGAATGGAACAGGAAGAGCAAGGAAAATCTTTTAGGAATAGATGAGATATACACCAAGTAATATTTTTACTACTACAATCATATTTACATTAATTATAAGGTCAGTCATGAATTAATAACATTAAGCTCTATAGTGAATCCATTATCATTTTTTATGGAACTTGTTGGTTTCAGTTTCATTTCTGTTGATCTAGGTAAAGCTGTTTGTTAGCATCACTACAAAAATTGCCTATCTGACTTTTTAAATTCTTTCCTCACATTTAGTATCCTGGGGTTGGGGGATAGGGAATGCTTTCAAATGATAAGGAAATGAGTCAACACTTTTTTCTGGAACATAATTTTTTTAAAAGTTGAATCACCAAGGTCTTTCAAATATACCTGAATGGCAATAGGGCTAACATGCTAGAAAGTAGAGAACAGGTCGAAGAGACCTCTCTTTCACATATTAACTACGTGTTTTGTAGTCTGAAACTGCCTATTTATGTGGCTTGCAGAATACTTGAAAATCTCCCTAAATCTTTGATTGAGAATAGAGTCAAAAGAAAAAAAGGTAGATTTTGGGAGTCTTTGACTCTGGTTTTGGAGCTGAAAAAGAATAATTCTTTGTCAGAGAGGATGAGAAAAACTAAAGATGATCATCTCCATGAAAATATAATTATATTTTAAAGCTGGTAATATCTTTATAAATTCTTATAAAGAGCACAGCCAAACCTTTAGCCATGCTGAAAGGTAAGAATAAAATACCATATTTGTCTATTACAACTGGGAGCGTTTTCTTCACTCATTGTCCTGTGTCTAAAGGAAAGAAGGTTCATGCTGAGATACAAAGCATGAGACAGGGTATTAATAATGCAACCAAGCCTGGTTTCCCATTCAGTAAACCAACTGATCACATCAGAAGTTTGTCAGAAGAAAGAGAAATGCAGTACTTTCTAGTGCTAGCCCCCCACCTGTCTAATCAATGCTTGGTATTAGAGTCTGGAAGTTAGTATGGATACAGGTCCTACTTCAAGGCAGAAATATTATACTCCATTAAATATGCTTCATACAGATACAAATATCAAAGGAGAGTCACCGTGCTGGGCTCTCTTCAAATACTGGAAATGATACAAAGAAACTAACAGATATTACATATGCTACAAAGCCTGGTTTATTTCATAAACTGATTATTTTCACTTCTTGGAGGTAAAGCTGTTTGTTAGCATCACTACAAAAATTGCCTATCTGACTTTTTAAATTCTTTCCTCACATTTAGTATCCTGGGGTTGGGGGATAGGGAATGCTTTCAAATGATAAGGAAATGAGTCAACATTTTTTTCTGGAACATAATTTTTTTAAAAGTTGAATCACCAAGGTCTTTCAAATATACCTGAATGGCAATAGGGCTAACATGCTAGAAAGTAGAGAACAGGTCGAAGAGACCTCTCTTTCACATATTAACTACGTGTTTTGTAGTCTGAAACTGCCTATTTATGTGGCTTGCAGAATACTTGAAAATCTCCCTAAATCTTTGATTGAGAATAGAGTCAAAAGAAAAAAAGGTAGATTTTGGGAGTCTTTGATTCTGGTTTTGGAGCTGAAAAAGAATAATTCTTTGTCAGAGAGGATGAGAAAAACTAAAGATGATCATCTCCATGAAAATATAATTATATTTTAAAGCTGGTAATATCTTTATAAATTCTTATAAAGAGCACAGCCAAACCTTTAGCCATGCTGAAAGGTAAGAATAAAATACCATATTTGTCTATTACAACTGGGAGCGTTTTCTTCACTCATTGTCCTGTGTCTAAAGGAAAGAAGGTTCATGCTGAGATACAAAGCATGAGACAGGGTATTAATAATGCAACCAAGCCTGGTTTCCCATTCAGTAAACCAACTGATCACATCAGAAGTTTGTCAGAAGAAAGAGAAATGCAGTACTTTCTAGTGCTAGCCCCCCACCTGTCTAATCAATGCTTGGTATTAGAGTCTGGAAGTTAGTATGGATACAGGTCCTACTTCAAGGCAGAAATATTATACTCCATTAAATATGCTTCATACAGATACAAATATCAAAGGAGAGTCACCGTGCTGGGCTCTCTTCAAATACTGGAAATGATACAAAGAAACTAACAGATATTACATATGCTACAAAGCCTGGTTTATTTCATAAACTGATTATTTTCACTTCTTGGACATGGGTCAAAGACACTTGTTTCAATTTATTCATTAATGAAACATGTACTGAAAACTACATGAAAAGCAACTACCCTAGTATTATAAAGAATGTGAAGATGAGTAAAATTTCATTCTACAGTTAGAGTTCAGTGACTTATGACTACATATTCAACTGAAGTCTTAAGTTTTCATGAATGGAGGAACATGTCCTGGGTTGTCACAGAAGGAGGACTAGGATGCGAGGAAGCTGAAGGAGCTCATGTGTTCTATCTTTTTATCCCTATCTATAATCCCCTTTCTAACCTATTTTAAAGGTTCTGAGGGAGTTTTCTGTCCAAACAAAAAAGATGATTTTTTTTGTTTTTTTTTTTTTGTTTTTTTAACTTAAAAAACAGTTTAAGGGGCTTCCCTGGTGGTCCAGTGGGTAAGGACACCGCCTTGTAGTGCAAGGGGCGCCGGTTCGATCCCTGGCCTGGAAAACTCCCACGTGCTGCGGAGCGGCTGGACCAATGTGTCCAATTACTGAGCCGGAGCTCTGGAGCACATGCGCCAGAGCTGGAGCTCTGCAGCAACAGAGACCACAGTGATGGGAGGCCCACACGGGCCAAAGAACAAAGATGGATGCAAATGAACAAATGAAAGACCAATAGAAGTGGTCAAGAAAAATTTTAAAAAAAAGTTTGAAAGTCAATGGTTGAGTTAGAAGAGAGTTGGGTAAATTTCTATGGTTTATTCTTTTATTCAAACTTGAACAAATATTCACTGTCTACTGATCCTACAAACATTAAAAGAATATAAGAGAATAATCTGGACTTCATGCCAATTAATCTGACAACATACATGGAAATGTACAAATTTTCTGAAATAACCAACTAGCCAAAACTGACACAAGAAGAAACAGAAAAACCAAGAGTCTCCATATTTCCTAAAGAATTTGACTTTGTACTTAAAATTTCTCACACACCAAAAAAATTTTCAGGCTTACATATTGCTGGCAATGGATTCTTTTGAATATTTAAGGAAGATAAAATATCCATTACAAAAATGTCTCAGAAATTGGGGGCTAATTTCCCCCTAAATCTCTGATATCAAAACTGGGCACATAAATACATTATAATAATAGAAAATTACATAGTAATATTCTTCACAGTGGCCTTCCATGGTGGTTCAGTGATAAAGAATCTGCCTGCCAGTGCAGAAGACACAGGTTTGTTCCCTGGGTTAGATAGATCCCCTGGAGAAGGAAATGGCAACCCACACCAGTATTCATGCCTGGGAAATCACCAGAAGATACTGGTGAGCTACAGTCCATGGGGTCACAAAAGAGTCAACTATAATGACAATCTCTGATAAACATACACACAAAAGCTTTAACAAAGTATAGTAAGTGAATCCAGAAACTTGTAATGCATCATAACCATGCAAAGCTTCCTGCAGCAAAACAAGGTTTATCTATAAATTGGAAACCAATGTCTTTTCTATATTAAGAGAATAAGACAGAAGAGCCATATAATCATTTCAATAGGTACAGTAAAAACCAACACCTATTCATAAAGACAGTTCTCAACAAACTAATAGTAATAGAAAGAAATGTCTTTAACTGATGAAGGATATCTATGAAAAACCTAAAGCTAAATTTAATACTTAAAGGCAAATCACTGCAAGCCTTTATTCAAAGACTTAAAAAGCAAACACCCTTGGAGCGGCTGAAACAAGGGTTTGAAAGTCAAGGGGGGGTTGAGTAAGACCAATAGAAGTGGTCAAGAAAATTTTAAAAAAAAGTTTGAAAGTCAATGGTTGAGTTAGAAGAGAGTTGGGTAAATTTCTATGGTTTATTCTTTTATTCAAACTTGAACAAATATTCACTGTCTACTGATCCTACAAACATTAAAAGAATATAAGAGAATAATCTGGACTTCATGCCAATTAATCTGACAACATACATGGAAATGTACAAATTTTCTGAAATAACCAACTAGCCAAAACTGACACAAGAAGAAACAGAAAAACCAAGAGTCTCCATATTTCCTAAAGAATTTGACTTTGTACTTAAAATTTCTCACACACCAAAAAAATTTTCAGGCTTACATATTGCTGGCAATGGATTCTTTTGAATATTTAAGGAAGATAAAATATCCATTACAAAAATGTCTCAGAAATTGGGGGCTAATTTCCCCCTAAATCTCTGATATCAAAACTGGGCACATAAATACATTATAATAATAGAAAATTACATAGTAATATCCTTCACAGTGGCCTTCCCTGGTGGTTCAGTGATAAAGAATCTGCCTGCCAGTGCAGAAGACACAGGTTTGTTCCCTGGGTTAGATAGATCCCCTGGAGAAGGAAATGGCAACCCACACCAGTATTCATGCCTGGGAAATCACCAGAAGATACTGGTGAGCTACAGTCCATGGGGTCACAAAAGAGTCAACTATAATGACAATCTCTGATAAACATACACACAAAAGCTTTAACAAAGTATAGTAAGTGAATCCAGAAACTTGTAATGCATCATAACCATGCAAAGCTTCCTGCAGCAAAACAAGGTTTATCTATAAATTGGAAACCAATGTCTTTTCTATATTAAGAGAATAAGACAGAAGAGCCATATAATCATTTCAATAGGTACAGTAAAAACCAACACCTATTCATAAAGACAGTTCTCAACAAACTAATAGTAATAGAAAGAAATGTCTTTAACTGATGAAGGATATCTATGAAAAACCTAAAGCTAAATTTAATACTTAAAGGCAAATCACTGCAAGCCTTTATTCAAAGACTTAAAAAAAAAAAAGGCAAACATTTCTTTTCTCTCCACTGTTCAAAATGTACTAGGTATTGGGGAAATGGCAGTAAGAAGAAGCACTAAGCAAAATGAACAAACACCTCTCTCTCAAAAATCTTATGTGCTTTGACATAATGAGTAATAAAGTCTGGCTTTTAATAAATGCACTAGAATGCATTCAGTTATTTTATAAAGCACCACCTACACAGGTTACCTGTTAGCATTTGACTTAAATGCTAATATACCACAAACATAATAATATGATAGTATAATATGAAAGTATAATATGAAATAATAATAATATGAAAGTATAATATGATAATTTCCTAGCCACATCATTTCAAGAGAGAACTGAAAAATATTCCATGCTATGGTCACAAGACTTCTAGATCATCAACTTGTCCTCACCATGCAATTGAAGGGGTTTGTTTTTTAAACCTCCCTTATTCTGAGCCTACTACTTTTTGAAGCCACGTATTTAATATCTGACAATAATAAAGTGCATGTCCATGTCCACTCTAAAAAGAAGGGGAGGTCTATTGATAATGCAAGGTTTTAGAAACTATGCCTTTCCATGAAGAAGACGGTAAGGTACAAAGCTCCACTTGCCATCAACACAATCAGCCTGCACGTAGTTCCTTTATACCTCTCTCAGGCTGCATAGGAAGCAATTTTGGAATCTAATTGGTAGGGAAGGCAGGGTAAACTATGCACAACAAATTGAGTGTGAAACAATATTCATTTAGATCATCCCTTTCCACAAAAGGGCTGTTTAGGAAGTTTTTAAGGCCAGAAACTTGTAATGCATCATAACCATGCAAAGCTTCCTGCAGCAAAACAAGGTTTATCTATAAATTGGAAACCAATGTCTTTTCTATATTAAGAGAATAAGACAGAAGAGCCATATAATCATTTCAATAGGTACAGTAAAAACCAACACCTATTCATAAAGACAGTTCTCAACAAACTAATAGTAATAGAAAGAAATGTCTTTAACTGATGAAGGATATCTATGAAAAACCTAAAGCTAAATTTAATACTTAAAGGCAAATCACTGCAAGCCTTTATTCAAAGACTTAAAAAAAAAAAAGGCAAACATTTCTTTTCTCTCCACTGTTCAAAATGTACTAGGTATTGGGGAAATGGCAGTAAGAAGAAGCACTAAGCAAAATGAACAAACACCTCTCTCTCAAAAATCTTATGTGCTTTGACATAATGAGTAATAAAGTCTGGCTTTTAATAAATGCACTAGAATGCATTCAGTTATTTTATAAAGCACCACCTACACAGGTTACCTGTTAGCATTTGACTTAAATGCTAATATACCACAAACATAATAATATGATAGTATAATATGAAAGTATAATATGAAATAATAATAATATGAAAGTATAATATGATAATTTCCTAGCCACATCATTTCAAGAGAGAACTGAAAAATATTCCATGCTATGGTCACAAGACTTCTAGATCATCAACTTGTCCTCACCATGCAATTGAAGGGGTTTGTTTTTTAAACCTCCCTTATTCTGAGCCTACTACTTTTTGAAGCCACGTATTTAATATCTGACAATAATAAAGTGCATGTCCATGTCCACTCTAAAAAGAAGGGGAGGTCTATTGATAATGCAAGGTTTTAGAAACTATGCCTTTCCATGAAGAAGACGGTAAGGTACAAAGCTCCACTTGCCATCAACACAATCAGCCTGCACGTAGTTCCTTTATACCTCTCTCAGGCTGCATAGGAAGCAATTTTGGAATCTAATTGGTAGGGAAGGCAGGGTAAACTATGCACAACAAATTGAGTGTGAAACAATATTCATGTAGATCATCCCTTTCCACAAAAGGGCTGTTTAGGAAGTTTTTAAAAAATACCTAGGGGTTTCAACGCTTTCTTTAATTGACTCTTGGTATAGTCTCCTACCTTAGTTCTCAGAAAGTTGTTTGGTTTTATGATTTGATGCTTTTGCTTAAAATGTTTCTCAGTGGAGTTTGCCTCTTTCCTATCCTGAGAGCACAGCATTATCGTCAAGGCTGCACAGGAAGATGATATATTAGTCTTTTGCAAACTGAGGTCATTCAAATCAGATTATCTCATTAAGCTTGGATACAAATTACAATGGGAGATCAGTAGATGCTTTGAAGCAAAACCTATATTAGCTGTGTTCCATTTATCCAGAAACACTGCAGAAAGAAATCTGGTTTGATAGATGATCAATAGTAATTCCCATCTAGTGTTAAATATTATTGTTTAAAAAGTAATGTCCTCTAGGAAGAAATTCTATAGTCCTTGTATGCTGAATGGACTTGTTTTTCATTCTCTGGCTTTCAGACCACCAATCACTCATTTCAGTTGTTTGTTTGCTTGGCTCTTGTTCTTAAAGAACCTCAAACTCCTTAAAGAAATGGCACATTCTTTTATGTCATGGAAGTGTGAAAATGTGAAAAGTGTTAGCAGCTCAGTTGTGTCTGACACTTTGCAACCCCATGGAGTGTAGCCTTCCAGTCTTCTCTGTCCATGGAATTCTCCATGCAAGAATACTGGAGCGGATTGCCACACCCTCCTCCAAAGGATCTTCCCAACCCAGGGATTTAGCCCAGGTCTCTGCATTGCACTGCAGATTCTTTACCATCTAGGCCACCAGAGAAGCCCCAATACTACTTACTAAAGGTCCCATTTAGTCACTATATGTATATATATATATATAGTGTTTATATATAGTACACATAGTATATATATACATATACTATACATATACATATATATATAAACATCCTGTCTATGCACTCTATGTAATATCACAGAAACAGAGAGATGGGTGGATGGAGGGAGGAGGGTTGGATGGCAAAGAAGGAAATTAAGGTTCAAGTAAGTTGATTTGATAATAAAAATATTTAGTTCAAAAATGAGTCAAATAAAATGTTCTAATCTTGCCTCTTATGCCAGTTACTTTGAGGCATGTATAACATGAAGAGTAAGTTTTACCTCTATGAGATCATTTTCATGATCGTATAAGCAAGTTGTTATATATCATATATTAAAAAGAAGAAAACTTCCTCCTGCCCCCCAGCCCTTTCCTCTTCTCTGTGTTACAGTATCAAGGAAGTTATAGTACTTCCCCAAAGGCCACATAAGAATCAAAGTGAAGACTGAACACTAGAATCGGATCTCCTTGTTCTCAAGCTCTTTTACTACTCTAAAAACCAAGAACACCACAGCAGGATATGACTGCACAGTAAGAGCACTCCTTTCCCGTTTATCCTCACTTCCTTTTCCAAGACTTAGTCTGATCTCTCATCCTGGCCAGACTGTAAATGTCAAAGTACTCCATTTGAAATGCATAATTCTTCTCCTTCATTCGTGGCTTCCATATGTAAGCTTTTCTGATATATCTATGATACTTCTCTAAAGGAAGAGGTCAGCCTTTCCCTCACCCAAATGTGTCTAGGGTGCAGATTTGGGTGTCAAGAGCCTGAGTTCTCCATGATAACAGAACAGAGTAGCTGCTCGCAAGCTTAACATTGGAGATGTCTCTTGGGTACCAAGCTCAAGCTCTTTATCCACCCCTACACCAATGCCTTGTACCTGTTCTTTCTTAAAGACACAACTGCCTCAGTAATTCACCCCTCATCATCAGGGCTCCAACCTCACTGTCCCAGTACTAGCATAGAGTCATAGAGATCTCCAGACCACTGGATCTCCAGAGTGCTTATGCCTCCATTCCCACTAACTTTCTATCCCTCCTCTCCTCTGAGGCTGTACACTCAAGAATCTCTCAATAAAGGGGATCTCTCTGGTGGTCCATTGAAAAGAATCCACCTTGCAGTGCAACAGATACAGGTTCGATCCCTAGTCAGGGAACTAAGATCCCACATGCCTCAGGGCAGCTAAGACAGTGTACTACAACTGAAGCCATCCTGGCTGGAGCCCAAGTAAATGGCCAAGGTTCAAGTAAGTTGATTTGATAATAAAAATATTTAGTTCAAAAATGAGTCAAATAAAATGTTCTAATCTTGCCTCTTATGCCAGTTACTTTGAGGCATGTATAACATGAAGAGTAAGTTTTACCTCTATGAGATCATTTTCATGATCGTATAAGCAAGTTGTTTTATATCATATATTAAAAAGAAGAAAACTTCCTCCTGCCCCCCAGCCCTTTCCTCTTCTCTGTGTTACAGTATCAAGGAAGTTATAGTACTTCCCCAAAGGCCACATAAGAATCAAAGTGAAGACTGAACACTAGAATCGGATCTCCTTGTTCTCAAGCTCTTTTACTACTCTAAAAACCAAGAACACCACAGCAGGATATGACTGCACAGTAAGAGCACTCCTTTCCCGTTTATCCTCACTTCCTTTTCCAAGACTTAGTCTGATCTCTCATCCTGGCCAGACTGTAAATGTCAAAGTACTCCATTTGAAATGCATAATTCTTCTCCTTCATTCGTGGCTTCCATATGTAAGCTTTTCTGATATATCTATGATACTTCTCTAAAGGAAGAGGTCAGCCTTTCCCTCACCCAAATGTGTCTAGGGTGCAGATTTGGGTGTCAAGAGCCTGAGTTCTCCATGATAACAGAACAGAGTAGCTGCTCGCAAGCTTAACATTGGAGATGTCTCTTGGGTACCAAGCTCAAGCTCTTTATCCACCCCTACACCAATGCCTTGTACCTGTTCTTTCTTAAAGACACAACTGCCTCAGTAATTCACCCCTCATCATCAGGGCTCCAACCTCACTGTCCCAGTACTAGCATAGAGTCATAGAGATCTCCAGACCACTGGATCTCCAGAGTGCTTATGCCTCCATTCCCACTAACTTTCTATCCCTCCTCTCCTCTGAGGCTGTACACTCAAGAATCTCTCAATAAAGGGGATCTCTCTGGTGGTCCATTGAAAAGAATCCACCTTGCAGTGCAACAGATACAGGTTCGATCCCTAGTCAGGGAACTAAGATCCCACATGCCTCAGGGCAGCTAAGACAGTGTACTACAACTACGAAGCCATCCCTGGCTGGAGCCCAAGCATCACAACTAGAGAGCCCAGCTTCAACAAAAAGATACACATATGAAGCCAAATAAATATTTTTTAAAAAAATGAATCCCTCAGTGGTCACTGATAAACCTCCAACTTGAGCTTCACTGTATTAAGAAAGCAGATATCACAGGACAAATGACAGTTTCCACATGGCTTCTTTGTATTCCTGAAAGCACAGAGGTCTTAATTCATTACTTATTCTTTTCTGAAAAGTGTAAGTGAAGTCACTCTGTCATGTCCAACCCTTTGCAACCTATGGACAAGCCATGGAATTCTCCAGGCAAGCATACTGAAGTGGGTAGCCTTTCTCTTCTCCAGGGGATCTTCCCAACCCAGGGGTCAAACCCAGGTTTCCCACATTGCAGGTGGATTCTTTACTATCTGAGCTACCAGGGAAGTTCAAGATTACTGGAGTAGGTAGCCTATTCCTTCTCCACAGGATCTTCCCAAACCAGGAATGGAATTGGTGTCTCCTGCACCGCAGGTGGATTCTTTACCAGCTAAGCTACAACATTCACCAAATATTGCTGAGTGCAGTCAGGTACTGTAAAGGCCTTTTTATAATGCCACCACCTACTGCCTCATTTCTTTTCTCTTCATTGCAATCAGCACCCTCAAAAATGTGCTGACCAGTCTCCCTCTCCTCCTTCACTCTCCCTTCTCACCTCCTTTTTTTAGCCACTTCTATTGGTCTTTCATTTATTTATTTTCATCCATCTTTGTGCCTTGGCCTGTGTGAGCCTCCCATCACAGTGGCCTCCGTGATTTTCTCATTCATAAAGGGCTCCAACCTCACTGTCCCAGTACTAGCATAGAGTCATAGAGATCTCCAGACCACTGGATCTCCAGAGTGCTTATGCCTCCATTCCCACTAACTTTCTATCCCTCCTCTCCTCTGATGCTGTACACTCAAGAATCTCTCAATAAAGGGATCTCTCTGGTGGTCCATTGAAAAGAATCCACCTTGCAGTGCAACAGATACAGGTTCGATCCCTAGTCAGGGAACTAAGATCCCACATGCCTCAGGGCAGCTAAGACAGTGTACTACAACTACGAAGCCATCCCTGGCTGGAGCCCAAGCATCACAACTAGAGAGCCCAGCTTCAACAAAAAGATACACATATGAAGCCAAATAAATATTTTTTAAAAAAATGAATCCTTCAGTGGTCACTGATAAACCTCCAACTTGAGCTTCACTGTATTAAGAAAGCAGATATCACAGGACAAATGACAGTTTCCACATGGCTTCTTTGTATTCCTGAAAGCACAGAGGTCTTAATTCATTACTTATTCTTTTCTGAAAAGTGTAAGTGAAGTCACTCTGTCATGTCCAACCCTTTGCAACCTATGGACAAGCCATGGAATTCTCCAGGCAAGCATACTGAAGTGGGTAGCCTTTCTCTTCTCCAGGGGATCTTCCCAACCCAGGGGTCAAACCCAGGTTTCCCACATTGCAGGTGGATTCTTTACTATCTGAGCTACCAGGGAAGTTCAAGATTACTGGAGTAGGTAGCCTATTCCTTCTCCACAGGATCTTCCCAAACCAGGAATGGAATTGGTGTCTCCTGCACCGCAGGTGGATTCTTTACCAGCTAAGCTACAACATTCACCAAATATTGCTGAGTGCAGTCAGGTACTGTAAAGGCCTTTTTATAATGCCACCACCTACTGCCTCATTTCTTTTCTCTTCATTGCAATCAGCACCCTCAAAAATGTGCTGACCAGTCTCCCTCTCCTCCTTCACTCTCCCTTCTCACCTCCTTTTTTTAGCCACTTCTATTGGTCTTTCATTTATTTATTTTCATCCATCTTTGTGCCTTGGCCTGTGTGGACCTCCCATCACAGTGGCCTCTCTCGCTGCAGAGCACCGGCTCTGGGCACATGCGCTCCAGAGCTCTGGCTCGGTAGTTGAACACATGGGTCCAGCCGCTCCACCGCACATGGGATTTTCCCAGGCCAGGGATCAAACTGGCACCCCCCTGCACTGCAAAGCTGTGTCCTTACTCACTGGACCATAAGGGAAGCCCTCTCCTTTTTATAAATTGGAGTGGAATTGCTTTCCAATGTTGTTTTAGTCTCCACTATACAATGAAGTGAATAAGCTATATGTATACATATATCCCCTCTGTCTTCAACCTCCTACCCACCCCCCATCCCACCCATGTAGGTCACCACATTGCACCGAGATGAGCTCCCTGTGCAATAGGGCAGACTCCCACTAGTGATATGTTTTACACATGGTAGTGTATTTATTTCAAACTTAATCTCCCAATTTATCCCACCCTCCAATTCTCCCCTGCCATATGCACACATTCATTTTCTACATCTATGTCTCTATTCTTGCCATAGAACTAACACCTTTTTTCTACCTTACACAAACATGTGTTAATGCACGATATTTGTTGTTCTCTTTCTGACTTACTTCACTCCATACAACAGATGCTAGGTCTATTCACATCTCAACAAATGACTCTGTTTCTTTCCTTTTTATGGCTAAGTAATATTTCATATACCACATCTTAACTCTCCCAATTTTAAAAAAAAACCTATTTGGTATGGTCTCAATCATCACTTTACATTGGTTTGTGAAGGTCCCTAATGACTTTCATGTTATAAAATCCAATATAAAATCCCAGTCTTTTCCCATTATTTGACCTGTTAGAATTCTGTAATACAGCTGAGAACTCGCCATACATTTCAGACTTTCTCCTCAAGAAGAAAATGGCAATCCATTCCAGTATCCTTGCCTGGAAAGTCCCACAGACAGAGGAGCCTGGTGGGCAACAGTTCATGGGGTCACAAAGAGTCAGACACGACTGAGCCACTGAGCACCTATTTCATTCATCTTGCTTCTAAGATACCATCATTTTTTTCCTGGTTTCCTTATTATCCCACTGATCATTCCCATCCAGATTCATTTGATATCCTTTCCCTCCCACCTGGTTGATTAATGCTGAGATACCTTGTATACCACTCCTTGTTTTTTATCTCAATGTTTACACCTTAGTTTGTGATTCTAACCAAGTCTTGTGTCATTTAGTCCTTCCTAATTGCTGACAGCTCCCAGATTTACTCCCTCTCTGAAGATGATGTCTGCACTATAACCATATCCACTCTGGTCTTACTATGTGAGGCTCTTCCAAAAGCTTCAGTTGTCTAAATCTGCATCTGTTTGCCAAAGAAAGAAATTTCTTTGACCTCTGACCCCACTCTGTCTGCTTATATGGCAGGCAAGAATTGCCTCAACCAATTACAGAACAAAGCTGGCATATAAAGACCCAGCTGTCATCTTTATTGTTTGGATACGCTAAAATACATACATTAATGCCTTACTGGCCCTCTACCCTTTCCACTCTCCCTTCCTCTTCCTCGCTTCCTCTCTGTTGTTTCCTGGGTTCAGCTCTCAAAATAATGAATACTTGTCTTAGGGTTTGTTCCTGGGATAAAATCAGAAATTCCCTCTTAACTACAATCTCATATATATAACTGGTGATTTCTCATCTCCATTTAGATATCTGATAGGCACTTCAAATTTTACATGTCCAAAACTGAACTGTTGATTTTCTCTCTCCTGAAAACGGTATGATATTTGTACCTTCCTGATCTCACCTAATAAAAATTCCATCTTTTCAGTTGTACTACCACCAATCTCTAAACATTTTGTTGGCTCACATCTGTTTCTCACCACTCAAAAGCTTCCTGCCTCATTTTGCTCTTTTATTTTTTCTGTGGTACTTACCATCTTATATAATATTATATAATCTGCACATACATTATGTAAATTTGTAATTGTTAGCTCTACTCTCTTAGAATATAAACTGAATGAAAGACTAGACCTTTGTTGTATTCATTGGAGATGACCTTACAACTTTGGTCCAGTTGTTCTTATTTGAGGAATCAGATTTTTTAGGAAGTATGTTTTTATATGATTATTTCTATAAGGATAATTGTGAACTTAGATTGAAAATGAAAGTAAATAAAACAATCTTGTTGGCTATGATGTGTAATAGTCACATAAAAGAAAATATCATTTTTATGGTGTGTGTGTGTGTGTATTTAATTTATTACTCTTAAAATATTTATCTTCCTTTTATTAAATTGGAATAATGAATAGTGGAGTACTCTTTTTAAAAAACCTAAGGCTGGGCTTCCCTGGTGGTCTAGTAGATAAGGACACTTCCTTGCAGTACAGGGGGTGCCAGTTCAATCCCTGGGCTAGGAAGATTCCATGTGCCCGCGGAGCGGCTGGACCGATGTGTCCAACTACCAAGACGGAACTCTGGAACACATGGGCCCAAAAGTATTTCCCATAAATCTCTGAAATTTTGAGTATTTCTTATGGACACATAGGCCCATTTCCCAGTTTAAGTACTGAAAACATATGAAATGATAAACTGGTATCTGTGGATGCTTTTGTATTTGTTTTTTAATTTGAAGGAAACTGCTTTACCTTCTGTTTCTGCCATACAACAATGTAAATCAGGCCTAATTATTATTCCCTACAGTTTGTTTTTATTTATTTTGCTTGTTGGTGACTTTGTGTTTAGGACATAGTATTGTTTAAGTTATTGGTAGGAAAACAGATTTTACAATAAATTGACATGTTGCCTTAGTAAAAGCTTAAATATAGAGATCAACTAAGGTACTGCCGTTGTATGTTAAAAAACAAAAATGATGTGATTAATAAGACAATTTTAAGATATACAAGCTGACAAATTAGGTAGCTTATTCTTTCTTTTATCTTTTTTTTTAAATTTTGGCCTCTTTTTTTTTTTTTTTTAAGATTCATTTATTTATTTACTTTTGGGCGGGGGTCAGGTTGGGGAGGGAGGGGAGTGGGCGGGCCACTTCTATTGGTCTTTCATTTCTCTATTTTCATTCGTCTTCGTTCTTTGGCTCCTGTGGGCCTCCCATCGCAGTGGCGTCTGTCGTTGCAGAGCACCAGCTCTGGGCGCATGCGCTCCAGAGCTCCGGCTCAGTGATTGGACACATCAGTCCAGCCGCTCCGCGGCACGTGGGATCTTCCCAGGCCAGGGCTCGAACCGGGGCTCCTTGCACTGCAAGGCGGTGTCCTTACCCACTGGACCACCAGGGGAAGCCCTAGGTAGCTTATTATGTTGTAGTTTGAGTGACATCCAATGGCTCATTTACCCCCATTGGTCTCTGTCCAGTTCTCTCTTAGTCAATGCCTCATCTGTAGAAATCTCTTGAAAGTATCTTTTCAAAAGTCTCTTTCAGTCTCTGCTCCTTCTCTACAGGATTCCTAACAGTTGCTACCCCAGCATATCTAGTAACTCAAGGATACATTCTTTTTATGAAAGCAGTAAGTGAAAATGGTGTGATGAGAGCAACTTGGGCTTTGTTGTCACCTTGCCCTTGTTTTACCCACATGGACCGCTGCAAACTTTGGTGCCCATGCAAAAATCAAAACCTAACTTTCACTAGCCAGAAGCCAGCTTCTGTGGATCTCCCTTTTCTCAACTATAAAGTAAAAGCAAAATTACTCTATATACAGTGTTAAGAAAAAATGCAATGTATGTGTTATGTGTTGCCCTCATCCACGGAAGTTATCCAATGTGTACAGATAATCATTACTCAGTTCTGTATCTCTCTACAGCTCTGCTTGTTGCATAGCTGAGAACATTTTCCTTTTATCACTTTAATAAGCCCTGGAACACACCACCGCTTATTGAAAATTACTTACTCTAGAAAACCATTGCTAAAACTATGGTTGCTGCTTCCCAATTGCTATGTAACTCACAGTTTCTGAATTTCCTTAATTTACCAAAACCTATACAGGTTTTAAGGTGGATCCAGAGTAGTTATATAGCCCCTATGGTTTCTATATCAGTTTCTCTGTACTTAAACTGCAGTGCTGGCAAAAACTCTATTGTTTTTAGTCAGCATTTCAAATCTTGAGACACAAAAGGATAATTTAGACACAGAACTGCTTTAGATGAGATTTGTTGTGCATTCTTAATAAGAGATTTTACTGAGCAGAATGAGAGTGCAAATGTGATCATGAAATAAGACACTTACCTTACTAGTTTTCTTGCCCTTTATAGTCATTTTGAATACTAGCTATGAATCCTTCATTTGATTAAAACATAAAAACTAGAACAGGATCTCTAAAAAGGCACATACCTGATAATGTTTTGTTAGTCTATTCTGAGTTACAGTAGAAGAAATACTACTGGATTGTTTTCCTAAAAATCTCCTACTAAGCAGTTTTATTTTCACAAATTTATTGCTTCTTTGGTGTCAATTGAGATATTAGGCCAGATACAATAACTGAGTTAAGAGGATTTCTTCCTCTATATCCCCAGGAAAATGTTGACTCCTGTATTTATAACAAATATTTTCCCAATTCTATCTCACTGAAGTTTAGCTTGCATAGCACTTATTAACAGCCTGAAGATCTGCTCCCATAGTCATGCAAAAACTAAATTCCCTTGATCCATCATTAAAGATTGTTTATCAAGACGCTGCAGATGAATTAGTGTAAGCCTTATTCACGGTAGCCTAACTGGATAGCTGGAATGAGTTCAAGAAATTAAGAAGCTTAGTGATGATAAAGAAAGATCCATTTTTTTCCCACTTACATCCCAGAAAAGCAAATACAGCAACCACCAACAGAACACAGAAAACAAACATCCAAGAAGGAAACTCTAATACTGCAATTGGTAAAGCAGGGGATCTTCCCAGCCCAGGAACTGAACCAGGGTCTCCTGCCTTGCAGGCAGATTCTTTACCAACTGAGCTGCAAGGGAAGCCAATTGTCTATCAGGGCAGCAGAAACTATCACATGACCCTGCTGAATCATGTATGTCATTTTTTTGTGCCTTGGTACACACTAGGATGAGACATATTCATTTCTTTAATTCTTTTGGAATGAGTGATGTCTAGTAGTGTAGATTATCAGTGGTCCTTCTGAAAACATCATTACAAAGAAATTTCTTTAGGTAGATGTTACTTCAATATTAATATTATAAAATGTTCAAAGCAACTTAATTTCCCAGGGGTCTCACATAGGAACTTATTTTATTTACAGAGACAAAGAAATAAAACATTCGTTAATGCTAATATGACTTCAAAAGGCAGTGATTGATCTTTTGACAAGTCTGTTTCCCATCTATGTGTGTATTAGGAGACAATCCCCAACTTTATCAAAGCTAAGATACAGAACTTTGAAGAGGAGGGAAAGAATTTCAGGACAGAAATAGATGTCAGTAAATCATTTCTTTTTGAGTACAGATCAACAGGTCAATCAAATACTTTTCAATTGAATTCAGTGAAACAAGCTGAAAAGTTCACGTTTGCATTGCTGTTCTTCTCTTTATTTGAAAAATTAATAAATCACATTTGATATTCTAATTTTGCTCTTGTGATTTAAAATGTACTTGCTAAGTGAAATAAATTATAGAAATCTGATAAGACTATCAATTCTATCTCATATCTATTTTCAGAAGAAAAAAGTTACAGAATGTGGGAAGGTGTAGAACTATAGAATATTTGATAATATTTATTTCCTTAAAATTACACTCCACTATAAATTGAATGTAAGAAGGAAAATGCATATTAAGAACTATTTTTAAACACTTCCTTTAAAATGTCCCTAAGAAATATACCTTCCTTGGAGTCAGTTAGTTATGTTTCATGTAGCATTGTATTCAGAACTTCTTGGTAAATGAGGGGAAGTAAGTAGTCAGGTGCTTGTCCAATAAAGTGACTTCTGTATGTTCTCTGGCACCAAAGCTTACAGTAAACTTATCATTCCTTATGATATTTTGAGTAGCACAGTATGCAATATTTATTAAGTCAAAACATATATGAACGAATTTAATCCTATATTTTGATGCTATATGACTCATGCATTTTTTTAAATTTCCAACTTTATTGAGGTATAATTAGCAATATTTTTATACATTTTAAGAGTACAGTGTGATGATTTCTGATATGCCAATATCCAAAAGTGACTATCAAAATCAAGTTAATTAACAAATCACCTCAGATAGTAATGTTATATGTGTGTCTATGTGTTATATGTATGTTAATACATACTCTCTTGTCAAATTTTTAGTACACAATACAGTCTTATTAATTATAGTCACCATATTGTATATTACAACCCTAGAACTACTTCATCTTGCTATATAAATGAAAGTTGTATCCTTAGACTAACATCTCTTCTTTTCCTTCCTTCTCCAGTCCCTAGCAACAACCATTCTACTCTCTGGTTCTGAATTCTGATTTTTCAGATTCAGTATAAAAGAGAGATCACACAATATGTTTCCCTATGTCTAACATTTCACTTAGCATAATATCCTCTTGGTTCATTCATGTTTAAGGTCTGTTCTGATAAAGTATGAATTACACATGATCTGTGCTATCAAGGAATTAGAAAGCTAAGAAGGAAGACAAAGAGACCATTTTACTCATAAGAAAAGCATAACTATATGGACATGCATAGTGTATCATTGGAATAAAGAATGGGGTGGGGGTGAAAGAGATTTGGGAAGACGTCCCTCAGATGATCAAAAAGATAACAGCAAAACATGGGATCTCCCTGGTGGTCCAGTGATTAAGACTCTGCACTTCCACTGCAGGTGGTAGGGGTTCAATCCCTGGTCAGAGAACTAAAACCCCACACACCCCGGGGTGGCAGCCAAAATAAAAATAAAAAATAATAGCACAGTAAGACAGAGTGAGAATTGGTTGTAGGTAATGGAGTAAGGGAGAGGTAAAAGCAGAGAGATGAACAGCCTTGCCCAGGAGATGAAGCAAGAACAAACTAGAAAGTAAGTATATTGTTTTAACTATTTATATTTTCCAATTTGTGAAGAGATATTTCATCTTTCTTGCCCATTTTTCTCCTAATTATCTGCCTTAATCTGTATGAAATTGTTGTAAGTCTTTCAATTTCCAAGTCTTTTCTGGAAATGAACATCTGTTACACATGTTACAAAGCTTCTCTTTCATATAGGTTTTAATGTTGAATACATTTATCAATCTTTTTCTTGATGCCTTTTTAGTCATTCAAAAGAATCTTCCTTTCCCCCAAATAATAAACATATACTGCCATCATTATGTTTTGTACTTCTAATCATTTAACCAATTCTTGATAAAGCATGAGAGAAAAATCTTGAAGGATATTATGGGTTAATTGTATCCCCTGTGAAAGGATGCTTTGAAGTCCTAAACCCCCACACCACAGAACATAACTTATTTAGAAATAGGGCCTTTGCAGATATAATTATTTAAAATAATGCCTTATCCGGGTGGAGTGGGCCCTTAATCCAAAATGACTTGTGTCATAAAAAGAATGCTGTGAAAAGAGACACAGTCACAGAACCCGATGTGAAGACAGGATTGAAGCCCTAGCAACAACCATTCTACTCTCTGGTTCTGAATTCTGATTTTTCAGATTCAGTATAAAAGAGAGATCACACAATATGTTTCCCTATGTCTAACATTTCACTTAGCATAATATCCTCTTGGTTCATTCATGTTTAAGGTCTGTTCTGATAAAGTATGAATTACACATGATCTGTGCTATCAAGGAATTAGAAAGCTAAGAAGGAAGACAAAGAGACCATTTTACTCATAAGAAAAGCATAACTATATGGACATGCATAGTGTATCATTGGAATAAAGAATGGGGTGGGGGTGAAAGAGATTTGGGAAGACGTCCCTCAGATGATCAAAAAGATAACAGCAAAACATGGGATCTCCCTGGTGGTCCAGTGATTAAGACTCTGCACTTCCACTGCAGGTGGTAGGGGTTCAATCCCTGGTCAGAGAACTAAAACCCCACACACCCCGGGGTGGCAGCCAAAATAAAAATAAAAAATAATAGCACAGTAAGACAGAGTGAGAATTGGTTGTAGGTAATGGAGTAAGGGAGAGGTAAAAGCAGAGAGATGAACAGCCTTGCCCAGGAGATGAAGCAAGAACAAACTAGAAAGTAAGTATATTGTTTTAACTATTTATATTTTCCAATTTGTGAAGAGATATTTCATCTTTCTTGCCCATTTTTCTCCTAATTATCTGCCTTAATCTGTATGAAATTGTTGTAAGTCTTTCAATTTCCAAGTCTTTTCTGGAAATGAACATCTGTTACACATGTTACAAAGCTTCTCTTTCATATAGGTTTTAATGTTGAATACATTTATCAATCTTTTTCTTGATGCCTTTTTAGTCATTCAAAAGAATCTTCCTTTCCCCCAAATAATAAACATATACTGCCATCATTATGTTTTGTACTTCTAATCATTTAACCAATTCTTGATAAAGCATGAGAGAAAAATCTTGAAGGATATTATGGGTTAATTGTATCCCCTGTGAAAGGATGCTTTGAAGTCCTAAACCCCCACACCACAGAACATAACTTATTTAGAAATAGGGCCTTTGCAGATATAATTATTTAAAATAATGCCTTATCCGGGTGGAGTGGGCCCTTAATCCAAAATGACTTGTGTCATAAAAAGAATGCTGTGAAAAGAGACACAGTCACAGAACCCGATGTGAAGACAGGATTGAAGCAATGCATCTACGAGTCAAAGAATGCCAACAATTGCCAGCAAGCACCAGAAGCTACACTGAGGCAAGGAATGATTCTATTCTCCCCTCTAAATTGCAGAGGGAGCATGGCTCTGCTGACACCTGGATTTTAGACTCAGCCTCCAGAACTGTAAGGCAATAGATTTTTGCTATTTGAAACCACCCAGTTTGGGGTATTTTGTATGGCAGCCCGAGAAAATAATGCTTTATACCAAATTGATAATAGTGGTTAAGAAACAAAACAGGGGAAAAGGCATTAGAATTAGGGGCAGATGGGCAAAGTATAGCAGGATTAGGCATAATCGTATGGGTGGGGAGTATGCAGAGAAATCACATGTAATGCAATGCTGCATTATGTGTGTCAGGACTGTTAAATGTTGAACTGGAAAAGAAGAAAGAGTACACAGAATGAGCAGATTCTATGATCTGGAGTTGATATTTTAAAGTATTTCTCAAAGTATACACATACACACAAACACACATACAAAGATACACTGTAATTCAATGGCAAAATACCAGTTCAATAAATAATACTGTGTCAGATGGATAACTGTGGATAAAAATAAAAGGCAACAGGAGAGTTAATAAGCAAGATACAAATTGGTTGGATATTGTATTTTCAATGCACGGTGTGTGTGTGTGTGTGTGTGTGAAAGAGAGAGAGAGAGACAAAGAGAAAAAGTCAAAATTAAAAGCTTATCTGCTCAATGAAGAAATGGGCAAAAAGCCTTGACTTCAGAGAATTCAATGAGAACATCCAAATGGTCAATAAACATATAAAAGAATTTCAACAGTAGTACTTATCCGAGAAGTGCAAATTAAAACCACCATTAAATATCACTACACTCCAAATCCATTGACTGACCTTGAAAAAAATCAACACTACCTTGTGCTTACAAAGATGGGAAATCACTGGATTCATATATGCTAAGATACATGGAAGGGACTGTGGTTGAGTACCAGAAAGGCCACAAATTCTCCCATCGAGTATGTGTGCCATTATTTGCAATGTCACTTTGAAACTCTTCCAATTAAAAAGATGGAGTCTGTTTCTCCATTCTTTGACTCGTTTTGTCATACAGAATATATTTTTTAAAGAATTGACTCAGGTGAAGGCTTGAAAAAACTTACATATCGAGGCTAACCATGTTTTACTGCTCCTAAGGATCTCTTAACACTCACCACGTGATGAAGCACAGATTAGTCAAACCAGACAAAAATTCAGTCGTTAATGTCACTAGGAGCAAAAACCAGTATCAGCACCTGGACAGGTGAATGAGGGCAACCTGCCAGACGAATGCAGCCACATGAGGAGGGACAGCAGTAACAACTGGCAAAAGTTGTCCCCAGAAGATTGCTGATGCAGATAATTATTAGCAATTAAGGTGTTAAGTCCTATTTTGGCATAGTTTTTCGATCACATGATGCAATGCTGCTTTGTGTGTCAGGACTGTTAAATGTTGAACTGGAAAAGAAGAAAGAGTACACAGAATGAGCAGATTCTATGATCTGGAGTTGATATTTTAAAGTATTTCTCAAAGTATACACATACACACAACACACATACAAAGATACACTGTAATTCAATGGCAAAATACCAGTTCAATAAATAATACTGTGTCAGATGGATAACTGTGGATAAAAATAAAAGGCAACAGGAGAGTTAATAAGCAAGATACAAATTGGTTGGATATTGTATTTTCAATGCACGGTGTGTGTGTGTGTGTGTGTGTGAAAGAGAGAGAGAGAGACAAAGAGAAAAAGTCAAAATTAAAAGCTTATCTGCTCAATGAAGAAATGGGCAAAAAGCCTTGACTTCAGAGAATTCAATGAGAACATCCAAATGGTCAATAAACATATAAAAGAATTTCAACAGTAGTACTTATCCGAGAAGTGCAAATTAAAACCACCATTAAATATCACTACACTCCAAATCCATTGACTGACCTTGAAAAAAATCAACACTACCTTGTGCTTACAAAGATGGGAAATCACTGGATTCATATATGCTAAGATACATGGAAGGGACTGTGGTTGAGCACCAGAAAGGCCACAAATTCTCCCATCGAGTATGTGTGCCATTATTTGCAATGTCACTTTGAAACTCTTCCCATTAAAAGATGGAGTCTGTTTCTCCATTCTTTGACTCGTTTTGTCATACAGAATATATTTTTTAAAGAATTGACTCAGGTGAAGGCTTGAAAAAACTTACATATCGAGGCTAACCATGTTTTACTGCTCCTAAGGATCTCTTAACACTCACCACGTGATGAAGCACAGATTAGTCAAACCAGACAAAAATTCAGTCGTTAATGTCACTAGGAGCAAAAACCAGTATCAGCACCTGGACAGGTGAATGAGGGCAACCTGCCAGACGAATGCAGCCACATGAGGAGGGACAGCAGTAACAACTGGCAAAAGTTGTCCCCAGAAGATTGCTGATTCAGATAATTATTAGCAATTAAGGTGTTAAGTCCTATTTTGGCATAGTTTGCTTCTCTGGTGCCTCAAACAGTACAGAATCTGCCCACAACACAGGAGACCAGGTTCTATTCCTGGGTTGGGTAGATCCCCTAGAGAAGGAAATGGCTACCCACTCCAGCATTCTTGCTTGGAAAATTCCATGGACAGAGGAGCCTGGCAGGGTACAGTCCATGGGGTTAAAAAGAGTTGTACATGACTGAGCAACTAACATTTTCACTTTCATTTGTAAGAATTTAATTTACACAGGATATCTGAATCAGTCTTTTATTTTACCATTAACAGTACAGCTATCTAAAATAAGCCAAGAGTGTTAAATAATGTACCTAGACATCTCTCTCAATCCAGCCCTCCAAGTTCACTTGTATTACAAAGGTCTTGTCACGTGCTATAAAACATTCAGTATGGGCTTGCAGTTACTGATCGAAAGAACCTAATTTTAAAAAGAACACACTGAATAGGTTAATTTGTGAGCTACTCTTTTCGTTATAAAGTGAACAGGAATGAATGCGACTTATGCAGATTTTACTTATTGTCATGAAAGAAGAATAAAAGCCCCACCTGGACTCTGAAAATCAACTAGAACCTTTCCATCAAACTAAGCCAGATTTTATCATCATGTTACATTTAATTTCAGTATACCCACCAACACAAGTATTCAAATATTCCTTTACAAAATGTAATAGTTTTGCTATCCAGCTAAATATACCGAGAAGATCAATGGGCAGATTATTTGAGATGATATGTTCTGAGGGAACATCACAGCCACTGCTAGGGCATGCTGGAACTGCCAGACCTTGACTCTGACAACATTTCACTTCTGTCACTTTCCCATAGATCAAAGATGGACATATAGGAATATATTAATGTGTAAAGACATTTTTTAAAATGAACAGAAATCAATGAAATAGATAATTCCTATAACTGTAAGTTATATAACCATATAAACCCCTCTAAAGCTCTTTATTCAAGTATTTTTTGAGCATATTTAAATGTCTTGCATCCTCCCCTCACATTCTATGATCTTCAATGACTTTCTCTCAGTTTTTGTCATATCTATCATTCATCAAGATCTTTTGACATGTATTTTTTTCTTGTGGATACCTTCCTCTTTCCACATATTAATTTGGCTGACTTATGTACACACTGACCGCTTCTTACATACACACACACACACACGTAGACACATCCTCATCCTGTTCTTTCTGTTCTCCATCCAGTACTGAGCTTCTGCACCAGTCTCTATTACCTCTAGTATAGAACTTTCTACACTATGTTATACATTTTTTATTTGCTCCAATAGAAAGAAAGTTCCCAAAAGTTAGGAATTGTATTTCCAATTGCCTATTGAATTCCTGTAAAAGTGTCTGCCCAGGGGAGTTATCCCAAAGTACACAATAAAAGAACAGACTGAGAGGAAGGGCATTACTACATCCCATAGATAGCCTATTTCAAGTTACAGATGGCTTCAAATATTAATAAACAAGATAGTGCAAAGATGTTTTTGCACAAAAATCCCTAAACACCCTGTTTTCCATATTTCTGACTTCCTAACAAGAAAGTATTCTATATTGCCATCAAAAAATCACCTCATATGCTTTAGACATCACATTTAGCATTGGAAGAATTAAATCCAGTGGTGAAATCTTGCTCTGACATAAAACTATCCTACTTATTCTTGGCTGTGGGTTGCAGAATTGCCTATGAATAATGCTAATAGCTTATTTTCTCATTCATGATCTCTGAATCAGCTCTAACATCTTGGCAAATGTTCATCTGAGACAATACATTCATATACCATAAAGTGTGGAAAATATAATTTGTGTCTAACTAAAAATTTTAAGACACACTATCATAAAGCCAATTTGTATATGGTTGCAACTGAATACGATCCCTTTAGGTTGTGTGATTTTGAGAACGACACTTATTTAGGGGCCTGATGTTCAAAAATTATTGTAAACTCCTTGAAGAAAAGGATAAAGTTTTAATTATGGTGTCTTGACAAATAGTCAGAAATCAATCAACACTGAGATGATGAAGGAGGAAAAATGGCAACATAGAAACAAAAGACATATAGTGACAACTACATCAGTCACCATGGTCTTAAACCAAAGATACCAAATGAAGAATTGTCAGTACTGGGACTTCCCTGGTGGTCCGGTGGTTAGGACTCTGTGCTTCTATGCAGGGAGTATCAATTCCATCCCCGGTCAGTGAACAAAGATGCCACATGCTGTGCAGTGTGGTCAGAAAAACAAAGAGTTGGCAGTACTGACTTGTGTGCAGCATATACCTAGATCAAAATACTTTAGACTAAACTTACTTCTAAAAAAAAATAGACTTTTTTTGATAAATCACTTTTTATTGTATGGAAATGTGATAGAGACTTAGGGGTTTCTATTTCTTCTGAACATCTAGAGGATTGATTATACCTCTGAACTCATGCATTCAGTTTGGACTGTATGTCTATTTCTAGCCAATGGCTTGTAAGCAAATATAATGTGTGTTGCTTTCAGGTCAAATAATTTCAGCAAGAGATTCTCAAGTGCTTTTTCTCCCTGTTAAATCAAGGAATTCCCATGATTCAGACATGGAAGCTATCTCCTGGGTTGAGATTCTGTTCCTCTGCACTGCTGAGGGATGTCACAGAGGGTATTTATCCATACTTACAGGGTACATTCAAAAGAAACACTTCATTGTGTGTTATTTGCTATCACAGAACCAACTATATGGGTTAATACATTTGATAATAGAAAATGTGCACTGTATTAAAACTGTACAACTGTATGAATAAACTTAACACAAAAAAAAGCTTTCGAAAATCAAATTTTCATTTCACCTTTCTGAAACCACACTGTCTGAAATTTCGTGGTTTAAAAAAATGTCTCTTAAAAATAAAGTGACTCCTTGTGTAAGACTTTAATTACCTTGATATTTAACAGACGTAGTAAAGAAGTTAATATAGACAATGAATATGGTCTTAGGCAGCTACCCTTGGGAAGTCCAAAAATTGGTTGCTATTAGAGGTGACCTTTAAGTAACGGAAGAGTAGAATAGAACTGGTCGTCTTAGGAACTTAATATGGTTGTTTAACAAGAGAGATTACCAGAGGAAGGTGGCCTTTGGCAGCTGTTCCTCTATTTATGTGGTCAGTGAAACAGCCAACACTGTGAATTTGTGTTCCAAAAAAGTAGACCAAGATAAAATGAACTACTGGATTTTTCAATGAAATTAGAAAATCCTATTGTCAATAGTGTAAAGCCTCAGATTGATAGGAAACCTAAATATTTCTTTTTTCCCCAGATTAGGAAGCTAGGATCCAAGGAATACCTTGTCAGAAAGAGGCAGATTCAAGGCAAGAACTCAGGTCTCCAAATTCACAACCTGGTGTCCTTTGATAAATATCTAAGAGAAACTGAGGATTAATTGTAAACTCTGATTTTTAAAAATTATGAGTCATGTTTCTAGTTTTAATTTTTGCTTTTTGGTTCTTATGAGAGATGAGCTGACCTGGCAAGAAATAACTATCTTCCACCAATCTCCTAACCAAGATGGAAGAAGCTTCATCATTTCCTTGGTATAAACATATGAAGCTCATGGCTCTGAAGGAAATAACATGGAATAACACATGAAACCACGAGACTGAACTGTTTACCTGGCAAACACTCATCCTTCATAGTTACAGTGAAATTAACACTGCCTCTAGAAACCTTCCTCAGTCCTCCATAGGAAGCAGAACTGGTTCCATGGGCATGCATTCTATGTATCTGCTAGAAGTCCTATGCTTGGTCTGTCATTATTCTCAAATTCTTATTAGTTTTTGAACAAGGTACACTGAATTTTCATTTTGTATAAGACTCTGCAAATTCTATAGCAAGTCCTGATACTGTGCTAATTCTCTCTGATATTTATACTCATAACATGCTATACTTCTCCCTCATGGCAAATACATAATTGAATACAGTCATGCTATCTCTTTTCATTCTTAGTAGTGCAAGGTCCACAAAAATAGGAACAGGAATTGGATTTTATCTTTCTCTATTTTTATATCCATTAAAACAGATGCCTTGAGGACTAACTGGATGAGTAAGTCAATTAATTAATTAATAATACATAAAATAAACCTGGGGAGAACTTAGAGTTTGAACAGAATAGTAGATAGCTGGAACTGATTTTTCAATGAAAGTAGAAAGATCCTAACTTTTTTAAAAAGGTAGGAAGGTGGCCTTTGGCAGCTGTTCCTCTATTTATGTGGTCAGTGAAACAGCCAACACTGTGAATTTGTGTTCCAAAAAAGTAGACCAAGATAAAATGAACTACTGGATTTTTCAATGAAATTAGAAAATCCTATTGTCAATAGTGTAAAGCCTCAGATTGATAGGAAACCTAAATATTTCTTTTTTCCCCAGATTAGGAAGCTAGGATCCAAGGAATACCTTGTCAGAAAGAGGCAGATTCAAGGCAAGAACTCAGGTCTCCAAATTCACAACCTGGTGTCCTTTGATAAATATCTAAGAGAAACTGAGGATTAATTGTAAACTCTGATTTTTAAAAATTATGAGTCATGTTTCTAGTTTTAATTTTTGCTTTTTGGTTCTTATGAGAGATGAGCTGACCTGGCAAGAAATAACTATCTTCCACCAATCTCCTAACCAAGATGGAAGAAGCTTCATCATTTCCTTGGTATAAACATATGAAGCTCATGGCTCTGAAGGAAATAACATGGAATAACACATGAAACCACGAGACTGAACTGTTTACCTGGCAAACACTCATCCTTCATAGTTACAGTGAAATTAACACTGCCTCTAGAAACCTTCCTCAGTCCTCCATAGGAAGCAGAACTGGTTCCATGGGCATGCATTCTATGTATCTGCTAGAAGTCCTATGCTTGGTCTGTCATTATTCTCAAATTCTTATTAGTTTTTGAACAAGGTACACTGAATTTTCATTTTGTATAAGACTCTGCAAATTCTATAGCAAGTCCTGATACTGTGCTAATTCTCTCTGATATTTATACTCATAACATGCTATACTTCTCCCTCATGGCAAATACATAATTGAATACAGTCATGCTATCTCTTTTCATTCTTAGTAGTGCAAGGTCCACAAAAATAGGAACAGGAATTGGATTTTATCTTTCTCTATTTTTATATCCATTAAAACAGATGCCTTGAGGACTAACTGGATGAGTAAGTCAATTAATTAATTAATAATACATAAAATAAACCTGGGGAGAACTTAGAGTTTGAACAGAATAGTAGATAGCTGGAACTGGAAGGGGTACAGAAAAACTAAAGTAGACATTTACATAAAGTGCAAGCAAAATACAGACAGTTCTGAAAGCTAGTTCAAGAATTTTTCGCTTGTCACACAAAGAAATACAAAAGTTGTCATTAGCTTTTTTGTGGGGGTGGGGTTGTGTGTGTGTTTTTGTGTGTGTGTGTGTTTTGTTTTGTTTTGTTGTCAGTAGCTTTTGATAAACATGGTAACACATTTCTTGTCAGTTTCAAGATTGAATTTTATATTCTTAAACACTATTCCTTCTGCTTCCTTAGTAGGAATAAAGTATCAAGACATACTTCAACATATGGTAACATTCATTTACCAAATACATCACAAATTATTTTTTATTTAATCCTCATAAACCCCTGTAATGCTGGTTCTCATTTTTCAAATAAATAGCCTCCAAAATAATTTTCCCAAGGTAACATCAGAAAAAAGGGACAAAATTTGAAAAATTCTTAAAATCTTCCCAGTATTTAAAGGTGCTTTCCCAGCTTAAACATTTGCTTTTTAAGCAAGTATTTAGTTACTCTGTATACACCAACATTGCATGACTAGGGAAAGAAATTCAGATGGTAGACTATATTTACCACCAGCTACATGTTATACTTAGGACATGTTCTATATGAACTAAGTCTCACATCCAAGTACTAATCAGAACCAACCTTGCTGAACTAAGTCTCAAAGAGCTTAAGGCATGTCTTTAGAAATATTTGCTTAGTCAAAATCTTGGGGGAAAAATAAGAAATTGAGACTAACTTATCACCCAAAGGTATTCCAATTACAAACACAGTAATTTTAAAGAAAACTGAAAAGATTTATGCCAGAGCAAAAGATTATGGCCAGATAAGCTAAAGAATTTATCTTTCCTAAGTACTGCAATACGTAAAGAAAATTGACCTCCCAAATTTAAATAAAGAAAATAACTCACAGCAGTTTTATTTCACCATAATTTCACCTAATTGAATCATATAATTAATAAAATGTGCAGTTCCCATCACATTGAGATAGCTCTTAGAAACAGAAAAAAGGCCTCTGAGTAAACGTGCATTTCTTTTTCCTTGGGGATGGTTTTAGTCACTGCCTCTTGTACAATGTTAATGAACCTATGTCCATAGTTCTTTAGGCACTCTGTCTCCCACATTTAATCCCTTGAATCTATTTCTCATCTCTACTGTATAATCATAAGGGATTTGAATTCAGTCATACCTGAATGACCTAGTGGTTTTCCCTACTTTCTTCAGTTTAAGCCTGAATTTTGCAAGAAGGAGCTCGTTATCTGAGCCACAATCAGATCCAGGTTTGTTTCTGCTGACTATATAGAGCTTCTCCATCTATGGGTGCAAAGAATGTAGTCAATCTGATTTCACTATTGATCATCTTCTGTTGTCTATGTACAGAGTCACCTTTTGTGTTGTTGGAAGAGGGTGTTTACTATGACCAGTGTGTTTCCTGCTTTATTTTGTACTCCAAGGTCAAAGTTTCCTATTTTAAAAGAAGTGCACCCCTTTGAAGAAAAGCTATAAGAAACCTAGACAGCTTATTAAAAGGCAGAGACATCACTTTGCCAACAAAGGTCCATATAATCAAAGTTATGGTCTTTCCAATAGTCCTTGTGGGTTGCCTATGTAGATGTGAGCTTAAATGTGGTTGGATACACCAACATTGCATGACTAGGGAAAGAAATTCAGATGGTAGACTATATTTACCACCAGCTACATGTTATACTTAGGACATGTTCTATATGAACTAAGTCTCACATCCAAGTACTAATCAGAACCAACCTTGCTGAACTAAGTCTCAAAGAGCTTAAGGCATGTCTTTAGAAATATTTGCTTAGTCAAAATCTTGGGGGAAAAATAAGAAATTGAGACTAACTTATCACCCAAAGGTATTCCAATTACAAACACAGTAATTTTAAAGAAAACTGAAAAGATTTATGCCAGAGCAAAAGATTATGGCCAGATAAGCTAAAGAATTTATCTTTCCTAAGTACTGCAATACGTAAAGAAAATTGACCTCCAATTAAGTAAAGAAAATAACTCACAGCAGTTTTATTTCACCATAATTTCACCTAATTGAATCATATAATTAATAAAATGTGCAGTTCCCATCACATTGAGATAGCTCTTAGAAACAGAAAAAAGGCCTCTGAGTAAACGTGCATTTCTTTTTCCTTGGGGATGGTTTTAGTCACTGCCTCTTGTACAATGTTAATGAACCTATGTCCATAGTTCTTTAGGCACTCTGTCTCCCACATTTAATCCCTTGAATCTATTTCTCATCTCTACTGTATAATCATAAGGGATTTGAATTCAGTCATACCTGAATGACCTAGTGGTTTTCCCTACTTTCTTCAGTTTAAGCCTGAATTTTGCAAGAAGGAGCTCGTTATCTGAGCCACAATCAGATCCAGGTTTGTTTCTGCTGACTATATAGAGCTTCTCCATCTATGGGTGCAAAGAATGTAGTCAATCTGATTTCACTATTGATCATCTTCTGTTGTCTATGTACAGAGTCACCTTTTGTGTTGTTGGAAGAGGGTGTTTACTATGACCAGTGTGTTTCCTGCTTTATTTTGTACTCCAAGGTCAAAGTTTCCTATTTTAAAAGAAGTGCACCCCTTTGAAGAAAAGCTATAAGAAACCTAGACAGCTTATTAAAAGGCAGAGACATCACTTTGCCAACAAAGGTCCATATAATCAAAGTTATGGTCTTTCCAATAGTCCTTTATGGATGTGAGAGTTGGCCTATGCTAGTACTGAACACTGATGCTTTCAAATTGTGGTGCTGGAGACTATCCTTGGACAGCAAGGAGATCAAGCCAGTCAATCCTAAAGGAAATCAACCCTGAACATTCATTGGAAGGACTGAAGCTCCAATACTTTGGTCATGAAGAGCCAACTCACTGAAAAAGCTCCTGACGTTGGGAAAGACTGAGGGCAGGAGGAAAATTGGGCAACAGACCATGAGACGGTTAAATGGCATCACTGACTCAGTAAATATGAGTTTGAGCAAACTCCAAGCGATAATGAATGACAAGGTAGCTTGGTATGCTGCAGTCCGTGAGGCTGCAAATAGGTGGACAGAACTTAGCAACTGAATGCCAACAAATGTGCACACTCACCTCCACACAAAAACTTGTTGTTTTATATCATTATCGCAATAATCAACTTTTGATTGAATTTTTTCATGTTGTTTTCACTCAGAGTAGATACTAATAGACAGTAGTAGTACTCCTGCTACCAAGAAAGAAGGAAATCACCTAGGGTCCTCAATGGTTAGAAAATCAACATGACGTGAAAGTTGGATGAATAATCTAGTTTTCCGACAGAATAAAATGTTCATTTCACTCCATACACCAAAGTAAATCCAGCCTTAACGAAGGGGTACATATGAAAAATAAAACATGATCCAATAAAAAAATAATAACACAAAAAATAAATGGCCTGGAAGATATGATATAACCTAGCTAAGCTGTACTAATGCATCTTTAAAGTTTAGTGCATGTGTCCTATTTCCCTAAGTCATAGGTCTCCTGTTATATTTCTCAAAACTATACAATGATAAAAGTAAATACCTATTAATGCAAAAAAATAAATAAAACATGAAATAACTAGGTAAAGAGTATGGGTTTGAGGAGCAGAAAATTGGGGATTTCATTTCAGTTCCATTATTCTATATTAGCTGCATGATGTTGAGCAACATTATTTTATATCTTTACCTCAGTCTCAATCAGTAAAATGAGAATATATTTTATAAAGTTGTAAGAGATTAAATGAGAAAATGTATGTAACATTATTAGTACTTCCCAAAAACATATAGAAAAGGTACCGTAATGTTGACATCACTACTATATCAATATGAATCTCCTTGCATAGATTACTTTCTTGGTTATAAAGTAGCACATTTAAATAGAAATACTAGATGAGAAATGACATTGAGTTTGAATTTGAATGTTGAAAAATTTAATAAAGAAAAAAGTCAATTTTTCTACCTACCATTAGCACATACATGCATGTGCTTTGCTCTGTCACAGAATTTACATACAGTGACAACTACAAATATTAAGGGCCCAATTTGATGGTTTTGACAAGCATATAAACCTACATACACAATGAGTCTGCACAAAGCATGTCGAATATTTCCATCATCCCAGAAAGCTTCCTCACAGCCCTTCCTGTCAATCTTCACCCTCCAAATAAAAGCACTGTCTTGATGCCTATCACAGCAGCTTAGCTTGCCTTTTCATGAATATAGATGGATTCACATATTATGTGCTCCTTTGTGAATGATACCTTCCCCTAAATGTAATGTAACTCAATGGATAAAACTCAATGACAACTATCAGTAGTTTATCCTTTTTGTTTCATGTGGTGCTATTCCATTACATGAATGCACCACCATTTATTCATGATCCTACTGATACTAACAGACTGGTTTTCTAGTTTCTTCTCAAATCCCTTCAATATTTACAATTGGTGTTGTAAACTCTTAGTCTTCCAATTTCATCAGATGGCCTGTCTATATCAGTGATTATTTTTCTGTCCTATTTTTCTGCTTCTTAACATACTTATCAATATGTCTCTTTGAATACTTTGTGTCTACTTGAATACCATGGGTAATAAACTGAGGGCATCTGGATTGTAATGGTCTTCACTCAAACCATATTGAGTTTCAGACAGTTACATTCCTAGCAAATTGTTTTCATCCTTTCATGCTTTTTTCCCTTAGCAATTAAGGAAATTTTCACACATACAGAAAGCTTAAGAATTGTACAGGAGGGGAGCCAAGATGGCGGAGGAATGAGGGGAAGATTTCACCAGCTCCCCAACAGAATCACCAGAACTAATCAAGAAAAGAACCGGGCTTCCCCTGGTGGTCCAGTGGATAAGGACACCGCCTTGCAGTGCAAGGGGCGCCGGTTCGATCCCTGGCCTGGGAAGATCCCACGGGCCGCGGAGCGGCTGGACCGATGTGTCCAATCACCGAGCCGGAGCTCTGGAGCGCATGCGCCCAGAGCCGGTGCTCTGCGACAACAGAGGCCACCGCGATGGGAGGCCCGCAGGAGCCAAAGAACAAAGACGGATGAAAACAGAGAAATGAAAGACCAATAGAAGTGGCCCGCCCGCTCCCCGCCCTCCCCAACCCGACCCCCGCCCAAAATAAATAAATAAATCTTTAAAAAAAAAAAAGAAAAGAAAAGAACCACCACCAACAAACCAGCCGTTAGACGACAGAAGAATTCCATGGGTCCGCGAGAGTAGAAGAGTGAACAGCCAGAAATTTCCTGGAGCTACTGTTCTAAGAACCCTCTATCATAACCCCCATGCCGGACCGCACCGACGGAGAGCACGCCAGCAAGTGCCCTAAAAGGGGGCCTAAGCGGAGGCTGGAGCTGAAAATCCAAGAATCCGCCCGGCGGCGAAAGTTTTCATGAATATAGATGGATTCACATATTATGTGCTCCTTTGTGAATGATACCTTCCCCTAAATGTAATGTAACTCAATGGATAAAACTCAATGACAACTATCAGTAGTTTATCCTTTTTGTTTCATGTGGTGCTATTCCATTACATGAATGCACCACCATTTATTCATGATCCTACTGATACTAACAGACTGGTTTTCTAGTTTCTTCTCAAATCCCTTCAATATTTACAATTGGTGTTGTAAACTCTTAGTCTTCCAATTTCATCAGATGGCCTGTCTATATCAGTGATTATTTTTCTGTCCTATTTTTCTGCTTCTTAACATACTTATCAATATGTCTCTTTGAATACTTTGTGTCTACTTGAATACCATGGGTAATAAACTGAGGGCATCTGGATTGTAATGGTCTTCACTCAAACCATATTGAGTTTCAGACAGTTACATTCCTAGCAAATTGTTTTCATCCTTTCATGCTTTTTTCCCTTAGCAATTAAGGAAATTTTCACACATACAGAAAGCTTAAGAATTGTACAGGAGGGGAGCCAAGATGGCGGAGGAATGAGGGGAAGATTTCACCAGCTCCCCAACAGAATCACCAGAACTAATCAAGAAAAGAACCGGGCTTCCCCTGGTGGTCCAGTGGATAAGGACACCGCCTTGCAGTGCAAGGGGCGCCGGTTCGATCCCTGGCCTGGGAAGATCCCACGGGCCGCGGAGCGGCTGGACCGATGTGTCCAATCACCGAGCCGGAGCTCTGGAGCGCATGCGCCCAGAGCCGGTGCTCTGCGACAACAGAGGCCACCGCGATGGGAGGCCCGCAGGAGCCAAAGAACAAAGACGGATGAAAACAGAGAAATGAAAGACCAATAGAAGTGGCCCCGCCCGCTCCCGCCCTCCCCAACCCGACCCCCGCCCAAAATAAATAAATAAATCTTTAAAAAAAAAAAAGAAAAGAAAAGAACCACCACCAACAAACCAGCCGTTAGACGACAGAAGAATTCCATGGGTCCGCGAGAGTAGAAGAGTGAACAGCCAGAAATTTCCTGGAGCTACTGTTCTAAGAACCCTCTATCATAACCCCCATGCCGGACCGCACCGACGGAGAGCACGCCAGCAAGTGCCCTAAAAGGGGGCCTAAGCGGAGGCTTGGGGGAGAGAGGGCAGCAACCAGCGTGAAAACTCCAAGAATCCGCCCGGAACGCCGGCAGAAATTAAGACACTGCAAAGATAGGATACTGGAGCAGGGCCAGACGGAAGGCAATTCGAGTGCTGCCTAGCAACCTGGAGCCGGGAGGGGGCGCCCAGTGCGAAAATCACGCTGCTTGGCCGGGCGAAAATCGCAACTTTCTGCCCGGCACCGGGTGAGTTCAAACACTCCTAGTGTGGGACTGGCTGAAGGGGAAGTCGCCCACAGATTGCTGACCAGTGACCGGGCTCGAGCCAGACGGGGAAGCTTGTGCCTGCCTTTGGGACTTGGAGGCATAACCGGCAGTGCGCGCTCGCCAGTGGCAGAGGAGCTCGTGCACCCCCATAGCTGCACCCCCATAGCTACACCCGCAGTGGAGGAAGTCAGGAGAAGGGCAGGTATCAGAGGCTACCGGCGGGTGCGCGGCAGAGCCAGGACACCCCCGCCCAACACGGGATTGTGCGCGCGCCGCGGCCCCCCGCCCGACGCACTGGAATCAGCCCGCAGTCCCGGCCAGCACCTGAGCTTGCAAACCGGTGCCATAAGGGAAAGGCTACATCATCAAGACAGCACCATTGAGAGCAGAATGGCTTCCACCAGACAGATGAGAGGATAAAAACCAGGGACAGTATTTAGCTTTTCTGTTTATCTGTTGCGGACGGTTCTGTATATCGTTTGATTGGTTAGGTTTGGGTTTTTTTGTTTTTTTTTTTTTTCCATCTTTTGTCTCTTCTTATTAAGTTTCTCATCCCTTTTTAATTGTTAATTTCTTTTTTTAAAAATTTTAATTCTTGAATTTCTAATTTTCTTTCCTCTTTCCCACTCCTTCCTCCCTCTAGGTTCTAAATCTAGAACTTTCTCCTATCTACCACTACCCCCTAGATAAATATTTCCTACCTTCCTGTCTCCACTATTCTCTTCCAGCTGCACTAAACAATACAACACACTATTCTTGGCTACATAACCCTATGAAATCCTTCCAAGTCGAATCTATTCCTTTTCATTACCCTCTCCACCTCCTCACCCCCAACACATGTCTTAGTTAAAACATGCTTTCAATGAAATAGTCCAAGCCAGGACCTTGCCCCGGATCTATTTTTCCAGGCACTATTTTAATTAATTCAGAGCTTAATGGGCAAGTACCATCTTTGATTGCGTCGTTTGCCAGAAAATTTTCCTATGTTTTGTCACTGTAAGACTGGTTAGATGGTGGTTATTGCTATGTATGTATATATATCTTATGACTATATTAGAAAACATTTGCATACTTTTATGACTGTCACCCATTAGGGACACACCTCTTACTCCTCAGATGCTAGTATTTGAACTAATATCACGGAACACCATAGCAAACCAGACATAGAGCCTACACCCCCTGGCCAATCATCAAACCAAGGATCCTCGGAGTAGAGGCCCTGATTCCAAGACCCCACACTATCAAAGAACATACAACAATAGAGATTGTTCACCTGTAAACAAGACATAACACCACCCAAGACACAAACCATTGAACTCTTCTAGAAGGACAGAAACCCAGAGGAAGGGAGAATTCAACCAAGAAGCCTGGTGGAGAGAAGAACTCCATACACACAGACACACACAAAGAAACAAAAATTAACCTAATAATGAAACGACAGAGAAACACTGCACAAATGAAGGACCAAACTAGAGAATCACAGCTTCAAATAACAGAGGAGGAGATAGACAAACTATCTGAAAGAGAATTCAGAAAAACTATACTAATGAGGATGCAAAACACCAAAAACAGAATATTAGAGGAAATTAGTGCACTAAGAAAAGACATGCAGGAAATGAAAAATAAGCAAATGGAGACCACCAACTCAATTGATGAACTCAAAAATACTATAGAAGGTCTCAACAGTAGAGTATAGGAGGCAGAAGAATGGATAAGTGAGCTGGAAGGTAGAATGGTGGAAATAAATGGTGAGGAACAGAACAAAGCCCAAAGAATTAAAAGAACTGAGGATAGCCTTAGAGACCTAAGGGACAATATCAAATGCACCAACATTAGAATTATAGGAGTTCCAGAAGAAGAAGAAGAGAAGAAAGACTATGAAAAAATTCTTGAAGAGGTTATAGTGGAAAACTTCCCCAGCATGGGAAAGGAAATAGTCAACCAAGTCCAAGAAGCACAAAGAGTTCCGTACAGGAGAAACCCCAGAAGAAACACACCAAGGCACATTCTAATCAAACTAACACAGACTAAATATAAAGACAGATTACTAAAAGCAGCTAGGAGCAAACAACAAATAACATATAAAGGAAACCCCACATGTCTAACTGTGGATCTTTCAACAGAAACCCTGCAGGCCAGAAGAGAATGGCAAGATACATTTAAACAGCTAAAAGAGAATAACCTCCAACCAAGAATTCTCTACCCAGCAAGAATCTCATTCAGAATTGATGGAGAAGTCAAAAGCTTCACAGACAAGCAAAAACTAAAAGAATTCTGTACCACAAAACCAGCCCTACAACAAGTGTTAAAGGGCCTGATATAGCCAATAAATACAAGAGTAGAAGAAGTCCTACAAATCAAACCCCAAACTTCTAAGAAGATGACAATAGGAACATTGGTATCAATAATTACTTTGAATGTAAATGGATTAAATGCTCCGACCAAATGACACAGACTGGCTGAATGGATCCAGAAACATGACCCATATATATGCTGTTTACAAGAGACCCACTTCAGACCTAGAGACACTCATAGACTGAAAGTGAGAGGCTGGAAAAAGATATTCCATGCAAATAGAAATCAAAAGAAAGCTGGGGTAGCAAGCCTCATATCAGACAAAAGAGATTTTAAAGTAAAAAAGATTCTAAGAGACAAGGCAGGTCACTACATCATGATTAAGGGATCCATCCAAGAGGAGGACATAACAGTCATGAATATCTACGCACCCAACACAGGGGCACCTCAATACATAAGTCAGATACTTTCAGACTTAAAAGAAGAAATCAATAATAACACAATAATAGTAGGAGACTTTAACACTCCTCTCACACCAATGAATAGCTCATCCAAACAGAAAATTAATAAAGAAACACAAGCCTTAAATGTCACACTAGAAAAAATGGACCTCATCGATATCTTTAGGACGTTCCATCCAAAAGCAGAATACACTTTCTTCTCAAGTGCTCACGGAAAATTCTCCAGGATAGACCACATCTTGAGCCAGAAATCTAACCTCAGTCAATTCAAAAAACTGTAATTGTATCAACCATCTTCTCGGACCACAATGCAATTGAGACTAGAGGTCAACTACAGGAAAAAGACCACTAAAAACACAAACACATGGAGATTAAACAACACATACCTAAAAAACCAACTGATTACTGAGGAAATCAAAGGAGAAATTTAAAAATTCCTAGAAGAAAATGACAATGAACATACGACCGTGCAAAACCCTTGGGATACCACAAAAGCAGTTCTAAGAGGGAAATTTATAGCAATACAATCCCACCTCAAGAAACTAGGAAACTATGAAGCAGATGACCTAACCCTCCGCTTAAAACAATTGGAAAAAGAAGAACAAAAACATCCCAAAGCCAGCAGAAGACGAGAAATTAGAAAGACTAGAGCAGAAATAAATAAGAAAGAAATGAAAGAAACTATAGTATGGATAAATAAAACAAAAAGCTGCTTCTTTGAAAAGGTAAACAAATTGACAAGCCTCTGGCCAGACTCATCAACAGGAAGAGAGAGAAGAACCAGATCAACAAAATCAAAAACGAAAAAGGAGAGATTACAACAGATAATGCAGAAATCCAAAGGATTCTAAGAGACTATTATGAGCAACTCTATGGCAACAAACTGGACAACCTGGAAGAAATGGACAGTTTCTTAGGGAAGATCAATCTCCCAAGACTGAGCCAGGAAGACATAACAGTCATGAATATCTACGCACCCAACACAGGGGCACCTCAATACATAAGTCAGATACTTTCAGACTTAAAAGAAGAAATCAATAATAACACAATAATAGTAGGAGACTTTAACACTCCTCTCACACCAATGAATAGCTCATCCAAACAGAAAATTAATAAAGAAACACAAGCCTTAAATGTCACACTAGAAAAAATGGACCTCATCGATATCTTTAGGACGTTCCATCCAAAAGCAGAATACACTTTCTTCTCAAGTGCTCACGGAAAATTCTCCAGGATAGACCACATCTTGAGCCAGAAATCTAACCTCAGTCAATTCAAAAAACTGTAATTGTATCAACCATCTTCTCGGACCACAATGCAATTGAGACTAGAGGTCAACTACAGGAAAAAGACCACTAAAAACACAAACACATGGAGATTAAACAACACATACCTAAAAAACCAACTGATTACTGAGGAAATCAAAGGAGAAATTTAAAAATTCCTAGAAGAAAATGACAATGAACATACGACCGTGCAAAACCCTTGGGATACCACAAAAGCAGTTCTAAGAGGGAAATTTATAGCAATACAATCCCACCTCAAGAAACTAGGAAACTATGAAGCAGATGACCTAACCCTCCGCTTAAAACAATTGGAAAAAGAAGAACAAAAACATCCCAAAGCCAGCAGAAGACGAGAAATTAGAAAGACTAGAGCAGAAATAAATAAGAAAGAAATGAAAGAAACTATAGTATGGATAAATAAAACAAAAAGCTGCTTCTTTGAAAAGGTAAACAAATTGACAAGCCTCTGGCCAGACTCATCAACAGGAAGAGAGAGAAGAACCAGATCAACAAAATCAAAAACGAAAAAGGAGAGATTACAACAGATAATGCAGAAATCCAAAGGATTCTAAGAGACTATTATGAGCAACTCTATGGCAACAAACTGGACAACCTGGAAGAAATGGACAGTTTCTTAGGGAAGATCAATCTCCCAAGACTGAGCCAGGAAGAAACAGAAACTTTGAACAACCCAATCACTAGCTCAGAAATCGAATCTGTGATTAAAAATCTACCCAAAAATAAAAGCTCAGGGCCAGATGGCTTCACAGCCGAATTCTACCAAACATTTAAAGAAGAGCTAATGCCTGTCCTTCTAAAACTTCAAAAAATTGCACAGGAAAGAAAACGTCCAAACACATTCTACAAGGCCACCATCACCCTGATACCCATACCAGGCAAAGACAACACAAAAAAGGAAAACTATAGGCCAATTTCTCTGATGAACTTAGATGCCAAGATCCTCAATAAAATCCTAGCAAACAGAATTCAATGACACATCAAAAAACTCATACATCATGATCAAGTCGGGTTCATCCCAGGCATGCAAGGATTCTTCAACATCCACAAATCAATCAATGTGATATACCATATCAACAAACTGAGAGACAAACACCACATGATCATCTCAATAGATGCAGAAAAAGCCTTTGATAAAGTACAACACCCATTTATGATAAAAACTCTTCAGAAAATGGGTATAGAAGGAACCTATCTCAACATAATAAACGCCATATATGAGAAGCCCACAGGGAACATATCCTCAACAGTGAAAAACTGAAAGCATTCCCTCTAAGATCAGTAACAAGACAGGGGTGTCCACTTTCACCACTACTATTCAACATAGTCCTGGAAGTGCTAGCAACAACAATTAGAGAAGAGAAAGAAATCAAAGGAATCCAGATTGGAAAGGAAGAAGTCAAGCTCTCTCTTTTTGCAGACAGCATGATATTATACATAGAAAATCCCAAAGACTCTATTGCAAAGCTACTAGCACTAATCAACAAATTCAGCAAAGTCGCAGGATACAAATTCAACACACAGAAATCACTGGCATTCCTATACACAAACAATGAAAAATCAGAAAATGAAATCAAAGAGGCAGTCTCCTTCACCACTGCAACCAAAAGAATCAAATATCTAGGAATAAACCTACCCAAAGAAACAAAAGAACTGTACACAGAAAATTACAAGACATTCATGAAAGAAATTAAGGAAGATTTAAACAGATGGAGAGATATTCCATGTTCCTGGGTCGGAAGAATCAATATTGTGAAAATGATCATACTACCAAATATCATCTACAGATTCAATGCAATACCTATTCAACTTCCATTGACATTTTTCACAGAACTAGACCAAACAATAACACAGTTCATATGGAAACACAACAGACCTCAAATAGCCAAAGCAATCCTTGAGCCCCAACAAATCACAAAATTCGATACAGGAAGAAAACGTCCAAACACATTCTACAAGACTCAAAAAGGCAAAGACAACACAAAAAAGGAAAACTATAGGCCAATTTCTCTGATGAACTTAGATGCCAAGATCCTCAATAAAATCCTAGCAAACAGAATTCAATGACACATCAAAAAACTCATACATCATGATCAAGTCGGGTTCATCCCAGGCATGCAAGGATTCTTCAACATCCACAAATCAATCAATGTGATATACCATATCAACAAACTGAGAGACAAACACCACATGATCATCTCAATAGATGCAGAAAAAGCCTTTGATAAAGTACAACACCCATTTATGATAAAAACTCTTCAGAAAATGGGTATAGAAGGAACCTATCTCAACATAATAAACGCCATATATGAGAAGCCCACAGGGAACATATCCTCAACAGTGAAAAACTGAAAGCATTCCCTCTAAGATCAGTAACAAGACAGGGGTGTCCACTTTCACCACTACTATTCAACATAGTCCTGGAAGTGCTAGCAACAACAATTAGAGAAGAGAAAGAAATCAAAGGAATCCAGATTGGAAAGGAAGAAGTCAAGCTCTCTCTTTTTGCAGACAGCATGATATTATACATAGAAAATCCCAAAGACTCTATTGCAAAGCTACTAGCACTAATCAACAAATTCAGCAAAGTCGCAGGATACAAATTCAACACACAGAAATCACTGGCATTCCTATACACAAACAATGAAAAATCAGAAAATGAAATCAAAGAGGCAGTCTCCTTCACCACTGCAACCAAAAGAATCAAATATCTAGGAATAAACCTACCCAAAGAAACAAAAGAACTGTACACAGAAAATTACAAGACATTCATGAAAGAAATTAAGGAAGATTTAAACAGATGGAGAGATATTCCATGTTCCTGGGTCGGAAGAATCAATATTGTGAAAATGATCATACTACCAAATATCATCTACAGATTCAATGCAATACCTATTCAACTTCCATTGACATTTTTCACAGAACTAGACCAAACAATAACACAGTTCGTATGGAAACACAAAAGACCTCGAATAGCCAAAGCAATCCTGAGAAAGAAAAACGGAGCTGGAGGAATCAAACTCCCTAACTTCAGACTCTACTACAAAGCAACAGTCCTCAAGACAGTATGGTACTGGCACAAAAACAGAACTATAGATCAATGAAACAAGATCGAGAACCCAGAGATAAACCCACGCACCTATGGGTACCTTATTTTTGACAAAGGAGGAGAAACTATAAAATGGGACAAAGACAGCCTCTTCAACTAGTGTTGCTGGGAGAATTGGACAGCTACATGCAAAAAAATGAAGTTGGAACATTCCCTGACACCATACACTAAGATCAACTCAAAATGGATTAAAGACCTAAATGTACGACCAGAAACCATCAAACTCTTAGAGGAGAATATAGGCAAAACCCTCAAGGACATCAATCAAAGCAAGATCTTCTCTGACCCACCAACTAAAATAGCGGAACTGAAAAGAAAAATGAACATGTGGACCTCATGAAGCTTAAAAGCTTTTGTACAGCAAAAGAAATTACAAAAAAGTTCAACAGACACCCCACAGAGTGGGAGAAAATCATAGCAAATGAAACAACAGACAAAGAATTAATCTCCAAAATCTACAAGCAACTCAGACAACTCAGCACAGGGAAAACGAACAACCCAATCAAAAAATGGGAAAAAGATCTAAAGAGACACCTCTCCAAAGAGGACATACAGATGGCCCAAAAGCACATGAAACAATGCTCAACCTCGCTTATTATTAGAGAAATGCAAGTTAAAACTACAATGAGATACCACCTCACACCCATCAGAATGGCCATCTTCAAAAAATCTGCAGACAAAAAATGCTGGAGAGGGTGCGGAGAAAAGGGAACCCTCTTGCATTGCTGGTGGGAATGTAAATTGATACAGCCTCTATGGAAGATTTAAACAGATGGAGAGATATTCCATGTTCCTGGGTCGGAAGAATCAATATTGTGAAAATGATCATACTACCAAATATCATCTACAGATTCAATGCAATACCTATTCAACTTCCATTGACATTTTTCACAGAACTAGACCAAACAATAACACAGTTCGTATGGAAACACAAAAGACCTCGAATAGCCAAAGCAATCCTGAGAAAGAAAAACGGAGCTGGAGGAATCAAACTCCCTAACTTCAGACTCTACTACAAAGCAACAGTCCTCAAGACAGTATGGTACTGGCACAAAAACAGAACTATAGATCAATGAAACAAGATCGAGAACCCAGAGATAAACCCACGCACCTATGGGTACCTTATTTTTGACAAAGGAGGAGAAACTATAAAATGGGACAAAGACAGCCTCTTCAACTAGTGTTGCTGGGAAAATTGGACAGCTACATGCAAAAAAATGAAGTTGGAACATTCCCTGACACCATACACTAAGATCAACTCAAAATGGATTAAAGACCTAAATGTACGACCAGAAACCATCAAACTCTTAGAGGAGAATATAGGCAAAACCCTCAAGGACATCAATCAAAGCAAGATCTTCTCTGACCCACCAACTAAAATAGCGGAACTGAAAAGAAAAATGAACATGTGGACCTCATGAAGCTTAAAAGCTTTTGTACAGCAAAAGAAATTACAAAAAAGTTCAACAGACACCCCACAGAGTGGGAGAAAATCATAGCAAATGAAACAACAGACAAAGAATTAATCTCCAAAATCTACAAGCAACTCAGACAACTCAGCACAGGGAAAACGAACAACCCAATCAAAAAATGGGAAAAAGATCTAAAGAGACACCTCTCCAAAGAGGACATACAGATGGCCCAAAAGCACATGAAACAATGCTCAACCTCGCTTATTATTAGAGAAATGCAAGTTAAAACTACAATGAGATACCACCTCACACCCATCAGAATGGCCATCTTCAAAAAATCTGCAGACAAAAAATGCTGGAGAGGGTGCGGAGAAAAGGGAACCCTCTTGCATTGCTGGTGGGAATGTAAATTGATACAGCCTCTATGGAAGACAGTATGGAGATTTCTTTAAAAACTAAAAAAAAAGCACCCTAAGACCCAGCAATCCCACTATTAGGCTTATATCCTGATGAAATCAAAACTGAAAGAAGCACCTGTACCCCAATGTTCATTGCAGCTCTCTATACAATAGCCAGAACATGGAAGCAACCTAGATGTCCATCGACGAATGAATGGATACAGAAGCACTGGTACATATATACAATGGAATACTACTCAGCTGTTAAAAGAAATGCAGAAGACTCAGTCCTAATGAAGTGACTGGCTCTAGAACCTATCATAAAAAGTGAAGTAAGTCAAAAAGAGAAAGACAAATACAGTATACTAACACACATATATGGAATCTAGTAGGACGGTCTTGATAACACACGCAGGGAACTCATGGAAAAACAGAGCATAGACATAGTGACATTGTCGGGAAGAAATAGGGATGGGGGAAGCATGGAGGAAGTAACAAGGAAACCTATACTGTTATGTGTGGAAAAAATAGCTAGTGTCATTGTGCTAAGGGAATAGGAGTGCTTACAATGGCTTGGGGGGATGGTCTGGAGGGGTGGGATAGGGGGAACTGGGGAGGGGTGGGGACCATGGATATGCATATGACTGATCTGGGAACATACATGTCTGTGAACAACAAAACTCCGTAAAACCTTTAAAATAAAGAATAAAAAAAAAAAGAATTGTACAAAGAAAACTCATAAACCACCATCTAGATTCAACAATTGTCAATAATTTGTTATACTCATTTGATTATGCATATTCATCCATGCATACATTTTGATCCTTTTCACAGGATATGTAAACCTCACTATCATATACACCTACAGAGTTTAACATGTCAGACTCTTCTTTATATATTAATATAGATCCATATTGACTATGTCTTTAGTCCTAAGAGCATAGTCCCTATTCTAAGCTGTGGTATTTACTCTCAAAGTGAGTATCTTCCATAATCCCAATTGAACACCTGAGATTCTTACCAAGAACCTGGCTGGGATATACTCTGTTGTTTGGTCACTGACTCATGTCTGACTCTTTGCAACCCCCTAGACTGCCACACATCAGGCTTATCTATCCTTCACTATCTCCTAGAGTTTGCTCAAACTCATGTCTGTTGTGTTGATGATGCCATCCTAACATTTCATTCTCTGTTGCTTTCTTCTCCTCCTACCCTCAATGTTTACCAGAATCAGGGTATTTTCCAATGAGTTGGCTCTTCACATCAGGAAGCCAAAGTACTCTGGCTGGAATATAATTCTAAGGTCTTCCAGCACTGTATGACATCTGGTGTCTCTGTTCATATTCTTCAAGGAGTCTTGCGTCATATATTTTTCAGTCCGGGGACAGCCCAGTCCCTCTCTACACAGCTTTCTTCTTCTGTACAATGCTTGACAAATACCAGCTGCTTCACCACCGTAGAACTTACCACCCTTTTAAAGTGAATCCTATGTACTGTCTAGGCTTCAATTCTCTATGTCAGTGGCTAGAATAACACTGCCCAAAAGAACTTTCTGTGATGATGAAAATATTCTACATCTGCACTGTTTAATGTGGAGACTATTACCCATAAATTGAGTACTAAAAATGTGACCTATTTGAAGAACTATATTCAGAGCTTTAATTTTAATTAATTTTTAAAATTATTTATTTATTTTTGGCTATTCTGGTTTTCACTGCTGCCACAAGGATCTTCTCTAGTAGAGGTGAGCAAACTTCTTGTTGCAGTAACTTCTTTTGTCGTGAAACTCAGGCTATAGGGCACACAGGCTTCAGTAGTTGTGGCACATGGGCTCCATAGCTGCAGCCCCGAGGTTCTAGAGCACAGGCTCAATAGTTGTGGCTCACAGACTTAGTTGCTCCGCAGCATGTGGGATCTTCCCAGATCAGGGTTTGAACTCATTTCTCCTGCATTGGAAGGAGAGCTCTTTACCACTGAACTACCAGGGAAGCCCAATTTTAATTAATTTTAACTTTAATTATCACATATGATTAATGGGTACCATATTGGACAGTGCAGATCTAGAAAATATCCCCAAGGAGAGAGCAAGTAAATGTGGTACTCCCATCTAGTATTTGCCTTCTCTCAAATTTCACATTTCTTTGTGAATATTTGTAAAGAATTACCTAATTGTTTTGGCCAGGTTTGTAGTTTTTACTTGAAAATGGTAAATCTAATATAGTTTTCAGTTATGTTCAGGATTATATTGGCTTTTGTTTACATGAAAAATATGAATTTGGCTAAACATGTAATTCTGATCCCCTAGTAAAATACAGTAGAAAAAGAATGGGCTGTTCCATCAGAATTGTGCTAGGTCAGATAGCTTTACATGTATTCCTGTGACTTCTGTTATTTGACCCTCACATGGTGCACTTTATCTTCTATGTATAATAATAATTCCTAGTGAGTCCAACATAGCCTCAAAGAGTGATTCCACAAAAATGGGATTAGACAAAGTTTGTATTCAAACAACTAACAAAAGCAAAATCAAATCAAATGACTGCATCATTACTTGGCCTCAACACAGGAGACCAAAACCATAGTCCAGGTTGATTGAAAGTGTTCCATGAGCTTCCTTTGTGCTCTTAGATCCTGTGAGAACTTGGGGTTTTCATGTCTGTGACACTGTATCATCCATAGTTTGTCAATAAACCAATACAAATATGCTAAGTAAATAAGTAAAACATACTCATTCCATCTGTGTCATTAAGTAGACTGGTTAAGAAGAAGGAAGTGCTAACTTAAAGCCTTATTTCTCTCCAGTTGGTGAGAATGCAGTAAATTTGCAGAGCACCTCACCACTGAAGACCAGTCATAGGAATCACAAAGAAATTGTTCAAGACTGATTGTCTCTCCCAACAGTAGTTGTGGCACATGGGCTCCATAGCTGCAGCCCGAGGTTCTAGAGCACAGGCTCAATAGTTGTGGCTCACAGACTTAGTTGCTCCAGCATGTGGGATCTTCCCAGATCAGGGTTTGAACTCATTTCTCCTGCATTGGAAGGAGAGCTCTTTACCACTGAACTACCAGGGAAGCCCAATTTTAATTAATTTTAACTTTAATTATCACATATGATTAATGGGTACCATATTGGACAGTGCAGATCTAGAAAATATCCCCAAGGAGAGAGCAAGTAAATGTGGTACTCCCATCTAGTATTTGCCTTCTCTCAAATTTCACATTTCTTTGTGAATATTTGTAAAGAATTACCTAATTGTTTTGGCCAGGTTTGTAGTTTTTACTTGAAAATGGTAAATCTAATATAGTTTTCAGTTATGTTCAGGATTATATTGGCTTTTGTTTACATGAAAAATATGAATTTGGCTAAACATGTAATTCTGATCCCCTAGTAAAATACAGTAGAAAAAGAATGGGCTGTTCCATCAGAATTGTGCTAGGTCAGATAGCTTTACATGTATTCCTGTGACTTCTGTTATTTGACCCTCACATGGTGCACTTTATCTTCTATGTATAATAATAATTCCTAGTGAGTCCAACATAGCCTCAAAGAGTGATTCCACAAAAATGGGATTAGACAAAGTTTGTATTCAAACAACTAACAAAAGCAAAATCAAATCAAATGACTGCATCATTACTTGGCCTCAACACAGGAGACCAAAACCATAGTCCAGGTTGATTGAAAGTGTTCCATGAGCTTCCTTTGTGCTCTTAGATCCTGTGAGAACTTGGGGTTTTCATGTCTGTGACACTGTATCATCCATAGTTTGTCAATAAACCAATACAAATATGCTAAGTAAATAAGTAAAACATACTCATTCCATCTGTGTCATTAAGTAGACTGGTTAAGAAGAAGGAAGTGCTAACTTAAAGCCTTATTTCTCTCTCCAGTTGGTGAGAATGCAGTAAATTTGCAGAGCACCTCACCACTGAAGACCAGTCATAGGAATCACAAAGAAAAATTGTTCAAGACTGATTGTTCAAACTCATGCCCACAGAATGCCAGTTTGACCTTTAACAGACACACAGAATTTCACCCAGAGAATGCAGTATTTCATGCATTGGATAATAAAGATGTTTGGCTCACTTCAAAATGCAGCCTTCCTTAGAGAAATTCACTTTTAAGCCCAAAGATACGGGGATATACCAGAGAAAGCTGTGTTCAAGCGGCCAATTACTCTACTTTCTCATAAACTTATGGTGCTTCTCATTAAGTCTGTCGTTTGTACAATGACCTAAACCCAGAGTGCATGCACAATATTAATAAAATGGTCTATTTTTTTCATTTAACTCCTCTACTTAATTTTCTTACCATGGCATATTTTGCTTAATTCAGTTTGATGTATGATTTCTTATTTAGGTCTCCACAAAATAACTCAGTCCCTCTGCAATTATAAGTAATCCTATGGTGGGGGGCTTCCCTGGTGGTCTAGTGGATAAGGACACCGCCTTGCAGTGCAAGGGGAGCCAGTTCAATCCCTGGCCTGGGAAGATCCCACATGCTGCAGAGTGGCTGACCGATGTGTCCAATTACCGAACCGGAGCTCTGGAGCGCATGCACCCAGAGCCGGTGCTCTGCGACAACAGAGGCCACTGCGATGGGAGGCCCACACGGGCCAAAGAACAAAGATGGATGAAACTAGACAAATGAAAGACCAGTGGAAGTGGCCCCCCCACCCCCTCCCTCCCCACCCTGCCAAAAATTTTAAAAAATAAAAATAAATAAGTAATCCTATGAAAGAATGAATCAAAACTCAATTATGGAGTGTGGTAAGTGTAAGCTACATTGTAGCTGGGAATAATCTCTACCAATCAGTGTTTGGGAAAGTGTTCCATTTTTAGTGAGAACTTGGGGTTTTCATGTCTGTGACACTGTATCATCCATAGTTTGTCAATAAACCAATACAAATATGCTAAGTAAATAAGTAAAACATACTCATTCCATCTGTGTCATTAAGTAGACTGGTTAAGAAGAAGGAAGTGCTAACTTAAAGCCTTATTTCTCTCTCCAGTTGGTGAGAATGCAGTAAATTTGCAGAGCACCTCACCACTGAAGACCAGTCATAGGAATCACAAAGAAAAATTGTTCAAGACTGATTGTTCAAACTCATGCCCACAGAATGCCAGTTTGACCTTTAACAGACACACAGAATTTCACCCAGAGAATGCAGTATTTCATGCATTGGATAATAAAGATGTTTGGCTCACTTCAAAATGCAGCCTTCCTTAGAGAAATTCACTTTTAAGCCCAAAGATACGGGGATATACCAGAGAAAGCTGTGTTCAAGCGGCCAATTACTCTACTTTCTCATAAACTTATGGTGCTTCTCATTAAGTCTGTCGTTTGTACAATGACCTAAACCCAGAGTGCATGCACAATATTAATAAAATGGTCTATTTTTTTCATTTAACTCCTCTACTTAATTTTCTTACCATGGCATATTTTGCTTAATTCAGTTTGATGTATGATTTCTTATTTAGGTCTCCACAAAATAACTCAGTCCCTCTGCAATTATAAGTAATCCTATGGTGGGGGGCTTCCCTGGTGGTCTAGTGGATAAGGACACCGCCTTGCAGTGCAAGGGGAGCCAGTTCAATCCCTGGCCTGGGAAGATCCCACATGCTGCAGAGTGGCTGACTGATGTGTCCAATTACCGAACCGGAGCTCTGGAGCGCATGCACCCAGAGCCGGTGCTCTGCGACAACAGAGGCCACTGCGATGGGAGGCCCACACGGGCCAAAGAACAAAGATGGATGAAACTAGACAAATGAAAGACCAGTGGAAGTGGCCCGCCCACCCCCCTCCCTCCCCACCCTGCCAAAAATTTTAAAAAAATAAAAAATAAATAAGTAATCCTATGAAAGAATGAATCAAAACTCAATTATGGAGTGTGGTAAGTGTAAGCTACATTGTAGCTGGGAATAATCTCTACCAATCAGTGCAACCTGAAGGAAGATGGGGCCTTGATATGAGTTAGATTTCAACAGGCTCACATAGTAAAGCATTTTCCATATATCACTCTCCTTCCACATGTAGCAAGCTATCTTAAAATATATATTTTTAATAAAAACTGTGTTTCTGATGCTAAATTGTTTCTTTGTCAAAAAGACACTTTTATATTTGACTATTTTATTACTTACAATTGATTTTGTGATTTTTTGTAATGAATTCAGTAGTAATACTCAAAGTGATAGACATGCACATAATTTTGTGCATTCTCCAATCTTCCTACCAAGAAGTCCTGGAATTAATTCTGCTATAATTCTTCCATATAAGTTGAAATTGCAACTACCTAGTGAACTTCATTCCAAAATTTCACAAACCCCACACATTACTTTCTAGATTTAGTTTTAGCTTCCAACCTTCAAGTTCATGTATCTCTTTTACTATCACTTATAACTCCCTCTTGTACATTAATGTCTACTGATGGAGTTAGTTGCAAAATTTTGACTATTGCTAGAAGTTAAATTTTTCAAACATAAATAAGGTTTAGTATCTGAACTGCTGATTCAGGTGTTTTACGGTTAGGAGACTGTCTCTGCAAATGTAGTCAATTCTTCAATGCCTAAATATTTATCAAAGGAGATTTCTAAGATGATTCGGAAAAATACCTGAAAATAGATCATACCAACACTTAAACAATTAGTTCTTAGGGAAATAAAAGGTCAAGCAATCACATTGAATCAGCGGCACTGATTGTTCTAGAGCCAATAGTCTAGAGGAGCAAACTGACTTTTGATTGTGGAAGAATTGTATTTGACAACTAAATATGTAGCTAATTTTATGAAGAGAGGTTCAAGTGGATTACAGATGGATATTACTAATCCAAATACACTCTTTCTTGGCATTTCTACTTCCTCAAGAATATAAATACATAATTAATGTGATAGTAACATGGTTTGCTTAGATGAGGATGAAAAAGTATGGCTTTACATCTTATCTTCTTATCTCACAGGTCCTTACTTGATAACTCCTTGCAAAACAGTGTTCATACTTCTCTAGTTTGATCGCCCCCAAAACTATTCCTGCTAGGTCCTTGATGATCTTCAGCTTGGAGAGAGAACAAATATAAGTAATCTTCAAAGGAAATAGGTCAACTTCTCATCAGCAAAAGTAGTCTTAGATATGTGGGATCCAATAAGATTTGTTTCTTTTTCATGTAATCCCCTGCTCAAATTTGAGTCTTAGATTTTAGAAAACTTCCTGAATTTAGTTTGGCAATCCTTTGTCTCAAGTCTGTAACTTCTCTTTTTCACATATATGATTTCCAAATGTTTCTTCATATATAGTAAGATGAATCTTCTCTCATAATAGGGGTGATGTTAAATTAGTTTAGGAATGATTTTTTTTAATGATGCAGTCACTTTAGTTTTTTAAAGATTTTCTTCAAAGTGAACCACTTGTGAAAACTTCATTGAATTTGTTACAATATTGCTTCTGTTTTATGTTTTTCAGTTCACTGGCCAGGAGGCACATGGAAAATTAGCTCCTCCACTAGGTATCAAAGCCAAGCCCCTCTCCCTTTCCTTGGAAAGCCAAGGCTTAACCACCTGTACCAGGGATGTCCCAGGAATGATCTTTTATGATTTAGTCTTTGTCTTGCCTGAGCTTCTTCTCCCTACTTCTAATCTATTCAAGCCCATTTATCTCTCATTTCACGTTTATTGCACCATTTAAATTAGGACAATTTGATAAGGTTATCTTGGGAAAGAAATGGTCAAGCAATCACATTGAAGCAGCGGCACTGATTGTTCTAGAGCCAATAGTCTAGAGGAGCAAACTGACTTTTGATTGTGGAAGAATTGTATTTGACAACTAAATATGTAGCTAATTTTATGAAGAGAGGTTCAAGTGGATTACAGATGGATATTACTAATCCAAATACACTCTTTCTTGGCATTTCTACTTCCTCAAGAATATAAATACATAATTAATGTGATAGTAACATGGTTTGCTTAGATGAGGATGAAAAAGTATGGCTTTACATCTTATCTTCTTATCTCACAGGTCCTTACTTGATAACTCCTTGCAAAACAGTGTTCATACTTCTCTAGTTTGATCGCCCCAAGACTATTCCTGCTAGGGCCTTGATGATCTTCAGCTTGGAGAGAGAACAAATATAAGTAATCTTCAAAGGAAATAGGTCAACTTCTCATCAGCAAAAGTAGTCTTAGATATGTGGGATCCAATAAGATTTGTTTCTTTTTCATGTAATCCCCTGCTCAAATTTGAGTCTTAGATTTTAGAAAACTTCCTGAATTTAGTTTGGCAATCCTTTGTCTCAAGTCTGTAACTTCTCTTTTTCACATATATGATTTCCAAATGTTTCTTCATATATAGTAAGATGAATCTTCTCTCATAATAGGGGTGATGTTAAATTAGTTTAGGAATGATTTTTTTTAATGATGCAGTCACTTTAGTTTTTTAAAGATTTTCTTCAAAGTGAACCACTTGTGAAAACTTCATTGAATTTGTTACAATATTGCTTCTGTTTTATGTTTTTCAGTTCACTGGCCAGGAGGCACATGGAAAATTAGCTCCTCCACTAGGTATCAAAGCCAAGCCCCTCTCCCTTTCCTTGGAAAGCCAAGGCTTAACCACCTGTACCAGGGATGTCCCAGGAATGATCTTTTATGATTTAGTCTTTGTCTTGCCTGAGCTTCTTCTCCCTACTTCTAATCTATTCAAGCCCATTTATCTCTCATTTCACGTTTATTGCACCATTTGAAATTAGGACAATTTGATAAGGTTATCTTGGGGAAAGAAATGGCAACCCAATCCAGTGATCTTGCCCGTATAATCCCATGGACAGAGGAGCCTGGCAGGCTACATTCCAAAGGGTTACAAAGAGTCAGACAGACTGAACCACTAAGCAGGCACATACAACAAGATTTTAAAAAAATATAATACACATTCTAACATTATACATATTTTTAAAATACAGAAAATAGAAGGAAACAAAATATCTGAGTACTAAAAATGAGAGAAGCCTCCAGCCCTCTTCCTGCACACCCTGCTTTTCAAAAAGCCAATCTGATGAGAATCTCTCTTGGCTGAGACCTCTCTGTGGATTTCCATAGCCCACAGGACAAGGTGCACATTTCTTATTGTGGCAAACTAAGTTCTTCATCATCAGGCTCCTTCCTAATTATTCCATACAATCTCAGATCTCTGAAGCAATGATTCGTAAACTTGAGCATCTATAATGCCTACTCCCATGTGAATCACTTTATTATGCAAAACCTTAGACAGCCTGTTCTTCCATTATGACTGCATAGGACTAAAACAGGGCCTCCAAATTTGCATTTTTAACATTCACTCTAGGAGATTCTGGTGCAACAGGCTGCCAAGCCACTCTAAGAATTATTTCTCTTGGCATCTCATCTTCACAATTGGCTCTGTTTTATTTTATTACTTTGATTTCACACATACTATTTCTTCTAGAAGGAAACCACTGCTCATCATTTAAAAGCATATTCCTAATGATCTTTCAAGACTAAAAACATCAGCATTGATCAAATGTGCTTGAAGGTAGAGAGAAAAACAATTTAAAAAAGGTTTCTCCTACTCCTATCAACCCACTCCTTTAAAAATCCAGAATAAAAACAAAGGGAACACATCTTTTAAGAAAATTATTTTTCAAAAAATAATCTTCTTGAATTTACCTATCTCTTTCCTTAGAGGCCTCAATGCCGTGTCAGGCACTGTAGAGGGAATAACATAGTAGAAAATCATCCTAGCCTTAAGGAACCCATTACCAAAGGATAAGAGAAAGTATCCTAGAGAATAGAAATGTACTGAGTTAATGCCTAAAGCTTTATGTTAGACATTTGTCAAAAGTCATGGTTCTTGGAGGAATACAATTAATAGGAAATACAGAGTCTCTCACATATGCATATAACACACCCCTACATGCACATTCAATGGGCTAATAACAAATTGATCCTTAAGGGTAGAAGGAAATTATGGTAAATTTACCTTCCATCAGGGAAAACTGAAGATCAGGAGATGTCTAAGGTAAACCTTGATAAGACAGAAAATGACAATCATACAAACATACTAGACCTAGATGTATAGATGTGAAATGGAGCTTGGTAAGGGCTGGTGAGGGAACGAGTGGAAAAAGAATGAGATCCTTTGCACACTTTTAAATCAGATTTTTTAAAAAAATATGAAGTTGTATGAGCTCTTTATGTGTTTTAGATATTAACCCTTATCAGACACACCATTTGCAAGAATCTTCTCCTATTTAGCAGGTTGTCTGTTCTGTTCATCATTTCCTTTGCTCTGGAAAAGTTTTTACGTTTAGTTAGGTCCCTTTTGGAGGTGGGGTGTGGGGGTCTGGGGAGACAGGCTTTACCACTTTGCCATCTGATAGGGAAAACACAGAAGATAGTGTCTCAAGAACTGTGCCCTGTCCATGGTAAATAAAAAGAAGCTATATAGTAAGGGCAAGGATATGTGATTAGTATCAACAGTCTTGCATTCATATTTCTTCTGAAAAGTTTCAAAAAGGTGAGGTTGCTGACAAGATTGGGGCATGTGCAGGGTCTTAAGTGGTCATCTCTCCTCATCTTGATGAAGGCACCATTTGCTTTTTGGTTTCATTTCCCTTGCCTAGGAGAGAGATCATGGGTGTGTGTGTGTATGTATGTGTGTATATATATATATATAGCTAAGACTTACCTATGTCAGAGAGTGCATTGCCTACATTTTCTTCTAGGACTTTTGTGGTTTCTGGACTCAAATTTATATATTTAATCTATTTTGAACAGAAGATCTGAATATACATTTTTAAAAAATGACATACAAGCCAGCAGGCATATGAAAAGATGCTCAACATCACTAGTCATCAGGGAAATGCAAATCAAAACCACAATGAGAAGTCCTCTCACAACCACCAGAATGGCTAGTATCAAAAAGACAAGAAGTAAAAAGTATTGAAGAGGATTCAGAGTAAAGAGTACCCTGGTGCGAGGAGCCGCCGGAACCCGCCCGCCGCGAGGAGCCGCCGGAACCCGCCCGCCGCGAGGAGCCGCCGGAACCCGCCCGCCGCGAGGAGCCGCCGGAACCCGCCCGCCGCGAGGAGCCGCCGGAACCCGCCCGCCGCGAGGAGCCGCCGGAACCCGCCCGCCCGCGAGCCGCGGAACCCGCCCGCCGCGAGCCGCGGAACCCGCCCGCGCGAGGAGCCGCGGAACCGCGCCGCGCGAGGCCGCGGACGCGCGAGCCGCGGACGCCGCGAGCGGAGCCGCGAGCGCGGGCGAGGATGCACCTCTTGTTCCTCAGATGCTAGTGTGAACTAGTATCACAGAACACCATAGCAAACCAGACATAGAGCCTACACTCCTGACCAATCATCAAACCAAGGATCCTCAGGCGGAAGCCCGGATTCCAAGACCCCACACTGATTATCAAAGAACATACAACACTACAGATTATTCACCTGTAAACAAGGTCTATCACCACCCAAGACACAAGCCACTGAACCCTTCTACAAGGACAGAAACCCAAAGGAAGGGAGAATTCAACCAAGAAGCCTGCTGGGAATAAGAACTCCATACACACAGACACACACAAAGAAACAAAAATTAACCTAATAATGAAACGTCAGAGAAACACTGTACAAATGAAGGACCAAGCTAGAGAAACATCACTTCAAATGACAGAGGAGGAGATAGACAAGCTATCTGAAAGAGAATTCAGAAAAACTATACTAATGAGGATGCAAAACACCGAAAACAGAATATTAGAGGAAATTAGTGCATTGAGAAAAGACATGCAGGAAATGAAAAATAAGCAAATAGAGACCACCAACTCAATTGCTGAACTCAAAAATACTATAGAAGGTCTCAACAGTAGAGTATCAGAGGCTGAAGAACGGATAAGTGAGCTGGAAGACAGAATGGTGGAAATAAGTGCTGAAGAACAGAACAAAGCCCAAAGAATTAAAAGAACTGAGGATAGCCTCAGAGACCTATGGGACAATATTAAACGCACCAACATTAGAATTATAGGAGTTCCAGAAGAAGAAGAAGAGAAGAAAGACTATGAAAAAATTCTTGAAGAGGTTATAGTTGAAAACTTCCCCAGCATGGGAAAGGAGATAGTCAGCCAAGTCCAAGAAGCACAAAGAGTTCCATACAGGAGAAACCCCAGAAGAAACACACCAAGGCACATACTAATCAAACTAACGCAGACTAAATATAAAGACAGATTACTAAAAGCAGCTAGGAGCAAACAACAAATAACATATAAAGGAAACCCCATACGTTTAACTGCGGATCTCTCAACAGAAACCCTGCAGGCCAGAAGAGAATGGCAAGATACATTTAAACGGATAAAAAGAGAATAACCTGCAACCACGAATTCTCTACCCAGCAAGAATCTCATTCAAAATCGATGGTGACGTCAAAAGCTTCACAGACAAGCAAAAACTAAAAGAACTCTGTACCACAAAACCAGCCCTACAACAAGTGTTAAAGGACCTGATATAGTTCAATAGAGCCTACACCGCCTGATCAATCATCAAACCAAGGATCCTCGAAGCGGAAGCCCGGATTCCAAGACCCCACACTGATTATCAAAGAACATACAACACTACAGATTATTCACCTGTAAACAAGGTCTATCACCACCCAAGACACAAGCCACTGAACCCTTCTACAAGGACAGAAACCCAAAGGAAGGGAGAATTCAACCAAGAAGCCTGCTGGGAATAAGAACTCCATACACACAGACACACACAAAGAAACAAAAATTAACCTAATAATGAAACGTCAGAGAAACACTGTACAAATGAAGGACCAAGCTAGAGAAACATCACTTCAAATGACAGAGGAGGAGATAGACAAGCTATCTGAAAGAGAATTCAGAAAAACTATACTAATGAGGATGCAAAACACCGAAAACAGAATATTAGAGGAAATTAGTGCATTGAGAAAAGACATGCAGGAAATGAAAAATAAGCAAATAGAGACCACCAACTCAATTGCTGAACTCAAAAATACTATAGAAGGTCTCAACAGTAGAGTATCAGAGGCTGAAGAACGGATAAGTGAGCTGGAAGACAGAATGGTGGAAATAAGTGCTGAAGAACAGAACAAAGCCCAAAGAATTAAAAGAACTGAGGATAGCCTCAGAGACCTATGGGACAATATTAAACGCACCAACATTAGAATTATAGGAGTTCCAGAAGAAGAAGAAGAGAAGAAAGACTATGAAAAAATTCTTGAAGAGGTTATAGTTGAAAACTTCCCCAGCATGGGAAAGGAGATAGTCAGCCAAGTCCAAGAAGCACAAAGAGTTCCATACAGGAGAAACCCCAGAAGAAACACACCAAGGCACATACTAATCAAACTAACGCAGACTAAATATAAAGACAGATTACTAAAAGCAGCTAGGAGCAAACAACAAATAACATATAAAGGAAACCCCATACGTTTAACTGCGGATCTCTCAACAGAAACCCTGCAGGCCAGAAGAGAATGGCAAGATACATTTAAACGGATAAAAAGAGAATAACCTGCAACCACGAATTCTCTACCCAGCAAGAATCTCATTCAAAATCGATGGTGACGTCAAAAGCTTCACAGACAAGCAAAAACTAAAAGAACTCTGTACCACAAAACCAGCCCTACAACAAGTGTTAAAGGACCTGATATAGCCAATAAATACAAGAGTAGGAGAAGCCTTACAAATCAAACCCCAAATTTCTAAGAAGATGACAATAGGAACATTCGTATCAATAATTACTTTGAATGTAAATGGACTAAATGCTCCAACCAAACGACACAGGCTGGCTGAATGGATCCAGAAGCAAGACCCATATATATGCTGTTTACAAGAGACCCACTTCAGACCTAGAGACACTCATAGACTGAAAGTGAAAGGCTGGAAAAAGATATTCCATGCAAATGGAAATCAAAAGAAAGCTGGAGTAGCAATCCTTATATCAGACAAAATAGACTTTAAAGTAAAGAAGATTCTAAGAGACAAGGCAGGCCACTACATCATGATTAAGGGATCTATCCAAGAGGAAGACATAACAGTCATGAATATCTACGCACCAACACAGGGGCACCTCAATACATAAGACAGGTACTTTCAGACATAAAAGAAGAAATCAACAATAACACAATAATAGTAGGAGACTTTAACACTCCTCTCACACCAATGGACAGATCAACAAAACAGAAAATTAATAAAGAAACACAAGCCTTAAATGCCACACTGGAAAAGATGGACCTCATCGATATCTTTAGGACATTCCATCCAAAAGCAGAAGAATACACTTTCTTCTCAAGTGCTCACGGAACATTCTCCAGGATAGACCACATCTTGGGCCACAAATCTAACCTCAGTCAGTTCAAGAAAACGGAAATTATATCAACCATCTTCTCGGACCACAATGCGGGAAAGGAGATAGTCAGCCAAGTCCAAGAAGCACAAAGAGTTCCATACAGGAGAAACCCCAGAAGAAACACACCAAGGCACATACTAATCAAACTAACGCAGACTAAATATAAAGACAGATTACTAAAAGCAGCTAGGAGCAAACAACAAATAACATATAAAGGAAACCCCATACGTTTAACTGCGGATCTCTCAACAGAAACCCTGCAGGCCAGAAGAGAATGGCAAGATACATTTAAACGGATAAAAAGAGAATAACCTGCAACCACGAATTCTCTACCCAGCAAGAATCTCATTCAAAATCGATGGTGACGTCAAAAGCTTCACAGACAAGCAAAAACTAAAAGAACTCTGTACCACAAAACCAGCCCTACAACAAGTGTTAAAGGACCTGATATAGCCAATAAATACAAGAGTAGGAGAAGCCTTACAAATCAAACCCCAAATTTCTAAGAAGATGACAATAGGAACATTCGTATCAATAATTACTTTGAATGTAAATGGACTAAATGCTCCAACCAAACGACACAGGCTGGCTGAATGGATCCAGAAGCAAGACCCATATATATGCTGTTTACAAGAGACCCACTTCAGACCTAGAGACACTCATAGACTGAAAGTGAAAGGCTGGAAAAAGATATTCCATGCAAATGGAAATCAAAAGAAAGCTGGAGTAGCAATCCTTATATCAGACAAAATAGACTTTAAAGTAAAGAAGATTCTAAGAGACAAGGCAGGCCACTACATCATGATTAAGGGATCTATCCAAGAGGAAGACATAACAGTCATGAATATCTACGCACCCAACACAGGGGCACCTCAATACATAAGACAGGTACTTTCAGACATAAAAGAAGAAATCAACAATAACACAATAATAGTAGGAGACTTTAACACTCCTCTCACACCAATGGACAGATCAACAAAACAGAAAATTAATAAAGAAACACAAGCCTTAAATGCCACACTGGAAAAGATGGACCTCATCGATATCTTTAGGACATTCCATCCAAAAGCAGAAGAATACACTTTCTTCTCAAGTGCTCACGGAACATTCTCCAGGATAGACCACATCTTGGGCCACAAATCTAACCTCAGTCAGTTCAAGAAAACGGAAATTATATCAACCATCTTCTCGGACCACAATGCAATGAGAGTGGAGATCAACTACCAGAAAAAAAACCCTAAAAACAGAAACACATGGAGATTAAACAATACATACCTAAAAAACCAACTGATCATTGAGGAAATCAAAGGAGAAATTAAACAATTCCTAGAAGAAAATGACAATGAACACACGACAGTGCAAAACCTATGGGATACAGCAAAAGCAGTTCTAAGAGGGAAATTTATAGCAATACAATCCCACCTCAAGAAACTAGGAAAATATGAAGCAGATGACCTAACCCTCCGCTTAAAACAGTTGGAGAAAGAAGAACAAAAACATCCCAGAGCCAGCAGAAGAAGAGAAATCATAAAGATCAGAGCAGAAATAAATGAGAAAGAAACAAAAGAAACAATAGTAAAGATAAATAAAACAAAAAGCTGGTTCTTTGAAAAGGTAAACAAAATTGACAAGCCACTGGCCAGACTCATTAAGAAAAAGAGAGAAGAACCAGATCAACAAAATCAAAAACGAAAAAGGAGAGATTACAACAGATAATGCAGAAATCCAAAGGATTCTAAGAGACTATTATGAGCAACTCTATGGCAACAAACTGGACAACTTGGAAGAAATGGACAGTTTCTTGGACATGATTAATCTCCCAAGACTGAGCCAGGAAGAAACAGAAACTTTGAACAACCCAATCACAAGCTCAGAAATCAACTTTGTGATTAAAAATCTACCCAAAAATAAAAGCCCAGGACCAGATGGCTTCACAGCCGAATTCTACCAAACATTTAAAGAAGAGCTAATGCCTGTCCTTCTAAAACTCTTTCAAAAAATTGCACAGGAAGGAAAACTCCCAAACACATTCTACGAGGCCACCATCACCCTGATACCCGAAAGCCAAAAAGGAAAACTATAGGCCAATTTCGAAACATGAAGTATCCATAACAGTCATGAATATCTACCAACACAGGGGCACCTCAATACATAAGACAGGTACTTTCAGACATAAAAGAAGAAATCAACAATAACACAATAATAGTAGGAGACTTTAACACTCCTCTCACACCAATGGACAGATCAACAAAACAGAAAATTAATAAAGAAACACAAGCCTTAAATGCCACACTGGAAAAGATGGACCTCATCGATATCTTTAGGACATTCCATCCAAAAGCAGAAGAATACACTTTCTTCTCAAGTGCTCACGGAACATTCTCCAGGATAGACCACATCTTGGGCCACAAATCTAACCTCAGTCAGTTCAAGAAAACGGAAATTATATCAACCATCTTCTCGGACCACAATGCAATGAGAGTGGAGATCAACTACCAGAAAAAAAACCCTAAAAACAGAAACACATGGAGATTAAACAATACATACCTAAAAAACCAACTGATCATTGAGGAAATCAAAGGAGAAATTAAACAATTCCTAGAAGAAAATGACAATGAACACACGACAGTGCAAAACCTATGGGATACAGCAAAAGCAGTTCTAAGAGGGAAATTTATAGCAATACAATCCCACCTCAAGAAACTAGGAAAATATGAAGCAGATGACCTAACCCTCCGCTTAAAACAGTTGGAGAAAGAAGAACAAAAACATCCCAGAGCCAGCAGAAGAAGAGAAATCATAAAGATCAGAGCAGAAATAAATGAGAAAGAAACAAAAGAAACAATAGTAAAGATAAATAAAACAAAAAGCTGGTTCTTTGAAAAGGTAAACAAAATTGACAAGCCACTGGCCAGACTCATTAAGAAAAAGAGAGAGAAGAACCAGATCAACAAAATCAAAAACGAAAAAGGAGAGATTACAACAGATAATGCAGAAATCCAAAGGATTCTAAGAGACTATTATGAGCAACTCTATGGCAACAAACTGGACAACTTGGAAGAAACGGACAGTTTCTTGGACAGGATTAATCTCCCAAGACTGAGCCAGGAAGAAACAGAAACTTTGAACAACCCAATCACAAGCTCAGAAATCAACTTTGTGATTAAAAATCTACCCAAAAATAAAAGCCCAGGGCCAGATGGCTTCACAGCCGAATTCTACCAAACATTTAAAGAAGAGCTAATGCCTGTCCTTCTAAAACTCTTTCAAAAAATTGCACAGGAAGGAAAACTCCCAAACACATTCTACGAGGCCACCATCACCCTGATACCCAAACCAGGCAAAGACAACACAAAAAAGGAAAACTATAGGCCAATTTCACTGATGAACTTAGATGCCAAGATCCTCAACAAAATCCTAGCAAACAGAATTCAACGACATGTCAAAAAACTCATACATCACGATCAAGTTGGGTTCATCCCAGGCATGCAAGGCTTCTTCAACATCCGCAAATCAATCAACGTGATACACCATATCAACAAGTTGAAAGAAAAAATCACATGATCATCTCAATAGATGCAGAAAAAGCCTTCGACAAAGTACAACATCCATTTATGATCAAAACTCTTCAGAAAATGGGCATAGAAGGAACCTATCTCAACATAATAAAAGCCATCTATGAGAAACCTACAGCGAACATTATTGTTAATGGTGAAAAATTGAAAGCATTCCCTCTAAGATCAGGAACAAGACAGGGGTGCCCACTTTCACCACTGCTATTCAACATAGTCCTGGAAGTCCTAGCAACAGCAATAAGACAAGAGAAAGAAATCAAAGGAATCCAGATTAGAGAGGAAGAAGTCAAGCTCCCTTTGTCCAGACGACATGATATTATACATAGAAAATCCCAAAGACACGGTTACAAAGCTACTAGAACTAATCAATGAATTCAGCAAAGTTGCAGGATATAAAGTCAACACACAGAAGTCACTGGCATTCCTATACACAAACAATGAAAAATCAGAAAATGAAATCAAAGAGGCAATCCCCTTCACCATTGCAACCAAAAGAATCAAATATCTAGGAATAAACCTACCCAAAGAAACAAAAGAACTGTACACAGAAAATTACAAGACACTCATGAGAGACATTAAAGAAGACTTAAACAGATGGAGAGATATTCCATGTTCCTGGATTGGAAGAATCAATATTGTGAAAATGACCATACTTCCAAATATCATCTACAGATTCAATGCAATACCTATTCAACTACCACTGACATTTTCACAGAACTAGACCAAATAATAACACAGTTCATATGGAAACACAAAAGACCTCGAATAGCCAAAGCAATCCTGAGGAAGAAAATGGAGTTGGAGGATCAGCCTCCTAACCAAAAAAATTTAAAAAAAGAAGAGCTAATGCCTGTCCTTCTAAAACTCTTCCAAGCAATTGCACAGGAAGGAAAACTCCCAAACACATTCTACGAGGCCACCATCACCCTGATACCCAAACCAGGCAAAGACAACACAAAAAAGGAAAACTATAGGCCAATTTCACTGATGAACTTAGATGCCAAGATCCTCAACAAAATCCTAGCAAACAGAATTCAACGACATGTCAAAAAACTCATACATCACGATCAAGTTGGGTTCATCCCAGGCATGCAAGGCTTCTTCAACATCCGCAAATCAATCAACGTGATACACCATATCAACAAGTTGAAAGACAAAAATCACATGATCATCTCAATAGATGCAGAAAAAGCCTTCGACAAAGTACAACATCCATTTATGATCAAAACTCTTCAGAAAATGGGCATAGAAGGAACCTATCTCAACATAATAAAAGCCATCTATGAGAAACCTACAGCGAACATTATTGTTAATGGTGAAAAATTGAAAGCATTCCCTCTAAGATCAGGAACAAGACAGGGGTGCCCACTTTCACCACTGCTATTCAACATAGTCCTGGAAGTCCTAGCAACAGCAATAAGACAAGAGAAAGAAATCAAAGGAATCCAGATTGGAAAGGAAGAAGTCAAGCTCTCTTTTTGCAGACGACATGATATTATACATAGAAAATCCCAAAGACACGGTTACAAAGCTACTAGAACTAATCAATGAATTCAGCAAAGTTGCAGGATATAAAGTCAACACACAGAAGTCACTGGCATTCCTATACACAAACAATGAAAAATCAGAAAATGAAATCAAAGAGGCAATCCCCTTCACCATTGCAACCAAAAGAATCAAATATCTAGGAATAAACCTACCCAAAGAAACAAAAGAACTGTACACAGAAAATTACAAGACACTCATGAGAGACATTAAAGAAGACTTAAACAGATGGAGAGATATTCCATGTTCCTGGATTGGAAGAATCAATATTGTGAAAATGACCATACTTCCAAATATCATCTACAGATTCAATGCAATACCTATTCAACTACCACTGACATTTTCACAGAACTAGACCAAATAATAACACAGTTCATATGGAAACACAGAAGACCTCGAATAGCCAAAGCAATCCTGAGGAAGAAAAATGGAGTTGGAGGATCAGCCTCCCTAACTTCAGACTCTACTACAAAGCAACAGTTATCAAGACAGTATGGTACTGGCACAAAAACAGAACTATAGATCAATGGAACAAGATTGAGAACCCAGAGATCAACCCACGCACCTATGGGTACCTTATTTTTGATAAAGGAGGAGAAACTATAAAATGGGACAAGACAGCCTCTTTAACAAGTGGTGCTGGGAGAATTGGACAGCTACATGCAAAAAAATGAAATTGGAACATTCCCTGACGCCATACACTAAGATCAACTCAAAATGGATTAAAGACCTCAATGTAAGACCAGAAACCATCAAACTCTTAGAGGAGAATATAGGCAAAACCCTCAAGGACATCAATCAAAGCAAGATCTTCTTTGACCCATCAACTAAAATAGCAGAACTGAAAAGAAAAATGAACATATGGGACCTTATGAAACTTAAAAGCTTTTGTACAGCAAAAGAAATTACAAAAAAGTTCAACAGACACCCCACAGAGTGGGAGAAAATCATAGCAAATGAAACAACAGACAAAGAATTAATCTCCAAAATCTACAAGCAACTCAGACAACTCAGCACAGGGAAAATGAGCAGCCCAATCAAAAAATGGGAAAAAGATCTAAAGAGACGCCTCTCCAAAGAGGACATACAAATGGTCCAAAAATACATGAAACGATGCTCAACCTCGCTTATTATCAGAGAAATGCAAATTAAAACCACAATGAGATACCACCTCACACCTGTCAGAATGGCCATCATCAACAAATCGACAGACAACAAATGCTGGAGAGGGTGTGGAGAAAAGGGAACCCTCTTGCATTGCTGGTGGGAATGTAAATTAATACAACGTCTATGGAAGACAATATGGAGATTCCTTAAAAAACTAAAAATAGAAGCACCCTATGACCCAGCAATCCCACTATTAGGCCTATATCCTGATGAAATCAAAACTGAAAGAGGCACCTGTACCCCAATGTTCATTGCAGCTCTCTATACAATAGCCAGAACATGGAAGCAACCTAGATGTCCATCGACAAATGAATGGATCCAGAAGCTCTGGTACATATATACAATGGAATACTACTCAGCTGTTAAAAGAAATGCAGAAGACTCAGTCCTAATGAGGTGGCTGGCTCTAGAACCTATCATAAAAAGTGAAGTAAGTCAAAAAGAGAAAGACAAGTATAGTCTACTAACTCATATATATGGGATCTAGTAAGATGGTCATGATAACACAGTGAACTCATGAAAAAACAGAGAATAGACATAAAGACATTGTGGAGACCGAACAATGGGAGGGAGTAACATGGGAACCTATACTGTCATGTGTAGAAAAGATAGCTATTGTCATTGTGCTAGGGGAATAGGAGTACCTACAACCACTTGGAGCAATGGTCTGGAGGTATGGTGGGGGGGAACCTGGGTGGGGGGAGGGTCAAGGGATATGCATCTGATTGATCTGGGAACATACATGTACAAAAATAAATAAATAAATAAATTAATTAATTTAAAAAAAAATACAGACAAAAAAAAAAGAGTACCCTGGTATACTGCTGGTGGGAATGGAAATTGGAACAACTACTATAGAAAACATTATCATGGTTTTTTAAAAAACTGAAAACAGAACTACCATCTGACCCAGCAATTCCACTCCTGGGCATATATTGAAGAAGATTAAAACACTAAGTTGAAAAGATACATGAACCCCAATATTTATGGCAGTATTATTTGCAGAAGCCAAGATATGCAAGCAGCCTAAGTGTCCATCAACAGATGAATGGATAAATCTTTGGTGTGTATTATTAATACCTGCAATGGAATATTACTCAGTCATTAAAAAAAGAAAGAAATTTTACCATTTGAAACAACATGGATGGACATAGAGGGTATTATGGTTAGTGAAGTAAGTCAGAGAAAGACAAATGTGTTTTCACTTATGTGTGGAATCTAAAGTCTTTTCAAAAATAAATAACAGACTCAGATACAAAAAAAAAACAAAGAAGTGGTTACCAGTGAGAAGAGTTGGGGATGAGCAAGACAGAGGAGGGAATTAAGAGATACACTTGCCAGGTAGAACAGCCTATATTACATATATAAATATATGTAACTTTAAATGGAATATAATCTAAAAAGTTATCAATTCACTATGTTGTACACTTGAAACTAATACAATACTTAAGTCAACTTTACTTCAATAACAAAAGATTCAAAAGAAGCTGAGAATGAGAAGGGAGAAAGAAAAGAAGGGAGCTAGAAAGAGGACAGAAGGAGAAATGAATGCATAATATGCAAAATATGGATAAAGACAGTTTAGGAAAAACTTGCCCAAGGAAAGGAGTTCATTTAAGCAATGGCTTAAAATTCTTGACCAACTTTAGACAGAGTTTTATTAATACAAAGTTTACAAAGAGATCAGAATCATACAGAAAGTCAGATGGCAAAACTAAAGAAATGTTCAAAATAACCCTATCTCAGAATAAGAAAAACAAATTTAGAGACTGGAGTGTCTGAAAATATAATTAATGTTACAGATAAAGGCTGAGAGGAACATATATACAAAACAAATGACACAGATTAAAGCAAATATTTTTTAAAAAGATGATATAAATAAGGGTTAATGACCAATGGGTACATGGTTTGCAGGAAATTTCCCCTGAAATGAAGAATTTGGTGAGCACCTCATCAGAGTGTATAACAAAATACAACTAGTGAGCAATCCTGGAAAATATAGCAGGTAAATTACCAAATTTCCAAATAAAGAACAAAATTTTCTAAGTGTACAGGCAAGAGAAGCAAATCAGGCTGGCCACAGACTTCCCATACTATATGATAGAAGATAAAGTTGTTCTGCGCACATTTCTGAAAGGTGAAAAAAGTCTGCCCCCAAAATATTCTACCTATTCAAGTTATCATTCAAATATAAAGACATCAGACAGACATCTCAAATATGCTGTGTGTGCATGCTCAGTCACTTCAGTCATGACTGACTCTTTGCAACCCTATGGACTGCAGCTCTCCAGGCTCCTCTGTCCATGGGATTCTCCAGGCAAGAATATTGGAGCGGTTGCTATGCCCTCCTCCAAGGGATCTTCCTGATCCAGGGACCAAACCCAGGTCTCTTATGTCTCCTGCATTGGTGCAAACATGCTATAACACTAGAAATATAGGACCCATGAATTTTTCTAGGAAAAAAAAGATACAATCCAGCAAATCAGGAGATCAATAAAAATAATGAAAATGCATAATAGAAGGAGTGATGGTGAACATTAAGTCTAGTAAATGTTTTGCTATGATTGAACATCTGGGGAAATATGGTTGCAGAGCAGATGGTAAGTTTTATAAACTTTAACAGTTCAACTATTATAACTAACAAACACTGGATGATATGAGGTGGAGAAGAAGAAGAAGGTCTAAGAATGCTAATCATCTTTCCTTCAAAACAGAGAATATATTGATGCTACCCTAACTGAAAGAGTTCATTTAAAAATCACACAGAGGTACCAACAACTTACAATTCTTTTCTTAGTCATATGGAAAACTTAGAGGAATGAATTTTTTTTGGAGGGGAGGAAAATATTTCATTAGTTTTTTTGTTTTTGTCACTGCCAAATACTACTAGTGAGGAATCCTTGGAAAAATACCAGGTAAATTACCCACCTTCACAAATAAAGAACAAAATTCTCTAAGTATACAAGCCAGAGAAGCAAATCACTAACAAGAAAAATCAGACTGGTCTCAAACTTCCCTACAACCACAGTGAACAAACTTAGTTTTGAAAATATTTCTATTCATATATACCTACTTCTACACCTATCATTTCCATATGCATGCATACCAATAGATATATCTAGAAGGACGTAAATGTATTAAAAGCAGTGGGATTTGGAATAATTTGTTGCTTTATAATTTTGTGCACAGCTCAAATCCTCTTAGGACCCCATGTCATTTTGATAGAAAAAAGTACAAAGCCTTGGTGACATGTGAAACCAATTTGTATTTTGGTGGAGCTAGTTCTAGTTTTTTTTGTTTCTGAAGTATTGTACAAAGACAGAAAATAATAACATTTGTTTCAGCATGATAAATATGTGTCCACCTGGTAGCATCCTCACTACAACAAATGAAGGAAAGGTGGTGTAAAATGAGAACAAAGAGTATTGAAGTGACAGTTTCAATAGAGAAGGACCCTTGGTCCAGACCCTTTGATCAGAAACTATCAGACCACACTTAACATCTCCATTCACACTTTGGAGCCTGGAGATGATTTTGAATACACAGGTTTTGATTAATAAGTGCCCATTGAGTTGTTCTGCACAATAAATTCTAAGACTTTTTTTCTTACAAACAGCTTATTGGGCAACAGTCAACTAAAGTCAATAAACACTTATTAAGAGCTAAACTCCTTTCAAGGTTCTGTTTTCCTCCTGAAAATGTGCACATACCAAAAGTGTCAGTATCCAAAGAAACGGCATGATTAAAAGCAGGTAGAAAGGGCTCTCAGCCATATGGAAAAAAGAGCGTGATCCCTATAAACTTCTGTGCTGATTAATGCTGTATTTCCAGCATTTCAAATAGTTCCTTTAATTTTGTTTTTTCTTCATATTGAGTAGGACTGAAGCTAAAAGCTACCACAATGATGCCAGATGTTTTCCTTCTCTCTATCATACTACCATTAGTATTTTTTTCCATTTTCCTCCCATTTTAATAAAATAAAGACAAGATGCAAATTAAGTTGAACCAATTCGTCTGAACCTGAACAGTTGATTCCACAGTTAGTGCCATCTTGCCTGAGCCAATATATGAAAGTCAGATTAGAGCCAATAAGAACTTTCAATAAAGAATACAAATGTGTCAAGTGCACAGAAGCCAAAGTACAACTTTCAAAGACCAACTCTAACCCGAAGAGCACCATAAGACTTTAGTATCCTTTAAATTTGTTTAAAGAGAGACTTGGGAAATGTGGTTACCACAGGCCAAAGAAGTCATGAACAGTTACAGCTATATTAAAGAGCCTATTAGCCAGAGATACGTACAACCAACAAGCTCAAAGGTTATGAGAGAACACTCTAAACTCAAGGGACATGAGGGAATGGCAGGGCTTTCCCTGTAACTGAAATACGGGAAGATTTAAATAAATTACTTAGACCCTGGAAAATATGCCTATAGCAATTGTAAAAGCATGTTCACTAGAAAACTTGATAAATGTCTTCTCTACTCTGCTGCCCCAGGACTATATCCCTGCCCCTCTCTCCAGGTAAACTTACAGAAAACCACAATCAACCATATAGTCTAGTTGCAGTAACTGCACAGAAATAGGAGAGTCTAACTACTAGGAAACTGGTACAAGCTGGCTCATCTCCACAAGTGGGAAGAAGTTGTCCAATAGCTCATTACCATCTCATTAGAACAGTACGAATGCCCCTGCCCCTTCTCCAGCCAATTCAACTTGCTGTGAGCCAGATGCCAAAGGACATAGAAGGACAGAAAAGAGGTGGCACCACAGTACCAGGAAAAGTATTCCGAGAAAACCAATGCATATGCCTCCCCCTCATTAACTTTACCCTTAAAATTTTGCCTTAATCATCTCTTAGGGAGAAGTTGACTTGTGAACCAAGTTCCTTCTTCACTGTTCTCTGCCCATTGAATAAAGATTGTGCCATTTCAATCTCCACATTGATTTTGTTATTGGCCATATGAATTCAGATGGAAAAAGAACTTTCCTGGCCAAGGCGCAGGGCTTTAGTTGGGTGAGGAACCAAGTGCAACCAGTTCAGTAACAGCTTCATGGGATTATCGTTTCTTTCAACATGAGGATGAACATTTGCAAAGAACTTCATGGCAAACACTTCTTATATTGTCAACTTGAAGAAATTGTCCTCTCTTTGGAACCTCACAGCTGTAGAAATCATTATGTCACCAGAAGAGAAAGGTAAGAAACAGATAAGATTTCATGTGAGTGGAATATTTTCATGAAGATATCTAGTAACATAACAGAAAGAAGAGAAAGTGGCATAATTATGGTAAGTACACAATCATCTGGAAATAAAATGTTTCTCAAAAGTCTATAGTATCCTGAAAATTCTTATGTCAAGTCAAGAAATGGAAGGGAGAGATGTTTACATACAGATTTGGTAATTATTTGATGCAATCAAGAGCTACTTTAATATTAAATCATTACGGCATTGAATTTGAATTATTTAACTGTCAAGTACTTATCAGAACACATTTTACTTTGTAATTTGATAATATGGTTCTTACCATGAATTTAGACCACCTGAGATTTAATTTTTGGAAAATCCTTGGGAACTTTAGTCCTTGGGAAAATGACGGAAAGCTCCATGCCTCAGTTTCTTCATTTGTAAAAATGCAGTAATAATAGTATCTCCCTCACATGATAGGAAAGGTCAAATGAAACAATAATTAAACACTGAGAATGATCTGTAGGACAAATGTTTAATAAATATTCACGATAAAAACTGATTCATTACCTACCAAACAATAGGGTCAGAAGGTATCCAGCACATAACCTGCTAGACAAAGATCTAAGTGATTTATGTGTATTTGCTCACCTAATCCTTCCATAGCCTATGACAATGAAAGTGCTAATCACTCAGTGGAGTCTGACTCTGCAACCCCATGGACTACAGCCTGTCAGGTTCCCCCCTCCATGGAAATCTCCAGGCAAGAACACTGGAGTGGGTAGCTGTTCCATTTCCCAGGGGATCTTCCCAACCCAGGGATTGAACTCGGGTCTCCTGCACTACAGGTGCATTCTCTACTGCCTGAGCCACCAGCCTATGGGATGGGCTTTTTTGTTTTCTCCATTTTACAGAAGAAGAAACTGGGGAGAGAACAGTTATGTGGATTGCCAAGAACCTGTGTTCCTAATCAACCATTTAATGCTCAACTTTAGCCACATCATTAGATTCATCTGAGGAGGTTTTGATAGTCCTGATTCTCAGGTAAACTGGTATTGTAACCCTATTCAATCATGGTAAATCTAGTTACCATCTGTCACCATACGAAGTTATTATAATAATATTAACTATATTCCCTATACTGAACATTAGATCTCTGAGATTTACTTATAATACCCAATAAAGTAAAGCTATGTACATTGTTATAAATACAATGTAAATGATAGCATTAAATTCCAAATCTAAAGAGGCATCATACCCTCAAAGTGGTATAAATCTAGAAGTAGAAATAAAACTTAAATACTAAGACAACCTTAGAAAATTTGTGGCAAGTTGATGAGAACAAATTAGTTATTCAAGTTAAAAATAAAATCATATTTGAAGGATTATATTACTTAAGATCAAACCAAAGATAAATAAATGATGTATAAATGATACATCATTTAAATGATAAATATAAGCAGTTCTTAAGGCTAGAACATACTCTGCCTTCAAGAGAAAACATCTTAATGCATCTTAATGATCTAAAACACTGTAATTTGACAGTTTTCCAATGATTTACAATTCAAATTTTAACCTTTTCATAATTTTTTAACAAAATATTTCTAATCTAGTCTATATGTCCCACTTAAATTTGACTTTTATAAAATGAAGATCAAAACAGCATATGATAATGCAATCAGATAACAGGAAGAATGAAATATTCCTTTTCCCTTTATTTCTACCAAGGTTAATAAGGTTAAAATCAACTTTCACAATTCCACCAAACTGTCCTTACCTGTTTAGAACCTTCCTTTATCTTCTGTATATGTTTACAAATATGCTAAAACATTATTGGATATGTGGCTAGAAAAGACAGCATTTATGTCAAAATATTACTATACATTGTATACTAAGAATGTTTTTATGATAATACAGATGGAGGGTAAGAATATATATTGTTTTGTAATCATTGCCAAAGCTCCTTCTAAGAGTTTAATGCAAGGCAATAAAAAATGAGTAAATAAGCCACATTTTAAATGGAGAAACATTTCTTTCAAGTTAAATTTTATATCCCAATGTCTCTTCCTTCTCGCCTCAGACCTTCTTTAATACCCAAGGACTCTTGTAATTAGGAGTAATCATCACAGAAAGTTAAACCATAGATGCAATAATTCTGCAATAGATCTACTTAATTTCATAAATTCTACTCACTGAAAGCCATGGATGGTTGGAGATAAGAATGAAATAGGGTAGAGCTGCAAGGGTTCATTTAGTACCATCTGGTTTTCATTCAAAATGCTTTGATTATCTAGTCTCTCACACCTGCTGCATATCCTTAAAGCCTCGTGAATCCACCTTGAAAGTTGAGAAAATATTTTCTGCCATTCTTTTTTTTGTCCCTTACATCTTCCTTATAGTTACCTCCCACAGTGTTTTGAACACTATGTAATAACTTCTGGGATTTTTTTATTAAGATCTTTTACCTGAAATATGCTTTTGTTGTCATCCTAATAGGGTACTTGCTCATGATGTAAGGTCACTAAAGGGATCAACAGAAAGAAATTGCATTGGGATTTCTCTCATCTGCTAAAGCAGAAAATCCTGAAAATACAGTTACTGTTACTGCCACCCCTACTCTCTGGATCCTATTCGAGAGACTGGCCTTTAACAGAAAATGTGTAGCTTTAGCTGCCATGAGCCCACCTTCACTACAGGGGATCTTCCAGCCAGGAAAGAGAGTGTTCATTAGCATCCATATGAAAATGCCCATAATCTTCCAGTGAGGTCCTAGTTACCACCACCCCTTTTGTTAGCTGATACATAAAATTACCTCTGTCCATTCTAAGTTACTCAACTACTGAGTACTACCACATGGGTATTAAACTTTTCTCCATTTAATCTGCCTATTATCAGTTAATTCACAGAAGGACAGGATGGGGGGAAGTGGGCAACAAAAAAGAGATGACATTTTATTGGGAGAAAAGACAGCTTTTATGTCAAAATATTACTATACATTGTATACTAAGAATGTTTTTATGATAATACAGATGGAGGGTAAGAATATATATTGTTTTGTAATCATTGCCAAAGCTCCTTCTAAGAGTTTAATGCAAGGCAATAAAAAATGAGTAAATAAGCCACATTTTAAATGGAGAAACATTTCTTTCAAGTTAAATTTTATATCCCAATGTCTCTTCCTTCTCGCCTCAGACCTTCTTTAATACCCAAGGACTCTTGTAATTAGGAGTAATCATCACAGAAAGTTAAACCATAGATGCAATAATTCTGCAATAGATCTACTTAATTTCATAAATTCTACTCACTGAAAGCCATGGATGGTTGGAGATAAGAATGAAATAGGGTAGAGCTGCAAGGGTTCATTTAGTACCATCTGGTTTTCATTCAAAATGCTTTGATTATCTAGTCTCTCACACCTGCTGCATATCCTTAAAGCCTCGTGAATCCACCTTGAAAGTTGAGAAAATATTTTCTGCCATTCTTTTTTTTGTCCCTTACATCTTCCTTATAGTTACCTCCCACAGTGTTTTGAACACTATGTAATAACTTCTGGGATTTTTTTATTAAGATCTTTTACCTGAAATATGCTTTTGTTGTCATCCTAATAGGGTACTTGCTCATGATGTAAGGTCACTAAAGGGATCAACAGAAAGAAATTGCATTGGGATTTCTCTCATCTGCTAAAGCAGAAAATCCTGAAAATACAGTTACTGTTACTGCCACCCCTACTCTCTGGATCCTATTCGAGAGACTGGCCTTTAACAGAAAATGTGTAGCTTTAGCTGCCATGAGCCCACCTTCACTACAGGGGATCTTCCAGCCAGGAAAGAGAGTGTTCATTAGCATCCATATGAAAATGCCCATAATCTTCCAGTGAGGTCCTAGTTACCACCACCCCTTTTGTTAGCTGATACATAAAATTACCTCTGTCCATTCTAAGTTACTCAACTACTGAGTACTACCACATGGGTATTAAACTTTTCTCCATTTAATCTGCCTATTATCAGTTAATTCACAGAAGGACAGGATGAGAAGTGGGCAACAGAGGATGAGATGGTTGGATAGCATCACTGACTCAATGAACATGGGTTTGAGTAAATCTGGAGATAATGAAGGATAGGAAAGCCTGGCATACTGCACTCCACAGGGTTACAAAGAGTCAGACATGACTGAGAGACTGAACAACAGAAAGCAACCACATGACCTACATTGATAAAGGAGAAGTTTTGCTCCCAGCATAATAATTCTGCACATATGCTTGATACCTGTAGATATTTTTGGAGGAAAGAAATCTGGTACAAGTAAATGATTTTTTCAGGGTTTTTCAAAACACCATAAGGAGTGTATGAGCTCCACCAAATATTTGAATCCTTTGTATGTTGGAAATGTAGGGCATGGCAGAGTTTATAAAGTTCTGATGTAGCAAATCTTAGTAGGAATAAAAATTTTTCCACTATCTCAACTGACAATTGTTCAGACCTGACAATTGGTTCAGCTATAAGTCAATAAAGTTGTGAAGAACTAGAAAAGAGGTAGAAGAAATTATTGTCAAACCCATTTACTCACCTTAAGAGCATGGAAACATGTTCTTTAGAAGTATAAGGTTCACACATGACAGCCAGTTGATGACATGTTTAAAACAGACCAAATTCTAGCCTTGGCTATGGATCATTTAGATTGAGCCAGACAAAATGATTTTTAGCTCATTAATGTGATCAATGCATCAATTCATCAACTGATTGTTACCAACATTATACAGAATCTACCAAATATTGCATAGGATTTACTTCGCCACCCCTACTCTCTGGATCCTATTCGAGACTGGCCTTTAACAGAAAATGTGTAGCTTTAGCTGCCATGAGCCCACCTTCACTACAGGGGATCTTCCAGCCAGGAAAGAGAGTGTTCATTAGCATCCATATGAAAATGCCCATAATCTTCCAGTGAGGTCCTAGTTACCACCACCCCTTTTGTTAGCTGATACATAAAATTACCTCTGTCCATTCTAAGTTACTCAACTACTGAGTACTACCACATGGGTATTAAACTTTTCTCCATTTAATCTGCCTATTATCAGTTAATTCACAGAAGGACAGGATGAGAAGTGGGCAACAGAGGATGAGATGGTTGGATAGCATCACTGACTCAATGAACATGGGTTTGAATAAATCTGGAGATAATGAAGGATAGGAAAGCCTGGCATACTGCACTCCACAGGGTTACAAAGAGTCAGACATGACTGAGAGACTGAACAACAGAAAGCAACCACATGACCTACATTGATAAAGGAGAAGTTTTGCTCCCAGCATAATAATTCTGCACATATGCTTGATACCTGTAGATATTTTTGGAGGAAAGAAATCTGGTACAAGTAAATGATTTTTTCAGGGTTTTTCAAAACACCATAAGGAGTGTATGAGCTCCACCAAATATTTGAATCCTTTGTATGTTGGAAATGTAGGGCATGGCAGAGTTTATAAAGTTCTGATGTAGCAAATCTTAGTAGGAATAAAAATTTTTCCACTATCTCAACTGACAATTGTTCAGACCTGACAATTGGTTCAGCTATAAGTCAATAAAGTTGTGAAGAACTAGAAAAGAGGTAGAAGAAATTATTGTCAAACCCATTTACTCACCTTAAGAGCATGGAAACATGTTCTTTAGAAGTATAAGGTTCACACATGACAGCCAGTTGATGACATGTTTAAAACAGACCAAATTCTAGCCTTGGCTATGGATCATTTAGATTGAGCCAGACAAAATGATTTTTAGCTCATTAATGTGATCAATGCATCAATTCATCAACTGATTGTTACCAACATTATACAGAATCTACCAAATATTGCATAGGATTTACTAATACTAAAGAATGCACTTGTTAATTGTAATACAAGGTAAACTGGGCATCCTGTATTTTATCTAGCAGTTCTATTTTTTGAGTTCTCTGGAGCACTACAAAGTGGAGATTGGATTAAAAATTACTACAACACACTAAGTGCCTATATCTATTTATAATAACCTTTTTTCTTATTGTGTTGTTCAGATGACTCCTTTCTGGGGAGAAGAGAAAATCACAGTGCGTGAACAAACCCTATTTTTACTGGGCAAAAATAAGTCTCCATGACCATGTCATACACCACTAGTGAATATAAACAAAGGAAACTTGAAGGATTCAAAGCATTCATTCAACAGAAGCATAGCTCTACCTCTAATATCTATAATAAAATTAGTCATTTAGCAAAGTTCTGAGCGAAAGGTACGTGGAACATCCATACAACAATTACTCTTTTCTCAGTAAGAAAAACGAAGGATACAGGAGTGCAAGATCATGCCATCCAAGTGTAGTTTATTGATCAGCATGATCAGCACCACCTGGGAGGTTGTTAGAACTTCACTCTCTCAAGATAGGACACATCCAGACCCACTGAATTGGACCTGAAGTTTTAACAAAATCTCCAAGTGCTTCTTAAACACACTAAAGACTTGGGAACAGATGCAGACAATAGGCTTCTAAAAAGGGGAAATCCAGGGCCACTAAAAAGAAGAAAGAAGAGGTAAAATAAGGTAGGAGAGCCTTTTGAATGCAGGTATACTTCCCTTAGCCTGTTTCTACAAACAATAGGTAGCTGCTAGTGCCCCTGAACACAGGAGTTATTCAAGTGAAAGTATTTAGTCTGTTCAGGCTGCTATAACAAAAATCTAATACCTCAGACAGACAGGCTGCCTTAAACAACAAACATTCAGTTCTTACAGTTCTGGAGGCTGGGCAGTCAAAGATCAAGGCAACAAGGGTGGACGAGGTACATCCTGTGTGATCACTCCTCCTGGTCCAAAGACATCTGATATCTTCTCACTGTTTCCATCCGTGGCAAAAGGAGCAATGGAGCCAGTTTACCTCTATTTTATTTAAGAGCAGTACCTTCTGTTCATGAGGGTTCTGCCCTTGAGACCTCATCATGTTCCTGCCCACATGACTTCCTCACCTCCTACACACTCCAGCTGCAAACACCATCACACTGGGATTTAGGTTTCAAAATATGAATTTGAGGCAATCCAAACATTGTTCCTAGCCATGTTCCTTGACCCTCCAAATTAAACAAGCCTAAGCAGGTGAATTGATGCCAACTCACTGCCATTTATATATGACTCGGAAAGAACTTGGGCTATAACCTAGCACATCTGAAAGAATCGTGTGGGGCAGTTTCTATGCGAAGCTGCTTTCAGACTTGTCCAACTCTTTGTGACCCCATGGACTGTAACCCGCCAAGTTCCTCTGTCCATGGGATTCTAATCAAATTTAAATCTTACATAAACAAGTAGATATGATTATTTCAGGTACCTCAGCAAAATTTGCAGTCACAATGCCAGGTCGATCTTGTTTTAAGTACAACCTAAAATCTGATCTTAACTACATTCGAGAAATATCCCTACTGTAATATATGTTAGCGGTAAGAGTGCCAAGGACAAGTATATATTGAATAGGGTTTGTGTTCTCATTGCCTCGGTGAACACTGCCAGTCTTCCTACCAAGGACAAGAAATATAAATATGTATAGTAAAATTAAATCATATTTTATTTAGATATATTCTCATTCAGTATTTTTTAAATGTTAGTATAGATCTCTCCTAAGCAATTCTGGCACCTTTCTGAGTTATATCTCACCATGAGTCCTGTCAAACGGAATAATTCAGGGAAAAAAAGGAAAAGGTTACTTAAGTCAATATATTCAAATAAATGACTCATTTATCAAAGGCGGGGGGGGGGGATGATATTTCAAGTGAAAGTATTTAGTCTGTTCAGGCTGCTATAACAAAAATCTAATACCTCAGACAGACAGGCTGCCTTAAACAACAAACATTCAGTTCTTACAGTTCTGGAGGCTGGGCAGTCAAAGATCAAGGCAACAAGGGTGGACGAGGTACATCCTGTGTGATCACTCCTCCTGGTCCAAAGACATCTGATATCTTCTCACTGTTTCCATCCGTGGCAAAAGGAGCAATGGAGCCAGTTTACCTCTATTTTATTTAAGAGCAGTACCTTCTGTTCATGAGGGTTCTGCCCTTGAGACCTCATCATGTTCCTGCCCACATGACTTCCTCACCTCCTACACACTCCAGCTGCAAACACCATCACACTGGGATTTAGGTTTCAAAATATGAATTTGAGGCAATCCAAACATTGTTCCTAGCCATGTTCCTTGACCCTCCAAATTAAACAAGCCTAAGCAGGTGAATTGATGCCAACTCACTGCCATTTATATATGACTCGGAAAGAACTTGGGCTATAACCTAGCACATCTGAAAGAATCGTGTGGGGCAGTTTCTATGCGGTGCTTTCAGACTTGTCCAACTCTTTGTGACCCCATGGACTGTAACCCGCCAAGTTCCTCTGTCCATGGGATTCTAATCAAATTTAAATCTTACATAAACAAGTAGATATGATTATTTCAGGTACCTCAGCAAAATTTGCAGTCACAATGCCAGGTCGATCTTGTTTTAAGTACAACCTAAAATCTGATCTTAACTACATTCGAGAAATATCCCTACTGTAATATATGTTAGCGGTAAGAGTGCCAAGGACAAGTATATATTGAATAGGGTTTGTGTTCTCATTGCCTCGGTGAACACTGCCAGTCTTCCTACCAAGGACAAGAAATATAAATATGTATAGTAAAATTAAATCATATTTTATTTAGATATATTCTCATTCAGTATTTTTTAAATGTTAGTATAGATCTCTCCTAAGCAATTCTGGCACCTTTCTGAGTTATATCTCACCATGAGTCCTGTCAAACGGAATAATTCAGGGAAAAAAAGGAAAAAGGTTACTTAAGTCAATATATTCAAATAAATGACTCATTTATCAAAGGCGGAGGGGATGATAGGGGAATTGGTTGGGTCAGTTGCAAAATAGGATTTGATAATTAATTTGTGTTGTTTAGTATGATTGAACCTCTCTCTTCACTGCTTTTAGTCCAGGTAAAGGGGATAGAGTGTGATTAGATTAAAGCCACATAGGGCTCTGGAAAGATCATACTCCTATACTTTCTGGGACAAGTGGGTAACAAAACTGTCACAAGAAGCATGCTTCTTTTCAATTTCAGCAACAAGTGTTAGGCATTTATCAAAGAAAATTGAACTGAGGCTGTTGCCGCAGAACCAGAAAGAAATTAGATTCAAATGATTTTTACCAAGCAGGCCAAAACCCTCTGATAAAAACAAACAAATCCATTATCTCTACCTCCCCTGGTTGCTTGCAGGCAGGACCAGGTCTTTAAAGAGCAATTCTTCTGCATGTGGCCAGTGATGAGGGAAGAAGCTACTCCCCAGTGTCGGAAGTAAATGTCCATGTGTCTATGCCGAGCAAGATAATTGATTTTCCCTCACCAGAGACTGATTTAGAAATAAGGTACGTGACACCACTCTGCACCACGAAAGTGATTCTCCTAGGTGCCTGTAGTTTTCTTTACTTTTGAATAGAGATATATAAGAAGAGACTTCTATTCCTATCTCTGGATGAAATTATCTGCCCAAGATATTTGGAATTGCAACAAGCCCTCTTAGGGCCATGAGACAAACTGACCTAAGAAAACAAACTGATATTATAAAGTTGGCAGAGAGGAAAAATGAAAAGCACCTGGGTCTCAGATCATATAACCAAGTCTATGAATAAATTAAATCTGGTATCCCTTAATTTGTTATATCAGATAATAAAGCTGTTTGGAGTTTGATTTCTTTTACTTGCAGCCAAACTTTCTTAGGCACTGAAAAACCATCAGCCTATTATGATATCCCATCATTTTAAAGAGACACATTAGGCCATTACACAGGCACATTATGCGTCAATGCTCAAACAAATGGAAGAATGCAAACTTAAGGCATGATGTTATTTCATTCTGTGCAGAGTAGATCGCTAGTGTTTCCTTCTATAATGTGCAGGAATCTACACACCATGCTACCTTTATACTTGTGAGCTAACCAATCAGAACTTAAAATATCAAGATGATTTTACCTAATACATGGTCACCACTGAGGCTAATTCTCCCTGGTTTTCAGGTCATTACTTATGATATTCTTTCAGATTGAACCTCTCTTCACTGCTTTTAGTCCAGGTAAAGGGGATAGAGTGTGATTAGATTAAAGCCACATAGGGCTCTGGAAAGATCGTACTGCTATACTTTCTGGGACAAGTGGGTAACAGAACTGTCACAAGAAGCATGCTTCTTTTCAATTTCAGAAAGAAGTGTTAAGCATTTATCAAAGAAAATTGAAGTGAGGCTGTTGCCAGAACCAGAAAGAAATTAGATTCAAATGATTTTTACCAAGCAGGCCAAAACCCTCTGATAAAAACAAACAAATCCATTATCTCTACCTCCCCTGGTTGCTTGCAGGCAGGACCAGGTCTTTAAAGAGCAATTCTTCTGCATGTGGCCAGTGATGAGGGAAGAAGCTACTCCCCAGTGTCGGAAGTAAATGTCCATGTGTCTATGCCGAGCAAGATAATTGATTTTCCCTCACCAGAGACTGATTTAGAAATAAGGTACGTGACACCACTCTGCACCACGAAAGTGATTCTCCTAGGTGCCTGTAGTTTTCTTTACTTTTGAATAGAGATATATAAGAAGAGACTTCTATTCCTATCTCTGGATGAAATTATCTGCCCAAGATATTTGGAATTGCAACAAGCCCTCTTAGGGCCATGAGACAAACTGACCTAAGAAAACAAACTGATATTATAAAGTTGGCAGAGAGGAAAAATGAAAAGCACCTGGGTCTCAGATCATATAACCAAGTCTATGAATAAATTAAATCTGGTATCCCTTAATTTGTTATATCAGATAATAAAGCTGTTTGGAGTTTGATTTCTTTTACTTGCAGCCAAACTTTCTTAGGCACTGAAAAACCATCAGCCTATTATGATATCCCATCATTTTAAAGAGACACATTAGGCCATTACACAGGCACATTATGCGTCAATGCTCAAACAAATGGAAGAATGCAAACTTAAGGCATGATGTTATTTCATTCTGTGCAGAGTAGATCGCTAGTGTTTCCTTCTATAATGTGCAGGAATCTACACACCATGCTACCTTTATACTTGTGAGCTAACCAATCAGAACTTAAAATATCAAGATGATTTTACCTAATACATGGTCACCACTGAGGCTAATTCTCCCTGGTTTTCAGGTCATTACTTATGATATTCTTTCAGATTGCCCATAACTATCATGAAGGACTCTAGGTTGCAAGAAAAAGTCTCAATTCAAATTGGTTAGAAAAATAAAGAGAATTTATTGACTCACAAAACTTATGTACCTCTAACTACATCAACAAGGAGCCTGGTTTCTCTCTGTCTTCTGCCTTCTAAGGGCCCTGACTTTACCCCCAGGCTCTACAAACATTTTTAACCAAACCAATGTCAACAGAGCTGTCCCCACTCTTGTTTCAGAGTAGAAAAACGACTGTAGTAGCCTCAAATTCTAACCCCAGACACACAGGGGAAGAAAGGAATCTCCTTTTTCTCAGAAGATTCAACAAACAACTCACAATTCACTGACCCTGATTTGTAGGTAGCAGTCAGGTAAGTTAGAACAGCGGTTCCCAGCCATTTTGACCTGAGGGACCAATTTTGTGGAAGACAATTTTTCCTGGAGTGAGGAAGGGTTGGTTTTAGGGTGATTCAAGTGCATTATACTTATTGAGCCCTATGTTTCTAATCTAATGCTGATGCTGATCTGACAGAAGGTACTGGTCTACAGTCCAGAGGTGGAAGAGGGACCTCCAAAATGAGGGAGCCCATCAAACAGTGTAAGCTAATCACTGTTAATTCCTAGAGCTGGAATGAGGTTAAGTGTACCTAAACAAATGGGTGGATGAAAAAACGGAAATATCCAAAAAGGAGAACCATGTTCCTAAAGAGGAATGGATGACAGGGAGCCAAAAAATAAATGTCTATATTACCCCATGGAGAAATGAACATGGATTATTTAAAGAGATCATGCATGCAAGTGAGTGAAATTTTATTTCACTTTTCTATTCTTAAATCTCTATATATTTTATATCTAATTACTACCTAATCAGCTTATGGATAAAGGTCACATATTTGAGCTAGGGAGGTTGGACAAATAACTACATAGAAAAATAACATACACTATGGTACAACTGTTGCATTCCTGGGCCTGTATTTAGCAGGAGATTATTCATTCCATGTATTTTTATTTCCTTCTAATATTAAATTCCATTTCCACAACACCCACATTTGAGCTTATTTTGAAAGCACCAAGAAAACAACACACATAAGAAATGAGGCTAATTCTCCCTGGTTTTCAGGTCATTACTTATGATATTCTTTCAGATTGCCCATAACTATCATGAAGGACTCTAGGTTGCAAGAAAAAGTCTCAATTCAAATTGGTTAGAAAAATAAAGAGAATTTATTGACTCACAAAACTTATGTACCTCTAACTACATCAACAAGGAGCCTGGTTTCTCTCTGTCTTCTGCCTTCTAAGGGCCCTGACTTTACCCCCAGGCTCTACAAACATTTTTAACCAAACCAATGTCAACAGAGCTGTCCCCACTCTTGTTTCAGAGTAGAAAAACGACTGTAGTAGCCTCAAATTCTAACCCCAGACACACAGGGGAAGAAAGGAATCTCCTTTTTCTCAGAAGATTCAACAAACAACTCACAATTCACTGACCCTGATTTGTAGGTAGCAGTCAGGTAAGTTAGAACAGCGGTTCCCAGCCATTTTGACCTGAGGGACCAATTTTGTGGAAGACAATTTTTCCTGGAGTGAGGAAGGGTTGGTTTTAGGGTGATTCAAGTGCATTATACTTATTGAGCCCTATGTTTCTAATCTAATGCTGATGCTGATCTGACAGAAGGTACTGGTCTACAGTCCAGAGGTGGAAGAGGGACCTCCAAAATGAGGGAGCCCATCAAACAGTGTAAGCTAATCACTGTTAATTCCTAGAGCTGGAATGAGGTTAAGTGTACCTAAACAAATGGGTGGATGAAAAAACGGAAATATCCAAAAAGGAGAACCATGTTCCTAAAGAGGAATGGATGACAGGGAGCCAAAAAATAAATGTCTATATTACCCCATGGAGAAATGAACATGGATTATTTAAAGAGATCATGCATGCAAGTGAGTGAAATTTTATTTCACTTTTCTATTCTTAAATCTCTATATATTTTATATCTAATTACTACCTAATCAGCTTATGGATAAAGGTCACATATTTGAGCTAGGGAGGTTGGACAAATAACTACATAGAAAAATAACATACACTATGGTACAACTGTTGCATTCCTGGGCTTGTATTTAGCAGGATGATTATTCATTCCATGTATTTTTATTTCCTTTCTAATATTAAATTCCATTTCCACAACACCCACAATATCTGTCACTCGTCTTATTTTGAAAGCACCAAGAAAACAACACACATAAGAAATGTCAAAGAAGTTTAAGTATAATTTGTCTATGATTAAAACTTGGGTACAAACCTGCCCTATCCCTTTTATTTCTCCCTAATACCTCTACTTGGCTGATTACTAGTTGGCTGGGTGTGGGGGAAGGTAGAAAAAGGAGAGGAAATTTAAAGTAAAAAATATTAGTTTTTAATGTCCACAGTTTTCCATGTAGTAAATTTTCCTCTCACATTAAATACTTGCATGGAGTATTCAGCTATGCCCCATTTAGTACCACGTTATACAGTTTTGAGCTAATTGTATGTTGTTTCCTATACAGGATTACCACTGTGTTATGTCATTCATCTTATTGTAAGTTTCTGGAACAATGCAGAGTATAAAACAGCATAGAAATGCAGGATATGGGGCTTCCCTGGTGGTCCAGTGGGTAAGGATACCGCCTTGCAGTGCAAGGGACGCCGGTTCCATCCCTGGCCTGGGAAGATCCCACGTGCCGCTGGACCAATGTGTCCAATTACCGAGCCGGAGCTCTGGAGCGCATGCGCCCAGAGCCAGAGCTCTGCTACAACAGAGGCCACCGAAATGGGAGGCCCACGCGGGCCAAAGAACAAAGATGGACGCAAACAGACAAATGAAAGACTATTAGAAGTGGCCCCGCCCCCCCCCACGACACCCCAAAAAGAAATGCAGGATATGACTCTCATTATCATTACTACACTTTAGTAGTTTTAATGAGGTAGGGCTTGGTAATTCATAATAACGATTATGCAATTTTCAACATTGCAAGTTTAAAAGAGGCTTAGTATCTGCTTGATTTTCCCAAAGGTATATCAAATATGTCTCACATTATAACCTTCAGGTAAAAATTTTAGTTATTCATACCAACATCATGAGAAAATCATTGTCTGATGCATTTATTAAGAATCATTAAAACATGGGTAACATTCTATTGTAATGGAACTGTATTTCACTAATTGATTCATTCAGGCATTTATACAAGCATTCAGGCATATTCTAACATAGACACTGTATATACAAAATATAACAAGACACACACCTGGCCTCTAAAGAGTTCACTGTTTAACTTGTCTACACATTTAGACAATTTATTAATGTAAGGTAAGTTTGTCAATTTCTCTATGCTTCAGTTTCTTCAGCTACCTAGTCCAGATGATAATAGTACTTACTTTGTAGGCCTCTTGTGACACTGAAACAAGATAATACACACAGCATTCTAAGATTAGCTCTAGCAACCTCATATGCACTCGTTAAATATTAGCTATTATTTTCAGTATGATATAAGAGGAGAAAGGTTACAAAATTACAAGTTTGATTAATTTGTTCAATATATTCTGAGTGCTGAGTTCTATGTAAGTCTCTGAGAATAGAGCAAAAAATAAGACAAGTGCATTTTCTGCCTTCATACACGTCTAACTTAGCTCTGAAACCTATCAGTAACATTCAAACAAAGTATACAACATGAAACAAACAATATAAAATATATCAAATATCTACTATAAGCCACATTGTGCCAGAAACTTGAGAAAAATTATCTCATTTTATTATTTCATGAGGCACAGCTCCAACTGTAGCCAAAGCTTATACAGTTCATAAAAGGGTAAAACCAAGATCCAAATACAGATCTATTTTCTCAACTCTCTTCGATAATGGTTTTTTAACTCACAGAAAGCAATTACGGTAATTGGGAAAGTTTTCACCAAGAAAATAAAAAGCTTTGAAAGATAACTCTGAAAAACAAATTTGAAATAACTAAACTTACATTATTATTTGCCATTGTTTGTTCTATGGAATACTATTTGTGTAAGATATTGATAGAGTCAGTCAACACTGACAAGATGTTAGTGGTGTAACAGTTTTTTAATCTCCTTGATTCACACAAAAAGATCAAAGCAATGAGGATAACAAAATCAAAACTCATTAAAATGTATTAAAAACAAGGAGCAAAATATTGCCATGACTCAATATGAAGGGCAAAATCATCAAAACATGGGTAACATTCTATTGTAATGGAACTGTATTTCACTAATTGATTCATTCAGGCATTTATACAAGCATTCAGGCATATTCTAACATAGACACTGTATATACAAAATATAACAAGACACACACCTGGCCTCTAAAGAGTTCACTGTTTAACTTGTCTACACATTTAGACAATTTATTAATGTAAGGTAAGTTTGTCAATTTCTCTATGCTTCAGTTTCTTCAGCTACCTAGTCCAGATGATAATAGTACTTACTTTGTAGGCCTCTTGTGACACTGAAACAAGATAATACACACAGCATTCTAAGATTAGCTCTAGCAACCTCATATGCACTCGTTAAATATTAGCTATTATTTTCAGTATGATATAAGAGGAGAAAGGTTACAAAATTACAAGTTTGATTAATTTGTTCAATATATTCTGAGTGCTGAGTTCTATGTAAGTCTCTGAGAATAGAGCAAAAAATAAGACAAGTGCATTTTCTGCCTTCATACACGTCTAACTTAGCTCTGAAACCTATCAGTAACATTCAAACAAAGTATACAACATGAAACAAACAATATAAAATATATCAAATATCTACTATAAGCCACATTGTGCCAGAAACTTGAGAAAAATTATCTCATTTTATTATTTCATGAGGCACAGCTCCAACTGTAGCCAAAGCTTATACAGTTCATAAAAGGGTAAAACCAAGATCCAAATACAGATCTATTTTCTCAACTCTCTTCGATAATGGTTTTTTAACTCACAGAAAGCAATTACGGTAATTGGGAAAGTTTTCACCAAGAAAATAAAAGCTTTGAAAGATAACTCTGAAAAACAAATTTGAAATAACTAAACTTACATTATTATTTGCCATTGTTTGTTCTATGGAATACTATTTGTGTAAGATATTGATAGAGTCAGTCAACACTGACAAGATGTTAGTGGTGTAACAGTTTTTTAATCTCCTTGATTCACACAAAAAGATCAAAGCAATGAGGATAACAAAATCAAAAACTCATTAAAAATGTATTAAAAACAAGGAGCAAAATATTGCCATGACTCAATATGAAGGGGCAAAAATCATCACCAACTATAATGCCTGCAAAGTATCAACATTCATGTGGAAGGAAACAGCAAAGAAACTGTGTCTGATGAAAAAGAGAATCAGAAAACTTTAAAATTGTCAATAAATTCTCTATAGTGAGCCAATGGTCTGAACTAAAGATTGGTTTTACATGCTCACAGGTGAGTAAAAAGGAGTCTGTAGTGAAGTCTGAAGGCTGAAGAAATCTGGGGCTTAAGCATACATCTCTAAATCAACCTGCCAAAGTCCCTAGGAAAAACAGCAACTGCAGAGAAACTTTTGGAAACTGATTTTAAATTGAACAAAACAAAGGCAGTAGAAGAAAAAAGAGAGAATGGTTAGATAAAAAAAAAAAACTCTGGAAATCTCTCAAGTATGAGAACATGCTTTAAGACTTCATAATACAACAGAAGAGTTTAAAAACATCTTTTATAAGATCATCTCCTTTCTAAAACCATCAGAATAAAAAATATAATTAAAAAATAATCAGGGCTTCCCTGGTGGTCCAGTGGGTAAGAACACTGCCTTGCAGTGCAAGGGGTGCCAGTTCAATCCCTGGCCTGGGAAGATCCCACCTGCCATGGAGCGGCTGGACCAATGTGTCCAACTACTGAGCCAGAGCTCTGGAGCATCTGCGCTCAAAAGAACAAAAGATGTATGGAAATAAATAAATGAAAGATGAATAGAAGTGACCAAAAAAAAGCTTATAAAAACAATCAAGATCCAAATACAGATAAACTCTTCGATAATGGTTTTTAACTCACAGAAAGCAATTACGGTAATTGGGAAAGTTTTCACCAAGAAAATAAAAAGCTTTGAAAGATAACTCTGAAAAACAAATTTGAAATAACTAAACTTACATTATTATTTGCCATTGTTTGTTCTATGGAATACTATTTGTGTAAGATATTGATAGAGTCAGTCAACACTGACAAGATGTTAGTGGTGTAACAGTTTTTTAATCTCCTTGATTCACACAAAAAGATCAAAGCAATGAGGATAACAAAATCAAAAACTCATTAAAAATGTATTAAAAACAAGGAGCAAAATATTGCCATGACTCAATATGAAGGGGCAAAAATCATCACCAACTATAATGCCTGCAAAGTATCAACATTCATGTGGAAGGAAACAGCAAAGAAACTGTGTCTGATGAAAAAGAGAATCAGAAAACTTTAAAATTGTCAATAAATTCTCTATAGTGAGCCAATGGTCTGAACTAAAGATTGGTTTTACATGCTCACAGGTGAGTAAAAAGGAGTCTGTAGTGAAGTCTGAAGGCTGAAGAAATCTGGGGCTTAAGCATACATCTCTAAATCAACCTGCCAAAGTCCCTAGGAAAACAGCAACTGCAGAGAAACTTTTGGAAACTGATTTTAAATTGAACAAAACAAAGGCAGTAGAAGAAAAAAGAGAGAATGGTTAGATAAAAAAAAAAAACTCTGGAAATCTCTCAAGTATGAGAACATGCTTTAAGACTTCATAATACAACAGAAGAGTTTAAAAACATCTTTTATAAGATCATCTCCTTTCTAAAACCATCAGAATAAAAAATATAATTAAAAAATAATCAGGGCTTCCCTGGTGGTCCAGTGGGTAAGAACACTGCCTTGCAGTGCAAGGGGTGCCAGTTCAATCCCTGGCCTGGGAAGATCCCACCTGCCATGGAGCGGCTGGACCAATGTGTCCAACTACTGAGCCAGAGCTCTGGAGCATCTGCGCTCAAAAGAACAAAAGATGTATGGAAATAAATAAATGAAAGATGAATAGAAGTGACCAAAAAAAAGCTTATAAAAAAACAATCAATAAAAATACTTGCAGTGAAATATTTTTAAAAGCTAGTATGAAAAATAGAATAAGGGGCTTCCCTGGTGGTCCAGTGGGTAAGGACACCGCCTTGCAGTGCAAGGGACGCTGGTTCCATCCCTGGCCTGGGAAGATCCCACGTGCCACGGAGCGGCTGGACCAATGTGTCCAATTACCGAGCCAGACCTCTAGAGTGCATGCGCCCAGAGCCAGTGCTCTGCGACAACAGAAGCCACTGTGATGGGAAGCCTACATGGGCCAAAGAACAAAGATGGATGAAAAAATAGACAAATGAAAGACCAATAGAAGTGGCCCACCCAACCCCCTCCCTCCCCACCACCCCTACACCCCCCAAAAATATGTAACTAAAAAATTCAAAAAAAAAAGAATAGAATAAGGATTAGAATAACATCACTATAATTAAAGTCATGCCAGCAAGATTCATCTAGAATTTCATGAAAAATGCAACCAAGTATTTCCAATCTATGAAGAAAAACTCTACAAAATATGGAAGTACAATAAAATGATAGATAATGAAACCTCAAAAATGAGTTTTAGAAATAGTAGACATTTTTTAAAAAATGAAGTCTAGACCAAGGGGAGTACAACATTAAATGTACACACACACGACACACGCTTCAAAGAAATAGAAGCTGAAAAAAATTTAAGTAAAAATATAAAATAAATAAAAATATTAAAGAATTAGATAAAAATACTAAGTATAATAAGAAGAAATAGAAGGTTCAACATATGTATAATTGCTGTTCCCAAAGAAAGAAATATATATATGTATATATATATACACACACACACATAATGAAACTACATATTGAAATATATTTGTATCTTATATGTATTTATACTAATATATAGTTTTTATTTATATACATGCATCTAAATAAACTAATTTCTACAAATATGACTCATGAAAAAATGTATATTCATATATATATATGAAACTATATACCTTCATGTATATATGAAATTACAAATCATAAATAACAAATATGGAATCTGTCATAGTTTCACATTATTTAAAAAGACAAATGGACTCATCACTTCCTCAGCCTTTGAACTAGAGAATCTATAAAAATGTAGTGTGTCTCTGGATTACATGTTGATGAGAAAAATAATGATCTTTAAAGTTTTAAGTATATATTAAACATTAGGTTCACACTGTGTTTGATCTGAAATTTCACACTTAATTCCTGCAACCTACTAATTTGACAACCCAGATCTCGTAAACCCTTTTAAATCACCCTATGCAATGATACCTAGCAATCCTGAGCATTATTTCCATGGATCTTAACTTCCTGGAAAGTATTTTCTGTTATTTGGGCCTGTTTTCCACACCTGGATAAGGTTTCCTTAAACTAATCACCCTACATCTCTTTGAACATCCTTATCTTCTGGCTCATTCCACCCCTCCCTCCCCACCACCCTACACCCCCAAAAATATGTAACTAAAAAATTCAAAAAAAAAAGAATAGAATAAGGATTAGAATAACATCACTATAATTAAAGTCATGCCAGCAAGATTCATCTAGAATTTCATGAAAAATGCAACCAAGTATTTCCAATCTATGAAGAAAAACTCTACAAAATATGGAAGTACAATAAAATGATAGATAATGAAACCTCAAAAATGAGTTTTAGAAATAGTAGACATTTTTTAAAAAATGAAGTCTAGACCAAGGGGAGTACAACATTAAATGTACACACACACGACACACGCTTCAAAGAAATAGAAGCTGAAAAAAATTTAAGTAAAAATATAAAATAAATAAAAATATTAAAGAATTAGATAAAAATACTAAGTATAATAAGAAGAAATAGAAGGTTCAACATATGTATAATTGCTGTTCCCAAAGAAAGAAATATATATATGTATATATATATACACACACACACATAATGAAACTACATATTGAAATATATTTGTATCTTATATGTATTTATACTAATATATAGTTTTTATTTATATACATGCATCTAAATAAACTAATTTCTACAAATATGACTCATGAAAAAATGTATATTCATATATATATATGAAACTATATACCTTCATGTATATATGAAATTACAAATCATAAATAACAAATATGGAATCTGTCATAGTTTCACATTATTTAAAAAGACAAATGGACTCATCACTTCCTCAGCCTTTGAACTAGAGAATCTATAAAAATGTAGTGTGTCTCTGGATTACATGTTGATGAGAAAAATAATGATCTTTAAAGTTTTAAGTATATATTAAACATTAGGTTCACACTGTGTTTGATCTGAAATTTCACACTTAATTCCTGCAACCTACTAATTTGACAACCCAGATCTCGTAAACCCTTTTAAATCACCCTATGCAATGATACCTAGCAATCCTGAGCATTATTTCCATGGATCTTAACTTCCTGGAAAGTATTTTCTGTTATTTGGGCCTGTTTTCCACACCTGGATAAGGTTTCCTTAAACTAATCACCCTACATCTCTTTGAACATCCTTATCTTCTGGCTCATTCCATTTCTGGTGGCTCTACATAAAATCATCACTTTGCCCATTCCTAGAGTCCACGGGATCATCATCATCAACAGTCTCTCTGAGCTGGTTCTCTGTTGAATAGTAGATCCTTCCTGTTGGACCCAAGCAGGTAATCCAATAGGCAGATCAAATAGGAGTTGGTAAAGCTCCACCATGCCACTTCTTTCTAAAGAAGAATTTGTCTTGCATGTGTTATTTGTGATAACCCAGCTATTTGCTGTAGCTATGCATTATTCATGAGAAAGTATCTAATTTTTTCCTTTAATTCCATTTGAGGGTTGATTTTAAGATTGAGCTGCTCATACCCTCAAAGCCATTATCCATACATGTAAACTATTATCCACAGAAAATATACCATTCAGTCATATTTTTCCCTTACATGTCAAGTCTACAGTCAACAAAATCTTTCTGATAAAAGGTTATGATAATTTTATTTTAAATAAAGTGACTTAGATCTTGCCATGCTAAAAGAACCGTAAAATGGTGAATTTGTATTGCTATGCTGTTGGGCAGACACTTGATGAGAAGGCCTTGGAATGCTTTTAGGGCTGTTGATATCAAATTTTTTGAAAAATTTTTCACTTTAATCATTCTTTGCCAAACAGCGAATAACACAGAGATGTATGGCATCTCTGCAGTATCAGTACTAAAATTGATTCAGTAATCAATTTCTTATTTTTATTATCTGTCTTAGAAATAGATGTTTGCCTAAGGATATCACAGCTTGATGAGAATCTATAAAATGTATTTGTCTCTGGATTACATGTTGATGAGAAAAATAATGATCTTTAAAGTTTTAAGTATATATTAAACATTAGGTTCACACTGTGTTTGATCTGAAATTTCACACTTAATTCCTGCAACCTACTAATTTGACAACCCAGATCTCGTAAACCCTTTTAAATCACCCTATGCAATGATACCTAGCAATCCTGAGCATTATTTCCATGGATCTTAACTTCCTGGAAAGTATTTTCTGTTATTTGGGCCTGTTTTCCACACCTGGATAAGGTTTCCTTAAACTAATCACCCTACATCTCTTTGAACATCCTTATCTTCTGGCTCATTCCATTTCTGGTGGCTCTACATAAAATCATCACTTTGCCCATTCCTAGAGTCCACGGGATCATCATCATCAACAGTCTCTCTGAGCTGGTTCTCTGTTGAATAGTAGATCCTTCCTGTTGGACCCAAGCAGGTAATCCAATAGGCAGATCAAATAGGAGTTGGTAAAGCTCCACCATGCCACTTCTTTCTAAAGAAGAATTTGTCTTGCATGTGTTATTTGTGATAACCCAGCTATTTGCTGTAGCTATGCATTATTCATGAGAAAGTATCTAATTTTTTCCTTTAATTCCATTTGAGGGTTGATTTTAAGATTGAGCTGCTCATACCCTCAAAGCCATTATCCATACATGTAAACTATTATCCACAGAAAATATACCATTCAGTCATATTTTTCCCTTTCATGTCAAGTCTACAGTCAACAAAATCTTTATGATAAAAAGGTTATGATAATTTTATTTTAAATAAAGTGACTTAGATCTTGCCATGCTAAAAGAACCGTAAAAATGGTGAATTTGTATTGCTATGCTGTTGGGCAGACACTTGATGAGAAGGCCTTGGAATGCTTTTAGGGCTGTTGATATCAAATTTTTTGAAAAATTTTTCACTTTAATCATTCTTTGCCAAACAGCGAATAACACAGAGATGTATGGCATCTCTGCAGTATCCCAGTACTAAAATTGATTCAGTAATCAATTTCTTATTTTTATTATCTGTCTTAGAAATAGATGTTTGCCTAAGTGATTTGATTACTTGGACTTGTTACTGAACATTACTTTCAAAAAGTTCAAATTATAAGATCAACAATTCTCAGTGCCAGTTTTTGCTCTTGTGGTTTGATTCAACTTAAGTGAGAAATACCGGGATATAATTGTTATCTACATATTTTGAAGGTAATTTCTGAGAGTGGTAAGACATAATCATCACTTTGTCTAATTAGTTTACTTTTTGATATTTCAAGTGAGTGCAATATTTTTTTTTTTTTTTAAAAAAAGGCTTTTAGCCTGTTTGGAGTACTAAATCCAAGACTATGAGAGATGTGCAAGTAAAAGAGCAAACTACCATCAAGTTACATCTAAAAACCTTTGGATAGAGTAATTAGTATCAGAAAGACAGAAAGGGAACCCCAAACTCCAACTTATCCTGCTCAGTTTGCTATAACTCTGTAAGACAAGTCTGATAAAAAGCTCTCATCTGTGAGTTCAAGGAGTTTAACAATTCTAATTCAAGTTACATCTTCTGGCCATGATTTTTCTGGTAGTCCTCTATAGACTGTTGTCAAATGAAGCCCTTTTGTGACTACCTAAAATAATGGCTAACTTTATGAGTATTTATTATGTGTTATGCACATTGTCAAGCAGTTATAGTTATAATGTGCAAGGTGGTTAATCTAGGTGTCAACTTGGTCACAGTACTCAGAATATTTGATCAAGTATTACTCTGGATGTACCTATGAAGGTATATTTTGTACATCTGCTTTAGTAGGTAGGTTCTTTGACACTAGCATCATCTGGAAAGCCCTTGAAGGTATTTTTAAATAAGAGATCTAACATTCAAATCCCTGGAGAAGTAAATGGCAACCCACTCCAGTATTTTGCCTGGAAAATCCCATGGACAGAGGAGCCTGGCAGGCTACAATCCATGGGGGTCACAAAGAGTTGAACATAACTGAGCAACTAACTACCAACATTCAAATCAAAGGTACATATAGTCAAATAGAGTTTTTGAAAATTTTCACTTTAATCATTCTTTGCCAAACAGCGAATAACACAGAGATGTATGGCATCTCTGCAGTATCCCAGTACTAAAATTGATTCAGTAATCAATTTCTTATTTTTATTATCTGTCTTAGAAATAGATGTTTGCCTAAGTGATTTGATTACTTGGACTTGTTACTGAACATTACTTTCAAAAAGTTCAAATTATAAGATCAACAATTCTCAGTGCCAGTTTTTGCTCTTGTGGTTTGATTCAACTTAAGTGAGAAATACCGGGATATAATTGTTATCTACATATTTTGAAGGTAATTTCTGAGAGTGGTAAGACATAATCATCACTTTGTCTAATTAGTTTACTTTTTGATATTTCAAGTGAGTGCAATATTTTTTTTAAAAAAAGGCTTTTAGCCTGTTTGGAGTACTAAATCCAAGACTATGAGAGATGTGCAAGTAAAAGAGCAAACTACCATCAAGTTACATCTAAAAACCTTTGGATAGAGTAATTAGTATCAGAAAGACAGAAAGGGAACCCCAAACTCCAACTTATCCTGCTCAGTTTGCTATAACTCTGTAAGACAAGTCTGATAAAAAGCTCTCATCTGTGAGTTCAAGGAGTTTAACAATTCTAATTCAAGTTACATCTTCTGGCCATGATTTTTCTGGTAGTCCTCTATAGACTGTTGTCAAATGAAGCCCTTTTGTGACTACCTAAAATAATGGCTAACTTTATGAGTATTTATTATGTGTTATGCACATTGTCAAGCAGTTATAGTTATAATGTGCAAGGTGGTTAATCTAGGTGTCAACTTGGTCACAGTACTCAGAATATTTGATCAAGTATTACTCTGGATGTACCTATGAAGGTATATTTTGTACATCTGCTTTAGTAGGTAGGTTCTTTGACACTAGCATCATCTGGAAAGCCCTTGAAGGTATTTTTAAATAAGAGATCTAACATTCAAATCCCTGGAGAAGTAAATGGCAACCCACTCCAGTATTTTGCCTGGAAAATCCCATGGACAGAGGAGCCTGGCAGGCTACAATCCATGGGGGTCACAAAGAGTTGAACATAACTGAGCAACTAACTACCAACATTCAAATCAAAGGTACATATAGTCAAAGATAGAGTTTTTCCAGTAGTAATGTATGGATGTGAGGGTTGGACCATAAAGAAGAGTAAGCACCAAAGAATTGATGCCTTTGAACTGTGGTATTACAGAAGACTCTTTTCAGAGTCCCTTAGACTGCAAGCTCAAACCAGTCAATCCTAAAGGAAATCAGCTCAGAATATTTATTGGAAGGACTGATACTGAAGGTGAAGCTCCAATATTTTGGCCACCTGATGTGAAGAGACGACTCTCTGGACAAGACCCTAATGCTGAGAAAAACAAAGAGCAGAAGGAGAAGGGGACAGCAGAGGATGAGATAGTTGAATGGCATCACCAACTTAATGGATATGAGTTTGAGTCAACTTCAGGAGATGGTGAAGGACAGGGAATCCTGATTTGCTGCAGTCTACAGGGTCACATAGAGTTGGACATGACTGAGCAAATGAATTGAATTGAACATTCAAATCAGAAGACTTCTGGTAAGATTACCCTCCATAAGGTAACTGGGCCTCAGTTGAAGAATTTAATGGAACCAAGACTGAGCTCTCTGGGCAAGAAAGAATTCTACCAGAGAACTGCCTTTAGTCTCAAACCATAAATCTCTTCTTCAGGTCTCCAGCCTGTCAGCCTACCCTGCAGATTTTGTTCATGCCAAGATTCCACATTACATGAACTAGTTCCTTTTTAAATCAATCTGTCTCTCTCCATGTAAACACATCCTACTGGTTCTGTTCTTCTGAAGACTGCTAACACAATGTGATCTATTAGACCACACTCCAACAATTCTAAAAGGTGCATATTATTGACACGGTAGATTTACGAAGAGACCCACCAAAACAAGGTTATAGAGTTTCAATTTAAGTCTGCCTACTTCCAAAGCCTGTTTTTGGCTGCTATACAGAGGTATAAATTAAGCAAATATGTCTATGAACATATGTGCATTCCTATATATGCATATTCATATATGTTTGAGCATGCACATATGTATGTGTGTGTGTGTTTGTGTTAGGAGAGTGGTAACCACAGAGCAATTTAGATGAAGGTAGTTTTATTCTGTATATCTGTACTATCAACTCCTCATCCACAGACTTTCCCTGTGGCATTTCTTTGGAGGCTGCCCTGTGGTTTTTTAAGTTAATATAAGCTTGTTAGAAGCTCTGTCTCCCTATATGAAAGTCCTGTATTCTTGGGCCTAGAAAGAAATTTTAGGTCACTCTCATGCTAATAGAAAACTATATTTTTAGAGGTTATGCACAGGTTATGTGTCAAGTTACTTTGGTTTATAGGAGTAGGACTTACAGATTAGAACTCAGTAACTACTTACTTCAGCATGCTGCTACATGTACCTGGCCTAGTATCTACCATCTTCTCTAATTACATACTAATAACTCTTCACACATACACACACACTGACGGATTGATTCATGGGTTGATTGAGGCAGATAGTGATTCATATACCTGCCTGAAAGGAAGAACATATTTGTATACCCATGTCTATTTATTCCCACAGGTCAAACCTAGTGTTGGTCCAGAGGTTTCAATGTGTTAGTATATTTCATAAAGTTCCCAGTTTATGATTAACACAGTAGGATCACAAAGGTACCACTTAGCAGCTCTGGAAGAAGGCCGAACCTAAGACCAGGCACTGGTTCAGATACCTCAGGAATATGGCTGAACATCTTTTGCAGGCGTTCTGGGAAGCACACTAAATCACACTTACTTTCTGCCAACAGTGATGCTGAATGGGCTCCAACATTGATCCAGAGCCTTTCCCAAGATACCTCCTTCTGTAATGCAAACACATTCTTATGCTTCAGAGTCCAGGAATGCAAGAGCAATAAGAATCGACAGATCATAAATCAGCACCTAATTTTACAGGTATAGAGACTCAATCTCAAAGAAGGGAGTGCACCAAGTTGTTGCCTGGATGGTCTATTTTGCTTTAAAATATTTAGTTTTGTGTTGGTTCTGTAGTCCTCTTCATAAGATGTGCTTGCCAGCAAAATTAGGCTATAACGAGTCTACCAAAATCAAAACATTTTGCCTTCTGTTTATTCTTTTGTTACTTTCCCTGGTACAGTTCCCCAAGAAATCATGATTTTCTTACATTTAGGGATGCTGGGAGCAACCTTCTCTCGGGGATCTTGAGTTACTCTGTTTTATTATCCGAGGTGGAAACACACTTTCCCCTGGGGTAGTGGGCAGAAAGGCTGCAGGCCCCAAAGCAAAGTCCAGGGCCTGGCATCTCTACCTGGACTGGCAGTTGTTTCCTTCCTTTGATGCCCTTGCTACAAACCCTACTGTTCCTATTTTCCAAGCAGCAATGGGTTTGCAATGTCTTTGCCACCGACAGCAAAATCCAAAACAAAACGCAAGAGTGAAACTCAGCATCACGGAGTAAAGTCAGACAGTCTCAGGGGATTCAGAGGGTTTCCAGAAAGAAGTAGTTTTTGGTGACCTCAAAATGCACATCTTTTCCTGAGTCTCCATCTAGTGATAGAAGTGATAGAATTAGGAACCTGACTCTGGAGTTCCATTCAACATCCTGTGCTTAAGTATCAGGCACACCTCATGGGGGCATAAGAATGGTAATTACAGAAAGCAATGAATTTCTGTGTTCAGTAAAGCTCACCCTAATTTCTCATGATCACTGCTACCTAGACTTTTCTGATTATTATTGACAAAATGTGAAACCAGAGACTTTTTCAATCCTAAACCCAAAACAGAATAGTCAATCCATCAAATCAAACAACTAGTAATTCAATTAATTAGGTTTTAAAAAGAAGCAAAATCAACTCACTTCATTAAAAGGAATGGAAGTTTACCTTGAAGAATTGATCAGTTCCATGAAAACAGACAATTCAGTGGTTCAGTGTAGGCACCAGCATCCTCTTAGGAAACATCGCAGTTATATGATACAATCTGCATTAGTTTTCATAGCTACCATGGCAAAAAAGGAGTGAGGCCACAAGGATGCCTACACATCAGAGCAAAGACTGTTAAGTCAGTAAGATAGTAAATGAACAGCTGAGGTCATGAATAAAAGCAAAAAAAAAACTAGCAACACAGACCAGAGTCTTATAAGCACTTCTCTGAACAGGCAAGAATCTTGCAGCTTGAATTTGAAGGGCCTACAGATTAAATTAACAGAAGTGAAATTTGGAAGGTCACCAGTGTGTAAATGAGATCTCGAGTCATAGCACAAACTGAATTGACACCAAGCAAGATTGCCATTAGTTATGTAAATGTAGATGTCTACACTGACAGCCTGATGGATGTAGGTTCAGAAGGGTAAACAAGAACCAATTCAAACATTTACAGCTCAGAAACAACAGCAGGTCTCAGTCAGGTAGCAAGGAGCTTGGGACAAAGAAGAATTATCGTGTAATAAATTGGACTCAGGAAATCCTGATTTTGCTTGTAAGGTAATTCACCAGAAAACGCAAGAGTGAAACTCAGCATCACGGAGTAAAGTCAGACAGTCTCAGGGGATTCAGAGGGTTTCCAGAAAGAAGTAGTTTTTGGTGACCTCAAAATGCACATCTTTTCCTGAGTCTCCATCTAGTGATAGAAGTGATAGAATTAGGAACCTGACTCTGGAGTTCCATTCAACATCCTGTGCTTAAGTATCAGGCACACCTCATGGGGGCATAAGAATGGTAATTACAGAAAGCAATGAATTTCTGTGTTCAGTAAAGCTCACCCTAATTTCTCATGATCACTGCTACCTAGACTTTTCTGATTATTATTGACAAAATGTGAAACCAGAGACTTTTTCAATCCTAAACCCAAAACAGAATAGTCAATCCATCAAATCAAACAACTAGTAATTCAATTAATTAGGTTTTAAAAAGAAGCAAAATCAACTCACT